>CM055118.1:607216872-608515272 GCA_029206835.1 Rana muscosa
TCCGTCGGTGTGCTGCCCTTACGCTGGCCCCCGAGGGCATCCTGCCTCGTTGGAGATGTGCCTCCTCCTCATCCTCCTCCTCCTCCTCTCTCCTATTAGGCACCCACGTGGAGTCAGTGACCTCATCATCCCCTCCCTCCTCATCACTGGAGCCAATCTGGCAGTATGCTGCAGCTGCTGGAACATGACTGCCAGATTGGTGTCCTTCTTGAGCATCCCCTCTCTCTGCTCTCACGCTACTGCATTCCTCTAGCTGGGTATCATCATCAGACCCTTCGAAACGCTGGGCATCCTCCTGGAGCATGTACCCAACACTGTGCTCAAACAGTTCGGGGGACTCCTCAGGAGGACATGGTTGGTCTAGGGAAGGAGTGACTGATGATGACATTGATACCAGGGAAGAGGACGCTTTGGCAGCTGCTTTGCCAGTACCCTGAGCCTGGGTGAGAGAGGATGAGGAGGATGAGGAGGGCTTGGTCATCCACTCTACCAAGTCTTCGGCATGATGCGGCTCAACACGTCCAGCTGCCGAAAAGAAGGACAAGCGTGTCCCATGGCCACGTGCTGATGGCGATGCACCGCGTCCACGACCAGCACTGTTGTTTCTAGACACAGAGCCTGCTTGCCCTCTTTTATTGGCTCCTGACTGTCTGCCTCTCCTTGTTTGCCTTCCAGACATTCTAATGGCCTGCAGGGAAATGGGAAAACCAGCAATAAGGCCTAGCTTCAGAAGTATATTTTGCAGGAATCACACTACGCCTGCTGTAGGTGCTGCAAATGCCTGTTGGTGTAACACACCAGGAAAAAGCAGCAATACAGGCTAACTTCAGGTGTAATATGATCAGGAGGCACACTCCACCCGCTGTAAGTGCTGCAAATGCCTGTTGGTGTAACACACCAGGAAAAAGCAGCAATACAGGCTAACTTCAAGTGTAATATGATCAGGAGGCACACTCCGCCCGCTGTAAGTGCTGCAAATGCCTGTTGGTGTAACACACCAGGAAAAAGCAGCAATACAGGCTAACTTCAGGTGTAATATGATCAGGAGGCACACTCCGCCCGCTGTAAGTGCTGCAAATGCCTGTTGGTGTAACACACCAGGAAAAAGCAGCAATACAGGCTAACTTCAGGTGTAATATGATCAGGAGGCACACTCTGCCCGCTGTAAGTGCTGCAAATGCATGTTGGTGTAACACACCAGGAAAACACAGCAATACAGGCTAACTTCAGGTGTATATGGTGCAGGAGGCTTAGCAACAATGACACTGACACTGTCCCCTGCCTATCCTTCTCTCTCCCTGCACACAAGGTTTATCAAAGTATATGACACTGACACTCTCCCTGCCTATCCTTCTCTCTCCCTGCACACAAGGTTTAGCAAATAATATGACACTGACACTGTCCCCTGCCTATCCTTCTCTCTCCCTGCACACAAGGTTTATCAAAGTATATGACACTGACACTCTCCCTGCCTATCCTTCTCTCTCCCTGCACACAAGGTTTAGCAAAGAATATGACACTGACACTGTTCCCTGCCTATCCTTCTCTCTCCCTGCACACAAGGTTTATCAAAGAATATGACACTGACACTCTCCCTGCCTATCCTTCTCTCTCCCTACACACAAGTTTGAGGTACAAATAGCACTGACACTGTCCCTGCCTATGTAACTCTTTCCCTGCGCCGGAACACACTACACAAGGCCGCCGCGCTGGCGGCCTTTTATAGTATGGGGCGTGTGCTAAACCCCCTGAGCTATAATTGCCCACAGGCAACCTGCCTGTGGCCAATTATGGCTCTCCTAGCTGCCGGCGCTGTGATTGGCCAAGCATGCGGGGTCACAGTACATGCTTGGCCAATCACAGCGCTGAGATTGCACTGTGATGGTGCAGTGTATTGTGGGCCGTTCGCGTCACTCGAATTTGGCGCGAACGGCCCAAATCGTTCGATGTTCGCCGAACGGTCGAACAGCTGATGTTCGAGTCGAACTTATGTTCGACTCGAACACCGAGCTCATCCCAAGTAAGGAGTAAAGGGGAGGAGAAGCAGGAAGTAAAACAGACCCAAAAGCACCTTACAAAGCCTCAACCTATACAACAGGAGATTAAGGACTTTTTCCCAAGAACACGCGCAACGGTAGCTAGAGCATCAATAGTAGAGACACGAGGAGTGGAATATACAAACACTAGAAATAAGTGAAGAATTTAGATCTGAGGATACCCTGAGAATAGGAATGGATAAAAAGACAGGAGAACTTGATTTAATGTCCATTTTGCAAGCCCTACCAACTCGAGATGAGATGGCCATATTACAAACGCTCCCAACGAAGAAGAAATGGAAACATTGGTATCCCGTCTAGAGGAAAATCATCGAAAGGAAGTGGAGGCCATTAGAGCAGAAGTACAAACTTTGACAGAAAAGATCTCTCTAGAAGGAAACCGTACAACAAAATTGAAGGATCGGATTACACGATTAGAAGGAATGGAAAAGAGGGGCATACAAGAGGGACAGGGTTATTCTATACAACTAAAATTCGAGGAAATTGAAGACCGGAGTCGGAGGCTCAATTTGAGGTTTAGGGGGATCCCAGAAGAAATAGAGGAAACCTCCTTAAATTCATTGGTTGTATCAATATGTAAACAAATGGGAGTAATGACCACACCAAGAGAAATAGAATTTGATAGATTACATAGAGCCCTAGGGCCCCGGTCCCTAAACCCAGAAAGACCCAGAGACGTTATTGGACGATTTCACCACTACACCCATAAAGAACTGGTCAGTCGTAAGGCATGGGAAATCGGGACAATAAGATATGAACGAATGTCAATAAAAATTTTACCAGATCTCTCCCGTGCAACTTTACAACGGAGGGCGATACTGAGACCGATTCTAGAGAAGATTAAATCAGTAGGGGGGTCATATACTTGGGGATACCCAATATCACTATTTGTAAAGAAGGGACCTCTATCGTTTTTACTCTCCCAACCATCTGACCTACCGGAGTTATTCAATTTCCTGGGAGTTGAGGGATGTGAGGTTTCAGATTGGTTACACCCAATAGATAGAAGGCAACGGAGAGGGGGGCCCCAAATAAGAAAATCGGGTGCTTCAATACAGAGAAGGAGTGGTCAAGAACAATCTACAGAGACTGCAGGGAACGGGATTGGGCCAGAAGGGCCAGAAGGGCCAAAGGGCCGTGAGTTAAGATGAAAAGAACTGCCTAAATTATTGGACTATCTATCTGTCTACCTGTCTGCACCCCTTTCGATAGGTTTTTCCAGTTTTTTTTCCCTTTTTTTTTTTTTTTTTTCTTGTTCCTCATGGAACTCTAGTTCTTTTTTTTTTTTTTTTTTTATGGGAGAAGTTTTTTCAAATTATAAACTGTATGTACTATGGCACTGAATCCATGCAATAATGTTTGGTTTTTGGTGTGTGTGTGTGTTTTTTTTTTTTTTTGGGGAGGGGAGGGGGGGTGGGTTTTTTGTGAAGAGAGAACACATAATAATAAGTACACACATATAATAATACACATATAATTTATATAAAATACACAAGACACAATTCACATAGACATATTTTAACACAATTTATATATTGCACTTACACTGCGTTTATATAATAAGGGGGTGAATTAGGGTGGGGGGGGGAAGTAGGGGAAGTAGGAGGGGAAGGGGACACTTTATACATTATATATTATAAAGAGGAAGGGGTATTAGGAAGGTGTGGACCCAGTAGATAATTTAATAATTTGATAGGCTTCGCTGAATTTGATATGTTAAGAGGAAGATTACCGAAACAAAATATTTCAGTGTGCACATGTCTAGTAAGGGGCAGGTCATGATTGAGTTCCTGTACCTATTTTCAGAGAAAAAAAGCCTTGCTTCTTAGAAAATATGTGAAATATGCAATCATCCTTTTATGGAGGGTGACATATCTTAATTAATATATATTATCTACCCTTATTCTACTATAAACTGGGGTAACTTATTACTACATGTCATTATCTCCATTCAGGTTTTAATTTTCCTTTCCCTAAAGCTATGGTATCCGATATATTGGTCCAGTGGTCCTGGAGTTGGATATCCCCAAATCTTGGAACCATCTACTGTTTCATATGGTGGTGGGATTGAACACCAAGCAGCTGGGGAATACCAATTATTGCATTACAGATGTGAGATTATGGTGTATATTGTCAATGTCTATATGTAAAACAATGGCTGTACAAAACGATTTTATAAATTGCATTACTTTTTAGTATTTTTTAAGAATAAAGAATAAAATATTTTTTTCCATGAAAAAGTGTGTTTAGGTTGCCTTAAAAATCCCATAAAGTGAGGATGCATAATGCGGTGACCAATAAGGGATGATGGCAACCACACCCCGAGTCATATGAACTCTTTTTTCTTCCCCTTCACTTCCTGCCCTGCTAACAACATTTTACCAAACAGTATTTCAGGGGAATATCTAACAGCAACTTAGGAAGAAATACATTTCTTTTAGTAAAGTAGGAGATACACTTTATCCCCATTGTATGAGGATTTTTCAATATTTAAATTAATTCAGGATTAATAAAGGATATTCCATCTAAAATAAGGCTTAAGGCTAACCCTCATATATAGATTATGACAAGATTAGATATAGAGAAGCGCTGACTTTATTGCCTGAATGATCTTTATATACGTGTTTGGAGGAGCTAGTCTTGTTTGTTGAGTTGCACAGAACATGATACACCCAAGGGTATTGGATAATCAGAGGTCATGTATCTACAAAACTGCGACAAAAGAAAACAAACAGATCTTAAGGCAGCAACTACTGTGTGTTTTATGATCTATAACAATTTCAGTACTGGGAAAAATCTGTTTCCATATATATTTTGGATAGGGAAGGGAATCATTAGAACACCTTTTGTGTTTTTACTGCTATCTTGGGCTAGCCTAAAGTAAGGAAAAATCTGCAACAGGGATACAGACAAAGATACAAAAAATAATAGGAAATCCAATCCTCACCTGTTCCACCAAGGAAAAAAATATATATTTCTGTCTGTGCTGTTGTTCTCCTCATTTTCTCTCTTGTAAAATGTTATTGCCAAGAAAGGAAGTAAAGGGAAATCTCTAATGGAGCCCTGGATAGCAGTGAGAACTTGACCAGGGTTCAAACACTTCCACAATCTGTCTAAAACTAAAAAAAAACTCTGGCTAGACACACACTTTTAAGTGGATGTCCAACCAAAATATTTTTTTCTTGTTAGTTTAATTTAGGTGAAGGTAGAAAAGTGGCCGTGCGTCCATAGTGGGCGTAGGAGCTTCGCCCCCTCTCTCTCCTGCACCCGTCACTCAACAAAAGATATATTCATGCATTGCATGAATATATCTATTGTCGCCGCTACGTGCCCACTATTCAGGTGTCCGGCCTCCTGTTGAGCGATGGCCATCTGAATTACAGTGGTGGGTGTGTTTTGGAAGTGCCTGATTAGAGCGTTAGACTCTAAAAAGCTTCCTGATTAGAGCCTGTGGACTCTAATCGGCTTCCAAATGGTTAAACAGAGGGCGCACCATGCTGTGTTAGGGAACCGCTTCCCTAACACTGATCCGCCTCTCAGCCAATCAGGTGCACCGGGTCTGGTTACCGGTCACCTGATTGGCTGAAGCGACATCGAGGATGGGAGAAGACATCGAGGACTCAGAGGGAGTGGAGGGAGCGTGGAGGAGGACGGCGCTGACCCGAGAAAGGTAAGTGCCGGGCGGGGGGGACAAACTGGCTGCATTTGGGGACAAACTGGCTGCATTTGGGGACAAACTGCCTGCATTTGAGGAGAAACTGGCTGCATTTGAGGAGAAACTGGCTGCATTTAGGGAGAAACTGGCTGCATTTGGGGGTAAACTGGCTGCATTTGATAGGGAAACTGGCATCATTTTAGGGGGCAAACTGGCAGCCTTTGATGGGCACAGTGGCTGCGTTTAATGGGCACAGTGGCGGCAATTGATGTTTTTTTTAACTATTTTTTTAGTTTGTTTGCATTTTTAATGCTGTGTATGCATTGGGGAGATTTCCCCTCACATTCTATACCTATGACATTGTTGTCTCTCCAACAACAACAGCAAGCAGGTCCAGTAATGCATAGCTATGTTTATTTTATTGCCTTTACATTTAATACCATAAAAACGGATGCATGGTTGATAGGATAAAATGTATAATACACATTGCTGTTTAAGTTCTGATTTTTGAGCTATGTTTTTTTATATATCTTATGCCTTGTACACACGATCGGAATTTCCGATGAAAAAAGTCAGATGGAATTTTTTCATCGGATATTCCGACCGTGTATGGGCCCCATTGGACTTTTTCCCGTTGGAGTTTAGAAATAGAACATGTTTTATTTTTTTCCGATGGAGAATTACCCAGGAGAAGCTACAGCATGCTAAGGTGGTGGGAACATCTAAAAATCCCAGGTGTGCAAGAACAAAGTCAAAATATTATAGCAGCAAGATCTCACTTCTGCAATATCCGGGACAGAAGGTGATAGGGACTGACTCAGCCCTCAAAGGCTTCACCTATAACTAAAATACTACTCTTGGGTGGATTCACTCTTTAATATTTGGAAAAGTTTTAGCAATGTTTCCTAAACTAGAGCAAGAATTACAATAAAAAAAATAAAATAATTTCAATAATCTTTAGATCTAAACTCATTACAAATGCAGTAAGAACTAAAGACTTAAATAAAGCCAACAGAGTCTAATTAGAGATCCATAAGCATACTCTCCTTATTTCGACACTAATAATATATAGTTACTAGAAAAAGAATACTAAAGAAGATTTAAATGAGAGTTGTATTATAAAGAAATATATTAGAACTAAGCAGAACTCGTTAGACATTGTTAGGTACATATGGTATGGTACGTATGGTACATATCATTTCTATAAGGGCAGTTAGTGAAAATGTCAATAATTTTACATACAGTGCCTTGAAAAAGTATTCATACCCCTTGAAATTTTCCAAATTTTGTCATGTTACAGCCAAAAACATAAATATATGTTGTTGGGATTTTATGTGATAGCTCAATACAAAGTGGAACATAATTGTCAAGTTCAAGGAAAATGATAAATGGTCTTCAATTTTTTTTACAAATAAATATCTTAAAAGTGTGGCGTGCATTTGTATTCATCCCCCCAGAGTCAATACTTTGTAGAACCACCTTTCGCTACAAATACAGCTGCAAGTCTTTTTGGGGATGTCTCTTCCAGCTTTGCACATCTAGAGAGTGACATTTTTGGCAATTCTTCTTTGCAAAATAGCTCAAGCTCTGTCATATTGGATGGAGAGCGTCTGTGAACAGCAAATTTCAAGTCTTACCACAGATTCTCAATTGGATTTGAGTCTGGACTTTGAGTGGGCCATTCTAACACATGAATATGCTTTGATCCAAACTATTCCATTTTAGCTCTGGCTGTAGGTTTAGAGTCATTGTCCTGCTGAAAGGTGAACCTCCGACCTAGTCTCAAGTCTTTTGCAGGCTCTAATGGGTTTTCGTCTAAGATTGCCCTGTATTTGGCTCTATCCATCTTCCCATCAATTCTGACCAGCTTCCCTGTCCCTGCTGAAGAAAAACATCCCCACAACATGATGCTGGGACCACCATGTGTCACGGTGGGAATGGTGTGTTCAGGGTGATGTGCAGTGTTAGTTTTCCTCCACACATAGCGTTTTGCTTTTAGGCCAAAAAGTTAAATTTTGGTCTCATCTGACCAGAGCACCTTCTTACACAAGTTTGCTGTGTCCCCCACATGGCTTCTCGCAAACTGCAAACAGGAATTCTTATGGCTTTCTTTCAACAATGGCTTTCTTCTTGCCACTCTTCCATAAAGGCCAGATTTGTGGAGTGCATGACTAATAGTTGTCCTGTGGACAGATTCTCCCACCTGAGCTGTGGATTTAAAAAAAAATTAAAATAAAATAAAATATTAAAATCAATTTATCATTTTCCTTACACTTCACAATTATGTGCCACTTTGTGTTGGTCTATCACATAAAATCCCAATAAAATACATTTTGTTTTTTAGTTGTAACTAGTGTTGAGCGAACCCGAACTTTATCTTTTTCCCGAGCCCGAACCCGGACTTTGCGCAAAAGTTCGGGTTCGGCAATCTAATTACGCATTTAGAAATGCTTCAGGGGCCAGCCAATCACCTTTTGATTAGCTGGTGTGCCCTTAGAGGCCATCATAGCCATGCCTACTAATGGCATGGCTGTGATTGGTCAGTGCAACATGTGACCCAGCTTCTATATAAGCTAGAGGCACACAACACACACGTCACTCTGCTTCAGAATAGATAGGGAGAGGATCTTGGCTGCTGCTGTTGCTAATAGGGAGAGATTGTAAAATACATGAGGTAGTCCTGATTCTGCAATCTGAGGGAAAAGATAGAGAGATAGTGTAGTATAGGGCCAGGTTCCTGTTGGTGCTTTCAGGGAGAGAGATATATTATATAGAAGTCCAGATTCAGAGATTAAAATCAGCGATCTGCATAGGTTTACCTGTTTGTGTTGCAGTGCAGTCTTTTTACACTGCCATGAGCCCAGTGTCAGAGAAAATCTAACTTTTATCTGCAAGCTCAGTGCACCAGCACTGCATATTACGTTGAGAGATACACCGTTTCCATACTGTGGGTGTATTCTGCTCTTTGAAAAAGATCCATTTAGGGGAAAAAAAAGGCACTTTATTGTGCTCTTTTCCAAAAGACCCATAGGGCAAAAAAAGACCCGTTTAGGGCAAAAAATAAATAAATAAAATATTTGCACTTTAATGTACGCTTGCAAAAAGAGCCATTCAGGGCCACAAAAAATAGTTTGCAGTGTGTTATACATATGTGGAGGTGTGTGAAATAAACAATTTCTATATAGTTTTCTCCTACTGTGCTATACTAAAAAAAAACATTTTTTTTTAATAGCATTTTCTGCAGTTCTGTAGCTGTGCGATTCAGTGGTTACGTACTGTGGGTGTGTTCTGCTCTTCCAAAAAACGCCGTTTAGGGGCACAAAAAAAAGTTTGCAGTGTGTTATACATATTTGGAGGTGTGTGAAATAAAAAATTTCTATATAGTTTTCTCCTACTGTGCTATACTAAAAAAACAAAAAAAAATTTTAATAGCATTTTCTGCAGTTCTGTAGCTGTGCGATTCAGCGGTTACGTACTGTGGGTGTGTTCTGCTCTTCCAAAAAACGCCGTTTAGGGGCACAAAAAATAGTTTGCAGTGTGTTATACATATTTGGAGGTGTGTGAAATAAACAATTTCTATATAGTTTTCTCCTACTGTGCTATACTAAAAAAACAAAATTTTTTTTGAATAGCATTTTCTGCAGTTCTGTAGCTGTGCGATTCAGCGGTTACGTACTGTGGGTGTGTTCTGCTCTTCCCAAAAACGCCATTTAGGGGCACAAAAAATAGTTTGCAGTGTGTTATACATATTTGGAGGTGTGTGAAATAAACAATTTCTATATAGTTTTCTCCTACTGTGCTATACTAAAAAAACAAAAAAATTTTTTTAATAGCATTTTCTGCAGTTCTGTAGCTGTGCGATTCAGCGGTTACGTACTGTGGGTGTGTTCTGCTCTTCCAAAAAACGCCGGTTAGGGGCACAAAAAATAGTTTGCAGTGTGTTATACATATTTGGAGGTGTGTGAAATAAACAATTTCTATATAGTTTTCTCCTACTGTGCTATACAAAAAAACAAAATTTTTTTTGAATAGCATTTTCTGCAGTTCTGTAGCTGTGCGATTCAGTGGTTACGTACTGTGGGTGTGTTCTGCTCTTCCAAAAAACGCCGTTTAGGGGCACAAAAAATAGTTTGCAGTGTGTTATACATATTTGGAGGTGTGTGAAATAAACAATTTCTATATAGTTTTCTCCTACTGTGCTATACTAAAAAAACAAATTTTTTTTTTTAATAGCATTTTCTGCAGTTCTGTAGCTGTGCGATTCAGCGGTTACGTACTGTGGGTGTGTTCTGCTCTTCCAAAAAACGCCGTTTAGGGGCACAAAAAATAGTTTGCAGTGTGTTATACATATTTGGAGGTGTGTGAAATAAACAATTTCTATATAGTTTTCTCCTACTGTGCTATACTAAAAAAACAAAATTTTTTTTGAATAGCATTTTCTGCAGTTCTGTAGCTGTGCGATTCAGCGGTTACGTACTGTGGGTGTGTTCTGCTCTTCCAAAAAACGCCGTTTAGTGGCACAAAAAATAATTTGCAGTGTGTTATACATATTTGGAGGTGTGTGAAATAAACAATTTCTAAATAGTTTTCTTCTACTGTGCTATACTAAAAAAACAAAATTTTTTTTGAATAGCATTTTCTGCAGTTCTGTAGCTGTGCGATTCAGCGGTTACGTACTGTGGGTGTGTTCTGCTCTTCCAAAAAACGCCGTTTAGGGGCACAAAAAATAGTTTGCAGTGTGTTATACATATTTGGAGGTGTGTGAAATAAACAATTTCTAAATAGTTTTCTTCTACTGTGCTATACTAAAAAAACAACATTTTTTTTAATAGCATTTTCTGCAGTTCTGTAGCTGTGCGATTCAGCGGTTACGTACTGTGGGTGTGTTCTGCTCTTCCAAAAACACCCATTTAGGGCAACATCCTAAATTTGGAAAATATGAGGAGAAGGTCAAAGGGACGTGGTGGCCCCGGTCGTGGTGCTGCTGGTGGAGCTCCTGTTGCAGGGAGAGGACGTGGTGGATCTGTGCCAGATACACGCACAAGTGAAACACCTTCCTCAGGTGCGAGTAGGCGACCGAGCCTGCGGCGGTATTTTGTTGCGCCTAATGAGGCTGTACGAATGTTTAGGCCAGGAAAAGTACAGGCGATAGTAGATTGGGTTGCTGACAGTGACTCGGGTTCCTTCACATTGTCTCCCACCCACTCTTCTGATGAAAGATCAGAGTTGGCACCTGAAACCCATGTCCATCAGTCTTTCACCTCACCCCCTTGCAAATCAGCCAAGCAGTCTGAGCCCCAAATCATGCAGCAGTCTCTTCTGCTTTTCGATGACTCTGTTAGCAGGGTTTCCCAGGGCCATCACCCTAGCCCTGCCCCAGAAGTGGAAGAGATTGAGTGCACCGATGCCCAACCACTTATGTTTCATGATGAGTACATGGGAGGACCATCGCAGTACGTCTCGGATGATGACGAAACACAGGTGCCAACTGCTGCTGCTTTCGCAATTGTGCAGACAGACAAGGAGGGCAGGGGTGAAGACTGGGTGGAAGATGATGTGGAGGACGATGAGGTCCTCGACCCCACATGGAATTAACGTTATGCAGGTGACCAGTGTAGTTTGGAGGAAGAGGCGGTGGTCGCACAGAGCCACCAGCACAGCAGAAGAGGGAGCAGGGTGCAAAAGCGGAGCGTCTGTCCCCTAGACAGTATGTCTGCTACTGCCCAACACAGCAAGGGACCGAGCACACCAAAGCCAGGTCCAAGGAGTTCCCTAGCGTGGCAGTTCTTCACACAATGTGCTGATGACAAGACACGAGTGGTTTGCAGGCTGTGAAATCAGAGGCTGAAGCGAGGCATAAACGTTCTCAACCTGAGCACAACCTGCATGACCAGGCATCTAAGTGCAAAGCACGAGCTGCAGTGGAGTAGACACCTCAAAAACCAAGAAAGGTCTCTGGCTCCTCCTGATTCCTCTTCTGCTGCAGTCTCGGCCTCTTCATCCACCTCTGTAGTGACAGTGGCACCTGCCACCCCGCAAACAGAGGATCTGCCAGCAACACTACCACCTGGGTCACCAACCATCTCCACAATGTCCCATGGAAGCGTTCAGCTCTCTATCTCCCAAACATTGGAGCGGAAGAGGAAGTACCCCCCTAGCCACCCACGATCCCTGGCCTTGAATGCCAGCATTTCAAAACTCCTGGCCTTTGAAATGCTGTCATTCCGTATGGTGGAGACGCAGAGTTTTAAAAGCCTGATGGTATTGGCTGTCCCACAGTACGTCGTGCCCAGCCGCCACTATTTTTCCAGGCGAGCCATCCCTTCCCTGCACAACCAAGTGGGGGACAAAATCAGGTGTGCACTGCGCAACGCCATCTGTGGCAAGGTCCACCTAACTACGGATGCGTGGACCAGTAAGCACGGTCAGGGACATTATATCTCCCTAACAGCACACTGGGTAAATGCAGTGGCGGCTGGGCCTGAGGCAGATAGCAGTTTGGCGCATGTCCTTCCACCACCGAGGATTGCAGGGCGCTTCAGTTTGCCTCCTGTTGCTAACTCCTCCTACTCCGCTTCCTCATCCTCTACCGCCTCCTCATCCGGTCAGCGTAACACCTTCACCACCAACTTCAGCACAGCCAGGGGTAAACGACAGCAGGCAGTTTTAAAACGTTCCTGTTTGGGGGAAAAATCCCACACCGCGCAGGAGTTGTGGAGGGACATGGAACAACAGACCAATGAGTGGTTGCTGTCAGTGAGCCTCAAGTCCGGCCTGGTGGTGTGCGATAATGGGCGAAATCTCGTAGCAGCTCTGGGCCTAGCCGGTTTGACGCACATTCCTTGCCTGGCGCATGTGCTGAACTTGGTGGTCCAGAGGTTCCTTAAAAATTACCCCAATATGCCAGAGCTGCTGCAGAAAGTGCGGGCTGTGTGTGCGCACTTTCGGCGTTCTCACCCTGCTGCTGCTCGCCTGTCAGCGCTGCAGCGTAACTTCGGCCTTCCCGCTCACCGCCTCATATGTGACGCGCCCACAAGGTGGAACTCCACCTTGCACATGCTGGCCAGACTGTGCGGGCAGCAGCAGGCGATAGTGGAGTTTCAGCTGCAGCAATCACGCGTGAGTCGCTCTGCGGAACAGCACCACTTCACCACCAATAACTGGGCCTCCATGCGAGACCTGTGTGCCTTGTTGCGCTGTTTCGAGTACTCCACCAACATGTCCAGTGCCAATGACGCCGTTCTTACTATCCCAGTTCTATGCCTCCTTGAAAAAACGCTTCGGGCAATGATGGAAGAGGATGTGGCACAGGAGGATGAGGAGGAGGAGGAGGAAGCGGGATCATTTCAAAGGCTTTCAGGGCAGTCTTTCACAAGTGGCTACGAGGGTGGGTTCCTGCACCAACAAACGCCAGGTACACAATTGTCCGGCAGAAAGGGCACAGTTCTGGAGGATGACGAGGTGGAGGAGGAGATGGAGGAGGAGGAGGAGGAGGAGGAGGAGGAGCCATTTTCACAGTAGGGTGGCACCCAGACCAGCTCGTGGCCATCACTGGTGCGTGGCTGGGGGGATACAGAGGACACAGACGATACACCTCCCACAGAGGACAGCTTTTCTTTGCCTCTGGGCAGCCTGGCACACATGAGCGATTACATGCTGCAGTGTTTCCGCAATGACCGCCGAGTTGCCCACATTTTAACTGGTGCTGATTACTGGGTGGCCACCCTGCTGGATCCCCATTACAAGGACAACGTACCGTCCTTAATTCCCTCACTGGAGCGGGATCGTAAGATGCGCGAGTACAAGCACACGCTGGTAGACACGCTGCTGGTGGCATTCCCACCTGACAGCGGGCGTCACAAAATCTCCGAAGATGAACGGCGCCTGC
Source organism: Rana muscosa (assembly GCA_029206835.1). Lineage (NCBI taxonomy): Eukaryota > Metazoa > Chordata > Amphibia > Anura > Ranidae > Rana > Rana muscosa. The sequence continues at coordinate 607,230,473 of CM055118.1, forward strand.
GCCGTGAGTGCAGGTTCAAGCCCCACCATCCAAGTGGACATACGGTAGCACATAGTAACAGGGCCCCTCACGGGCTCGGTTCGATCGCCACGCTTCGGGCACGGCCTCACTTGGCTCGGCTTGAACCACGGATGGTGTGGCCTTCACCTGAACTCACCACGCAGGCGCCGTTCGTCTTGGGAGATTTTCGAAATCCCCTTGTCCTACATACTGAGCAAGCGCAGTACAAGGTGGACACTATTTGACGGGGGACAGAATTCGACACATCACTGGCCTTACCCAGCCATTGTTGTATTTTTGAACCAGTGTTGGCTACCTCATCCTCCTCCACCGCCGCTTCCACCTACACAGCCACATCCACCGCCACCTCAACCTCCTACTCCATATGGACCTCGTCCTCCTAGGTCAAGATTATAATTTTTATTTTATTTTTTTGTAGCGCACAGATCCTTTCCCCCTTACCTGCCTTTATGTTGTTGGCTCCTCGCAGGAGGGAGAAAGGCACACCGCACTACCAGCCCGTATCCTCCTATATAAAGAGGTTGAGCGGTGTACTTGACGGGCCGTGTCCACAGCCGGAGTCAAAACTCCTCCAGAGGATGATTCTCACCTCTACTGTAGGTAGAGGCAAGTCCTTTAATTCCCAGTAAAGTCAATGTCCACACCAGCTGAAATTACAACTCTTATTCTCTCATGGCAAAATAAACTCTACTCGGATAGAAAAGGTTAGAGCAAAGAAACAGGACAGCTTAAGGTGTGGAGGAGGTCCAGGCACAAACGTAGCACATTCACTTCACTGCTTAGGTTTCTCAAACAGTTTTAGGTGCACGGTCTCTGCCACAGACCTTGAGGTTGGTCTCTGCCACAGACCGGGTGTACAAGGCCCCTGCCACGGACCTGGAGAACTTTGGTCTCTGCCACAGACCAGGGTGTATAAGGCCCCTGCCACGGGCCGGGTGAATAAGGCCTCTGATACAGTCAAGATGACCTTGAGCTTCTCCTTCTACGAACCTAGCCCATATCAAGGGGAAGACATCTCTCCAGGGAGTCAACAGACCCTTCCTTCACCGTGACTCCCGCATCGGTCCATCAGAATGATCCTCCCTTCCCTGGAACATGGTCCCCTACACGAGGCGGCACCCTAAGACTCCTCGACCCTTAGCGGACTCCAGACGAAGGCTCTGGACTCCAGGCTTTACTCCCGCACCTAGGCCTCCATACCCAGGGCAGCAGGAACTCCAGGATAGTACCTCACCCCGGGCTAAAGGTACCAGAGATGGAACAGGAACACATGCACCCAGGCCGAAGGCACCTCGGCGTGGACCCCACTGGACATCAGCCCCCAGGCCAAAGGTCTGCCCCTTTTATATGCTCTCCCGGCATGCACAGCAGGTTCCCCGCCCCGCTGTACTACTGCCAAGAGGGGACACAAAAGGCACAGCACTGTATCGGCGGTTCAACCCTAGCCTACCATGGCAGCGCCATCTGTAGGCCGCAGGGAACTGCACACCAATACTGTCCCCCGAGGACAAAATGGTCCATGAATCCTACAGAATTAGGGTGTTTGAGCCTATTTACCACTCAAACACTTCCCTTAAATTTAGCACTCCGCTAAATTTTTATTTCAAAGTATTTTATTTTCCCACTAGCTTATCCATTAAATTGAATAATTTATTCCAGAAAGGGCGTATTCTGGGGCATTCCCACCATATGTGTGGCATCGTGCCGTTGAGTTTCTGAGGTTCTTAATGACTTCCCGTACCTCTTGTGCTGAAAAGGGGGCCTCCAGCATATTTCTTTTTTTTAATGTTATTTTAAGTTATTTCCCTATCCACATTTGTTTGCAGAGCACTTGCCATGCTCTTAACAACATTTTGCTGCCATTTGCAGCCCTCTAGCCCTTTCCATTACTTTTTTAGAGCCTTTTTAGTCCTTAGAAGTCCTGGTCCCCATTGACTTCAATGGGGTTCGGGTTCGGGTTAAAGTTCGGTCCCGAACCCGAACTTTTTTCCGAAGTTCGGCCGAACCCGTCGAACCCGAACATCCAGGTGTCCGCTCAACTCTAGTTGTAACATGACAAAATGTGGAACATTTCAAGGGGTATGAATACTTTTTCAAGGCACGGTAGCTATACATATCCGTTAGCCATGCATTCAAGCTCTGTGTGTCAAATTCTAATTCTGTGCATTTGACTGCAGTAGTTGAAATTCTTCAGGCCAGGCAATGCTTTTTTTAGTCTTCAAACATCCATCTTTGATGTTCCTTTGTCTACTGTAGTCTAATTACCTTGTAATGCCAGTAGTGAAACCGACCATGGTTCCCTGCTGTTTTAGTTTATTCACACTATAATTTGTTGTGCATTCAGAGAAGGACTGCTAGACACCATTCTTCTTAAAATGCTTATATAAGCATTTCTAGGCAGCCTGTTCAGTTTGAAAAGTCTTTAATAAATTTAGTGGGGAACTTACAGGATGCCATCACCCCTCAAAACATGTACGAAGAAGAATGAACCCTCAATTATGGTACTTTCCAGGCAAGCAAAAAGAGCAGAAATTCAAAAACATGTGAACAGTGTCATAAAAAGTATTATACCATCTTTATTAATCCCAAAAAATAAAAGCATTATTAAAACTATGTGTTATTGATGGCTATTTTTGCATGTATGAATTATATAACAATATATATCAGATGTACTACTCCCACATTTGTTTTTAGCGACTGGACAGTATCCTGGGATAGACACTAGGCTTGTGCAATTCGTTTCGTAATGAATCGAAATTCGTCCGAATTTAGCAACTTTCGGACATTCGGAAGCATTCGAATTTCCGAACAGAGCAATTACGAATAAAACCGAATCCGAAATAAATTATACCGCAAAATAGCGAATGCCCGAAGGTCTTCGGCATAATTCGTTATGAAAAAAGTTACGAATGTACGAATCCATTCGAAGCACAATAACACTCACTCTGCTCTCTGCTTCTCCCTCACCATGCTGAACTCCCTCTCAAAATGGTGTACAGGGGGCGGAGGCTATAGCCGCATGAAAAAACGAAAGTAAAATACGAGATTTCGAATCCATTCGAAGCACAATAACACTCACTCTGCTCTGCTCTCTGCTTCTCCCTCACCGTGCTGAACCCTCTCAAAATGGTGTACAGGGGCGGAGCCTATAGCCGCATGTAAAAAAACAAAAGTAAAATACGAGATTTCGAATCGTTACAAATAACCGCTATGTATTTAGAAAAGTACAAATCCATTCGAAGCACATTAGGCATAATAGGCAGCGTCGTTGTGAGAGAGACACGGAAAATTACGAATCAACGAACCCAAAAAAAGTTACGAAAGTAGGAGTTGTGTCCAGAATCAACGAAAAACAACGTACTCTACCGAAAGTACGAATTATAAAGCAACAAAAAATTCAACGAAAAATGTCGCTTGCAAAAATACGAATGAGTTCGAACACGAAAAATCCCGTCTAGCAAAATTACGAATGATTACGAATCAACAGGACCGGAAAGAAACGAACCGAAACGGAACAAATTTTTCCGTTGTGCACAAGTCTAATAGACACCCTATTGTCAAGAATTGAGCAATATCCTGACATAAACGTTTCAAAATATAATTTTTATTTTCCTTCCTCAGGGGTGTATGGCCCTTCCAAACCCCTCCCCGACACAAATCATCCTTCCTCAATTCCTCCTCCCCAGAACGTATCCTCCCCCAATCCCCTCTCCTAGCACAAATCCTCTTCACCCCCCAAATTCCCCCTCCCAGCCCAACAGCCCCATCCTGTCACAAATCCCCCCCCCTCCCCAATTTCCCCACTAGCACAAATACTCCTGTCCACAATCCCCCTTTTAGCAAAAATCCAACCCACAAAATCCTATTCCCACTTCTAGCACAAATTCCTCTCCTCCAAAATCCTATTCCCATTTCTAGCACAAATATTCCCCCTCATATTCCCCCTCCCAGTACAATCCCCCATCCCCCAATCCCCACTCAGCATCTATCCCCCACAAACCCCTCTTCCACACACAAATCCTCTCCCCACTTCTAGCCCAACCCCCCTAAATCTTCCTTCTAGTACAAATGCTCCCTCAAACCCCCATAGCACAAGTATTCCCCTCCCAAATTACCTCCTAGCGAATATACTCAATCCCTGATCACTCCTCAAAGAATAAATCTTTGGGCCCTTGTGCCCTCTCCCTCCATCCCCAGGTCACTGTGTACCTCCAGTGACACTCTCCATCCCAAAGCTTACAGACCTCAAATTAGCATAAGCACAACAGTAGGAGGAGGAATCCAGAGGTGGTCCCACCTACTGGATTCCTCCTCCTACTGTTGTGCATGACACATCAGAGCAAAGGAGGAGTCAAGAGGAAGGTTCCCTCTGAGCTGTCTGTGTATGTAATCATGCACACTGGGCATAGAAAACGCTGATTTTAAGGGCGTTTGACTTTTCTTTCAGCCTCTAAATGCCCCTGTATGTTAACCGATATGGCCATGCACACATACAGTATCTCACAAAAGTGAGTACACCCCTCACATTTTTGTAAATATTGTATTATATCTTTTCATGTGACAACACTGAAGAAATTACACTTTGCTACAATGTAAAGTAGTGAGTGTACAGCTTGTATAACAGTGTAAATGTGCTGTCTCCTAAAAATAACTCAACACACAGCCATTCATGTCTAAACCTCTGGCAACAAAAGTGAGTACACCCCTAAGTGGAAATGTCCAAATTGGGCCCAAAGTGTCAATATTTTATGTGGCCACCATTATTTTCCAGCACTGCCTTAATCTTCTTGGGCATGCAGTTCACCAGAGTTTTACAGGTTGCCACTGGAGTCCTCTTCCTCCCTGACCACTTCTTGGAGTTCTCATTTGAGGATGCCCCACAGATGCTCAATAGGGTTTAGGTCTGGAGACGTGCTTGGCCAGTCCATCACCTTTCCCCCCAGCTTCTATAGCAAGGCGATGGTCATCTTGGAGGTGTGTTTGGGGTCATTATCATGTTGGAATACTGCCCTGCGGCCCAGTATCTGAAGGGAGGGGATCATGCTCTGCTTCAGTATGTCACAAATCATGTTGGCATTCATGGTTCCCTCAATGAACTGTAGTTTCCCAGTGTCGGCATCACTTATGCAGCCCCAGACCATGACACTTCTACCAACATGCATGACTGTAGGCAAGACACACTTGTCTTTGTACTCCTCACCTGGTTGCCTCCACACACGCTTGACACCATCTAAACCAAAAAAGTTAATCTTGGTCTCATCAGACCACAGGACATGGTTCCAGTAATCCATGTCCTTAGTCTGCTTGTCTTCATCAAACTGTTTGTGGGCATTCTTGTGCATCATCTTTAGAGAAGGATTCCTTCTGGGATGACAGCCATGCAGACCAATTTGATGCAGCGTGCGGTATATGGTCTGAGCACTGACAAGCTGACCCCCCCCCACCCCTTCAACCTCTGCAGCAATGCTGGCAGCACTCATATGTCTATTTCCCAAAGACAACCTCTGGATATGACACACGTGCACTCAACTTCTTTGGTCGACCATGGTAAGCCCTGTTCTAAGTGGAGCCTGTCCCTTTAAACTGCTGTATGGTCTTGGCCACCGTGCTGTAGCTCAGTTTCAGGGTCTTGGCAAATTTCTTATAGCCTATGCCATCTTTATGTAGAGCAACAATTCTTTTTTTTCAGATCCTCAGAGAGTTCTTTGCCATGAGGTGCCATGTTGAACTTCCAGTAACCAGTATGAGAGAGTGAGAGCGATAACCTCAAATTTAACACACCTGCTCCCCATTCACACCTGAGACCTTGTAACACTAACAAGTCACATGACACCGGGGAGGGAAAATTGATACTTGGGTCCAATTTGGACATTTTCCCTTAGGGGTGTACTCACGTTTATTTCCATTGGTTTAGACATTAATGGCTGTGTGTTGAGTTATTTTGAGAGGACAGCAAATTTACACTGTTATACAAGCTGTACACTCACTACTTTACAACAATGTGAGGGGTGTACTCGCTCTTGTGAGATACTGTAGGTGTTTACAGGTGTATTAAAAGAGGAGCATTTAGAAGCTGAAAAATGTATCATCTATGTGTTCAGGAGAGGAACGTTTAAGCAGAAAAAAAAACACTTGACCTTAGCTTGACGTGCCTAAAAGCATTTGCAAAATGCAGTTTTATGTGTGTTTTTTATAATGCTTTTACCCTGTCAAGAGGTAAGGCATTCAGAGTAGCTGGGGAAATGCCCATGGGGCCTATTTCTGTGACAGGCAGCTGAAACCTCTCAATTCTGCTTCCTGTCACAATAATACTGAGTGAGCGATCGCAGTGCCAGGGACCCAAGTCCCTATGAGGTGCATTAGTGAAGGCCAGTGCCGGAACTGCCGAATTCCAGTACTGGGCTCCAGAATTAAGCCTGCATCTGCAGGATGCCGGGATTTTAATGAAATCTCCTGATGGTCCTGTCCATTCTGGGATGGTTGGGAGGTATTGAAACCTGAATGAATATTTCCTGAACAGCAATAACGTTTATTTCACTGCTACTTGGGGTTACTTTTTAGGAGGTGAGTACATTGTGTTCTCAAAATTTACAGTCACAAAATCAATGCATCTATGAAAAGCCTGGTTACTGAATGTGTGTCAAAAGTTTAAAGTGACACTGCCACTTTCCAATTCAGAGCAAAATCACAGGTCCCCCCTCAACTACTCACCCCTCTTTCTGACTTTTACCTTCCCCCTTAGCACTGCCCCTTCACAGTTTTTACAGGCTAAGGCTCTGAGCTGATAGCTTTGTGCAAGTTCTGTGCCATTCTATCTTTGAGTTTACACCAATATGACAGTGCCCAAGCCTTGTATGTGGTAGACCATAGTGAAACCACTCCACACTTTTCAGATATTTAATTTGTAAAAAAATTGGAAAACCATTTATCATTTTCCTTACACTTCACAATGATGTGCCACTTTGTGTTGGTCTATACATTTATATTTTTGGTTGTAACATGACAAAATTTCAAGGGGTATGAATACTTTTTCAAGGCACTGTAGATATCAGCAGAAGCAGGAAAGAACTATCAGTTAAAACGCATGTTTTAGTTTTGTGTGGTTGATGGCTAGTTGCATTATATGCTTGGTTCTTGTATTTATCATGGACTCTAGCGAGATGTCTCTTCTTACCAGTGTTCCCAAGTTCCATCCTACTTTTGTACACACAATCGTAATTTTCGTCGGGATAAACTCCGACTGATTTTTCAGACGTTCAAGCTGTCTTGCATACATACTGTCACACCAAATTCCGACCGTCAAGAATGCGGTGATGTACAACACTACGACGAGCTGAGAAAAATGAAGTTCAATGCTTCCGAACATGCGTCGACTTGATTCTGAGCATGCGTGGTTTTCTCTCCGTCGGAGTTCCATACAGACTATCGGAATTTCCTATCGGAATTTTTTTCGTCTGAGAAAAAGAGAACTTTCTAAATTCCGACGGAAAAAAGTCAGATGGGGCACACACACGGTCGGAATATCCGATGAAAAAATTCCGTCTGACTTTTTCCATCGGAAATTCCAATCGTGTGTACATAGCATTAGGCAGCCAAATGGCTTGGTCACACTCTCCATATGGTTTTCCATAATGCAGTATAAACACATAATTGCTGTTATAATTTTTCTTTGTATGTGCTAATAGGGCAAGAACAAAAATTGCTGTATGGAAATAAGAATCCACTATACCCTCTGTAGTTATGTCCTAATTTGCAAATACATAAACATTATTGGTAAGTTGACTTAAAATATTGTTATCAATACACAAGCAAGAGCGAGTGTGCTTTTTATTCTAGGATTTCATTTTAGCATCAATCGTTTTCAGCTTATTCTGTATGTATGTGATTTAGGTTTAACAAAAAAATACTTATTCTGACCTTTCATATGCAAATTGATTTATAATTATTCATACAACTATCTAAAATACCATGAAAACAGAAAATCCTACATTAAAAAGTATTATATACTCATGCTTTATGGATTTGATTTTTGCCCCAGTCGGGAAGATAAAAGCACTGTTTTTGTTAAGAGGGTTTAATTATATATGTTCATAGGAATCATCATAATTGCCTACTGCATCCTGCATATTTTTTTGTGCATAGAAGCACAGTATGATGATTGCGGTATCTCTGTGATAATCCATCAGCTCCTAGAAGACTTACAGAATGGCATTAAGCAAACCCTAATTCATTCTTTAGGCGTCTTGTTATGTGCTTGATCTTCTCACAACAGTTGTTTAACAAAGATGCCGGTTGCACTGTCTGACATATTGATGCTCTATTTCACTCTAATGCCTACAGATCAGTACATAAAACATAAATGGCATGACACAGAAAGGATGTAAAAACACTAAGTACATTTACAACTATTGTAATCACAACTGCAAGTCAGCTACATGACTGTATTATACCTGTTAATAATGCCACTACTGTAAAGAGGTTACATTCCTGCACTACCATATCCAGTCTGTATAAAGGTATTCCTTTACAAATACAGGAATTCAAGGTATTTTTTCTGATCTGCTGACAGTTCTACTTTGAACTGTAACAACAAATCCATAAATTGCATGTTACTTGTCCTATTTATGCTATATCATATGCCAACAATTCCCAGAGACAAGTTTGATATCTGTAAATATAAAATATCCAATGTTCTAATATTTTCAGACATCTTTGATTTTCCTTTATACTCACATTTCAAACACGGATTTCATTACTTTTAAGATTTCTAGCAATTTTCTGATCCAGTGATTTGTTGCACACTTGACTAAGCACTGTGACACACTTGGGTGTCCGTAACTTAAAATCACTGCCTACACAATGTGGGATCCAACACGTTCTCCTTGCTTAGCTTGTTAAAAACAAAACTATCTTTCCTCTATGTCTTTCAATCTGTCATTCCTTCCTTTACATGACAACCTGCACATAAAGTTTCTGATATCTGTAATTTATTATCATTTATATGGTACAAGCAGAATTTGATTTTACACCCTATTAATTTCACCATCTGTTTTACAACTTACATAGAAAATACTACTCCAATTACTTTTTCAGGGCTTTTTCCCAATTTTCAGTGCTTAAACACTTCTTTCTTTCCTGGTTTTAATCAAAGTTACTGAACCTTATGTCTTACAAATGGAAATACATTTTCTGCTGACTGTTTCAAAGATCTGTCTTGCAGGCTTGAGCGTGTTGGCATTTTATTTTCTTTAAATCTTTTGTCTGTTGAGTTATTTTATATTTTAAAAAATATGTATGTTGCCAGTTTATAGAGGAAATCTTGAACTTGTGCAACTGTTTGAAATAGGGAGGATGCATCATTTTAGGAAACAGGTTTGAATAAAGTACAGTAAAAAACCTTTGCCCTGTTTTGTCATATGCCTGTTTCCATAGCCTCATTAAAGTGGAGTTCCGCCGAAAAAAAAAAATATTAAAAGTCAGCAGCTACAAATAATGCAGCTGCTGACTTTTAATATATGGACACTTACCTGTCCAGAACACCCGCGATTTGAAGCTGATTTGTCCTTCGGCTCTCGGGTGGAGGCGCCACCATCTTCGGTAAGGGAATCAGGAAGTGAAGCCTTGCGGCTTCACTTCCTGGTTCCCTACTGCACATGTCAGGGTCGCGCTGCGCGATCCCACTGGTCCCTGCTGTCTTCTGGGACCTGTGTGTCTCCCAGAAGACAACGAGGTGGGGGGCGGATGTAGGCGCCGGACGTAGCGTAGGCTACAGTTTTCCAGAGTTTATTTACTAAAGGCAAATACATTGTGCACTGCAAGCGCACTCCAAGTACACTTGCTCCAGCTTAGTAAATGAGGTAAAGCTTCACTTTGCAAAGGATACTCAATCACATGCGAGGAGAATTAAAAAACAGCATTTTTGCTTGTACATGATTGGATGATATAAATCGACAAAGCTTCCCTTTAGATCTAGAGCAAATGCACTTGAAATGCACAGTATATTTGCCTTTAGTAAATCAACATCCCCGTTTCTTCTCCATATATTGTCAGGATCTCCCTTTTGTTTCCCATTTGTTTTTTCATTCCTCACCAAAGTGAAAAGTAAAATAAAATTGCTGAAACAGTTTTTGATGTTTTTTATTAAAATAAAATAAAATTGCCTATGATGCAAATTGATCATCAATCACAACATCCAATGATGCAGATCTATGTCATCACGATGCTGAAAAAAAAAAAAAACCCATCAACCGCTGTCTCAATCCACTCTGTCATTTACTTGCCACCAATTACATTTTCAGTCCCTGCCATTAAAAGAAAACATATGTGAAGGTTCTCCTTGGTGATGTCATTGACCAAATATAGATATGACCATATTTGGTCAGTCGTGTCATGGGGATCTGTTTACTTTTAGTAGGGAAAAACTGGGAGATGTCATTCACAGCAAAAATGAGCAATGGGAATAGATTGTGTTTGTGGTCAGTGGGTGTTTTTCCAAAGGCGGGTGTTGTGCATTTTAATGTGATTGTGTTTATTTACTTTTCGCCTTTTTTTTGCCAAGGAGTAGACATACTATATAGGTATACTATACAGTACACTCTTTACTCATTCACATTGGAGAGGGGCAGTATCTGGGGTCCCCCTTATTGTTAGGGTCTGATAAGCTTCACACTTGCAGACCCCTACAACCCTGGCCCTTGTCCCCATCAACATAAGAAAAAGGTGCTTTGCCAGAGGGAACCCCCTGGGCAAGGTATCCTCCCCGTGTTGAGGGCATGTGACCTGGTATGATTCTTTAAAAAAAGGCCTGGATTCTTTCCTAAATGTACATAATATAACTGGGTACTGACATTTACTGATCCAGGGAAAATCCGATTGCCTCTCGGGGGATCAGGAAGGAATTTTTTCCTCTGCTGTAAGCAAATTGGATCATGCTTTGCTGGAGTTTTTTGCCTTCCTCTGGATCAACTGTGGGTATAGGATTGTGTATATGGGATTGTATTTTTTTTTTAACTGGATGGACTTGTGTCTTTTTTCTGTAACTATGTAACTATGATTTAGGAGGGGGCATATGCTCATCCCATCTTTCCTGGCCAGGCAGGCTGTATGCTTGGATAAGAGTCTCTGGTGTGGATTTTGAGGAAACTCGTGCTTTTTTCTTGTTTTTTATTTTTTGTTTATTTTTATTTTGCGAGGAGTTGCCTCTTAAAATAACATAGTTACATAGTTAGTCAGGTTGAAAAAAGACACAAGTCCATCCAGTTCAACCATAAAAAATAAATACAAAATATATAATATCATACAATCCCATATACCCAATTCTACACCCACAGTTGATCCAGAGGAAGGCTAAAAACCCCAACAGAGCATGATCCAATTTGCTACAGAAGGGGAAAATATTCCTTCCTGATCCCCCGAGAGGCAATCGAATTTTCTCTGGATAAACTTTACCTATAAATTTTAGTACCCAGTTATATTATGGACATTTAGGAAAGAATCCAGGCCTTTCTTAAAGCAATCTACTGAGCTGGCCAGAACCACCTCTGCAGGGAGTCTATTCCACATTTTCACAGCTCACATGAAATCTTTTCCTCTAGACGTAAAGAGTGCCCCCTTGTCCTTTGTGTTGACCATAAAGTGAATAACTCAACACCAAGTTCACTATATGGAGCCCTTATGTATTTGTACATGTTGATCATATACCCCCTTAATCTCCTCTTCTCAAGAGTGAATAAATTCAGTTCCTCTAATCTTTCCTCATAGCTGAGCTCCTCCATGCCTCTTATCAGTTTGGTTGCCCTTCTCTGCACTTTCTCCAGTTCCCCAATATCCTTTTTGAGAACTGGGGCCCAAAACTGAACTGCATATTCCAGATGAGGTCTTACTAATGATTTTAACAGGGGCAAAATGATATCTCTCTCTGGAGTCAATACCTCTCTTAATACAAGAAAGGACTTTGCTCGCTTTGGAAACCGCAGTTTGGCATTGCATTCCATTATTGAGCTTATGATCTATCAAAACCCCCAGATCGTTCTCCACTATGAATCCCCCCAGTTGTACTCCCCCTAGTATGTATGATGCATGCATATTCCTAGCATGCATAACTTTACATTTATCAACATTAAACATTAAACCTCATCTGCCACATAGTCGCCCAATTAGACAGAGCATTGAGGTCGGTTTGTAAATTGGAGACATCCTGTAAGGACCTTATTCCACTGCATAGCTTGGTGTCATCTGCAAAGACAGAAATGTTACTTTTGATCCCAGACCCAATATAATTTATAAAGATATTAAAAAGTAAGGGTCCCAGCACTGAACCTTGGGGTACACCACCGATAGCCTTAGACCATTTAGAGTAAGAATCATTAACCACTACTCTCTGAATTCTGTCTTTTAGCCAGTTTAGCCAGGCCCAAAGGCTCTAGTGTGAATATTGGGTGGACCCATTTTTCTTACACAGTCCCTATTCCTTTGTTTACATTTTGTTAATGAGAGAAAATGTTTTTCTCCCATCGTCCTTTCAGAGACTGCTGCGCTTTCAAGGGAGCTCCCACTAATGCTGCAAACGTATACTTCCTGGACCTTATAGACTTTTCGTTGTGTTATTCGTGTATTTCAGTACCCCCTTGCGCGCCATTCTGTTTTTGTCTACATTCTGTTGTCAGCCTGTGATATAGGCCATATAAGTGGGTAGCTGGCAACTTCCTAATAACGAGCCAGGGGGGAAGCTGTCAATTTAGCAGTGGTAATCACAAAGGCAAAGCTGTCATATTTAGAAGTGGTGGTAATAATAATGCTAAATGTAAAATCTAATCAAAGAGGTTAGTAGAGTAAGCCCAATGTTCGTGAAACATGTCAGAGGGGCATGACTGATGGGCTGGAACCTGAGCTGAAGCCAGTTTTTTATTCACTTTACATTGGAGTTGAATAAAATGTGCAGCAGTAATATATTACACAGGCAAAGCTGTCATATTAAGCAGTGGTGGTAATAATGCTGCTAAATGTATAACTTACTGCTGCCGCCAGACCTCTTTATTTTACCCTTATTTAAGTGGATCTAGTGTTAAAAAATGTTTATTGTAAATTCATGCATGCCAAGTAATATGCAAATGTAATACTTACAGATATTTATTACCTCTTATAGAGCTTGCATAACTTCTCCTACACAATAATTTTGATGAATATCCCTCTAGAAGGCTGGCTTTGTCTTGTTCAAGCATTATCCAGGGTCACCATCTGGTTACTATATTAAGATTCTGGCTCAAAGATGACACAGTCATGTAAATTCTGGTGTATTTGCTGTTCTTGGTTATCAACCCCCCTGGTGGCTTTCTACAAAGTTACAATAGTGTAGTGTGATCACTGGGAGGAGGAAACTGAAGAAATGCTACCATGTGTACACCTACAGATGAGAATATTTTGGTGAAGTCAGGCAACAGCTGAGGTCCCCAAAATGCTTTTAGACTGGTTACCATATGTGTAAAGTGGTGGTCAACTTACATAATTTGTTTAGGCTAAAACTACAGTGGGAAAAGGATTGTGCCATTAGAGTAGCAATCCACTCCTGTCAACATTAGTATATTTCTTAAGGCTACACATCAAGCCATAGCGCGCACACATGAGGAATGAGGGTGCAGCTTAACAGATCTAGCCGTATTGGTGCAATTGATACAAAAAATTAAGTACTGTCCATGATACTTTTTTTTACACTAACATCCAAATTTTGAGAGCAAGCTTTCGGGATGTCATCCCTTTCTTCATTGCCTGGACCTTGAAGAAGTGCAAATAAAGTGAAGAAGTGCAAATAAAAAAAGTATCATGGACAATACTTAATTGTAACTTTACAGTTCATGTAAAAAAGAGGTGAGTGTCTGTAGCAAAGCATAATTCTGGTTTTGCTTAGGACAGCAGACTGAGAAGAAAGACGTTGATGAGTGCCAGTTTGCATTTAATCCTACCTATTTTTTCTAATACTGGTGTTTTTTTTTCACTGAACCTTTGTCCAAATAGAATATTTAGGGAAGCAATATAATAATTGTTTAGGTCCACCAGAAACCAGGCATTCCTATTTATTTATTTACTTTGTAGTACATTTATTCCCCTCAGATAAGGAAGAACTTTCACTGAGAATAGACTGGGGCCAGGCAACTGGATTTAGATAATATGTTCAGCTAATGAGGCAAATCATTGGAGAGGGATTAAAGTATGACTGCATTTTCAGTAAAAGTTATACATTCATATTTGTCCCAGCAGACTCAGAAAAATATTCCCATATGGTGCATTACCAATACTGAAGAGATTTGCTGTTTCCAGCAATATTGCCCCCCAGCCTCTAAGTGTTTGCTGGAGCGTTCTGAAATATCTTCTGCTGGGAGTTTGGTTGCTCATTTAGCTCAATGAAGAGTAGGTCTTCTGTCTCCAAATGGTGTCCTATAGATCAGCATGTTTACATATACCGTATATACTCGAGTATAAGCCGTGTTTTTCAGCACATTTTTTTGTGCTGAAAATGCCCCCCACGGCTTATACTCGAGTCAACTTTTTGCACCTGATCTCCCGGACTTTTGGGACCCGATAACGGAAACTTGGCACACATGTAGCCCCACTCTTCTTCTACAAGTGTGCAAAGTTTGATGTCCAGTGGACCTACGGCCGGGGAGCACCATTTTCTCAAAGCCGGGCACCCCTTCCATAGACTCCCATGTTAAATGGTAATTTCTCCAGTGACTTGGGGACCCGGTCCCGGCCGGTCGTAGGTCCCCTGGACCCGATACTTGGTACACATGTAGCCCGATTTCTCCTCTACAAGTTTGCAAAGTTTGTTGTCTGGAGGACCTACAGCCGGGGAGCACCGATTTTTCAAAGCTGGGCACTCATTCCATAGACTCTTATGTTAAACGTCAGTCTAGTCATGGACACAGTGAGGCATGGGCACAGTGAGGCATGTACATGGACACAGTGAGGCAAAGTGAGGCACAGTGAGGCATGCAGATGGACACCCTAGGCTTATACTCGAGTCAATACGTTTTCCCAGTTTTTTGTGGTAAAATTGGGTGCCTCGGCTTATATTCGGGTCGGCTTATACTCGAGTATATACGGTATACAGTATATAAAGACTAATTAAAGTACTATTAAACTTTTAATGACATTTCGAATGTCAAAGGATTGTCAAACAAATTGCACGGGGGGCTGGGTACTAACCTAGGGGGCAAAGCAAAACAATTAAATAATACAAATTCAGTTTGTTGGGGAAAAGCAATTTTAGTAATGCTTACAGTGCAAAAAATTACCGTATTTATCGGCGTATAACACGCACTTTTTCCCCTTAAAATTAGGGGAAAATCGTGGGTGCGTTTTTATACGCCGATCCCCGCCAATCCCCCGCTGATTGTGAGGAAACGAGCGAGCGGAGCCGAGATACACAAAGCCGAAGTACACTCGGCTCCTCTTGCAGTCACGCCCACCTCCACTGATTGCGAGAGGAGCGAGCGCCGCTGACAAACAGAAAGTCGAGTGTACTTTGGTTAGTCTCGGCTCCTCTCGCAGTCCCGCCCCTGACTGTGAGCAGAGTCAAATCTAGCCGAAGTACGCTTGGCTTTCTGTATGTCAGCGGCGCTCGCTCCTCTCTTCTCGCAATCAGTGGAGATGGGCGGGACTGTGAGCAGAGCCGAGTCTAGACAAAGTACACTTGGCTTTCTGTATCTTGGCTCTGCTCGCACCTCTCCGCTCACAGTCAGCGTAAATCGGCGCCAATTTTAAATCAGGGCAATTCTGCAAAGAGACTTGCAAGGCTGCAAAGGCACTGGGCAATGATGAAAAGGCACTGGGCAAGGCTGCAAAGGCACTGGGCAAGGCTGCAATGATGGACAAGGCTGCAGATGGGCATTTAAATGTAAGTTTTTTTCCTTAAACTTCCCTCCTAAAAGTTTTTTTCCTTAAAATTCCCTCCTAAACTTGGGGTGTGTGTTATACACCGGCGCGTGTTATACGCCAATAAATACGGTATATATGGGATATACTGCGCTGTGCAATAAGTGAACACAAAAATTAGCTGCTGAGACAAAACTGGTGAATATTAAAAAATGTAGCGCTTATTTTTGTAAAAAAGTCAGTTACCAACATATATCAAATGTTGCAAACATGCATCTATATGAAATCTTAATTTCAGTGACACCAAGTGACTGAGTGTGATCTGTGAAAAAAATATATATGTGTAAAAAATAAATCAGAACGAAGCAGTCCTCTATTGTGACCACACACAAATAACAGTCCCAAAGTTGTAGAAAAAACTGCAAGGTTGAAATGAAAAGTCCCACATGGATATGACCCTCTCTGTGAAAGGATAGAGACACCACCACCGATGTAAGGAGGAGGCTTACCAGATGGTGTTGACTTGGTGAGGTGTATACCACCCAAATCAAAAGTCAGCAAGATGTATCCAACTGGTCCTGAATCCGCATATCAGTCAGCACCGCAAATTCCCATAAACACCAGGAAGTGTAAATACATGTAGTCTTGTTGGAGCCAGAGATACGGTAACCACATAACATGCGTAATGGGAAAAAAAACTCACATCATGTGATACTGTACAAGGTAGTATTTATTAAAAAAGATAAAAAAATGAACACTCACATTTGGAAGAACATCATAGGCATATCACAAAGTGCAAGAGCGATGTGTGTGAATGGGTCCACCCAACGCGTTTCAACTAAACAGTCATCATCTCGGGTGTGGACCCCCACAACAACACTGCTATTTATAGATGGAATGACCCCAGCTGGAGTGACCCCGGAAATTACATCACTTACTGTTGGTGGACAGGAAGTGGCGGTCACTATTTTAAACGTCCCATTTGATCTCAAAAAATCTTCCCATAATATAGGATAATACTGCCTACGAATATTTATTAGATTGTGTTAGATCAATAAGCAGTATAGACATGGCCAGAACTTTTATATCAGCCATATAGAACAGGAAGTGCCATCCAAGCCTCTTTATGAAGACAAGGCTGGATGACACCACTTCTGCTCTGCACAGGAACATTGGAAAAGATCCCTAAGCCTCACTTTGTCTGATATGGCCCTGTTTGTGTTTATGTCGGTTTTGGAACATTAACATTCTAGATTGTTAGGGATGACCCTAGTTTGATTTGACTTCAAATTCAGCATGCCAAAGCGGGGATTTGAACTCACAACCTCCCAATAGCACATCAGGCGCTTTATCCATTGCGCCATCACTGGAGGCGTTTGTTAAGGCTCATAAAAAACAGGGCCATATCAGACATAGTGAGGCTTGGGGATCTTTTCCAATGTTCCTGTGCAGAGCAGAAGTGATGTCATCCAGCCTCGTCTTCACAGAGAGGCTTGGATGGCGCTTCCTGTTCTATATGGCTGATATAGACGTTCTGGCCATGTCTATACTGCTTATTTATCTATTGATCTAACACGATGCCGTGACGTCAGGACTGACATCACACGCACGGCACGCGTAGAGCTTTCTATGATGCAATGTCACAGTTCCATGATCTGTACCCTTTTATAACCCATCATAATGCATCTATCCATCATTGTTTATATGTTTATACTATTACGGTTGCCATCCTGGTCTGTGTGCCCCATGTCTAGTGTTTTGCATATTATATTGAGATAATCATTATATTGTTACTATTTAATAATTACATTATTAACTATATGATTATGTTATTACTATTCATTATAATGCTCTTTACTATTTCATGATGTATATATGCCTTTTTGCACTAAATAAACAATGTTTACATTGATCGATTCATTTCAAAAGCAGTGTTGCTTCATATAAAGTCCCAATTTCCTCCTGTTTCCATAGTTACATAGTAGGTGAGGTTGAAAAAAGACACAAGTTCATCAAGTCCAACCTATGTGTGTGATTATATGTCAGTATTACCTTGTATATCCCTGTATGTTGCGGTTGTTCGGGTGCTTATCTAATAGTTTCTTGAAACCATCGATTCCCCCTGCTGAGACCACCGCCTGTGGAAGGGAATTCCACATCCTTGCCGCTCTTACAGTAAAGAACCCTCCACGTAATTTAAGGGTAAACCTCTTTTCTTCTAATTTTAATGAGGGGCCACGTGTCTTGTTAAACTCCCTTCCACAAAAAAGGTTTATCCCTATTGTGGGGTCACCAGTATGGTATTTGTAAATAGAAATCATATCCCCTCTCAAGCGTCTCTTCTCCAGAGAGAATAAGTTCAGTGCTCGGAACCTTTCCTCATAACTAATATCCTCCAGACCCTTTATTAGCTTTGTTGCCCTTCTTTGTACTCACTCCATCTCCAGTGCATCCTTCCTGAGGACTGGTGCCCAGAACTGGACAGCATACTTTAGGTGCGGCCAGACCAGAGTCTTGTAGAGCAGGATAATTATCGTTTTATCTCTGGAGTTAATCCCCTTTTTAATGCATGCCAATATTCTGTTTGCTTTGTTAGCAGCAGCTTGGCATTGCATGCCATTGCTGAGCCTATCATCTACTAGGACCTTCATGTCCTATTCCAACCTAGATTCCCCCAGAGGCCCCCCCCCCAGTTTATAGATTGCATTTATATTTTTGCCACCCAAATGCATTATTTTAAATTTTTCTACATAGAACCTCATTTGCCATGTAGTTACCCACCCCATTAATTTGTTCAGATCTTTTTGCAAGGTTTCCACATCCTGCGGAGTAGTTATTGCCCTGCTTAGGTTAGTATCGTCCGCAAATACAGAGATTGCACTGTTTACCCCATCCTCCAAGTCGTTTCTGAACAAATTAAACAGGATTGGTCCCAGCACAGAACCCTGGGGGACCCCACTACCCACCCCTGACCATTCCGAGTACTCCCCATTAATTACCACCCTCTGAACTCGCCCTTGTAGCCAGTTTTCAATCCATGTACTCGCCCTATGGTCCATGCCAATGGACCTTATTTTGTACAGTAAATATTTATGAGGAACTGTGTCAAATCCTTTTGCAAAATCCAGATACACCACGTCTACGGGTCTTCCTTTATCTAGATGGCAACTCACCTCCTCATAGAAGGTTAATAGATTGGTTTGGCAAGAACGATTCTTCATGAATCCATGCTAAGTACTGCTAATGATACAGTTCTCATTACTAAAATCTTGAATATAATCCCTTATCACCCCCTCCAAGAGCTTACATACTATTGAAGTTATGCTAACTGGTCTGTAATTCCCAGGGATGTATTTTGGGCCCTTTTTAAATATTGGTGCTACATTGACTTTTCTCCAATCAGCTGGTACCAGTCTGGCAATTACTTGACTGAGTACCTTAAGGACCCTCAGGTGCAAGCCATATGGTCCTGGTGATTTATTTATGTTAGTTTCCCAAGTCTAATTTTAATTCTGTCTCTGTTAACCATGGAGGTGCTTCTTGTGATGTGTCATGAGGATAGACGCTGCAGTTTTGGTTACTGAAGCCCCACAATTCCCTCATAAAGACTGAGGAGAAGAATAAATTCAATATCTTCGCCATCTCCCCATCCTTTGTAATCAGATGTCCTTCCTCATTCTTTATGGGGCCAATATGGTCTGTCTTCCCTTTTTTACTGTTGACATACTTAAAGAATTTCTTGGGATTTTTTTTGCTCTCCTCCACTATCTGTCTTTCATGTTCTATCTTAGCCGCCTTAATTGCACTCTTACATTTCTTGTTGCATTCTTTATAAAGTCTGAATGCTCTAGAGCACAGGAGCACAATTATAAGATCCTCTCCAGGTGGTATTGATGCCCTACCACTTTACATAGAATAGACTCCTCCATTCCAAATACCTGCTGGAGATGGTTTAAAGACCCAGGCACCATGACTCACATTTGGAGCACCTGCCCGCTCATAACTCCTTTCTGGGACAAAATACTTCTCCTCTACTATGATTTAGTAGGGGAAAAAATTGATAATTCTCCTCTCATTACTGTGCTTTCGATGTTGCCTGAATCCTATAAACAAAACAAAAAAAGTATTCTCCGACACTTCTTGACTTTGGCACATACTGTTATCGCCAGGGTGTAGCGAAAATCATTACCTCCGTCCTTTGTGGATTGGGCCTGTGAAATGGATTCTATTGGTCATCTAGAAAGGTTGAACTCTTGGGAGTCAGATAAAACTGACAATTACACCTTGACCTGGTCGGTCTGGAATCACTATCGGCATTTCTCTAAATTTGTATCCTATCTGTTACCCTTCTTAGATACCTGGATTTGTTCCCCTCATAAGTGCTTGGGTTCCTTCCCTTTCTCCCCCCTAGCCTCACCCTTCCCCCCTCCCCCCTATTTCTCTCTTTTTTTTTTCCTTTTTTTCCCCTCTTCCTTCTTTGTTTCTTCCCCTCTTTTTTTACTCTTCTCCCCATTTTATGTTTATCTACCCACCGCGTTTGAGTTTTTAGTAGGTTATCTTGTCCTATCTCCACTCACCCAGTTTCTCCCAAATAGTTATTATGTAAATACCCTCAGGAGAATTTCACTGTTGTCCAAGATGTTGACAAACCTCTCCTGATGAATGCCCCAGAGGTCTTCTATGCCTCTGATATATGCAGTCTACTGAAACCTTCATGCCATGCATCTGTTGGGCGATTGCTTATATCCCCCATATTAGAGTGGATTTGCTCCCCTGTTTTCTATCTATAAGGAAATCACCAAAATGTACTCTTTTTTTTTGCCTTATGTGCTAGTTTACATGGCTCGCTGTTTCTGTTACATATACTGTATTGATTACTCATTCAATCTTGAACCTCTCAACCTTTTTGTTTTCTTTTCTTTGTTATGTATTTTTGTGCACAAAATCAATAAACAAAGATTAAACATAAAGTCTGAATGCTGATGATGATCCCACAACCTCGTATTTTTTGAAGGCCTTCTCCTTTGCTTTTATATGCATTTTTACATTGAAGTTAAGCCATCTAAGACTTTTGTTCGCTTTTTAAAATGTATTACTCAATGGGATGCATTTGCTAATGCCCTTATTTAATATGCTCTTAAAGCAAACCCATCTCTCCTCCATGTTCTTTGTTCCTAAGATTTTATCCCATATTTCCACATCCGTGATCAGGTCTGTATTGTTGGTATTTAGTAGATCCAGTAATGCTATATTTCTAGTTGGTGCATCTACCATCTGACCCATAAAATTGTCCTGCAAGACATTTAGGAACTGGCGTGCCTTAGATGAATGCGTGGTTCCCTCCGCCCAGTCTATGTCTGTATAGTTAAAATCCCCCATTATGATAACACTTCCGATCCTTGCTGCTAATCCAAATTGTGATAGGAGATCTGTCTCCCCTCCTCCCTCAGGTTAGAGGCCCTATAACATACTCCCAGTATTGTTTTCCCCTTACCTTCATCCCTTTGGAGCTCTACCCATAAGGATTCCACCTCCTCCCTAGCTCCCTTAGTGATGTCATCTCTCACATTCACTTGTACATTATTCTTGATATGTAGGCATACCCCTCCCCCTTTTTTTTACCCTCTCTATCCCTGCGATGGTGACATTGGTGACAACATGTAAAAAAAAAAAAAAAAATATATATATATATATATATATATATATATATATATATAGCGGGTCCCCTTTAAGACTTCCAGGACTACCTTACCCAGAACCCCTTTTGGCAATGTTTCCACCCCAGAGACTCATGGGAGGGGTTATAAAAGGAGGAGGCGAGGCTGGGCTCGGCCTCTTTGGGACACAAGACTTCAGTGACTGATCCTCCTGTGCGGATGTGCTGGTGTGCAAGGCCTGAAGCCTGAGGCCTTGCGCAGCTACCAAAGAGCCTTCCACACCACTGCGAGCCTGGGTGGCATCTGACTTTGCTTATCCACAGCCTTGGTTGGATCGGGGACTCGATCGCTGGAGACACTGTGTGTGAAGACACAGTCGGTGGAAGTTCCCGGACTGGGATCGCGTCCGGAGGGGTGAGCGAGCGTATGCTCAGACCATATACTGTTTATTACTGATGTGCCTATAAACTGCCGTGGCCCACTAGTTTATATCTGATACTCTCACTGGAGGTGTCCTATCAGAACTGAGTCAGAGGATCTTCAGTAAAGTGTTTTGTTCCTGTTACAACTTCCCATTGGTTTACAAATGTTATTCTGTTATGTGCACCACCTTTAAAGACTTGCCGGTGAAGAAACCATTATCCCCTAGAGACTGAGTCTTAGTATCTGAGCCAGGCCTGGCCAGCTAGATCGTTCATTTAAGTGCTGCGCCACAGGGCGCCTAGTTAACGGTCACCCACACGGCGCGCCTTTACTGTTCCATTAATATATAGTGTGTGTATTGCTGCAGGGCTCTGCAAATCCATTTCATGTAAACTGTTACCACTGTTGATTCTTTTACCACAATCTAAAGTAAATCAGATATTTCTTTATTATTGCCTTGGTGTCTGAGTTTGATCATAAAGCATAAGAAATATATTGTTACCCTAGACTAACTGTGCCAGAAGGGGGTTGAGTAAATTGCCGGGGGTTGGCGGAGCTGTCTTCAGGGCCCAAACTAATCTGCGGCCTTCTTAAAGTGAAGGTAATGCTACACGTGGGGGTTCTCGTCCGGGATCCTGATACAGCAGGTGAACGCCAGAAGTGCCGGCATGGACCCTATGGATCCACAAGCAATAGAAGAGTGGTGCCAAGCCGTTAGGGCAGAGCCAAACAACTCGATAGTCATCAGCCTCCCAGGGGAGGAATGGAAGACTGAGATGGTAGAGGAGTTAATGAAGTCAGTGTCCCCAGATCACACACCATGGGTGATAGATATAAAGTCAGACCCAGACACTTCATATCAGTATGCACTGGTGGAATACGGAGACGGGATACCAGAGGCTTGCAAGCGCAAGTGTGTAAAGACGCCAGACAATTGAACCTATAGGTTGGCGCCTGTTTTAACTGTAAAGAAGGAACCATCACCGACGGGATCACCACAGACTGCGGTCCGTACCTCACCAGTAAAAGGAGACGGGGTGACGCCCCCGGTGACACCCGCACCTGCCACTGCTATATCACCAGAATTGATAAAGGCAATAGGGGATCTGCTAATCAAATGTCAGAAGACAAGCACGGTGCATGTAGAGACTAGCTACCGGAGACTGAAGACATTCTCAGGAAAGCTCCCTGTCCCTGCAAGGGAAGAAGATTTTGATACCTGGGTGGAGCAGGCATTGCAGGCAGTAGAGGCATGGGAGGTGCCTGAAGCGCAGAAGAGGCAACGAGTGATAGAAAGCCTCAAAGGCGCAGCAGCAGAAGCAGTGAAAAGTTTTCGGTTTGGGAATGCAGATTGCATGGCTCAAGACTGTCTAGCCATGCTACAGGAAGAGTTTGGTCGAATTGGAAAAGGTGACAGAGATGGTCTACCAATTTGAACATACTTTCCAACAACCAAGGGAGAAGCTTTCAGAGTATGTTAGGAGACTGAACAGGTTGCTGTGCAAGATTGTGTTGAAGAAGGGAATGAAGCCCCAAGATACAGATGCGGCAAGAATGAAGCAAGTCTTAAAGGGAGCGTTACGCTCGGATCCAGTCTGGCTGCATCTGAAAACCTCTGGAGGAGGAACGTTACTGACTTATGCTGACTTGATAAAAATCATCAGAGATGAGGAGGCGCTACAACAGGATCAGCAAATGATTAAGACAAATGTTGTCCCCGCACAGGTGCTAGTCAATCCAGTGATGACCCCTGAAAGAGACTCAGAGGTAGACACTTTAAAAGCACAAATGTCTAAGGTGTTAGAAATGTTGACCTCTCTGATGGCAAAAGACCCAGAGGGTCCCAGGAGAGAAGTACCACGGAAGGAACTTTTCCCAATTGCCTTGGCACCCGCATCTTTACAAGAATAGGGAGATATAGTTTGCTTTAACTGTGGAGGAATTGGCCATATTGCAGCTACATGTTCCAGTCCCAAGAAGAAGAAAACGGACAACCACAAGCCGGCGGGAAACTCCAGAGGGCCCCGGTGAAGGAGTCAACCGGGTGCCCATCACCTTCAGTGAGCTCCAAGCTGAATACGAAGCAGAAGAAAAAAGGAGATAAAACACCTCAGAGGAAACACAACATTCCTCAACAGAGATACACCCCAGAGAAAGGGGGCAAGACCCCTCAGAAGAGGCACAGCACTCCCCAGAGGGGGTGCACACCTAAGAAAAATAATAATATCCCTCAGCGGGTCTGTACACCCATTGAGAAGAGGGAAATTAATGCATACCAGGCTCAAGAAAGATTAAAGTCTAAAGGGAGTTGGACAAGAGAGAGTCCGAAGAGAAAGGGCCAGAAGAAGGCGACCCCTGCCAGGCCATATCCAGAGAAGCTGGTAGGCCCATCTCCTATAGTGCCCATCCAAGTGGAGGGAGTCTACACCAGAGCCATCTTGGATAGTGGGGCACAAGTGACCTTACTGTATCGAGATTTCTACGATAAGCACTTGAGTCACCTACCTATCCAGAAGATAGAGGAGCTGGAAATATGTGGGATTGGAACCCAGAATTTCCCCTACGATGGCTATCTACCCGTCAAAATGACTTTTGACCCATCCGTGGCTGGGAAGGCTGAAGAGTTTGACACCCTGGCAGTTGTGTGCCCTCGGCCGCCAGGAGCCAACAAAAGTTCCCTTATAATAGGGACGAACACGGACTTGGTCCGAAGACTCCTAACCCCTCTAATGAAATAGAAGGGGCCAGCGGCCACCAAGATCCACCCCATGTTGAAGATGGCCTACCAACCGCTGGTCCTAGAGCAGAAGGCCCCTGAGGAGGGGATAGGGAAGGTGTGGAGACTTGGAAGAGAAGGGGTAGTGTTGCAGCCCGGCAAAGTAACCTGTCTCAGAGCCACTGTGAAGCTTACTTGGGAGCAACCTGGAACCTTTGTCATGCTGGAGTCCGACCCAAGGCAAGAGTCCTCCGGTCTGGAGGTGATACCAGAAGTGATTCCACTGAAGGCCCTAAAGAAGTCCCATTGTAGAGTTCCGGTGAGCGTTAGGAACACTACGGGTGGCCCCATGGAAATTCCAGCCAGGATGCTGTTGGGCCAGGTGAGCCCTGCTGCCCTGGTTACCCTGTCAGAAGTCAAGGGGACGGGTGAAGGAGGAGATGTTTGGGAGAAGCTGTCCATGGAAAACCCGAATCTGCCCAGGGCTTGGAAAGAGAGAGCCAAGGCCCAGTTGACCAGATGGGAGAAGATCTTCTGAAAAGATGAGTTCGATGTGGGGTGTGCAAGGAGTGCCACCCATCGAATCCGCCTCCAAGAAGACAAGCCCTTCAGAGAGAGGGTCAGGCGGGTCCCACTAGCAGATCTGGAGGATCTATGGGAACAACTCGCAGAACTTAAGAGGACTGGTGTGATCCGGGAGTCTAGAAGCCCCTATGCCTCCCCGATAGTGGTGGTCAGGAAGAAGAATGGGTCGTTGAGGCTCTGTATCGACTACAGGATTCTTAACAGGAGAACCATCCCCGACCAGTACACCACTCCGAGGATAGAGGACGCCTTACAGAGTTTGTCTGGAGCCAAGTGGTTCAGCGTTATGGATCTCAAGAGTGGATACTACCAGATCCCTATGCATCCAGAAGACAAGGAGAAGACAGCCTTCATAACCCCAGTGGGGTTCTTTTTTTTTTTTTTAATTGGAAACCAACTTTATTTAAAAGTATGCATGGTACATAAATCAACATAAGCCAGTATGGCCAATATAATAGTACATACATGAACACAGTGAAGCATCTGTGTGTCACAAAGATAATAACAGCAGTGAAAGTAAAACCGGTATACAACAAAAATAAAAGATCGACATGTCAAGTACACGTTTCACCATCCGCCATCCATCTGTCCCAGACCTTCTCAAACTTTAGCGGACACCCTCTATGTACATAAATCAGTTTTTTATATGGGAGAGCATCGTTAACCGCCTTTTTCCAGCACTGAATTGTAGGGGGCAGGGCCTGCATCCAATTACGGGCCACTACTTTTCTTGCCAAGAATAGCGTCTCATGTAAAAAGGTACGGAGGGGTTTGTCGGCATCCAAGTCTGGCAACAGGCCAAGTAGGCACATCTTTGGGTCAAGGGTAGCAGGGGAGCCCATCTGATCGTGTAGGAAGCGTATCACCTGTGTCCAATATGCCTGAATGGTGGGACAGAACCATATGAGGTGGTAAAAGGAGCCCGGGGTATGGTCACAGAGGCGGCATCCCGGATTGTACGTGGGCCTGAAACGTGCCACTCTCTGAGGGGTCAGATATGTTCTATGTATAATGTACAGCTGTGTGAGGCGGTCCGACAGCTTGGGGGAAACCTTTTTCACGTCCTCCAAAATCTCGCCCCAGTCCCCATCCTCTATAAGTCCAACATCCGCCTCCCATCTAGTCTTAGCAGTATAGGCCAATGCTGTGGTGCTAGGGAGACGAATGGCGGAGTACAAAGTGGAGATGAGCTTAGCAGGCACATTACCCGTGACTGTGTCCACTATGGAGGGAACTGCCAGGGACGGGCAAGAGCCAGAAAACTGGGCCTGTATGGCGTGGCGGAGTTGCAAATACCTGAAAAAAAGGCAATTGGGGAGGGAAAATTCGTCCTTCAGCATTTGGAATGGTTTAAGGCCTGAATTAGTCATGATCTGGTGTATGTATAAGATCCCATGGCGTATCCACGCCGCGGGGTCCGGAATGGACAATAATTCTGGCAAGCATGTATTGTACCAGAGAGGGGTATGAGAGTGTACCCTTGGGGTCCCAGTTCTCTGCAGTGCCGCCCGCCATACCCTCCGGTGGTGAGTCAACATGTCTGCTGTGTGTTGGGGGGGGCGTCTAGTCAATGGGGCTCTCAGGACCGATTGAAGTGGGGTATGGGCCGAGTCATCTGGGTGCTCACAGAGTAGTGTCTGGTATCTCGTTAGTTCATGTTTATCAAAATAATAGAAGTGGGACAGCTGGGAGGCAAAATAATAATCCTGAAAGTCAGGGAGAGCAGCTCCTCCCAACGTCACAGGGTTCTTCAGGATTCTCCAGGACAATTTGTGTCTGCCATGACCCCAAATAAATGAATTCAGGATGGATTCAATTGTCCTGAAAAATTTTTGTGGTATATAGAGGGGAGCATGCCAGACCAAATAGAGTATCTTGGGAAGGAGTATCATCTTAACCAAGCTGACGCGACCCATAACACCCAGGGGTAGTCTGGCCCAAGTCTGCGTCTTGTTCTTGATCAGAGCAAACAGGGGTTCAATGTTCAGTAGTTTATAATCTGAGAGCGATCTGGTGACCTGTACGCCAAGGTATTTAATCTGGGAGACCCTTGGAAGAGCCAGAGGAGGGGACGCGAACGAGGAGGGGAAATGGTCAATCGGAAGGATCTGGGACTTAGCCCAATTAATACTCAGACCCGAATGGCCACCCATACGTTCTATGGACTGGAGGGCTGCTATAAGAGAAGGACCGGAGTCCGCCAGATACAAAAGTGTGTCGTCGGCATACATCCCAATCTTTTCTTCCAGTTTCCCCATCCTGAGACCTCGGATGCAAGTGTCCGCACGGACCATTATGGCCAACGGCTCCACAGCATATGCGTAAAGCATGGGGGAAAGGGGGCAGCCCTGCCGGGTCCCCCTCTCCAGCGGGAACTGGTCAGAAAGCCAACCGTTCACAAACACTCTGGCCCTCGGGGATTGATAGAGGAGTTGGACCCAGCGAATAAAGCTGGGGCCAAATCCAAATCTTGAGAGACACTCCCACAGGTAGTTCCACTCCACGGAGTCAAAGGCCTTGGCGGCATCCAGCGCCACCACAACCCTCGAGCCAATTTCATCATGGGACCCCTGAATATTCATAAATAGGCGGCGAATATTCATGGCCGTGTTCTTCCCTGGCATAAAGCCGGTTTGGTCAGGGTGTATCAATGACAGAATAACCTGGTTAAGGCGGGAGGCTAGAATCTTAGCTAATATTTTAATATCTACCTGTAACAGGGAAATAGGCCTATACGACTCCGGGTATTTAGGGTCCTTTCCGGGTTTGGGAATTACGACTATTTGGGCTTCTCGCATAGATGGGGGTAGAACTCCTGAGTCAAATATAGATTTATACAGGTACTTAAGTTCAGGGATTAGGATTTCGGAGTAGGTGGCATAGAATTCAAGAGGTAGGCCATCCAATCCTGGGGCCTTGGATGAGGCCAGACAGGAAATGGCCTCGGAGATGTCCTCCTCAGTAATAGGGGCTTCCAGAATTTCAAGCTGGTCGTCTGTCAGTTTAGGGAATTGAACTCCCGCCAGGTAGTCCCTGGTGTCTTGGGGAGTGTGGGCGACCCTAGAAGTGTAAAGTGCACGGTAGAATCTCCCAAATTCCTCCGCCACCAATTGCGGATCGGTGATGTCGTTCCCCTGCGGGTCGGTCAAGGACACCACCACAGGGGGACGCATATCCAAGTGGGCGAGATATGCGAGCAATTTGCCTGATCTCTCTCCATACTCAAACACCCTCTGTCTACAGAAGAAGATACGTTGTTTAGCCTTCTCCATGTGCAATTGGGAGACCTGACGCGCCTGAATCTTTAGATTATTGGCCGCGCTGGGCGAGGGGTCCCGGTGGAACGCCCCCTCCAACACCTGCAGGTACTCCACAGCCTGCTGGACAATAAATGTTGATGACCGTTTAAGCCTGTTAATACGTGTGGAAAGTAGGGAACGAGCGTGAAGTTTAAACATTTCCCACACCACATCATGCGCGGCAGTGTCCCTGTTGGCCGTAAAATAGTATTGCAATTCTCTGGGGATGTCATCCTGGTCCTGCAGGGCAGTCAGCCAGAACGGGTTTAGCCGCCAAGAAGGAGCAGGGTAAGCCCTCAGGAGCTGAATCGTGACCCAGTAGGGGGCGTGATCCGAGAGTACTCTCGGAGCAAAGCCCACATCTCCTAACTTAGGCAGCAGGGACATTGAGATAAAAACAAAATCAATTCGTGACATTGTGTTATGACTGGCTGAAAAGCATGAGAAGACTTTAGTGTGCGGGTGTCTGTGGCGCCAAGTGTCGACAAGAGCAAAGTCGGTCATTATGCGGTGCAGTCTGGTATGGGTCGGTGGGTTAAGGGGGGGATCCAGTGTGCCCAGACGGTCCAGAGCGGGGATCAGGGTCATATTAAAGTCCCCCATCCACACTGCCGGTACGGAGGGGTATTGTGTCATAAAGGCAAGGCCTTCCTGAATTACAGCTGAGTTGTACGGGGGGGGGGAATATAGCAGGCAAGTAGCAGGATAGGAGACCCATTAATGGTGGCGTGCATAAACACATATCTGCCCTGCTGATCCGTGCGGAGCAGTATAAGCTCAAAAGGTACCCGTTTGGCAACCAGGACCGATACTCCTCTGGAATATGAGGTGTGAGTGGCATGATAAGCCCACCCCACCCAAGGTTTTTTAAGGGAGGATTGCAAGTGGCCCGTGACGTGGGTCTCGACCAGTGTGATAATGTCAGCTCTCTGAGATTTGAGAAATGTCAGGACCGCTGTGCGTTTGATCTTATTGCGTAAGCCTCTAACATTCCACGTGAGGAACTTCAGGGAACTCATGGTGGGTATATGGTGTGTATAATAGACCGCAGCCAAACCAGGACCAGCAGAGCAGATAAGGACACATCAGACAGTACAGAACAGATCAGCAACCAATATTGATAGTGCATGTATGACAATGACATAGTACCTTTAGCAGAAATGAACAATTGTGAACATAGTGGCAAATAAAAAACAGCCAAAACATTTCCCCTCCCTCCCAGTCCAGTGCCACCCCAACTCGGCATGAACATAGTATCCCAAAACCAGGTATCAACCGGGGACATCCAACGTGAAAAAAGCATTGGAGGCGAGGGACTTAATTTCAAAGGGACATAGATACCTGTGATGAACAGAAAACAAAAAAAGAGGAAAAAACAATCAGGTAAACGGGGGGAGTGAAAAAAGTCCATAGAGAACCTAGGGGGACGACTTCTTCTCTGAGAAGTGCATGGGGTGTAGGGGCCACAAAAGCACAACACCATTGCAGCCGTGCAGAAGGGAGCCCCGCCTGCCATCAGGGTGGTACGTAAAGTAGGATAGGAAGTTCCAGCAACGTTCGGTAAGCTGCCCTCTACAAGCATCTCCCATGCGTGGGGAGAACGGGGAATTAACAGTTAGATCACCCGAAGGTGGCGAGCACGCTGTGAGATCCGAGGAGGGGCGGAAAAGGCTTATAGGTCTGTCTCCCCCGTCCCGGCGGAGGGCACTCACTAGCAACAGAGCAACCGTGAGGCGAATCACCAGGGCACGAACAGGGAGTGCCACCGGCACAGGGGGCGGCAGGGGAGAGAAAAGAAAAGTACTCACAGCTCCCAGACAGCGCGGTATGCTCAATCTCGCCGATCTCTCCGGTCAATCCAAGTGGATGCAGACTCTGGGTCCTCGAAGAAGTGGGTCCGACCGTCGCACTCCACACGAAGCTTTGCAGGGTACAGCATGGCGTATTTGAGGTGTAGAGTGCGGAGGCGCTTCTTAACATCCTGGAACCTGGACCGCTGCCGTTGCACCTCATTGGAGAAGTCCGGGAAGACGGCAACACGAGCATTGGTATGGGGGATATTCCCCTTCTCTCTGGTTAGGCGGAGGATCTTGTCGCGATCCCTGAAATTAAGGAACTTCGCTATCAGGGTACGCGGTGGAGCTCCTTGGGGAGGAGGGCGGCCAGGGATTCGATGAGCTCTCTCCACTGCAAACATTACCGAAAATGCGTCTCTGCCGAAGGTTGAGGTTAGGAGGTTTTCAAGGAAGCTCTCCGGATCGGTGCCCTCAGCAGACTCAGGAAGACCGATGAAGCGGAGGTTACATCTCCGAAGGCGATTTTCCATGTCATCCTGTTTTGCGCTAATCTGTTGTAACTGGCGGCGCACCTCATCGGTGGTATGTTGTAAAGGGTGTAAGATATCCTCTGCTCTGCTAATACGGGTCTCCGTCTCCGTCACGCGGTCCCTGAGGGTAGAGAGATCCTGCCGGATAAGGGACACATAAATTTTTACCTCCTCGATCTTGGTGGTAAGCGTGCTCTGGCACATGGCGATGGCATCCAGTAATTTGTTAGTAGCCACCACAGAGTGATCCGCATCCAGGATAGCAGCAGCGCCGTCTCTGACCTGCCGATCCCCCTCCTCAAGCCTGCGGTATCTGGCCAGTTTATCGATGGCTTCAGAATTATTTTTAGACGGAGACATGCTGTAAGGCGACAGGGAAGATCCCTGGGTGCACCAATATGGCCGCTGTTAAGGAGGCCGGGTCCTCCACAACCTCCCCCCCCCTCCGCTGCCCAGGGACGGCCCAACGTAGGCAGCAGGTCACTCTCAAGCAGCTGTAATGGCAACAGGCTGTATGCAGGGGAATCTGAGCTCAGGGGAGTCAGGGAGGCCTGTAATACTTGCCAAAGATGTCTCCGGGTGGAGCAAGATGGCCGCCGTTCCGGGAGTCAGGCCGAGACCGTGGTCCGCTCACACAGCAGGTGTAGAGTGCAAAGACACCCCAGCAGCTGCAGCAGGTAATCCGGGGGCCGATGTAGAAGAGGATGGAGCCCAGTGCGCCCAGGGAGGCAAGGAGAAGTGTCCAGGGCCGCCGTCGGGAGGGCCAAGATGGCCGCCGAACCAGGAGCTAGGCCGAAGCCGGGGCCTTTCCTGAAGCAGAGGACCGGGAAGCGCCGCGACGGCAGTGGCGGCAAACCAGCGGGCTAACAGGCTTCAGGAACCGCAGGGAGAGCAGGACACGTCCTCGGATGTAGGGGATGGCAGGAACCGAGCAGGATGCAGGCAGGATGGTAGGTTAGGAGTATGGGCAGACGGAGCTCACATCACATGCGACCTATCCCATTGCTATCCAGGCCACGCCCCCCAGTGGGGTTCTTTTAGTTTGATCGAATGCCTCAGGGACTGTCTGGAGCTCCTGCTACCTTCCAACGTCTCATGGAGAAGACTGTAGGAGACATGAACCTTATTGAAGTCCTTGTATACCTGGACGATGTCATTGTCTTTGGGAGAACCCTGGAAGAACACGAAGAGAGGCTGGAAAAAGTGTTGCGAAGACTCAGTGAGGAGGGACTCAAGCTTTTGCCTGAGAAGTGTCGGTTCTACCAGTCTTCTGTGAACTATCTGGGACACATAGTGTCGGAAGAAGGGGTGGCCACAGACCCTGAGAAATTGGAGGCAGTTACCTCCTGGCCACGGCCCACCACAGTAACGGAACTCAGATCCTTCTTAGGGTTCTGCTCCTATTACAGGAGGTTTGTGGAAGGATTCGCCCGAATTGCTAGACCATTGAATGAACTGCTCAAGACTGAGGGGGAAGACGATGACTCAGGGCCCAGGAAGCCGGGAGAGTCAGTCAGAGATCAGTGGAACCAGAAGTGTGAAGAGGCCTTCCAGGCATTGAAGAAGAGCCTGACCACTGCCCCAGTCTTGGCCTACGCCGACCCAACCAAACCCTATGAACTACACGTAGATGCTAGTCACGACGGTCTGGGAGGAGTACTTTACCAAGAACACGAGGGACAACTATGGCCTGTTGCTTACGTGAGCCGGAGCCTGGCCCCCTTTGAGAAAAACTACCCCACTCACAAGCTGGAGTTCCTGGCCCTTAAGTGGGCGGTAGTAGACAAGCTCAAAGACTACCTGTATGGGGCGGAGTTCACTGTGAAGACCGACAACAACCCCCTTACCTACCTTTTCACTACAGCAAAGCTGGACGCCACTGGACACAGGTGGCTGGCCGCATTGTCTGGATTCAATTTCAGCCTAAAATACAGGCCAGGGATTGGGAATCGAGACGCAGATGCTCTGTCCAGGAGATCTCATGGTCCCACCAATGACATGGAAGACTGGACTCAAGTGGCACCTGACGGGGTGCGGGCCCTTTGTCAAGGGGCTGAATTACAAGCCAGAGGGGGCTCAAGGGCGGAAGAGATAGGAGTTACCATGGTAGGAATCCCCAAAAAATACTGTGGAGTAACTCAGCTGGAGGAAGACCATCTGCCAAAGTTGTCCAAGAAGGAACTAAGATGCGACCAATTAGAAGATCCCATGGGAAAATTGGTTCTGGAAGCCCTGGAGAATCAGGATCCAAACAAACTCCTGAGTCACCCCTCAAAGGACGCTCGCCTGTTGAGGAAAGAGTGGGACAGATTACAGGTACATCAGGGAGTGGTCTACCGAAGGGGCCCCTCTGATGACCTGGAAGATAAATGGCAATTGTTTCTTCCAGAAAAACATCGAGAGACTGTTCTGATTGCCCTACATGACAATCACGGCCATCTAAGGGCGGAGAGGACCTTTCAACTTGTCAGAAGTCGGTTCTATTGGCCCTGCATGAGGGCAGAAGTAGAAGAGTACTGCCACGCACGCTGCATCCAGAGGAAGACTTTACCTCATCAATGTGCCCCAATGGGCCATCTACAAAGTCAAGGTCCAATGGATCTGGTATGCATTGATTTCCTCTGCCTTGAACCCGACCTGAGTGGACTAGGAAATGTTCTGGTGATAACTGATCATTTCACCCGGTATGCCCAAGCTTTTCCAACCAAAGACCAGAAGGCTTCCACTGTAGCCAAGGTACTTATGGAGAAGTATTTTGTCCATTATGGACTGCCCCAGCGACTTCATTCAGATCAAGGAAGGGACTTTGAGAGTCGGCTGATCCGGAAGCTCTTGGATTCGTTAGCAATCAAGAAAACTCAAACCACACCTTACCACCCACAAGGAGATGCTCAGCCGGAGAGGTTTAACCGAACCCTGCTCAACATGTTGGGAACTCTGGATAGTGAGAAGAAACAACATTGGAGCAAACACATAGCAGCTATAGTACACGCTTACAACTGCACCACCAGTGATGCTACAGGCTACTCCCCATACCGACTCATGTTTGGGAGAGAAGCAAGGTTACCTGTGGACTTGGCCTTTGGCACCTCTTTAGACCATTCCTCAGCCACATCCCACAAAGGATATGTGGACAGGCTCAGACACAGCCTGAAAGTAGCCTATGAACAAGCTCAGGCGGCCTCAGATCAAAGGGGGGCTCGAAACAAAAGAAACTTCGACTTGAAGGTCCGGGTGCAGGACTTACAGCCCGGGGACCGAGTACTGCTACGCAATCTGGGGGTTCCTGGAAAACACAAACTTGCAGACAGATGGAGATCTGAACCCTATGTCATCTGCAGGAAGCTGCCGGGCCTACCTGTCTACAAGTTGAAGCCAGAAGGAAAGGTAGGACCACTGAAGACGTGGCATCAAAACCACCTGCTCCCACTACTCCAGATGGAATAAGAACTACATCGGATAATTCCTTACCCATATGAAGATTGGTGGAGCTGATTATTTAAAATTTAAAACATTTAAATATACTACTTCTTTTTGGGACACTTTTTATACACATTCGTTAAATGAATATTGTTTGGAGATTCCTTATAATAGAAGATTCTCTACATTAACCCCCTTTTTTTCACTATATATATTTATTTTTCACTTGATGTTTTAAATAATTTTTTCCTGTTTGTAGGATTGTTGTTTTAATTCATGGTGATTGCGCACTTGTTTCTTTTTGCATTTCTTTATTATTGCCTTGGTGTCTGAGTTTGATCATAAAGCATAAGAAATATATTGTTACCCTAGACCAGTGTTTCTCAACTCCAGTCCTCAAGGCGCACCAACAGGTAATGTTTTTGGGATTTCCTGCAGATGAAACAGCTGTGGTAATTACTAAGGCAGTGAAACTGCTCAAATCACCTGTGCAAATCAATGGAAATCCCAAAAACATGACCTGTTGGTGCGCCTTGAGGACTGGAGTTGAGAAACCCTGCCCTAGACTAACTGTGCCAGAAGGGGGTTGAGTAAAATTGCCGGGGGTTGGCGGAGCTGTCTTCAGGGCCCAAACTAATCTGCGGCCTTCTTAAAGTGAAGGTAACGCTACATATATATATATATACACATATACATACAATATCAAGGTGGGACACCTCTGCCGTGTAATTAATTTTAATTTTTTCCAGATAGCATCTGATGTGGTACTCGTATTTCCACCAGATATAGATAAAAAAATTGTAGTATTAGTTGATTTTCTTTACTTCAAATCTTCATACATATGCGACTGCACAGTTTCTTGCAAACACATGTCCTTCATTAAGCTGCATGCATAGCACTGATTTAATTAATAACATTTATAAGTCTCACATGCAAAGAGTATCATAGCCCATACAGGTGCATCCCTTCTGATTGGTAGCTCATTGAATGAACCCACAGATTAACCTACTCTATATCCTACTCTACTCGAAAAATAGATAGTGTCCAAAAAAAGAAACATACATCAATAAAGATCATTTGTCACTAAGTAGCTGCCTCTATTTTCTCGTATTTTAGACATACCATAAACTCATAATTCTACCCATCCTATCATATACCGACAAATAATAGCAAGTGGTAATAGAAAAAAATCAAAACTAGCGAATACACCTATACACACAAATCTTGAGGCTATGCCCCCATCTTAAACATCTACATTTATATTTTAAAATCCCGATAATGTCTTGCTTCCTGAGGCTTTATAATTCTTACATTTCTAGAAGAGATCATACATATAAAGTTATGTCACTACTAACCCAATTCTATGCCCCCTGTTACTCATCATACTAAATTATAAAAATAAATACAGATCGTAATCCCTATTAAAACCTTGTGGATATAAGGAATTCAATTGTTTTGTATATGCGCACACTATATTACCTAACGTATTTGGACATCTGCCTTTACATGCCAATGAACTTTAATGGCATCCCAGTCAGGGAAGATCTGAAGTGAGGGGAATCTCTGCTGATTTTATCATCCAATTATGTTCAAGCGAAAATGCTGTTTTTTTATTTTCCTTGCATGTCCCCCACAGATCTACAGCGACTGCACTTCCACTTGGAAGTGCACAGTGGATTTGCCTTTAGTAAATAACCCTTCTTCCAGAAGAGCCTGAAACAACCCCGACATGATGGTTTTGGTAGTCTGCAGCAGGGTGGCTTTCATAATCTGGAAAACCCCCATAGTAATAAGGGGGCCCTCAGATACAGACCCATCCTCACAAATGAGTATTCATATACTAAAAAATGTATATATATATATTAAGATAGATAGAGCTTTATTTTGGTGGTATTTATATTTATTTTTTATATAAAGTAAAAAATAACCAAAACATTTGACCAAAAAAAAAACGATTTTTCTTAGTTTCTGTTATGAAAATTTCAAATAAAACATCTTTATAACTTTGGACCAAAATGTATTCTGCTACATTTATTTGGGGAAAAAAATAACAAAGAGTCTGTGTGAAAGTTCTATAGTCTACAAATGATGGTATACAGTACTGTTCAAAGGTTTTAGGCAGGTTTGGAAAAATGCTGTAAATTAGGAATGCATGTTTTCAAACTTGCCTCAAATGTTTGCACAGTACTGTATACATTTGTACTCAAGGGCGTATTTACCACAAGGCAAACAAGGCATTTGCCTTGGTGGCACTTTTCACATTGATTGCTCCTGCTTGGATGAGTGCCACAGGTGGCCTCCACCATCCTGACGGTTGCCAGCTCAGCTGCTGCTTGGTATTTGACACAGCATGGGGCAGCATTTACACCTATCTGCCTGTGGGTTGGTTCTCTGTCAGAGCGGGCAGTGTGAGCAGCGGGATCTTCCTGCCCTGTGTCATCTCTTCTCAGCATCGGCTCAATGTATGTATCCCATGAGTAAGTCATGATGACGAATCTTCGGGACGTTGGCTGTACGGCAACCAGTTGTTAATGCTTGACGCTATACTGGAAGTGACGTTCTGAGGAGCACGATCTCTCATTGGTGAGGTTCAGTTCACACATGCTGTGTCCGCTGTGACCATACTACACCAGTACTCACTGCTGCAAGTGGATGTCTCTATGCTTTATTTATTTTAGCTTATATGAGTGCAATGTTTGAAGCTTTAGCCACGCAACAGGGATCATCATAAAGTTCAGTGCATTTATGAATGAAAAGACACCGGGCTGGAAACTAGCCTCTTTGAACTTCTTGTACCAAGATCTTCAGTTCAGAGATCTGTTTGCAAA
Source organism: Rana muscosa (assembly GCA_029206835.1). Classification (NCBI taxonomy): domain Eukaryota; kingdom Metazoa; phylum Chordata; class Amphibia; order Anura; family Ranidae; genus Rana; species Rana muscosa. Next base: position 607,267,618 of record CM055118.1, read on the forward strand.
GTTTATTAAGTGGCAAACTGTCTCCAGTAGCCTGCATTATGGCCGTGGTTTGTTGTTAGGGGTGACACCCCTAGGAGGTGATGTGAGCTCACCTGAGGCATAAAGTCTAAGTGACACTTTGGGTTTCACCAGAGCACCTCACAAAGAGTGATAGACCAGTAACAGGAAGCAGAGGGTAAGTAGACACTCCAGTCCTGCGGCAGCAGTGCAGGTGCTTGGATGTGGGCAGTGCTGCGCTGCCCCTGGGCGTCTTTTGCCCAGTCTCAGGCTCAGATCTCCACTAGTATGGTCTCCTGCTGGCAGGTGAATATCCAGACAGAGGTGCTTTCTCTCTAACTCCCTTGGTGACAAGAGGAAAAATTTTCCTGGGCAGTAAACATCTTCTGTCTACTCCTCTTACTGAGCAGTGTATATTGGGATCTGTAGTGTATGGAGTCTATTTGTCTCATTATATGGCTGCTATCTCAAACTACAACTAGTTATTATTTAGAATACAAAATACGTTTATTTAAAAAAATGTCCTTTCATGTTGTGAGAGCTGCCTATCTCCTGGCCATCTCTTGAATTTACTGGAACTTCCTGGATTCATTGCATGTTTTGCAGCTTCTCCTCTGCTGTTTACTTTCAATTTCAAAGGACTACATATCCCATGGTATCTTGCTGTCTGCAAGCAGTGATTCCTGTACTGACTCTGCCTTCTGCAACCACCACCATAGTTCAGAGGGCAGGATCTGTGAAATATGCGACACAGCAGTGCCTACTGACAGGACATAGTGAATATGTGTCACAAACTGTGAGGAAGTAAATGTGTGGGATCTTCACAAAGTACGTTTACAAACTTCAAGATTGTTCAGATTATTAGGAGGAGGCTAGAAATACTTGAAATATAATGTTGAAATTAATATTATGTGTTTATTTTTTTAACATAGATATGCTTCAAGTAGTCACTTTTTTGGGTAAAGATTTCTAGTACCGATAAAGGGCTGCACGTGGTCAGCAACAATACTCAAATTGCATTTGACACCTGAAAATGTAATTAAAACCTTTGGGAATGGAGGAGGCACATACTGAACCTAACATACTTACCCTAACCCTATGCAGCATTGTGTTTACTATTATATTATAAATGCACACTTAAAAAACAACTCTTAACAAAGTAACATATTAGGCAATATGTTAGGCAAGTAAGCAAAGGTGTAAATAATGTCCGACTGATCAACTTGTGTTAAAGAACAGCTGGTGCAAAATGAATAATACAAGTGTACATGTTTTTTTTTATTGTTTACAGTCTAGCCACTAGACTAGATAGTTAAAAGCACTTTGACAGTAGAGTCTGCCATTGTAACACATAAGTGTACTTGTGTCCCCTATAATAAAGATAAAAAGATAAAAACAAATAAAAGTACATTTGCTTTTCCATCATAAAGCAGAGAAGCCAAGAAACGTGCATTTACACTGGCTTACAATTCAAGCTTTTATACATGGCCCAAAGCTGACCCCTAGCCCAGACGGGGAATAATAAAAATACTGACAATAAGATTATTGAAAGTGTCTTTGATGTTGACGTCATATTTTTGGCACAATTTAGTGTACACTGCTAATTATTTGACAAGACATGACGTGGAATTAATAAATTACATAGTAACTTGTGATGAAGATTATTGTTATTAGGATGACTTTCACATTTAATTTCTAATTCTATCAGTTATCCATTATTTCTTTACACTCAGTTTTACACAAGCATTCCTCTGTAGCCTACTCATAGTATTTGCAAATCTGATGAAATAAAGATTCCAATTAAAATGCTTTCCTAAAATTAGTTTTAGCCACTGTATCTGGACTCAAGGCTTTTACCTAGATAAGGAAGCTTTATCCCTAATTACAACAATGACCGATAAGAATGCAGCTGACTACAAACTGCCAAAAAAGAAATTTGCTTATTTTGAAAAAGTTCTGGATAAATGTTCTGCACATCAAATGTGTCTCTTGGCAACGGGTTTCAAAGGCAACGATCTGCAAATGAGAAGATATTTAAGGGGGATTAAATACACTGTAAATTATACAGAAAGCCACACTACATTGTCAGTAAGTGCAAAATAATACACTAGGGGTATGCAAGTCTAAAGCCAAATACAAATGTAGTGACAGAACAGGAAAATTGAGAGTTTTAGGATTAGTTGTTCCAACTGAAGATGACCGAAGCTTTAGTATTTTAATTTGTTAGCATTCATTTACAGAGTGTTTAATCAATAGGAAAAAGAAAATGAAACTAATTTGTGCATTGGGAATCCGAAAAGTCCTTAAACTTTAAAATTATTCTTGCAAGAAAAAAAAGAAAGTCAAGTTATTGGAAATGCAGAGATCAATATACAGTGCAATAATTCACATACCAACAAGCGTTACCGGTTCTGCATCCTGTCTTCCTAATTGATCTCATTATTCACTATTTAATACTACAATCCTGGACGGCCCTGGAATTTATAAAGTGTGCCATAGTAAGTGTTTAGGTGGTTACAGTAATTTGTAGCCATCAGTCTGTAGGCTTGCGCGAGGGCTCACATTACTGTAAAAATAAGGATGGTAAAATCTGTGGTTTTATAATAGTGCCTAAGTGGTGGTAAAGTTTCACTGAACCAGCAATGAATTAGAGCTACACTAATCTACAGTCACCCCTTTGTAAACATTGCCCTGGCACACCCTGGCATAGGAAAAAAGCCCCTTACTCACCTGATTTATAGGTGTCTGTTCACAGCTCTGTGGTCAAAAGTTGTGACTGCAATATTACTAGGGGCTGCTTGTATACTATCAGGTAATAGATAACAAGCATATGTTATGTTAAATCACCATCATTACTGCACAAGTGAAAGATGTAATTTTCAATTGAATGTGGGTAAAATAATCAGGGAATTATACTCAATAAGAGATCTTCCCATCTATGGCTAGTATGTGTTTACGGCTGCATTGTTCTGTAATTTTAAACAACAAATTATATATGAAAATTATATAAAAATACCATTGAAAGCAATAGCACTTGGCAAATTGAAATTACAAGAGCTTTTTTATCTGTTTAAACAAGAATAAAACATTCATAAATCAATTTGCCAAAATACAAACAACTGGATTAATATAATGAATAATTCAACAGACCAAACCACAAGAGTTTCACTCATCTCAACAGAGGACATAAAAAGCAGATTGTAATGCCATTTGAGAAATTTTTCATTAGATCTCACTTATGAGGGTGCTGGAATAATACAAATGCAATATCATTCAATACACTGAGGTTGATTTGCTAAAACTGGAGAGTGCAAAATCTGGTGCAGCTGTGCATGGTGGCCAATCAGCTTCTAACTTCAGCTTGTTTAATTAAGCTTTGACATAAAACCTGGAAGCCGATTAATTTCTATGCAGAGATGCACTGGATTTTGCACTCTCCAGCTTTAGTAAATCAACCCCACAGTTTTTAAAAAAAATTGCCTAATCTAATGAATTTTTCTGCCAGTAAATTGGTCCCAAGGTAGGACAAGTTTTCAGGAGATCTTTCTATGTAAAATAAATAAATAACACAAAAAACCCAAACACATTGTCCATGGAGTTCAGCTGATCTCGCACGATTTCACTCCCGCATGTCAATCCTGATTTCGGCCGCAATTTCAGAGATATCTGTGCAGGTTTTTGCACAGATGTCAATGTAAATCGCAGCCTGAAATCAGAAAAAGTAGCACAGAAACTACTTCTTGAAATCGATTAGGACGGTGCCAATGCCGGTAATTGGCATCAAATGCCGCCGATTCGACATGTCAAATCGCATTTCAAAACGCACCAGTGTGAACCAGTGTGCTTTCTTTAAGTATGACACAAGAATGGCTCCAGAGACAACATTCCAGACCAACTCTGAATTTCAAATGTAATTGAGAACCATTTTCTCAGACATAGCAATCCTTTCTCAGAAAGGTTTACTATGCTAAGTGAACTTTCTCTACTCCTTTACCAAAATCAATCATGGGGGCTTCCAGATCTAATAATACTACAACAAACCATTTGGGGAATGCAAAGATTTGGATTAATTTTGCCTGCCTCAACACACAAGTGGCCTTAGGTCATAACACTTATGTAGGTTGCAGTTTGCATATTGCGGGTGCATTTTGCATTTTTCAATACATGCTTTTCATCCATTGAAGACTATGGAACCAAAAAACAGAAACAAGTCCCTGGCCCTTTCCATAAAATGCACGGATGTGAACTACAACCATAGGAAACCATGTTAAATGGACTGTAGTGTGTTTCTCCAAAACTGAAAACGAGCTAAAAAATGCATAGGTGTGAACCAGGCCTCATTGTTGAAAGTGTTAAGCCTCGTACACACGATCGGATTTTCCGACGGTAATTGTGTGATGGCAGGCTATTGTCGGAAAATCCGACCGTTTGTATGCTCCATCGGACAATTGTTGTTGGAGTTTCCACCAACAAATGTGGGATAGCATGTGTTAAAATTTTCCGACAACAAATGTGTCTTGTCGGATTTTCCGATCGTGTGTACAAAAGTCCATCGGACAAAAATCCAAAGTGCAAACACGCATGCTCAGAAGCAATGCTAACCATAACACAACATTAACAGAAGTTGCCCAAAGGGTGGTGCTAAAGAGCTGAAAAACCACGTAGTTTTGTGTTTGTTAGCCGACAATTCTTTGCCGTTTGTATGCAATACAAGTTCACGGCCAACGCCCTTTGGACAAAAGTCCTGCGCTTTGTCCGATGGAAATTCGATCGTGTGTACGAGGCTTTAGATGTGAACTGACAACTACTCACACCTTGGGACACATGTTGTAAGCTGTGGTAGCACTTATCTTGTGCAAAAATTCTAAAAATATATTTTTAGTAGTAATAAAATGTTTTGATTCCTCACAGAGAGAATTTTCAGGCATTACCAAATGCCTTGACATTTTTCAAGTACAAATGTTCAGGCATTGAACCACATGCAATTTTAACACCTGTGACCTTATTCAATAAAAAGTAATTAATTATTATTATTGTCATTGAATCTGTTTAGAAAGAAAGAAGAATCTCTGCAGTCATTAGGTGACTGGCTCCTGTTTCAGAAAAGGCACCAAACCAGTAAAAATTATTAAACTATAAAGATTAGGAAATAAAGCCTCGTACACATGATCAGATTAACCAATGGGAATTGTGTGATGACAGGCTGTTGTCGGAAGATCCGAATGTTTGTATGCTTCATCGGACAATTGTTGTTGGATTTTCCAGGGACAAATGTGGGATAGCATGCTTTAAAATTGTCCGCCAACAAATGCGTGTTTTCGGATTATCCAAACGTGTGTACACAAGTCCGTCGGACAAAACTCCAAAGTACAAACACGCATGCTCGGAAGCAATGCTCACCATAACACAACATTAGCAGAGGTTGCCCAAAGGGTGGTGCTAAAGAGCTGAAAAAACATGTAGTTTCTTGTTTGTTGGCTGACAATTCTTTGCCGTTTGTATGCAAGACAAATTCCTGGCCAACACCCTTCGGACAAAATTCCTACGCTTTGTCTGCAGAAAATCCGATCGTGTGTATGAGGCTTAACACTCAGTACATAGCGCACCCCTCAACCCTGCACTCAGTACATAGCGCACCCCTTAAACCTGCACTCTGTACGTAGCACACCTCTCAACCTTCCATTCTATACACAGCGCGCTCCTCAACCCTGCACTTTGTATGTAGAGCATTTCTCAACCCTGCACTCTGTACACAGCGCACCCCAACTCTGCAATCTGTATGTAGCACACTCTTCAACCATGCACTCTGTATGTAGTACATTCTTCAACCCTGTACGCTGTTTGTAGCGTCCTCTTCGATCCTGCACTCTGTGTGTAGCACACCCCTCAACTCTGAACTCTGTATGTAGTGTATTCTTGAAACCTGTACTCGGCATATTTTATAGATACAAGGAAGCTTTGTTTTGTTTAACCACGCCCCTTAAGCCCCTCCCAACAGTAAGACTTTGGCAACACCCACATTTTGCCACGTCGCGTCGCAGGTCAGCTCCTGCATTAAGTGTCCCTCATTCTGAAGTTCAAAAGTTGGGAGGTATGTACATCTAGACTACCAAGTGCTTTGATTGGTAACACTGACGCTGTTGCTAAAATTAGGTGGGTAGAACTTGATGATGTCAGCACATACAGCAGGAACGAAGCTTGCTTATATGTGAAAGCAATGCTGGTATTGTTCCTTAAGTGGGCAACACAATTTTAAAGAAGCAATTATTCCAGTAATAGGATTTGTGCACTGGATTCGGTGAGTATATCTCCTCTGGAATTCTGATGTTTTAATAAAGTGTATGGTATTTTTAATACTGCACTATGAGAGTTATTATTTCTTTTGAGTCCCATTAACTGCAAGTACTGGTAATTGCTTTCTGGAGAGTGTGGAGATCCCTGGTGGTGATTAAGATCCTAACCACATCTGTAGAGGTCTGGAGAGTTAATGGATCATTATTAAAGGGCAAGGCGCTCTTATATTTATTATTGAGATGCGCAGTTAGTGTAATTGGTGGTGGATTACACAGGGTAAACACGGCAATCTTTTTTGAATTATCATCATGGAGGATGGTTTTTCTTAGGCACTAAGCACTTTTGGAGTATATTAATATAATTGTTGTATAGACTTTTGAACACAGTATATTGAATGCACGTATATATGCAATACATATTACAGTTTTTTTATGGTTTATTTTTAGGTTTATTTACCACAATTTTAAAGTGGTTGTAAACCCACTCTGACAACTTGCACCTACAGGTAAGCCTAGATTAAGGCTTACCTGTAGGTGCAAGAAATGTCTCCTTAACCTACACAGTTAAGGAGATGTTTGCAGAAAACACTGCACCGATGTCTACGGCACATAAGCGCCGTAGACAACGGCGCAGGCGCACTGAGCATGCCGGTTTTATGAATGGGATCCTGCTGGCCCCGCGCGCATGCACGTGGATCTGTCGGTCGCTCGCGCATGGGCGGGAGTGACGTCATCGCCGCTCTGGCCAGTCACAGCGCCGGAGCGGCGATACACGGAAGACGCTCGGAGGGGACATGGCAGGGGAGGGGAACGAGGAGCGCTTTGGGGGCTTCGATCTCAGGTAAGTGCCACATAATGAGCTAGTATGCTATGCATTCTAGCTCATTATGCCTTTCTCTTGCAGGGTTTTTTTTTCAAGGAAAAAAAAATGGGTTTACTTCCTCTTTAATGCACATTAATGCATGGCATGACTTGCACCTTGTTATTCATGCTTTTTCGTTTCAATAATTAGTTTATATATTGTTTTGAAGATCGTTGTGAATGTTTCACGTCAATGCATGCTAGAAGTGTGTGTTTCATTTTATTTTATTTTTGATTGTGCTGCACTTCAATTTTAATATATTGTGTAATGATTTTCAGCAAACTATATTGCAGTTTCCTACCTTCTCCTGTGACAAAGAACTTTTGAAGGACTTACTATAACTTTTCTGAAACTGGGAGGGAGGGCTGCTTTTATTACAACCACCCAAGCAGAAAAGGAAGAGCCCTGTCATCTCATTAACTGTTAAAGGAAACAAAGCATGAGATAAATATGGAAGTGCAATTGATGGCCTCCCTGTGAAAGGCTTCATTCACACCAGCGCATTGCAGGAAGGTGCCTAAAATCACATGCAATGAACAAAAACGTGCTGCCCCTTTGCAGACATGTGGTAGTGCCATGGCACCTCCATTCATTTTGCAGACGAGTGTGTGTTTGTTTGCACAAAAGCGCATGGTACTGTAGTGTCGTTTTTTTTGCAGTACAATTTTTAAGATGATGCAGGTATCTTTTTGTGTTTTTCTTGTGCATAGGGCAGCCCATAGAATTTAATGGACTGCCCTGAATGCGATTAGTATGCAAAGCATAGATTTGCACAAAAAAGCTCACAAGGTCCCACCTCCATGGTGTGACTGCAGCCTAAATGATACTTCACTGGCTGCTATCAACACTCACTGTCTTTAATACCTTGTTGGTCAAGGTATAGTCATAGAAAAGTCAAAAACTCTTATGTGAATGCTTGCTCTTGGTCAATTTCCCAAAGCACTGAAGCAAGAAGGTCAGCATAACAGACAGGCAACTAGCATTTTCATAAGGAGAGGTCAACAATGGGTGCCCCCGTATATGTCATTACAGATTTGTTTTAAAGAATCTTACGAAGTATCCCACTAAATTGAAACTCCTGTTACAGGGGATGCCTGTAATTTGATTTAATTCATGCATAGACTTAAAATTAGATTTATGGGGCAGTTTACAGAATGCAACCAGGTTGCCACATTTTAGATGAGTGGCATTTGAATTTTTGGCGATTTTCAAGTATAATAGTGACTGCACTCTTCAATCGAATAAACATGTTTAATTCCATTTAAAAATGGCTTCTTTAGTATATTTTCTATATTTTGTATATTATTATGAAAATTTAATTTTCCTTTAAAAGCGTGGTGCTAATAACAACAGTCTTATAACCTTTACCAGCCATCAATCTATAGTAGTTTGCCATGGTCTGTACTGAAATTTTTTTCTATCCCTGGTTCGAATTATGAGTTATTTCTTTATTTAATGTTGTAACCAGACCTTGATTGATATCTAGTTTATGCCTTCCGTCTGTTGACTTTTGGATACTACAGTATCTGCCCTGCAGTTACTGACCTTTTCTCAGTCTCTGGTTTATTTGCCCTTCCTGCTGAATTGCAAAGTCAATGCTAATTTTCTCACTAAAGAGGTCAGGTAGAGCAAATTTACCTTTGGAGAAAGTTTGATTGCAGTAATACATCTTAAGGAGATTTTCCTTTTTCAGGCATAAAATGGAAACCCTGTCTCTAAGCTTTATAGCTGCTGTTTGACAGAGGTCTTTTCAATCAGCTGTTTTACTAGCACTGCCAAAGTTACCATCGCTCGCCAGCTTTCCCTAGTGACTCCAACTTGCCAATCAAATTATAACAACACGCATTGATGCTACTGTAGGGATCCACTGCCCTCTACTGTCAGCTGTTAGTCTCACACTGTAATGAAAAATTATGTATGTCACTTCCTAACTTGCCTGGGTGAGGATGGTGCTGGGTCCCTGGACAGGTAAGTGTTTTTTTATTAAAAGTTGGCAGGTACCCACATCTAGACTGCAAAGTACTTTAATTGATAGCACTGACACTGTTGCTAAAATCGGGGGTGGAACTTGATGTCAGCACATACAGCAGAAAGGAAGCTTACAATGCTGGTTTCTTAAGTGGACAACACTATTTTAAGGCTCCATGCACACTGAAACTGATAAACTGCAGTTTATTAGCGTTTGGGCGTTTGTTTAAAAAGCCCATAAACTGCACTCTATGTTAGCCTATGTGTCCATGCACACATGGTCGTTTTTTAGCGTTAATGAGCAGTGCAGTTTATGGGCTTTTTTCTGAACGCAAGAAACTTGCGTTGAAAGTGCAGTTTTTCTGCGGGAAAAAAAGCAGAAAAAAGCTAAACGCCGATAAACGCACATAAACGCGAATAAGCGGCCGCTAATTAGCGTGCAGCGTTTCTCTGGCTCTATTCAAAACCAATGGTTCCCTATGGGAGCCCATTGATTTGAATAGAAGTCACACCGCAAGTCGGATCATCATGATTCGATTTGCGGTGCGACTTGCGTGCTGAGGATGAAGGGGAACCCCGGCAAAAAAAAGAAAAAAAAAATTGGCGCGGGGTTCCCCCTCGGACGATACCATGCCCTTCGGTCTGGTGTGGATTTTAAGGGGAACCCCCTACGCCGAAAAAACGGCATGGGGGGTCCCCCCAAAATCCATACTAGACCCTTATCCGAACATGCAGCTTGGTCGGTCAGGAAAGGGGGTGGGGATGAGCGCCCCCCCACCCAAAAACACCCTGCCCCATGTTGATGGGGACAAGGGCCTCTTCCCGACAACCCTGGCCGTTGTTGCCTCAACACTCTCTGCCTATATAATGCCGTGTGCGAGGAGCGCAACGACTTATATAGGCATGGGTGGTGGTCACCGGGTGATCTCACCATGTGACCCCGCCCCTTATGTCGTCACCACCCAGAGCATGATGGGACTGTGACGTCATAAGAGGCGAGGTCACCCGGTGACCACGCCCCATGCCTATATAAGTCGTTGCGCTCCGTGCACGCGGCATTATAGCAGCAGAGAGCGTTGAGGCAACATCGGGCGGAGAGAAGAAGACAACGATGAAGACCGGGCCCCCGCTAGCAAAAGAGCTGGAAGAAGATAGCGGAGGTGCCCGGCAGAAGGCAGAAAGAACCGGAGAGCCTGGAGAAGGCACCGGAGAGCGGGAGAAGAACCAGAGAGCGCGGAGACGACACCGAAGAGCAGAAGAAGAGACCCCCGAAGTCAGAAGAGACCCCCGAAGTCAGAAGAAGACCCCTGAAGTTGGAAGAAGAGCCCCGGGGCTGCCTAATAAATTACTTTAAAAACCGTGTAGTGTTTTTTTATTGAATTTTTTTTTCCACCAGGTGAATGGGGAGGGGTACAATGTACCCCATACTCATTCACATAGGGTGGGGGGCCAGGATCTGGAGGCTCCCTTATTAAAGGGGGCTCCCGGATTCTGATAAGCCCCCGCCCGCAGACCCCGACAACCAACGGCCAGGGTTGTCGGGAAGAGGCCCTTGTCCGCAGGGCGCCCCCTTGCCCCAAAGCACCCACCCCACCATGTTGAGGGCATGTGGCCTGGTACGGTTCAGGAGGGGGGGCGCTCGCTCGTCCCCACCCCCTTTCCTGACCGACCAGGCTGCGTGCTCGGATAAGGGTCTGGTTTGAAGTTTTTTCGGCATAGGGGGTTCCCCTTAAAATCCATACCAGACCGAAGGGCCTGGTATCGTCCGAGGGGGAACCCCACGCCAATTTTTTTTACTTTTTTTGGGCAGGGTTCCCCAGCACGCAAGTCGGATCATGATGATCCGACTTGCGGTGCGACTTCTATTCAAATCAATGGGCTCCCATAGGGAACCATTGGTTTTGAATAGAGCCAAAGAAATGCGGCTGAAAGCTAGACGCTAAACGTGCATTGGTGGCAATGCAAAACGCTGATGAAATCTCGTAGCAGCCTTTTCCTGCCAGCAATCCGGCATTCAAAACGGCCATTTTTGAGCTCCAGTGTGCATGGAGCCTTAAGAGGAAATTGTTCCAGTGTACAGGATTTGTACACTGGATTCCGGGGGTATATCTCCGCTGCATTTCTGATGTTTTAATAAAGTGTATGGTGTTTTTATTACTGCACTATGAGACTTATTATTTATTTTGAGCCACATTCAGGCCTGGTTCACACTTGTCCGACAAACGCTCCGACATTAGGAGCTCATGTCGCATGACGTGTGAAAATCAATGTTTCCCTATGGGAGCCGTCTTAACTGGTCCGACACATGTCGGTCCGACATTAAAAATTCTCCCTGTACTACTTCTGTCCGACTTTGATCCTACTTCAGCCCATTGACTATCATTGAAGTCGGATCAAAGTCGGATCCTTGTCCTAACCATACGACTTTGGCATCCGACATTGTGATTACAGCAGCAGTAAAAGGAATTTATCTCACCCTGGGATTGTTTTGATTGGTCAAAGGACAAGTCAGACTAGCACAATGTCGGATCAAAGTAGTATCCTGTTCATGAATGTCGGATGGATGTCGGACCAATGTCGGACCAATGTCGGACCAATGTCGGACCAATGTCGGACCAATGTAGGACAGATGTCGCAGAGCAAAGTAGGATGAAAGTCGTGTCGTATAGTGTGAACCCAGCCTCACTGCAAGTACTGGTAATTGCTTTCTGGAGAGTGTGGAGATCCCCGGTGGTGATTAAGATCCTAACCACATCTGGAGAGTTCTGGAGAGTTATTGGATCATTATTAAAGGTCAAGGCACTCTTATATTTATTATTGAGATGAGCAGTTAGTGTAATTGGTGGTGGATTACACTGGGTACATATATACACGGTAATCTTTCTCGAATTATTATCATGAAGGATTGTTTTTCTTAGACACTGAGCAATTTTGGAGTATATTGATATACTTGTTTTCTAGACTTTTGAACACAGTATATTGAATGCACGTATATATATATGCAATACATATTACAGTTTTTTTAGGTTTATTTATCACGATTCGAATGCACATTAATGCATGCTATGTACTTGCACATTGTTATTCATGCTTTTTAGTTTCAATAATTTGTATATATGAAAAAGCATCCTTAAGATGTATTACTGAAATCGAACCTTCTCCAAAGGTAAATTTGCTCTACCTGAACTCTTTAGTGAGAAAATTAGCATTAACTTTGCAATTCAGCAAAGGGGGTTGTTGGGAAAAGATCCTGGAAGAAGGAAGTGGAGAGAGAGAGAGAGAGAGTTTCGGTGAGCTATGGCTAAGCGCTAAAGAAGCGTGAAACACATTAGCTGGTGATGCTGTCTATTTGTGTCTTTGGTAATGTTTTTATAGACTTGCTGAAATAAAGTTGATTTTACTGGATGTGTGGCTAACCAGAATTATTTTTGCTACCGTATTTTCCGGCGTATAAGACGACCTTTTGCACTGGAATTTCACAGCCAAAAACTGGGGGTCGTCTTATACGCCGGGTGAAGCAGCTGCCCAATAGATATCAGCCCGCTGGGTGCTCTGTAAAGCTGTATGTAATACAGTATATGCGCCACTCAGCCAATCCCGGCGGGTGATGCACTCTGTTGATGACTAGAGCCTGCTAAACCTCCTCGGATTGGCATAACAACCTCTGCCAATCCGAGCAGGCTACATTATGTAGCCTGCTCGGATTGGCAGAGGTTGTTACTTTAATCCGAGCAGGCTTAGCAGGCTCTGTAGTCATCAACAGAGTACATCGTCCGCCGGGATTGGCTGAGCGGCACACATACTGAATTACATACAGCTTTACAGAGCACCCCGCGGGCTGTGGCCTCTTTGTTTTTGAACGGCATTACCGCACAAGGGGGTCGCACAAAAGGGGGTCGTCTTATACGGTGAGTAGAGCACAAAACCACAGTTTTAAACTGCATATTAGGGGGTCGTCTTATGTGCCCAGTTGCCTTATACACCGGCAAATACGGTAATTATCTTTGGAGAAAGTTTGAGTGCAGTAATACATCTTAAGGAGATTTTCCTATTTCAGATATAAAATGGAAATCCTGTTTCCAAGCTTTATAGCTGCTGTTTGACAGAGATCTTCTCAATCAGCTGTTTTACTAGCACTGCCAAAGTTACCATCGCTCGCCAGCTTTCCCTAGTGACTCCAACTTGCCAGTAATATGATAACAACACGCACTGATGTTACTGTAGGGATCCACTGCCCTTTACTGTCAGCTGTTAGTATCACACTGTAATGTGATGTAATGTCAGAAGAGATGACTTTTGCCAGATAAGTAGGACCGCATTCCAAACTGGTTGGGTAATAGCTGGCGGTTCTCCTCATCATGGCAGATCTTGTCTTCGACACAGAGACAGAAGCCACATCATCCTCAGGGTGCCTAGCAACAAGACTTTGTTGCAACATTCATCTAGGGGTATCTCTAAAAATAACGAAATATGCCTGGTTATATGTGCACAATTCCACCAGAACTCCTATTGGGCCCTTTGCTGATAAAAATCTGTTTGCACAGATTTATGAGGAAAAACTGTGCTTGTATCTGTTTTATTAAAGCAATGCTTCTCGACTAGATTCTCTGTTTTAATAGTGTCTAATGCCGTGTACACACGATCGGTTTTACCGATAAAAACAGTCAGATGGACTTTTCTCATCGGACAAACCGATCGTGTATGGGCCCCATCGGTCTTTTTTCCATCGGTGAGAAAAAATAGAACATGTTTTAAATTTATCCGATGGGAGAAAAAACTATAGCAAATTCCGATCGTCTGTGTGGAACTCCATCGGACAAAAAACCCACGCATGCTCAGAATCAAGTCGACGCATGCTCAGAAGCATTGAACTTCCTTTTTCTCGGCTTGTCGGAGTGTTTTACGCCATGGCGTTTGGGGCGGTCGGATTTTTGACTGATGGTGTGTAGGCAAGACTGATGGAAGTCAGCTTCATCGGATTTCCGATGGAAAAAAACATCGGATTAGAATCCATAGGAAATCCAATTGTGTGTACAGGGCTTTATAGAGACTATGTTACACAGCTACGTGTTACCCTGATTGAGCCACACTTGATGTATAGAGTAAGTTTTTCTGCAGTGTTTGCATGCTCTTTGCCATCATGAACCTGCTTTTCGCTATTGCTTTTAACTTTGCACCTATTTAGTAAACTGCAAATTACAGTTACTCCCCATCTGATCATTTGGCCGATTACCTATTCTGTTAAATACTTAAAGCCTATCTTTAAGGAAATCCAAATGCTCTTATATCTCTAGGGTGCTGTGGAAGGGATTATTACTTATCCAATGTCCTGCTCCTCCGGGAGCTGGTGCTCTCCTCTACTTCTCTATGTTTTGGTAGTGGACTGTCCCCCTGCATCCTCATGTCCAATGCAGGGCTGTGGATTGCACTGGGTTCTGCACTGGTTTTGATGATGTCAGAGGGCACCTGACCACTGGATCATAGGGAGAAAGAGCTATGGGGACCAGTCCTACAACCCAGAGAAGCCTGAGTGTGAAGAATCAAGAACGTGAATGTTCTTTTTGTGGTTCCCTATTCCTTACCAAGAATGTAACCCTTGTGAGGGCAGCCCCACTACAAAGCAGCATTTTGAATTTTCTTGGAGTTCAGTTTTAAGGACTTTGGTCAGAAGCATAAACTACTGCTCTGCGTTACTCTTACTGTCCCTGATACAGATGATAATTTACACATATTTTATAGTTTATAACATAAATTTGGATTTCACTTTTCTCAATAGTCACTTTCATGTAGTTAAAGTAGATTTTCATTTAGTGATAAATAACTATAACCACAGTAGCCCATATTTCTGCTTAGGAGATGGGTGAGGACCCCTTTTCCTTTTGTTCTTGAACTGTACCCAGGGCTCATCCCTGCCCCCATTGCCTAACTACACCAGGAGGTCAGAATGTGCAAAACATCTTCCATCTCTTTAACCGCTTCAGCCCCGGAAGATTTTACCCCCTTCCTGACCAGAGCACTTTTTAAATTTTTTGGCACTGCGTCGCGTTAACTGACAATTGCGTGGCAGTGGCGGATCCAGGGGGGGGGCAACAGGGCAATTGCCCCCCCCGAGACCATCTGTCACACTCACTTGCTTGCTCTGTTTTTTTTTTTTTTGCGCCTGATCTCCCGAACTTTGGGGACCCGGTACCGGCCGGCCGTAGGATCCCTGGACCCCAAACTTGGCACACACGTAGCCCAATGTCTCTTCTACAAGTGTGCAAAGATTGGTGTCTGGGGGACCTACGGCCGGGGAGCACTGATTTTTTAAATCCGGGCACCCGTTCCATAGACTCCAATGTTAAACGGTAATTTCTATGGTGATTTTGCGGACCCGGTACCGGCCGGTCGTAGGTCTCCTGGACCCCAAACTTGGCACACATGTAGGCCCATGTCTTCTCTACAAGTGTGCAAAGTTTGGTGTCTGGAGGACTTACGGCCGTGGAGCACTGATTTTTTAAAACCGGGCACCCCTTCCATAGACTCCAATGTTAAACGGTAATTTCTCCAGTGAATTTGCGGACCCGGTACCGGCCGGTCGTTGGTCCTCTGGACCCCAAACTTGGCACACATGTAGCCCCATGTCTCCTCTATAAGTTTGAAAAGTTTGGTGTCTGGGAGAACCGATTTTTCAAAGCCGGGCACTCCTTCCATAGACTTCCATGTTAAACATCAGTCTAGTCATGGGCACAGTGAGGCATGGGCACAGTGAGGCAAAGTGAGGCAAGTATAAGCCTAGGACACCCTAGGCTTATACTTGAGTCAATAAGTTTTCCCAGTTTTTTGGGGTAAAATTAGGTGCCTCCACTTATATTCGGGTCGGCTTATACTCGAGTATATAGAGTACTTGTTCTGCGGCTGCCGCTGCCTCTCTGAGTCTCTCTCTCAGTTTCTCACATCAGCCGACCAGCGGCGCTGAGAGAGAGACTCGTCTAATGTAGTTACGCTGCGCACTGACACGATACCAGGAGCGGAGGAGGAGGTGGGTGGAGCCTCTTCCCTGCACTCGCTGCTAACGCCTGGGCCGCTTGGCGTCTAGCAACGAGTGACGTCAGTGAGTCACGTCAGGCCACTCTGTGGGCAGGTGCAATAGCGTGCGGCTCCACAGACGGGTAAGAAAGCGGGCGGCTCCGCTTGTGGCGCGGTTTGTTGTCGGGGGGGCGGCACGGTTCGTGGACAGACCGTGCTGCTCAGTGTGTTGGCAGCGCAGGTGAGAGTGAGAGAGCAGGCTCAGTGTGGCAGCTGGCCAATCAGCTAGCCGGGAGCGGGGGAGCAGAGAGATGAGATCATATCTCACCGCCCGTGCCTGCCCTGCATTCCTGCAATGACTTCCGCCCTCACTGTGCAGGCAGGAGAGAGATTACATTATCTCTCTGCTGCCTGACTCTGGGAGTCTGGGACACAGCAAGAGACAACCAAAACTACACCTTAGCAGGCAAGTTAGTGACAATCCGCAAGGTGTGGCAGGCGACGTGGCAAATGACAATCTGCATCTGGTGGCAGGCAAGTGACAGTCAGCAAGGTGTGGCAGGTGACGTGGCAAGTGACAATCCGCAAGGTGTGGCAGGTGATGTGGGAAGTGACAATCCACAAGGTGTGGCAAGTGACAATCCACAAGATGTGGCAGGTGACGTGGCAAGTGACAATCCACAACGTGTGGCAAGTGACACGCTCAGGGCTCCCACTAATTGCAGGCGACGGTGGCAAGTGACACACTCGGGGCTCCCACTGATTCTGCATTGAACTATTTAATTTCAAATTACAATGTAATAATAGAAATAATGCGCTTCAATCATCCTGACACCATAACAACCATGGTGCCGGGATGATTGAAGCGCCGACACCAACCATTTCCCCGATTAAATTTCCCACAAAAAAATCATTTTTTGGCAGTGCCCCTCCCGAGAAAAGACTCTGGATCCGCCCCTGTTGCGTGGACGGTTGGTCGGCAAGTGGTTAACCTTGTAAGTGGTGATTGATATTTTTCAATAGCATGTGAAAATACTATAACAGTATATTGGCTGATTATTATTACTATTATTTTTATAATACAAGATGTATATAGTGCCAACAGTTTTCATAGCACTTTACAATATGAATATATTACAGTTACAGTACAATGCAAGACAACAGAGTTAGGAGGGTGTATGTCAACGAGAACTTTCAATCTTAAATGGAGGGGCTACTGACACAAAGGGTAGCAACTTTGGGGGTATGAGTTGGTGGGGAAGGTAAAAGTTCAGCTTTTAATTAGAAGTAGACTATGCTTCCTTTACGACAGTAGTTTCCAAACTGCGGCCTGGGGGGCAAATGCCGCCATTTGCTTGCTTTTATCCAGCCCTTGGAGCACTATTTCATTAATTGACACCAGCAAAGGGGCACAGTTTCTCCCAATGACACCAATGATGGGGCACAATTCCTCCCAATGACACTAACGATGGGACACAATTCTTCCCAATGACACCAATGATGGCACACAATTCCTCCCACTGACACCAAAGATGGGGCATTGTTTGTTTTTCCCACTGACATCAGGGCCTTTTCTACTCCCAATCACCACAGTTCAGCCCACCTAAAGTCTGAAGGACAGTAAATTGGCCTTTTGTTTAGAACGTTTGGAGACCCCTGCTTTAGAAGATTCATTTTTAGGGATCGTCTGAAGGAGGACAACGTAAGTGATATCCAAAGGCAATTATTCATGATGGAACAAAGCATTCACTGTTGAAGTTTAAATGCTTACACAGGTTTTAAAAGCTTTGCTTGAAATGTTAACTGTGGCACAAAAAAAAAGTTAAAATTAATGTGTTTCTCTTAGTAGGAGTCTGGGACATTGTCTTCTGGTTAGGAGCAATAGAGGCTAATGCGGTGTACACACGATCTGAATTTTCGACAACAAATGTTCGATGTGAGCTTTTGGTCGGCTATTCCGACCGTGTGTAGGCTCCATCGGACATTTGCTGTCGGAATTTCCGACAACAAATGTTTGAGAGCTGGTTCTCAATTTTTCCGACAACAAAAATTCTACACATACTCAGAATCAATTTGACGCATGCTCGGAATCATTGTACTTAATTTTTCTCGGCTCGTCCGCGTTCTTGACGTTCGGAATTTGCGAGCATCATTTGTGTGACCGTGTGTATGCAAGACAAGTTTGAGCCAACATCCGTCGGAAAAAAAACAATCCACAGTTTTATTGTCTGAATGTCCGATCGTGTGTACGCGGCATTACACAACATCGTGTATGTAAAAGGGCTTAGAGAAGTAGTAGAGCCATGTGGGTGATCCAGTAGATACCTTAAGGACCTCAGGCTATATTCATTTGTGAAAATGATCAGAGCGTAAACTGACAAACTAACCACTTTAAAGATAAACTAACTTGTTTGTTGCGATTTTTATTTTTATTTTTAACATAACATTGTAAAAATGAATAGTATTTTTCTGTTAAGCAATTCTTCCAGATTTCCCAGTTGTGACAAGTTCACATATCACCTTTACCAACATTCTACAAAGGTTGCTTTGGGAATTTGGTGTTGGATTAAACAGCAGGGAGTTTAGAGTTGTGTAACGGGTTCCAAGCTACAAATTTATTCTTCCAAAAATTGTTTGGTATAAAAGACATCAAGTAAAGAAGCATGTTATTCACAGACTGCACAGAGCAGGAGTACCCTGGACCCCTGAGTACACAGTTCCGGAGTTTGGTGGACAAGTGGATAAAAGTGGAGGCGTACCCATCTTTGTTATCAAGGCGCAATACATTCTGCATTGTGGTGAGTGCACCCCCAAAAGGGGACTTTTCTTCTTTCAAATGAGATGCACCGTGGATGAATGGTGATATATACATATCCAATTGCTGCACTAAGACAAATAACTTTTTTCGCCTATCAGTCCCTTTATGTGCACACGAAAACATAAAGAAGCTTGTCAATTTTGATGAGAGCGCCGCTACAATGTTTTATGGACATTTATAAAGTGCTTCATTTTATGGTCTTACAATTTTTATTGTTTTAGATTATTTATGGACAGTTATTAGGTGTTCCTCTTGGAATATTGTTTTATATACACTCTCTTTTTTTCAGTAGCTGCTCATTTGTGATTTAGAGCAATATCTTATATTCACATATACTTAATCATTTCATTACTCAGAGTAACCTATAGTGTTTAGTCCCAAGCGCTGGGCGGTGCTAATATAGGAAGGGCCACTTATAGCATCTCTTTTACATATGTTATTCACCACTGTCTACTGTCCATGTGCTTATTTATTTGGCTCTAGCTGGGTCTGACTTACTTACCCAGATGAGAAATAAAGCCCTGATAGTGCATCAGGGTAGAAGTCATAGTCATACTAACTGGACATGCAGGAAGCTCCAATGATTTTACACCTTGGTTAGAGTTGTAGCTGAAGTCTGGTTGAACCTATGCATTAAATACACCTATGTATGAAATGTGTTTGCTGAAAAGTGCAGTTGTCAAGTGACAAGGCCTTTAGAATAATTATTTCTATGCTGAATAATTTTAATTTTTTTTTTGTATATTTGTCCACTAACTGTGCAATTAATGATGAAGGAAAAAAAGCTGTGAGTTAATAAATATTTTACATTTATCCTTGATGATCTGCATGAATTCAAAAGCCACTGGTGTTCAGCTACTGTAATCCTTTGGTTCTCTCCAGCAGACAAAGGATTAACATATCTGAACCCTAGTCACTATTTAAATAAGGTTTGCAAATTAACCTGAATTAATTTACAACATCAAGGACGCAGCCTATTAAATTTTAATGACTATAAAGTTTTAGTTGGTAGCTGATCTAGCCATGAGAGTAAGTGAAGATCTTATCTCAGATGACACCAGACTTACAGCAGCAGGAATGACATTTAAATTTAGCTTTTTAGCCTTTACCCTACTTCCCCGCTTGTCCACAGAGCAACTACAGTGACCCATCATTGCCCTTCCTGAAATTTAATTTTGTACAGTGGTTGCAGGAAGGAGTTGCAATGGCATGATGGGGTAACATGGCTCAAGCAGTAAATAAACTATTTTGGTGTGAAAATTGTACAATAAATATAAGGTCTTGGCTTAAATATTCATTCTTTATTGTTTGTAGTTGTTGAGAAAGCAGCCTTGCAAATGGTGCAAGAAATCATGTAGTCTACTGAAAAGCATAGAAATGGTGACATTTTTGCATTTTAAAGAGTAAGATACAAGTACTAAAAACTGTGCTAAAACAAGATCAGGTTGAACCGTATTTTTATAAAAAAAAAAAAATTACAAAAATATCCCAAATAGCTGAGTTTGGTAGCAGTCGTACAGAAGTTATATATTGCAGCATGCATGCATGCAATGTTTTTATATACTCAGGGCCGTCTTTAGCACAGGGAAAAAGGGGCAGCTGCACTGGGCCCTGTCCTTGTTGTGGGGCCCAAAGCAGCGCTCCCTGAGCCCGCAAATTGTTTTCTTGGTGTAGCCAAGCAGCCGATTCCAGGGGTGGACTGACCATTTGAACACTATTTGCAGCCAGCAAGGGGCCCCATGAGAGGCTCTTGTTTTCTTTATTGGTTTTCTGTGCCATTCGGCGAAATGATAGAGAGCCGGCCGTGTCCTTCTTCACCACCACTACCAGCTCAGACTTGCTCCTGCGGTCCCCGCCTGCGAGCATTAAATCTCACATCACACTGGATTGGAAGTCTTGTGACCAGCGGTGGGCCTGACTCTTCAGATGGTACACATGGAATGGACTCGTGGGGAGAAGGCTGCTGGACTCACATTAAAGGTGGCTGTCTGAGGGGTGCGGGAAGATGCCGGCCTGCAGGTGAGACGTGTGCTGTTGTTGGTGTTGGGAGAGGGAGAGCCGCACCCCAGAGGAGCTGGTGAGTGTCACCCAAACCCCATCTCACCCTGTGTACACCAGCCTGCATCTGTCACCACCCATCATATGCCTGTATTGTGTACAGTCACACACAGGGCTTTGTCACCCACCTGTCAGCAGTGGGCTCTGTCTAATCATTGCTTGTTCTTCCCCCTCCCTGGGTCGCTCCTTGCTACAGGGGCCATGCGGCCTCCCTGTCCTATCAGTTTAGCTGAGCGATCTCCCCTCCCACCGCTGCATGAGCCACTATGGGTCTCTAAACGACTGGCTATGACAGGGGAGAAGTGCAGTTGTGGGTTCTCTGTTTACTCACAATCCGCTTGTGGCCCCCCACCTCCTCTTGTCAGCATCTGACTCTGTCTAATCGCTGCTTGTTCTTCCCCCTACCTCTGTCTAAGCAGAACAAGCAACCAATCAGAAGATACTTAAGGGGCATGATGGGACATGTGGTCCCAAGGAATGAACTATTCACTGAAGTCCATAGTGTCTGACTATACCCTGCTTTTAAAGAAGGAGGGAGCAAGATTTGCAAAAATGCAAAAATTAACCAGGACAGTGCAGTGTTCTGGGGAGTTAGTGAGAGGAACGTGTGGTACAGATCCCCCAGACAGACTGATCTGCTGAAAAACAACCAAGCAAGTACCATGTGGGGGGACACTGCAAGAGCGAGAGTACCATGTTGCCGAGCCACTGCCAGGCTACAAACCTTGCTGCACTGCCTACTGTAGTAGTCACGGGCAACCCCAGAATCCTGATTGAAGGGACCACTGCTGCTGTGTCGCTGGATCTGGTAAGAGTGCTTTGCAGGCTACTGTCAGGTCACCTGTGGCCAGATGACAGATGCACACCGTGGGGGGTCAGGAGTGCACCACAAGGTAGTGAACCCTATGGCTGACTGCTGCGGATGGGACACTGGGTGGTTGTGCAAAGCGGGACCAGTGGAGCACAACAGGGATCCACAGGGAGCTAGAGCCCAAGATTCCCCAGGGCGCGGAGTCTAAGACCCAGCAGGTTTTCACCAGAGCCTCTAGTGGTGAGGATGGCCTATGCTGCAGCTGGGTCCAGGTCGCAGCCCCCAGAGTCCCCTAGCTCACGCTCTGTAGGGTAAAGAGGATAGAGCGGAAGCAGCAGCACAGGATACAAGAATAGTGAGGGGAAAAGCCAAGGTCAGGGCAACAAGCAGACACGGATAAACGAAGGACAAGCCGAAGGTCAAGACAGGGATAGTAGGGAACAAGCCAATATCGTAACACAGAGACAGACGTAGCACACGGCAGGCAGGAACCCAAACACACAATGCTTAACAAACACGTTGATCAGCACAGCTGGCTTGCAGTGCACAGGTTAATATAGTGTTCCCTGATAGGGCCTGGGGTGGAGCATACTGGAAGGAGAGATTATAAAAGCAGCCAGGTGAGAGAGCCTGGCCTCTAAGGTGAACACATGAAGAGGAAGGTAAGATGGCAGACAAACATTACTGCATATCCATGACAGCTACTTGCTACCACCACTAGAGAATGAGCCATTAGGAACTACCTAACCAGCTACCTTATAGCTGTGGTACCAGGAGCAGAATTTGCGACCAAGCCCTGGTGTTCCACCGCTGTGGGAAGGCTCCAGATGGCATGAAAGGGGCCCACTGCAGAACATGCCAGGGACAGATCCCCCTCTTACCTCAGCAGTGATCAGGTGGCTCCTACTTGAGTACTGATCATCCCTGAGGAAAATCCTGATGAGAGGCTTGTAGCGATTGGGCAGGATTCGGGGAGAGTTGCAGGAAATAAATTAGCTTGATACCTCCTGTGTAGCCACTCTTTTCTTCTGGGGGGGGAGGCTGTAACAGCCACTAGCAACAATCACTTGTAAAATCCTGAAGGCTGGTTGTACCCATGTTTATCATTTATCTTAGGTACATTAAGCCTGTCCATTAGGGTGACCACATTTCCAAACTGCCATTCAGGGACACACCCCCCCCCCCCCAAAATATGATGATTTTTGACAAAAAAAAATGCAGATTTTTGGGGCAGGGGTGTATCATGAAATCAGCGGGCCTGTGTGCGAGATCAAAAGTGGGTCCTAGGCATCAAGAAGAACAACAATATGGCGCGCAAAGCGCGTCGTGGTGAACAGTGGACATGTCTTAAATTGCGCTAAATATTGGGCGTGTCTTAAAGGGGGTGTTGTTAAAAAGAGTCTGAGATGACTTATATAGTGCAGAATGTGATAATGTTAAATAGGGAATGCAGAGTGTATGGCGGTGAGTAGTATGTACAGGAGAGGAGTGCGGAATGTATGGCAGGGGGGTAATATGTACAGGAGAGGAGTGTGGAGTGTATGGCGGGGGGTAATATGTACAGAAGAGGAGTGCAGAGTGTATGGCGGGGGGGTAGTATGTACAGGAGAGGAGTGCGGAATGTATGGCGGGGGGGGTAATATGTACAGAAAAGGAGTGCAGAGTGTATGGCGGGGGGGTAGTATGTACAGGAGAGGAGTGCAGAATGTATGGCGGGGGGTAATATGTACAGGAGAGGAGTGTGGAGTGTATGGCGGGGGTGTAGTATGTACAGGAGAGGAGTGCGGAATGTATGGCGGGGGGTAATATGTACAGGAGAGGAGTGTGGGGTGTATGGCGGGGGGTAATATGTACAGGAGAGGAGTGCGGAATGTATGGCGGGGGGTAATATGTACAGGAGAGGAGTGCGGAATGTATGGCGGGGGGTAATATGTACAGAAGAGGAGTGCAGAGTGTATGGCGGGGGGTAGTATG
This sequence comes from Rana muscosa, assembly GCA_029206835.1. Taxonomy (NCBI): domain Eukaryota; kingdom Metazoa; phylum Chordata; class Amphibia; order Anura; family Ranidae; genus Rana; species Rana muscosa. The sequence continues at coordinate 607,291,407 of CM055118.1, forward strand.
TACAGGAGAGGAGTGTGGAGTGTATGGCGGGGGTGTAGTATGTACAGGAGAGGAGTGCGGAATGTATGGCGGGGGGTAATATGTACAGGAGAGGAGTGTGGAGTGTATGGCCGGGGGTAATATGTACAGGAGAGGAGTGCGGAATGTATGGCGGGGGGTAATATGTACAGGAGAGGAGTGCGGAATGTATGGCGGGGGGGTAATATGTACAGGAGAGGAGTGTGTAGTGTATGGCGGGGGGTAATATGTACAGGAGAGGAGTGCGGAATGTATGGCGGGGGGGTAATATGTACAGAAGAGGAGTGCAGAGTGTATGGCGGGGGGGTAATATGTACAGAAGAGGAGTGCAGAGTGTATGGCGGGGGGGTAGTATGTACAGGAGAGGAGTGTGGAATGTATGGCGGGGGGTAATATGTACAGGAGAGGAGTGTGGAGTGTATGGCGGGGGTGTAGTATGTACAGGAGAGGAGTGCGGAATGTATGGCGGGAGGTAATATGTACAGGAGAGGAGTGTGGAGTGTATGGCGGAGGGTAATATGTACAGGAGAGGAGTGCGGAGTGTATGGCGGGGAGTAATATGTACAGGAGAGGAGTGCGGAGTGTATGGCGGGGGGTAATATGTACAGGAGAGGAGTGTGGAGTGTATGGCGGGGGGTAATATGTACAGGAGAGGAGTGTGGAGTGTATGGCGGGGGGTAATATGTACAGGAGAGGAGTGCGGAATGTATGGCGGGGGGTAATATGTACAGGAGAGGAGTGCGGAATGTATGGCGGGGGGTAATATGTACAGGAGAGGAGTGTGGAGTGTATGGCGGGGGGTAATATGTACAGGAGAGGAGTGCAGAATGTATGGCGGGGGGTAATATGTACAGGAGAGGAGTGCGGAATGTATGGTGGGGGGGTAATATGTACAGGAGAGGAGAGTGTAGTGTATGGCGGGGGGTAATATGTACAGGAGAGGAGTGCGGAATGTATGGCGGGGGGGGGTAATATGTACAGGAGAGGAGTGTGTAGTGTATGGCGGGGGGTAATATGTACAGGAGAGGAGTGCAGTGTATGGCGGTGAGTAGTATGTATATGAGAGGAGTGCGGAGTGTATGGTGTGGGGTAGTTAGTGGAGGAAGAGGAGTGAAATACCACCTACCTGTCAACTACACTGACCTACCTGACCCCTAAAATGACCTGTCCACTACACTGACCCCTGCACTGACCTACCTGACCACTATAACCTACCTGCCCACTACACTGACCTACCTGACCCCTAAAATTACCTACCTGACCACTACAATGACCCCTGCACTGACCTACCTGACCCCTAAAATGACCTGTTTACTACACTGAACCCTTCACTGACCTACCTGACCACTATAACCTACCTGCCCACTACACTGACCTACCTGACCCCTAAAATTACCTACCTGACCAATACAATGACCCCTGCACTGACCTACCTGACCCCTAAAATGACCTGTTTACTACACTGAACCCTTCACCGACCAACCTGACCACTATTACCTACCTGCCCTCTACACTGACCTACCTGAACCCCCTGACCACTACACTCCTTCTTGCAGTACTCACACTACTGACTACTCCCCCACACAAACACAAGGTAGATCGGTGGATTTCACTCACCACTCCAGGCCAGGACTCCATCAATGAAGATCATCCATAGATAACTGCTATCCCCCAGTCGCTCCTTGGTATCCCCCTCAGGCCGAGAACTCTGCCAGCAGCCGCCGCACGCTCGTCTGCACCGAGCACCGCCCCTCCCACTCACACATGGACCGCCCGTGGCAAGGCATCATGGGGTACAGGAGAACAGGCTGGACCAATGGAGTCCCGGTGGGCGGGGGGAAGCGCGGCCCGGGTGCTGACTGCTGAGGAGTCTGCCTCATTGAAGATAACAGTGCCTGCTGAAGTCTGGAGGAAGTCACTCTTGGGACAGCAATGGCAGCACAGGATTGGAATAAGGCCGCCTAAACGCAGGGGAGAGAGCACTGGCTTGGCTGGCCACCCCCACGCTAGACTACTGGGCTGGCCCGGCCGGATGACATCATGCATCAGTCATTCCAGGATACTATATTGTCCCGCAATGAGGGGGTCCGGGACCCGGGACAGATCTGCTAATTGCGGGAATGTCCCGGGCAATCCGGGATACGTGGGCACCCTACTGTCCATACATGGTTCAAATCTTGGCCGATGCCTGCTGAACCTGCTGAGATTCAAATCTTCTATGGCCGGCTTTAGTTGGGCTGCAGAGCGGACTGGACAGAGGTATGTGCCATTGGGGCTACTGAGTGGTGATAGTAGATCTCTGGGAAATCACATGATAGCCCTTTCAACGCTAGAAGATCACTGCTGGAAATATCATGCATTCCCAGTAGGGTTCTGCTAGCAAAGAAATGGTTAATCATACACTTGCAACACAGATCTGAAATGTTAATCATGCACTTCCGACTGGGAGCTCATCTGCCAGCAATGAAAGGGTTAATTGTGTCCAGTTACCCTTCACCTCCCCAGTCCATGTTGTGCAGGTAGTGAAGAGATGATGTGCTGTAACCTTCAGCAACCAATCAGTGAGCCATAATGATGTGCTGTAACCTCTAGCAACCAATCAGTGAACTGTAATGATGTTCGGTAGCCTCTAGCAACCAATCAGTGAGCTGCAATGATTTTCTGCAACCAATCAGTGAGCCATAATGATGTGCTGTAACCTCTAGCAACCGATCAGTGAGCAATGATGTTGTGCAGTAACCTCTTGCAAGCAATCAGTTAGCAGTAATGATGTACTGTAACCTCTAGCAACCAGTCAGTAAGTGGTAATGATATGTTGCATCCTCTGGCAATTAATCTCAATCGTTGCCTGATCTGCTGTAGTATACAGATTTTGAGTCTAGCTGCTCTCATAGCAGGTGGAGAGCAAAATTGCATGGTGGGGGCCAGTGGGGGGAGGGCCCAAGAAAATGTTTGCCCAGGGTCCAATCAGTATTAAAGACGGCCCTGCATATACTGAGGAACATGTAAGGCTGGATTCACACCTATGCATTTTTAGTGCTTTTTGCATTTTGTAGATTTGCACTACAGTACATTTAACATGGTTTCCTATGGAACACGTTCTGTAGTGAAAATCTGCAAAATGCAAAAAGCACTAAAAATGCATAGGTGTGAATCCAGCCTGAGGCTGGGTTCACACTATACGACACGACTTTCATCCTACTTTGCTCTGCGACATCTGTCCTACATTGGTCCGACATTGGTCCGACATTGGTCCGACATTGGTCCGACATCCATCCGACATTCATGAACAGGATACTACTTTGATCCGACATTGTGCTAGTCTGACTTGTCCTTTGACCAATCAAAACAATCCCAGGGTGAGATAAATTCCTTTTACTGCTGCTGTAATCACAATGTCGGATGCCAAAGTCGTATGGTTAGGACAAGGATCCGACTTTGATCCGACTTCAATGATAGTCAATGGGCTGAAGTAGGATCAAAGTCGGACAGAAGTAGTACAGGGAGAATTTTTAATGTCGGACCGACATGTGTCGGACCAGTTAAGACGGCTCCCATAGGGAAACATTGATTTTCACACGTCATGCGACATGAGCTCCTAATGTCGGAGCGTTTGTCGGACAAGTGTGAACCAGGCCTAAGGGTACATGAGTTTGCAGAAAAGTAGTAGATCCATATGGATGGTGTGTATGAAGACTGTTTAACCACTTCCGGCCATAATACATAAACGGCTGGACAGCAGCAGCGCCAATGTGGGTGTTGTGTGTTCTATGACATCGCCAGCTCATGCATGCTCTCTAGAGTGCGCAGCAGTAGGATTGGTGACCCACTGAGGTTGATTTACTAAAACTGGAGAGTTCAAAATCTGGTGCAGTTGTGCATGGTAGACATTCAGCTCCTAACATCTTCTTGTTTAATTAGTCACACTTGAGAGGAGTAGCAGAATGTGTTTGGGGTGTAATTATAAGTATGCCTTTACTGTGTGTGAGAAAAAACGTAATAAAATGACAACTTTGTTAAAAAATATATATATTTTTCATTTTCCAAAGAACTGTGACAAAAAAATACAACTTAAAAAAACCTCACCATGCCTCTTAATGAATACCTTGGATTGTCTACTTACTAAAAAAGGGTAATTTGAGGGGGGCATTTCGGGGGCCTTAGTGAATCAGGATTGATCAATGTTCAAATATACACAGTATAGAATAGTTTGTAGACTCTAACTTTCACACAGACCGAATAATGTGCACTGATTTGGGTTATTATTACCCAAAAATATGTAGCACAATATATGTTGGCCTACATAAAACTATTTATTTCCAAAATTATATAACAGAAACAAATAAAATCTTTTTTTTTTTTTTTTTTTTTTTCGGTCTTATTTAATTTATATAGCAATTTAAAAAAAAAGAAAAGTGGTGATTAAATACCACAAAAATAAAGCTCTATATGTCTCAAAGAAATTATAACAGCTTAATTTGGGTACAGTGTTGCATGCCTGAGTAATTGTCATTCAAAATGTGACAGTGCTGAAAGCTGAAATATAGTCAGGGCTGGAAGGGGGTATTTGGTATTGAGGTTGTTAAAGCATAATTTCTGTACCCCCTATCTGAGTCGTGTGTGAGTAACAGATTGAGTAGTAAGAATGGTAAATCCTTAGCACTCATATAGGCATCTTGCATGCTGAGTGTGTGGATGTGATAGTTTATATGTTATCTGTTCATCATTTCAAGGACTGTTCTTCACTGAGTTTGTTCTTCAGTTCTGTGTTTATCAGATATCTTCCTACTTCAGTGAATCTTGTTAGCTTTGTTTTCTGCCTCTTTACAAATTGTTCTGTTTGATCTTCCTCAATGCTGTACATCAGTACAAAACTATATAGCAGTAATATAAAGGAACAATTCAAACAGTAAAAGGAAAAACATGTTAAGATAATAATTTGAATTATTGACACCCTGTTACTAGAAAATTTAAGTATTAGTATTAGCACATTATGGCTTATGCACTGCTATTTAGTGAATTACAAGAGGCTGATACCAAGTCAAACTAAGGTACTTACCCAACTTGTGTTTACGAAAAACCCTTATGCCGCGTACACGCGATCGGAAATTCCGTCAAGAAAACCGTGGGTTTTTTTTCCGACGGAATGTCACACAAATCTTGTCGGACATTCCGACCGTCAGGAACGCGGTGACGTACAAGACGTACGACGAGCCGAGATCAATGAAGTTCAATAGGCAGTTTGGCTCTTCTGCTTGATTCTGAGCATGCATGTTTTATTGCGCGTCGGAATTGCATACAGACAAACAGAATTTCCGATAGAGAACCTGCTCTCAATCTTTTGATGGTGGAAATTCCGACAGAAAAAGTCTGATGGAGCATACACACGGTCGGAATTTCCAACCAAAAGCTCACATCAGACTTTTCTTGTCGGAATTTCTAATCGTGTGTACGGGGCATTAGGCTTGATTCATACTTTTGCGTTGTGCTGTTTTGCACTCTACGGTATAGTGGGTTGGGCTGACATTCACAACGAATGATACCTACCTACCTAAAATTTAGATTTTACCACATACAGCTGTCAAAATACAATGCTGTTTGTGGGAATGGTTCTTACAAATCCTTTAAATGGTGTTTATCCTGTCCTAGCTCTTACCTCTGTTTATTTTAGTGTTTTGCTGGAATATGCTTGTCCACAGATATCTATACTCCCTTTTTAGGTTTCTCTCTTCACTGCTTTATTATCAGTTGATTCTTGTATTTTCCTGTTATCTTCAATTGTCTTACACACTATCCATTTATCTCCATAGTATGTAGAAAAGTGAAGTAAAGTTCATTTGCCATCACTTCATTAGTGTCTGTACATGCCGCGCCTGCCACAAGTGTCACTCTCATTTCTACGCTTGATGAAACCAACTTGCAGCCAGGAATTCAATTATGCTTCATAAGCATAGCGCACGTCATTTCCGACAACTATTGTTTGATGTTTATACTGCAGTAATTTTCCTGTGCTGAAGTTATAAGGATTACATGTAAAGGGTAAAACCCAAGTTACAAATGCCTATGACATTACATACACCCTTGACATATATTAATGCCAAAACTAGATGTCTCCACAGCAAGATATTTATTCAGTTTATTAGAGTGTACAATATAAACGTAAATGTAAATATATATATATATATATATATATATATATATATATATATATATATATACGGTAGTTGTGCTCATAAGTTTACTCTTGCAGAATTTATGATTTCTTGGCCATTAGGGATGAGCTTCGAGTTCGAGTCGAACTCATGTTCGACTCGAACATTGCCTGTTCGCCCGTTCGCCGAACAACGAACAATTTGGGGTGTTCGCGGCAAATTCGAAAAGTCTATGGGAGAAATCTAAAGTGCTAATTATAAAGGCTTATATGCAAGTTATTGTCCTAAAAAGTGTTTGGGGACCTGGGTCCTGCCCCAGGGGACATGTATCAATGCAAAAAAAAGTTTTAAAAACGGCCGTTTTTTTAGGAGCAGTGATTTTAATAATGCTTAAAGTGAAACAATAAAAGTGAAATATTCCTTAAAATTTCGTACCTAGGGGGTGTGTATGATATGCATGTAAAGTCGCGCATGTTTCCCGTGCTTAGAACTGTCCCTGCACAAAGTGTAATTTTTGAAGGAAAAAAAGTCATTTAAAACTCACTCGCGGCTATAATGAATTGTCGGCTTTTATCAATACATAGAAAAGTCATTGATAAAAAAAAAAAAAGCGTGGGGGTTCCCCCAAATTCAATTACCAGGCCCTTTAGGTCTGGAATGGATATTAAGGGGAACCCCGCCGCAAATTTAAAAAAAAATGGCGTGGGGTTCCCCCTAAATATCCATACCAGGCCCTTGAGATCTGGCATGGATTTTAAGGGGAACTCCACCCCAAATTAAAAAAAAAATGGAGTGGAGTCCCCCCAAAAATCCATACCAGACCCTTATCCGAGCATGCAACCTGGCCGGCCGCAGGGGAAGAGGGGGGGACGAGAGAGCGCCCCCCCTCCCTCCTGAACCATACCAGGCCACATGCCCTCAACATGGGGAGGATGTCCCCATGTTGATGGGGACAAGGGCCTCATCCCCACAACCCTTGCCCGGTGGTTGTGGGGGTCTGCGGGCGGGGGGCTTATCGGAATCTGGAAGACCCTTTTAACAAAGGGGACCCCCAGATCCCGCCCCCCCCCTATGTGAATTGGTAAGGGGTACATTGTACCCCTACTATTTCACGAAGAAAGTGTCAAAAAATGTAAATAAAAACACACAAACACCTTGGAAAAGTCCTTTATTAAAAAATAAAATAAAAAAAAATTAAAAAAAAAACATTCCAGCGATGAAATCCAGTGTCCCGCGGCGATCCCGATGTCCAGCGCTGTCCGTCATTGGTTGTGCCTGTGCGGACCTGATGGGGAACTTCCTCCGCTGTGTTTTAAATGTATAGACCCGCCCCTTCTAAAGTCCCCCATCAGGTCCGCTCAGCGGACCAGATGCGGAACGCGAGAAGGGGCGGGTGTATTCATGTATTACACAGCGAACGAAGTTCCCCATCAGGTCCGCCCCCTCGGTATGTCCGACCCCGCCTACGTCATTGGCCTGAGCGGGAAACTTCCTTCACTGGATTTCATCGCTGGAATGTTTTTTTTTTTATTATTATTATTTTATTTTTTAATAAAGGACTTTTCCAAGATGTTTGTGTGTTTTTATTTACATTTTTTGACACTTTCTTCGTGAAATGGTAGGGGTACAATGTACCCCTTACCAATTCACATAGGGGGGGGCGGGATCTGGGGGTCCCCTTTGTTAAAGGGGTCTTCCAGATTCCGATAAGCCCCCCGCCCGCAGACCCCCACAACCACCGGGCAAGGGTTGTGGGGATGAGGCCCTTGTCCCCATCAACATGGGGACATCCTCCCCATGTTGAGGGCATGTGGCCTGGTACGGTTCAGGAGGGAGGGGGGCCGCTCTCTCGTCCCCCCCTCTTCCCCTGCGGCCGGCCAGGTTGCGTGCTCGGATAAGGGTCTGGTTTGGATTTTGGGGGGACCCCCACGCCGTTTTTTCGGCGTAGGGGCGCCTGTTCAAATCCAGACCAGACCCAAGGGCCTGGTATGCTCCTGGAGGGGAACCCGCGCCGTTTTTTTAATTTAAAATTTGGCCTGGAGTTCCCCTTCAAGATTCATACCAAACACAGTGCCTGATATTGGCGGGGATCCAAGTCGGATCCCCGTTCATTGAAAGTCGGCTTCATGTCGCAGGGCAAAGTCGGATCCAAAGTAGGACAGATGTCGTGTCGCACTAGTGTGAACCCAGCCTAAAAGGTCAATGAGTTTTTGGACTCCTGACAGACCATAGCATCTTTCATCTAGTGCTGCACTGACGTTTCTGGATTTTGAGTCATGGGGAAAGCAAAAGAATTGTCAAAGGATCTGCGGAAAATGGTGGTTAAACTTTATAGAACAGGAAAGGGATATAAAAATATATCAAATGAATTGAGAATGGCAATCAGCAGTGTTCAAACTCTAATCAAGAAGTGGAAAATGAGGGGTTCTGTTGAAACCAAACCACGGTCAGGTAGACCAACTAAAATTTCAGCCACAACTGCCAGGAAAATTGTTCGGGATGCAAAGAAAACCCCAGAAATAACTTCAGGTGAAATACAGGGCTCTCTAAAAACATGTGGTGTGGCTGTTTCAAGATGCACAATAAGGTGGCACTTGAAGAAAGATGGGCTGCATGGTCAAGTCGCCAGAAGAAATCCATTACTACGCAAATGCCACAAAGTATCCTGCTTACAATATGTCAAACAGCACAGAGACAAGCCTCAAACCTCTTGGCACAATGTCATTTAGAGTGATGAGACCAAAATTGAGCTGTGTAGCCACAACTATAAACGCTTAATTCGGAGACGAGTCAACAAGGCCTATGATGAAAGGTACACCATTCCTACTGTGAAAAAACAGAGGTGGATCGCTGGTGTTTTGGGGATGTGTGAGCACATGAAATTTGGTCAAAATTTATGGCAAGATGAATGCAGTATTTTATCAAAAAATACTGGAGGAACATTTGCATTCATCAGCCAGGATGCTGCTCATGGGACGTAGTTGGACATTCCAACATGACAATGATCCAAAACACAAGGCCAAGTCGACCAGTCATTGACTACAGCAGAATAAAGTGAAGGTTCTGGAGAGGCCATCTCAGTTTCCTGACCTCAATATCATTGAGCCACTCTGGGGAGATCTTAAACGTGCAGTTCATGCAAGATGGCCCAAGAATTTACAAGAACTGGAGGCTTTTTGCCAAGAGGAATGGGCAGCTTTACCATCTGAGAAGATAAAGAGCCTCAACCACAAATACCACAAAAGACTTCAAGCTTTTATTGATGTTAAATGGGGCAATAAACGGTATTAAGAACTGGGGTATGTAAACTTTTGATCAGTGTCATTTGGGTAGTTTCTGTTGTGATTATGATTTAAAAAAAGTAAACATAGTTGATTGTTAATAAATGGCTTCAGCTAAACACTAACCATGAGTGAAAGAAAAGTTTTTTGTTATCATCCATATTCTCAGAAAAATGGCCAAGAAATCATAATCTTTGCCAGGGTATGTAAACTTATGAGCACAAACTGATCCGACCCACAAACCCTATTGAAGTCCATGGGAGCTGAACAGGAAAAAAGTGCCCATTTTGAAGGCTTAATTAGACATGTATTAATGCAAACATTTAAAAAAAAAAAGAAACAGTGATTTTAATGATGCTTAAATTGCAGCAATAAAAATGAAAAATTCCTTTAAATATAGTGCCTGGGGGGTCCCTTTAGTCTGCCTGTAAAGTGACATATATACCCTTTGGTTCTGGTATGGATTATAAGGGTAACCCCATACCAAAATTTTAAATAAAAACAGCATGAGGTCCCCCTAAACCCATATCAGATCTTTATCTGCAGGTCAGGAAAGGGGGGGGATGAGCCAGCACAACCCGAACCATACCAGGTCCCATGCCCTCAACATGGGGGGGGGGAGCTTTGGGGCAGGTTCCCCCTTCCCCTCATATGAATGAGTATGGGGTACATAGCGCACCTACCTATTTACCAAAAAAGGGTCAAAAAGTAATAAAAACACAAAGACAGTTTTTGACAATTCCTTTATTAAATAAAATAAATAAAATAAAATTTCCCCCGAAGTAAATGCATCATCAATTATGACACCGCCGCACCGCCGGAACCCAAAAAAGAAAAAAAAATCACTCAGCACTCAGACAGTTCTTATATAGGTAAGGGTAGGGTCACCTGGCGACATTACCTGGTGGCACCGTACCCTTGTGACATCACCGACCCAGCATGCGCTGGTCCATGACATCATCACAAGGGGGCTGATGCCACCAGGTGATGTTGCCAGGTGACCTCGCCTTTACCCAAAAAAAGAACTGTCAAACTTGTTAGAGGGGGCTTCCAGATTCAGATAAGCCCCCAGCCCACAGACCCTCACAACCACACCTCAGGGTTGGGGGGTAGAGACCCTTGTCCCATCAACATGGGGGCAAGGTGCTTTGGGGTGGTGGGGGGCCAAGCCCCCCTGCCCAAAGCACCCCTGCCATGTTGAGGGGAAGGGGGCACATGGGGGGCCCAAACAGCAGGGGGTGGGGACACAAATATTAAGGATTGGTTTCTTCAATAGGGCAGCGCAGCCGACCCTACATGTGCCTGGGCCCCCCTTTTGAACTGATGGGACCCGAGACCAGTACAGGAGGGACAACTGTACTGCCTTTTCAGCGGCCTTGCAGATAAGGGTCTGTTTTGGATTTAGGGGGGGGGGGTCCACGCCTTTTTATTTCTTTTTTTACCGGAAAATGTATTTTTTTTATTCAGCTGTCAGCGGGGAAGTCCATTGACAGCTAATGACTCATAGTTTGTTAAGGATACAGTGGCCGGCTTCCCAGCCCCGCTCCTTAACAATCAGCATTTACTGAGCCCTGATTGGGCAAAGCTTTGCCCAATCAGGTCGCATAATGCACTGTGCAGCACGCATCCTGCAAATTTGGGTGTTCCCTGAATGAGGTAAACAGTCAATGTTCGGCCCAAACTCATGCATGTGAAAAAGTTGTATATATGGGATGTGTTGAAAATAACAGTGTAATAACAGTGTAAATGAAGTTCAGAAAGTGAATATGTACAAAAGTAAAAGGGAATGGGAAATAAATAAATAAATATAAAGATAAATAAAAAGGAAAATAAGAATAAGAATCAATTTAGAAAAGCAAAAGCTGAAAATCAAAATCAAAAAGGAACAGCCTTATGCCGCGTATACACGATCATTTTTCCTGTCGGGAAAAAAACGACCGTGTGTGGGCTTTTTGTAATTTTTCCCAACGGGAAAAACGGCATTAATCACGACGAGAAAAATTAGAACATGCTCTAATTTTTCTCGTCGTGATTCCCGTAATTTTTTTCCGCGGCAGTTTTCCCATAGGGAAACACTGCCACGGAGCCCACACACGGTCGTTTTTCTCGACCATGAAAAAAAATGTCGGGAAAAACCCAAGCCGTTCCCGTAGATTTTCTCGACTGTGTCCAAATGTTTTGCTTCTCATTACAATCAGGTAGAGTGGTAGTGTCTTTTTTTTGAGGACCCAAACTCAGCTAGAACCCCCCCTAAAATGTGTCCAATGAGCCATCAGAGGGGGTGGGGAATGTGATAATTGTGCCTTCTATTTGTGTCTATAACTACTCCAAAAAAAATGTTATACTGATGTTGGCCAAGAATGTTTTTGTGTAATCTGCTTGCAATGTTATGTGCAAAATTCCTAAATTATTTTTCTTGTTTGACTCCACAGTTTCCTTCATTGCCACAGGAATGGCAGACTGTGGCATCCCATTTTGCAGAGCGGTGGGACTTTACCTAACTGTGGAGGGGCAATAGATGGAAAGCACGTCCGCATAGTGCCACCACCCCGTTCGGGGTCATACTATTACAACTACAAGGGGTTTAATAGTATTGTGTTAATGGCGGTGGTGTTGGCACACTATGAGTTTATGTATGTGGACGTGGGGAAGACGGAATTTGCCCGACGTCTCCAGAGTGGTGGCCTGGCACTACCACATGATGAGTAGAAAGTTGAGGGCCTTCCTTTTGTATTTATAGCGGATGAAGCTTTTGGGCTGGGACCCCACCTGATGAGGCCATTCCCCCAGAGGACCCTCACCCCGGAGAGGAGGGTTTTTAATTACCGGCTGGCCAGAGCCCGAAGGGTTGTTGAGAATGCCTTCGGGATAATGGCCAGCCGGTTCCGCCTGTTCCTTACATCCATACACATGGCGGAATACAAAATAAATCATATTGTTTTTACCTGCTGCATACTGCACAACTATTTACACAGAAATGCACCCAATTATCTGACTTCTGTTGGGCCTGAGGCCGGACTTGTTGACAATGCCCTGACGGGCCTGGATACTGGCCGTATTGGCTTGGCCCCCCAAAGCGCCCGTGAAGTGCGGAATAAATATGTGGAGTACTTTACGGGTAGGGGGGCCATTGCTATGCCAGACAATTTCTGATTTTATAACATAAAATAAAAATAAAATATTTCAGTTTAAAACTTGATTTGTCATTATTGCTTGTGTTTCTTGAATCTGTCTCCCAGGTTCTCCTAGTACACTTGTAGTGCCAAGTGGATTTGTCTTTAGTAAATAACCACAATTGCCACGGTAAACAAGAACTTATTTTTCAAAATGGTATTGAGCATAGAAAGAAGAAGCCACACATTGTTGAGTAGAAAAATATTTTTATTCTGTGCACAACTTGTGCGTTATAATTTTTTTTTAACATTCTAAACACATAATTGTACCACATAATTGCAGCCCTCCTGGAAAATAATGCTAGGTCTTATTTTCCGGGTAATTCTTATTTTCGGGGAAACACAGTAGGTATTATTTGCATCATGTTTATGTATATATGTATCAACTGCTACATGTGTTTGTATCATAAATGAATTTTTATTGGATTGTGAATCATTATGTCATTTATTTGCTACTGTGTGGTTCATATAAAGTCCCACATCTTGCCCTCTTTAAAAAAATAAATAATGATAGGGATGGAGGCAGGTACCCCAGGTTTTTGCTTCATTTAAACTCCCAACACCCCCTCTTTTTGCAAAAGGATACTATACCTACTGTGAAACATGTAAGAGGTTCAGTTATGTTTTGGGGGTATTTGCTGCATCTGGCATGGGTTGCATTGAATCTGTACTGGGTACAATGAAATCTAAAGACTACCAAGGAATTCTGAAGTAAAGCATACTGCCCAGTGTCAGAAAGCTCTGGATTATCCAACAGAATAATGACCCAGAACACACAGTTAAAAGCATTCAAGAATGGCTAAAGCCCCGTACACACGGTCTGACTTTTGCCCAACAAACTTTGTTTTAAGCAAGTTGGACCAACAATCCGACCGTGTGTACGCTCCATCGGACAAACTTTTTTAGTTTGGTTTTGGATTTCATCGGACAAAAGTTGGGTCTGCAAACGGACAAACTTTTGCCCAACAAAAGTCAGATGGAGCAAAGTCCGACCGTGTGTACAGATAACCATCGGACTTTAGTCCGATGGACAAAACAAATAATGTTAAAATCAACCAACAATAGCAGAAGTTGACCAAAGGGTGGCAGTAAAGAGCAGAAAAGAGCAGAAAAAACACGCGATGTTGTAAGAAGTTTTAAGAAAGTTTGCAGAAAAGTCCGAGCGTGTGTATGCTATGGGTGTTCCCAACCAACTCCGTTCAGACAAAAATCCACGGAAAAGTCCGATGGAAGTCCGACCGTGTGTACGAGGCTTAAGAAGAAAACATTGGGCTATTCTGAAGTAACGTTCCATGAGCCCTGATCTGAATCTATGGATATCTATGGAAAGAGATGAAACATGCAGTCTGGATAAGGCGCCCTTCAAATCTAAGGCAGCTGGAACAGTTTGTCTAATAAGAGTGGTTCAAACTACTTGGCAGGTGCAGAAGTCTCACTGAGGCCTGGTTCACACTTGTCCGACAAACGCTCCGACATTAGGAGCTCATGTCGCATGACGTGTGAAAATCAATGAATCCCTATGAGAGCCGTCTTAACTGGTCCGACACAAGTCGGTCCGACATTAAAAATGCTCCCTGTACTACTTCTGTCCGACTTTGATCCTACTTCAGCCCATTGAATATCATTGAAGTCGGATCAAAGTAGGATCCTTGTCCTAACCATCCGACATTTGACATCCGACATGGTGATTACAGCAGCAGTAAAAGGAATTTATCTCACCCTGGGATTGTTTTGATTGGTCAAAGGACAAGTCAGACTAGCACAATGTCGGATGAAAGTAGTATCCTGTTCATGAATGTCGGATGGATGTCGGACCAATGTCGGACCAATGTCGGACCAATGTAGGACAGATGTCGCAGAGCAAAGTAGGATGAAAGTCGTGTCGTATAGTGTGAACCCAGCCTGAGAGCTACAAAAATGTGCTTGTTTGCAGTAACTGCCTCTAAGGCCCCATTAATTTGACAATCTTGCTCGTGTTTAATGCTTAAGGGTTTTTTTGGCCATAGGAAAGCTAGTAGGCCAAAAAGCACACATTATGCTCACTGTTCATGCATTTTTCAAGACCTCCAATTGAAGTCTATTGGGACAACTCTGCTCCAAAAGAAGCTTCAAGCTTTAAGTGACACTATTCTTATGTGTGAATGGCCACAAATTAATATAATGGAAACCCTTGTGTCAAGAATTAAGGTGCTTCTGGTGAAGCTTCAAATTGTGCTTCAAATCACTGAGATGTAAATGGGGTCTTATGCGGCGTACACACGATCGTTTTTCATGCCATTTTTTTAACCAACGTTTTTCTCGTCGTTTTTTTGCATGTTTCCTCTCAAGCCTGTCTTGCATCCACACGATCATTAAAAAAAACGCTCGAGCAAAGCGCAGTGACGTGCAACACGTACGACGGCACTATAAAGGGGAAGTTCCATTCGTATGGCGCCACCCTTCATGTTAGTAAACTTTGTTGAGCGGCGATTCACGCTTTTCAGCCTCTTGCTTTTCAGTCCGTTACAGCGTGACGAATGTGCTATCTCCATTACGAACGCTAGTTTAAACAGAACGAGCGCTCCCGTGTCATACTTGATTCTGAGCATGCGCGTTTTTTTCCCCTCTTAAAAACATACACACTATCGTTTTTCACGTTGTTAAAAAAAACGGCATGAAAAACGACGTGAAAAAATAAAGCATGTTCGAAATTTTTAATGCCCGTTTTTCACGCCGTTAAAAATGCTCTGGAGCATACACACGATCGGTTTTAATGGCCATTTTAAAAAATGGCATTTTAAACGGCATGAAAAACGATCGTGTGTACGCCGCATAAGAGTATAACTAAAGGCAAAACTTTTTTTATAATTTTGGATAGCGTGGAGAGGGATTAGAACACCTGTCAGGTTAAATTAGCAAAGAAAATCCTATGCGCTTCCACTTTAAATCAACTATGAGATCATTTCAAGTGTGTTAAAAGGAAGCAACTGCTCACATTGCTCAATGTGTCCCCACACTCTTATACAATATGGTGCATGCTTGTGGCGAAAATGCTAAATAAACATAAGGTAATAAGGCAATGTGTCAAAACCCTATTGGGTGCTGAACTCTAAGTTCCAGTGCTACAAGGAGCTTTTACCAAATGTGCAAATACCGCAAATAAATACACAATCCTAATTTAATATCATAATTAATTATTAAATTAATTAAAGGTAATACCACTACTGAATAGTGTAACCAAATCTCCGGTGCTGTAAAAAATACAAAATGTGAAAATTGTGCAAATACGCAAATAAATATTGGATAAATCAATCAATATAGTGACATAATGGGTTTGATTTACAAAACGTTTGCGCCATGAGTATCGGCGCATCTGCGTGCGCAATGGCTGTTTTGGTATTTACAAAACATTAGCGCCTGTAGCGCAGCCCTATTTGCCATTTACTATAGTGTTGTCGGCGGACGGGAGGAGGCGCTCAGTGTGCCACTATGGACCTGGCGCACGGCATGTTAAACTCTAAATATAAAGAAGCTGGAAGTGAGAATATAATGGGGGTGACATGGGGTGATGTGAGGAAGTGTAGTGACACCTGCCCAAATAACTAATATGCCCAAAATAGAGTGAAAAAGTAACTTTTTCGAAACCAGCCCGCTGCGCCGGCAAGTACGATTCGAGCTGCGGGAGTTTTTTTTGAGCTCAGCGCGGGAATTTTCCTTGTTTTCTTGCGCCAAGACACTGCGCCGGCAAAATCTTAGTAAATGTCAAGTCACGTAACTCAATTTGCATAAGTTGAACAGGCGCAGCTCTGTACTTTCCAGAGCGCCAGCAAAATGACATTTCTAAAGGAAAAAAAAAGGCATGTAAAAGCACCCGCGGCTATTAATGAATTGTTGGCTCCCGGCAATATAGAGAAAAGTCATTGAAAGTCTTTGATTAAAAAAAAAAAAGCGTGGGGGTCCCCCCAAATTCCATTACCAGGCCCTTCAGGTCTGGAATGGATATTAAGGGGAACTCCGCCTCAAATTTAAAAAAAAAATGGCGTGCGGTTCCCCCAAATATCCATACCAGGCCCTTCAGATCTGGTGTGGATTTTAAAGTGGTTGTAAACCCTTATATCTTTTTTTTTTTTTTTGACTAACCTGCAAGACAAAGCTATAATGAGCTAGTATGACTAGCATACTAGCTCATTATGTACCACTTACCTTCGATCGGGGCCCCCGAAGTCGTCCGTGTCCCTCCTCTAGCCGCATCCATCGCTGCGGCGATAGCCGAATGTTACTTCCGGGTATCGCCACTGCAGCCAATCACAGCGCCGCTCCGGCGCTGTGATTGGCCGGAGCGGAGAAGACGTGACTCCGCGCATGCGCGCGTGAGCTGTCGAATTCG
The DNA here is from genome assembly GCA_029206835.1 of Rana muscosa. Classification (NCBI taxonomy): domain Eukaryota; kingdom Metazoa; phylum Chordata; class Amphibia; order Anura; family Ranidae; genus Rana; species Rana muscosa. Next base: position 607,308,397 of record CM055118.1, read on the forward strand.
GCTACGTCGTCGAATGTTGCGACCTAGCCGAATTTGTGAATGGGGTGACGTCAGCGTCGCCGCATTTACATACAAATATCTCCTTAACCGTGTAGGTTAAGGAGATATTTCTTGCACCTACAGGTAAGCCTTAATCTAGGCTTACCTGTAGGGCTTTGTTTAAAAAGTGGGTTTACAACCACTTTAAGGGGAACTCCACCCCAAATTTAAAAACAAATGGCGTGGATTCCCCCCAAAAATCCACACCAGACCCTTATCCGAGCACGCAACCTGGCCAGCCGCAGGGGAAGAGGGGGGGACGAGAGAGCGGCCCCCTCCCTCCTGAACCATACCAGGCCACATGCCCTCAACATGGGGAGGATGTCCCCATGTTGATGGGGACAAGGGCCTCATCCCCGCAACCCTTGCCCGGTGGTTGTGGGGGTCTGCGGGCAGGGGGCTTATCGGAATCTGGAAGACCCCTTTAACAAAGGGGACCCCCAGATCCCGCCCCCCCCTATGTGAAATGGTAATGGGGTACATTGTACCCCTACCATTTCACGAAGAAAGTGACAAAATGTAAAAAATGACAAGAGGCGGTTTTAGACAATTCCTTTATTAATGTATTTTCCTTTCTTCCATCTTCTTCCTTCTTCTTCTTCTTTTCTCCATTCGGGTTTCTTCCTCCATCTTCCTCTTCATCTTCCTCTTCATCTTTATCCTTATCTTCCTTCGGTCTTCTCATCCGCATCTTGCTCCGGCTTCTTCTTTCTTCTTCGGCCGCTCCGTTTGAATTGGAGGTTCCCGCTGTACGGCGCTTCAGTTCTCCTCTTGGTCCGCTGCCACCCGGTGGCTCCGCCCCCCTCTGACACCACGGGGAAAGTCCCCGTGAAATCCATGTGCGTCAGAGGGGGCGGGGTCACCAGGTGGCAGCGGACCCAGAGGAGAACTGAAGAACTGAAGCGTCGCACAGCGGGAACCTCCAATTCAAACGGAGCGGCCGTAGAAAGAATAAGGGAAGACACCGGAGCAAGATGCGGACGAGAAGACCGAAGGAAGAAGGAAGATGAAGATAAAGACGAAGATGAAGAACAAGATGGAGGAAGAAACCCGAATGGAGAACAGAAGAAGGTGGAAGAAGAAGATGGAAGAAGAAGATGGAAGAAGATGGAAGAAAGGAGAAGACATTAATAAAGGAATTGTCAAAAACCGGCTCTTGTAATTTTTTAAATTTTTGTCACTTTCTTTGTGAAATGGTAGGGGTACATTTGTACCCCATTACCAGTTCACACAGGGGGGGGCAGGATCTGGGGGTCCCCTTTGTTAAAGGGGGCTTCCAGATTCCGATAAGCCCCCTGCCCGCAGACCCCCACAACCACCGGGCAAGGGTTGTGGGGATGAGGCCCTTGTCCCCATCAACATGGGGACATCCTCCCCATGTTGAGGGCATGTGGCCTGGTACGGTTCAGGAGGGAGGGGGGCCGCTCTCTCGTCCCCCCCCTCTTTTCCTGTGGCCTGCCAGGTTGCGTGCTCGGATAAGGGTCTGGTGTGGATTTTTGGGGGTACTCCACGCCATTTTTAAAAAAAAAATGGGGTGGAGTTCCCCCTAAAATCCACACCAGATCTGAAGGGCCTGGTATGGATATTTGGGGGAACCGCACGCATTTTTTTTTAAATTTGCGGCAGAGTTCCCCTTAATATCCATTCCAGACCTGGAAGGCCTGGTAATTGAATTTGGGGGACCCCCATGCTTTTTTTTTGTGTTATCAAAGACTTTCAATTACTTTTATCTGTATTGACGGGAACCAGCAATTCATTACAGCCGCGAGTACTTTTAAATGACTATTATTTTACTTTAGAAATGTCATTTTGCTCTCGAACTGTTATAAACATGGAAAACATGCGCTACTTTACAGGCATACTATAGACACCCCCCGGGTATGATATTTAGGGCCAGTTCACACCGGATGCAGTGCAGTGCGTTTTTTTGATGCATGAAAAACGCAAAGAAAGTTGATCACATTAATGCCAATGGCATAGGTCACACCACTGCAGTCCGTTCCAGTGCGTTTCATAAAGGAAAACAAAATTTGTCATGCTGCATTTTTTAGGTACAGAACTGTACTGGACCGCAGTAAAACACATCAAAAATGCACCAAAGACGCACTGCAACACACTTGTCCTAAGTGAAAAGAGGGGGAAAAAAACACTGGACTGCATCAAAAACGCATCAAAAATGCACTGGAACACACTTGTCCTTCTCTTTGGTTAATAAAAAAGAGGAGTGAAAAAAAAGCACTGGACTGCATCAAAAACGTAACAAAAATGCACTGGAACGTGTCAAAAACGCGCATGCAGAAAAGCACCTGGAACGCATCCAGACTGCGTTTCTATGGTGTGAACTAGGGCCAGTGCGTTTTTGGTGCATTTAGGTGTGCTCCTGTGCGTTTCAGTGCGTTTATGATGCGTTTTGCTGTGTTCCAGTACAGTCCAGTGCAGGTAAAATGCAGCATGTTCTACTTTTTTTGGGGAACTGGAATGCACTGGAACAAACACTGCCATTTAGAACCATATAACCAACTTTCCATGCATTTTTGATGTATAAAAACACAATGGACTGCATGTGGTGTGAAATGGCCCTTAAGCAATTTGGCATATTTAAAGGCACTTCTCTTTGTTTTGTTTTTGGTGTTGTCCAAATTGGCGACATTGATATATGTCCCTTAGGGTGGGACCTGGGCCCCCATTTTAAGGCCAATAACTAGAAGAAAAGCCAGCCAAGTGGGGACTAGCAAAATTAACAAGTCAGTTCCCATAGACTGCAATGGTATTTGTTGGTAAGTGGGGGGGGGGGGGTGATTGTCCCATCCCTAATTTGTAGCATGCTGGATGATGTGCTTAATTTTGGATGGGGGGGGGGTTATTTTCTGCTAGCTGCATTTGAGTTCTTCTGAGCATGCCCAGCCTGTTAGATTTTTTTTGGTGCTTTTTGTGTGTGAACAGCACCAGGATATTTCGGGGCATGTTCAGAGATTGTTTTTATGGGTTAGTAATTGAAGGACATCCTTAACAGGTGTAGCCACTTTGAAGTTCAGTCTCTACATTGGGTGAACTCGCATTTTGGGTGTTTCATGGACTGTGCATGTGTTTTCAATTGCCTCATTAGCTCACAAACATAGGTTATATAAAGCTCACAGTTAAGATTCCCTCTCTTGCCCTGAAAAGAGGCAAGTGTGTGTGTGTGTGTGGGGGGCAAAATGTACATTTTGGTGTCCTTATCGAGTTTGTAACACATGCATTTTATTTGTTATGTCTTTGCAAAACAGGTGTTTGGTTTATTTTGTGGATTGTATTTTTTTGTGTGGTGGAGATAAAATATGTTCCCCTGAAATAATTTTGATGTTGTTAATGTTTGTCGTTTGTTCACTTTGATTTAATTGTCTGTGTTGCACTATTTAGCCAAATCTTTATCAAGATGTTGTGAGTCTGTTTCAAATTGACCCTGTTTTTTTTTTTTTTATTTCTTATTTTTTATTATTCTTTGTTTTGTTGACCAATAAAATTTGATGCAAAGTTTTGAGGTTTGTTTTGCGTTTTCTTTGCAACAAATGTGACAGCTGATTGGCATGTCAAAACAACAGGTGTGATTTGTCTACCCTGGTGCCTTCATGCTAGCATATGCATGTATTGTATTGTGTGCTGCCATGGAGAGTCACCAGGAAATGAAAAATACAGAGCGGTAAGTATTCAATTTTCCTTTTTTACTGCAGTGGTTCTCAGCCTCAGTCCTCAAGTACCCCCAACAGGACATGTTTTGTGAATTTATCTCATGGAGAATTGCTGTCCAAAATACAAAACCATTGACTGTGATTTAAAGCACATGTGCAAGATGAAGAAAAACCTGCAAACATGGCCTGTTGGGGGTACTTGAGAAGCACTGATTTAGAGCACTGCACTTAAAAATAGCTCAAGGCAATACAATTCTAATTGTGGGCATTTTGAGGGAAACAAAGTAAGTGTTAGAACCCCTGCTTGTGTTTTCTTTTTTTAAAGGTTGGGCTTTGTGTCCCCTTGTAGTAAAATTGGCTTCACTTCCTGTCACACAGCTAAACAGAAAGTGAAGGTAAAACCCTACCAATGTCTTTTCTTGGGGACACACAGATCAATCTAACTAGTGTCCCCATTAAGCAAATTTCACTCTAGGACTTTGTTGTGTACACCCCAAATCATTGGGTAGTTTGGGGTTTAGTAAAGACAAATCCACTCTGCAGTAAAAGTGTAGCTGCTGAAAATCTGAGGGATCACTGGTGATTGTAACATCCAATCATGTAAAAGCAAAGATGGTGTTTTTTTTTGCTTGCATTTCCCTTTCGGATATCCAGCAAGTGCACTTGTAGTGCAAAGTAGATTTGCCTTTATTAAATAAACCCCAAAGTCCAAAAAAACTAATAATTTGGGGTGTAACCCGCAAAATGCTGGAGTGCAATGTACATAATGGGGAAAGTATTTAGATTGACCTGTGTGTCCCCAAGGAAAGACATTGGTAGGGATTTCCCCTCACTTCCTGTGTGGCTATGTGACAGGAAGTGAATTATTTGGAAGGATAAAGTGGCCAAATTTGGGAGTTGTCTTCACCCTATCAGGGGTGCAGACATCCCCAAAAACTGTCTAGACTTGTAATCCCTCTGCACTCTATCCCCAAGCAAAAATAAGAAAGGATTTCATTTAGTTTAACTTTGCAAAGACACATTCCTAAGTTGAATTGTGATGCATGTCAATGGCCCATTTAGACCCTGTTTAATCACTTGAGATCAGCACTATAACTGATCGCCAGCCACAGCACGGTCCTCAATTGCCGGGAGTCCGTCAAACGTCATCCCCTTCGTGCGCGCTGTGGTCACCGAGTCACTGAGACTCGGGTGATGACAGATCCAAGTAAGGGGCCGATCCCTGTCCTTTACCATGTGATCAGCTGTCAGCCAATGACAGCTGATCACGTGATGTAAACAAAAGCTGGGTAATGGTTTTTGTTTTCTCCTTGTGCTGACAGCTTGAGCATAAAAAAGGCAATCACCGGCTTATGTGCAAGGGACATCGGGCCCGAAGAGGAAGAGGCAATTCTGCGTCATCTGTGACAATCCGTAGCCCCTGCCAGTGCCACCTATCAATGCCCACCACTGCTGCCAATCAGTGCCACCTAGCAGTGCTGCCTATCAGTGCCCATCACTGCCAACTATCATTGCCACCTGGCAGTGCCACTTCTCAATGCCCACCAGTGCCAACTAGCAATGCCACCTCTCAGTGCCCACCCTTGCCAACTTATCGGTGCCCATCAGTGCAGCCCATCAGTGCAGTCTCATCAGTGTACATCAATGAAGGAGTAAAATTACCTTTTGTCGAAATTTTCGAAATATTAACCACTTTCCTACCGCCCATCGTCAAATTACGTCCTTGGCTTTGTGCGGTGACATCTGAATGATGCCTGCAGTTGCAGGCATCATTCAGATATCATTCTTTTCATCCGGCAATTCTGTGCACGATAAAAATGATCATAGCGGCAGTTCCGCCGCTTGATCGTTCTTATAGGCGGCAGGAGGGGACGTCCCCCCTCCCGCCGCCATCCGGTGCTTCTCAGGGCTCTCCCGTGCCATCTGGGGCTCGGAGAACGAATTGGCCGGCGCCGGATGGGAAGCATAGTGATGAATGGGGATCAGATGGTCACCGGTCATCTCTATGACCGTCGGAGGCCAGGGCGCGACTTTATGACATCACGCCAGGTTCCCGTATGTAATCCAAGCCGTGATCTCAGCTGTCAGCATGAGATTGGTGAATTTTTTTGATCGATCTCATGCTTTCCAGCCTGGAGGAGAGATGTGGGGTCTTATTGACCCTGCATCTCTCCATAAAGAGGACCTGTCACAATAGATTCCTATTACAAGGGATGTTTACATTCCTTGTAATAGGAAAAAAAGTGATCCAAAAAAAAAAAGGTAAAAAAAAGAGTAAGAAATACAAAAAAGGAAAAAACAAAAATAAAAATAATCAAAAAAAGAAAAAACACCCATGTCCCCGGTAGCTCGCGCTCATAAGCGAACACACACGTAAGTCCCGCCCACATATGTAAACGCCGTTCAAACCACACATGTGAGGTATTGCTGCGTGCGTTAGAATGAGTTCAACAATTCTAGCACTAGACCTCCTCTGTAATGCCAAAATGGTAACGTGTAAAAAAAATTAAAGCATCGCCTAGGGAGATTTTTAAGTACTGAAGTTTGGTGTTATTCCATGAGTGTGCGCAAATTTAAAGCGTGACATGTTAGGTATCTATTTACTCAGCATAACAACATCTTTCACATTATCCCTAAAAATTGGGCTAACTTTACTGCTTTGTAATTTTTTTTACATTCATGAAACCATTTATTTCCCCAAAAAAAGGCGTTTGAAATTTTTTTCCGCAAATACTAAGCGAGATAAAAATTTGCAATGACCGCCATCTTATTCCCTAGGGTGTATGCTAAAAAAACATATATAATGTTTGGGGTTTTGAAGTAATTTTATAGCCATAAATGTATGATTTTTACATGAAGGAGGGAAGTGCCAGAATAGGCCCAGTGCTGAAGTGGTTAAAATATCAATTTTGTTTATTTTTTAACTCGGTCTTTTGTATTTATCGAAAAAAAACAAAAACGCAGAGGTGATCAAATAGCACCAAAAGAAAGCTCTATTTGTGTGCCAAAAAATAATACATTTTCATTGGGTTACAGTGTTGTATGAGCGCGCAATTGTCATTCAAAGTGCATCAGCGCTGAAATGTGAAAATTGGTCTGGGCAGGAAGGGGGTTTAAGTGGCCAGTGCGCAAGTGGTTAATATAAGGCTACATGCACACAGACGTTTTTCAAGCCGCTGGTTTGAGCGTTTTTTGCAGCTTAAAAACGTCTCTCCATGTTAGCCTATGGCCTCATGGCCACCATGGCTTTTTTGAGCTGTAAATGGCATAGGTGTTTTTAGGCCCCATGTACACGGGACGCTGGTGCAAAGTGTTCAGAACTAAGTTTGAAAGGTGCGCTTTGTGGCGTTTGCATGCCGCGTTTTACCAGATTTGCGTCTATACGCGTTTAGTTAGGAAACATGATAAGGAGCCGCCCTAAGCTCCAAAAACAGTATTATTAACGATTTCAGCTATTTTTGGAGACCAGAGTGAGTATCAGCAGCTGAGAGAGCAGCAGTGTAGTTGTATTTAGCGTGTCACTTGCCACGTCACTTGCCTCAAGTTGTGGATTGTCCACTTGCCACGTCAGCTGCCCCGAGTTGTGGATTGTCCACTTGCCACGTCAGCTGCCCCAAGTTGTGGATTGTTCACTTGCCACGTCACCTGCCCCAAGTTGTGGATTGTCCACAATGCAATGGAAGCAATTGCATTATTGTTTTGATATACCGGTATATATATTTTTTTAATGGTTTTTCCTCATTTTCCCTAATTTTTGAGTTTATCAATGTAAAAAAATAGGTCACCTTTAAAAACGCTTCTAAACTAAAATGCGTCTAAACGCCGGTACCGCGTCTGAAACGTGGAAATCTTTGGCGTTTGAAGGCATTTTTAGGCTTTGTGAAAAACGAGTTTAAGCGAGTTTAAACGCAACTGCAGATTTTTTTTTCAAGGCCAAAAACAGTGTTTTGGATGTAATAGAATTCAATGGACCCGCATCCAAAATGCAAGTACCGCGAATTTGCGGCAATTTTTTTTTTAACCTGCTTATAGCTGGTTGTTAAAGGAAATGTAAAAGAAATAAACATTGCTGGCTCTAAAAAAAAAAAAACAGCGTGGGGTCCCCCCCCAGGTCCATACCAGGCCCTTGGGTCTAGTATGGATTCAAAGGGGACCCCCCCACCAAAATGAAAAAAAAATGGCGTGGGGGTCCCCCCAAAATCCATACCAGGCCCTTCAGGTCTGTTATGGATTTTAAGGAGAACCCCCGCCAAACTTAAAAAAAAAAATAGCGTGGGGGTCCCCCTATAGATCCATACCAGGCCCTTCAGGTCTGGTATGGATTTTAAGGGGACCCCCGCCAAACTTAAAAAAAAATTGCGTGGGGATCCCCCTATAAATCCATACCAGGCCCTTCAGGTCTGGTATGGATTTTAAGGGGAACCCCGCCAAATTTAAAAAAAAAGCGTGGGGGTCCCCCTAAAAATCCACACCAGACCCTTTATCTGAGCACGCAACCTGGCAGGCCGCAGGGGAAGAGGTGGGGACGAGAGAGCGGCCCCCCTCCCTCCTGAACCGTACCAGGCCACATGCCCTCAACATGGGGAGGATGTCCCCATGTTGATGGGGACAAGGGCCTCTTCCCGACAACCTTGGCCGTTGGTTGTGGGGGTCTGCGGGTGAGGGGCTTATCGGAATCCGGGAGCCCCCTTTAATAAGGGGGCCCCCAGATCCCGGCCCCCAACCCTATGTGAATAAGTATGGGGTACATCGTACCCCTACCCATTCACCTGGTGGAAAAAAAAGTTAATAAAAAACACAACACAGGTTTTTAAAGTAATTTATTAGGCAGCTCAGGGGGTCTTCCTGCCGGGCGCCTCGCTATCTTCTTCCAGCTCTTTTGCTAGCAGGGTCCCGGGCTTCCTCATTGTCTTCGGGGGTCTTCCTGCCGGGCGCCCCGCTATCTTCTTCCAGCTCTTTTGCTAGCGGGGTCCCGGGCTTCCTTGTCGTCTTCGGGGGTCTTTCTGCCGGGCGCCCCGCTATCTTCTTCCAGCTCTTTTGCTAGTGGGGTCCGGGCTTCGTCGTCGCCTTCTTCCGACTTCGGGGGTCTCTTGTTCTGTTCTCCGGTGTCGTCTCCGCGCTCTCCGGTTCTTCTCCCGCTCTCCGGTGCCTTCTCCACGATCTCCGGTTCTTTCTGCCTTCTGCTGGGTGCCCCGCTATCTTCTGCCAGCTCTTTTGCTAGCGGGGGCCGGTCTTCATCGTCGCCTTCTTCCCTCTTCTCTTCGCCCGATGTTGCCTCGTCGCTGTCCGCCGTTACAATGCTCTGGCAGCGGAGCGCGGCCACTTATATTGGCATTGGCGTGGTCACCGGGTGATGCCACCGCTGACCCCGCCCCTGTAGCACGTCACAGTCCCATCATTCCTCGGGACTGTGACATCATACGGGGGGCGGGGTCAGCGGTGGCATCACCCGGTGACCACGCCCATGCCAAGTCGCCCCACGAGTCGGATCCGCTTCATCCGACTTCCCGGGCGACCTCTATTCAAATCAATGGGCTCCCATAGGGAACCATTCATTTTCAATAGAGCGCCGCTGACATTTGTATTTACTATAACAGTGCGCCGCTGTGCGCCGCTGGTTCCTGCGCCAAGTGAAGGAGTTATCCGGCGCACCAATTAAGGTTAGAACCAGCGCAGCGCACTGTTATTAGTAAATCAGCCCCAATGTGTCAGCCCAATTCAGTGACATAACCTTTCACACAATATGTGTCCAAATCAATGGGCTGTTACATAGTTACATAGTAGGTGAGATTGAAAAAAGACCATCAAGTCCAAACTTATATGTCAGTATTACATTGTATATCCCTGTATGTTTTAGTCGTTCAGGTGCTTATCTAATAGTTTTTTTAAACTATTGATGCTCCCCACTGAGACCACCACCTGTGGAAAGGGAATTCCACATCCTTGCTGCTCTTACAGTAAAGAACCCTCTACATAGTTTAAGGTTAAACCTCTTTTCTTCTAATTTTAATAAGTGGCCACGAGTCTTGTTAAACTCCCTTCCGCAAAAAAGTTGTATCCTTATTGTGGGGTCACCAGAACGGTATTTGTAAATTTAAATCATCTCCCCTTTCAAGCGTCTCTTCTACAGAGAGAATACGTTCAGTGCTCGTAACCTTTCCTCATAACATATATCCTCCAGACCCTTTATTAGTTTTGTTGCCCTTCTTTGTACTTGCTCCATTTTCAGTACATCCTTCCCGAGGTCTGGTGCCCAGAACTGGACAGGAATACTCTAGTCTTGTAGAGCGGGAGAATTATCATTTTATCTCTGGAGTTAATTCCCTTTTTAATGCATGACAATATTCTGTTTGCTTTGTTAGCAGCAGCTTGGCATTGCATGCCATTGCTGAGCCTATCATCTACTAGGACTCCCAGGTCCTTTTCCATCCTAGATCCTGTTAATCCAGTGGCGTTGGCTGTGCAGATACAATCAACTTCTTCTGTGATGTGATCACTCTCCCTTACACCACAATCCACAGTGTGTGTTCTAGCAGCTCATCTCATTCTTTAGACCCTAAGGTCTAATAATGTTTAGGGTGTGGATGATTCCTCTCTGTGGGTCGCTGTATCCAATATTTTCTTCTTATTAGTGATGCAACATTATTAGACCAACAACAATCTGTCCTCACTTCCTCCCACTATGTAATCTCTCCCACAGTGAGTGATGTAATTATATAAAAAGATAGATCCTCATGGTGCAGTATTTCAAATATGACATTGATTAAACAATCTAGTAACTCACATGTACAATATGATATCAGCAGCATCTAAACATAGAACTTCCGGTCTCGGCCTCAAACCGGAAGTGACGTCATTAGAGGAAATCCCAAATTTTGGATTGTTCCCAGAAAAGTATTAGAGGGGTAATTTCCCAATGAGAAACACAAGTTTCTGTGACCTGGAGTCCCCAAGGAATTCTCTTAATTTGCAAGAATATCCTATAACTTCCTGTTTTGACTATGGGACAGAAAGAGGAGGTAAATCTTCCCAATTGGGCACAGATGGCAAAAAATAAACCAACAGGGGTTATAACCCTCTCTTACTCTATCCAAAATGAAAAAATAATGTTTCCCTATAGTTCTACTTTAAGATTGTGCATCAAATTCCCATCTTTTTCCATGCTATTTTCATTTGTTTTTATACTAAGAAAATGTTCTGTTAGATCAAAAGAAAAGTCAGAATTGTATTAAATATAGATTAAACAATGATAGATGTCAATTACTTTGCTGAATTTCAAGGTTTTTTTTTATGTTTTTTTTTTTTGAAAAAAATATGGTTTCTTCTTTTGTAGAAGTGTACCAAAAATGTAAAATTTCTGTATACACAGTATAGAGAGCTGATTCTTGCTTTTAAGAAAATTTCTAGTAGGTCATTTATGAAGAGATGCAACTGGATGAAGTGTTGTGTATCAAATCACATGACTATAGGATGCAATGTTTTACTGCTCCTAAGGAGCTGGAAACAACCATTCTTGACACTGAACACGTCATCAAGGCACTACTAGACCCATTGGGGTCCGTCCATAAGGTGAGGGGCTGGTACCACTGGGGGAGGATTGTGAAAATATATCCATACGATTTCTCCACATATATGCAAACTTGGACTCCCATGTCTGCCCCTTTCCCACTCCTCTCTATTTGCCTGCACAGAAGATTATCTTGTCTTATTTTCATCAAGAGATTGATTTTCTCTCTGGATTGACAGACCCTTCTGACTGCACTATACTTATGAACTATTTTCACTGAATGAACCCATTTATGGATTATGTTTATTGAACTCAGTTTGCTGATGTGATGTACTATATTTTGGATATTTCTATGTTGATACACATTTGATTTATCTTCAGCTGAGAAGATTTATTGATTGTTTGTTTAGCACCTATATTTGATTTACTAGTTAGTTTAAAAAATTTGCGCTGCTTCACTATTTATCTTTTCAAAAAAATATAAAAAAACTAATTTATTCATCAGTTTAGGCCGATTTATATTCTTCTACATATTCTTGGTAAAAAAATTGCAATAGGCGTATAGTGATTGGTTTGCGCAAAGATTATAGTGTCTACAAAATAGGTGATAGATTTATGGCATGTTTATTATTATTATTATTATTATTATTTTATTTTTTTACTAGTATTGGCGGCAATCTGCAATTTTTAGTGGAAATGCGTAGGCCACACCTCTCTAACTGTTTGGGATCCGCACACCCCGAATTCAAACCAAGAGACTGTAATTTATCTAAACTTGATTTTTACTTTTAGAAGGTACTGCCTTATGGCAGATAAATAAAATGTGTCTATTTTTCTATAAGCATAGTATTGTATTCTATTTTGTTTACACTCCTCTGAGGCACAATCAAAGTCTCTTCCCAGGCTAGTTCATGTTCCCTTATACAAGTAGGCATTTGGCTAAAACTTATGTGCGTGAGTGAATGCATATTGGCACTCGCAGAGGTGCACATGAGCGTGCTCACGTGCACAGCTGACAGATGTTGGTGCCAATGGGCTATTTAAACAGTGTCAGTGCTCTGGTTCAGTGCTGGTTTGTCTTTTAGCCTCCTGTATATCCGGTGACCCTGTGATTCTGTATCCTGATCCCAGTTGCTCACTCGGATTGCCTGATCACTCTCTGAACTCCGCCTGCATCGCCCCCGGCTTGCCCTTAACCTCCACATCTGTCTGCTCTTTTGGCTTCTATTCCACTAATTGGCTACTGACCCAGCTTGTACCCAGACCATGCTCCTGCCTGTTCCTCTGTACCTGATCCATCATGCCAGTGTATGACCCGGCTTACCTGACTCCTGACACATCCTGGTGTGCCTGCTGTCCTACAGTCTGCTACCAGTGCATGCCTCACCTGCCCGCTGTCACCAGTGCCAGCCTGCTTCAGTCTGCCATCCACCAGCTGCCTACCAGCCTGCCTCACTAAACACTACTGACAACTCCCCTGCCTGACGTAAATACCAGCTCTGCCACTTGGAAGATTTACAGGCACATGTGCCACTCTGCACTCCTGCACCTTCTGTTCACACTACCAGGGGCCCTGAGTCAGAGGAATAAGAGGGGCCTTCCTCATCATTTCAGGCTCTGCTCTCAGGTACGTGATACAAACACAGAGATGGCAGCTCTGGATGTCGCTGCTACCCCTAAAAGCTGGGAGAGCAGCCCATCTAGTAAGATTGGTGAGGACAGTGCAGGTAGTCAAAGACAGTGGATGATAATAGGGGATTCTATAATCAGAAGGACTGATAGAATAATTTGTTATTTGGATCGCCTCAACTGAATGGTTTGCTGTCTCCCTGGTGCCAGGGTTTGTCATGTGGTGGATCAGGTTAATAAATTACTGGGTGGGGCTGGGCATGTCCCAGATGTCTTGGTCCATGTTGGAAACAATGGCAGAATACATTGAAGGTGGAGGCTCCTTAACAATCAATTTCAAGAACTAGGCTGCAAGTTGAAGGGAGGGACCTCTAAGGGGATATTCTCTGAAATATTGCCCGTGCCATGCGCAACACAGGAAAGACAGGGGGATTAGAGAACTGAATGCATGGCTAAAGACCTGGTGTAAAAAGAAGGGATTTGGGTTTCTAGAGCACTTGGCTGACTTTTCATTGAGGTACAAACTATGCTAAAGATGATTTGCACCTAAATGAAAGGGGTCTGCTGTGTTTGGGGAGAGGTTTATCGGAAGTCTGGAGGAGTATTTAAAGTGACACTAAAGGTTCACATTATTTTTTTTTAAATAACAAACATGTCATACTTACCTCCACTGTGCAGTTCGTTTTGCACAGAGTGGCCCCGATCCACCTGTTCTGGGGTCCCACGGTGGCTCTCGCAGCTAACCCCCTCTGGGAAGCTCTCTCCCGAGGGGTTACCTTGCAGGCATGCTCCTGTGTCATACAGTCGGTGTCCAAAGACGCAGAGTGTATGACTCGGCCCCATTCTCCGGCACCCGCGTCATTGGAATTGATTGACAGCAGCGGGAGCCAATGACTGCGCTGCTATCAATCTATCCAATCAAAGCCGAGACTCCAAGGAGAGAAGGACGACGGGGACGCGCCCATGGAAATTCGGGGCTCAGGTTAGTAAAACGGGGGTCTGGGGAGCTAGACACTGCAAGATGTTTTTTCACCTTAATGCATAAGATGCATTAAGGTGAAAAAACACATAGGTTTACAACCCCTTTAAACGAGGATTTAAGGAGGAGGGTGAACTAGAATTAATTCAGGCAGACAGGTTACTTAGGGCTCAGACATTAATGGAGGGTGGAATGGGGATAGGTAGGGGGTGGGTTATGTCAGGTTATGAGAAGGTTCCCCTGTTACAAACAGCCATTGTAAATTATAGTATTAGTTGTACAACTTAAAAAGATACGCAAAACACAAGAGCAAAATGTTATAATGATTTAAAGTGTTTGTTCACCAATGCCAGAAGTGTGCCACTCAAAATAGGATAGTTGGAAGCTTTGGTGCATGAAGAGAACTATTGTTTATTTGGTATTGCTGAATCTTGGCTTCACTCTTAATATGACTGGACTATTAATATTTCAGGCTATGCTTTCTTTCAGAGAGACAGGGTAAAATGCAAAGGTGGTGGTGCCTATCTCTATGTGAGAAGTGATCTCAAAACGAGTGTGAAAGAGGACCTACTTGATGGAGAGTGTGATGAGGCTGAACCTTAATGGGTGGAACTGCATATGGATGTGCATATTTCAAAGTTAATAATTGGAGTTTCTTATAGGCCACCCAGTTTTAATGAGGAGGTGGAGACTCAGCGCTTTGAACAGATGTATAGGGCTACAAAGGCTGGGACAGTGATAATATTGGGGGAATTGTAACTACCCTGATATGGACTGAAGTAATGGCACTGTTGGAACAATTAAAGGGCAAACATTTATAAACCTATTGCAAGGCAATTTTCTGGTACAGTTCATAGAGGCCCCAGCTAGAAATTTTGCTCTGTTGGACCTGTTAATATCAAATCATGCAGAGCTTATTACTAATGTTCATATTAAAGTACATCTGGGTAGCTGTGACCATAACATGATTATTTAATGATAGCTGTATGCAACAAACACAAGATAATAACAATTAAAGTGGTGTTCCAGGCAACCCCGGGCAAAAAAATAATAATTAAAAGCCAGCAGCTACACATACTGCAGCTGCTGGCTTTTAATAAATGGAGACTTACCTGTCCTGGTGTCCCTCGATGTCGGCACCGCAGCTGATGTTTCACATCAGCTGTCGGTGCTTCCATCGCCATTGCGGGTAAGGGAACCCAGCAGTGAAGACTTTCGGCTTCACGCCGCGGACCCTACTGCGCATGCGCGAGGCCCCGCTCCTCTCTCCTATTAGCCCAGCGGCCAGGGGAGGAGGAGGAGGGAGCCTCACGCGACTTCACCGTCGTGGCCGGACTCCAGTAAGTGGGTAAGGATACCTGTCTTTGACAGGTATCCTGTCCCCCCTCCCCCCCGAAAGGTGCCAATTGTGGCACCGGAGGGGGGGAGGAATCCGATGAGCGGAAGTTCCACTTTAGGGTGGAGCTCCGCTTTAACTTTAACCACATCCCACCCGGCCACTGTATCTATAAGGCTGGGTGGGCACTCTCTCCTTCTGAGTGGACGTTCAGGAACGTCCCTCAGAAGGAGGGGAATCACGCACGTGCCCGCGCATCGGCACGATCCCGATGCGCTCGTGTCACCCGGACACTGCGCATCCCTGATCATCAGGAGGGCTCTGTGATTGGCCCTCGTGATCACACAAACCAATTATTATACACTTAATGGGATTTTTTTTACCAAAGACATGTAGCAGAATAAATTTTGTCTTAAATTTAAATTTCCGATCTTTTTACGCTTATATCAGAAAAAAATAAAACTGAGTCGTGAATAAATACCACCAAAAAAAAGCTCTATTTGTGCGAACAAAATGATATAAATTTCATTTGGGTACAGCGTAGCATGACTGCGCAATTGTCATTGAAAGTGCGAGAGCGCTAAAAGCTGAAAATTGGCCTGGGACGGAAGGGGGTGAGAGTTCCCATTATTGAAGTGGTTAAGAGAGCAAATTTTCCAAGGCTGAGGGCTGCTCTCCAAGACTTAGACTGGGAGGGTATATTGGCATCCAATAACACAGAACAGAAATGGGAATGCTTCAAATAGACTGTATGTGAACACATTGGAAAGTATATTACCATGAGCAATATCTTTGTGGCTCACGATCAAAGTAAAAAAAAACGAAAAATAATAGGAAAAGAGCCTTTAAAAAATATAAAAATTAAGGAACACTATCATCATTTTAATGTTACAAGGAACATACCAGAATATGTAAAATGGAAATCAAGGCAGCAAAAATTTTAAATGAACAACAGATTGCAAGTGAGAGTAAGACAAATCCAAAGAAATTCTTCAAATATATTAACCACCCTGGCGGTATGATTCTGTCTGGAATTATGTACCAAAAGCAGTACAATTATTTTGCATGGAAATTTGGTGTTCTGTATTGTAGGCCTGCAATTTTTAGTAATTACTTACTTAAACCTGACCAAACAAGAGTCTAGTAGACATCCCGGGTATGATAAAGTTTGAAACACAAAATCATAAATTTTAATATAATAAATAACTATAAATAATTATAACAACTAGTAATGTAATTATAATAAAAATTATTCAACAATGTAATCAAATCAAAAACACTGAAATTTGCTCAGTTGCAGAATTGTCGCTGTCATTAGATTTAGTGTTTGATGACGAATTTCCCCACAAATCGCTATTGCTAAATTCTGCAAGTGATTCTAATTTATTATCGCTGTTTTCTAGCTGGTCTAAAAACACTTTTGACATAAAGGGACACTTTTTGGTTGCTATGGACAATCTCCAGTTTCCAGGCATAAAGAACAGTTTTTATAATATAAAACTGCATGCAGGACACTGGACAGACCACTAGGAAAAAAGGGGATGGGTAATTATTTGATACAGTACTGTAATCTGTAATATTACAGTATACTGTAGGTATACTGTGTGTTTCACTTTTTGAATTTGGCACCGAACTCCATCCCCGTGCGTCGCAACGTTGCAGGGAACGGAGCTCGGCACTCGGCAGTGTGGCTCGCACACACTGCAGGAGGACATCGCAGGATCCAGGGAACCATGGTAAGTAACTTCCCTGTATCCTGCAATGCAATCCCGAGTCTGGCTCAAGGTTACTGCTCTTACCATGAAAAACTCACCCCGAGCCTGACTCGGGATTACCGCTAAGGAGTAGGGATGAGCTTCGTGTTCGAGTCGAACATACGTTCGACTCGAACATCGGCTGTTCGATCGTTCGACGAAGATCGAACGATTTGGGCCGTTCGCGCCAAATTCGAGTGACGCGAACGGCCCACAATGCACTACGCCATCGCAGTGTCATCCAGGCGCTGTGATTGGCCAAGCATGCACTGTGACCCCGCATGCTTGGCCAATCACAGCGCCGGCAGTGAGGAGAGCAATGATTGGCCACAGTCAGGATGCCTGTGGCCAATTATTGCTGAGGGGGTTTAGTACACGCCCCACACTATAAAAGGCCGCCAGCGCGGGGGCCTTGTGTAGTGTGTTCCGGAGCAGGGAAAGAGAAGCATAGGCAGGGACAGTGTCATTTTTTTCCTTTACTAATCCTGGATTCCTTGTGTTTAGGGACAGAGAAGGATAGGTAGGGAGAGTGTCAGTGTGTTATTCTGTGCTAAACCTTGTTTGTAGGGACAGAGAAGGACAGTGAGGGAAAGTGTCAGTGTGCTATTCTGTGCTAAACCTTGTTTGTAGGGACAGAGAAGGACAGTGAGGGAAACTATCAGTGTGCTATTTTGTGCTAAACCTTGTTTGTAGGGACAGAGAAGGACAGTGAGGGAAAGTGTCAGTGTGCTATTCTGTGCTAAACCAATCTTGCTGAACCATATTTGAAATCCTTGAGTTTAGGGACAGAGAAGGACACTCGGGGAAACTGTCAGTGTGCTATTCTGTGCTAAACCAATCTTGCTGAACCGTATTTGAAATCCTTGAGTTTAGGGACAGAGAAGGACACTCGGGGAAACTATCAGTGTGCTATTCTGTGCTAAACCTTGTTTGTAGGGACAGAGAAGGACAGTGAGGGAAACTGTCAGTGTGCTATTCTGTGCTAAACCAATCTTGCTGAACCATATTTGAAATCCTTGAGTTTAGGGACAGAGAAGGACACTCGGGGAAACTGTCAGTGTGCTATTCTGTGCTAAACCTTGTTTGTAGGGACAGAGAAGGACAGTGAGGGAAACTGTCAGTGTGCTATTCTGTGCTAAACCAATCTTGCTGAACCGTATTTGAAATCCTTGAGTTTAGGGACAGAGAAGGACACTCGGGGAAACTATCAGTGTGCTATTCTGTGCTAAACCTTCTTTGTAGGGACAGAGAAGGACAGTGAGGGAAACTGTCAGTGTGCTATTCTGTGCTAAACCAATCTTGCTGAACCATATTTGAAATCCTTGAGTTTAGGGACATAGAAGGACACTCGGGGAAACTGTCAGTGTGCTATTCTGTGCTAAACCTTGTTTGTAGGGACAGAGAAGGACAGTGAGGGAAAGTGTCAGTGTGCTATTCTGTGCTAAACCAATCTTGCTGAACCATATTTGAAATCCTTGAGTTTAGGGACAGAGAAGGACACTCGGGGAAACTGTCAGTGTGCTATTCTGTGCTAAACCAATCTTTCTGAACCGTATTTGAAATCCTTGAGTTTAGGGACAGAGAAGGACACTCGTGGAAACTATCAGTGTGCTATTCTGTGCTAAATCTTGTTTGTAGGGACAGAGAAGGACAGTGAGGGAAACTATCAGTGTGCTATTCTGTGCTAAACCTTGTTTTTAGGGACAGAGAAGGACAGTGAGGGAAAGTGTCAGTATGCTATTCTGTGCTAAACCAATCTTGCTGAACCATATTTGAAATCCTTGAGTTTAGGGACAGAGAAGGACACTCGGGGAAACTGTCAGTGTGCTATTCTGTGCTAAACCTTGTTTGTAGGGACAGAGAAGGACAGTGAGGGAAACTGTCAGTGTGCTATTCTGTGCTAAACCAATCTTGCTGAACCGTATTTGAAATCCTTGAGTTTAGGGACAGAGAAGGACTCCCTGCAGGAAACTATCAGTGTGCTATTCTGTGCTAAACCTTGTTTGTAGGGACAGAGAAGGACAGTGAGGGAAACTGTCAGTGTGCTATTCTGTGCTAAACCAATCTTGCTGAACCATATTTGAAATCCTTGAGTTTAGGGACAGAGAAGGACACTCGGGGAAACTGTCAGTGTGCTATTCTGTGCTAAACCTTGTTTGTAGGGACAGAGAAGGACAGTGAGGGAAACTGTCAGTTTGCTATTCTGTGCTAAACCAATCTTGCTGAACCGTATTTGAAATCCTTGAGTTTAGGGACAGTGAAGGACACTCGGGGAAACTATCAGTGTGCTATTCTGTGCTAAACCTTGTTTGTAGGGACAGAGAAGGACAGTGAGGGAAACTGTCAGTGTGCTATTCTGTGCTAAACCAATCTTGCTGAAGCATATTGCAAATCCTTGTGTTTAGGGACAGAGAAGGATAGGCAGGGGACAGTGTCAGTGTCATTGTTGCTAAGCCTCCTGCACAGTATACACCTGAAGGTAGCCCTTATTGCTGT
Organism: Rana muscosa; assembly: GCA_029206835.1. NCBI lineage: Eukaryota > Metazoa > Chordata > Amphibia > Anura > Ranidae > Rana > Rana muscosa. The sequence continues at coordinate 607,327,805 of CM055118.1, forward strand.
TTTTCCCATCTCCCTGCAGGCCATCCATTAAAATGTCTGGAAGGCAAACAAGGAGAGGCAGACAGTCAGGAGGCAAAAAAAGAGGGCAAGCAGGCTCTGTGTCTGGGGGCAACAGTGCTGGTCGTGGACGCGGTGCATTGTCATCAGCACATGGCCATGGGACACGCTTGTCCTTCTTTTCGGCAGCTGGACATGTTGAGCCACATCATGCCGAAGACTTGGTAGAGTGGATGACCAAGCCCACCTCATCCTCCTCATCCTCTCTCACCCAGGCTCAGGGTACTGGCAAAGCAGCTGCCAAAGCGTCCTCTTCTCTGGTATCAATGTCATCATTAGTCACTCCTTCCCTAGACCCACCATGTCCTCCTCCTGAGGAGTCCCCCGAACTGTTTGAGCACAGTGTTGGGTACATGCTCCAGGAGGATGCCCAGCGTTTCGAAGGATCTGATGATGATACCCAGCTAGAGGAAGGCAGTAGCGTGAGAGCAGAGAGAGGGGATGCTCAAGAAGGACACCAATCTGGCAGTCATGCTCCAGCAGCTGCAGCATACTGCCAGATTGGCTCCAGTGATGAGGAGGGAGGGGATGATGAGGTCACTGACTCCACGTGGGTGCCTAATAGGAGAGAGGAGGAGGAGGAGGATGAGGAGGAGGCACATCTCCAACGAGGCAGGATGCCCTTGGGTGGCCAGCGTATGGGCAGCACACCGACGGAATCACACCGCAGAGCTCCGCCTGTGCAGGGCGCTGCCTCTGCCCGTCATTCAAAAAGTTCTTTGGTGTGGGCCTTTTTTGAGGCGAGTGCATCAGATCGCACAGCTGCTGTTTGCAACATATGTCTCAAGCGTATATCGCGTGGCCAAAACATCAGCCGCTTGGGCACCACATGCTTGATCAGACATATGTTGACCTGCCATGCAGCTCGTTGGCAAGCCTACCTTAAAGACCCACACCAAAGAACAAAGCAGACCTCTCCTTGCACCGCATCAGCTGGGATCTCCAACCCCACTATACCTTCAGTCCTCTCTGAAACCTGCACTGAGAGGAATGAAGGTGTAGAATTAGGTGTGTCACAGCCAAGTACTTGCGGCCACTCTGCTAGCAGTACACCGACGTCCGATTCTAGCAGGCAAATTTCCCTGCCCCAGCTGCTGGACCGTCGAAAGAAGTTCACTCCCAGCCATCCACATGCCCAGCGGTTGAATTCTAGCTTGGCTAAATTGCTAGCGCTTCAACTGCTGCCTTTTCAGTTGGTAGACTCGGCCCCCTTCCGTGAGTTTGTGCAATGTGCGGTTCCTCAGTGGCAGGTTCCCAAACGCCACTTTTTCTCACGGAAGGCGATTCCGGCTCTCTACCGGCATGTGGAAGGCAATGTCTTGGCCTCGCTGGACAGGGCGGTCAGCGGTAAGGTGCATATTACCGCTGACTCATGGTCCAGCAGGCATGGACAGGGACGTTACCTTTCTTTCACGGCCCATTGGGTCACTCTTTTGGCAGCTGGGAACGATGCAGGACAAGGTGCAGTAGTGTTGGAGGTTGTTCCACCACCACGCCTCCAAAATGCTACTACTGATTGTGACACACCTCTCTCCTCCACCCCCTCCTCTTCTTCTTCCTTCATGGCCTCTTCCTGTGCTTTGTCCTCGGAACCAGCGGTGCTCCGTAGGCGTTCAAGGGGCTACGCAAGTACGCAGGCAAAAAGATGCCATGCCATGCTTGCGCTGGTGTGTTTGGGGGACAGGAGCCACACTGGGGCAGAGGTCCTGTCTGCTCTGCAGGGGCAGGCCGAGAGGTGGTTGACGCCACGCCAGCTTAAGCCAGGAATGGTGGTTTGCGACAATGGCACCAACCTCCTCTCCGCCCTCCGACAGGGACAACTGACCCATGTGCCCTGTGTGGCTCACGTCCTTAACCTGGTGGTGCAGCGGTTCTTGGGCAGGTACCCGGGCTTACAGGATGTCCTGAGGCAGTCCAGGAAAGTCTGTGTACATTTCCGCAGATCTTATAATGCCAGTGCTCGCCTGGCTGAGCTGCAAAAGGAGTTGAACCTGCCCAAGAACTGCCTTATATGTGACATGCCCACCAGGTGGAACTCAACGTTGGCCCTGCTGCAGCGGCTGCACACGCAGCAGAGGGCCATCAATGAGTACCTGTGCGACTACGGCACCAGGACAGGGTCAGGGGAGCTCGGTTTTTTTTCACCACGCCAGTGGGGCATGATCAGGGATGCATGCACTGTCCTGGCACCATTTGAGGAGGCCACGAGGATGGTGAGCAGTGACAGTGCATGCATCAGTGACACTGTACCTCTTGTCCACCTGTTGGAGCACACGCTGCGTGGAATAATGGGCAGGGCACTTGAGGCAGAACAGAGGCAGGAAGAGGAGGACTTCCTTGCCTCTCAAGCCCTGTTCCTTCTGTCCCACCCATCGCACAGGAAGAGGAGGAGGAGGAGGAGGATTGTGTCAGCATGGAGGTGGAGGCTGGCACTCAGCATCATCAGCAGCAGTCTTTTAGGGATGATTTACAGTCCCAAGAAACCAGTGGACTTGTACGTGGCTGGGAGGAGGTGGCTGCGGATCATGTCGTCCTTAGTGACCCAGAGGACTCCGGACTGAATGCCTCAGCTAACCTACGCTGCATGGCCTCCCTGATCCTGCAAAGTCTGCGGAAGGATCCTCGTATTCTTCGGATCAAGGAGAGGGACCATTACTGGCTGGCCACTCTCCTTGATCCACGGTACAAGGGTAAGGTTGCGGACCTTATGTTACCGTCGCAGAGGGAGCAGAGGATGAGACAACTCCGGGAGGCCTTGCAGAAAGGTCTGTGCAACGCGTTCCCAGAGACTGGGAGGTTACAAACTCCTGGTCCTGGACAACGAATTGCTGAGGCTTCGGGCAGTCAAAGAAGGAGCGGTGGGGAAGGTGGCCGTCTGACCGATGCGTTCAGACAATTCTTTAGTCCGCAGCCCCAAAGTATGATCGGTTCCAGCAACCATCGCCAGAATCTGATATACATGGTGCAGGAATACCTAGGGGCAAGGTCAGACTTGGACACCTTCCCCACTGAAAATCCTCTGGCTTACTGGGTCTTGAGGATGGATCACTGGCCAGAGCTTGCACAGTATGCAATTGAGCTACTGGCCTGTCCTGCATCCAGCGTTCTTTCAGAACGCACATTCAGTGCTGCTGGAGGATTTGTCACGGATCACAGGGTGCGCCTGTCCACCGACTCAGTTGATCGACTGACTTTCATCAAGATGAACCAGTCTTGGATCACCACCAGCTACCACACACCTGATGCTGATATAACAGACTAATTGATTTTAAAATGTCACATCCCTTCAAGACTGATGCTGATGCTGAGTGCCTGTGCTGTTATGTTGACTGGCTATCCTCCTCCTCCTCCTCAATGATCCGATTAATGATGATAGCTTGGAAGATCATTTTGGTTTATGGGTGCCGCCACCAGTGGCTAAGGCCCAATTTTTCAGCCCCTGTTTAACAGGGGCATGTAATTACAATTTTTGATGCAATACTTTGCAACAGGGCTCATTGCTGTGCTCCAAGTACAGTATCTGTGAGGGGTTGCAGTGTTGTGCCACCAGTGCCTAAGGCACAATTTTTCAGCCCCTGTTCAACAGGGGCATGCAATTATAATTATTGATCTAATAATTCACAGCAGGGCCCATTGCTGCGCCCACCAAGAGTAACTGTCAGGCCTTACAGTGTTGTGTCAACACCACCACCACCACCACCACCAAAGGCCCAATTTTTCAGCCCCTGTTCAACAGGGGCATGCAATTATAATTATTGATCTAATAATTCACAGCAGGGCCCATTGCTGCGCCCACCAAGAGTAACTGTCAGGCCTTACAGTGTTGTGGCACCAGCACCACCATCAAAGGCCCAATTTTTACTACCACTGTTCAACAATTATATGTTATTACAATTCCTGATATAATAGTTGACAGCAGGGCGTTCCAGCACCCACCAAGAGTAACTGTGAGTGCTTACAGTGTTGTGCCAACACCAACACCTAAGGGGCCAATTTCTGCAGAGTATATACGGCAGGTCCCTACTTTCAAACATCCAACTTACATACGACTCCTACTTGCAAACGGAAGAAGACAACAGGAAGTGAGAGGAAATCTACCCCTAGGAAGGAAAATTCTCTCCTGTAAGAATTAATATGGGAGAAAGGTGTCTCCTCTCTACTGATGCTTTATCACCAATCCTTGTTTCAATAAAAACACCACATTTCAAAAACAGTTGTCATTGGGACGCAAAGTGAGGTGAAATGTTCTGAACAGGGGCACAGACAGCAAAACAAATGTTACGGGGTGATAACCCTTCCCTATGTTTTCCAAAAAGCTTAAAAATAGATTTTTTGGCTGGAGCTACACTTAAACAATGTACGTGTTCAAAATTACAAACAGATTCTACTTAAGAACAAACCTACAGTCCCTGTCTTGTTTACACCGGTCTTGTTTACACCGCCTGTATACTGCTGTTCAGAGTATATAGGGCCTTTTTTATTTTGTGTTGCGGGGTTCCCCTTAATATCCAAACAAGACCCAAAGGGGCTGGTAATGGGCTGGGGTAGGGGGGGGTGATGGGGTAGCTATGCCATTTTTCTTAAAGATTTTCATCCATATTACTGGGACCAGACATTACATTAAAGCCGCAAGCAGTTTTAAATGGCTTTTTTTCCCTTTAGAAATGTCATTTTGTGCAGGGACAGTTCTAAACACGGGAAACACGTGGCACTTCGCAGGCATACTTTAGACACCCCCCAGGTACGATATTTAAAGGAATATTTGACTTTTTTTTTTCACTTTATGCATCATTACAATGACTGCTCCCGAAAAACGTCCGTTTTTAAAACTTCTTTTTGCATTGATACATGTCCCCTGGTGCAGAACCCGGGTTCCCAAACTCTGTTTAGGACAATAAAATGGATAACAGTCGTTATAATTAGCACTTTAGAATTCGAACGTTCGCATCCATTGTATTTAATAGGGTTCTAATGTTCGTGCAAACTTTCGGTCCGTTCGCGGGTTCTGGTGCGAACCGAACCCGGGGGTGTTCGGCTCATCACTACTAAGGAGGTTAATAGTAAAAAAGGTCAGGTCTGAGCATGTAGGCCCTTTACAAAATAATCTAGAGTGAGTGACTGGGCACAAAGAGAATACAAATTTACAAAAATACCTTCTTCAGCTCTGTGTATACAAAGGAGCATGAGGATGCTCAAGTCCATAATGGGGATGATATTGACACAGCGCCTAATGAACCATTATGGCTCAAAATGTATATGGTCCAAAAATATTATAGCATAAAGGTTATTAAAGCACCTGGACCAGATGGCATACACCCCCATATCCTAAAATAATTGAGCTGTGTCATTTCAAAGCTTTTGTTTCTCATTTTTAGGGACTCTTTATTGACTGGCATAGTACAACTGGGCTGGCATAAGGCCAATGTGGTGCCTATATTTAAAAAAGGATCAAAGTCTTTACCAAGTAACTACAGAGCTGTTCGTTTAACTTCTATACAGTAGTCAGAAAGATACTGGAGAGTTTAATAAAAGACCACATAGATGGGTTCTTTGCTAGAAAAAAAGTATTTTAAACAAGACACAGTTCCCCACACATGGCTAATGTGTAAGGTAAAGTTTACAGGCTTGGAAAAATCAGTTTGTAAATGGATTGAAAACTGTCTAAAATAACATATTCAGAGCATAGTGGTTAATGATTCATACTCTGAATGGTCTAAGGTTATCAGTGGTGTACCCCAAGGTTCAGTGTTTGGCACCCTTACTTTTTAATATATTTATAAATTAAATAGGGTCTGGGACTAAAATACTACAGTGCCTTCAAAAAGTATTCATACCCCTTGCAATTTTCCACATTTTGCCATGTTACAACCAAAAACTTAAATGTATTTTATTGGGATTTTATGTGATAGACTAACACAAAGTGGCACATAATCGTGAAGTGGAAGGAAAATGATAAATGGTTTTCAATTTTTTTTACAAAAAAAATATCTGAAAAGTGTGGCGTGCATTTGTATTCAGCCACATTTACTCTGATACCCCTAACTAAAATCTAGTGAAACTAATTGCCTTCAGAAGTCATCTAATTAGTAAATAGAGTCCACCTGTGTGTAATTTAATCTCAGTAAAAGTACAGCTTTTCTGTGAAGCCCTCAGAGGTTTGTTAGAGAACCTTTGTGAACAAACCGCATCATGAAAGCCAAGGAACACACCAGACAGGTCAGGGATATCGTTGTGGAGAAGTTTAAAGCAGGGTTATGTTATAAAAAAAATATCCCAAGCTTTGAACATCTCACAGAGCACTGTTCAATCCATCATCCAAAAATTTAAACCGTTTGGCACAACTACAAACCTACCAAGACATGGCCGTCCACCTAAACTGACAGGCCAGGCAAGGAGAGCATTAATCAGAGGAGCAGGTCCATGGTAACTCTAGAGGAGCTGCAGAGATCCACAGCTCAGGTGGGAGAATTTCTGACCATGACATTTCACCCTGACCTTGACCTTTGACCCTAACAATAACCCTGGCAACCTTGATCTTGTTATTTTTTTCTTTATTTTTTTTCTCTATTTTTTATTCTTATTGTTATTTTAAATTTTTATTGGATTTTTTTTTAACACACTTGGTTTGTTTACAATTCCTCTGCTGCAAGAAGTGGAAGATACAATGCATATTTCTCTTTATTCAGAAGAGGAAGGAACCCCAGGGGCGGGCTCACAGTGACTGATCACTGTGGTAGCCAATCAGAGGCTATCACAGCGATCTGGTGACCCTGAACCGACAGTACCGGGTCCCGATGGTTAGTACGGGGCCCGGGCCTTTAAGTGAGACCATGGTCTCTGCGTTGAGAGTGTGCTCCCAGCACAAAGGGAGGTATGCATATATGCGGCCCTACGGAAAGAAGGCCACTTCCGTGAGAACGCATATACCTGTATGTGTACAGTCGGCACAAAGGGGTTAATCAACTCAAACCAAGGTAATTTTAAGTATTGAAGTTTAACAGAAAGTCAAACACTTTTATCAATACTGTCTAATATGGGACTGTCACGAGTATATTGTCAGCACAAAAACTGAAGTATAGCCTGAAAGCCTGTTCTTATGAGTGCCTGACAGATATTCAACTGTTCATAAAAACTGTGACTTAGTTGTTCATACTAGCTGGCGTCAACCCGGGACTCACAGTAGCAGACACACAGCGCGATAGCGCTGCCGCAAGTGAGTGGATGCCAAGCGATTTGTGACAAGCCTTCTTTGATTTTTTATCTTGTAAGCATATCTTGTATGCGGGGGAATTTGTATGTTTAAATAAACGGATTTACACTATGTAGTGCATACCCTTTTTATTTTTACATGCCCGCACTGCTACACTCAAAAATCCTCTGACCTGCACCGCTGCATGCAATCAGGCTGACAACGGGATCATCGCCTATCCAGGGAGATTTCTGCCACAGCATCTAGAGAGATCTTGCTACAGGCTTTTACCAACTCATCATCTGGTGAGTAGATTCCCATAAGGGAGTGCACAAGTTTAAGCAAGAAGGGGATAGAATGGATAAGTTGCACACAGCATATTCCAGCCTTCTGATATTATGAACTGTGTAGTGTGTTGCACAAGATTTGGATGAACATTCATCTTTCTTACTCAGGTTTTCAGACCAGAAAGGTACTTTTTGATACCTCTTTTTTTCCTTTACTGGCCTATAAGGTTATTGTCATTAATCTCCTCTTTTTTTAGACTAGAGGAATATTCTATACCGTGTTTTATACTGCAATATATGGAAACGTGTAGACTGTGGAAATGCTGGCAAGTAAGGGTTTTTCTTCCAGAAGAAACTCTTATGTAATCAAAGCTCCTCTTTTGCCTGCCAGCTTCTCTTCTACTAACTGTATCCTGAGCTTTGCATGTCAGTGTACATTCTTGGCCTTGGTGCTGGGCTGAGTTGATTCCTGTGTGCATGAGATGGAGTTATGTCATCCCAGGGGGGGTGGTCAATCAAAACAGCTAAAGGTTGAACATGGAAGAAAACCAGGAAAAGATGTCAGTGCAGATAAGAAAGCATACTGATGTCCCATCGCTGGAGGATAGTTAGTTCTTGCAAACTTTAGTTCCACTTTAAGGTAAGTACCTGAGTCCCCAAGCACTACAATAAGTAAAGATCACAAGCCCACCCTGAAAGCCTTGGCCACTAAAGCGTAAAACTACACACACCCCTTAAAATACCATGCCCCCAGTACTTGGACTTGGAAAAAGTTAATTCTTCTGCCATTTTTCTGTACATTTTTTGAGTTGGGGAGGTTTTTTGTCCCTGTGACAGCAGCAAAAAATTAAAGGAAGGATTCCTATGCTGGATGTCACTGGGATAGGATAACACATTTATAATAACCTGACAAGTGTTCTACCATTCCCCCATTTGACTGGAAAATAACTGTTTTGTTGCAGTCTGCATCCCTGCTGCCGAGATTTCCTATCAAGTAAATCTCTCCAGTGGGGTCACAAAATGCAAAAAACATAGAAAATAATAACAGTACATGTGCCAGTTTAAATATATAGACAACGTGAAGCTATTACTCCTTATGGCTAGGTTAAGCACTTATTCAGAGGCCATTGAGATTGTCGGATATGAGGAACTGTACACAGGCTCTGGGCATTATGAACAATTCTTTGCCCACATCAGAGGCATATAATTGCTTTTATAGTTTTGTTATGGAGGATGGGGGATATAAAATCTAAGGTCTTATAAAGGTGAACTTATCTTCTAAATGTCATTTTAGGAAGGCACAGAGATTGTTGTGTTGCGTGTGTTCCTTTGTGCAGTTATCAGAGAGGAACAGCCGAGTATGTGAAAAGATCATAATTTGAAAATCACGTACTTGCTGCCTCTAATAATTTGTGGCTTGAGACGTCCTCACTCCACCTCATGACAAGAAGTCTTGTGTCTTTAGATCTACATAAATTTTTATGATTTAGCTCCTCAGTGGTAAAGTTTTGTGTAATATTTATCACTGCATGCACTGTAAGGCAAAATGTACATTAACATCATCATCTTGCTATGTTATGAAGAGGCAATAAACATGTCAGCTGCGTGTCTATGCAAATGAATGTGTATTAAGTGATTCATATCCATTGGATGAAGAACTTGCCAGATTTGTTATTTTTTTATGCAAATGGCACATCTTGTCTCATCATGTATTCATGTGAGATTTACTAACAACTGATAGTGAATAAATCACTCATTGTAGAGTCATATCTGTGCATGCTGTTTTATGAACTGCTTGCAGGTCAGTGGAAAACCACAAATGAGCTACAATTTGATTTTTTGTGTGACATTCATGTAATACTGAGTCAGCGCATTTTTGCATACTGAGAATAAAGACAAGGAGATGCTTAAAACTTATTGTAGCAAGCCTAGCAAAGATTATGCATTCACACATTGTAACTGTTTTAAGTTTTACTTTTCTACGCTGCATGTTTTGTGTGCCAAGCTGGTGTCTTTTGAAGAGTAGGATTAAAAGTATATAGTTGCCCTAAAGGGGATTTTTTTCTAACTAAACTGGAATTTTAAGTTAAAGCATAAAGCCTAGGAACTGTTCTACACTATCCTACAACTGCCAATCAAATTGAGTTCTGCTCTTCAAAATTTTAGCTTTTTAGACTAAAGCTACAAATGTGGCTTTGTGTTCATAAATTAGAAGCATCGAGATAGGCATAATATCCCATTTATAGCAGCAGGCACAAGTGTGTAAATAAATTAACTACTTCCATACAGGGCACTTATACACCTTCCTGCCCAGACCAATTTTCAGCTTTCAGCGCTGTTGCATTTTGAAGGACAATTGCGCGGTCATGCTACACTGTACCCAAACTAAATTTTTATCATTTTGTTCCCACAAATAGAGATTTCTTTTGGTAGTATTTGATCACCTCTGGGATTTTTATTTTCTGCAAAAAAAAGACTGAAAATGTTGAAAACATTTTTTTGTTTGTTTCAGTTACAAAACTTTGTAAATAAGTAAGTTTTCTCCTTCACTAATGGGGCTGCACTAACGGGCACCGATGAGGTGGCACCAATGAGGTGGCACTGATGAGGTGGCATTGATGGGCACTGATGATGGGCACTAATATGCAGCACTGATGGGCACTGATAGGTGGAACTGATATGCAGAATGGATGGGCACGGATAGGCGGCATAGATGGGCATGGATAGGCAGCACGGATGGGCACAAATAGGGGGCACGGATGGGCACGGATAAGCGGCACAGATGGGCATGGATAGGTGGCATGGATGGGCATGGATAGGCGACACGGATGGGCACTGATAGGTGGCACGAATGGGCCTGGATGGGCACTGATACATGGCATGGATGGGCATGGATGGGCACTGATAGGCGGCACTGATGTACTGTAATGATGGATGCCAATCAGTGGCAAACAATAATGCCTGCCAATCAGTGATGCCCATTGTGGGCACTGATTGGCATCCATTGTGGGCACTGATTGGCATCCATTAGGGGCACTGATTAGCATCCCTGGTGGTCTAGGTTGGCATACCTGGTGGTGGGCATCCCTGGTGGTCTGGGGGTCCAGTGTGGGCACCCTCGGGAGGGGGGGCTGCACTGATAATCGATCAGCACAAACCCCCCTGTTAGAGGATCAGTTGATTGGCTCTCCTCTACTCGCATCTGACAGACGCAAGTGAGGAAAAGCCGATCACCGGCTCTTCTTGTTTACATCGTGATCAGCCGTGATTGGACACGGCTGATCACGTGGTAAAGAGTCTCCGTCAGAGACTCTTTACCTAGATCAGTGTTGTGGGGTGTCAGACTGACACCCTGCAACAACGATCGCCGATATGCGCGCCCCCGGGGGCGCGCAGCGGCTTGTTATCCTTCCAACGTCATATGACATCTGGTCAGGATATTGAAACCACTTTGCCGCTGTCATTCTGTAATAGGGCGGGCGGCAAGTGGTTAATATAAAAATCAGACACCAAAGCTCTGATCCCCCACCAAACTGCATATTTTAGCATAAAGTTTTTTTAGAAGCTATGTTTATCAATTCAAGCATATACTTAATCACATAAGCCCATGCGACCTCCCATTAGCCTTCATTTTCTTTTTTTTTCTTTTCATATTCATAAATTTAATTTGTTAAAAATATAATCGGTGCAAGAAGCCTGGGAAGTTTTAGAATCTTTTACTAAAATTATTCAGTGTAAGATGCATGATAAGATTATGTTATAATGTAAGGTACAATTATAGTATTTAAAAAGAACAAAGTAACAAATTAATTAAAACAATTAAATTATATATTTAGAATTTTCTAAATTTTTCAGACTATAATTAAAAGGGGACTTATTGAAACAGTGTACCAAATAAAAGCTTTTCATGTCCTTAAAAAAAATTGATTGGGAAATTAGTTCTACAGCTAATCAAAATATACTAAACTGCTAAATTTGGCAACGTATATTAAGGCATCATTGACCTCTGGTCATGAAATGGTTCAGCAGTAATGACAAGTGTCAATATATATATATATATATATATATATATATATATATATATATATATATATACAGGTGCATCTCAAAAATTAGAACATCAACATCATTAAAAAGTAAATTTATTTCAGTAAGTTAATTCAAAAAGTGAAACTCATATTATGTAGATTCATTACACACAGAGTGATATATTTCAAGCATTTATTTATTTTAATTATGATGAATATGGCTTACAGCTAGTGAAAACCGAAATTCAGTATGTCAGAAAATTAGAATATTACATAAGACCAATAAAAAAAAAAGGATTTTTAATACAGAAATGTTGGCTTACTGAAAAGCATGTCCATGTACAGTATAGTATGCACTCAATACTTTATCAGGGCTCCTTTTGCATGAATTACTGCATCAATGCGGCATGGCATGGAGGTGATCAGTCTGTGGCACTGCTGAGGTGTTATGGAAGCCCAGGTTGCTTTGATAGTGGCTTTCAGCTTGGCTGCATTGTTGGGTCTGGTGTCTCTCATCTTCTTCTTGACAATACCCCACAGATTCTCTATGGGATTTAGATCAGGTGAGTTTGTTGGACAATCAAGCACAGTAATGCCATGATCATTAAACCAGGTATTGGTACTTTTGACAGTGTGGGCAGGTGCCAAGTCCTGCTGGAAAATGAAATTAGCATCTCCCTAAAGTTGGTCAGCAAAGAGAAGCATGAAGTGATCTAGAATTTCCTTGTAGAGGGCTGTGCTGACTTTGGACTTGATAAACCACAGTGGACCAACACCAGCAGATGATGTGGCTCCCCAAATCATTCCTAAGTGTGGAAACTCCACACTGGACCTCATGCAACTTGGATTATGTGCCTCTCCACTCTTCCTCCAGACTCTGGGACCTTGATTTCCAAATAAAATGCAAAATTTACTTTAATCAAAAAGAGGACTTTGGACCACTAAGCAACAGTCCAGTCCTTTTAATTCATAGCCCCAGTAAGACGCTTCTAACATTATCTCTGGTTCAGGATTGGCTTAACACAAGGAATGCAACAGTTGTAGCCCATGTCCTGCATACGTCTGTGTGTGGTGGCTCTTGAAGCCGTAGTCCACTTCTTGTGAATCTCCCCCAAATTCTTGAATGGCCTTTGCTTCACAATCCTCTCAAGGCGGTGGTTAACCCTGTTGCTTGTGCATCTTTTTCTACCACACTTTTTCCTTCTACTAAACTTTCCAATAACATGCTTGGATACAGCATTCTGTGAACAGCCAGCTTCTTTAGCAATGACCTTTTGTGACTTATCCTCCTTGTGGATGGTGTCAATGACTGTCTTCTGGACGACTGTCAAGTCAGCAGTCTTCCTCATGATTGTGTAACCTACTGAACCAGATTATGAGACCATTTAAAGGCTCAGGAAACCTTTACAGGTGTTTTGAGTTACTTAGCTGATTAGAGTGTGACACCTAGGGGTTGATTTACTAAAGGTGAATAGGCTGTGCACTTTGCAAAGTGCAGTTGCTCCATAGCTTAGTAAATAAGCAGAAGCTCTGCTGTCTTCCATCATCCAATCACGTGCAAGCAAAATGCTGTTTTTTTTAAATTTTCCTTGCATTTGATTGGGTATCCTCTGTAAAGTGAAGCTTTACATTATTTACTAAGCTTTGGAGCAACTGCACTTTGCAAAGTGCACAGTCTATTTGTCTTTAGTAAACCAACCCCCATTATTCGACAATACTGTACTTTTTCACAATATTCAAATTTTCAGAGATACTTTATTTTGGGTTTTCACTAGCTGTAAGCCATAATCATCAAAATTAAAAGAAAGAAATGCTTGAAATATATCACTCTGTGTGTCATGAATCTCTATAATATACGAGTTTCACTTTTTTAATTGAATTCATGAAATAAATGACCTTTTTGATGGTATTCTAATGTTTTGAGATGCACCTGTGTGTGTGTGTATACAGTTGTGCTCATAAGTTTACATACCCTGGCAGAATTTATGATTTCTTGGCCATTTTTCAGAGAATATGAATGATAACACAAAAACTTTTCTTTTACTCATGGATAGTAGACATGTGCATTCATTTTCGTCCGAATGCATTTCTGTCCGAATTTCAGGTATTTTCGTTATCGTTTTAACAAACGAAAACTGAAGCACAGAATCCGAAAACCGAAAGATCCGACATAAACAAATGCTTTATTTTCGTTTTCGTTGCGACAACAGTTCGATATAGATAGGAGATTCGACGTGACGCTGACAATAACAATCTGTGTCTATCAAACCTGTGGTCGAATGTGCCTAACCTTAACTCTATTAGTCCAAGATTATTCTACATAGAGAGAAAAGATTTGACATTATAGAGAGAAAAGATTTGACATAGAGAGAAAAGATCACTGCTGGAATTGGGTGGGGGAAGTAAAATAAAAATAATGATGATGATGAATGTTATTGGCTGATTGTAACCAAAGAGTAGCAGTAAAATAGCTAGAACTAACTTGACAATTCAACATGAACGACGAAGATTCGACAAAGCATCGAAAAACATACAAACGTCGAATCTGTCATTGAAGGCTTATGGTGTCTGTCGAAAGTTAGAAGATTCGACGGAGCAGCTAAAATGTACGACGCTGCAATCATACATTTCCGGTCAAATGCATCCGCCCATAGGCTGTAGAAGATCTCTAATGTTGGTTGACTAGTAATTAATAAATAATTAATTAATAAATATAATTATTACTAGAATTAATACAACATTAGAATTCTACTATAGCTTGTAGGCGGAACATTCGACCGGAAATGTATGATTGCAGCGTCGTACAGTTTCACTGCTCCGTCGAATCTTCTTTGAACATTCGACAGACACCATAAGCCTTCAATGACAGATTCGACCTTAATTAATTCAGATTTTTGGACGAATGCAATTTCAAACGAAAAACAAAATAAATAAAAACGAATTTCGGGAGTAACTAAATAAATTTATTTTTCGGACGAAAACAAAATTTTGAAACAAAATATTTCAGTGTGCACATGTCTAATGGTTAGTGCTTGGCCGAAGCCATTTATTATTAATCAACTGTGTTTACTCTTTTTAAATCATAATCACAACAGAAACTACCCAAATGACCCTGATCAAAAGTTTACATACCCCAGTTCTTAATACCGTGTATTGCACCCTTTAACATCAATGACAGCTTGAAGTCTTTTGTGGTATTTGTGGATGAGGCTCTTTATCTTCTCAGATGGTAAAGCTGTTCATTTCTTTTGGCAAAAAGCCTCTAGTTCCTGTAAATTTTCAGGCTGTATTGCATGAACTGCACGTTTGAGATCTCCCCAGAGTGGCTTAATGATATTGAGGTCAGGAGTCTGTGATGGCCACTCCAGAATCTTCACTTTATTCTGCTGTAGCCAATGACAGGTCGACTTGGCCTTGTGTTTGGATCTTTGTCATGTTGAAATGTCCAAGTACGTCCCATGCGCAGCTTCCTGGCTGATGAATGCAAATGTTCCTCCAGTATTTTTTGATAATATACTGCATTCATCTTGCCATCAATTTTGACCAAATTTTCTGTGCCTTTGTAGCTCACACATCCCCAAAACATGAGCGATCCACCTCCGTGTTTCACAGTAGAAATGGTGTACCTTTCACCATAGGCCTTATTGACTCCTCTCCAAATGAAGCGTTTATGGTTGTGGCCAAAAAATAAAATTTTGGTCTCATCACTCCAAATGACTTTGTGCCAGAAGGTTTGAGGCTTGTCTCTGTGCTGTTTGGTGTATTGGAAGTGGGATACTTTGTGGCATTTGTGTAGTAATGGCTTTCTTCTGGCGACTCGACCATGCAGCCCATCTTTCTTCAAGTGCCTTCTTATTGTGCATCTTGAAACAGCCCCACCACATGTTTTCAGAGAGTCCTGTATTTCACCTGAAGTTATTTGTGGGTTTTTCTTTGCATCCCGAACAATTTTACTGGCAGTTGTGGCTGATATTTTAGTTGGTCTACCTGACCGTGGTTTGGTTTCAGCACTTGAAGAAAGATAGGCTGCATGGTCGAGTCGCCAGAAGAAAGCCATTACTACACAAATGCCACAAAGTATCCCACTTCCAATACACCAAACAGCACAGAGACAAGCCTCAAACCTTCTGGCACAAAGTCATTTTCCACTTCTTGATTAGAGTTTGAACACTGCTGATTGGCATTCTTAATTCCTTGGATATCTTTTTAGATCCCTTTCATGTTTTATACAGTTCAACTACCTTTTGCCGCAAATCCTTTGACAATTCTCCTGTTTTCCCCATGACTCAGAATCCAGAAACGTCAGTGCAGCACGGGATGGAAGATGCAAGGGTCAGTCAGGAGTCCAAAAACTCATTGACCTTTTATACACACACACTAATTACAAGCAAACAGATCACAGGTGAGGATGGTTACCTTTAATAGCCATTCAAACTCCTTTGTGTCAACTTATCCGGCCAAAATCACCAGGGTGTGTAAACTTTTGATCAGGGTCATTTGGGTAGTTTCTGTTGTGATTATGATTTAAAGAGTAAACACAGTTGATTGATAATAAATGGCTTCAGCCAAGCACTAACCATGCGTGAAAGAAAAGTTTTTGTGTTATCATTCATATTCTCTGAAATATGGCAAAGAAATCATAAATTCTGCCAGGGTATGTAAACTTAAGAGCACAACTGTATATATATAATATCTCACAAAAGTGAGTACACCCCTCATATTTTTGTAAATATTTTATTATATCTTTTCATGTAACAACACTGAAGAAATTACACTTTGCTACAATGATAAGTAGTGAGTGAACAGATTGTATAACAGTGTAAATTTGCTGTCCCCTCAAAATAACTCAACACACAGCCATTAATGTCTAAACCGCTGGCAACAAAAGTGAGTATACCCCTAAGTGAAAATTTCAAAATTGGGCCCAATTAGCCATTTTCCCTCCCCGGCATCATGTGACTCTCGTTAGTGTTACAAGGTCTCAGGTGTTAATGGGGAGCAGATGTGTTAAATTTGGTGTTATCGCTCTCACTCTCTCCTACTGGTCACTGGAAGTTCAGCATGGCACCCCATGGCAAAGAACTCTCTGAGGATCTGAAAAAAAGAATTGTTGCTCTACATAAAGATGGCCTAGGCTATAAGAGGATTGCCAAAATACTGAAACTGAGCTGCAGCATGGAGGCCAAGACCATACAGCAGTTTAACAGGACAGGTTCCACACAGGACAGGTTCCACTCAGAACAGGCCTCGCCATGGTCGACCAAAGAAATTGAGTGCACGTGCTTAGCGTCGTATCCAGAGGTTGTCTTTGGAAAATAGATGTATGAGTGTTGCTAGCATTGTTGCAGAGGTTGAAGGGGTAGGGGGGAGGGGTCAGCCTGTCGGTGCTTAGACCATACACCGCGCACTGCATCAAATTGGTCTGCATGGCTGTCGTCCCAGAAGGAAGCCTCATCTAAAGATGGTGCACAAGAAAGCCCGCAAACAGTTTGCTGAAGACAAGCAGACTAAGGGCATGGACTACTGGAACCATGTTCTGTGGTCTGAAGAGGCCAAGATAAATTTATTTGGTTCAGATGGCATCAAGCGTGTGTGGCGGCAACCAGGTGAGGAGTACAAAGACAAGTGTCTTGCCTACAGTCAAGCATGGTGATGGGAGTGCCATGGTGCTGCCGGCACTGGGGAGCTACAGTTAATTGAGGGAACCATGAATGCCAACATGTACTGTGACATACTGAAGCAGAGCATGATCCCCTCCCTTTGGAGACTGGACCGCAGGGCAGTTTTCCAACATGATAACGACCAAACAGAAGGTGGAGGAGCGCAAGGTCTCTAACATCCACCAGCTCTGTGATGTCGTCATGGAGGAGTGAAAGAGGACTCCAGTGGCAACCTGTGAAGCTCTGGTGAACTCCATGCCCAAGAGGGTTAAGCCAGTGCTGAAAAATAATGGTGCCCACACAAAATATTGACACTTTGGGCCCAATTTGGCAATTTTCACTTAGGGGTGTAGTCACTTTTGTTGCCAGCGGTTTAGACATTAATGGCTGTGTGTTGAGTTATTTTGAGGGGACAGCAAATTTACTCTGTTATACAAGCTGTACACTCACTACTTTACATTGTAGCAAAGTGTAATTTCTTCAGTGTTTAGTTGTAGGGTACCCTGGAATATTCTATTAACTATCCTGCTTCTGCGACTAAACCTCCCTGCCGGTTTTCCCGAGGATGGCTCGGGGTTAAATTTCAGTACCATTAGCGGTAACCCCGAGTCACACTCGGGATTGCATTGCAGGATCCTGGTGCGGTATACTTACCTTGTCCCCAGGATCCTGCCATGTCCCCCAGCTGTGTCTGCGGGCTCTGTCCTCAGGGCCGGATTACCATAGGGGTTATTGGAGCTGCAGCTCCAGGCCCCTTTCTCAAAATAGGCCCATTTGCCCAAAAAAAAAAAAATAGATCGACTTCGAGGGTTGTAGCTCGGTGACCAGGGTAGCTGAAGACCTACCCCACCACTGGTAAAAATGTGGGGCTCCTATCATTTATGGTTCGGGAGATAGGGGGCTGCTTGCACAGCCAGTCAGAAGCTACATACAGAGCGGCCAGTTTAAATACAAGCTGACACACTCTGCAGCAGACTGAGTGGATGAACTCACAGTGCTTATAATAATTATTTGTATATTACTTATGGTAATTAACCCCTTGCCACCCAGGCCAATTCTGACACTTCTCTCCTACATGTAAAAATCATCATTTTTTTTTGCTAGAAAATTACTCAGAACCCTCAAACATTATATATTGTTTTAGCAGACACCCTATGAAATATAATGGTGGTCTTTGCAACTTTTTATGTTACATGGTATTTGCGCAGTAATTTTTCAAACGTGTTTTCTTTCTCGTACATCACGGGACACAGAGCGACATAGTCATTACTAATGGGTTATATAGTTACCGTCAGGTGCTGGCACTGGCAACTTCCAAAATCGGAAGTACCCTCCCCCATATAAGCCCCTCCCATCCGGGAGCACCTCAGTTTTTTGCCAGTGTCTAAGGTGTTGGCCAAGAAGAAACATGTGTTTTTCACTGAGCTTGCGTACAGGTTCTTTTGGGCCTCAGTAAGCTATTCCGGATCCGACCAAAAAAGCTTCATAGCTAAACGGTCGGTACCCGGGCCTTGCAGAGAAGAGCAAGGTTCTGCCTGTAATGCTTCTCTTAGGAGAGCTGGACCCTGGGATCCAGAGCTCTGGTCATACCCACGACCAAGATGTTTTCTGTGCAGGGTGCTATACAGGTCCAGGGGAGTGGAATCCTTGGGAACCCGGTCCCTGAAGGTTTGATTACAATGCCTGCCGTGATAGGTGAAGTTTGGGCTTTTGTGGACCAAACAAAGTCCTGCGGCGGGGAACAGGTAAGTGGGGGCCCCCAGGAACTTGGTTCTATTGGGGGACCCCCAAGCCTAATTTGTCTTTCTGTCTGTTACCTAACGGTATTCCCGCTAATATCTGTGCATGCCTGTAACTACTAAAAAAAAAAAATTTAATAATTTTTAATGGTGGTCAAGAAAAAAAAAAAAAAAAAAGAATGTTTTTTTATATATGTTTAGTATATTAAACTGCGGTACCTGTGTTTGTCCACTAGAGGCCGCTGTGGAATGTTTTTCTTGTCATATGGACTAGTTTCTTCTCAGAGAGCAAAGTCCAGGCAGCTGGTGAGTTCTCCTACAGGAAACTGTTTCCTCTGCCATGTTGCAGTGTTCGTCTATCCCCCGGCCTGCGGCAAAGGGGGCCCTGGCTCCTGTCCCTGGTTTCCATGTTTGAAAATTAGCGCCGAGGCGCACGTGGCCGCGCGCGTGCGCGTGCACGCGCCTCTATATATAGAGGTGGCCGGAAAAAGGGGCGGGGCCTGGGGGATGACGCTCTGTGCGCGCCGCAGCGCTTCTGCGCATGTGCGGGCGTCCCAGCAGGTTTTTAAAAAGCCACATTATTGCAGTAAGCTGGCTATGAAGTACAGAGACAGAGCTGGCAACATTTAAAGGCATACAGCAAGCGGTTGATACAGGCATCCCCTAGAAAGGCACATTAGTAGACACCAACTGTTTATTATAGCAGCATTTATGCTAGACTATTATCAGTAACTGGTGTATTTTCGGCTGGAATACCTCAGCTTTGTGGCTTAGGAATATGCCGTCTAAAAACTCCGGGACTAGAAATTCCAGGAGGAATAGGGGGTCTCCATCGGGCTCTGAGGATCTTGGGCATGCTTTGGCTGCACCAGTCTCCCCTGAAGAATCAGAGGTTAGTGACCGTAGGGCACCCCCAGGAGTACCTGGTACTGTGGCTGTCCCCAGTTCACCTGCTCCTGTGTATGTAACAGAGGAGGTTTTTTCCTCAGCTCTGGGAGGGCTGGAAGAGAGATTGTCAGCACTAATTGCTGCTTCCCTGTCACAGGAGAAAAGCGCTCGATCTCCGTCTCCTCCCTCAGAGTGCCTGTTAACAGAGCAACAGTCCCATACAGAGAACGACCTACCTGAGGGGGATCAGGATGAGGTTGATTCAGTTGTAGAGGAATCAACAGTGGAGGAGCCGTTCTCAGCATCACATGCTGAGAGGTTATGGGTGCAGTCCCTGACTAATATGGTCCGATCAGCATTTAAAATGCCACTTACGGAGCCATCCTCCTCTTCTGTCTCCTCGTTGGGGTCGCTAAAAGCTCCCCAGACTGTTTGTTCTTTTCCGATCCATCCTTTACTGGAGGGGCTCATTTACCAGGATTGGGAGCATCCTGACAAAATATTTACTCCCCCCAAGAGATTTCCGGTGGTCTATCCTATGGAGGATAAGTTCGTCAGAAAATGGAAGGTCCCTACAGTGGACGCAGCCATCTCTTGTGTGAATAAATCACTGACATGTCCGGTGGAAAATGTCCAAATGTTCAAGGACCCAATAGATAAAAAATTGGAGTCCTTATTGAAATCTGCTTTTTCTACAGCAGGATTGGTGACACAACCAGCAGTGGCAGCTATAGGGGTCTGCCAAGCAGTGAAGGATCAGTTGAAACAGGTCTTAAGGGACGTGCCAGATCAGCAGGCTCTTGCTCTAGCTGATCTACCTAGAGCCTTATGCTTTGCGGTGGACGCTATAAAGGATTCAATCCATCAGGCCTCCCGCCTTACGCTGTCTGTAGTACATATGCGCAGGCTTCTATGGCTCAAAAACTGGTCTGCTGAAGCTCCCTGTAAAAAATTGCTGGTCAGCTTCCCATTTCATGGGGAGCGCTTATTCGGGGAAGACCTGGACAAGTATATCCAGAGAATTTCCAGCGGTAAAAGTACACTCTTGCCGGTCAAAAATAGAGTTAGAGGTCCCTCTTTTAAGAGGCCAGCTTCTCCAGTCCCTAGGACATCGGCTGTGAAACAGTTCCGACGGCCTCCCCGGTCAAATCCCGGAGGTAAAAATCAGGGACAGTTGCAGGGTAACAAGAAGCCCTGGAGCAGGAGAGGTACAAAACCTCCCCCAAAGTCAAATGCATGAAGGGTTGCCCCCACCCAATCGGGTGGGGGGAAGACTTCAGTTGTTCACAGAAACCTGGCGGGACACGATCCGAGACAGATGGGTGCTCTCCGCAGTAAATCTGGGATACAAATTGGAGTTAAAAAACTCCCCTCCTTCCCGCTTTATAAGGTCGAACGTGCCAAGGGATCCCCAGAAGAGAGGATCCCTCCTGTTGGCACTGGAACAATTATTGCTTCAAGCAGTAATTATAGAGGTCCCCCTGGAAGAATGGGGGTTCGGGTTTTACTCAAACCTCTTTACAGTTCCGAAGCCAAACGGGGACGTGAGGCCCATATTAAATCTAAAAGGGCTAAACAAATTCCTACATATCAGGACTTTCCGGATGGAGTCGATCCGATCGGTAGCCACTGCCCTACAAGGGGAGGAATGGTTAGCCTCGATCGACATCAAAGATGCGTATTTGCACATCCCCATCTTTCCAGCCCACCAAAAATTTCTACGCTTTGCGATAGAAGGGCGCCATTTTCAGTTCAGAGCCTTACCCTTCGGTCTGGCCACAGCACCAAGAGTGTTCACAAAAATTCTGGCCCCATTATTGGCCAATCTAAGAACACGAGGTGTAACGATAATGGCATATCTAGACGACTTGTTGCTGATAGACCACTCAGTGGAAAAACTAGAAGTGGTTGTTCACGAGACAATCAAGTATCTGGAATATCACGGTTGGATTATCAACCGAGACAAGTCAGCCCTAAAACCAGTCAAAAGTCTGTAATACTTGGGGCTAAGGCTGGATTCAGACCAGAGAAAAATTTTCTTGCCTCAAGAAAAGGGGTCGTCTTTGAGAGATTTGATCCACTTAGTGGGTTCAAAAAGACAGCCATCCATACGCCTGTGCATGAGGCTGCTGGGAAAAATGGTGGCATCATTCGAAGCAGTACCCTACGGTCAATTCCATTCAAGGAAGTTGCAAAGGGCCATACTGTCAGCCTGGAACAAAAAAGTTCAGGCTCTGGACGTACCAATGTCCTTGTCCCCTTCCGTTCGCAGAAGCCTCCGTTGGTGGTTGGTTCCCCGGAATCTGGAAAGAGGGAAATCCTTCAGTCCGATTTCTTGGAAGGTGGTCACTACAGATGCCAGCCTTTTAGGCTGGGGAGCAGTACTGGAGCAATGGTCTCTCCAGGGCAGATGGTCGGATGCGGAAAAGGCCCTGCCCATCAATCTCTTAGAGATACGAGCAGCCCGGTATGCCCTAGTAGCATGGACATCCAAACTCCAAGGGTCCCCTGTCAGAGTTCAGTCAGACAATGCCACAGCAGTGGCATATATCAATCGTCAGGGGGGCACCAGGAGTCGTGCAGCCCAAAGGGAAGTAAATTACATCCTGAGATGGGCAGAAAGATATGTCCCAGCCATATCTGCGGTATTCATTCCAGGGGTGGAGAATTGGAAGGCGGACTTTCTAAGTCGCCAACAATTATGCCCAGGGGAATGGTCCCTTCATCCCGAGGTTTTCCGGACAATATGTCAGCGGTGGGGAACACCGGATGTAGATCTGCTAGCATCCAGGTTCAACACGAAAGTGGACAGGTTTGTCTCTTGGACAAGGGATCCCCTAGCGTGCGGCTCGGATGCCCTAGTGTTCCCTTGGGATCAGTTCAAGCTGATATATGCATTCCCACCGCCACAATTGTTACCTCGATTACTCCGCAGAATCAGGGTAGAAAAGAAACCAGTGATTCTGGTGGCTCCAGCGTGGCCCCGAAGAGCATGGTACGCGGAGATTGTAAAAATGTCTGTGGGGAGTCCTTGGACCCTCCCACATCGTCCGGACCTGCTTTCGCAGGGACCGATATACCACCCTTCCTTACCAGCCCTAGGTTTGACGGCCTGGCTATTGAAGCCCACATTCTAAAAAGGAGAGGGCTCTCTAATGCTGTGGTGTCTACCATGATCAATGCCAGGAAACCGGTATCCAGGCAGATCTACTATAGAATCTGGAAGGCGTACATCGCCTGGTGTGAGGCCAGGAAATGGCATCCACGTAAATACGTAATAGGTAGAATTCTGGACTTCCTACAATGGGCTGTAGATAGGAAGCTTGCCTTGAGTACTATCAAAGGTCAGATTTCGGCCTTGTCAATATTTTTTCAAAGGTCCTTGGCTTCGCATTCACTAGTCAAAGCCTTTATACAAGGAGTGATGCGTATTAGTCCTCCGGTTAATATTCCCATATGTCCATGGGATCTAAACTTGGTTCTGTCGGTTCTACAGAAACAACCATTTGAACCATTACAGCATATTTCCTTAGTGCTTCTCACCAGGAAATTGATTTTTCTAGTAGCCATTTGTTCGGCTAAAAGAGTATCGGAATTAGCAGCTATGTCCTGTAAGGAGCCATATCTGGTTATCCATAAGGACAGAGTAGTGTTACGTCCTCATCCAGCCTTTCTTCCTAAGGTGGTATCGAGTTTTCATTTGAACCAAGATGTGGTTCTTCCTTCTTTTTTCCCCAAGCCTACTTCGGTAGAGGAAAAGTTATTGCATTCTTTGGATGTAGTAAGAGCAGTTAAAGCTTATCTAAAAGCCACTGCTCAGATTCGCAGAACGGATACTTTGTTTATTCTGCCGGAAGGCCCCAGAAAGGGTCAGGCAGCGTCAAAATCTACTTTAGCCAAGTGGATTCGACAGGTCATAATACAAGCCTATAGCTTGAGAAGTAGACCGCCTCCGTTCAAAGTTAGGGCGCACTCCACGAGAGCAGTTGGAACTTCATGGGCAGTGCATCACCAGGCCTCCCTGGCTCAAGTCTGTAAGGCCGCAACATGGTCTTCAGTACACACGTTTACTAGGTTCTACCAGGTGGACGTTAGAAGTCAGGAGGATGTCGCCTTTGGGCGCAGTGTGTTGCAGGCCGCAAAAGATCCTCATGTCTGATAGCGCTCAGCTTATATATGGTGTATCCCCCCCCTCATTTGGCATTGCTTTAGGACATCCCATTAGTAATGACTATGTCGCTCTGTGTCCCGTGATGTACGAGAAAGAAAATAGGATTTTTATAACAGCTTACCTGTAAAATCCTTTTCTTGGAGTACATCACGGGACACAGAGCTCCCGCCCCTCTTTGGGGACACTTATTGCTTTGCTACAAAACTGAGGTGCTCCCGGATGGGAGGGGCTTATATGGGGGAGGGTACTTCCGGTTTTGGAAGTTGCCAGTGCCAGCACCTGACGGTAACTATATAACCCATTAGTAATGACTATGTCGCTCTGTGTCCCGTGATGTACTCCAAGAAAAGGATTTTACAGGTAAGCTGTTATAAAAATCCTATTTTTTTGGGAAAGAAACTGTTTCATTCATAAAAAAAAAAAAAACCCTCTAAAGTTAGCACTATTTTTTGTATACTAAGCAATGCTTTACATTTTTTTTACAGGTTACATGTTTAGTTTTAGTGCTAGAATTATTACTCTCGCTCTAAGGATCGTGGCGTATGTAACCTGTGTGTATCTGGCTCTTATACTAGCCAGTGCCTTCCCAGGCACTCACTAGTATCTCTCCCCAGCCTGTCCCCACACACCCTCTCACCTGCTGAACTGTGGATGGGGGAATCGCTCCTGCAGTGTTATTGTGTTCTGCCTGTAAATACAATAATCAGTAATGCTAACTATAGCTGGCAGCACTGATTGTTTTGGGAAAAACCTGACAGATTGGTTGTACTCAAGACGGTTAATAGATTGACTTGTGTAAAACCAGCTAGCCCATACATAGATCGACTATGGCTGGTCTCTGCTTAATTGGCTACATTTCAATCCATGTATGTCCCACCTAACCACTACGCAGTCCCTAAACATCCTTCCACAAACCTTTACATTTTTCCTTCCCAGATTCCTTCATCCTCCTCACCTGTACATAGTGCCCACTGTCATACTCTCCACACTCCTCTCCTGTACATACTGCTCACTGTCATACCCTCCACACTTCTCTCCTATACATAGTGCCCACCGTCATACCCTCCACACTCCTCTCCTGTACATACTGCTCACTGTCATACCATCCACATTCCTCTCCTATACATACTGCCCACTGTCATACCCTCCACATGTCTCTCCTTATACATAGTGCCCACCGTCATACCCTCCACACTCCTCTCCTATACATACTGCTCACTGTCATACCCTCCACTAGGGATGAGCTTCGTGTTCGAGTCGGCTGTTCGATCCTTTGACGAAGATCGAACGTTATGGGCCGTTTGCGACAAATTCGAGTGACGGCCCACAATACACTGCGCCATCGCAGTGCAATCCTGGCGCTGTGATTGGCCAAGCATGCACTGTGACCCCGCATGCACACAGCGGCTGCACACGCAGCAGAGGGCCATCAATGAGTACCTGTGCGACTACGGCACCAGGACAGGGTCAGGGGAGCTCAGGTTTTTTTCACCACGCCAGTGGGGCATGATCAGGGATGCATGCACTGTCCTGGCACCATTTGAGGAGGCCACGAGGATGGTGAGCAGTGACAGTGCATGCATCAGTGACACTGTACCTCTTGTCCAGCTGTTGGAGCATACTCTGCATGGAATAATGGACAGGGCACTTGAGGCAGAACAGAGGCAGGAAGAGGAGGACTTCCTTGCCTCTCAAGGCCCCCTTTACCCAGACAGTGTTCCTTCTGTCCCACCCATCACACAGGAAGAGGAGGAGGAGGAGGATTGTGTCAGCATGGAGGTGGAGCATGGCACTCAGCATCAACAGCAGCAGTCTTTTAGGGATGATTTACAGTCCCAACAAACCCGTGGACTTGTATGTGGCTGGGAGGAGGTGGCTGCGGATCATTTCGTCCTTAGTGACCCAGAGGACTCCGGACCGAATGCCTCAGCTAACCTATGCTGCATGGCCTCCCTGATCCTGCAAAGTCTGCGGAAGGATCCTCGTATTCTTCGGATCAAGGAGAGGGACCTATTTTTGTGAAAGAGTCAGTTACCAACACATAACAAATGTTGCAAACATGCATATATATTAATTTCAGTGACACCAAGTGACTGTGTGTGATCCGTGAAAAAAATATTATATGTAACAAATAAATCAGAACGAAGCAGTCCTCTATTGTGACCACACACAAATGACAGTCCAAAAGTGTAGAAAAAACTGCAAGGTTGAAATAAAGCGTCCCACATGGATATGACCCTCTCTGTGAAAGGATAGAGACACCACCACCGATATAAGGAGGAGGCTTACCATATGGTATTGACTTGGTAAGGTGTATACCACCCAAGTCAAAACAGGCTTAAATAATCAGTCAGCAAGGTGTATCCAGCTGGTCCTGAATCCGCATATCAGTCGGCACCGCAAATTCCCGTAAACACCAGGAAGTGTGAATACATATAGTCTTGTTGGAGCCAGTGATACGGTAACCACATAACATGCGTAATGGGAAAAAACTCACATAGTGTGATACCGTACAAGGAAGTATTTATTAAAAAAAGATTAAAAAATGTACACTCACATTTGGAAGAACATCATAGGCATATCACAAAATACAAGAGCGATGTGTGTGAATGGGTCCACCCGACGCGTTTCAACTAAAAAGTCATCATCTTGACACCTTACCAAGTCAATACCATCTGGTAAGCCTCCTCCTTATATCGGTGGTGGTGTCTCTATCCTTTCACAGAGAGGGTCATATCCATGTGGGACTCTTTATTTCATCCTTGCAGTTTTTTCTACACTTTTGGACTGTCATTTGTGTGTGGTCACAATAGAGGACTCCTTCGTTCTGATTTATTTGTTACATATAATATTTTTTTCACGGATCACACTCAGTCACTTGGTGTCACTGAAATTAATATATATGCATTCAAAATTTCAGGGGGAAAGGAAAGTGGGATTTTTACACGGTGCTAACAATAGGGTAGTAATGAGGAGGAGATCCTTGTTTAGAAGTTTGTTACCATTTTATTATACAAATTTAAACACAGATATAAAGAAAATACAGAAAATGACACATTGGATAAAACCAAGGTGGTGGTATTATACATGTAAAGTGGTCACAGAAGCATGGTTATTTTCAAAAATAAAGAGCAGAGAGCTTAATGCATCAGCCCGACATGTTTCACTATATGTAGCTTCTTCAGGGGCGGTACATTTATGCTCAATGGTAGAGAAAATAACTGTATAAATGAAAAGGAGACATAAATAAACCAACAATAAACAATATTGAAACAATTATTAATCCAAATTGCAAAAAAGGTACATATTCATTGCTTTAGAGAGAAGGTCAGAGTTTCGCCCTAAAACCCAGAGACTATGCTTACCCCATCTCGTGTAACATGCAGACGAGACCACCGATAAAGTTCCAGGATCAGACACTGGTCGCCCAGGGAATGCTAGAAGGGGACTGTCCCCAATGGTCACAGAGGGCAGTATGAAGGAGTACTGGGTGATGTAAAAAAGAGGAGAGGAAAAAAGAAAAAGGGAAAAGGGAAAAAAGAAAAAAGGGGGAGAAAAAACAAGGCGAAATGGGAAATGATAATTATATAAATGACCAATAAACAAATGGAGGTTCAAAAAATAAAAATAAAATAAATATAGGACATATATGAAAAAATATATGTACATATCACTTACTTAAAGCCACAAGAGAAGTGATTAGGAGGAAGAGAGGTCTGATTTTTGTTCTGATAGCTGGACAGGTCAAACGAGACCGGAGGTCTACAGCTACAACTGGTGAAAAAATAAAAATGAAAAAAGAAATAAATATTGGAAAAGTAGAAAATGAAAATAGAAAAAAATAATATAATAAAAATAAAAAAGAAATATAATGATAATATAAAAAATAATAAAAAAGGTGAGAATGGGTGAAAAAAAGGACATGAATTGAAAAGAGTCATAAAATAAAATTGGTCTAAAAAGAGAAGTTTCAATTGGAGCATGTTTGATAGATATTGTTGCCAAATGGCAATTGTTATAAATTCCAAAGAGAAATATATATCCAGTGCGGACTAAATAACCACACAAAAAACGCGGACAAATGTCTCAAGAAAAAAGAGGGGGAATGGAAGTCAAGTTAGTTACTTAACGATTACAAGAATAATACAAAATTTGTTAATTGATAAAAAGCACTCTGGAGAGATTTCTCAATGTAGGTATGTATAACAAATAGCTTATGGAGAAAAATGTTTATCTGTATAAATGATTCAAATAAATAGAGATAGAGTCAGTGGGAAATCAGTATAAAAGGGAGAAAAATATATAAACATTAAAATCCTTGATTACCTTGGCAGCTAGTATAAACACCTCAGACCCCCCGGCTCCATGCGACTATGCCGCTTGTGAGCCGGTTAAATACTGCCCTCCATCGGACCCGGTGTCCGACGTCACCGGGTGCGAGGCGGGCGAATGGATGCCAATGCGCGTGCTCCGGAATCCTCTGAACGTAGAAAACTACACTTCCCAGACTACTCGGCGCGATGGAGGAGGGGCTGCGGGATGACACTGGTGGTGGGAGGTACCCACACGCACGCACACACAGCATCCAGCAGTGCCTGGCCAATCGGAGAAGACAGGGGAGAACGAAGAGAGTTGTCTTGGAGCGAGCCGAGGGGATGTGGCCGCACAGACAGCGATGGTACCGCCCATTAAGACATCAAGATCGGTGGAGGCATGAGGAATCCTCCACCTTGGGTGCCCATGTGGCCAAAAGGAAGACAGTCACCCAGGGGATCAGTGAGCTGGAAGTAATAGCGGTGATAAAGTCACAGGAACACAAAAGGGGGAAGCAGTCACATTGAAGCAGGTCATGGTGACCACTTACGACCCGCTTCAACTGGGTAGTCAGGCTAAAGGACTCGCCCACATCTAAAAAACAAAAACAAAAGTAAATAGAGGTATAGTACATGGGCTATATTAAAGGGTTACAGTACAATGTATACAAATAGATCAATAAAGAATATTTTTATATAAATATATATATATATATATATATATATATATGAACAAAAAAATATAAAATCACAGAAAAAAAGAAAAAGGAACAGTCCCCGTTAAGAGAAGGTGATGACATATATCTAGAATTGGGGGAGGGGGAAGGGGAAGGGAAGAGGGTATGACACAGGTGGAAGGGGAACCCTGCAAAGGGATGGGATGTAATATCATCAGCATGGAGAAGGTGGAGTGGCTAAGGTGAAAAGGGGGAATTTTTTCAAAGAAAAGATCTAAAACTTAAATTTTCATTGAAGCCTGGAAACGTAGTTGCCCTTAGATCATAGATCCATCGGGCCTCAAGTTGGAGCAGCGTTTTGTCCACGCTGCCCCCTCTTGAGCCCAGAGGGACATGATCCAGGGCATAAAACTTAATGACACTGGCATCAAAATCGTGGCACATGCCAACATGTCTGCTAACTGCAGTAACTATCTTTTTCTTTAGAATAGGTCTAATGTGGTCTCTTATCCTCCTAAAAAAGGGGCGTTTGGTCTTTCCCACATAGAAGCCACCACACCGACACTGTGCCAAATATATGACCCCCAGTGTCTGGCAGGTGACTCTCATTTTTGTAGTGTGCCAGTTGCCATTAGGAAGCAAGAATTCAGATTGATGATCTACATATGAACATATATCACAGTGACCACAAGGAGAGGTACCAGTCAGTGTAGAATTTGTTAATGAAGAGGTGGCAGGAAAGTGACTGTGCACCAAACGGTCTTTAAGGGATGGTGCACGTTTAAAGGTAATTTCTGGGAAGCTCTCTATATATTTCTTCACAACGGGATCTGCTTCTAAAAGAGGCCAATAGTTTTTGAAAATGTTTCTTACTTCATCATGTTGGTTCGAGTATCGGGTGATAACTCGAACTGTATCTTTTTTAATACGGTCTTTAGAGGAAAATATTAGAGAGCTTCTGTCCAATTCCTTCACTTTGTTGAAAGCCCGTTTAAGGCATTTATGACTATATCCTCTTGACCTCAATCTGTGGTAGAGATCCTTGGATGCTTTTATAAAGTCAATATCTAGGCTACAGTTGAGCCTGAGCCTTAGATATTGGCTGTAAGGGATACTCTTAAGGAGAGAGTTTGGGTGGGAGCTCCTTGCATGGAGGATGGTATTTCCTGCCGTGGGTTTCCTATATAGACAGGAATTGACCTTGCCATTCTCATTGATTGAAATGTTTCAGTCCAGAAAGCTTATGTTTGTGGGACTGAAATTCATAGTGAATCGCAGATTAAATTCATTAATGGAAATGAAATCAAAAAATTGTTGAAGTTGTTGTTCATCACCTGACCAAAAAATCAAAACGTCGTCAATATAACGATACCAGGAGACGACCTTGTCCAAAAATAGCGCAAGGTCGTCCCTGGAAAAAACACTTCTCTCCCACCCCCCCAGGTACAGGTTGGCATACGATGGGGCACACTTAGTCCCCATCGCAACCCCCTGCACCTGGAGGTAGTGGGAGGAACCGAAAACAAAGACATTGTGTTTGAGAATATAACCCAGAAGGTCTAGGACAAAACGATTATAGTTTGCCGCCGAAGGACCTCTTTCTTTAAGGTAATTTTCAATAATCTCCAATCCCTTGTCATGGGGTATAGTATTATAGAGGCTCTCGATATCGAGTGCCACAAGTAGGGTGTTGGAGGGTAGATAAGTGGGGGTTCTTGGGTCCTTGGTGTCCAGAAAACACCAGGTGCCTTGATTAATGATACCCTGTTGATAAGCTTTCAAAATTATTCTACGATATTGATTGATGAAATTTTCAAGTACAGTTTGTGAAATTGGTCTGTACCAAGTGAAATTAGACAAAAAATGTTTACACATATTTTCATATTGTTCATTGTTTAGGATAACCAAATTCCCCCCTTTATCTGCAGGTTTAACAATTATCCCTTTATTTGTTTGCAGGGATTTAATTGCATTTTTCTGTGAGGTAGTAAGATTACCAGATTTAGAGGTATTGAGATTGGATTTTTCAATAGCCCTGGTTGTTTGCTGGACGAAGGCCCAAATGTTGGGGTTGGCATTTAAGAGAGGGAAGTTTTTGGATTTGGGTTTAAACGATTGTGGGGGGGGGAAGGACATGCCAGCAATCGACAAAGCTGGTGGTGAATCAAACCAGACATTGTCGTCGGTGTCATGGCCCTCCTCCCAAAGGTCCATTAGATCTTGCAGAGCTTGTTGCTCCACATGATCGGTATAGGTCTCTGGGGGCATTTCTGTTTGCTGGGTTTGTAAGTTGGTTCGTCATATATAACTCTATACATCAGTCTTCTGGCAAATAGGTGCAGATCCTTAATAAGAAGGAATTTGTCCACCTGTACATCAGGGCAGAAAGTCAAACCTAGTTTAAGGACCTCTATCTCATCATCAGTCAAGATATACGAGGAGAGGTTGATAATAGATAATTCCAAATTGGTGTCCATAGCCTCATTGGAAGGAGAGAAGGAATCCGGACCAGGGTTCCTTCGCTAAAAAAATGGGCGCTACTCTTACCTCAGCAGGTAAAGGAGTTCCTGTAGGGGAAACAATTATCTCAGCATTGCTTACCCCAGTACAAGTGTCTAGGTGCATAGGTGAGGCTAAAATGGAAGTGGATGGAGCCGTAGGAACTACGGCATGTGAAGCATTAGATTGTGGGCCTCGAGATGCAGGCAAAGAAGGGTGAGGGAGTGTGGAAGAACGAGACAAAGTCTGTTTAGAAGTGGGTGCTTGTGCGCAACGTGGAAGAGTAGAGCCAAGTTGATGTCTTAATGATTCTGTGGAGGCCGCATCCGAGTTACCCTTACGTTTTTTAGGGAGTCTGTCACCTGACAGATCTCGATAAACCGTTGATTGACTAGAGGAAAGGGATGAAGCAGACGAAGTATTGGGTATATTATCATCATTTCGGGCATTTCTGGGATTGGTTGGTCTGAAAGGTCTAGCATTGGTATGAGGAGTCCATTTATAGGCATATCCATTAGTATATGCATTCAAATCACGCACAAATTTATTTTCTTTAAGTCTCAATATCTCCAAAGTGTAAGACTCAATATATTTTTTAAGGATGGTTTCTCTCTCCTTGAATCTTGTACTGGAGATAATGAGACAAAAGTCATCATACCATTTAAGGACAGAGCCATCTAGTACAGTCAATTCATGCTCATATTGAGAGCATAGAAGTGCCATCATCCCATAAGAACAAGTTTGTAAATTGTCTTCCCATTTTGATTTTAAAGAGTCCCCCACCTTTTGTAGGTTGGGAAACAATTGGATTCTCAAGCCCCATGGTACAATTTTGTTTTCCATATACTTTTCAAAGTAACGCTTGTGCTAAAAGACTCTTACTTTCCTCTCCAAGAGGCGTTGAACTCTGAGGAAGGCCAAATCTAAATCCCTGTCACTGATTTCACCTGAGTTTTGAGTCCTTTGAACTTTGTTCATGAGGCCTTCCCAGGCTTCACCACTGAAGGCAGCCATCTTAAAATGCAGGGAAATGGGATGGGGAGGACAATGGAGGTGGGGGAAGGGAAAGGGGGATGGAGGGGAAGGGGGAAGGGCAGATGGAGGGGGACCTAAATGGTGAAAACAAATAAGGTACGGTACATTAACAAACAAAAACAGATATAAATTCGTCACCAAGTTTAAATTGGGCACTGTTAGTTCATACACTTAAATAGTTTTAGATAAGAAGGAAAAGGGAGGAATAAACTTGTTTTTTAAGAGGCCAGATTTTAAACAAAATATCCTCTAGATAAACAAGAGGAGTACAAATTATTGTATGTTGTGTTTCTCTAGACTGGACAGGGAGAATGGTTGTGTACTGAAACACAGATAGAGATTTTTATATGTTTTAGTCCAGTCAAGGGGAAAACACCCACAGATATAGGCACCACATCCCAGATAAATATATTCAAAATTTCAGGGGGAAAGGAAAGTGGGATTTTTACACGGTGCTAACAATAGGGTAGTAATGAGGAGGAGATCCTTGTTTAGAAGTTTGTTACCATTTTATTATACAAATTTAAACACAGATATAAAGAAAAATACAGAAAATGACACATTGGATAAAACCAAGGTGGTGGTATTATACATGTAAAGTGGTCACAGAAGCATGGTTATTTTCAAAAATAAAGAGCAGAGAGCTTAATGCATCAGCCCGACATGTTTCGCTATATGTAGCTTCTTCAGTACGTTTATGCTCAATGGTAGAGAAAATAACTGTATAAATGAAAAGGAGACATAAATAAACCAACAATAAACAATATTGAAACAATTATTAATCCAAATTGCAAAAAAGGTACATATTCATTGCTTTAGAGAGAAGGTCAGAGTTCCGCCCTAAAACCTAGAGACTATGCTTACCCCATCTCGTGTAACATGCAGACGAGACCACCGATAAAGTTCCAGGATCAGACACTGGTCGCCCAGGGAATGCTAGAAAGGGACTGTCCCCAATGGTCACAGAGGGCAGTATGAAGGAGTACTGGGTGATGTAAAAAAGAGGAGAGGAAAAAAGAAAAAGGGAAAAGGGAAAAAGAAAAAAGGGGGAGAAAAAACAAGGCGAAATGGGAAATGATAATTATATAAATGACCGATAAACAAATGGAGGTTCAAAAAATAAAAATAAAATAAATATAGGACATATATGAAAAAATATATGTACATATCACTTACTTAAAGCGACAAGAGAAGTGATTAGGAGGAAGAGAGGTCTGATTTTTGTTGTGATAGCTGGACAGGTCAAAAGAGACCGGAGGTCTACAGCTACAACTGGTGAAAAAATAAAAATGAAAAAAGAAATAAATATTGGAAAAGTAGAAAATGAAAATAGAAAAAAATAATATAATAAATATAATGATAATATAAAAAATAATAAAAAAGGTGAGAATGGGTGAAAAAAGAAAGGACATGAATTGAAAAGAGTCATAAAATAAAATTGGTCTAAAAAGAGAAGTTTCAATTGGAGCATGTTTGATAGATATTGTTGCCAAATGGCAATTGTTATAAATTCCAAAGAGAAATATATATCCAGTGCGGACTAAATAACCACACAAAAAACGCGGACAAATGTCTCAAGAAAAAAGAGGGGGAATGGAAGTCAAGTTAGTTACTTAACGATTACAAGAATAATAAAAAATTTGTTAATTGATAAAAAGCAGTCTGGAGAGATTTCTCAATGTAGGTATGTATAACAAATAGCTTATGGAGAAAAATGTTTATCTGTATAAATGATTCAAATAAATAGAGATAGAGCCAGTGGGAAATCAGTATAAAAGGGAGAAAAATATATAAACAGTAAAATCCTTGATTACCTTGACAGCTAGTATAAACACCTCAGACCCCCCGGCTCCATGCGACTATGCCGCTTGTGAGCCGGTTAAATACTGCCCTCCATCGGACCCGGCGTCCGACGTCACCGGGTGCGAGGCGATGGATGCCAATGCGCGTGCTCCGGAATCCTCTGAACGTAGAAAACTACGCTTCCCAGACTACTCGGTGCGATGGAGGAGGGGTTGCGGGATGACACTGGTGGTGGGAGGTACCCACACGCACGCACACACAGCATCCAGCAGTGCCTGGCCAATCGGAGAAGACAGGGGAGAACGAAGAGAGTTGTCTTGGAGCGAGCCGAGGGGATGTGGCCGCACAGACAGCGATGGTACCGCCCATTAAGACATCAAGATCGGTGGAGGCATGAGGAATCCTCCACCTTGTTATCAACCTCTCCTCGTATATCTTGACTGATGATGAGATAGAGGTCCTTAAACTAGGTTTGACTTTCTGCCCTGATGTACAGGTGGACAAATTCCTTCTTATTAAGGATCTGCACCTATTTGCCAGAAGACTGATGTATAGAGTTATATATGACGAACCAACCTTACAAACCCAGCAAACAGAAATGCCCCCAGAGACCTATACCGATCATGTGGAGCAACAAGCTCTGCAAGATCTAATGGACCTTTGGGAGGAGGGCCATGACACCGACGACAATGTCTGGTTTGATTCACCACCAGCTTTGTCGATTGCTGGCATGTCCTTCCCCCCCCACAATCGTTTAAACCCAAATCCAAAAACTTCCCTCTCTTAAATGCCAACCCCAACATTTTGGGCCTTCGTCCAGCAAACAACCAGGGCTATTGAAAAATCCAATCTCAATAACTCTAAATCTGGTAATCTTACTACCTCACAGAAAAATGCAATTAAATCCCTGCAAACAAATAAAGGGATAATTGTTAAACCTGCAGATAAAGGGGGGAATTTGGTTATCCTAAACAATGAACAATATGAAAATATGTGTACATTTTTTTTGTCTAATTCCGCTTGGTACAGACCAATTTCACAAACTGTACTTGAAAATTTCATCAATCAATATCGTAGAATAATTTTGAAAGCTTATCAACAGGGTATCATTAATCAAGGCACCTGGTGTTTTCTGGACACCAAGGACCCAAGAACCCCCACTTTTTACGCTCTTCCGAAGACTCACAAATCTTTAACGGATCCACCGGGACGACCAATTATTTCGGGCTGCTCAAGCCTGATGGAAAACGCCAGCTCATTAATTGATGGATACCTATATCCCCATGTCACTTCCCTCTCCTCCTATATTAAGGACACTATCAACCTACTGAGAACCATTGAAGGCATTTATCTACCCTCCAACACCCTACTTTTGGCACTCGATATCGAGAGCCTCTATAATACTATACCCCATGACAAGGGATTGGAGATTATTGAAAACTACCTTAAAGAAAGAGGTCCTTCGGCGGCAAACTATAATTGTTTTGTCCTAGACCTCCTGGGTTATATTCTCAAACACAATGTCTTTGTTTTCGGTTCCTCCCACTACCTCCAGGTGCAGGGGGTTGCGATGGGGACTAAGTGTGCCCCATCGTATGCCAACCTGTACCTGGGGGGGTGGGAGAGAAGTGTTTTTTCCAGGGACGACCTTGCGCCATTTTTGGACAAGGTTGTCTCCTGGTATCGTTATATTGATGACGTTTTGATTTTTTGGTCAGGTGATGAACAACAACTTCAACAATTTTTTGATTTAATTTCCATTAATTAATTTAATCTGCGATTCACTATGAATTTCAGTCCCACAAACATAAGCTTTCTGGACTTAAACATTTCAATCAATGAGAACGGCAAGGTCAATTCCTGTCTATATAGGAAACCCACGGCAGGAAATACCATCCTCCATGCAAGGAGCTCCCACCCTAACTCTCTCCTTAAGAGTATCCCTTACAGCCAATATCTAAGGCTCAGGCGCAACTGTAGCCTAGATATTGACTTTATAAAAGCATCCAAGGATCTCTACCACAGATTGAGGTCAAGAGGACATAGTCATAAATGCCTTAAACAGGCTTTCAACAAAGTGAAGGAATTGGACAGAAGCTCTCTAATATTTTCCTCTAAAGACCGTATTAAAAAAGATACAGTTTGAGTTATCACCCGATACTCGAACCAACATGATGAAGTAAGAAACATTTTCAAAAACTATTGGCCTCTTTTAGAAGCAGATCCCGTTGTGAAGAAATATATAGAGAGCTTCCCAGAAATTACCTTTAAACGTGCACCATCCCTTAAAGACCGTTTGGTGCACAGTCACTTTCCTGCCACCTCTTCATTAACAAATTCTACACTGACTGGTACCTCTCCTTGTGGTCAATGTGATATATGTTCGTATGTAGATCATCAATCTGAATTCTTGCTTCCTAATGGCAACTGGCACACTACAAAACGAGAGTCACCTGCCAGACACTGGGGGTCATATATTTGGCACAGTGTCGGTGTGGTGGCTTCTATGTGGGAAAGACCAAACGCCCCTTTTTTAGGAGGATAAGAGACCACATTAGACCTATTCTAAAGAAAAAGATAGTTACTGCAGTTAGCAGACATGTTGGCATGTGCCACGATTTTGATGCCAGTGTCATTAAGTTTTATGCCCTGGATCATGTCCCTCTGGGCTCAAGAGGGGGCAGCGTGGACAAAACGCTGCTCCAACTTGAGGCCCGATGGATCTATGATCTAAGGGCAACTACGTTTCCAGGCTTCAATGAAAATTTAAGTTTTAGATCTTTTCTTTGAAAAAATTCCCCCTTTTCACCTTAGCCACTCCACCTTCTCCATGCTGATGATACTACATCCCATCCCTTTGCAGGGTTCCCCTTCCACCTGTGTCATACCCTCTTCCCTTCCCCTTCCCCCTCCCCCAATTCTAGATATATGTCATCACCTTCTCTTAACGGGGACTGTTCCTTTTTCTTTTTTTCTGTGATTTTATATTTTTTTGTTCATATATATATATATATATATATATATATATATTTATATAAAAATATTCTTTATTGATCTATTTGTATACATTGTACTGTAACCCTTTAATATAGCCCATGTACTATACCTCTATTTACTTTTGTTTTTGTTTTTTAGATGTGGGCGAGTCCTTTAGCCTGACTACCCAGTTGAAGCGGGTCGTAAGTGGTCACCATGACCTGCTTCAATGTGACTGCTTCCCCCTTTTGTGTTCCTGTGACTTTATCACCGCTATTACTTCCAGCTCACTGATCCCCTGGGTGACTGTCTTCCTTTTGGCCACATGGGCACCCAAGGTGGAGGATTCCTCATGCCTCCACCGATCTTGATGTCTTAATGGGCGGTACCATCGCTGTCTGTGCGGCCACATCCTATCGGCTCACTCCAAGACAACTCTCTTCGTTCTCCCCTGTCTTCTCCGATTGGCCAGGCACTGCTGGATGCTGTGTGTGCGTGCGTGTGGGTACCTCCCACCACCAGTGTCATCCCGCAGCCCTTCCTCCATCGCGCCGAGTAGTCTGGGAAGCGTAGTTTTCTACGTTCAGAGGATTCCGGAGCACGCACATTGGCATCCATTCGCCCGCCTCGCACCCGGTGACGTCGGACGCCGGGTCCGATGGAGGGCAGTATTTAACCGGCTCACAAGCGGCATAGTCACATGGAGCCGGGGGGTCTGAGGTGTTTATACTAGCTGCCAAGGTAATCAAGGATTTTACTGTTTATATATTTTTCTCCCCTTTATACTGATTTCCCACTGACTCTATCTCTATTTATTTGAATCATTTATACAGATAAACATTTTTCTCCATAAGCTATTTGTTATACATACCTACATTGAGAAATCTCTCCAGAGTGCTTTTTATCAATTAACTAATTTTTTATTATTCTTGTAATCGTTAAGTAACTAACCTGACTTCCATTCCCCCTCTTTTTTCTTGAGACATTTGTCCGCGGTTTTTGTGTGGTTATTTAGTCCGCACTGAATATATATTTCTCTTTGGAATTTATAACAATTGCCATTTGGCAACAATATCTATCAAACATGCTCCAATTGAAACTTCTCTTTTTAGACCAATTTTATTTTATGACTCTTTTCAATTCATGTCCTTTTTTTCACCCATTCTCACCTTTTTTATAATTTTTTATATTATCATTATATATATATATTTTTTTTTATTATTTTATTTTTTTCTATTTTCATTTTCTACTTTTCCAATATTTATTTCTTTTTTCATTTTTATTTTTTCATCAGTTGTAGCTGTAGACCTCCGGTCTCTTTTGACCTGTCCAGCTATCACAACAAAAATCAGACCTCTCTTCCTCCTAATCACTTCTCTTGTTGCTTTAAGTAAGTGATATGTACATATATTTTTTCATATATGTCCTATATTTATTTTATTTTTATTTTTTGAACCTCCATTTGTTTATCGGTCATTTATATAATTATCATTTCCCATTTCGCCTTGTTTTTTCTCCCCCTTTTTTCCCTTTTCCCTTTTTCTTTTTTCCTCTCCTCTTTTTTACATCACCCAGTACTCCTTCATACTGCCCTCTGTGACCATTGGGGACAGTCCCCTTCTAGCATTCCCTGGGCGACCAGTGTCTGATCCTGGAACTTTATCGGTGGTCTCGTCTGCATGTTACACGAGATGGGGTAAGCATAGTCTCTGGGTTTTAGGGCGGAACTCTGACCTTCTCTCTAAAGCAATGAATATGTACCTTTTTTGCAATTTGGATTAATAATTGTTTCAATATTGTTTATTGTTGGTTTATTTATGTCTCCTTTTCATTTATACAGTTATTTTCTCTACCATTGAGCATAAACGCACCGCCCCTGAAGAAGCTACATATAGCGAAACATGTCGGGCTGATGCATTAAGCTCTCTGCTCCTTATTTTTGAAAATAACCATGCTTCTGTGACCACTTTACATGTATAATACCACCACCTTAGTTTTATCCAATGTGTAATTTTCTGTATTTTCTTTATATCTGTGTTTAAATTTGTATAATAAAATGGTAACAAACTTCTAAACAAGGATCTCCTCCTCATTACTACCCTATTGTTAGCATCGTGTAAAAATCCCACTTTCCTTTCCCCCTGAAATTTTGAATATATTTATCTGGGATGTGGTGCCTATATCTGTGGGTGTTTTCCCCTTGACTGGACTAAAACATATAAAAATATCTATGCATGTTTGCAACATTTGTTATGTGTTGGTAACTGACTCTTTCACAAAAATAAGCGCTACACTTTTTCATATTCACCAGTTTTTGCTTTGTCTCAGCTGTGTTGGCAGCTAATTTTTGCGTTCACTTATTGCACAGCGCAGTATATCCCATATCAATTTTTTTGCAAGGAGAGGGACCATTACTGACTGGCCACTCTCCTTGATCCACGGTACAAGGGTAAGGTTGTGGACCTTATCTTGCCGTCGCAGAGGGAGCAGAGGATGAGACAACTCCGGGAGGCCTTGCAGAAAGGTCTGTGCAACGCGTTCCCAGAGACTGGGTACAAACTCCTAGTCCTGGACAACGAGTTGCTGAGGCTTCGGCAACCATCGCCAGCGTCTGATATACATGGTGCAGGAATACCTAGGGGCAAGGTCAGACTTGGACACCTTTCCCACCTAAAATCCTCTGGCTTACTGGGTCTTGAGGATGGATCACTGGCCAGAGCTTGCACAGTATGCAATTGAGCTACTGGCCTGTCCTGCATCCAGCGTTTTTTCGGAACGCACATTCAGTGCTGCTGGAGGCTTTGTCACGGATCACAGGGTGCGCCTGTCCACCGACTCGGTTGATCGACTGACCTTCATAAACATGAACCAGTCTTGGATCACCACCAGCTACCAAGCATCTGAAGCTGATGATATAACAGAATAATTTATTTTTAAATGTCACATCCCTTCAAGACTGCCTATGCTGATGCTGAGTGACTGTCCTGTTATGTTGACTGACTATCCTCCTCCTCCTCAATGATCCAATTCATGATGATTGCTTGGAAGAACATTTTTGTTTCTGGGTGCCGCCACCTGTCACGAGGATGCTATACACAGACATCCAATACAGGTGATCAGATCATTGGGCTGCACATTAAGGAATCGGGAACAGAGTAAGTGAAAATATATATATTTATTAAAGATAAAGACACACGTGTAAACAAAACCACAGCAAACCATAAGCAAGAAACGAATACAAAGGAACACAACAAACCCCAAAAACAACCTAATCTAACTAGCTAACTAATATGTACAAAAGAGAACACAGATACATGAACAAGGCAGGGGATGAGAGACAAGGGGAGCAGAAGGCCAGGTACTGGGAGCAGACAGCAAGGGGAAGCTGGTATCAGGGGACAGGTATCAGGGGACAGGTCTCAGGGGACAGGGTACAAGGATCAGAGTCCAGGACAAGGCAGGGAACAGATCAGGATCAGGTAACGGATCAGGTTCAGGCAGGGACCAGGCTTACAGAAGGAATTCTGGAGCACTGAGCTTTGTTAAGGGGCGGGTTTATATAGTCCAGCAGACCCAGGTCAGGTGTGCTTGAAGGCTGGTGGAAAGTCTTGGTGAGGAGACACCCGCTGGTGGTCACCAGAACTACACCCACTGCTGCCGAATGCAACAGTGCCACCAGCAGGTGAGCCCAGTAATGACACCATTCCTGACAGTTCCCCCCCTTAAGGAGTGGCTTCCGGACACTCCATTCAGCCCTTGGTTGGACAGTCCGAGTGGATGCGGAAACACCCAAAAAAGTCTCCATACTATGTCTGCGGACTTCTTCGCATTTCCTAGGCCAGAGTCCTTTAGTTCACTGGGGGACGTGCCACTAGAGTCTGAAAATAGGGCGCGCATCCCACCACCAGGGTCAGGAAGTTTAGATTTAGAAGTAAAAATTAGCAGGGCAACGGGCAAGAACCCATCGGAGGCAGACCACGCAGGGGCATTACATTCAGGCTGGGTGACCATCAGGATTAAAATAGTGGAAAAAAGGGCATCCATCAGGAAGACGTCAGCGGCCAGCTGGGTATCAGGAACAGGTCTTAGCAGGGACCATATCCTCAGGCTGGACAGCGGGCTCCGAGTCATCAGGCTAGGCAGCGGTAAAGAAACCACCAGGAAGAGTATCAGGAATGGAACCATCAGGAACTGGATCGTGAGGCTGGATACCAGGTACAGGGTCACCAAGCAAGACAGTAGGCTCTGGAACATCAGACTGGGCAGCGGGCAACGGAGCAGCAGACAGGAACATCTCCGGCTGGGCAGCAGACGGAACATCTCAGGCTGGGCAGCAGGCGGGATCATCTCAGGCTGGGCAGCAGACGGGATCATCTCAGGCTGGGCAGCAGACGGGATCATCTCAGGCTGGGCAGCAGACGGGATCATCTCAGGCTGGGCAGCAGGCGGGATCATCTCAGGCTGGGCAGCAGGCGGGGTCATCTCAGGCTGGGCAGCAGGCGGGGTCATCTCAGGCTGGGCAGCAGGCGGGTCATCTCAGGCTGGGCAGCAGATGGGGTCATCTCAGGCTGGGTAGCAGACGGGGTCATCTCAGGCTGGGCAGCAGACGGGGTCATCTCAGGCTGGGCAGCAGACGGGGTCATCTCAGGCTGGGCAGCAGACGGGGTCATCTCAGGCTGGGCAGCAGACAGGAACACGTCAGGCTGGGCAGTAGGCTCCACAGACTGAGAAACGGACATCATAACCTCAGGCCAGGAAACGGGCACCGGATCTTCAGGCGGGGTCTCATGCACCGAATCTTCTGACTGGGACACCGGATCTTCCGACTGGGACACCGTCATCAGGACTTCTGTTCGGAAGACAGGAACTTCAAGTTGGCAGGCTGGCACAGGAACCTCAGGCTGGCAGGCTGGCCCTGGAACTGCAGGCTGAAAGGCTGGCACAGGAACCTCGGGCTGGCAAACTGGCACAGAAACCTCGGCTGGCAAACTGGCACAGAAACCTCGGGCTGGCAAACTGGCACGGAAACCTCAGGCTGGCAAACTGGCACGGAAACCTCAGGCTGGCAAACTGGCACGGAAACCTCAGGCTGGCAGGCTGGTACAGGGTCTTCAGGCTGGCAGGCTGGTACAGGGTCTTCAGGCTGGCAGGCTGGTACAGGGTCTTCAGGCTGGCAGGCTGGTACAGGGTCCTCAGGCTGGCAGGCTGGTACAGGGTCCTCAGGCTGGAAGGCTGGCACGGGAACCTCAGGCTGGAAGGCTGGCACGGGAACCTCAGGCTGGAAGGCTGGCACGGGAACCTCAGGCTGGAACAGGTTGGTGGGTGTGGAGGCAGGTTGGGATACCGGTAAGATTGTGTGGGTTGGAAAGTACTTCCACTTCTTTTTGGGCTTAGTCACTGCAGGTTTGCAAGTACCGGGGGGAATATATGAAAAGGTTGGGATTGGGCAAATGGAAGAAAATGGCAGAGGTGCAGGGACAGTGGCTGGAGGAGGTTCTTGTGTATTGGCTATGGATAGGAGGGAAGAAGCAGGTGGATTGAAGGCAGGGTAAGTGCAGCAGGAGGAGACAGGGTACTGATACTTCATTGTTAGCTGGGTGCATTGTTCAGAAAAAGTGGGAATTGTGGGAAAAGGAGAGGAAGACATCCCAGCAGGTTGGTATCTAGACATACAAATGGATGGTTGGGAGCTGACAGGGGCTGGATACAACAAACTTGACCAGGCCTGTAATAAGGGTTTCACAAAATCAGGTTTGCACACTGCTTGTCTGACCAGAGACTGCACTGAATCAATGCATGCTGCAAGCACCTGTTCAGGACAAGCTGAGTACTGCTCATGGAAAAAGGCTGAGTCATCCTCCAACAGCCACACCAAAGATTCTACTTGAGCTGCATTAAAAGGAGGTGTATAATCGTCAGTTCCAATAGAGGCATCAGACAGGGCCAACTCTGTACAGATACAAATCAAAGCTTATACATCCTCAAACACAAAATTGCCCTGATCCACAAAAACGTGAGCTATGCGGATGCATTCTAATAACTGCTCTCTGGTATATTCTCTTAGTGTCTGATAACAGAAATCTCTGTCATCTGTTGCCAGGAGCGAAAGATAAAAAATATCGTCCACCTCCATCTCAGTAATTTTAACAAATGCTCAGACCCAATTCCAAGGTGCAGCCGATCTGATTGTATGGCTCCAGAATTCTGTCACGAGGATGCTATACACAGACATCCAATACAGGTGATCAGATCATTGGGCTGCACATTAAGGAATCGGGAACAGAGTAAGTGAAAAATATATATATTTATTAAAGATAAAGACACACGTGTAAACAAAACCACAGCAAACCATAAGCAAGAAACGAATACAAAGGAACACAACAAACCCCAAAAACAACCTAATCTAACTAGCTAACTAATATGTACAAAAGAGAACACAGATACATGAACAAGGCAGGGGATGAGAGACAAGGGGAGCAGAAGGCCAGGTACTGGGAGCAGACAGCAAGGGGAAGCTGGTATCAGGGGACAGGTATCAGGGGACAGGTCTCAGGGGACAGGGTACAAGGATCAGAGTCCAGGACAAGGCAGGGAACAGATCAGGATCAGGTAACGGATCAGGTTCAGGCAGGGACCAGGCTTACAGAAGGAATTCTGGAGCACTGAGCTTTGTTAAGGGGCGGGTTTATATAGTCCAGCAGACCCAGATCAGGTGTGCTTGATGGCTGGTGGAAAGTCTTGGTGAGGAGACACCCGCTGGTGGTCACCAGAACTACACCCACTGCTGCCGAATGCAACAGTGCCACCAGCAGGTGAGCCCAGTAATGACACCATTCCTGACACCACCAGTGGCTAAGGCCCAATTTTTCAGCCCCTGTTTAACAGGGGCATGTAATTACAATTTTTTATGCAATGCTTTGCAGCAGGGCTCATTCCTGCACTCCAACTAGAGTATCTGGGAGAGGTTGCAGTGTCGTGGCACCAGCACCAGTGCCTAAGGCCCAATTTTTCAGCCTCTGTTTAACAGGGGCGTGTAATTACAATTTTTGATGCAATACTTTGCAACAGGGCTCATTGCTGTGCTCCAAGTACAGTATCTGTGAGGGGTTGCAGTGTTGTGGCACCAGTGCCTAAGGCCCAATTTTTCAGCCCCTGTTTAACAGGGGCGTGTAATTACAATTTTTGATGCAATACTTTGCAACAGGGCTCATTGCTTTGCTCCAAGTACAGTATCTGTGAGGGGTTGCAGTGTTGTGGCACCAGTGCCTAAGGCCCAATTTTTCAGCCCCTGTTTAACAGGGGCGTGTAATTAAAAATTTTGATGCAATACTTTGCAACAGGGCTCATTGCTGTGCTCCAAGTACAGTATCTGTGTGGGGTTGCAGTGTTGTGGCAC
The DNA here is from genome assembly GCA_029206835.1 of Rana muscosa. Classification (NCBI taxonomy): domain Eukaryota; kingdom Metazoa; phylum Chordata; class Amphibia; order Anura; family Ranidae; genus Rana; species Rana muscosa. Next base: position 607,372,523 of record CM055118.1, read on the forward strand.
CAGTGCCTAAGGCCCAATTTTTCAGCCCCTGTTTAACAGGGGTGTGTAACTACAATTTTTGATGCAATACTTTGCAACAGGGCTCATTGCTGTGCTCCAAGTACAATATCTGTGAGGGGTTGCAGTGTTGTGGCACCAGTGCCTAAGGCCCAATTTTTCTGCCCCTGTTTAACAGGGGCATGTAATTACAATTCTTGATCTAATAATTCACAGCAGGGCCCATTCCTGCGCCCACCAAGAGTAACTGTGAGGGCTTACAGTGTTGTGGCAACACCACCACCACCACCAAAGGCCCAATTTTTCTGCCCCTCTTCAACAGGGGCATGCAATTACAATTCTTGATCTAATAATTTACAGTAGGGCCCATTCATGCGCCCACCAAGAGTAACTGTGAGGGCTGACAGTGTTGTAGCACCAGCACCACCACCAAAGGCCCAATTTTTCCTACCACTGTTCAACAATGGCATGTAATTACAATTCCTGATATAATAGTTCACAGCAGGGCGTTCCAGTGCCCACCAAGAGTAACTGTGAGGGCTCACAGTGTTGTGGCAGCACCAACATGTAAGGGGCAAATTTCAGCAGAGTATATACGGCAGGCCCCTACTTTCAAACATCCAACTTACAAACGACTCCTACTTGCAAACGGAAGGAGACAACAGGAAGTGAGAGGAAATCTACCCCTAGGAAGGGAAATTCTCTCCTGTAAGAGTTAATATGGGAAAAAGGTGTCTCCTCTCTACTGATGCTTTATCACCAATCCTTGTTTCAATAAAAAAACCACTTTTCAAAAACATTTGTCATTGGGACGGAAAGTGAGGTGAAATGTTCTGAACAGGTGCACAGACAGCAAAACAAATGTTACAGGGGTGATAACCCTTCCCTATGTTTTCCAAAAAGCTTAAAAATTGATTTTTTGGCTGGAGCTACACTTAAACAATGTACCTGTTCAAAATTACAAACAGATTCTACTTAAGAACAAACCTACCGTCCCTGTCTTGTTTGCACCGCCTGTATACTGCTGTTCAGAGTATATAGGGCCTTTTTTTATTTTGGGTGCGGGGTTCCCCTTAATATCCATACAAGACCAAAAGGGGCTGGTAATGGGCTGGGGTAGGGGGGGGGGTGTGATGGGGTAGCCATGCCATTTTTCTCAAAGATTTTCATCCATATTACCGGGACCAGACATTACATTAATGCCGCAAGCAGTTTTAAATGGCTTTTTTTCCTTTAGAAATGTAATTTTGTGCAGGGACAGTTCTAAACACGGGAAACACATGCCACTTCACAGGCATACTTTAGACACCCCCAGGTACGATATTTAAAGGAATATTTCACATTTTTTTTTTCACTTTATGCATCAGTAAAATGACTGCTCCCGAAAAAAGGCAGTTTTTAAAACTTTGTTTTGCATTGATACATGTCCCCTGGGGCAGAACCCGGGCCTGCAAAACCCTTTTTAGGACAATAACATGCATATTAGTCGTTATAATTAGCACTTTAGATTTCGAACGTTCGCGTCCATTGTATTTAATAGGCTTGTGCAATTCGTTTCGTAACGAATTGAAATTCGTCCGAATTTAGCAACTTTCGGACATTCGGAAGCATTCGAATTTCCGAACAAAGCAATTACGAATAAGACCGAATCCGAAATAAATTATACCGCAAATAGCGAATGCCCGAATGTCTTCGGCATAATTCGTTATGAAAAAGTTACGAATGTACGAATCCATACGAAGCACAATAACACTCACTCTGCTCTGCTCTCTGCTTCTCCCACACCGTGCTGAACTCCCTCTCAAAATGGTGTACAGGGGCGGAGGTTATAGCCGCATGTAAAAAACGAAAGTAAAATACGAGATTTCGAATCCATTCGAAGCACAATAACACTCACTCTGCTCTGCTCTCTGCTTCTCCCTCACCGTGCTGAACCCTCTGAAAATGGTGTACAGGGGCGGAGCCTATAGCCGCATGTTAAAAACGAAAGTAAAATACGAGATTTCGAATCGTTACAAATAACCGCAATGTATTTAGAAAAGTACAAATCCATTCGAAGCACATTAGGCATAATAGGCAGCGTCGTTGTGAGAGAGACACGGAAAATTACGAATCAACGAACCCAAAAAAAGTTACGAAAGTAGGAGTTGTGTCCAGAATCAACGAAAAACAACGTACTCTACCGAAAGTACGAACCCCAAAAAAGTTACGAAAGTAGGAGTTGTGTCCAGAATCAACGAAAAACAACGTACTCTACCGAAAGTACGAATTATAAAGCAACAAAAAATTCAACGAAAAATGTCGCTTGCAAAAATACGAATGAGTCCGAACACGAAAAATCCCGTCTAGCAAAATTACGAATGATTACGAATCAACAGGACCGGAAAGAAACGAACCGAAACGGAACGAATTTTTCCGTTGTGCACAAGTCTAGTATTTAATAGGGTTCTAACATTCACACAATCTTTCAGTCCGTTAGAAGGTTCTGGTGTGAACATCCACACTCCACACTTCGCGAATCATGTCAAGCTAAATTAAAAATTTCCCAGAAACATATGGAATTCCATGCCAGGGGACACCTTCTCTCTTCATACCTCAAGTGGGCAGATTGTTTATGTTCACCCATGGAATGAGTATAATGTATCATTGAGTGTCCTATTATGGTCTATGCCTATGTTTTCTCATTTTAGAAATCATGTATTCCAGGAATACATTTATACCGTAAATTTGTGTACTATTGTGCAATAATAAAAAAATTTTTTTTTTTTATATTAGTGCCTTCAAAGTCCAATTTTCTTTCATTCAGCTTCATACATTCTCTGTACTGTGACAGGCAGGCAGGTGATTGTGCTAGCTGAAGTCAGTGTTTCACTTAGTGTACTGTGTGCTTTGCATAGCGTTCACCTAAAGCTTACCTGAATACAGTGAAGCCCCGTACACACGATCGGATAACCTATGGATTTTCGTCCGATGGATTTGTCCATCGGAAATCCGATGAAACTGTCTTCCATCAATCTTGCCCACACACCATCAGTCAAAAAACCGACCGTTCCAAACGCGGTGACGTAAAACACTCCGATGAGCCGAGAAAAATGAAGTTTAATGCTTCTGAGCATGCGTCGACTTGATTCTGAGCATGCATGGGTTTTTTAACCAATGGACTTGCCCATAGACGATCGGAAATTCCCATCGGTTCTTTATCCATCGGAAAATTTTAAAACAAGTTCTATTTTTTACAACCGATGGAAAAAAGACCGATGGGTACCATACACGATCGGTTGGTCTGATGAAAACCATCCATCGGACGGTTTTCATCAGTCAAACCGATCGTGTGTACGGGGCTTTAGTGGTGTTCTCATAATAAAATCACAGGCAGGGAGCTGCATTAATTTCATGTATTGTACTTCTGTCCTTTGCACAGAATTCACTTAAAGCAGGGGTCTCAAACCTGCGGCCCTCCAGCTGTTGCGGAACTACAAGTCCCATCATGCCTCTGCCTATGGGAGTCATGCTTGTAACTGTTTAGCCTTGCAATGCCTCATGGGAATTGTAGTTCTGCAACAGATGGAGGGCCACCGGTTTGAGACCCCTGACTTAAAGGAACCTGAATACAATTTGTGGTGTTCTCATAATAAAACCACAGGCAGAGAGCTGCAAGTATTTTCAGTTTCAGACTGTGTCCTCTGCACAGTGTTCACCTAAAACTAACTGAAGACAATTGCTGCTTTTCTCATACTAATACCACAGCAGGCAGTTGATTCTGATAGCTGCATTATCAGTACAGATATATATATATATACATCCCACCTTTTGTGCAGTTACATCTCACTGCAGGCCATTAGTATGTCTGGAAGGCAGACAAGGAGAGGCAGACAGTCACGAGGCAATAAAAGAGGGCAAGCAGGCTCTGTGTCTAGAGGCAACAGTGCTGGTCGTGGACACGGTGCATCCTCATCAGCACATGGCCGTGGGACACGCTTGTCCTTCTTTTCGGCAGCTGGCCATGTTCAGCCGCAACATGTCCAAGACTTGGTAGAGTGGATGACCAAGCCATCCTCATCCTTCTCATCCTCTTTCACCCAGGCTCAGGGTACTTTGTCTGGCAAAGCAGGTGCCAAAGCGGCCTCTTCCCTCGGCTCAATGGCATCAGTCACTCCTTCCCTAGCCCCACCATGTCCTCCTGAGGAGTCCCCCGAACTGTTTGACCACAGTGTTGGGTACATGCGCCAGGAGGATGCCCAGCGTTTTGAAGGCTCCGATGATGAAACCCAGCTAGAGGAAGGCAGTAATGTGAGCCCAGAGAGAGGGGGTAGTAACGTGAGCCCAGAGAGAGGGGGTGCCCAACAAGGACAGCTATCTGGCAGTCATGTTCCCCCAGCTGCAGCATACTGCCAGATTTGCTCCAGTGATGAGGAGGGAGGGGATGATGAGGTCACTGACTTCACGTGAGTGCCTGATAGGAGAGAGGAGGAGGAGGAGGCACATCTCCAACAAGGCAGGATGCCCTCCAGGGGCCAGCTTAAGGGCGGCACACCGACTGCATCACACCGCAGAGCTCCGCATATGCAGGGCGCTGCTGTCTCTGCTCGTTATTCCAAAAGTTCTTTGGTGTGGGCCTTTTTTCAGACGTGTGCAGCAGATCGCACCATTGCCATTTGCAACATATGTCTAAAGCGTATATCGTGTGGTCAAAACATCAGCCACTTGGGCACCACGTGCTTGACCAGACATATGTCGACCTGCCATGCGTTTCGTTGGCAAGCCTACCTAAAAGACCCACACCAAGGAACAAAGCGGACATCTCCTTGCTCCTCATCAGCTGGGATCTCCAACCCCACTATACCTTCAGACATCTCTGAAACCTGCACTGAGAGGAATGAAGGTGTAGAATTAGGTGTGTTACAGCCAAGTACTTGTGGGAAATCTGCTATCCGTACACCGACGTCCGATTGTACCAGGCAAATTTCCCTGCCCCAGCTGCTGCACCACCAAAAGAAGTTCGCTCCCAGCCATCCACATGCCCAGCGGTTTGGCTAAATTGCTAGCACTTCAACTGCTGCCTTTTCAGTTGGTAGACTCTGCCCCCTTCCGTGAGTTTGTGGAATGTGTGGTTCCTCAGTGGCAGGTTCCCAACGCCACTTTTTCTCATGGAAGGCGATTCCGGCTCTCTACCGGCTTGTGGAAGACAATGTATTGGCCGTGCTGGACAGGGCGGTCAGTGGTAAGGTGCATAATACCACTGACTCATGGTCCAGCAGGCATGGACAGGGACGTTACCTATCTTTCACGGCGCATTGGGTGACTCTGCTGACAGCTGGGAAGGATGCAGGACAAGGTGCAGTAGTGTTGGAGGTTGTTCCGCCATTACGTCTCCAAAATGTTACTACTGGTAATTCTGACACACCTCTCTCCTCCACCCCCTCCTCTTCTTCTTCCTCCATGGCCTCTACCTGTGCTTTGTCCTTGGAACCAGCGGTGCTCTGTAGGCATTCAAGGGGCTACGCAAGTAAGCAGGCAAAAAGATGCCATGCGGTGCTTGAGCTAGTGTGCTTGGGGGACAGGAGCTATACTGGTGCAGAGATTCTGTCAGCTCTGCAGGGGCAGGCTCAGAGGTGGTTTGCGACAATGGCACCAACCTCCTCTCCGCCCTCCGACAGGGACAACTGACCCATGTGCCCTGTTTGGCTCACATCCTTAACTTGGTGGTGCAGCGGTGCTTGGGCAGGTACCCGGGCTTACAGGAGGTCCTGAAGCAGGCCAGGAAACTCTGTGGGCATTTCTGCCGGTCATATAATGCCAGTGCTCGGCTGGCTGGCCTGCAAAAGGATTACAACCTGCCCAAGAACCGCCTAATCTGTGACATGCCCACCAGGTGGAACTTTACGTTGGCCACGCTGCAGCGGCTGCACACGCAGCAGAGGGCCATCAATGAGTATCTGTTGCAATATGGCACCAGGACAGGGTCAGGGGATCTTGGCTTTTTTCCCCACGCCAGTGGGCCATGATCAGGGATGCATGCACTGTCCTGGCACCATTTGAGGAGGCCATGAGGATGGTGAGTAGTGACATTGCATGCATCAGTGACACTGTCCCTCTTGTCCACCTGTTGGAGCACACGCTGCGTGGAATAATGGACAGGGCATTTGAGGCAGAACAGAGGCAGGAAGAGGAGGACTTCCTTACCTCTCAAGGCCCCCTTTATCCAGACAGTGTTCCTGCTGGCCCGGCTATCACACAGGAAGAGGAGGAGGAGGAGGTTTGTGTCAGCATGGAGGTGGAGACTAGCACTCAGCATCAGCAGCAGTCTTCAAGGGATCAATTACAGTCCCAAGACACCCGTGGACTTGTACGTGGCTGGGAGGAGGTGGCTGCGGATCATGTCGTCCTAAGTGACCCAGAGGACTCTGCACCGAATGCCTCAGCAAACCTACGCTGCATGGCCTCCCTGATCCTGTAAAGCCTGCGGAAGGATCCTCGTATTCGTGCGATCAAGGAGAGGGATCATTACTGGCTGGCAACCCTCCTTGATCCACGTTACAAGGGTAAGGTTGCGGACCTTATCTTGCCGTCGCAGAGGGAGCAGAGGATGAAGCATCTTCGGGAGGCCTTGCAGAAAGGTCTGTGCAACGCGTTCCCAGAGACTGGGAGGTTACAAATTCCTGGTCCTGGACAATGTGTTGCTGAGGCTTCGTTCAGTCAAAGAAGGAGCGGTGGAGAAGGTGGCCGTCTGACTGATGCGTTTTTTAATACGCAGCCCCAAGGTATGATCGGTTCCAGCAACCATCGCCAGTGTCTGGTTTACATGGTGCAGGAATACCTAGGGGCAAGATCAGACTTGGACACCTTTCCCACCGAAAATCCTCTGGGTTACTGGGTCTTGAGGATGGATCACTGGCCAGAGCTTGCACAGTATGCAATTGAGCTACTGGCCTGTCCTGCATTCAGCGTTCTTTCGAAACACACATTCAGTGCTGCTGGAGGCTTTGTAGCGCGATCACAGGGTGCGATCGACTGACCTTCATAAAAATGAATCAGTATTGGATCACCACCAGCTACCTAGCACCTGATGTTGATGTAACCGTATATTTTTTTGAAATGTCAGATCCCTTCAAGACTGCCTATGCTGATGCTGAGTGACTATCCTTTTATGCTGAGTGACTATCATCTTCCTCCTCAATGATCATGCTGATAGCTTGTAAGAACATTTTTGGTTCTGGGCACCGCCACCAGTGGCTAAGGCCCAATTTTCCAGCCCCTGTTTAACAGGGGCGTGTATTTACAATTTTTGATGCAATGCTTTGCAGCAGGGCTCATTGCTGCACTCCAACTACAGCGACTTTGAGGGGTTGCAGTGTTGTGGCACCAGCACCAGTGCCTAAGGCCCAATTTTTCAGCCCCTGTTTAACAGGGGCGTGTAATTACAATTTTTGATGCAATACTTTGCAGCAGGGCTCATTGCTGCGCTCCAAGTACAGTATCTGTGAGGGGTTGCAGTGTTGTGGCACCAGTGCCTAAGGCCCAATTTTTCTGCCCTTGTTCAACAGGGGCATGTAATTACAATTCTTGATCTAATAATTCACAGCAGGGCCCATTCCTGCGCCCACCAAGAGTAACTGTGAGGACTAAAGCCTTGTACACACGACCGTTTTTCTCGTCAAGAAACAACAAGAAAACTGTTGGGAGAGCTTTCTTGCCGAGAAACCGTTCGTGTGTATGGTTTCTCGTCGAGAAAACTGCCGGGAATCTCGACGAGAAAAATAGAGAACCTGCTCTCTATTTTCTCATCAAGATTCTCGTTTTTCTCGTCGGGATTCTCGTCGGCCGGTTTCCCGATGAGAAAACCGGTCGTGTGTATGCTTTTCCGAGTCTTAAAAAATCGTGCATGCTCAGAATCAAGTATAAGACGGGAGCGCTCCTTCTGGTAAAACTAGCGTTCGTAATGGAGATAGCACATTCGTCACGCTAAAACAAACTGAAAGCACGAAGACTGAAAAGCGGGAATCGTCTCTCCCCAAACTTTTACTAACATGCGGTAACACGAGATCAGCAAAAGCAGCCCAAGGGGTGGCGCCATTGGAATCGAACTTCCCCTTTATAGTACCATCGTACGTGTTGTACGTGACTGCGCTTTACAGCGACGAGATTTGGAATTGACAGTGTGCATGGAAAGCTTGACAAGAATCTCGTCAAGCTTGACAAGATTCTCGTCGAGAAAAACAACAGTTTTTTTTACGACGAGATTCTCGGCCGTGTGTACGAGTTTTTACAGTGTTGTGGCACCAGCACCACCACCACCACCACCAAAGGCCCAAATTTTACTACCTCTGTTCAACAATGGCATGTAATTACAATTCTTGATATAATAGTTCACAGCAGGGCATTCCAGCGCCCACCAAGAGTAACTGTGAGGGCTTACAGTGTTGTGGCAACACCAACACCTAAGGGACAAATTTCTGCAGAGTATATACGGCAGGCCCCTACTTTCAAACATCCAACTTACAAATGACTCCTACTTCCAAACGGAAGGGGACAACAGAAAGTGAAAGGAAATCTACCCCTAGGAAGGGAAATTCTCTCCTGTAAGAGTTAATATGGGAAAAAAGTGTCTTCTCTCCACTGATGCTTTATCAACAATCCTTGTTTCAATAAAAAAAACAAATTTTCAAAAAACATTTGTCATTGGGACGGAAAGTGAGGTGAAATGTTCTGAACAGGTGCACACTGCACAGACAGCAAAATAAATGTTACAGGGGTGATAACCCTTCCCTATGTTTTTCAAAAGCTTAAAAATAGATTTTTGGGCTGGAGCTACACTTAAAAAATGTACCTGTTCCAAATTACAAACAGATTCTACTTAAGAACAAACCTACAGTCCCTGTCTTGTTTGCACCGCCTGTATACTGCTGTTCTGAGTATATAGGGACTTTTTTTAATTTGGTTGCGGGGTTCCCCTTAATATCCATACAAGACCCAAAGGGGCTGGTAGTGGGCTGGGGGGGGGGTGGATACCCATGCCATTATTCTCAATAATTTTCATCCATATTGCCGGGACCAGACATTATATTAAAGCCGCAAGCAGCTTTGAATTACTTTTTTTTTCCCTTTAGAAATGTCATTTTGTGCAGGGACAGTTCTAAACACGGGAAACACGTGCCACTTCACAGGCATACTTTAGACACCCCCCAGGTACGATATTTAAAGAAATATTTGACTTTTTTTTTCACTTTAAGCATCATTAAAATCACTGCTCCCGAAAAAACGTCCATTTTTAAAACTTTTTTTTTCATTGATACATGTTCCCTGGGGCAGGACCCGGGTCCCCAAACCCTTTTTAGGACAATAACTTGCATATTAGCCTTTATAATTAGCACTTTTGATTTCGAACGTTCGAGTCCATTGTATTTAATAGGGTTCTAAAGTTTGCGTGAACTTTCGGTCCGTTCGCAGGTTCTGGTGCGAACCGAACCGGGGGGTGTTCGGCTCATCCCTAATACTGAATATCCTCAATGTTACCAGCTCTAAAATCGGCACACTTTTGTTAGTTCAACTAAAGGAAATCTTCTCAGTCCTCATATTTGTTCTGCCCCATTATTAGTACTCATTTAATTTTGTGATTACTACTGTGATGTATAGAGGAACATAAAGGATCTCAGCTACTCTATATATAGCACTTGTGAAAAAGTGTCCCTGAAAATATTTTTGAAATGTTGGCAACTATGCACTTAGGCACTGCCCAAGGGCCACCGGGTCAGTAGGGGGCCCCATGAGAGGCTCCTGGGATCCTGTGATATTAAAGCGGTAGTAAACGTCGCTAAAATTACTACTTTTTAGAGGCCCTGAGGTAGGTTATGCCACAATGTACAAGTATGCACAGCATATTAGCACATTAGGGTATACTTAAATTGTCAGACTGAGCCCTCCAGTGCTGTGCTGTGATCAATCTGGTGGGGCCCAGGTGCTTCCATCTTCACCTGGTCTTCCTTCTGGGTTCTGTGCCTTTGGTCACTTGCCTTGGCCGGGCTGCATTGATGTCATTCCCATGCATGCTCATGCGCATCCTCTCTCTCTCATCCCCACTTTCTCTCTCATCCTCCCTCTCTTACCCCTCACCCCTCTCTCTTCCCCTCTCTCTCTCTCTCTCTCTCTCTCTTTCTCTCATTCTCCCTCTCTCTCTTTAATTTAATTTGTTATAACAAAAAATAGTTTGCATTGTTTATTTATTTATTATTTATAAAAGGCGCATCAAAATCCTCAGCACCAGGCCCGTGATGTTCTTAATCTGGTCCTGTCTGTCCTCCGCCCGATGCCTCTGTGTGCCAGGCTCCGTTCCCTGTGAGCGTCGCGATGCATGGGGGCGGAGCCTGGCGGCAAATTCAAAAAGTACACAAAACATAACACATACACACATAACACGTAATGTTACAGATTACATTACTGTATGAAATAATTTCACATCCCTTTTGTCCCTAGTGGTTTGTCCAGTGCCCTGCATGCACTTTTATTTTATATATACTGTTCTTTTTGCCTGGAAACTTGAGACTGTCCATGGCAACCAAAAAGTGTCCCTTTACATCAAAAGTGGTTTTAGACCAGCTAGAAAACAGCGATAATTTTATTTTATAATTATTTATACTTATTTATTATATTACAATTTATGATTTCATGTTTCATGTTTCAAACTTTATCATATCCGGGATGTCTACTAGACTCTTGTTTGGACAGATTTAAGTGTGTTATTACTAAGAATTACAGGTCTACAATATAAAACGCCAAATTTCTATGCAAAACAAATGTACCGCTTTGAGTCGCAAAAATCTGACATAATCATACCACCAGGGTGGCTACGACCAAAGTCATCGAAGGGCCATGGCACTAATGTTTTAGATTCTAGGGACAGCAGCAGGAAGGGTAAAAAAGCAACATGAAAGGAAGAAGGAAATTAGAGCGGATTACACGGGAAACATAAAACATTATTTTATTTTCGTATGTTATGATCCCAACAATATTATGATCTTAGTGTCCAACTGTTCCTGGGGTCTTTTAGGATCCTAGCAATGCCCCTAAGTGTAGCCTGTTAGAATTTGTTCATAATAGGAAAAATGTTTTGCACAAATGACACTTACAGATGTATGCCTCCATATAGGAAAGTGTGTTCTTGTTACTTATTGCAGTCAGCAAGATTCTTTTTGTCATGTTCTGACCTGCTGCAGAAATATTACAGCTGGAATCTGATTGGTTGCTATGGATATTCCTCTGAGACAGACTCCAGGGTAAATGAGTCTGTTCACAAGAAGATGAAGCGTGATATCTAATCTGACAGTTAAAGCTTTATTAAGTAATTCAGGATCCTTTTTTTCAAGATAATTTACCCAAATAAGTAAATCATATTCTCTTCACAGAATGGCTTATTCACTTATGGAGTGCTAGACATTTATATAAATTCAAGGGAAAATAAAACCTGCTTTCAAATAAGGTCTAATTTACCATTAACGCTTTTTGCCATAAATATATATTTGCAGTGCTCACTGAGATTATTGCACAGCTGGGGGACATGATTTCTGTTTCTTCCTAATTAGGCTGTAGAAACACATCTGGCTTATACACTATGAACATGAGATTGAAAGTTTCTCCTGTGACATATTAAAGGGAAGCATTTTAAATGAATAGCTGTTTTAATTTTTTTTGGGGGCCAGATGTACTAAACAGTATTCCACACCATGGGGTTGATATGAGTAGAGAATGTTCACCTAGCTTAGGACTTACTGTAGTTGTGTTCCCTTCAATCATCCAATCATGTGTAAGGTGAAAACTTGTTTTTGAACTTTCCTTGCACTAATTGGGTTTTCAAAGTGAACGTTCACTTTCTTGAAGAAAACGCCACATTTGTCAAAAACAATAATATAGTATATACTGTATAATTGATATATAAGCAATTTTGAAATTTAACATTATTAAGAATTATCTTTCAATTTTAATCTGCAGCTACTGTATGGCAAGCTGGAGGCCATTGGTTTATGTGATTGCTTTACAAGGCATCTCTTGTAATAAGAATTTCATTGTTGGTTAGTTACTCCATAACACCTGATTAAAGATATACTGGCCCTGTAGCTTACCTGATTAGAACACTGAGATGTGCTTGGGTGATTATAATGAAAGCAGACCATCCCATTCCAAAAAAGAATCGGAATAGAAATAATTAGACTCAGCTATTTTTGTACAACAGAGAAATAATAATAATACATTTTATTTATAGGCACCTTTCAGAACACCCAAGGTCACCTTTCAAAGATAACAACCAAACAACAAAAAAGTAAATAAATAAAATAAAATACATTACATAACCATTAAATTACAAAAACAAATCAATGTCAGACAGAGTATGCTACTTTAAAAAGATGAGTTTTAAACGTGATTTGAAGATGGGTAGGAAATCAATGTTGTGGATGTCAGGTGGCAGGGAATTCCAAAGTCGGTGGGCAGAGCAGCTAAAGGCTCTCAATCCCATTGTGATCAAGTGGGCGGATGGAACATTGAGATGAATGAAAAGACCTGAGGGAGTCTGTTGATAATTAGGAGTTCAGAAAGGTACGGAGGGGCGAGGTAATGAATGTGGAAATAAGAAGAATATTGCGCTAGTCCTATAACTAAACCAAAGGTGAAAAATAACAAGTGGAAATAAAACAAAAGTGGCTGCACAAAACGTGACCAAAATGAAAATGGCAGTACTGTTGGGTGTGAGAAACAGACGAAGACAAATAGTCTTACGCTAGATGTAAATATGCTGACCGAGTGACATTACTGATGTGAGCTTGGAAAGATAGTGTGCTATCAAGGATGACACCCAGACTCTTTACCCGAGGGGAAGGAAAGATTATGGAGTTTTCAATATTACCTGAAAAACTGTTAAGCTTTGTCAGGGTTGATTTCATACCAATGAGGAGAACCTTGGTTTTGTCACTGTTCAATTTGAGAAAGTTGGGAGAGAGCCAGGATTTGATTTTCTGTAAACAATCAGTAAGGGATTTGGGATGAAGGGTTGTAGTAGGTTTAGTGGACACATAGAATTGGGTGTCATCCACATAGAAATAGAAGTGGATGTTAAATTTACAAAATATGAGACCAAAAGGAAGAAGATAGATTATAAACACAAGGGGCCCAAGGACAGAACACTGGGGCATGCAAGTAGAGATTAGAGATGGTTGAGATTTGAAAGATTTGAGTTGGATGAATTGAGTAGGCCAGAGAGATAAGATTTAACCTCCCTGGTGGTCTGATTGTGTCAGTATTTTTGAATGTCAAAGCGGTACATTGTTTTGCATGGACATTTGTTGTTTTGTATTGTAGGCCTGTAACTCTAAGGAATAACTCACTTAAATCTGTTCAAACAAGAGTCTAGTAGACATCCTGAGGTATTATAAAGTTTGAAACACGAGATCATAAATTATAATATAATAAAAAATTATAAATAATTATAAAAAATTATAATATGATAATAATAAATTGTATTGAATAATGTAATCAAACCAAAAACACTGACATTTGTCCAAACAAGGATGTGATATTACTAGTCACTGATATACTAGACAGTGCATATTAGTTTAATAAACATCCCGGGTATGAAACATTTTGAAACATGGGACTGCACAAATTCTGACATCACAATCAGGACAATGGAACCTGGTTTCCTTTCTGATTTTCTTTCCACTGTCATCTCGCTTCGAGCAACAAACCACACAGATCCTAGTAGGTGAGGACTTTTTCTCGGTTGGTGGGATCTTGTCCATTAAGTGATGACCAGTCAGGCGTTCCGAGTTGACAACACCAACAGCACGATGTCCAGCTCTATTCACAGCCATTGATGGTGTTTGGTGGTTCACAAAGTTACGTTTGGCAATTTTCCAAATTAAGTCACAATGAATCACAGGCTAGCCATTCTTTTTTTTTTAGCAAAATGTAGACATTCCACAAGCATTGCTCAAGAAGATGCCTGAAGATCTTCTTGTAGTACTTATTTTGCTGTTTCCGCATTGCTGGGTGGAATGTCATTGCTTGTTCAGCTCTGTTGACACCTCCATTGGTGTTATTGTAGTCTATCACTACTTGTGGCGTCATGATTTCTTTCCCACCTTTCGTGCGTACCATAACAGCGGAGGTGTTATGAACTATAACTATAGGTTCTTTTTGGGTCTTTTTTCCTTGTAGCTTTTTAATACCTTTTTTTGGCACTTTTTAAACAGCCTTTTTTTTTTTTTTTTTCCTTCAGCCTACTAATTAAGGGGAGTGGTTAATTGGTCACAGGTGCTTGAGGCCTATATAAATTTTTGTAGAGCTCATTTAGAGCCTGCTCATCTTGAGTTTGCTAAAACTCTGTCCAAGTGGAACTGGACTAAGTGGTGAGTTAAAATCAAGAGCTTAAAACAGGAGGCTAAAACAGGGGTCATAGTAGCTGTGTAGTGTGCGTACTTGAGTGTTGTCTGAGAAGTTTGTGTGGATCGTTAGTACTTGTGTTTTGTGGGTGCACGCTGGCCCGTTGGTCTGTGAGTACACGCTGGTCTGCGAGTGCACGTAGGTCTGCGAGTACCTGTGTATTGTCTTGTTGAGTACCTGTGTATTGTCTTGTTGAGTAGTTGTGTCAGGAAGCTAGTTGTTAGGCAATTTGGACAGGGTATAATCCCTAATCCTCATTAAATTAATAGGTACGATGCCCGGTGGGTGTGGCGAGGCGACTCAGTGTACATCTTGCGGCATGTATGCGTTCCTTGATCATCTGATCGAGGGCGATTACTGCTGTGCAAAATGTAAGCACATTGTTTTCCTGTAAGCCCAGGTTCTGAATCTGTGGAAGCAACTGTCAGCACTGGGAAGACCCTCCACACTAAAGGAGAGCCGGAAACATACCCGGCAGGTGATGGCAGGGGCCAGCACATAGGTGGGTGGAGACAAAGAGATGCAGGCACCAGAAAATAGTAGATGGGTGACAGTCAGGAAGGGTAGAGGGGAAGTGCCAGGGAGGCCGATCCAGGGCTGGAGCATCCCAATAAGTATGCTCCATTGAGTGACATTGGTGAAACCAGTCAGGGACCAGCACTGCTGGATCTGAGGGACTCTCCTAGCTGCCGGGGGGGGGGGGAAGAACTCCTCCAGTGAGAGTGGGGGGAAGCAAAGGGAAAGGAAAGACAGATTCTGGTGGTAGGGGATTCAATTCTTAGAAGGACAGAGAGGGCAATCTGTAACAAAGACCTGAAGCGCCGAACTGTATGTTGTCTACCGGGCGCTCGGGTTCGGCACATCACGGATCTGGTGGACAGATTACCGGGAGGGGCTGGGGAAGACCCAGCTGTCATGGTGCATGTTGGCACCAATGACAAAGTCAGAGGCAGATGGAGTGACCTAAAGAATGATTTTAGGAACTTGGGAGCTAAATTGAGGAAAAGGACCTCCAAGGTAGTATTCTCAGGAATACTACCGGTACATTGAGCCACACCAGAAAGGCAGAGGGAGATTAGGGAAGTGAACAAGTGGATGAAGAGCTGGTGTAGTAAGGAGAGGTTTGGGTTTCTGGAGGACTGGGTCAACTTCTCAGTCGATAACCAGTACTCTAGAAGGGACGAACTGCACCTAAACAAGGAGGATGCAGATCAGCTGGGAATAAGGATGGCCAAAAAGTTAGAGGGGTTTTTAAACTAGGCGACGGGGGGGAGGGTCCAGAGATAGAGAGAGTCAGCATGGAACGTATTCCAGAGGGTAGTATTAGGGGCATTAGTGGTAGGGTAACCAAAGCACATATACCCAAGGTAAGTATAGTAGCAAGTCCTAGTTGCAATCTAAGAACACCCAAGAGGATAGTATGTGACCGGTCAAAATATATTAATGCATTAAAGTGTTTGTTCACCAATGCTAACAGTCTGCCAAGCAAAATAGGTGAGTTGGAAGCTCTGGTGCATGAGGAGAGCTAGCCTATGATGTAATCGGTATTGCTGAAACTTGGCTTAATTCCTCACATCACTGGGCTATTAATATTCCTGGCTATGCACTCTTTTGGAAAGACAGGGTAAAAAGGAAAGGTCTGTCTCTATGTGAGAAGTGATCTCAAAGCAAGTGTGAAAGAGGACCCGCTCTCAATTTGAAAATGTTGTTGTCGATTCTGCTTGGGGCCCCCCCAAATTCTTTCAAACAGCCCTGAGTGGTGTTAATAATCAATTTCTAGGTATATCAAAAGGTTCTTTTAGGGATTTTTAAGACACCATATAATATGGCTTTAAATTTAAAATGAGTTTTAGAACCATATTGAATATTTAAAAACACTGAATCACTGTGTCAGATGCAGAAACACATTCTGATTATCATAACACCTCTGACTCTTCTTGGCCCTTTCCAATAATGGCGCAAGCTCACTGAAAGCTTCCATTCATAAATCCGGCAATGACGGATTTGACGGCTCCCGCGCGCATGCGCAGGAGTGACGTCATCGCCGTTCCAGCCAATTACAGCGCCGGAATGGCGAAAACAGGAACTAGCGACGAGGGAACATGGCGGCGGCGGTGGACGGGACCGAGGCGGACTTCGGGGGCTTCCATCTCAGGTAAGTGACACATAATGAGCTAGTATGCTGTGCATACTAGCTCATTATGCCTTTCTCTTGCAGGTTATTTTTATTTATTTTTAAATATACAAGGGTTTACTTCCTCTTTAAGAGCAGATCACGTGGTGAATTTATATATATATTTTTAACCAAAATAACCAAACTTATTACTTCTCTCCTTAGCTATTTTATTGTTATTTTAAAAATAAAATAAAAATTTACTGTTCGTATGCAAAAGAAACTAAATTTTAAAGTGTTCATTTGATGGTAGCATTGCATTACAAATACAGAGAATGTAAAAAGCCTTTATTTCATTTGTAAATACATTTCCCATTTGTTATAAATAGACCTAATGGCAGATGAAATGTGTTGTTTTATCTACAGTAATCTGTTATTCAAAACTACCACTGTTTAAACTCGAAAAATTATTTTTCCTTGTTTTTCCTTAAAATACAGTATATAGAAATAATACATAGTTGTGGGAGCTCAAGTGGCTCATAAAACGTATAGTTTTTATAGTACCAGTACCCACGCATTGCAATATGGGCTTTGCTAAATTGAATGTAAGTTGATTTGTCTGCAAGTGTCTTAGTTTTTGGAACATGGTAGTTGTCAAATGCCGCGTACACACGATCGGAATTTCCGACAACAAAACCGCAGATTTTTTTTCCGACTGATTTTCGCTAAAACTTGTCTTGCATACACACGGTCACACAAATGTTGTCGGAAATTCCGATCGCCAAGAACGCGGTGATGTACAACACTACAACGAGCCGAGAAAAATTAAGTTAAATGATTCCGAGCATGCGTCAAATTGATTCCGAGCATGCGTAGGATTTTTGTGCGTCAGGATAGGATACACGCGGTCCGAAAAATTGAGAACCAGCTCTCAATCATTTGTTGTGGGAAATTCCGACAGCAAATGTCTGATTGAGCCTACACACGGTCTAAATATCCGACCAAAAGCTCACATGGAACATTTGTTGTCGGAAATTCCGATCGTGTGTACGCGGCATGAGGTTTCAAATCAAATACTCATAGACATCACTAAAGGGCTTTATTATAAGAAATATGGGGGCTGTTTTACCAAACGTTTGCGCCATGAGTATTGGCGCATCTGCGTGCGCAATGGCTGTTTTGGTATTTACAAAACATTAGCGCCAGTAGCGCAGCCCTATTTCCCATTTACTATAGTGTTCTCTGCGCCCGGGAGGAGGCGCTCAGTGCGCTACTATGGACCTGGCGCACAGCATGTTAAAATCTAAATATAAAGAAGTTGGAAGTGAGTATATAATGGGGGTGATGTGGGTTGATGTGAGGAAGTGTAGTGACACCTGCCCAAATAACAAACATGGCCAAAATAGAGTGGGAAAGTAACTTTTTCAAAACCAGCCCGCTGCGCCGGCAATTCCGATTCGAGCTGCGGGAGTTTTTTTTTAGCTCAGCGCGGGAATTTCAATGGTTTAAATGCACCGGGACACTGCGCCGGCAAAATCTTAGTAAATGTCAAGTCACCTAAATCAATTTGCATAAGTTGAACAGGCGCAGCTCTGAACTTGCCAGTGCGCCTGCAAAATGACATTTCTAAAGGAAAAAAAAACCCATTAAAAGCAGCCGCGGCTGTAATGAATTGTCGGCTCCCGGCAATATAGAGAAAAGTCTTTGAAAGTCTTTGCTAACCAAAAAAAAAAAGCGTGGGGGTTCCCCCAAATTCCATAACCAGGCCCTTCAGGTCTGGAATGGATATTAAGGGGAACCCCGCTGCAATTTTTTTAAAAAAATGACGTACGGGTTCCCCCCAAATATCCAAACCAGGCCCTTCAGATCTGGCATGGATTTTAAGGGGAACTCCACCCCAAATTTTATAAAAAAATGGCGTGGAGTTCCCCCAAAAATCCACACCAGACTCTTATCCGAGCACGCAACCTGGCCGGCCGCAGGGGAAGAGGGGGGACGAGAGAGCGGCCCCCCTCCCTCCTGAACCATACCAGGCCACATGCCCTCAACATGGGGAGGATGTCCCCATGTTGATGGGGACAAGGGCCTCATCCCCACAACCCTTGCCCGGTGGTTGTGGGGGTCTGCGGGCGGGGGGCTTATCGGAATCTGGAAGACCCCTTTAACAAAGGGGACCCCCAGATCCTGCCCCCCCCCCCGTGTGAAATGGTAATGGGGTACAATTGTACCCCTACCATTTCACAAGGAAAGTGTCAAAAATTTAAAAAATGACAAGAGCCGGTTTTTGACAATTCCTTTATTAATGTATTTTCTTTTCTTCCATCTTCTTCTTCCATCTTCTTCTTTTCTCCATTCGGGTTTCTTCCTCCATCTTCATCTTCCTCTTCATCTTTATCTTTATCTTCATCTTCCTTCTTCCTTCGGTGTTCTCGTCCGCATCTTGCTCCGGCGTCTTCCCTTCTTCTTTCTTCTTCGGCCGCTCCGTTTGAATTGGAGGTTCCCGCTGTGCGACGCTTCAGTTCTCCACTTGGTCCGCTTACACCCGGTGGCTCCGCCCCCCTCTGTCACCACGGGGAAAGTCCCCGTGAAATCCATGTGCGTCAGAGGGGGGCGGGGTCACGGGTGTAAGCGGACCCAGAGGCGAACTGAAGCGTCGCACAGCGGGAACCTCCAATTCAAACGGAGCGGCCGGAGAAGAAAGAAGAAGGGAAGACGCCGGAGCAAGATGCTGGACGAGAACACCGAAGGAAGAAGGAAGATGAAGATGAAGATAAAGATGAAGAGGAAGATGAAGATGGAGGAAGAAACCCGAATGGAGAAAAGAAGAAGATGGAAGAAGAAGAAGAAGGAAGAAGATAGAAAAAAAGAAAAGACATTAATAAAGGAATTGTCAAAAACCGGCTCTTGTCATTTTTTACATTTTTGACACTTTCCTTGTGAAATGGTAGGGGTACATTTGTACCCCATTACCATTTCACACAGGCGGGGGGCCGGGATCTGGGGGTCCCCTTTGTTAAAGGGGTCTTCCAGATTCCGATAAGCCCCCCGCCCGCAGACCCCCACAACCACCGGGCAAGGGTTGTGGGGATGAGGCCCTTGTCCCCATCAACATGGGGACATCCTCCCCATGTTGAGGGCATGTGGCCTGGTACGGTTCAGGAGGGAGGGGGGCTGCTCTCTCGTCCCCCCCTCTTCCCCTGCGGCCGGCCAGGTTATGTGCTCGGATAAAGGGTCTGGTGTGAATTTTTAGGGGGACTCCACGCCTTTTTTTTTTTTAATTTGGGGTGGAGTTCCACTTAAAATCCATGCCAGATCTGAAGGGCCTGGTTTGGATATTTGGGGGGAACCCCACGTCATTTTTTTTTAAATTTGCAGCGGGGTTCCCCTTAATATCCATTCCAGACCTGAAGGGCCTGGTTATGGAATTTGGGGGAACCCCCACACATTTTTTTTTTGGTTAGCAAAGACTTTCAATTACTTTTATCTGTATTGACAGGAACCAGCAATTCATTACAGCCGCAAGGACTTTTAAATGAATATTATTTTACTTTAGAAATGTCATTTTGCTCTCCAACTGTTATAAACATGGAAAACATGTGCTACTTTACAGGCATACTATAGACACCCCCCGGGGATGATATTTAGGGCCAGTTCACACCAGATGCAGTGCAGTGCGTTTTTTTGATGCCTGAAAAACGCAAAGAAAGTTGATCACATTAATGCCAATGGCATAGTTCACACCACTGCAGTCCGTTCCAGTGCATTTCAGAAAGCCAAAAAATAATTGGTCATGCTGCATTTTTTTGGTACAAAACTGTACTGGACCCCAGTAAAACACATCAAAAGCGCAGCGGAACATACCAAAAATACACTGGAATGCACCGCAACGCACCTAAATGCACCAAAGACGCACTGCAACACACTTGTCCTAAGTGAAAAGAGGCGGAAAAAAACACTGGACTGCATCAAAAATGCACTGGAATGTGTCAAAAACGCGCATGCAGAAAAGCACCTGGAACGCACCCAGACTGCGTTTCTATAGTGTGAACTAGGGCCAGTTCACACCATAGAAACACAATCCGGATGCGTTCCAGGTGCTTTTCTGCATGCACTTTTTTCATGCGTTCCGGTGCATTTTTGGTAAGTTTTTGATGCAGTCCAGTGCTTTGTTTTCACCCCTCTTTTTTATTAACCATAAATAAGGACAAGTGTGTTCCAGTGCATTTTTGGTGCATTTAGGTGTGTTCCTGTGCATTCCAGTGCGTTTATGATGCGTTTTGATGCGTTCCAGTACAGTCCAGTGCAGGTAAAATGCAGCATGTTCTACTTTTTTGGTGGAACTGGAACGCACTGGAACAAACAATGCCATTTAGAACCATATAACCAACTTTCCATGCATTTTGGATGCATAAAAAACGCAATGGACTGTATGTGGTGTGAAATGGCCCTTAAGCAATTTGGTATATTTAAAGGCACTTCTCCTTGTTTTGTTTTTGGTGTTGTCCAAATTGGTGACATTGATATATGTCCCTTAGGGTGGGACCTGGGCCCCCATTTTAAGGCCAATAACTAGACTAGAAGATAAGCCAGCCAAGTGAGGACTAGCAAAATTAACAAGTCAGTTCCCATAGACTGCAATAGTATTTGTTGGTGGGGGGGAGGGGTGATTGTCCCATCTCTAATTTTGTAGCATGCTGGATGATGTGCTTAATTTTGGACGGGGGGGTTATTTTTTGCTAGCTGCATTGGTGTTGTTCTGCACATGCCCAGCCAGTTTGTTTTTTTTGGCGTGCTTTTTGTGTGTGAACAGCGCCTGGATATTTCTGGGCATGCTCACTCAGAGAGTGTTTTTATGGGTTAGAAATTGAAGGACATCTTAACAGGTGTGCCCACTTTGAATTTCAGTCTCTACATTGGGAGAACTTGCATTCTGGGTGTTTCATGGACTGTGCATGTGTTTTCAATTGCCTCATTAGCACACAAACATATGTTATATAAAGCTCACAGAGCATTCGGTCGATTGCCTTAAGAAGAGGCAAGTGTGTGTGTGTGTGGGGGGCAAAATGTACATGTTGGTGTCCTTATCGAGTTTGTAACACATGTATTTTATTTGTTATGTCTTTGCAAAACAAGTGATTGGTTAACTTATGTGGATTGTATATTTTTGGTGTGGGGGAGATATGTTCCCCTGAAATAATTCTGATGTTGTTAATGTGTGTTGTTTGTTCACTTTGATTTAATTGTCTGCTGCATTTTTTTGGCCAAAAATTGCTCAAGATGTTGAGTCTGTAACTGTTTCAAATTGACCATGTTTTTTATTTTGCCTTCCCTTTTGTTTTGTTGAACAATAAAATTAGATGGAAAGTTTTGATGTTTGTTTTGTGTTTTCTTTGCAACAAATGTGACAGCTGATTGGCATGTCAAAACAAAACAGGTGTGATTTGTCTAATCTGGTGCCTTCATGGTAGTATATGCATGGATTGTGTGCTGCCATGGAGCGTCACCAGGAAATGAAATACAGAGCGGTAAGTATTACATTTTCCTTTTTTTACTGCAGTGGTTCTCAGCCTCAGTCCTAAAGTACCCCCAACAGGACATGTTTTGTGAATTTATCTTATCGAGAATTGCTGTCCAAAAATCAAAACCATTGACTGTGATTTAAAGCACATGTGCAAGATGAAGGAAAACCTGCAAACATGGCCTGTTGGGGGTACTTGAGAAGCACTGATTTAGAGCACTGCACTTAAAAACAGCTCAAGGCCATACAATTCTAATTGTGGGCATTTTGAAGGAAACGAAGTAAGTGTTAGAACCCCTGCGTGTGTGTTTTTTTTTTTATATTTTTTTTTGTAGTTTGGCCTTTGTCTCCTTTTCTTAACATTGGCTTCACTTCCTGTCACACAGCTAAACAGGAAGTGAAGGTAAAACCCTACCAATGGCTTTTCTTGGGGACACACAGATCAATCTAACTAGTGTCCCCATTAATCAAATTGCACTCTAGCACTTTGTTGTGTACACCCCAAATCATTGGGTAGTTTGGGGTTTAGTAAAGACAAATCCACTCTGCAGTAAAAGTGTAGCTGCTGAAAATCTGAGGGAAAGTACTGGTGATTGGATGTTACAATCATGTAAAAGCAAAGATGTTTTTTTTTTGGCTTGCATGTCCCCCTCAGATATACAGCAAGTGCACTTGTAGTGCAAAGTAGATTTGCCTTTAGTAAATAAACCCCACAGTCCAAACTACCTAATAATTTGTGGTGTACCCTGCAATATGCTCGAGTGCAATGTGCATAATGGGGAAAGTATTTAGACTGACCTGTGTGTCCCCAAGGAAAGACATTGTTAGGGATTTTCCCTCACTTCCTGTGTGGCTATGTGACAGGAAGTGAATTATTTGGAAGGATAAAGTGGCCAAATTATTTAGTTTAACTCTTCAAAGACTCATTCCTAAGTTGAATTGTGATGCATGTCAATGGCCCATTTTGACCCTCTTTAATCACTTGAGATCAGCGCTATAACTGATCGACGGCCACAGCATGGTCCTCAATTGCCGGGAGTCCGTCAATAAACGTCCTCCCCTTTGCGCGCGCTGTGGTCACAGAGTCACTGTGACTCGGGTGATGACAGATCCGAGTAAGGGGCTGATCCCTGCCCTTTACCATGTGATCAGCTGTCAGCAAATGACAGCTGATCACGTGATGTAAACAAAAGCTGGGTAATGGTTTTTGTTTTCTCCTTGTGCTGACAGCGTGAGCATAAAAAAAAGGCAATCACCGGCTTATGTGCAAGGGACATGGGGCCCGAAGAGGAAGAGGCAATTCTGCATCATCTGTGACAATTAGTAGCCCCTGCCAGTGCCACTGCCACCTATCAATGCCCACCACTGGTGCCAATCAGTGGCACCTAGCAGTGCTGCCAGTGCCTATCAGTGCCCATCACTGCCAACTATCATTGCCACCTAGCAGTGCCACTTCTCACTGCCCACCAGTGCTAAATAGCAATGCCACCTCTCAGTGCCCACCCTTGCCACCTTATCGGTGCCCATCAGTGCAGTCTCATCAGTGTACATCAATTAAGAAGAAAAATTACCTTTTTTAAAAATATTAACCAGTTTCCTACCGCCCACCGTCAAATGACATCATTGGCTTTGTGCGGTGACATCTGAATGATGCCTGCAGTTGCAGGCATCATTCAGATATCATTCTTTTCAGCCGGCGATTCTGTGCACAATAAAAACGATCATAGTGGCAGTTCCACCGCTTGATCGTTCTTATAGGCGGGGGGAGGGGACGTCCCCCCCTCTCTTGCCGCCATCCTGTGCTTCTCCCTATCTCTCCCGTGCCATCTGGGGCTCGGAGAACGATTTGGAGATGACTGGTGACCAGATGGTCATCAGTCATCTCTATGACCGTCGGAGGCGCGGGCACGACGTTATGACATCATGCCGTGTTCCCGTATGTTAACCAAGCCGTGATCTTGGCTGTCAGCATGAGATTGGTGATTTTTTTGGAACAATATCATGCTTTCCAGCCTGGAGGAGAGATGCGGGGTCTTATTGACCCTGCATCTCTCCATAAAGAGGACCTGTCACACACATTCCTATTACAAGGGATGTTTACATTCCTTGTAATAGGAATAAAAGAGATCCCAAAAAATTAAAAAAATTAAAAAAGAGTAAGAAATACAAAAAAGTCAAAAAACAAAAACAAAAAAAAAAACAAAAATAAGAAAAAACGCCCATGTCCCCGGTAGCTCGCGCTCAGAAGCGAACACACGCGTAAGTCCCGCCCACATATGTAAACGCCGTTCAAACCACACATGTGAGTTATTGCTGCGTGCGTTAGAACGAGTGCAGCAATTCTAGCACTAGACCTCCTCTGTAATGCCAAAATGGTAACGTGTAAAAAAAATTTAAGCATCGCCTAGGGAGATTTTTAATTACTGAAGTTTGGTGTCATGCCATGTGTGTGCGCAATTTTAAAGCGTGACGTGTTAGGTATCTATTTACTCAGCATAACAACATCTTTCACATTATACCAAAAAATTGGCCGTAACTTTACTGTTTTGTAATATTTTTAGCAAACAAAAGGCGTTTGAAAATTTATTGCGCAAATACCGAGCAAGATAAAAATTTGCAATGACCGCCATCTTATTCCCTAGGGTGTCTGCTCCAAAAAAATATATAATGTTTGGTGTTTTGAAGTAATTTTATAGCCATAAATTTATGATTTTTACATGAAGGAGAGAAGTGCCAGAATAGGCCCAATGCTGAAGTGGGTAAAATATCCATTTATTTATTTTTTAAACTCGGTCTTTTGTATTTATAGAAAAAATAAAAAAATAAAACACAAAGGTGATCAAATAGCACCAAAAGCAAGCTCTATTTGTGTGCCAACAAATAAAACATTTTCATTGGGTTACAGTGTTGTATGAGCGCGCAATTGTCATTAAAAGTGCATCAGCGCTGAAATGTGAAACTTGGTCTTGGCAGTGCGCAAGTGGTTAATATAAGGCTACATGCACACGGACGTTTTTCCAACCGCTTGTTTGAGCGTTTTTTGCAGCTTAAAAACATCTCTCCATGTTAGCCTATGGCCTCATGGCCACCATGGCGTTTTGGAGCTGTAAATGGCATAGGCGTTTTTAGGCCCCATGTAGACGGGACGCTGGTGCAAAGTGTTCTGAACTAAGGTTGAAAGTGGCGTTTAGAAAGGCGCGCTTTGTGGCGTTTGCATGCCGTGTTTTACCACATTTGCATGTGTATGATAAGGAGCCGCCCTAAGCTCCAAAAACAGTATTGTTTACGATTTTAGCTATTTAGTGAGACCATAGTGATATGAGCAGCTGAGAGCAGCAGTGTAGTTGTATTTAGGCTGGGTTCACACTAGTGCGACACGACATCTGTCCTACTTTGGATCCGACTTTGCCCTGCGACATGAAGCCGACATATGTCTGACTTTCAATGAACGGGGATCCGACTTGGATCCCCGCCAATAGCAGGCACTGTGTTTGGTATGAATCTTGAGGGGGAACTCCAGGCCAAATTTTAAATAAAAAACCGGCATGGGTTTCCCCTCCAGGAGCATACCAGGCCATTGGGTCTGGTCTGGATTTGAAGAGGAACCCCTACGCCGAAAAAACAGCGTGGGGGTCCCCCCCAAAATCCAAACCAGACCCTTATCCGAGCACACAACCTGGCAGGCCGCAGGGGAAGAGGGGGGGACGAGAGAGCGGCCCCCCTCCCTCCTGAACCGTACCAGGCCGCATGCCCTCAACATGGGGGGTTTGGTGCTCTGGGGCAGGGGGGCGACCTGCGGCCCCCCCACCCCAGAGCACCCTGCCCCCATGTTGATGAGGACAAGGGCCTCTTCCCGACAACCCTGGCCGTTGGTTGTCGGGGTCTGCGGGCGGGGGGCTTATCGGAATCCGGGAGCCCCCTTTAATAAAGGGGCCCTCGGATCCCGGCCCCCCACCCTATGTGAATGAGTATGGGG
Source organism: Rana muscosa (assembly GCA_029206835.1). NCBI lineage: Eukaryota > Metazoa > Chordata > Amphibia > Anura > Ranidae > Rana > Rana muscosa. The sequence goes on from CM055118.1 coordinate 607,398,554, forward strand.
TACATCCTACCCCTACCCATTCACCTGGTGGAAAAAAATTGCAATAAAAAAAACACACAGCTTTTTAAAGTATTTTATTGCACAGCTCGGGGGTCTTCTTCCGACTTCGGGGGTCTCCGGTGTCATTGCCGCGCTCTCCGGTTTTCTTCTGCCGGGCCACCGCTAACTTCTTTAGCTCTTTTGCTAGCGGAGGCCCGGTCTTCTCCGTCGCCTTCTTCTTCTCCCGCTATCCGGTTCTTCTCCCGGTTCTTCTCCCGCTTCTTTCTTCTGCCACCCCCTCCACTAACTTCTTTCGTTTTTTTGCTAGTGGAGGGGCCGGTCTTCTCCGTCATCGCCGTCGGCGTCTTCTTCTCTCTTCTCCTCCTCGATGTTGACTCGTCGCTTCCTCTCGCAGTAATGCTAAATTTTCGGTCCGCAGAGATTAATATAGGCTTCTCATGACGTCACAGTCACATGTTCCCATGACGTCACACTCACATGCTCCGGGGCCATGTGCCCCGGAACATGTGACTGTGACGTCATGAGAAGCCTATATTAATCTCTGCGGACCGAAAATTTAGCATTACTGCGAGAGGAAGCGACGAGTCAACATCGAGGAGGAGAAGAGAGAAGAAGACGCCGACGGCGACGACGGAGAAGACCGGCCCCTCCACTAGCAAAAGAGCGAAAGAAGTTAGTGGAGGGGCCGGCAGAAGAAAGAAGCGGGAGAAGAACCGGGAGAAGAACCAGATAGCGGGAGAAGAAGAAGGCGACGGAGAAGACCGGGCCTTCACTAGCAAAAGAGCTAAAAGAAGTTAGCGGAGGCCCGGCAGAAGAAAGGAAGAACCGGAGAGGAGAAGAGGGGAGAAGGCGATGGAGAAGACCGGGCCTCCGCTAGCAAAAGAGCTAAAGAAGTTAGCGGTGGCCCGGCAGAAGAAAACCGGAGAGCGGCGGCGACGACACCGGAGACCCCCGAAGTCGGAAGAAGACCCCCGGAGCTGTGCAATAAAATACTTTAAAAAGCTGTGTGGTTTTTTTATTGCAATTTTTTTCCACCAGGTGAATGGGTAGGGGTACGATGTACCCCATACTCATTCACATAGGGTGGGGGGCCGGCATCTGGGGGCCCTGATTCCGAAAAGCCCCCCGCCCGCATACCCCGACAACCAACGGCCAGGGTTGTCGGGAAGAGGCCCTTGTTCCCATCAACATGGGGGCAGGGTGCTTTGGGGTGCAGGGGCCGCAGGTCGCCCCCCTGCCCCAAAGCACCAAACCCCCCATGTTGAGGGCATGCGGCCTGGTACGGTTCAGGAAGGAGGGGGGGCCTCTCTCTCGTCCCCCCCTTTTCCCCTGCGGCCTGCCAGGTTGCGTGCTCGGATAAGGGTCTGGTTTGGATTTTGGGGCGACCCCCACGCCGTTTTTCGGCTTGAGGGGTTCACCTTAAAATCCAGACCAGACCTAAGGGTCTGGTTTGGATTTTGGGGGGACCCCCACGCCGTTTTTCGGCTTAGGGGGTTCACCTTAGAATCCAGACCAGACCTAAGGGCCTGGTATGCTCCTGAAGGGGAACCCATGCTGTTTTTTTCATTAAAATTTGGCCTGGAGTTCCCCTTCATGATTCATACCAAAACATGGGTCAGCGAGGCTGCCGAGGACCAGCGTGATGACATCGCGCTGGACACGTTCTCGGCCGGCTAGTCGCCTCTAGGACACGACTTGAGCGGCTGCTGCACGCTCAGGTCGTGTCCAGATCGCCTCGCAAAGTCGCGCTGTCCCTGTGTCAGCAGGCACACGAGTCGCCTGCAAGTCGGATCCGACTTCCCGGGCGACCTCTATTCAAATCAATGGGCTCCCATAGGGAACCATTCTTTTTCAATAGAGCGCCGCTGACATTTCTATTTACTATAACAGTGCGCCGCTGCTTCCTGCGTCCAGTGAAGGAGTTATCCGGCGCACCAATTAAGGTTAGAACCAGCGCAGCGCACTGTTATTAGTAAATCAGCCCCATGGATTCTCAGAGTAGGCTGTAGGATGCAGTTGCCATAAGTAAAAATTGTCTACTGACCTCTGATCAGTAGACAATTAGTAAAATAGAAACCTCCTTTTGAACATATTGTTGGATCATCATATATAATTTGAAAACCATTGCTGCATCCTAATGCTATCCCAGTGCCTGCATAAAATAGGAAGTGTCAAAAGCGCTCCTAGGCAAACAGATGTTACGACTTGCTTCAAGAATACTAGAAAAACACCCCTTCTTTTGCTTATATTTATAAAATGTAGGAATTAGGAAAATCAAGTTTTTTTTGAGGTTTTGGAATGGTTTTTAGAAAAAGCAAGGCCTTTAAAGTTTCCTTGTTGATTATTTGAACACAAATGTTTGTTATAATCAAATATTACATTTTATTGCAAAATACGATCGCTTATTAGCATAAATAAACAGAATCACTGAAAGGAGTTTGTTGAACACAATCCAGCACAATAACCTTCACACTTTATGAAATAATCATGAAATGCAGGTATACATTAACATATTGACAATGTCAATGCAGAGGAGTAAAAATGTGAGCATACTACTCTCTTGATGAAAAATTTGATTTTGTTAAACAATATCATATTGTGTTATGCTTTTCCTATTGTGTGTAAGTACTGTCCTTACATTTAGGCCCCTTTCACACTGGGGTGGGAGGTGCGCTGGCGGTATAGCGCCACTATTTTTAGCGGCGCTATACCGTCAGACTTGCGGCGGTATTCCGCCGCTAGCGGTGCGGTTTTAACCCCCGCTAGCGGCCGAAAAAGGGTTAATACCGCTGGCAATGCGCCTCTGCAGAGGCACATTGCTGGCGGTATAGCCGCGGTTTCCCATTGCTTTCAATCGGAAGGAGCGGTGGAGGAGCGGTAAACACACTGCTCCTTCACCGCTCCAAAGATGCTGCTAGCAGGACTTTTGGAGCGGTCATGCTAGCGCACAACTCCAGTGTGAAAGCCCTCGGGCTTTCACACTGGAGAAACAGCAGCCGCTGTTTAGGGTCGGTTTGCAGGTGCTATTTTTAGCGCAATAGCGCCTGCAAACCGCCCCAGTGTGAAAGGGGACTAATGAGAATTAACGACTTTTGTTTATTTATTTATTTATTAATAATGGAAGAAATTACATAATAATCTTTCAGAAATCAATTTCATGCTGACCCTATGCAAAAAGTTGTTTCTGTGTAGACTAAGAGAATCATGGGCATCAGTTGTAAAAATTAATGATACGCAAACGAATGCCCTTGGCTGTAACATTGGTCATAAATATAGCGAATGCTGCCCAAATCTGGAATTCCAATTGAATCCAAGGGAGGGATAAAAGGATCATGATCTTGCATGTGCAGGTAAATCAATCGTTCAATGTTTTGAATGAGCTTAATCAATGAACAAAATGTTTTGGTTGGGTTTGGTGATAAAAAAAATGGTGAATGATCTGTAAACTTTAGATATAGACATCACGTAGACAAATGCATTCATGTGATTCCAAACTCACTTTTTTTTGTACATTGTGTACCTGTCCACCTGCAACTGCTAAATGCATTGTCAGCAATAATTTTTCATATATATAAACGTGCTGAGCTGTCATGTATAAGTGATAAGACGTCTTATTAGTCATTAGGCAAATAAAAGTCCATCTTTAAAATAAATGTGTAAACTTATATAGGAGTCCAAAGACCAATTATAATCCACAAGGTGAAAATAAAGAAAGTGCAAACCCCATAGGATAGATAGAGCAAATACCGTATTTATCGGTGTATAACACGCACTTTTTTCCCCTTAAAATCAGGGGAAAATTGTGGGTGCGTGTTATACGCAGAACGGCTGCCTCGGAGGGGAAGGAGGGAACAAGCGCTGCCGAAATAGACAGAGCCGAGTGTACCGTGTACTCGGCTCCGCTCGCAGTCATTCTCAGTCCCACCTCCTAGCATTTACGTCCCGTCATTGGACCGGTGTTATGTCCATCATAGGAGCCGGGCCAAGGGGCGGGACTGGGCGGGACTGCGAGATGAGCCAAGAGGAGCCGAGTACACAGGACATCCGGCTCTGTCTATCTCGGCGGTGCTCGTTCCCTTCTCGGCAGGTAGATGGACACTGATCATGCTGCAATTTTGGGAAAGGCTGCAGATGGACACCTTTGGGCAAGGCTGCAAATGGACACTGATCATTCTGCAATGATGGGCAAGGCTGCAGATGGACACTGATAAGGCTGCATTGATGGGCATTTAAAATGTAAATTTTATTTCCTTAAATTTCCCTCCTAAAAGTTTTTTTACTTAAACTCCCCTCTTAAAATTGGGGTGCGTGTTATACGCCTATAACTTACTGCCTCACAGAAGAAGCCTCATTGGACGAAACGTACATCAGGCTAGGCAGGTAGATATAGAAAGTATTTACGCGCTACTATATGTGAAAAAGGGGGGGTGTTTTACAACTGCTACAAGGCACTGAAGTGTACTGAAACCATAACCTGAATAGAATGTATATAGTAAATAATGCCGAGCTGTTGAATTAACCTCTATAATTCCCTGATAAAAATGAATGATCCTGTGATATTCTAAAATGACATTCTTAACCAGATAAAAACACAATATCTAAAACAAATGGATTGTAAAAGAATATATAAATGTGACATATAACTTAGAGAAAGTGCATAAAATATGATATCCAATAGCTGTGCTGCAAAAAGTCGTGACTTTTGCTAAAATGCTAAAACGAAAATAGTGCAAAGAATATGGTGTCCAATGCTGTGTTGCAATGAGTCTCACTGTGACTTATAATAATAAAAATTGCTAGAACAAGAATAGTGCAAAGAATAAACTCATATATAGTCTTTGGGTGATGCAAAAGTGCAAGCAAAAAACAGATTGTTTTTGCAATAAAATAAACAATGGTTAAAGTGCTGGGTGATGTTGTAATTTCCACGCTGTGAATATGTGACTTCTGGATGTGTTATCCTGTGACTCCCATGCTGTGCTTGTAGAGAAAGGTGGCCCCTTACCTCACTGCTGTGAGGTTACAGCATGTAATATAAGCCCTCTGTTGTGCCTGTTGTTATCCGGATGCTGACTGGAACATGGGGATAAGTGGATGCCTGGTGGGGGTTAATCCTCTAGCCGTGGGGTCTCCAAGATGATGTGCATGTATGGGGGTTTAAAATATGGAGGCAAGAAAGGCCCAATATAGTGTAGTATTTTTTTCTAAAATATTTAATTACTTGGATTTCATAGTATAAATTACTCACATTTAAAAATCCCAATAGTGCATTTAAAAAACGAGCGCCGAGCTTGTCCGCGTCACCTCCGGTGCTTGCTACGTCCCTACGCGTGTCGTCAATCACGTGACTTCATCAGGGGATGAAAAACAAGCTCAGGAGATGTCTTTATATATGCTATTACAATCTAATGGGCGGCAGCCATTTTCCCGAAGTCCGAGCGCCGGAATTGCTTCAGTGGCCATATTCCTGTATATTGGTGTGCAGTGCTGTGCGTCGCCATTTTGTTGGTTGGCCAAAATGTAAACACGCCAGAGGCATCTTGCACAACAGAGGGCTTATATTACATGCTGTAACCTCACAGCAGTGAGGTAAGGGGCCACCTTTCTCTACAAGCACAGCGTGGGAGTCACAGGATAACACATCCAGAAGTCACATATTCACAGCGTGGAAATTACAACATCACCCAGCACTTTAACCATTGTTTATTTTATTGCAAAAACAATCTGTTTTTTGCTTGCCCTTTTGCATCACCCAAAGACTATATATGAGTTTATTCTTTGCACTATTCTTGTTCTAGCAATTTTTATTATTATAAGTCACAGTGAGACTCATTGCAGCACAGCATTGGACACCATATTCTTTTCACTATTTTCGTTTTAGCATTTTAGCAAAAGTCACGACTTTTTGCAGCACAGCTATTGGATATCATATTTTATGCACTTTCTCTAAGTTATATGTCACATTTATATATTCTTTTACAATCCATTTGTTTTAGATATTGTGTTTTTATCTGGTTAAGAATGTCATTTTAGAATATCACAGGATCATTAATTTTTATCAGGGAATTATAGAGGTTAATTCAACAGCTCGGCATTATTTACTATATACATTCTATTCAGGTTATGGTTTCAGTACCCTTCAGTGCCTTGTAGCAGTTGTAAAACACCCCCCCCTTTTTCACATATAGTAGCGCGTAAATACTTTCTATATCCACATTTACACCTTAAACCATCCATTTACGCGGCCACTATGGAAGTATTTGCATTTCTAGACAAGAGGCAAATCAATCTAGATGAAATTTTCAATGCTGACAAACCTATTAACACAAAAAATGATAACTTAGAAAGCCTAATGCGAAAATTAGGACAAAACATGGAGAAAAAGATAAGTACATGGTGGGACATAACCACCTTTGACAGATATTTAAAAGACAGCATAGTGCCGAGACGGATAAGATGGGATGTACCACCGAATGATGGACTATTAGACAAAGATTCAATAGACGACTGGTTTAAATTCTTTAATGGCAAAGGGCTAGAACTTCTGACATTTTTACTACAAAGAAAACAAATTAAAATGAAAAAAATAGACCAAACCATATCAGAAGTAAAGGAAGAACTAGACAAATATAAAGATACCACAGAATTCACAACATTAACCACACAGCTAAATAGAGACCTAACCAAAAAAGACAAGGAAGTACAACAAAGAAAAAGCAAAAAATACTCCAGAGACATGAATGACTTCAGAAATGACCAAACTTTCAAATGGCAAAGCCAACTGGGACGGACAGACCCAATTTCAACATTTTCAACACCAGAAAAAACTGTACGTATGCAATCACAACACATGAACCCTAATCCAAATCAAGAACGAAATACACCTATAAGACCACACTAAGACCCTAGACCTAGGGCAGAGACACCAAGACGCCACACAAATCACACAGGAAATGGGAACCAACAATACAACACACCCCACAAAGGAGATAGAAGACCCCCAAATCACAGAACACCGCAGAATGGTTGGAAAAAACCACATTGGAAAAACAACAAAAAACCGTACTATGGACACAATAATTGGCAAAAAAATCAAAATGAACAGAGAGAAAATAGAGGATACCCACAAGACCAGGGAAACAATAGAGGAGGCCACTACGAACAGAGAGGACCACAATATGATCAACAAAGGCAGAGAGGAAGAAGTCCCATTCCATACCAAGATTATGGATATGGTGAGAGAAGGGGACCCTATAACCAAGGCCCATATCGCCAACACGAACGTAGTCCTATACCAATGTATAATTACTACGCACCATTAAGAAATTACTATGACGAATACAAACAATAGACATATCGTCCAGAAACAGAACAGAGCAGGTCTTTTTTAGAGAAAGGTCGGGATCATTATCCTCCGAGGAATCTAGAAGGGACCATGAATGGGAGAAGAAGTCCAGAAATAAGAGAGGATGCCGATCAGGAAAGAGAGAACAAAAGAAAAAGAGAAGGGGAATAAAAGGAGAAGGTATTTTTAACCTCAGTGGGAAACCACTATCACAAGAAGAAGTAGGGGTACTCGATAAAGGACTCAAATATGCCCCCACAAAGAATCTGGACAAGTTTCATACCTATATAGGAATCCAAAAATACATTAGGAAACTAAATATCAAAAAATATATGGCTAGCAACACAGCCAAACCCAAAGCAAAAGCTCAAGAAGAAGACATTAGCCAAAGTAACCTAAGAAACAAATCAACATTCAACCCCCCAATAAAAAATAATAAACACATTGAGGTTTTTAAGAAACTGGTAGTGAAAGACCTGATGGACCTGAAAGTACACAAGAAAGAGGAGCCCAAACACATCAAAAGTGGTATCAACAAACTCACCAAAAGAAAAGACCTAGTCATCCGACCTGCGGACAAAGGCGGAGGGATAGTAGTTTTCACCAAAGAACAATATCAAGATAATATGAACACATTACTTGAAGATGAAGATACTTACCACAAATTGTTAGGGAACCCAATGTTTAAGTGTAGGAAAGCTCTGGAACAAATAATACATCTGGGCCTAAAACGAGAAATACTGAACAAGAAGGAAGCAAAATATCTGATCCCAGAGTCACGTCGGACTCCAGTCATCTACTGTGTGCCCAAAATACACAAAGACAGAAACAACCCGCCATTAAGACCAATAGTAAATGGAATAGATTCTTTAACCTCACGAATGGGAGAATACATTGACCACTTTCTACAGCCGGCAGTACAAGAAACACGCGCCTACCTAAAAGACACTAAGCAGATGCTACAACTCCTGGAGAACATTCCAATAACAGACACCCCTTGGATTATGGCCACAGCAGATGTTTCATCCTTGTACACAATTATTCCACACCACCTAGCATGCAAGGCCGTGAAATGGGGACTAAGAAAACACACCAAACTATCATGTGTACAAAGAAAATATCTAATAAAAGGATTAGACTTTTGTCTCAAAAATAACTATTTCTGGCATAATCGAGATTACTATTTCCAACGCACTGGAGTTGCTATGGGAGCCAAATTTGCGCCGAGCGTAGCAGGCCTCTTTATGGCCCAATGGGAGGAAGAATCCGTCTTCTCAAGAATCCCAAATGAACTCATCATTTTTAAACGGTACATTGATGATATTTTCATCTTATGGAAAGGAGAGGAATTAGGATTAGCACTCTTCTTGGAAAACCTCAACAAAAATGACCGTAATATTAAACTCACATGGGAGATTAGTGAAAAAACCGTTACGTTTTTAGATCTGGAATTACTACAAGAGAAAAATACCATAACAACCAAAACACATTTTAAAAATGTCGATAGAAATAGTTATCTGCCCATAGAAAGTTGCCACCATAAGAATTGGTTGTGCAACATTCCAAAAGGCCAACTAATGAGACTTAGGCGCAATTGCACACATATAGATATGTTCACATCACAAGCCAGACACATTGGCAAAAGGTTCATCAAAAAAGGCTATAGTCCCAAAATAATAGAAAAGGGCATAGAAGAGGTAACAAGGATGAATCGAGGCGACCTAATAAAAAATAATGACAAAAAACTATTTATAGACAAAGTACCAGTGATCCTGGACTATAGCATACAGCACAAAAAAGTAGAACAAATAATAAAAAGACACTGGAACGTGTTACTAGCAGACACACAGCTGAAGGAAACACTACCGACACATCCAAATTTTATATATAGAAGAGCCCCTACACTTAGAGATAAATTAGTAAAAAACGTACCAGATCCTCCAATCAAAGGCCTGACTTTTTTCACAGGAAAGGGCTTCTACCCATGCAAGCGCTGTTATGCTTGCATTAGGTCCAAAAAACCTAATGAAAAAAAGTTCAAGTTTACTGCAAAAAGTACAGGCATCACATATGACATAAAAGGATTCACATGCTGCAATACAGAGGGAGCGGTATATATGTTAGAATGCAGCTGTGGGTTACAGTACGTGGGACGCACAAAAAGACTCCTCAGAATACGAATTAAAGAACACGTACAAAACATCATAAATGGATTCGACAAACACAATGTGTTAAAACATTTTTTATTAAACCATAATAAAGACCACACAGTTGAAGTTTTGGGGGTTAGAACCATATACTAAACATTGGAGAGGTGGACACAAAATAAGAACACTCAGTCAAATGGAATCCAAATGGATTTTCCTATTGGACACTTTTACACCCCGTGGATTAAATGTAGAATTTGATTTGAACTGTTTTCTGAGTAATTTTTAAAAGGGTTTTTAATATATTTTTCAATATATTTTTCAGGATATTTTTTAGAAATATTTTTAAATATTTTTAAAATAAGTTTGATATTTAGTTTTACCACCCTTTTACCACCCCCCGACAAGTCCACCATTAAACTATTCTTTTAAAACAAGCTAAACAATAACTATCCTCTCTTCTAAATACATCTCTCTGCTTTTTTATCGTTATAATATATTATCCTCATATGTCAATTGCAAATTCCACGTCCGAGTCATTTCCGGTACTACTCATAATTCTTTTAATTATATTTTTTTCATATTTTTTAGTCTTTTAAAAAATATGTCCTTTTAAACCTTTTTAGGGACCTACAAGCAGTTTTTAACAGAATTAAAGTAATTTATAGTCATTTTTAGTCATTTTAAAACATCTGCACACACTAGTGCAAGATGCCTCTGGCGTGTTTACATTTTGGCCAACCAACAAAATGGCGACGCACAGCACTGCACACCAATATACAGGAATATGGCCACCGAAGCATTTCCGGCGCTCGGACTTCGGGAAAATGGCTGCCGCCCATTAGATTGTAATAGCATATATAAAGACATCTCCTGAGCTTGGTTTTTATGCCCTGATGAAGTCACGTGATTGACGATACGTGTAGGGACGTAGCAAGCACCGGAGGTGACGCGGACGAGCTCGGCGCTCGTTTTTTAAATGCACTATTGTGATTTTTAAATGTGAGTAATTTATACTTTGAAATCCACGTAATTAAATATTTTAGAAAAAATTACTACACTATATTGGGCCTTTCTTGCCTCCATATTTTAAACCCCCATACATGCACATCATCTTGGAGACCCCACGGCTAGAGGATTAACCCCACCAGGCATCCACTTATCCCCATGTTCCAGTCAGCATCCGGATAACAACAGGCACAACAGAGGGCTTATATTACATGCTGTAACCTCACAGCAGTGAGGTAAGGGGCCACCTTTCTCTACAAGCACAGCGTGGGAGTCACAGGATAACACATCCAGAAGTCACATATTCACAGCGTGGAAATTACAACATCACCCAGCACTTTAACCATTGTTTATTTTATTGCAAAAACAATCTGTTTTTTGCTTGCACTTTTGCATCACCCAAAGACTATATATGAGTTTATTCTTTGCACTATTCTTGTTCTAGCAATTTTTATTATTATAAGTCACAGTGAGACTCATTGCAGCACAGCATTGGACACCATATTCTTTGCACTATTTTCGTTTTAGCATTTTAGCAAAAGTCACGACTTTTTGCAGCACAGCTATTGGATATCATATTTTATGCACTTTCTCTAAGTTATATGTCACATTTATATATTCTTTTACAATCCATTTGTTTTAGATATTGTGTTTTTATCTGGTTAAGAATGTCATTTTAGAATATCACAGGATCATTCATTTTTATCAGGGAATTATAGAGGTTAATTCAACAGCTCGGCATTATTTACTATATACATTCTATTCAGGTTATGGTTTCAGTACCCTTCAGTGCCTTGTAGCAGTTGTAAAACACCCCCCCTTTTTCACATATAGTAGCGCGTAAATACTTTCTATATCCACATTTACACCTTAAACCATCCATTTACGCGGCCACTATGGAAGTATTTGCATTTCTAGACAAGAGGCAAATCAATCTAGACGAAATTTTCAATGCTGACAAACCTATTAACACAAAAAATTATAACTTAGAAAGCCTAATGCGAAAATTAGGACAAAACATGGAGAAAAAGATAAGTACATGGTGGGACATAACCACCTTTGACAGATATTTAAAAGACAGCATAGTGCCGAGACGGCTAAGATGGGATGTACCACCGAATGATGGACTATTAGACAAAGATTCAATAGATGACTGGTTTAAATTCTTTAATGGCAAAGGGCTAGAACTTCTGACATTTTTACTACAAAGAAAACAAATTAAAATGAAAAAAATAGACCAAACCATATCAGAAGTAAAGGAAGAACTAGACAAATATAAAGATACCACAGAATTCACAACATTAACCACACAGCTAAATAGAGACCTAACCAAAAAAGACAAGGAAGTACAACAAAGAAAAAGCAAAAAATACTCCAGAGACATGAATGACTTCAGAAATGACCAAACTTTCAAATGGCAAAGCCAACTGGGACGGACAGACCCAATTTCAACATTTTCAACACCAGAAAAAACTGTACGTATGCAATCACAACACATGAACCCTAATCCAAATCAAGAACGAAATGCACCTATAAGACCACACCAAGACCCTAGACCTAGGGCAGAGACACCAAGACGCCACACAAATCACACAGGAAATGGGAACCAACAATACAACACACCCCACAAAGGAGATAGAAGACCCCCAAATCACAGAACACCGCAGAATGGTTGGAAAAAAACCACATTGGAAAAACAACAAAAAACCGTACTATGGACACAATAATTGGCAAAAAAATCAAAATGAACAGAGAGAAAATAGAGGATACCCACAAGACCAGGGAAACAATAGAGGAGGCCACTACGAACAGAGAGGACCACAATATGATCAACAAAGGCAGAGAGGAAGAAGTCCCATTCCATACCAAGATTATGGATATGGTGAGAGAAGGGGACCCTATAACCAAGGCCCATATCGCCAACACGAACGTAGTCCTATACCAACGTATAATTACTATGCACCATTAAGAAATTACTATGACGAATACAAACAAGAGACATATCGTCCAGAAACAGAACAGAGCAGGTCTTTTTTAGAGAAAGGTCGGGATCATTATCCTCCGAGGAATCTAGAAGGGACCATGAATGGGAGAAGAAGTCCAGAAATAAGAGAGGATGCCGATCAGGAAAGAGAGAACAAAAGAAAAAGAGAAGGGGAATAAAAGGAGAAGGTATTTTTAACCTCAGTGGGAAACCACTATCACAAGAAGAAGTAGGGGTACTCGATAAAGGACTCAAATATGCCCCCACAAAGAATCTGGACAAGTTTCATACCTATATAGGAATCCAAAAATACATTAGGAAACTAAATATCAAAAAATATATGGCTAGCAACACAGCCAAACCCAAAGCAAAAGCTCAAGAAGAAGACATTAGCCACAGTAACCTAAGAAACAAATCAACATTCAACCCCCCAATAATAAAAAATAAACACATTGAGGTTTTTAAGAAACTGGTAGTGAAAGACCTGATGGACCTGAAAGTACACAAGAAAGAGGAGCCCAAACACATCAAAAGTGGTATCAACAAACTCACCAAAAGAAAAGACCTAGTCATCCGACCTGCGGACAAAGGCGGAGGGATAGTAGTTTTCACCAAAGAACAATATCAAGATAATATGAACACATTACTTGAAGATGAAGATACTTACCACAAATTGTTAGGGAACCCAATGTTTAAGTGTAGGAAAGCTCTGGAACAAATAATACATCTGGGCCTAAAACGAGAAATACTGAACAAGAAGGAAGCAAAATATCTGATCCCAGAGTCATGTCGGACTCCAGTCATCTACTGTGTGCCCAAAATACACAAAGACAGAAACAACCCGCCATTAAGACCAATAGTAAATGGAATAGATTCTTTAACCTCACGAATGGGAGAATACATTGACCACTTTCTACAGCCGGCAGTACAAGAAACACGCGCCTACCTAAAAGACACCAAGCAGATGCTACAACTCCTGGAGAACATTCCAATAACAGACACCCCTTGGATTATGGCCACAGCAGATGTTTCATCCTTGTACACAATTATTCCACACCACCTAGCATGCAAGGCCGTGAAATGGGGACTAAGAAAACACACCAAACTATCATGTGTACAAAGAAAATATCTAATAAAAGGATTAGACTTTTGTCTCAAAAATAACTATTTCTGGCATAATCGAGATTACTATTTCCAACGCACTGGAGTTGCTATGGGAGCCAAATTTGCGCCGAGCGTAGCAGGCCTCTTTATGGCCCAATGGGAGGAAGAATCCGTCTTCTCAAGAATCCCAAATGAACTCATCATTTTTAAACGGTACATTGATGATATTTTCATCTTATGGAAAGGAGAGGAATTAGGATTAGCACTCTTCTTGGAAAACCTCAACAAAAATGACCGTAATATTAAACTCACATGGGAGATTAGTGAAAAAACCGTTACGTTTTTAGATCTGGAATTACTACAAGAGAAAAATACCATAACAACCAAAACACATTTTAAAAATGTCGATAGAAATAGTTATCTGCCCATAGAAAGTTGCCACCATAAGAATTGGTTGTGCAACATTCCAAAAGGCCAACTAATGAGACTTAGGCGCAATTGCACACATATAGATATGTTCACATCACAAGCCAGACACATTGGCAAAAGGTTCATCAAAAAAGGCTATAGTCCCAAAATAATAGAAAAGGGCATAGAAGAGGTAACAAGGATGAATCGAGGCGACCTAATAAAAAATAATGACAAAAAACTATTTATAGACAAAGTACCAGTGATCCTGGACTATAGCATACAGCACAAAAAAGTAGAACAAATAATAAAAAGACACTGGAACGTGTTACTAGCAGACACACAGCTGAAGGAAACACTACCGACACATCCAAATTTTATATATAGAAGAGCCCCTACACTTAGAGATAAATTAGTAAAAAACGTACCAGATCCTCCAATCAAAGGCCTGACTTTTTTCACAGGAAAGGGCTTCTACCCATGCAAGCGCTGTTATGCTTGCATTAGGTCCAAAAAACCTAATGAAAAAAAGTTCAAGTTTACTGCAAAAAGTACAGGCATCACATATGACATAAAAGGATTCACATGCTGCAATACAGAGGGAGCGGTATATATGTTAGAATGCAGCTGTGGGTTACAGTACGTGGGACGCACAAAAAGACTCCTCAGAATACGAATTAAAGAACACGTACAAAACATCATAAATGGATTCGACAAACACAATGTGTTAAAACATTTTTTATTAAACCATAATAAAGACCACACAGTTGAAGTTTTGGGGGTTAGAACCATATACTAAACATTGGAGAGGTGGACACAAAATAAGAACACTCAGTCAAATGGAATCCAAATGGATTTTCCTATTGGACACTTTTACACCCCGTGGATTAAATGTAGAATTTGATTTGAACTGTTTTCTGAGTAATTTTTAAAAGGGTTTTTAATATATTTTTCAATATATTTTTCAGGATATTTTTTAGAAATATTTTTAAATATTTTTAAAATAAGTTTGATATTTAGTTTTACCACCCTTTTACCACCCCCCGACAAGTCCACCATTAAACTATTCTTTTAAAACAAGCTAAACAATAACTATCCTCTCTTCTAAATACATCTCTCTGCTTTTTTATCGTTATAATATATTATCCTCATATGTCAATTGCAAATTCCACGTCCGAGTCATTTCCGGTACTACTCATAATTCTTTTAATTATATTTTTTTCATATTTTTTAGTCTTTTAAAAAATATGTCCTTTTAAACCTTTTTAGGGACCTACAAGCAGTTTTTAACAGAATTAAAGTAATTTATAGTCATTTTTAGTCATTTTAAAACATCTGCACACACTAGTGCAAGATGCCTCTGGCGTGTTTACATTTTGGCCAACCAACAAAATGGCGATGCACAGCACTGCACACCAATATACAGGAATATGGCCACCGAAGCATTTCCGGCGCTCGGACTTCGGGAAAATGGCTGCCGCCCATTAGATTGTAATAGCATATATAAAGACATCTCCTGAGCTTGGTTTTTATGCCCTGATGAAGTCACGTGATTGACGATACGTGTAGGGACGTAGCAAGCACCGGAGGTGACGCGGACGAGCTCGGCGCTCGTTTTTTAAATGCACTATTGTGATTTTTAAATGTGAGTAATTTATACTTTGAAATCCACGTAATTAAATATTTTAGAAAAAATTACTACACTATATTGGGCCTTTCTTGCCTCCATATTTTAAACCCCCATACATGCACATCATCTTGGAGACCCCACGGCTAGAGGATTAACCCCACCAGGCATCCACTTATCCCCATGTTCCAGTCAGCATCCGGATAACAACAGGCACAACAGAGGGCTTATATTACATGCTGTAACCTCACAGCAGTGAGGTAAGGGGCCACCTTTCTCTACAAGCACAGCGTGGGAGTCACAGGATAACACATCCAGAAGTCACATATTCACAGCGTGGAAATTACAACATCACCCAGCACTTTAACCATTGTTTATTTTATTGCAAAAACAATCTGTTTTTTGCTTGCACTTTTGCATCACCCAAAGACTATATATGAGTTTATTCTTTGCACTATTCTTGTTCTAGCAATTTTTATTATTATAAGTCACAGTGAGACTCATTGCAGCACAGCATTGGACACCATATTCTTTGCACTATTTTCGTTTTAGCATTTTAGCAAAAGTCACGACTTTTTGCAGCACAGCTATTGGATATCATATTTTATGCACTTTCTCTAAGTTATATGTCACATTTATATATTCTTTTACAATCCATTTGTTTTAGATATTGTGTTTTTATCTGGTTAAGAATGTCATTTTAGAATATCACAGGATCATTCATTTTTATCAGGGAATTATAGAGGTTAATTCAACAGCTCGGCATTATTTACTATATACATTCTATTCAGGTTATGGTTTCAGTACCCTTCAGTGCCTTGTAGCAGTTGTAAAACACCCCCCCTTTTTCACATATAGTAGCGCGTAAATACTTTCTATATCCACATTTACACCTTAAACCATCCATTTACGCGGCCACTATGGAAGTATTTGCATTTCTAGACAAGAGGCAAATCAATCTAGACGAAATTTTCAATGCTGACAAACCTATTAACACAAAAAATTATAACTTAGAAAGCCTAATGCGAAAATTAGGACAAAACATGGAGAAAAAGATAAGTACATGGTGGGACATAACCACCTTTGACAGATATTTAAAAGACAGCATAGTGCCGAGACGGCTAAGATGGGATGTACCACCGAATGATGGACTATTAGACAAAGATTCAATAGATGACTGGTTTAAATTCTTTAATGGCAAAGGGCTAGAACTTCTGACATTTTTACTACAAAGAAAACAAATTAAAATGAAAAAAATAGACCAAACCATATCAGAAGTAAAGGAAGAACTAGACAAATATAAAGATACCACAGAATTCACAACATTAACCACACAGCTAAATAGAGACCTAACCAAAAAAGACAAGGAAGTACAACAAAGAAAAAGCAAAAAATACTCCAGAGACATGAATGACTTCAGAAATGACCAAACTTTCAAATGGCAAAGCCAACTGGGACGGACAGACCCAATTTCAACATTTTCAACACCAGAAAAAACTGTACGTATGCAATCACAACACATGAACCCTAATCCAAATCAAGAACGAAATACACCTATAAGACCACACCAAGACCCTAGACCTAGGGCAGAGACACCAAGACGCCACACAAATCACACAGGAAATGGGAACCAACAATACAACACACCCCACAAAGGAGATAGAAGACCCCCAAATCACAGAACACCGCAGAATGGTTGGAAAAAACCACATTGGAAAAACAACAAAAAACCGTACTATGGACACAATAATTGGCAAAAAAATCAAAATGAACAGAGAGAAAATAGAGGATACCCACAAGACCAGGGAAACAATAGAGGAGGCCACTACGAACAGAGAGGACCACAATATGATCAACAAAGGCAGAGAGGAAGAAGTCCCATTCCATACCAAGATTATGGATATGGTGAGAGAAGGGGACCCTATAACCAAGGCCCATATCGCCAACACGAACGTAGTCCTATACCAACGTATAATTACTATGCACCATTAAGAAATTACTATGACGAATACAAACAAGAGACATATCGTCCAGAAACAGAACAGAGCAGGTCTTTTTTAGAGAAAGGTCGGGATCATTATCCTCCGAGGAATCTAGAAGGGACCATGAATGGGAGAAGAAGTCCAGAAATAAGAGAGGATGCCGATCAGGAAAGAGAGAACAAAAGAAAAAGAGAAGGGGAATAAAAGGAGAAGGTATTTTTAACCTCAGTGGGAAACCACTATCACAAGAAGAAGTAGGGGTACTCGATAAAGGACTCAAATATGCCCCCACAAAGAATCTGGACAAGTTTCATACCTATATAGGAATCCAAAAATACATTAGGAAACTAAATATCAAAAAATATATGGCTAGCAACACAGCCAAACCCAAAGCAAAAGCTCAAGAAGAAGACATTAGCCACAGTAACCTAAGAAACAAATCAACATTCAACCCCCCAATAATAAAAAATAAACACATTGAGGTTTTTAAGAAACTGGTAGTGAAAGACCTGATGGACCTGAAAGTACACAAGAAAGAGGAGCCCAAACACATCAAAAGTGGTATCAACAAACTCACCAAAAGAAAAGACCTAGTCATCCGACCTGCGGACAAAGGCGGAGGGATAGTAGTTTTCACCAAAGAACAATATCAAGATAATATGAACACATTACTTGAAGATGAAGATACTTACCACAAATTGTTAGGGAACCCAATGTTTAAGTGTAGGAAAGCTCTGGAACAAATAATACATCTGGGCCTAAAACGAGAAATACTGAACAAGAAGGAAGCAAAATATCTGATCCCAGAGTCATGTCGGACTCCAGTCATCTACTGTGTGCCCAAAATACACAAAGACAGCAACAACCCGCCATTAAGACCAATAGTAAATGGAATAGATTCTTTAACCTCACGAATGGGAGAATACATTGACCACTTTCTACAGCCGGCAGTACAAGAAACACGCGCCTACCTAAAAGACACCAAGCAGATGCTACAACTCCTGGAGAACATTCCAATAACAGACACCCCTTGGATTATGGCCACAGCAGATGTTTCATCCTTGTACACAATTATTCCACACCACCTAGCATGCAAGGCCGTGAAATGGGGACTAAGAAAACACACCAAACTATCATGTGTACAAAGAAAATATCTAATAAAAGGATTAGACTTTTGTCTCAAAAATAACTATTTCTGGCATAATCGAGATTACTATTTCCAACGCACTGGAGTTGCTATGGGAGCCAAATTTGCGCCGAGCGTAGCAGGCCTCTTTATGGCCCAATGGGAGGAAGAATCCGTCTTCTCAAGAATCCCAAATGAACTCATCATTTTTAAACGGTACATTGATGATATTTTCATCTTATGGAAAGGAGAGGAATTAGGATTAGCACTCTTCTTGGAAAACCTCAACAAAAATGACCGTAATATTAAACTCACATGGGAGATTAGTGAAAAAACCGTTACGTTTTTAGATCTGGAATTACTACAAGAGAAAAATACCATAACAACCAAAACACATTTTAAAAATGTCGATAGAAATAGTTATCTGCCCATAGAAAGTTGCCACCATAAGAATTGGTTGTGCAACATTCCAAAAGGCCAACTAATGAGACTTAGGCGCAATTGCACACATATAGATATGTTCACATCACAAGCCAGACACATTGGCAAAAGGTTCATCAAAAAAGGCTATAGTCCCAAAATAATAGAAAAGGGCATAGAAGAGGTAACAAGGATGAATCGAGGCGACCTAATAAAAAATAATGACAAAAAACTATTTATAGACAAAGTACCAGTGATCCTGGACTATAGCATACAGCACAAAAAAGTAGAACAAATAATAAAAAGACACTGGAACGTGTTACTAGCAGACACACAGCTGAAGGAAACACTACCGACACATCCAAATTTTATATATAGAAGAGCCCCTACACTTAGAGATAAATTAGTAAAAAACGTACCAGATCCTCCAATCAAAGGTCCGACTTTTTTCACAGGAAAGGGCTTCTACCCATGCAAGCGCTGTTATGCTTGCATTAGGTCCAAAAAACCTAATGAAAAAAAGTTCAAGTTTACTGCAAAAAGTACAGGTATCACATATGACATAAAAGGATTCACATGCTGCAATACAGAGGGAGCGGTATATATGTTAAAATGCAGCTGTGGGTTACAGTACGTGGGACGCACAAAAAGACTCCTCAGAATAAGAATTAAAGAACACGTACAAAACATCATAAATGGATTCGACAAACACAATGTGTCAAAACATTTTTTATTACACCATAATAAAGACCACACAGTTGAAGTTTTGGGGGTTAGAACCATATACTAAACATTGGAGAGGTGGACACAAAATAAGAACACTCAGTCAAATGGAATCCAAATGGATTTTCCTATTGGACACTTTTACACCCCGTGGATTAAATGTAGAATTTGATTTGAACTGTTTTCTGAGTAATTTTTAAAAGGGTTTTTAATATATTTTTCAATAGATTTTTCAGGATATTTTTTAGAAATATTTTTAAATATTTTTAAAATAAGTTTGATATTTAGTTTTACCACCCTTTTACCACCCCCCGACAAGTCCACCATTAAACTATTCTTTTAAAACAAGCTAAACAATAACTATCCTCTCTTCTAAATACATCTCTCTGCTTTTTTATCGTTATAATATATTATCCTCATATGTCAATTGCAAATTCCACGTCCGAGTCATTTCCGGTACTACTCATAATTCTTTTAATTATATTTTTTTCATATTTTTTAGTCTTTTAAAAAATATGTCCTTTTAAACCTTTTTAGGGACCTACAAGCAGTTTTTAACAGAATTAAAGTAATTTATAGTCATTTTTAGTCATTTTAAAACATCTGCACACACTAGTGCAAGATGCCTCTGGCGTGTTTACATTTTGGCCAACCAACAAAATGGCGACGCACAGCACTGCACACCAATATACAGGAATATGGCCACCGAAGCATTTCCGGCGCTCGGACTTCGGGAAAATGGCTGCCGCCCATTAGATTGTAATAGCATATATAAAGACATCTCCTGAGCTTGGTTTTTATGCCCTGATGAAGTCACGTGATTGACGATACGTGTAGGGACGTAGCAAGCACCGGAGGTGACGCGGACGAGCTCGGCGCTCGTTTTTTAAATGCACTATTGTGATTTTTAAATGTGAGTAATTTATACTTTGAAATCCACGTAATTAAATATTTTAGAAAAAATTACTACACTATATTGGGCCTTTCTTGCCTCCATATTTTAAACCCCCATACATGCACATCATCTTGGAGACCCCACGGCTAGAGGATTAACCCCACCAGGCATCCACTTATCCCCATGTTCCAGTCAGCATCCGGATAACAACAGGCACAACAGAGGGCTTATATTACATGCTGTAACCTCACAGCAGTGAGGTAAGGGGCCACCTTTCTCTACAAGCACAGCGTGGGAGTCACAGGATAACACATCCAGAAGTCACATATTCACAGCGTGGAAATTACAACATCACCCAGCACTTTAACCATTGTTTATTTTATTGCAAAAACAATCTGTTTTTTGCTTGCACTTTTGCATCACCCAAAGACTATATATGAGTTTATTCTTTGCACTATTCTTGTTCTAGCAATTTTTATTATTATAAGTCACAGTGAGACTCATTGCAGCACAGCATTGGACACCATATTCTTTGCACTATTTTCGTTTTAGCATTTTAGCAAAAGTCACGACTTTTTGCAGCACAGCTATTGGATATCATATTTTATGCACTTTCTCTAAGTTATATGTCACATTTATATATTCTTTTACAATCCATTTGTTTTAGATATTGTGTTTTTATCTGGTTAAGAATGTCATTTTAGAATATCACAGGATCATTCATTTTTATCAGGGAATTATAGAGGTTAATTCAACAGCTCGGCATTATTTACTATATACATTCTATTCAGGTTATGGTTTCAGTACCCTTCAGTGCCTTGTAGCAGTTGTAAAACACCCCCCCTTTTTCACATATAGTAGCGCGTAAATACTTTCTATATCCACATTTACACCTTAAACCATCCATTTACGCGGCCACTATGGAAGTATTTGCATTTCTAGACAAGAGGCAAATCAATCTAGACGAAATTTTCAATGCTGACAAACCTATTAACACAAAAAATGATAACTTAGAAAGCCTAATGCGAAAATTAGGACAAAACATGGAGAAAAAGATAAGTACATGGTGGGACATAACCACCTTTGACAGATATTTAAAAGACAGCATAGTGCCGAGACGGCTAAGATGGGATGTACCACCGAATGATGGACTATTAGACAAAGATTCAATAGACGACTGGTTTAAATTCTTTAATGGCAAAGGGCTAGAACTTCTGACATTTTTACTACAAAGAAAACAAATTAAAATGAAAAAAAATAGACCAAACCATATCAGAAGTAAAGGAAGAACTAGACAAATATAAAGATACCACAGAATTCACAACATTAACCACACAGCTAAATAGAGACCTAACCAAAAAAGACAAGGAAGTACAACAAAGAAAAAGCAAAAAATACTCCAGAGACATGAATGACTTCAGAAATGACCAAACTTTCAAATGGCAAAGCCAACTGGGACGGACAGACCCAATTTCAACATTTTCAACACCAGAAAAAACTGTACGTATGCAATCACAACACATGAACCCTAATCCAAATCAAGAACGAAATACACCTATAAGACCACACCAAGACCCTAGACCTAGGGCAGAGACACCAAGACGCCACACAAATCACACAGGAAATGGGAACCAACAATACAACACACCCCACAAAGGAGATAGAAGACCCCCAAATCACAGAACACCGCAGAATGGTTGGAAAAAACCACATTGGAAAAACAACAAAAAACCGTACTATGGACACAATAATTGGCAAAAAAATCAAAATGAACAGAGAGAAAATAGAGGATACCCACAAGACCAGGGAAACAATAGAGGAGGCCACTACGAACAGAGAGGACCACAATATGATCAACAAAGGCAGAGAGGAAGAAGTCCCATTCCATACCAAGATTATGGATATGGTGAGAGAAGGGGACCCTATAACCAAGGCCCATATCGCCAACACGAACGTAGTCCTATACCAACGTATAATTACTATGCACCATTAAGAAATTACTATGACGAATACAAACAAGAGACATATCGTCCAGAAACAGAACAGAGCAGGTCTTTTTTAGAGAAAGGTCGGGATCATTATCCTCCGAGGAATCTAGAAGGGACCATGAATGGGAGAAGAAGTCCAGAAATAAGAGAGGATGCCGATCAGGAAAGAGAGAACAAAAGAAAAAGAGAAGGGGAATAAAAGGAGAAGGTATTTTTAACCTCAGTGGGAAACCACTATCACAAGAAGAAGTAGGGGTACTCGATAAAGGACTCAAATATGCCCCCACAAAGAATCTGGACAAGTTTCATACCTATATAGGAATCCAAAAATACATTAGGAAACTAAATATCAAAAAATATATGGCTAGCAACACAGCCAAACCCAAAGCAAAAGCTCAAGAAGAAGACATTAGCCACAGTAACCTAAGAAACAAATCAACATTCAACCCCCCAATAATAAAAAATAAACACATTGAGGTTTTTAAGAAACTGGTAGTGAAAGACCTGATGGTCCTGAAAGTACACAAGAAAGAGGAGCCCAAACACATCAAAAGTGGTATCAACAAACTCACCAAAAGAAAAGACCTAGTCATCCGACCTGCGGACAAAGGCGGAGGGATAGTAGTTTTCACCAAAGAACAATATCAAGATAATATGAACACATTACTTGAAGATGAAGATACTTACCACAAATTGTTAGGGAACCCAATGTTTAAGTGTAGGAAAGCTCTGGAACAAATAATACATCTGGGCCTAAAACGAGAAATACTGAACAAGAAGGAAGCAAAATATCTGATCCCAGAGTCATGTCGGACTCCAGTCATCTACTGTGTGCCCAAAATACACAAAGACAGCAACAACCCGCCATTAAGACCAATAGTAAATGGAATAGATTCTTTAACCTCACGAATGGGAGAATACATTGACCACTTTCTACAGCCGGCAGTACAAGAAACACGCGCCTACCTAAAAGACACCAAGCAGATGCTACAACTCCTGGAGAACATTCCAATAACAGACACCCCTTGGATTATGGCCACAGCAGATGTTTCATCCTTGTACACAATTATTCCACACCACCTAGCATGCAAGGCCGTGAAATGGGGACTAAGAAAACACACCAAACTATCATGTGTACAAAGAAAATATCTAATAAAAGGATTAGACTTTTGTCTCAAAAATAACTATTTCTGGCATAATCGAGATTACTATTTCCAACGCACTGGAGTTGCTATGGGAGCCAAATTTGCGCCGAGCGTAGCAGGCCTCTTTATGGCCCAATGGGAGGAAGAATCCGTCTTCTCAAGAATCCCAAATGAACTCATCATTTTTAAACGGTACATTGATGATATTTTCATCTTATGGAAAGGAGAGGAATTAGGATTAGCACTCTTCTTGGAAAACCTCAACAAAAATGACCGTAATATTAAACTCACATGGGAGATTAGTGAAAAAACCGTTACGTTTTTAGATCTGGAATTACTACAAGAGAAAAATACCATAACAACCAAAACACATTTTAAAAATGTTGATAGAAATAGTTATCTGCCCATAGAAAGTTGCCACCATAAGAATTGGTTGTGCAACATTCCAAAAGGCCAACTAATGAGACTTAGGCGCAATTGCACACATATAGATATGTTCACATCACAAGCCAGACACATTGGCAAAAGGTTCATCAAAAAAGGCTATAGTCCCAAAATAATAGAAAAGGGCATAGAAGAGGTAACAAGGATGAATCGAGGCGACCTAATAAAAAATAATGACAAAAAACTATTTATAGACAAAGTACCAGTGATCCTGGACTATAGCATACAGCACAAAAAAGTAGAACAAATAATAAAAAGACACTGGAACGTGTTACTAGCAGACACACAGCTGAAGGAAACACTACCGACACATCCAAATTTTATATATAGAAGAGCCCCTACACTTAGAGATAAATTAGTAAAAAACGTACCAGATCCTCCAATCAAAGGTCCGACTTTTTTCACAGGAAAGGGCTTCTACCCATGCAAGCGCTGTTATGCTTGCATTAGGTCCAAAAAACCTAATGAAAAAAAGTTCAAGTTTACTGCAAAAAGTACAGGCATCACATATGACATAAAAGGATTCACATGCTGCAATACAGAGGGAGCGGTATATATGTTAAAATGCAGCTGTGGGTTACAGTACGTGGGACGCACAAAAAGACTCCTCAGAATAAGAATTAAAGAACACGTACAAAACATCATAAATGGATTCGACAAACACAATGTGTCAAAACATTTTTTATTACACCATAATAAAGACCACACAGTTGAAGTTTTGGGGGTTAGAACCATATACTAAACATTGGAGAGGTGGACACAAAATAAGAACACTCAGTCAAATGGAATCCAAATGGATTTTCCTATTGGACACTTTTACACCCCGTGGATTAAATGTAGAATTTGATTTGAACTGTTTTCTGAGTAATTTTTAAAAGGGTTTTTAATATATTTTTCAATATATTTTTCAGGATATTTTTTAGAAATATTTTTAAATATTTTTAAAATAAGTTTGATATTTAGTTTTACCACCCTTTTACCACCCCCCGACAAGTCCACCATTAAACTATTCTTTTAAAACAAGCTAAACAATAACTATCCTCTCTTCTAAATACATCTCTCTGCTTTTTTATCGTTATAATATATTATCCTCATATGTCAATTGCAAATTCCACGTCCGAGTCATTTCCGGTACTACTCATAATTCTTTTAATTATATTTTTTTCATATTTTTTAGTCTTTTAAAAAATATGTCCTTTTAAACCTTTTTAGGGACCTACAAGCAGTTTTTAACAGAATTAAAGTAATTTATAGTCATTTTTAGTCATTTTAAAACATCTGCACACACTAGTGCAAGATGCCTCTGGCGTGTTTACATTTTGGCCAACCAACAAAATGGCGACGCACAGCACTGCACACCAATATACAGGAATATGGCCACCGAAGCATTTCCGGCGCTTGGACTTCGGGAAAATGGCTGCCGCCCATTAGATTGTAATAGCATATATAAAGACATCTCCTGAGCTTGTTTTTCATCCCCTGATGAAGTCACGTGATTGATGATACGCGTAGGGACGTAGCAAGCACCGGAGGTGACGCGGACGAGCTCGGCGCTCGTTTTTTAAATGCACTATTGTGATTTTTAAATGTGAGTAATTTATACTTTGAAATCCACGTAATTAAATATTTTAGAAAAAATTACTACACTATATTGGGCCTTTCTTGCCTCCATATTTTAAACCCCCATACATGCACATCATCTTGGAGACCCCACGGCTAGAGGATTAACCCCACCAGGCATTCACTTATCCCCATGTTCCAGTCAGCATCCGGATAACAACAGGCACAACAGAGGGCTTATATTACATGCTGTAACCTCACAGCAGTGAGGTAAGGGGCCACCTTTCTCTACAAGCACAGCGTGGGAGTCACAGGATAACACATCCAGAAGTCACATATTCACAGCGTGGAAATTACAACATCACCCAGCACTTTAACCATTGTTTATTTTATTGCAAAAACAATCTGTTTTTTGCTTGCACTTTTGCATCACCCAAAGACTATATATGAGTTTATTCTTTGCACTATTCTTGTTCTAGCAATTTTTATTATTATAAGTCACAGTGAGACTCATTGCAGCACAGCATTGGACACCATATTCTTTGCACTATTTTCGTTTTAGCATTTTAGCAAAAGTCACGACTTTTTGCAGCACAGCTATTGGATATCATATTTTATGCACTTTCTCTAAGTTATATGTCACATTTATATATTCTTTTACAATCCATTTGTTTTAGATATTGTGTTTTTATCTGGTTAAGAATGTCATTTTAGAATATCACAGGATCATTCTTTTTTATCAGGGAATTATAGAGGTTAATTCAACAGCTCGGCATTATTTACTATATACATTCTATTCAGGTTATGGTTTCAGTACCCTTCAGTGCCTTGTAGCAGTTGTAAAACACCCCCCCTTTTTCACATATAGTAGCGCGTAAATACTTTCTATATCCACATTTACACCTTAAACCATCCATTTACGCGGCCACTATGGAAGTATTTGCATTTCTAGACAAGAGGCAAATCAATCTAGACGAAATTTTCAATGCTGACAAACCTATTAACACAAAAAATGATAACTTAGAAAGCCTAATGCGAAAATTAGGACAAAACATGGAGAAAAAGATAAGTACATGGTGGGACATAACCACCTTTGACAGATATTTAAAAGACAGCATAGTGCCGAGACGGCTAAGATGGGATGTACCACCGAATGATGGACTATTAGACAAAGATTCAATAGACGACTGGTTTAAATTCTTTAATGGCAAAGGGCTAGAACTTCTGACATTTTTACTACAAAGAAAACAAATTAAAATGAAAAAAATAGACCAAACCATATCAGAAGTAAAGGAAGAACTAGACAAATATAAAGATACCACAGAATTCACAACATTAACCACACAGCTAAATAGAGACCTAACCAAAAAAGACAAGGAAGTACAACAAAGAAAAAGCAAAAAATACTCCAGAGACATGAATGACTTCAGAAATGACCAAACTTTCAAATGGCAAAGCCAACTGGGACGGACAGACCCAATTTCAACATTTTCAACACCAGAAAAAACTGTACGTATGCAATCACAACACATGAACCCTAATCCAAATCAAGAACGAAATACACCTATAAGACCACACCAAGACCCTAGACCTAGGGCAGAGACACCAAGACGCCACACAAATCACACAGGAAATGGGAACCAACAATACAACACACCCCACAAAGGAGATAGAAGACCCCCAAATCACAGAACACCGCAGAATGGTTGGAAAAAAACACATTGGAAAAACAACAAAAAACCGTACTATGGACACAATAATTGGCAAAAAAATCAAAATGAACAGAGAGAAAATAGAGGATACCCACAAGACCAGGGAAACAATAGAGGAGGCCACTACGAACAGAGAGGACCACAATATGATCAACAAAGGCAGAGAGGAAGAAGTCCCATTCCATACCAAGATTATGGATATGGTGAGAGAAGGGGACCCTATAACCAAGGCCCATATCGCCAACACGAACGTAGTCCTATACCAATGTATAATTACTACGCACCATTAAGAAATTACTATGACGAATACAAACAAGAGACATATCGTCCAGAAACAGAACAGAGCAGGTCTTTTTTAGAGAAAGGTCGGGATCATTATCCTCCGAGGAATCTAGAAGGGACCATGAATGGGAGAAGAAGTCCAGAAATAAGAGAGGATGCCGATCAGGAAAGAGAGAACAAAAGAAAAAGAGAAGGGGAATAAAAGGAGAAGGTATTTTTAACCTCAGTGGGAAACCACTATCACAAGAAGAAGTAGGGGTACTCGATAAAGGACTCAAATATGCCCCCACAAAGAATCTGGACAAGTTTCATACCTATATAGGAATCCAAAAATACATTAGGAAACTAAATATCAAAAAATATATGGCTAGCAACACAGCCAAACCCAAAGCAAAAGCTCAAGAAGAAGACATTAGCCACAGTAACCTAAGAAACAAATCAACATTCAACCCCCCAATAATAAAAAATAAACACATTGAGGTTTTTAAGAAACTGGTAGTGAAAGACCTGATGGACCTGAAAGTACACAAGAAAGAGGAGCCCAAACACATCAAAAGTGGTATCAACAAACTCACCAAAAGAAAAGACCTAGTCATCCGACCTGCGGACAAAGGCGGAGGGATAGTAGTTTTCACCAAAGAACAATATCAAGATAATATGAACACATTACTTGAAGATGAAGATACTTACCACAAATTGTTAGGGAACCCAATGTTTAAGTGTAGGAAAGCTCTGGAACAAATAATACATCTGGGCCTAAAACGAGAAATACTGAACAAGAAGGAAGCAAAATATCTGATCCCAGAGTCATGTCGGACTCCAGTCATCTACTGTGTGCCCAAAATACACAAAGACAGCAACAACCCGCCATTAAGACCAATAGTAAATGGAATAGATTCTTTAACCTCACGAATGGGAGAATACATTGACCACTTTCTACAGCCGGTAGTACAAGAAACACGCGCCTACCTAAAAGACACCAAGCAGATGCTACAACTCCTGGAGAACATTCCAATAACAGACACCCCTTGGATTATGGCCACAGCAGATGTTTCATCCTTGTACACAATTATTCCACACCACCTAGCATGCGAGGCCGTGAAATGGGGACTAAGAAAACACACCAAACTATCATGTGTACAAAGAAAATATCTAATAAAAGGATTAGACTTTTGTCTCAAAAAAAACTATTTCTGGCATAATCGAGATTACTATTTCCAACGCACTGGAGTTGCTATGGGAGCCAAATTTGCGCCGAGCGTAGCAGGCCTCTTTATGGCCCAATGGGAGGAAGAATCCGTCTTCTCAAGAATCCCAAATGAACTCATCATTTTTAAACGGTACATTGATGATATTTTCATCTTATGGAAAGGAGAGGAATTAGGATTAGCACTCTTCTTGGAAAACCTCAACAAAAATGACCGTAATATTAAACTCACATGGGAGATTAGTGAAAAAACCGTTACGTTTTTAGATCTGGAATTACTACAAGAGAAAAATACCATAACAACCAAAACACATTTTAAAAATGTCGATAGAAATAGTTATCTGCCCATAGAAAGTTGCCACCATAAGAATTGGTTGTGCAACATTCCAAAAGGCCAACTAATGAGACTTAGGCGCAATTGCACACATATAGATATGTTCACATCACAAGCCAGACACATTGGCAAAAGGTTCATCAAAAAAGGCTATAGTCCCAAAATAATAGAAAAGGGCATAGAAGAGGTAACAAGGATGAATCGAGGCGACCTAATAAAAAATAATGACAAAAAACTATTTATAGACAAAGTACCAGTGATCCTGGACTATAGCATACAGCACAAAAAAGTAGAACAAATAATAAAAAGACACTGGAACGTGTTACTAGCAGACACACAGCTGAAGGAAACACTACCGACACATCCAAATTTTATATATAGAAGAGCCCCTACACTTAGAGATAAATTAGTAAAAAACGTACCAGATCCTCCAATCAAAGGTCCGACTTTTTTCACAGGAAAGGGCTTCTACCCATGCAAGCGCTGTTATGCTTGCATTAGGTCCAAAAAACCTAATGAAAAAAAGTTCAAGTTTACTGCAAAAAGTACAGGCATCACATATGACATAAAAGGATTCACATGCTGCAATACAGAGGGAGCGGTATATATGTTAAAATGCAGCTGTGGGTTACAGTACGTGGGACGCACAAAAAGACTCCTCAGAATAAGAATTAAAGAACACGTACAAAACATCATAAATGGATTCGACAAACACAATGTGTCAAAACATTTTTTATTACACCATAATAAAGACCACACAGTTGAAGTTTTGGGGGTTAGAACCATATACTAAACATTGGAGAGGTGGACACAAAATAAGAACACTCAGTCAAATGGAATCCAAATGGATTTTCCTATTGGACACTTTTACACCCCGTGGATTAAATGTAGAATTTGATTTGAACTGTTTTCTGAGTAATTTTTAAAAGGGTTTTTAATATATTTTTCAATATATTTTTCAGGATATTTTTTAGAAATATTTTTAAATATTTTTAAAATAAGTTTGATATTTAGTTTTACCACCCTTTTACCACCCCCCGACAAGTCCACCATTAAACTATTCTTTTAAAACAAGCTAAACAATAACTATCCTCTCTTCTAAATACATCTCTCTGCTTTTTTATCGTTATAATATATTATCCTCATATGTCAATTGCAAATTCCACGTCCGAGTCATTTCCGGTACTACTCATAATTCTTTTAATTATATTTTTTTCATATTTTTTAGTCTTTTAAAAAATATGTCCTTTTAAACCTTTTTAGGGACCTACAAGCAGTTTTTAACAGAATTAAAGTAATTTATAGTCATTTTTAGTCATTTTAAAACATCTGCACACACTAGTGCAAGATGCCTCTGGCGTGTTTACATTTTGGCCAACCAACAAAATGGCGACGCACAGCACTGCACACCAATATACAGGAATATGGCCACCGAAGCATTTCCGGCGCTTGGACTTCGGGAAAATGGCTGCCGCCCATTAGATTGTAATAGCATATATAAAGACATCTCCTGAGCTTGTTTTTCATCCCCTGATGAAGTCACGTGATTGATGATACGCGTAGGGACGTAGCAAGCACCGGAGGTGACGCGGACGAGCTCGGCGCTCGTTTTTTAAATGCACTATTGTGATTTTTAAATGTGAGTAATTTATACTTTGAAATCCACGTAATTAAATATTTTAGAAAAAATTACTACACTATATTGGGCCTTTCTTGCCTCCATATTTTAAACCCCCATACATGCACATCATCTTGGAGACCCCACGGCTAGAGGATTAACCCCACCAGGCATCCACTTATCCCCATGTTCCAGTCAGCATCCGGATAACAACAGGCACAACAGAGGGCTTATATTACATGCTGTAACCTCACAGCAGTGAGGTAAGGGGCCACCTTTCTCTACAAGCACAGCGTGGGAGTCACAGGATAACACATCCAGAAGTCACATATTCACAGCGTGGAAATTACAACATCACCCAGCACTTTAACCATTGTTTATTTTATTGCAAAAACAATCTGTTTTTTGCTTGCACTTTTGCATCACCCAAAGACTATATATGAGTTTATTCTTTGCACTATTCTTGTTCTAGCAATTTTTATTATTATAAGTCACAGTGAGACTCATTGCAGCACAGCATTGGACACCATATTCTTTGCACTATTTTCGTTTTAGCATTTTAGCAAAAGTCACGACTTTTTGCAGCACAGCTATTGGATATCATATTTTATGCACTTTCTCTAAGTTATATGTCACATTTATATATTCTTTTACAATCCATTTGTTTTAGATATTGTGTTTTTATCTGGTTAAGAATGTCATTTTAGAATATCACAGGATCATTCTTTTTTATCAGGGAATTATAGAGGTTAATTCAACAGCTCGGCATTATTTACTATATACATTCTATTCAGGTTATGGTTTCAGTACCCTTCAGTGCCTTGTAGCAGTTGTAAAACACCCCCCCTTTTTCACATATAGTAGCGCGTAAATACTTTCTATATCCACATTTACACCTTAAACCATCCATTTACGCGGCCACTATGGAAGTATTTGCATTTCTAGACAAGAGGCAAATCAATCTAGACGAAATTTTCAATGCTGACAAACCTATTAACACAAAAAATGATAACTTAGAAAGCCTAATGCGAAAATTAGGACAAAACATGGAGAAAAAGATAAGTACATGGTGGGACATAACCACCTTTGACAGATATTTAAAAGACAGCATAGTGCCGAGACGGCTAAGATGGGATGTACCACTGAATGATGGACTATTAGACAAAGATTCAATAGACGACTGGTTTAAATTCTTTAATGGCAAAGGGCTAGAACTTCTGACATTTTTACTACAAAGAAAACAAATTAAAATGAAAAAAATAGACCAAACCATATCAGAAGTAAAGGAAGAACTAGACAAATATAAAGATACCACAGAATTCACAACATTAACCACACAGCTAAATAGAGACCTAACCAAAAAAGACAAGGAAGTACAACAAAGAAAAAGCAAAAAATACTCCAGAGACATGAATGACTTCAGAAATGACCAAACTTTCAAATGGCAAAGCCAACTGGGACGGACAGACCCAATTTCAACATTTTCAACACCAGAAAAAACTGTACGTATGCAATCACAACACATGAACCCTAATCCAAATCAAGAACGAAATACACCTATAAGACCACACCAAGACCCTAGACCTAGGGCAGAGACACCAAGACGCCACACAAATCACACAGGAAATGGGAACCAACAATACAACACACCCCACAAAGGAGATAGAAGACCCCCAAATCACAGAACACCGCAGAATGGTTGGAAAAAAACACATTGGAAAAACAACAAAAAACCGTACTATGGACACAATAATTGGCAAAAAAATCTAAATGAACAGAGAGAAAATAGAGGATACCCACAAGACCAGGGAAACAATAGAGGAGGCCACTACGAACAGAGAGGACCACAATATGATCAACAAAGGCAGAGAGGAAGAAGTCCCATTCCATACCAAGATTATGGATATGGTGAGAGAAGGGGACCCTATAACCAAGGCCCATATCGCCAACACGAACGTAGTCCTATACCAATGTATAATTACTACGCACCATTAAGAAATTACTATGACGAATACAAACAAGAGACATATCGTCCAGAAACAGAACAGAGCAGGTCTTTTTTAGAGAAAGGTCGGGATCATTATCCTCCGAGGAATCTAGAAGGGACCATGAATGGGAGAAGAAGTCCAGAAATAAGAGAGGATGCCGATCAGGAAAGAGAGAACAAAAGAAAAAGAGAAGGGGAATAAAAGGAGAAGGTATTTTTAACCTCAGTGGGAAACCACTATCACAAGAAGAAGTAGGGGTACTCGATAAAGGACTCAAATATGCCCCCACAAAGAATCTGGACAAGTTTCATACCTATATAGGAATCCAAAAATACATTAGGAAACTAAATATCAAAAAATATATGGCTAGCAACACAGCCAAACCCAAAGCAAAAGCTCAAGAAGAAGACATTAGCCACAGTAACCTAAGAAACAAATCAACATTCAACCCCCCAATAATAAAAAATAAACACATTGAGGTTTTTAAGAAACTGGTAGTGAAAGACCTGATGGACCTGAAAGTACACAAGAAAGAGGAGCCCAAACACATCAAAAGTGGTATCAACAAACTCACCAAAAGAAAAGACCTAGTCATCCGACCTGCGGACAAAGGCGGAGGGATAGTAGTTTTCACCAAAGAACAATATCAAGATAATATGAACACATTACTTGAAGATGAAGATACTTACCACAAATTGTTAGTGAACCCAATGTTTAAGTGTAGGAAAGCTCTGGAACAAATAATACATCTGGGCCTAAAACGAGAAATACTGAACAAGAAGGAAGCAAAATATCTGATCCCAGAGTCATGTCGGACTCCAGTCATCTACTGTGTGCCCAAAATACACAAAGACAGCAACAACCCGCCATTAAGACCAATAGTAAATGGAATAGATTCTTTAACCTCACGAATGGGAGAATACATTGACCACTTTCTACAGCCGGCAGTACAAGAAACACGCGCCTACCTAAAAGACACCAAGCAGATGCTACAACTCCTGGAGAACATTCCAATAACAGACACCCCTTGGATTATGGCCACAGCAGATGTTTCATCCTTGTACACAATTATTCCACACCACCTAGCATGCAAGGCCGTGAAATGGGGACTAAGAAAACACACCAAACTATCATGTGTACAAAGAAAATATCTAATAAAAGGATTAGACTTTTGTCTCAAAAATAACTATTTCTGGCATAATCGAGATTACTATTTCCAACGCACTGGAGTTGCTATGGGAGCCAAATTTGCGCCGAGCGTAGCAGGCCTCTTTATGGCCCAATGGGAGGAAGAATCCGTCTTCTCAAGAATCCCAAATGAACTCATCATTTTTAAACGGTACATTGATGATATTTTCATCTTATGGAAAGGAGAGGAATTAGGATTAGCACTCTTCTTGGAAAACCTCAACAAAAATGACCGTAATATTAAACTCACATGGGAGATTAGTGAAAAAACCGTTACGTTTTTAGATCTGGAATTACTACAAGAGAAAAATACCATAACAACCAAAACACATTTTAAAAATGTCGATAGAAATAGTTATCTGCCCATAGAAAGTTGCCACCATAAGAATTGGTTGTGCAACATTCCAAAAGGCCAACTAATGAGACTTAGGCGCAATTGCACACATATAGATATGTTCACATCACAAGCCAGACACATTGGCAAAAGGTTCATCAAAAAAGGCTATAGTCCCAAAATAATAGAAAAGGGCATAGAAGAGGTAACAAGGATGAATCGAGGCGACCTAATAAAAAATAATGACAAAAAACTATTTATAGACAAAGTACCAGTGATCCTGGACTATAGCATACAGCACAAAAAAGTAGAACAAATAATAAAAAGACACTGGAACGTGTTACTAGCAGACACACAGCTGAAGGAAACACTACCGACACATCCAAATTTTATATATAGAAGAGCCCCTACACTTAGAGATAAATTAGTAAAAAACGTACCAGATCCTCCAATCAAAGGTCCGACTTTTTTCACAGGAAAGGGCTTCTACCCATGCAAGCGCTGTTATGCTTGCATTAGGTCCAAAAAACCTAATGAAAAAAAGTTCAAGTTTACTGCAAAAAGTACAGGCATCACATATGACATAAAAGGATTCACATGCTGCAATACAGAGGGAGCGGTATATATGTTAAAATGCAGCTGTGGGTTACAGTACGTGGGACGCACAAAAAGACTCCTCAGAATAAGAATTAAAGAACACGTACAAAACATCATAAATGGATTCGACAAACACAATGTGTCAAAACATTTTTTATTACACCATAATAAAGACCACACAGTTGAAGTTTTGGGGGTTAGAACCATATACTAAACATTGGAGAGGTGGACACAAAATAAGAACACTCAGTCAAATGGAATCCAAATGGATTTTCCTATTGGACACTTTTACACCCCGTGGATTAAATGTAGAATTTGATTTGAACTGTTTTCTGAGTAATTTTTAAAAGGGTTTTTAATATATTTTTCAATAGATTTTTCAGGATATTTTTTAGAAATATTTTTAAATATTTTTAAAATAAGTTTGATATTTAGTTTTACCACCCTTTTACCACCCCCCGACAAGTCCACCATTAAACTATTCTTTTAAAACAAGCTAAACAATAACTATCCTCTCTTCTAAATACATCTCTCTGCTTTTTTATCGTTATAATATATTATCCTCATATGTCAATTGCAAATTCCACGTCCGAGTCATTTCCGGTACTACTCATAATTCTTTTAATTATATTTTTTTCATATTTTTTAGTCTTTTAAAAAATATGTCCTTTTAAACCTTTTTAGGGACCTACAAGCAGTTTTTAACAGAATTAAAGTAATTTATAGTCATTTTTAGTCATTTTAAAACATCTGCACACACTAGTGCAAGATGCCTCTGGCGTGTTTACATTTTGGCCAACCAACAAAATGGCGACGCACAGCACTGCACACCAATATACAGGAATATGGCCACCGAAGCATTTCCGGCGCTTGGACTTCGGGAAAATGGCTGCCGCCCATTAGATTGTAATAGCATATATAAAGACATCTCCTGAGCTTGTTTTTCATCCCCTGATGAAGTCACGTGATTGATGATACGCGTAGGGACGTAGCAAGCACCGGAGGTGACGCGGACGAGCTCGGCGCTCGTTTTTTAAATGCACTATTGTGATTTTTAAATGTGAGTAATTTATACTTTGAAATCCACGTAATTAAATATTTTAGAAAAAATTACTACACTATATTGGGCCTTTCTTGCCTCCATATTTTAAACCCCCATACATGCACATCATCTTGGAGACCCCACGGCTAGAGGATTAACCCCACCAGGCATTCACTTATCCCCATGTTCCAGTCAGCATCCGGATAACAACAGGCACAACAGAGGGCTTATATTACATGCTGTAACCTCACAGCAGTGAGGTAAGGGGCCACCTTTCTCTACAAGCACAGCGTGGGAGTCACAGGATAACACATCCAGAAGTCACATATTCACAGCGTGGAAATTACAACATCACCCAGCACTTTAACCATTGTTTATTTTATTGCAAAAACAATCTGTTTTTTGCTTGCACTTTTGCATCACCCAAAGACTATATATGAGTTTATTCTTTGCACTATTCTTGTTCTAGCAATTTTTATTATTATAAGTCACAGTGAGACTCATTGCAGCACAGCATTGGACACCATATTCTTTGCACTATTTTCGTTTTAGCATTTTAGCAAAAGTCACGACTTTTTGCAGCACAGCTATTGGATATCATATTTTATGCACTTTCTCTAAGTTATATGTCACATTTATATATTCTTTTACAATCCATTTGTTTTAGATATTGTGTTTTTATCTGGTTAAGAATGTCATTTTAGAATATCACAGGATCATTCTTTTTTATCAGGGAATTATAGAGGTTAATTCAACAGCTCGGCATTATTTACTATATACATTCTATTCAGGTTATGGTTTCAGTACCCTTCAGTGCCTTGTAGCAGTTGTAAAACACCCCCCCTTTTTCACATATAGTAGCGCGTAAATACTTTCTATATCCACATTTACACCTTAAACCATCCATTTACGCGGCCACTATGGAAGTATTTGCATTTCTAGACAAGAGGCAAATCAATCTAGACGAAATTTTCAATGCTGACAAACCTATTAACACAAAAAATGATAACTTAGAAAGCCTAATGCGAAAATTAGGACAAAACATGGAGAAAAAGATAAGTACATGGTGGGACATAACCACCTTTGACAGATATTTAAAAGACAGCATAGTGCCGAGACGGCTAAGATGGGATGTACCACCGAATGATGGACTATTAGACAAAGATTCAATAGACGACTGGTTTAAATTCTTTAATGGCAAAGGGCTAGAACTTCTGACATTTTTACTACAAAGAAAACAAATTAAAATGAAAAAAATAGACCAAACCATATCAGAAGTAAAGGAAGAACTAGACAAATATAAAGATACCACAGAATTCACAACATTAACCACACAGCTAAATAGAGACCTAACCAAAAAAGACAAGGAAGTACAACAAAGAAAAAGCAAAAAATACTCCAGAGACATGAATGACTTCAGAAATGACCAAACTTTCAAATGGCAAAGCCAACTGGGACGGACAGACCCAATTTCAACATTTTCAACACCAGAAAAAACTGTACGTATGCAATCACAACACATGAACCCTAATCCAAATCAAGAACGAAATACACCTATAAGACCACACCAAGACCCTAGACCTAGGGCAGAGACACCAAGACGCCACACAAATCACACAGGAAATGGGAACCAACAATACAACACACCCCACAAAGGAGATAGAAGACCCCCAAATCACAGAACACCGCAGAATGGTTGGAAAAAAACACATTGGAAAAACAACAAAAAACCGTACTATGGACACAATAATTGGCAAAAAAATCAAAATGAACAGAGAGAAAATAGAGGATACCCACAAGACCAGGGAAACAATAGAGGAGGCCACTACGAACAGAGAGGACCACAATATGATCAACAAAGGCAGAGAGGAAGAAGTCCCATTCCATACCAAGATTATGGATATGGTGAGAGAAGGGGACCCTATAACCAAGGCCCATATCGCCAACACGAACGTAGTCCTATACCAATGTATAATTACTACGCACCATTAAGAAATTACTATGACGAATACAAACAAGAGACATATCGTCCAGAAACAGAACAGAGCAGGTCTTTTTTAGAGAAAGGTCGGGATCATTATCCTCCGAGGAATCTAGAAGGGACCATGAATGGGAGAAGAAGTCCAGAAATAAGAGAGGATGCCGATCAGGAAAGAGAGAACAAAAGAAAAAGAGAAGGGGAATAAAAGGAGAAGGTATTTTTAACCTCAGTGGGAAACCACTATCACAAGAAGAAGTAGGGGTACTCGATAAAGGACTCAAATATGCCCCCACAAAGAATCTGGACAAGTTTCATACCTATATAGGAATCCAAAAATACATTAGGAAACTAAATATCAAAAAATATATGGCTAGCAACACAGCCAAACCCAAAGCAAAAGCTCAAGAAGAAGACATTAGCCACAGTAACCTAAGAAACAAATCAACATTCAACCCCCCAATAATAAAAAATAAACACATTGAGGTTTTTAAGAAACTGGTAGTGAAAGACCTGATGGACCTGAAAGTACACAAGAAAGAGGAGCCCAAACACATCAAAAGTGGTATCAACAAACTCACCAAAAGAAAAGACCTAGTCATCCGACCTGCGGACAAAGGCGGAGGGATAGTAGTTTTCACCAAAGAACAATATCAAGATAATATGAACACATTACTTGAAGATGAAGATACTTACCACAAATTGTTAGGGAACCCAATGTTTAAGTGTAGGAAAGCTCTGGAACAAATAATACATCTGGGCCTAAAACGAGAAATACTGAACAAGAAGGAAGCAAAATATCTGATCCCAGAGTCATGTCGGACTCCAGTCATCTACTGTGTGCCCAAAATACACAAAGACAGCAACAACCCGCCATTAAGACCAATAGTAAATGGAATAGATTCTTTAACCTCACGAATGGGAGAATACATTGACCACTTTCTACAGCCGGTAGTACAAGAAACACGCGCCTACCTAAAAGACAGCAAGCAGATGCTACAACTCCTGGAGAACATTCCAATAACAGACACCCCTTGGATTATGGCCACAGCAGATGTTTCATCCTTGTACACAATTATTCCACACCACCTAGCATGCGAGGCCGTGAAATGGGGACTAAGAAAACACACCAAACTATCATGTGTACAAAGAAAATATCTAATAAAAGGATTAGACTTTTGTCTCAAAAAAAACTATTTCTGGCATAATCGAGATTACTATTTCCAACGCACTGGAGTTGCTATGGGAGCCAAATTTGCGCCGAGCGTAGCAGGCCTCTTTATGGCCCAATGGGAGGAAGAATCCGTCTTCTCAAGAATCCCAAATGAACTCATCATTTTTAAACGGTACATTGATGATATTTTCATCTTATGGAAAGGAGAGGAATTAGGATTAGCACTCTTCTTGGAAAACCTCAACAAAAATGACCGTAATATTAAACTCACATGGGAGATTAGTGAAAAAACCGTTACGTTTTTAGATCTGGAATTACTACAAGAGAAAAATACCATAACAACCAAAACACATTTTAAAAATGTCGATAGAAATAGTTATCTGCCCATAGAAAGTTGCCACCATAAGAATTGGTTG
Source organism: Rana muscosa (assembly GCA_029206835.1). NCBI lineage: Eukaryota > Metazoa > Chordata > Amphibia > Anura > Ranidae > Rana > Rana muscosa. The sequence continues at coordinate 607,438,330 of CM055118.1, forward strand.
TGCAACATTCCAAAAGGCCAACTAATGAGACTTAGGCGCAATTGCACACATATAGATATGTTCACATCACAAGCCAGACACATTGGCAAAAGGTTCATCAAAAAAGGCTATAGTCCCAAAATAATAGAAAAGGGCATAGAAGAGGTAACAAGGATGAATCGAGGCGACCTAATAAAAAATAATGACAAAAAACTATTTATAGACAAAGTACCAGTGATCCTGGACTATAGCATACAGCACAAAAAAGTAGAACAAATAATAAAAAGACACTGGAACGTGTTACTAGCAGACACACAGCTGAAGGAAACACTACCGACACATCCAAATTTTATATATAGAAGAGCCCCTACACTTAGAGATAAATTAGTAAAAAACGTACCAGATCCTCCAATCAAAGGTCCGACTTTTTTCACAGGAAAGGGCTTCTACCCATGCAAGCGCTGTTATGCTTGCATTAGGTCCAAAAAACCTAATGAAAAAAAGTTCAAGTTTACTGCAAAAAGTACAGGCATCACATATGACATAAAAGGATTCACATGCTGCAATACAGAGGGAGCGGTATATATGTTAAAATGCAGCTGTGGGTTACAGTACGTGGGACGCACAAAAAGACTCCTCAGAATAAGAATTAAAGAACACGTACAAAACATCATAAATGGATTCGACAAACACAATGTGTCAAAACATTTTTTATTACACCATAATAAAGACCACACAGTTGAAGTTTTGGGGGTTAGAACCATATACTAAACATTGGAGAGGTGGACACAAAATAAGAACACTCAGTCAAATGGAATCCAAATGGATTTTCCTATTGGACACTTTTACACCCCGTGGATTAAATGTAGAATTTGATTTGAACTGTTTTCTGAGTAATTTTTAAAAGGGTTTTTAATATATTTTTCAATATATTTTTCAGGATATTTTTTAGAAATATTTTTAAATATTTTTAAAATAAGTTTGATATTTAGTTTTACCACCCTTTTACCACCCCCCGACAAGTCCACCATTAAACTATTCTTTTAAAACAAGCTAAACAATAACTATCCTCTCTTCTAAATACATCTCTCTGCTTTTTTATCGTTATAATATATTATCCTCATATGTCAATTGCAAATTCCACGTCCGAGTCATTTCCGGTACTACTCATAATTCTTTTAATTATATTTTTTTCATATTTTTTAGTCTTTTAAAAAATATGTCCTTTTAAACCTTTTTAGGGACCTACAAGCAGTTTTTAACAGAATTAAAGTAATTTATAGTCATTTTTAGTCATTTTAAAACATCTGCACACACTAGTGCAAGATGCCTCTGGCGTGTTTACATTTTGGCCAACCAACAAAATGGCGACGCACAGCACTGCACACCAATATACAGGAATATGGCCACCGAAGCATTTCCGGCGCTTGGACTTCGGGAAAATGGCTGCCGCCCATTAGATTGTAATAGCATATATAAAGACATCTCCTGAGCTTGTTTTTCATCCCCTGATGAAGTCACGTGATTGATGATACGCGTAGGGACGTAGCAAGCACCGGAGGTGACGCGGACGAGCTCGGCGCTCGTTTTTTAAATGCACTATTGTGATTTTTAAATGTGAGTAATTTATACTTTGAAATCCACGTAATTAAATATTTTAGAAAAAATTACTACACTATATTGGGCCTTTCTTGCCTCCATATTTTAAACCCCCATACATGCACATCATCTTGGAGACCCCACGGCTAGAGGATTAACCCCACCAGGCATCCACTTATCCCCATGTTCCAGTCAGCATCCGGATAACAACAGGCACAACAGAGGGCTTATATTACATGCTGTAACCTCACAGCAGTGAGGTAAGGGGCCACCTTTCTCTACAAGCACAGCGTGGGAGTCACAGGATAACACATCCAGAAGTCACATATTCACAGCGTGGAAATTACAACATCACCCAGCACTTTAACCATTGTTTATTTTATTGCAAAAACAATCTGTTTTTTGCTTGCACTTTTGCATCACCCAAAGACTATATATGAGTTTATTCTTTGCACTATTCTTGTTCTAGCAATTTTTATTATTATAAGTCACAGTGAGACTCATTGCAGCACAGCATTGGACACCATATTCTTTGCACTATTTTCGTTTTAGCATTTTAGCAAAAGTCACGACTTTTTGCAGCACAGCTATTGGATATCATATTTTATGCACTTTCTCTAAGTTATATGTCACATTTATATATTCTTTTACAATCCATTTGTTTTAGATATTGTGTTTTTATCTGGTTAAGAATGTCATTTTAGAATATCACAGGATCATTCTTTTTTATCAGGGAATTATAGAGGTTAATTCAACAGCTCGGCATTATTTACTATATACATTCTATTCAGGTTATGGTTTCAGTACCCTTCAGTGCCTTGTAGCAGTTGTAAAACACCCCCCCTTTTTCACATATAGTAGCGCGTAAATACTTTCTATATCCACATTTACACCTTAAACCATCCATTTACGCGGCCACTATGGAAGTATTTGCATTTCTAGACAAGAGGCAAATCAATCTAGACGAAATTTTCAATGCTGACAAACCTATTAACACAAAAAATGATAACTTAGAAAGCCTAATGCGAAAATTAGGACAAAACATGGAGAAAAAGATAAGTACATGGTGGGACATAACCACCTTTGACAGATATTTAAAAGACAGCATAGTGCCGAGACGGCTAAGATGGGATGTACCACCGAATGATGGACTATTAGACAAAGATTCAATAGACGACTGGTTTAAATTCTTTAATGGCAAAGGGCTAGAACTTCTGACATTTTTACTACAAAGAAAACAAATTAAAATGAAAAAAATAGACCAAACCATATCAGAAGTAAAGGAAGAACTAGACAAATATAAAGATACCACAGAATTCACAACATTAACCACACAGCTAAATAGAGACCTAACCAAAAAAGACAAGGAAGTACAACAAAGAAAAAGCAAAAAATACTCCAGAGACATGAATGACTTCAGAAATGACCAAACTTTCAAATGGCAAAGCCAACTGGGACGGACAGACCCAATTTCAACATTTTCAACACCAGAAAAAACTGTACGTATGCAATCACAACACATGAACCCTAATCCAAATCAAGAACGAAATACACCTATAAGACCACACCAAGACCCTAGACCTAGGGCAGAGACACCAAGACGCCACACAAATCACACAGGAAATGGGAACCAACAATACAACACACCCCACAAAGGAGATAGAAGACCCCCAAATCACAGAACACCGCAGAATGGTTGGAAAAAAACACATTGGAAAAACAACAAAAAACCGTACTATGGACACAATAATTGGCAAAAAAATCAAAATGAACAGAGAGAAAATAGAGGATACCCACAAGACCAGGGAAACAATAGAGGAGGCCACTACGAACAGAGAGGACCACAATATGATCAACAAAGGCAGAGAGGAAGAAGTCCCATTCCATACCAAGATTATGGATATGGTGAGAGAAGGGGACCCTATAACCAAGGCCCATATCGCCAACACGAACGTAGTCCTATACCAATGTATAATTACTACGCACCATTAAGAAATTACTATGACGAATACAAACAAGAGACATATCGTCCAGAAACAGAACAGAGCAGGTCTTTTTTAGAGAAAGGTCGGGATCATTATCCTCCGAGGAATCTAGAAGGGACCATGAATGGGAGAAGAAGTCCAGAAATAAGAGAGGATGCCGATCAGGAAAGAGAGAACAAAAGAAAAAGAGAAGGGGAATAAAAGGAGAAGGTATTTTTAACCTCAGTGGGAAACCACTATCACAAGAAGAAGTAGGGGTACTCGATAAAGGACTCAAATATGCCCCCACAAAGAATCTGGACAAGTTTCATACCTATATAGGAATCCAAAAATACATTAGGAAACTAAATATCAAAAAATATATGGCTAGCAACACAGCCAAACCCAAAGCAAAAGCTCAAGAAGAAGACATTAGCCACAGTAACCTAAGAAACAAATCAACATTCAACCCCCCAATAATAAAAAATAAACACATTGAGGTTTTTAAGAAACTGGTAGTGAAAGACCTGATGGACCTGAAAGTACACAAGAAAGAGGAGCCCAAACACATCAAAAGTGGTATCAACAAACTCACCAAAAGAAAAGACCTAGTCATCCGACCTGCGGACAAAGGCGGAGGGATAGTAGTTTTCACCAAAGAACAATATCAAGATAATATGAACACATTACTTGAAGATGAAGATACTTACCACAAATTGTTAGTGAACCCAATGTTTAAGTGTAGGAAAGCTCTGGAACAAATAATACATCTGGGCCTAAAACGAGAAATACTGAACAAGAAGGAAGCAAAATATCTGATCCCAGAGTCATGTCGGACTCCAGTCATCTACTGTGTGCCCAAAATACACAAAGACAGCAACAACCCGCCATTAAGACCAATAGTAAATGGAATAGATTCTTTAACCTCACGAATGGGAGAATACATTGACCACTTTCTACAGCCGGCAGTACAAGAAACACGCGCCTACCTAAAAGACACCAAGCAGATGCTACAACTCCTGGAGAACATTCCAATAACAGACACCCCTTGGATTATGGCCACAGCAGATGTTTCATCCTTGTACACAATTATTCCACACCACCTAGCATGCAAGGCCGTGAAATGGGGACTAAGAAAACACACCAAACTATCATGTGTACAAAGAAAATATCTAATAAAAGGATTAGACTTTTGTCTCAAAAATAACTATTTCTGGCATAATCGAGATTACTATTTCCAACGCACTGGAGTTGCTATGGGAGCCAAATTTGCGCCGAGCGTAGCAGGCCTCTTTATGGCCCAATGGGAGGAAGAATCCGTCTTCTCAAGAATCCCAAATGAACTCATCATTTTTAAACGGTACATTGATGATATTTTCATCTTATGGAAAGGAGAGGAATTAGGATTAGCACTCTTCTTGGAAAACCTCAACAAAAATGACCGTAATATTAAACTCACATGGGAGATTAGTGAAAAAAACGTTACGTTTTTAGATCTGGAATTACTACAAGAGAAAAATACCATAACAACCAAAACACATTTTAAAAATGTCGATAGAAATAGTTATCTGCCCATAGAAAGTTGCCACCATAAGAATTGGTTGTGCAACATTCCAAAAGGCCAACTAATGAGACTTAGGCGCAATTGCACACATATAGATATGTTCACATCACAAGCCAGACACATTGGCAAAAGGTTCATCAAAAAAGGCTATAGTCCCAAAATAATAGAAAAGGGCATAGAAGAGGTAACAAGGATGAATCGAGGCGACCTAATAAAAAATAATGACAAAAAACTATTTATAGACAAAGTACCAGTGATCCTGGACTATAGCATACAGCACAAAAAAGTAGAACAAATAATAAAAAGACACTGGAACGTGTTACTAGCAGACACACAGCTGAAGGAAACACTACCGACACATCCAAATTTTATATATAGAAGAGCCCCTACACTTAGAGATAAATTAGTAAAAAACGTACCAGATCCTCCAATCAAAGGTCCGACTTTTTTCACAGGAAAGGGCTTCTACCCATGCAAGCGCTGTTATGCTTGCATTAGGTCCAAAAAACCTAATGAAAAAAAGTTCAAGTTTACTGCAAAAAGTACAGGCATCACATATGACATAAAAGGATTCACATGCTGCAATACAGAGGGAGCGGTATATATGTTAAAATGCAGCTGTGGGTTACAGTACGTGGGACGCACAAAAAGACTCCTCAGAATAAGAATTAAAGAACACGTACAAAACATCATAAATGGATTCGACAAACACAATGTGTCAAAACATTTTTTATTACACCATAATAAAGACCACACAGTTGAAGTTTTGGGGGTTAGAACCATATACTAAACATTGGAGAGGTGGACACAAAATAAGAACACTCAGTCAAATGGAATCCAAATGGATTTTCCTATTGGACACTTTTACACCCCGTGGATTAAATGTAGAATTTGATTTGAACTGTTTTCTGAGTAATTTTTAAAAGGGTTTTTAATATATTTTTCAATAGATTTTTCAGGATATTTTTTAGAAATATTTTTAAATATTTTTAAAATAAGTTTGATATTTAGTTTTACCACCCTTTTACCACCCCCCGACAAGTCCACCATTAAACTATTCTTTTAAAACAAGCTAAACAATAACTATCCTCTCTTCTAAATACATCTCTCTGCTTTTTTATCGTTATAATATATTATCCTCATATGTCAATTGCAAATTCCACGTCCGAGTCATTTCCGGTACTACTCATAATTCTTTTAATTATATTTTTTTCATATTTTTTAGTCTTTTAAAAAATATGTCCTTTTAAACCTTTTTAGGGACCTACAAGCAGTTTTTAACAGAATTAAAGTAATTTATAGTCATTTTTAGTCATTTTAAAACATCTGCACACACTAGTGCAAGATGCCTCTGGCGTGTTTACATTTTGGCCAACCAACAAAATGGCGACGCACAGCACTGCACACCAATATACAGGAATATGGCCACCGAAGCATTTCCGGCGCTCGGACTTCGGGAAAATGGCTGCCGCCCATTAGATTGTAATAGCATATATAAAGACATCTCCTGAGCTTGGTTTTTATGCCCTGATGAAGTCACGTGATTGACGATACGTGTAGGGACGTAGCAAGCACCGGAGGTGACGCGGACGAGCTCGGCGCTCGTTTTTTAAATGCACTATTGTGATTTTTAAATGTGAGTAATTTATACTTTGAAATCCACGTAATTAAATATTTTAGAAAAAATTACTACACTATATTGGGCCTTTCTTGCCTCCATATTTTAAACCCCCATACATGCACATCATCTTGGAGACCCCACGGCTAGAGGATTAACCCCACCAGGCATCCACTTATCCCCATGTTCCAGTCAGCATCCGGATAACAACAGGCACAACAGAGGGCTTATATTACATGCTGTAACCTCACAGCAGTGAGGTAAGGGGCCACCTTTCTCTACAAGCACAGCGTGGGAGTCACAGGATAACACATCCAGAAGTCACATATTCACAGCGTGGAAATTACAACATCACCCAGCACTTTAACCATTGTTTATTTTATTGCAAAAACAATCTGTTTTTTGCTTGCACTTTTGCATCACCCAAAGACTATATATGAGTTTATTCTTTGCACTATTCTTGTTCTAGCAATTTTTATTATTATAAGTCACAGTGAGACTCATTGCAGCACAGCATTGGACACCATATTCTTTGCACTATTTTCGTTTTAGCATTTTAGCAAAAGTCACGACTTTTTGCAGCACAGCTATTGGATATCATATTTTATGCACTTTCTCTAAGTTATATGTCACATTTATATATTCTTTTACAATCCATTTGTTTTAGATATTGTGTTTTTATCTGGTTAAGAATGTCATTTTAGAATATCACAGGATCATTCATTTTTATCAGGGAATTATAGAGGTTAATTCAACAGCTCGGCATTATTTACTATATACATTCTATTCAGGTTATGGTTTCAGTACCCTTCAGTGCCTTGTAGCAGTTGTAAAACACCCCCCCTTTTTCACATATAGTAGCGCGTAAATACTTTCTATATCCACATTTACACCTTAAACCATCCATTTACGCGGCCACTATGGAAGTATTTGCATTTCTAGACAAGAGGCAAATCAATCTAGACGAAATTTTCAATGCTGACAAACCTATTAACACAAAAAATGATAACTTAGAAAGCCTAATGCGAAAATTAGGACAAAACATGGAGAAAAAGATAAGTACATGGTGGGACATAACCACCTTTGACAGATATTTAAAAGACAGCATAGTGCCGAGACGGCTAAGATGGGATGTACCACCGAATGATGGACTATTAGACAAAGATTCAATAGACGACTGGTTTAAATTCTTTAATGGCAAAGGGCTAGAACTTCTGACATTTTTACTACAAAGAAAACAAATTAAAATGAAAAAAATAGACCAAACCATATCAGAAGTAAAGGAAGAACTAGACAAATATAAAGATACCACAGAATTCACAACATTAACCACACAGCTAAATAGAGACCTAACCAAAAAAGACAAGGAAGTACAACAAAGAAAAAGCAAAAAATACTCCAGAGACATGAATGACTTCAGAAATGACCAAACTTTCAAATGGCAAAGCCAACTGGGACGGACAGACCCAATTTCAACATTTTCAACACCAGAAAAAACTGTACGTATGCAATCACAACACATGAACCCTAATCCAAATCAAGAACGAAATACACCTATAAGACCACACCAAGACCCTAGACCTAGGGCAGAGACACCAAGACGCCACACAAATCACACAGGAAATGGGAACCAACAATACAACACACCCCACAAAGGAGATAGAAGACCCCCAAATCACAGAACACCGCAGAATGGTTGGAAAAAAACACATTGGAAAAACAACAAAAAACCGTACTATGGACACAATAATTGGCAAAAAAATCAAAATGAACAGAGAGAAAATAGAGGATACCCACAAGACCAGGGAAACAATAGAGGAGGCCACTACGAACAGAGAGGACCACAATATGATCAACAAAGGCAGAGAGGAAGAAGTCCCATTCCATACCAAGATTATGGATATGGTGAGAGAAGGGGACCCTATAACCAAGGCCCATATCGCCAACACGAACGTAGTCCTATACCAACGTATAATTACTATGCACCATTAAGAAATTACTATGACGAATACAAACAAGAGACATATCGTCCAGAAACAGAACAGAGCAGGTCTTTTTTAGAGAAAGGTCGGGATCATTATCCTCCGAGGAATCTAGAAGGGACCATGAATGGGAGAAGAAGTCCAGAAATAAGAGAGGATGCCGATCAGGAAAGAGAGAACAAAAGAAAAAGAGAAGGGGAATAAAAGGAGAAGGTATTTTTAACCTCAGTGGGAAACCACTATCACAAGAAGAAGTAGGGGTACTCGATAAAGGACTCAAATATGCCCCCACAAAGAATCTGGACAAGTTTCATACCTATATAGGAATCCAAAAATACATTAGGAAACTAAATATCAAAAAATATATGGCTAGCAACACAGCCAAACCCAAAGCAAAAGCTCAAGAAGAAGACATTAGCCACAGTAACCTAAGAAACAAATCAACATTCAACCCCCCAATAATAAAAAATAAACACATTGAGGTTTTTAAGAAACTGGTAGTGAAAGACCTGATGGTCCTGAAAGTACACAAGAAAGAGGAGCCCAAACACATCAAAAGTGGTATCAACAAACTCACCAAAAGAAAAGACCTAGTCATCCGACCTGCGGACAAAGGCGGAGGGATAGTAGTTTTCACCAAAGAACAATATCAAGATAATATGAACACATTACTTGAAGATGAAGATACTTACCACAAATTGTTAGGGAACCCAATGTTTAAGTGTAGGAAAGCTCTGGAACAAATAATACATCTGGGCCTAAAACGAGAAATACTGAACAAGAAGGAAGCAAAATATCTGATCCCAGAGTCATGTCGGACTCCAGTCATCTACTGTGTGCCCAAAATACACAAAGACAGCAACAACCCGCCATTAAGACCAATAGTAAATGGAATAGATTCTTTAACCTCACGAATGGGAGAATACATTGACCACTTTCTACAGCCGGCAGTACAAGAAACACGCGCCTACCTAAAAGACACCAAGCAGATGCTACAACTCCTGGAGAACATTCCAATAACAGACACCCCTTGGATTATGGCCACAGCAGATGTTTCATCCTTGTACACAATTATTCCACACCACCTAGCATGCGAGGCCGTGAAATGGGGACTAAGAAAACACACCAAACTATCATGTGTACAAAGAAAATATCTAATAAAAGGATTAGACTTTTGTCTCAAAAATAACTATTTCTGGCATAATCGAGATTACTATTTCCAACGCACTGGAGTTGCTATGGGAGCCAAATTTGCGCCGAGCGTAGCAGGCCTCTTTATGGCCCAATGGGAGGAAGAATCCGTCTTCTCAAGAATCCCAAATGAACTCATCATTTTTAAACGGTACATTGATGATATTTTCATCTTATGGAAAGGAGAGGAATTAGGATTAGCACTCTTCTTGGAAAACCTCAACAAAAATGACCGTAATATTAAACTCACATGGGAGATTAGTGAAAAAAACGTTACGTTTTTAGATCTGGAATTACTACAAGAGAAAAATACCATAACAACCAAAACACATTTTAAAAATGTTGATAGAAATAGTTATCTGCCCATAGAAAGTTGCCACCATAAGAATTGGTTGTGCAACATTCCAAAAGGCCAACTAATGAGACTTAGGCGCAATTGCACACATATAGATATGTTCACATCACAAGCCAGACACATTGGCAAAAGGTTCATCAAAAAAGGCTATAGTCCCAAAATAATAGAAAAGGGCATAGAAGAGGTAACAAGGATGAATCGAGGCGACCTAATAAAAAATAATGACAAAAAACTATTTATAGACAAAGTACCAGTGATCCTGGACTATAGCATACAGCACAAAAAAGTAGAACAAATAATAAAAAGACACTGGAACGTGTTACTAGCAGACACACAGCTGAAGGAAACACTACCGACACATCCAAATTTTATATATAGAAGAGCCCCTACACTTAGAGATAAATTAGTAAAAAACGTACCAGATCCTCCAATCAAAGGTCCGACTTTTTTCACAGGAAAGGGCTTCTACCCATGCAAGCGCTGTTATGCTTGCATTAGGTCCAAAAAACCTAATGAAAAAAAGTTCAAGTTTACTGCAAAAAGTACAGGCATCACATATGACATAAAAGGATTCACATGCTGCAATACAGAGGGAGCGGTATATATGTTAAAATGCAGCTGTGGGTTACAGTACGTGGGACGCACAAAAAGACTCCTCAGAATAAGAATTAAAGAACACGTACAAAACATCATAAATGGATTCGACAAACACAATGTGTCAAAACATTTTTTATTACACCATAATAAAGACCACACAGTTGAAGTTTTGGGGGTTAGAACCATATACTAAACATTGGAGAGGTGGACACAAAATAAGAACACTCAGTCAAATGGAATCCAAATGGATTTTCCTATTGGACACTTTTACACCCCGTGGATTAAATGTAGAATTTGATTTGAACTGTTTTCTGAGTAATTTTTAAAAGGGTTTTTAATATATTTTTCAATATATTTTTCAGGATATTTTTTAGAAATATTTTTAAATATTTTTAAAATAAGTTTGATATTTAGTTTTACCACCCTTTTACCACCCCCCGACAAGTCCACCATTAAACTATTCTTTTAAAACAAGCTAAACAATAACTATCCTCTCTTCTAAATACATCTCTCTGCTTTTTTATCGTTATAATATATTATCCTCATATGTCAATTGCAAATTCCACGTCCGAGTCATTTCCGGTACTACTCATAATTCTTTTAATTATATTTTTTTCATATTTTTTAGTCTTTTAAAAAATATGTCCTTTTAAACCTTTTTAGGGACCTACAAGCAGTTTTTAACAGAATTAAAGTAATTTATAGTCATTTTTAGTCATTTTAAAACATCTGCACACACTAGTGCAAGATGCCTCTGGCGTGTTTACATTTTGGCCAACCAACAAAATGGCGACGCACAGCACTGCACACCAATATACAGGAATATGGCCACCGAAGCATTTCCGGCGCTTGGACTTCGGGAAAATGGCTGCCGCCCATTAGATTGTAATAGCATATATAAAGACATCTCCTGAGCTTGTTTTTCATCCCCTGATGAAGTCACGTGATTGATGATACGCGTAGGGACGTAGCAAGCACCGGAGGTGACGCGGACGAGCTCGGCGCTCGTTTTTTAAATGCACTATTGTGATTTTTAAATGTGAGTAATTTATACTTTGAAATCCACGTAATTAAATATTTTAGAAAAAATTACTACACTATATTGGGCCTTTCTTGCCTCCATATTTTAAACCCCCATACATGCACATCATCTTGGAGACCCCACGGCTAGAGGATTAACCCCACCAGGCATTCACTTATCCCCATGTTCCAGTCAGCATCCGGATAACAACAGGCACAACAGAGGGCTTATATTACATGCTGTAACCTCACAGCAGTGAGGTAAGGGGCCACCTTTCTCTACAAGCACAGCGTGGGAGTCACAGGATAACACATCCAGAAGTCACATATTCACAGCGTGGAAATTACAACATCACCCAGCACTTTAACCATTGTTTATTTTATTGCAAAAACAATCTGTTTTTTGCTTGCACTTTTGCATCACCCAAAGACTATATATGAGTTTATTCTTTGCACTATTCTTGTTCTAGCAATTTTTATTATTATAAGTCACAGTGAGACTCATTGCAGCACAGCATTGGACACCATATTCTTTGCACTATTTTCGTTTTAGCATTTTAGCAAAAGTCACGACTTTTTGCAGCACAGCTATTGGATATCATATTTTATGCACTTTCTCTAAGTTATATGTCACATTTATATATTCTTTTACAATCCATTTGTTTTAGATATTGTGTTTTTATCTGGTTAAGAATGTCATTTTAGAATATCACAGGATCATTCTTTTTTATCAGGGAATTATAGAGGTTAATTCAACAGCTCGGCATTATTTACTATATACATTCTATTCAGGTTATGGTTTCAGTACCCTTCAGTGCCTTGTAGCAGTTGTAAAACACCCCCCCTTTTTCACATATAGTAGCGCGTAAATACTTTCTATATCCACATTTACACCTTAAACCATCCATTTACGAGGCCACTATGGAAGTATTTGCATTTCTAGACAAGAGGCAAATCAATCTAGACGAAATTTTCAATGCTGACAAACCTATTAACACAAAAAATGATAACTTAGAAAGCCTAATGCGAAAATTAGGACAAAACATGGAGAAAAAGATAAGTACATGGTGGGACATAACCACCTTTGACAGATATTTAAAAGACAGCATAGTGCCGAGACGGCTAAGATGGGATGTACCACCGAATGATGGACTATTAGACAAAGATTCAATAGACGACTGGTTTAAATTCTTTAATGGCAAAGGGCTAGAACTTCTGACATTTTTACTACAAAGAAAACAAATTAAAATGAAAAAAATAGACCAAACCATATCAGAAGTAAAGGAAGAACTAGACAAATATAAAGATACCACAGAATTCACAACATTAACCACACAGCTAAATAGAGACCTAACCAAAAAAGACAAGGAAGTACAACAAAGAAAAAGCAAAAAATACTCCAGAGACATGAATGACTTCAGAAATGACCAAACTTTCAAATGGCAAAGCCAACTGGGACGGACAGACCCAATTTCAACATTTTCAACACCAGAAAAAACTGTACGTATGCAATCACAACACATGAACCCTAATCCAAATCAAGAACGAAATACACCTATAAGACCACACCAAGACCCTAGACCTAGGGCAGAGACACCAAGACGCCACACAAATCACACAGGAAATGGGAACCAACAATACAACACACCCCACAAAGGAGATAGAAGACCCCCAAATCACAGAACACCGCAGAATGGTTGGAAAAAAACACATTGGAAAAACAACAAAAAACCGTACTATGGACACAATAATTGGCAAAAAAATCAAAATGAACAGAGAGAAAATAGAGGATACCCACAAGACCAGGGAAACAATAGAGGAGGCCACTACGAACAGAGAGGACCACAATATGATCAACAAAGGCAGAGAGGAAGAAGTCCCATTCCATACCAAGATTATGGATATGGTGAGAGAAGGGGACCCTATAACCAAGGCCCATATCGCCAACACGAACGTAGTCCTATACCAATGTATAATTACTACGCACCATTAAGAAATTACTATGACGAATACAAACAAGAGACATATCGTCCAGAAACAGAACAGAGCAGGTCTTTTTTAGAGAAAGGTCGGGATCATTATCCTCCGAGGAATCTAGAAGGGACCATGAATGGGAGAAGAAGTCCAGAAATAAGAGAGGATGCCGATCAGGAAAGAGAGAACAAAAGAAAAAGAGAAGGGGAATAAAAGGAGAAGGTATTTTTAACCTCAGTGGGAAACCACTATCACAAGAAGAAGTAGGGGTACTCGATAAAGGACTCAAATATGCCCCCACAAAGAATCTGGACAAGTTTCATACCTATATAGGAATCCAAAAATACATTAGGAAACTAAATATCAAAAAATATATGGCTAGCAACACAGCCAAACCCAAAGCAAAAGCTCAAGAAGAAGACATTAGCCACAGTAACCTAAGAAACAAATCAACATTCAACCCCCCAATAATAAAAAATAAACACATTGAGGTTTTTAAGAAACTGGTAGTGAAAGACCTGATGGACCTGAAAGTACACAAGAAAGAGGAGCCCAAACACATCAAAAGTGGTATCAACAAACTCACCAAAAGAAAAGACCTAGTCATCCGACCTGCGGACAAAGGCGGAGGGATAGTAGTTTTCACCAAAGAACAATATCAAGATAATATGAACACATTACTTGAAGATGAAGATACTTACCACAAATTGTTAGGGAACCCAATGTTTAAGTGTAGGAAAGCTCTGGAACAAATAATACATCTGGGCCTAAAACGAGAAATACTGAACAAGAAGGAAGCAAAATATCTGATCCCAGAGTCATGTCGGACTCCAGTCATCTACTGTGTGCCCAAAATACACAAAGACAGCAACAACCCGCCATTAAGACCAATAGTAAATGGAATAGATTCTTTAACCTCACGAATGGGAGAATACATTGACCACTTTCTACAGCCGGTAGTACAAGAAACACGCGCCTACCTAAAAGACACCAAGCAGATGCTACAACTCCTGGAGAACATTCCAATAACAGACACCCCTTGGATTATGGCCACAGCAGATGTTTCATCCTTGTACACAATTATTCCACACCACCTAGCATGCGAGGCCGTGAAATGGGGACTAAGAAAACACACCAAACTATCATGTGTACAAAGAAAATATCTAATAAAAGGATTAGACTTTTGTCTCAAAAAAAACTATTTCTGGCATAATCGAGATTACTATTTCCAACGCACTGGAGTTGCTATGGGAGCCAAATTTGCGCCGAGCGTAGCAGGCCTCTTTATGGCCCAATGGGAGGAAGAATCCGTCTTCTCAAGAATCCCAAATGAGCTCATCATTTTTAAACGGTACATTGATGATATTTTCATCTTATGGAAAGGAGAGGAATTAGGATTAGCACTCTTCTTGGAAAACCTCAACAAAAATGACCGTAATATTAAACTCACATGGGAGATTAGTGAAAAAACCGTTACGTTTTTAGATCTGGAATTACTACAAGAGAAAAATACCATAACAACCAAAACACATTTTAAAAATGTCGATAGAAATAGTTATCTGCCCATAGAAAGTTGCCACCATATGAATTGGTTGTGCAACATTCCAAAAGGCCAACTAATGAGACTTAGGCGCAATTGCACACATATAGATATGTTCACATCACAAGCCAGACACATTGGCAAAAGGTTCACCAAAAAAGGCTATAGTCCCAAAATAATAGAAAAGGGCATAGAAGAGGTAACAAGGATGAATCGAGGCGACCTAATAAAAAATAATGACAAAAAACTATTTATAGACAAAGTACCAGTGATCCTGGACTATAGCATACAGCACAAAAAAGTAGAACAAATAATAAAAAGACACTGGAACGTGTTACTAGCAGACACACAGCTGAAGGAAACACTACCGACACATCCAAATTTTATATATAGAAGAGCCCCTACACTTAGAGATAAATTAGTAAAAAACGTACCAGATCCTCCAATCAAAGGTCCGACTTTTTTCACAGGAAAGGGCTTCTACCCATGCAAGCGCTGTTATGCTTGCATTAGGTCCAAAAAACCTAATGAAAAAAAGTTCAAGTTTACTGCAAAAAGTACAGGCATCACATATGACATAAAAGGATTCACATGCTGCAATACAGAGGGAGCGGTATATATGTTAAAATGCAGCTGTGGGTTACAGTACGTGGGACGCACAAAAAGACTCCTCAGAATAAGAATTAAAGAACACGTACAAAACATCATAAATGGATTCGACAAACACAATGTGTCAAAACATTTTTTATTACACCATAATAAAGACCACACAGTTGAAGTTTTGGGGGTTAGAACCATATACTAAACATTGGAGAGGTGGACACAAAATAAGAACACTCAGTCAAATGGAATCCAAATGGATTTTCCTATTGGACACTTTTACACCCCGTGGATTAAATGTAGAATTTGATTTGAACTGTTTTCTGAGTAATTTTTAAAAGGGTTTTTAATATATTTTTCAATAGATTTTTCAGGATATTTTTTAGAAATATTTTTAAATATTTTTAAAATAAGTTTGATATTTAGTTTTACCACCCTTTTACCACCCCCCGACAAGTCCACCATTAAACTATTCTTTTAAAACAAGCTAAACAATAACTATCCTCTCTTCTAAATACATCTCTCTGCTTTTTTATCGTTATAATATATTATCCTCATATGTCAATTGCAAATTCCACGTCCGAGTCATTTCCGGTACTACTCATAATTCTTTTAATTATATTTTTTTCATATTTTTTAGTCTTTTAAAAAATATGTCCTTTTAAACCTTTTTAGGGACCTACAAGCAGTTTTTAACAGAATTAAAGTAATTTATAGTCATTTTTAGTCATTTTAAAACATCTGCACACACTAGTGCAAGATGCCTCTGGCGTGTTTACATTTTGGCCAACCAACAAAATGGCGACGCACAGCACTGCACACCAATATACAGGAATATGGCCACCGAAGCATTTCCGGCGCTTGGACTTCGGGAAAATGGCTGCCGCCCATTAGATTGTAATAGCATATATAAAGACATCTCCTGAGCTTGTTTTTCATCCCCTGATGAAGTCACGTGATTGATGATACGCGTAGGGACGTAGCAAGCACCGGAGGTGACGCGGACGAGCTCGGCGCTCGTTTTTTAAATGCACTATTGTGATTTTTAAATGTGAGTAATTTATACTTTGAAATCCACGTAATTAAATATTTTAGAAAAAATTACTACACTATATTGGGCCTTTCTTGCCTCCATATTTTAAACCCCCATACATGCACATCATCTTGGAGACCCCACGGCTAGAGGATTAACCCCACCAGGCATCCACTTATCCCCATGTTCCAGTCAGCATCCGGATAACAACAGGCACAACAGAGGGCTTATATTACATGCTGTAACCTCACAGCAGTGAGGTAAGGGGCCACCTTTCTCTACAAGCACAGCGTGGGAGTCACAGGATAACACATCCAGAAGTCACATATTCACAGCGTGGAAATTACAACATCACCCAGCACTTTAACCATTGTTTATTTTATTGCAAAAACAATCTGTTTTTTGCTTGCACTTTTGCATCACCCAAAGACTATATATGAGTTTATTCTTTGCACTATTCTTGTTCTAGCAATTTTTATTATTATAAGTCACAGTGAGACTCATTGCAGCACAGCATTGGACACCATATTCTTTGCACTATTTTCGTTTTAGCATTTTAGCAAAAGTCACGACTTTTTGCAGCACAGCTATTGGATATCATATTTTATGCACTTTCTCTAAGTTATATGTCACATTTATATATTCTTTTACAATCCATTTGTTTTAGATATTGTGTTTTTATCTGGTTAAGAATGTCATTTTAGAATATCACAGGATCATTCTTTTTTATCAGGGAATTATAGAGGTTAATTCAACAGCTCGGCATTATTTACTATATACATTCTATTCAGGTTATGGTTTCAGTACCCTTCAGTGCCTTGTAGCAGTTGTAAAACACCCCCCCTTTTTCACATATAGTAGCGCGTAAATACTTTCTATATCCACATTTACACCTTAAACCATCCATTTACGCGGCCACTATGGAAGTATTTGCATTTCTAGACAAGAGGCAAATCAATCTAGACGAAATTTTCAATGCTGACAAACCTATTAACACAAAAAATGATAACTTAGAAAGCCTAATGCGAAAATTAGGACAAAACATGGAGAAAAAGATAAGTACATGGTGGGACATAACCACCTTTGACAGATATTTAAAAGACAGCATAGTGCCGAGACGGCTAAGATGGGATGTACCACCGAATGATGGACTATTAGACAAAGATTCAATAGACGACTGGTTTAAATTCTTTAATGGCAAAGGGCTAGAACTTCTGACATTTTTACTACAAAGAAAACAAATTAAAATGAAAAAAATAGACCAAACCATATCAGAAGTAAAGGAAGAACTAGACAAATATAAAGATACCACAGAATTCACAACATTAACCACACAGCTAAATAGAGACCTAACCAAAAAAGACAAGGAAGTACAACAAAGAAAAAGCAAAAAATACTCCAGAGACATGAATGACTTCAGAAATGACCAAACTTTCAAATGGCAAAGCCAACTGGGACGGACAGACCCAATTTCAACATTTTCAACACCAGAAAAAACTGTACGTATGCAATCACAACACATGAACCCTAATCCAAATCAAGAACGAAATACACCTATAAGACCACACCAAGACCCTAGACCTAGGGCAGAGACACCAAGACGCCACACAAATCACACAGGAAATGGGAACCAACAATACAACACACCCCACAAAGGAGATAGAAGACCCCCAAATCACAGAACACCGCAGAATGGTTGGAAAAAAACACATTGGAAAAACAACAAAAAACCGTACTATGGACACAATAATTGGCAAAAAAATCAAAATGAACAGAGAGAAAATAGAGGATACCCACAAGACCAGGGAAACAATAGAGGAGGCCACTACGAACAGAGAGGACCACAATATGATCAACAAAGGCAGAGAGGAAGAAGTCCCATTCCATACTAAGATTATGGATATGGTGAGAGAAGGGGACCCTATAACCAAGGCCCATATCGCCAACACGAACGTAGTCCTATACCAATGTATAATTACTACGCACCATTAAGAAATTACTATGACGAATACAAACAAGAGACATATCGTCCAGAAACAGAACAGAGCAGGTCTTTTTTAGAGAAAGGTCGGGATCATTATCCTCCGAGGAATCTAGAAGGGACCATGAATGGGAGAAGAAGTCCAGAAATAAGAGAGGATGCCGATCAGGAAAGAGAGAACAAAAGAAAAAGAGAAGGGGAATAAAAGGAGAAGGTATTTTTAACCTCAGTGGGAAACCACTATCACAAGAAGAAGTAGGGGTACTCGATAAAGGACTCAAATATGCCCCCACAAAGAATCTGGACAAGTTTCATACCTATATAGGAATCCAAAAATACATTAGGAAACTAAATATCAAAAAATATATGGCTAGCAACACAGCCAAACCCAAAGCAAAAGCTCAAGAAGAAGACATTAGCCACAGTAACCTAAGAAACAAATCAACATTCAACCCCCCAATAATAAAAAATAAACACATTGAGGTTTTTAAGAAACTGGTAGTGAAAGACCTGATGGACCTGAAAGTACACAAGAAAGAGGAGCCCAAACACATCAAAAGTGGTATCAACAAACTCACCAAAAGAAAAGACCTAGTCATCCGACCTGCGGACAAAGGCGGAGGGATAGTAGTTTTCACCAAAGAACAATATCAAGATAATATGAACACATTACTTGAAGATGAAGATACTTACCACAAATTGTTAGTGAACCCAATGTTTAAGTGTAGGAAAGCTCTGGAACAAATAATACATCTGGGCCTAAAACGAGAAATACTGAACAAGAAGGAAGCAAAATATCTGATCCCAGAGTCATGTCGGACTCCAGTCATCTACTGTGTGCCCAAAATACACAAAGACAGCAACAACCCGCCATTAAGACCAATAGTAAATGGAATAGATTCTTTAACCTCACGAATGGGAGAATACATTGACCACTTTCTACAGCCGGCAGTACAAGAAACACGCGCCTACCTAAAAGACACCAAGCAGATGCTACAACTCCTGGAGAACATTCCAATAACAGACACCCCTTGGATTATGGCCACAGCAGATGTTTCATCCTTGTACACAATTATTCCACACCACCTAGCATGCAAGGCCGTGAAATGGGGACTAAGAAAACACACCAAACTATCATGTGTACAAAGAAAATATCTAATAAAAGGATTAGACTTTTGTCTCAAAAATAACTATTTCTGGCATAATCGAGATTACTATTTCCAACGCACTGGAGTTGCTATGGGAGCCAAATTTGCGCCGAGCGTAGCAGGCCTCTTTATGGCCCAATGGGAGGAAGAATCCGTCTTCTCAAGAATCCCAAATGAACTCATAATTTTTAAACGGTACATTGATGATATTTTCATCTTATGGAAAGGAGAGGAATTAGGATTAGCACTCTTCTTGGAAAACCTCAACAAAAATGACCGTAATATTAAACTCACATGGGAGATTAGTGAAAAAACCGTTACGTTTTTAGATCTGGAATTACTACAAGAGAAAAATACCATAACAACCAAAACACATTTTAAAAATGTCGATAGAAATAGTTATCTGCCCATAGAAAGTTGCCACCATAAGAATTGGTTGTGCAACATTCCAAAAGGCCAACTAATGAGACTTAGGCGCAATTGCACACATATAGATATGTTCACATCACAAGCCAGACACATTGGCAAAAGGTTCATCAAAAAAGGCTATAGTCCCAAAATAATAGAAAAGGGCATAGAAGAGGTAACAAGGATGAATCGAGGCGACCTAATAAAAAATAATGACAAAAAACTATTTATAGACAAAGTACCAGTGATCCTGGACTATAGCATACAGCACAAAAAAGTAGAACAAATAATAAAAAGACACTGGAACGTGTTACTAGCAGACACACAGCTGAAGGAAACACTACCGACACATCCAAATTTTATATATAGAAGAGCCCCTACACTTAGAGATAAATTAGTAAAAAACGTACCAGATCCTCCAATCAAAGGTCCGACTTTTTTCACAGGAAAGGGCTTCTACCCATGCAAGCGCTGTTATGCTTGCATTAGGTCCAAAAAACCTAATGAAAAAAAGTTCAAGTTTACTGCAAAAAGTACAGGCATCACATATGACATAAAAGGATTCACATGCTGCAATACAGAGGGAGCGGTATATATGTTAAAATGCAGCTGTGGGTTACAGTACGTGGGACGCACAAAAAGACTCCTCAGAATAAGAATTAAAGAACACGTACAAAACATCATAAATGGATTCGACAAACACAATGTGTCAAAACATTTTTTATTACACCATAATAAAGACCACACAGTTGAAGTTTTGGGGGTTAGAACCATATACTAAACATTGGAGAGGTGGACACAAAATAAGAACACTCAGTCAAATGGAATCCAAATGGATTTTCCTATTGGACACTTTTACACCCCGTGGATTAAATGTAGAATTTGATTTGAACTGTTTTCTGAGTAATTTTTAAAAGGGTTTTTAATATATTTTTCAATAGATTTTTCAGGATATTTTTTAGAAATATTTTTAAATATTTTTAAAATAAGTTTGATATTTAGTTTTACCACCCTTTTACCACCCCCCGACAAGTCCACCATTAAACTATTCTTTTAAAACAAGCTAAACAATAACTATCCTCTCTTCTAAATACATCTCTCTGCTTTTTTATCGTTATAATATATTATCCTCATATGTCAATTGCAAATTCCACGTCCGAGTCATTTCCGGTACTACTCATAATTCTTTTAATTATATTTTTTTCATATTTTTTAGTCTTTTAAAAAATATGTCCTTTTAAACCTTTTTAGGGACCTACAAGCAGTTTTTAACAGAATTAAAGTAATTTATAGTCATTTTTAGTCATTTTAAAACATCTGCACACACTAGTGCAAGATGCCTCTGGCGTGTTTACATTTTGGCCAACCAACAAAATGGCGACGCACAGCACTGCACACCAATATACAGGAATATGGCCACCGAAGCATTTCCGGCGCTCGGACTTCGGGAAAATGGCTGCCGCCCATTAGATTGTAATAGCATATATAAAGACATCTCCTGAGCTTGGTTTTTATGCCCTGATGAAGTCACGTGATTGACGATACGT
Organism: Rana muscosa; assembly: GCA_029206835.1. Lineage (NCBI taxonomy): Eukaryota > Metazoa > Chordata > Amphibia > Anura > Ranidae > Rana > Rana muscosa. Next base: position 607,460,430 of record CM055118.1, read on the forward strand.
GTAGGGACGTAGCAAGCACCGGAGGTGACGCGGACGAGCTCGGCGCTCGTTTTTTAAATGCACTATTGTGATTTTTAAATGTGAGTAATTTATACTTTGAAATCCACGTAATTAAATATTTTAGAAAAAATTACTACACTATATTGGGCCTTTCTTGCCTCCATATTTTAAACCCCCATACATGCACATCATCTTGGAGACCCCACGGCTAGAGGATTAACCCCACCAGGCATCCACTTATCCCCATGTTCCAGTCAGCATCCGGATAACAACAGGCACAACAGAGGGCTTATATTACATGCTGTAACCTCACAGCAGTGAGGTAAGGGGCCACCTTTCTCTACAAGCACAGCGTGGGAGTCACAGGATAACACATCCAGAAGTCACATATTCACAGCGTGGAAATTACAACATCACCCAGCACTTTAACCATTGTTTATTTTATTGCAAAAACAATCTGTTTTTTGCTTGCACTTTTGCATCACCCAAAGACTATATATGAGTTTATTCTTTGCACTATTCTTGTTCTAGCAATTTTTATTATTATAAGTCACAGTGAGACTCATTGCAGCACAGCATTGGACACCATATTCTTTGCACTATTTTCGTTTTAGCATTTTAGCAAAAGTCACGACTTTTTGCAGCACAGCTATTGGATATCATATTTTATGCACTTTCTCTAAGTTATATGTCACATTTATATATTCTTTTACAATCCATTTGTTTTAGATATTGTGTTTTTATCTGGTTAAGAATGTCATTTTAGAATATCACAGGATCATTCATTTTTATCAGGGAATTATAGAGGTTAATTCAACAGCTCGGCATTATTTACTATATACATTCTATTCAGGTTATGGTTTCAGTACCCTTCAGTGCCTTGTAGCAGTTGTAAAACACCCCCCCTTTTTCACATATAGTAGCGCGTAAATACTTTCTATATCCACATTTACACCTTAAACCATCCATTTACGCGGCCACTATGGAAGTATTTGCATTTCTAGACAAGAGGCAAATCAATCTAGACGAAATTTTCAATGCTGACAAACCTATTAACACAAAAAATGATAACTTAGAAAGCCTAATGCGAAAATTAGGACAAAACATGGAGAAAAAGATAAGTACATGGTGGGACATAACCACCTTTGACAGATATTTAAAAGACAGCATAGTGCCGAGACGGCTAAGATGGGATGTACCACCGAATGATGGACTATTAGACAAAGATTCAATAGACGACTGGTTTAAATTCTTTAATGGCAAAGGGCTAGAACTTCTGACATTTTTACTACAAAGAAAACAAATTAAAATGAAAAAAATAGACCAAACCATATCAGAAGTAAAGGAAGAACTAGACAAATATAAAGATACCACAGAATTCACAACATTAACCACACAGCTAAATAGAGACCTAACCAAAAAAGACAAGGAAGTACAACAAAGAAAAAGCAAAAAATACTCCAGAGACATGAATGACTTCAGAAATGACCAAACTTTCAAATGGCAAAGCCAACTGGGACGGACAGACCCAATTTCAACATTTTCAACACCAGAAAAAACTGTACGTATGCAATCACAACACATGAACCCTAATCCAAATCAAGAACGAAATACACCTATAAGACCACACCAAGACCCTAGACCTAGGGCAGAGACACCAAGACGCCACACAAATCACACAGGAAATGGGAACCAACAATACAACACACCCCACAAAGGAGATAGAAGACCCCCAAATCACAGAACACCGCAGAATGGTTGGAAAAAACCACATTGGAAAAACAACAAAAAACCGTACTATGGACACAATAATTGGCAAAAAAATCAAAATGAACAGAGAGAAAATAGAGGATACCCACAAGACCAGGGAAACAATAGAGGAGGCCACTACGAACAGAGAGGACCACAATATGATCAACAAAGGCAGAGAGGAAGAAGTCCCATTCCATACCAAGATTATGGATATGGTGAGAGAAGGGGACCCTATAACCAAGGCCCATATCGCCAACACGAACGTAGTCCTATACCAACGTATAATTACTATGCACCATTAAGAAATTACTATGACGAATACAAACAAGAGACATATCGTCCAGAAACAGAACAGAGCAGGTCTTTTTTAGAGAAAGGTCGGGATCATTATCCTCCGAGGAATCTAGAAGGGACCATGAATGGGAGAAGAAGTCCAGAAATAAGAGAGGATGCCGATCAGGAAAGAGAGAACAAAAGAAAAAGAGAAGGGGAATAAAAGGAGAAGGTATTTTTAACCTCAGTGGGAAACCACTATCACAAGAAGAAGTAGGGGTACTCGATAAAGGACTCAAATATGCCCCCACAAAGAATCTGGACAAGTTTCATACCTATATAGGAATCCAAAAATACATTAGGAAACTAAATATCAAAAAATATATGGCTAGCAACACAGCCAAACCCAAAGCAAAAGCTCAAGAAGAAGACATTAGCCACAGTAACCTAAGAAACAAATCAACATTCAACCCCCCAATAATAAAAAATAAACACATTGAGGTTTTTAAGAAACTGGTAGTGAAAGACCTGATGGTCCTGAAAGTACACAAGAAAGAGGAGCCCAAACACATCAAAAGTGGTATCAACAAACTCACCAAAAGAAAAGACCTAGTCATCCGACCTGCGGACAAAGGCGGAGGGATAGTAGTTTTCACCAAAGAACAATATCAAGATAATATGAACACATTACTTGAAGATGAAGATACTTACCACAAATTGTTAGGGAACCCAATGTTTAAGTGTAGGAAAGCTCTGGAACAAATAATACATCTGGGCCTAAAACGAGAAATACTGAACAAGAAGGAAGCAAAATATCTGATCCCAGAGTCATGTCGGACTCCAGTCATCTACTGTGTGCCCAAAATACACAAAGACAGCAACAACCCGCCATTAAGACCAATAGTAAATGGAATAGATTCTTTAACCTCACGAATGGGAGAATACATTGACCACTTTCTACAGCCGGCAGTACAAGAAACACGCGCCTACCTAAAAGACACCAAGCAGATGCTACAACTCCTGGAGAACATTCCAATAACAGACACCCCTTGGATTATGGCCACAGCAGATGTTTCATCCTTGTACACAATTATTCCACACCACCTAGCATGCAAGGCCGTGAAATGGGGACTAAGAAAACACACCAAACTATCATGTGTACAAAGAAAATATCTAATAAAAGGATTAGACTTTTGTCTCAAAAATAACTATTTCTGGCATAATCGAGATTACTATTTCCAACGCACTGGAGTTGCTATGGGAGCCAAATTTGCGCCGAGCGTAGCAGGCCTCTTTATGGCCCAATGGGAGGAAGAATCCGTCTTCTCAAGAATCCCAAATGAACTCATCATTTTTAAACGGTACATTGATGATATTTTCATCTTATGGAAAGGAGAGGAATTAGGATTAGCACTCTTCTTGGAAAACCTCAACAAAAATGACCGTAATATTAAACTCACATGGGAGATTAGTGAAAAAACCGTTACGTTTTTAGATCTGGAATTACTACAAGAGAAAAATACCATAACAACCAAAACACATTTTAAAAATGTTGATAGAAATAGTTATCTGCCCATAGAAAGTTGCCACCATAAGAATTGGTTGTGCAACATTCCAAAAGGCCAACTAATGAGACTTAGGCGCAATTGCACACATATAGATATGTTCACATCACAAGCCAGACACATTGGCAAAAGGTTCATCAAAAAAGGCTATAGTCCCAAAATAATAGAAAAGGGCATAGAAGAGGTAACAAGGATGAATCGAGGCGACCTAATAAAAAATAATGACAAAAAACTATTTATAGACAAAGTACCAGTGATCCTGGACTATAGCATACAGCACAAAAAAGTAGAACAAATAATAAAAAGACACTGGAACGTGTTACTAGCAGACACACAGCTGAAGGAAACACTACCGACACATCCAAATTTTATATATAGAAGAGCCCCTACACTTAGAGATAAATTAGTAAAAAACGTACCAGATCCTCCAATCAAAGGTCCGACTTTTTTCACAGGAAAGGGCTTCTACCCATGCAAGCGCTGTTATGCTTGCATTAGGTCCAAAAAACCTAATGAAAAAAAGTTCAAGTTTACTGCAAAAAGTACAGGCATCACATATGACATAAAAGGATTCACATGCTGCAATACAGAGGGAGCGGTATATATGTTAAAATGCAGCTGTGGGTTACAGTACGTGGGACGCACAAAAAGACTCCTCAGAATAAGAATTAAAGAACACGTACAAAACATCATAAATGGATTCGACAAACACAATGTGTCAAAACATTTTTTATTACACCATAATAAAGACCACACAGTTGAAGTTTTGGGGGTTAGAACCATATACTAAACATTGGAGAGGTGGACACAAAATAAGAACACTCAGTCAAATGGAATCCAAATGGATTTTCCTATTGGACACTTTTACACCCCGTGGATTAAATGTAGAATTTGATTTGAACTGTTTTCTGAGTAATTTTTAAAAGGGTTTTTAATATATTTTTCAATATATTTTTCAGGATATTTTTTAGAAATATTTTTAAATATTTTTAAAATAAGTTTGATATTTAGTTTTACCACCCTTTTACCACCCCCCGACAAGTCCACCATTAAACTATTCTTTTAAAACAAGCTAAACAATAACTATCCTCTCTTCTAAATACATCTCTCTGCTTTTTTATCGTTATAATATATTATCCTCATATGTCAATTGCAAATTCCACGTCCGAGTCATTTCCGGTACTACTCATAATTCTTTTAATTATATTTTTTTCATATTTTTTAGTCTTTTAAAAAATATGTCCTTTTAAACCTTTTTAGGGACCTACAAGCAGTTTTTAACAGAATTAAAGTAATTTATAGTCATTTTTAGTCATTTTAAAACATCTGCACACACTAGTGCAAGATGCCTCTGGCGTGTTTACATTTTGGCCAACCAACAAAATGGCGACGCACAGCACTGCACACCAATATACAGGAATATGGCCACCGAAGCATTTCCGGCGCTTGGACTTCGGGAAAATGGCTGCCGCCCATTAGATTGTAATAGCATATATAAAGACATCTCCTGAGCTTGTTTTTCATCCCCTGATGAAGTCACGTGATTGATGATACGCGTAGGGACGTAGCAAGCACCGGAGGTGACGCGGACGAGCTCGGCGCTCGTTTTTTAAATGCACTATTGTGATTTTTAAATGTGAGTAATTTATACTTTGAAATCCACGTAATTAAATATTTTAGAAAAAATTACTACACTATATTGGGCCTTTCTTGCCTCCATATTTTAAACCCCCATACATGCACATCATCTTGGAGACCCCACGGCTAGAGGATTAACCCCACCAGGCATCCACTTATCCCCATGTTCCAGTCAGCATCCGGATAACAACAGGCACAACAGAGGGCTTATATTACATGCTGTAACCTCACAGCAGTGAGGTAAGGGGCCACCTTTCTCTACAAGCACAGCGTGGGAGTCACAGGATAACACATCCAGAAGTCACATATTCACAGCGTGGAAATTACAACATCACCCAGCACTTTAACCATTGTTTATTTTATTGCAAAAACAATCTGTTTTTTGCTTGCACTTTTGCATCACCCAAAGACTATATATGAGTTTATTCTTTGCACTATTCTTGTTCTAGCAATTTTTATTATTATAAGTCACAGTGAGACTCATTGCAGCACAGCATTGGACACCATATTCTTTGCACTATTTTCGTTTTAGCATTTTAGCAAAAGTCACGACTTTTTGCAGCACAGCTATTGGATATCATATTTTATGCACTTTCTCTAAGTTATATGTCACATTTATATATTCTTTTACAATCCATTTGTTTTAGATATTGTGTTTTTATCTGGTTAAGAATGTCATTTTAGAATATCACAGGATCATTCTTTTTTATCAGGGAATTATAGAGGTTAATTCAACAGCTCGGCATTATTTACTATATACATTCTATTCAGGTTATGGTTTCAGTACCCTTCAGTGCCTTGTAGCAGTTGTAAAACACCCCCCCTTTTTCACATATAGTAGCGCGTAAATACTTTCTATATCCACATTTACACCTTAAACCATCCATTTACGCGGCCACTATGGAAGTATTTGCATTTCTAGACAAGAGGCAAATCAATCTAGACGAAATTTTCAATGCTGACAAACCTATTAACACAAAAAATGATAACTTAGAAAGCCTAATGCGAAAATTAGGACAAAACATGGAGAAAAAGATAAGTACATGGTGGGACATAACCACCTTTGACAGATATTTAAAAGACAGCATAGTGCCGAGACGGCTAAGATGGGATGTACCACCGAATGATGGACTATTAGACAAAGATTCAATAGACGACTGGTTTAAATTCTTTAATGGCAAAGGGCTAGAACTTCTGACATTTTTACTACAAAGAAAACAAATTAAAATGAAAAAAATAGACCAAACCATATCAGAAGTAAAGGAAGAACTAGACAAATATAAAGATACCACAGAATTCACAACATTAACCACACAGCTAAATAGAGACCTAACCAAAAAAGACAAGGAAGTACAACAAAGAAAAAGCAAAAAATACTCCAGAGACATGAATGACTTCAGAAATGACCAAACTTTCAAATGGCAAAGCCAACTGGGACGGACAGACCCAATTTCAACATTTTCAACACCAGAAAAAACTGTACGTATGCAATCACAACACATGAACCCTAATCCAAATCAAGAACGAAATACACCTATAAGACCACACCAAGACCCTAGACCTAGGGCAGAGACACCAAGACGCCACACAAATCACACAGGAAATGGGAACCAACAATACAACACACCCCACAAAGGAGATAGAAGACCCCCAAATCACAGAACACCGCAGAATGGTTGGAAAAAAACACATTGGAAAAACAACAAAAAACCGTACTATGGACACAATAATTGGCAAAAAAATCAAAATGAACAGAGAGAAAATAGAGGATACCCACAAGACCAGGGAAACAATAGAGGAGGCCACTACGAACAGAGAGGACCACAATATGATCAACAAAGGCAGAGAGGAAGAAGTCCCATTCCATACCAAGATTATGGATATGGTGAGAGAAGGGGACCCTATAACCAAGGCCCATATCGCCAACACGAACGTAGTCCTATACCAATGTATAATTACTACGCACCATTAAGAAATTACTATGACGAATACAAACAAGAGACATATCGTCCAGAAACAGAACAGAGCAGGTCTTTTTTAGATAAAGGTCGGGATCATTATCCTCCGAGGAATCTAGAAGGGACCATGAATGGGAGAAGAAGTCCAGAAATAAGAGAGGATGCCGATCAGGAAAGAGAGAACAAAAGAAAAAGAGAAGGGGAATAAAAGGAGAAGGTATTTTTAACCTCAGTGGGAAACCACTATCACAAGAAGAAGTAGGGGTACTCGATAAAGGACTCAAATATGCCCCCACAAAGAATCTGGACAAGTTTCATACCTATATAGGAATCCAAAAATACATTAGGAAACTAAATATCAAAAAATATATGGCTAGCAACACAGCCAAACCCAAAGCAAAAGCTCAAGAAGAAGACATTAGCCACAGTAACCTAAGAAACAAATCAACATTCAACCCCCCAATAATAAAAAATAAACACATTGAGGTTTTTAAGAAACTGGTAGTGAAAGACCTGATGGACCTGAAAGTACACAAGAAAGAGGAGCCCAAACACATCAAAAGTGGTATCAACAAACTCACCAAAAGAAAAGACCTAGTCATCCGACCTGCGGACAAAGGCGGAGGGATAGTAGTTTTCACCAAAGAACAATATCAAGATAATATGAACACATTACTTGAAGATGAAGATACTTACCACAAATTGTTAGGGAACCCAATGTTTAAGTGTAGGAAAGCTCTGGAACAAATAATACATCTGGGCCTAAAACGAGAAATACTGAACAAGAAGGAAGCAAAATATCTGATCCCAGAGTCATGTCGGACTCCAGTCATCTACTGTGTGCCCAAAATACACAAAGACAGCAACAACCCGCCATTAAGACCAATAGTGAATGGAATAGATTCTTTAACCTCACGAATGGGAGAATACATTGACCACTTTCTACAGCCGGTAGTACAAGAAACACGCGCCTACCTAAAAGACACCAAGCAGATGCTACAACTCCTGGAGAACATTCCAATAACAGACACCCCTTGGATTATGGCCACAGCAGATGTTTCATCCTTGTACACAATTATTCCACACCACCTAGCATGCAAGGCCGTGAAATGGGGACTAAGAAAACACACCAAACTATCATGTGTACAAAGAAAATATCTAATAAAAGGATTAGACTTTTGTCTCAAAAAAAACTATTTCTGGCATAATCGAGATTACTATTTCCAACGCACTGGAGTTGCTATGGGAGCCAAATTTGCGCCGAGCGTAGCAGGCCTCTTTATGGCCCAATGGGAGGAAGAATCCGTCTTCTCAAGAATCCCAAATGAACTCATAATTTTTAAACGGTACATTGATGATATTTTCATCTTATGGAAAGGAGAGGAATTAGGATTAGCACTCTTCTTGGAAAACCTCAACAAAAATGACCGTAATATTAAACTCACATGGGAGATTAGTGAAAAAACCGTTACGTTTTTAGATCTGGAATTACTACAAGAGAAAAATACCATAACAACCAAAACACATTTTAAAAATGTCGATAGAAATAGTTATCTGCCCATAGAAAGTTGCCACCATAAGAATTGGTTGTGCAACATTCCAAAAGGCCAACTAATGAGACTTAGGCGCAATTGCACACATATAGATATGTTCACATCACAAGCCAGACACATTGGCAAAAGGTTCATCAAAAAAGGCTATAGTCCCAAAATAATAGAAAAGGGCATAGAAGAGGTAACAAGGATGAATCGAGGCGACCTAATAAAAAATAATGACAAAAAACTATTTATAGACAAAGTACCAGTGATCCTGGACTATAGCATACAGCACAAAAAAGTAGAACAAATAATAAAAAGACACTGGAACGTGTTACTAGCAGACACACAGCTGAAGGAAACACTACCGACACATCCAAATTTTATATATAGAAGAGCCCCTACACTTAGAGATAAATTAGTAAAAAACGTACCAGATCCTCCAATCAAAGGCCTGACTTTTTTCACAGGAAAGGGCTTCTACCCATGCAAGCGCTGTTATGCTTGCATTAGGTCCAAAAAACCTAATGAAAAAAAGTTCAAGTTTACTGCAAAAAGTACAGGCATCACATATGACATAAAAGGATTCACATGCTGCAATACAGAGGGAGCGGTATATATGTTAGAATGCAGCTGTGGGTTACAGTACGTGGGACGCACAAAAAGACTCCTCAGAATAAGAATTAAAGAACACGTACAAAACATCATAAATGGATTCGACAAACACAATGTGTCAAAACATTTTTTATTACACCATAATAAAGACCACACAGTTGAAGTTTTGGGGGTTAGAACCATATACTAAACATTGGAGAGGTGGACACAAAATAAGAACACTCAGTCAAATGGAATCCAAATGGATTTTCCTATTGGACACTTTTACACCCCGTGGATTAAATGTAGAATTTGATTTGAACTGTTTTCTGAGTAATTTTTAAAAGGGTTTTTAATATAGTTTTCAATATATTTTTCAGGATATTTTTTAGTTAAATAAGTTTGATATTTAGTTTTACCACCCTTTTACCACCCCCCAACAAGTCCACCATTAAACTATTATTTTAAAACAAGCTAAACAATAACTATCCTCTCTTCTAAATACATCTCTCTGCTTTTTTATCGTTATAATATATTATCCTCATATATCAATTGCAAATTTCACGTCCGAGTCATTTCCGGTACTACTCATAATTATTTTAATTATATTTTTTTCATATTTTTTAGTCTTTTAAAAAATATGTCCTTTTAAATCTTTTTAGGGACCTACAAGCAGTTTTTAACAGAATTAAAGTAATTTATAGTCATTTTTAGTCATTTTAAAACATCTGCACACACTAGTGCAAGATGCCTCTGGCGTGTTTACATTTTGGCCAACCAACAAAATGGCGACGCACAGCACTGCACACCAATATACAGGAATATGGCCACCGAAGCATTTCCGGCACTCGGACTTCGGGAAAATGGCTGCCGCCCATTAGATTGTAATAGCATATATAAAGACATCTCCTGAGCTTGTTTTTCATCCCCTGATGAAGTCACGTGATTGATGATACGCGTAGGGACGTAGCAAGCACCGGAGGTGACGCGGACAAGCTCGGCGCTCGTTTTTTAAATGCACTATTGTGATTTTTAAATGTGAGTAATTTATACTTTGAAATCCACGTAATTAAATATTTTAGAAAAAATTACTACACTATATTGGGCCTTTCTTGCCTCCATATTTTAAACCCCCATACATGCACATCATCTTGGAGACCCCACGGCTAGAGGATTAACCCCACCAGGCATCCACTTATCCCCATGTTCCAGTCAGCATCCGGATAACAACAGGCACAACAGAGGGCTTATATTACATGCTGTAACCTCACAGCAGTGAGGTAAGGGGCCACCTTTCTCTACAAGCACAGCGTGGGAGTCACAGGATGACACATCCAGAAGTCACATATTCACAGCGTGGAAATTACAACATCACCCAGCACTTTAACCATTGTTTATTTTATTGCAAAAACAATCTGTTTTTTGCTTGCACTTTTGCATCACCCAAAGACTATATATGAGTTTATTCTTTGCACTATTCTTGTTCTAGCAATTTTTATTAATATAAGTCACAGTGAGACTCATTGCAGCACAGCATTGGACACCATATTCTTTGCACTATTTTCGTTTTAGCATTTTAGCAAAAGTCACGACTTTTTGCAGCACAGCTATTGGATATCATATTTTATGCACTTTCTCTAAGTTATATGTCACATTTATATATTCTTTTACAATCCATTTGTTTTAGATATTGTGTTTTTATCTGGTTAAGAATGTCATTTTAGAATATCACAGGATCATTCTTTTTTATCAGGGAATTATAAAGGTTAATTCAACAGCTCGGCATTATTTACTATATACAGGCTAGGCAGGTAGCAGCGGTGACGTTGTGGCACTTGTGGAGTGTGTTGGATGAAAGTTTGTTTCCAATAAGCCTAATGTAACATGTTTGCTGTAAGTAGAACCTTGAAATAAACTCTTGTGTGTTTTTAATGAACACTGCGCAATGAGTTTGTTCTCCTCTTCCATATGGTATACCGTGTGACTGGGTTTTGGAGTTTCCTAAAGGATAATTGCTGTGGGGAGTTGCATCATTGGAGTCCACTAAGTAGGCTGAACAGCTGAGGCAGCTTATACCCAAAGTGAGGGGTGATTGCTCACTGATGCGCATATAGACCTTGGAAGGTCTTAATATCTGGTAAGAAGATATATTTGCTCTATCTATCCTGTGGGGAGCACTGGGTGTTTGCACCGATTGAAATTGGAAGGACACTTTCTTTATTTTCACCTTGTGGATTATAATTGGTCTTTGGACTCCTATAAAAGTTTACACATCTATTTTAAAGATGGACTTTTGTTTGCCTAATGACTAATAAGGCGCCTTATCACTTATACATGACAGTGCAACACCTTGATATGTATAATTTGTTGGATATGGTGTGTACATATTTGTGAGTGCTGCTGTTTCTTGTCACAAAGTTAATTTTGTTATTTATCTACACTAAGTGCAATTTTCTTTTGCATACAATAATTGTTCATAACCAGTAGCAATGAGCAAACCAAGCAAAGTTTGGTTTACTGGATGTTCGCTGAACACTTGAAAAAATTAGCAAACCCTGAACATAGTGTCCAAACTGCAATGAAGTATATGGGAGCTGAATCTTGTAATTCTTGTCTATTAAGGTTTGCAAGCTTTTGGTAAAAAGACATGGGTGACTGGGACATTGCCAGATGGGATATGTTCCAATGAAGATTTTTTTAAAAAAATACTATTAAGCAGATATTTTAACGTGGTTTAACTGCTTCCTGTCTGGCCAATGTACATGTACGGCTGGGCGAGGGCTTTGTCAATTCAGGTGTACATATCTTTACATCTTCGGCAATGGCTTGTGCGCTGCTCCTAGAAAGATCACCTGGAACCCTGGAGATTACTGTGTCCCCCGGAAATTGGTGCTGTACTATGTGATCTCTGTGTCCAATCACAGAAATCACATGTATAAACAAAGAAAGCAAATGTATAAACAAAGAAAGCAATAGTAAACATTGGTTCTCTCTCCTCCCACAGAGATCTTCTGTAAGAGGAGAGAGAAGCATTACAGCAGTACTGTGAGTGTTATCATCCTGTCACACAGCATTTTCACACACAAGACACCAGTGCCAGCCAGCTTACATTATCCCTTATCACTAGCCCTCCTGTGTAGTGTGAATAAACAGTGTAGCCAGCCACCTGTCACCTGTTACACCTGTCTCAGTGTCACTAGTACTGCCAGTAACATTGTACCTTATCATTAGCTAGTCAGTGTTAATAGACCATTGCCATCAGCCAGTGTCCCTGATTGTGGTGACACCATACCAGTGTCAACAGAGCCAGTGTACCTAATCGCAGTGATCTCAGGCCAGTATACACTAGCACCAGTGTCTTGATCGCCGTCACACCAGTGTCAATGTCAACAGAGCAAGTGTCTCTTACTGCAGTGCTGCCAGACCTGTATATGTCAGCACCAGTGTCTGATCATCATCACATGAGTGCCACTGTCAATAGAGTCAGTGAAGCCAACAATATTGTTCTGATTCCTAGTCATGCCAGTGTTAGCAGAGCCATTCAAGCCAGCATTAAGTGTTATCATCACTGCCACACCAGTGCCAGCATCACCAGAACCAGTGTCCTTGATTGCAGTGACATAAGACCAATATATGCCAGCACCAGTGTCCTAATCACCGCCACACCAGTGTCATTGTCAACAGAGTCTGTAAAGCCAGCAATACTGTTGTGATCACTAGTCAGCAGAGCCATTCAAGCCATTAACAGTGTTCCATTCAGTGTCACACCAGTACAGCATCACCAGAACCGTAATAGCATGTCCAAAAAAAAGATTAACAAGCGAGGAGGCATTTCTAATTCTGAGTATGACAGATAAGAGTAAAGGGAAGCTCTCATTGTCAGATTCAAATGATTTAAATCTAATTTGCGTACAGTGTTGCATGACCGCACAATTGGCAATTAAAGTAGCACAGTGCTGACTAGCAAAACATGGTCTGGTCATGAAGGGGGTAAAACCTTCTGGAGGCCAAGGGGTTAAAATGTAGCAGAATACATTTTGGCCTAAATTTATGAAGAAACTGAAGAAACTAAGAAAATTTTTTTTTTTTTTTCTAAATTGTGGCAGGGGTGATTAACATGATCATCTTTTACCTGTATTTACTGTATTTATTGGCGTATAACACATTTTTTTACCCTGAAAATAGAGGGTAAACTGTGCCTGCGTGTTATACGCAGGGGGCTGTGGAAAGTTTTTTTCCTGAAACTTCCCTCTTAAAGTTAGGGTGCGTGTTATACGCCTGTGCGTGTTATACGCCGATAAATATGGTATTTATGGAAAACATTTATCCCAGAAGGAAAAAACTGTTTGCCATAACTGATTATACAGTGGGAGTTTACATTTAATGTGTTAGTGTACGTAAATCTGCTACTACAGTTAACACCATTCACCCCCAGACAACAATGCTGCTGTCAGCTGTGCCTCCTGTGCTCATTCTTCCAGAGTTGCTGAAGCACATTTTGAAATTAGGTGTTCCTCTCTCAGGTATGTAGTACTCACAGTGCTCAGAAAAGATTGCCCTTAAATGAGCACATTGTTATCCTGAACTCATCCTGAGGACTTCAAATTCATAAGTCAGCAGGATGTGGTCGCTGCACTGTCAGAATGCCTGCTTGTAGCTGCATACAAAGGCCTAGTGGATAATGTTGTGCAGATTGCAACTGCTGATCAAGGTAAATTATTGTTTCATGTGTTATAAGACTTCCCTATTGTTAGAGAGTCATATCTTTCCAGTAAGCCTTTTCGGGAGGAGCGTGGTTGTTGGTGGAGGTCCTTTGGGAATGGAATTTACATGAGAATAATTTTTTGGACTATTTTTTATATATTTATTTGACTTTGTGTTTATATAGGGTAATTTGTGATATACCGTTTATGTTTGCACTATGTATTTATGTATTTGCATATTTAATCATGCTTGCATATCATTGACACTGAGTGTATTATTTTATCAGGCGTATGTCTTGCATATTTTTTTAGGTTAGCTCTGCACTTTGTTATACTTTTTTTTCAGACTATGGTGGTTATCTCACAGTGTGTGAGCAGCTTCTCTAGGCTGCTTTCACACTGGGGCGGGGGCGACGTCGGCGGTAAAGCGCCGCTATTCTCAGCGGCGATTTACCATCGTTTTTGCAGAGGTATTCGGCTAATAGCGGGGTACTTTTAACCCCCACTAGCAGCCGAAAAAGGGTTAAAACCACCTGCAAAGCGCCATTTAGCAGCGCTTTGCCGGCGGTTCGGCTGCACTGCCCATTCATTTCAATGGGCAGGAGCAGCGGTGGAGCGTTGTATACGCCGCTCCTTCACTGCTCCAAAGATGCTGCTTGCAGGAGTTTTTTTTTAACGTCCTGCCAGCACATCACCTCAGTGTGAAAGCCCTCATACTTCACACTGAGACTACAGGGGAGACGTTTTTCAGGCGCTATTTTTAGCCCAAAAGTGCCTGAAAAAACGCCCCAGTGTGAAAGGGGTCTTAGAGATTCACATGCGCGATTGTACGCAAATTTTCCACACATCATAACCATATTTGGTCGATGGCATCAGCTGGCATTTCCTGGCCAGATTGTTGACATTCAGCTGCCAGGGAACTATAATTTGTGGGGAGAATCCATGGAGAGATGATAATTGGAGCAGGCTGTCCTGTTTGTGACGGTGGGTCATTTGGATGCCATTCATTGTAATTGATGATTAATCTACATTGTTGAATGGCATTATTGATGTTGGTTTGATGTTGTAGAGCTTTTTTTTTCAATAAAATACTTTTTCTATAGTGTCTATGTGTTTATTTACTTTGTAGTACCTTATATTCTTTAATCATTCATGTTGCCACAAATATAAGGAAAACATGCAAACCATAGTACATTAGTGTCTGGATTTAGGTCTTCACTAAACAAAATGGGGCATGTCGTGTCACCTTTTTTTCAGCTGCAACTCTACTCTTCTACACTAGCAGATGTATTCTTCATATTGATCAATGTACTCCAGTAACCAGCGAAGATAAAGTCCCAAGGTATCTAAGACGGACAGAACCTTGTTCAAATAAAATGCAAGCACATACTCTATGTAAAGCACTCACATAGGCCTTTCCTAGTTTTATCAACAGCCGCCATGATTTTTAGGCAACTTCACTCTAAACCAGCTTTTGAATCCTGAAATACCTAAACAAATCAAGGGACCAACCAACAACACTTGGTTGGTCGATGCTTTGGTGCCAATATAAACTGTTGTTGTTGGTTGCAATCATTTGTTCATCCATTTTAGGAAAGATTGTGGAAGTGATTGAAAATGACAAAAAATCTCTGAGTGTGTGGCCAGCATATTAGTTGTCAGTACACTTAAGCCCCATACACACGGTCGGACTTCCATCGGACTTTTCCGTGGTTTTTTGTCCGAACGGAGTTGGTCGGGAACACCCATAGCATACACACGCTCTGACTTTTCTGCAAACTTTCCCAAAACTTTTTGCAACATCACGTGGTTTTTCTGCTCTTTTCTGCTCTTCACCGCCACCCTTTGGTCAACTTCTGCTATTGTTGGTTGATTTTAACATTAGTTGTTTTGTCCATCGGACAAAAGTCCGATGGTTTTCTGTACACACGGTCGGACTTTGCTCCATCGGACTTTTGTTGGGCAAAAGTTTGTCCGTTTGCAGACCCAACTTTTGTCCGATGAAAACAAGAAAAAAGCAAAAAAAGTTTGTCCGATGGAGCGTACACACGGTCGAGTTGTTGGTCCAACTTGCTCAAAATGAAGTTTGTTGGCCAAAAGTCCGACCGTGTGTACGGGGCTTTAGTCTGCACTTCCTTAACATTTTGGGTTTTCCCACAAGAGTGACAGATTTGATTCATTCTGCTGGATAAATGTAGCTGCCATTCAAACACAGAGTGGGTGAATGCAGGAGTGGAGATTCGTGTGCAAAGAGTAGTATGTCTTTGCATTTCTGACCTCCAAAGTCCATAACTGCGCTTATCCGTTCTATCTCTGTATAACACTTTCATTCTACCGTAAAGATGAATGGAGCTTGTCATTCATGCAGTAAATTCTGTCTAGCTGCATATTAAATGCAAAATGCAGAGCAGCGAGCTGTGTCTGTATGAAGTGTTAATGATCCCTAACTACTGTGCTGCAGTAGCATATGTACACTAGTTATTTTATTTTTTTTAGCATTATTTATACATTCTACATTACCACATCACAGATTTAATCATTTTACTTTAAAACCCTGGTAAGGCTTTTATTTACTGATATGAACTTTTGGTAACACATAGCCACAATGTAATAGATGTTTGCTGTGAAAAAAAAAGATATGTTTTTAGTAGGGAGACCATGAATTTCACTATAAAATATTACAGAAAAATAAAAGCAAAATAACTTTACTTCTTTATTTAAATACATCATAAAACAAAACATTTTTCTTCTTTTTTTAATACAGTAATTTCCCCCAAAGGTTTGATGCCTGGAGTGCCGAGACTTTTCCCGAGTTACCTGCAGGGAAATCTTTCATTAATATTGAATCCCTGCTGGGTGTTGAAGCTGAGCTGTGTCAGTGGAATACGGATTCATTAAATATAAATGGCAAGATGCCCTTTTAGAAAATGTAGCTTGCCTGTTTTGGCAGCATGAAGGGTAGTTCTCAGCTAATCAGAGACTGATATGTTAACCCTTTCAAATGTTTCCTTATACACATCTGACATATAAAAGTGTACAACAACATAACAACATAAACAACTAAAAGAAACACTTAAACACAAATGATTTGTCATTGGTGCTGAGATCTTGACACTGCAGGATTCTAGTGAAAGGACAATAAAGCCTCGTACACACGACCGATTTTCTTGGCAAAAAACTTCAAGAAAACTGTTGGGAGAGCTTTCTTGCCGAGAAAACCGTTCATGTGTATGGTTTCTCGTCAAGAAAACTGCCGGGAATCTTGACGAGAAAAATAGAGAACTTGCTCTCTATTTTCTCGTCAGGATTCTCGTTTTTCTCGTCGGGATTCTCGTCGGCCTGTTTTGCAATGATAAAACCGGTCGTGTGTATGCTTTTCCGAGTCTTAAAAAATCGTGCATGCTCAGAATCAAGTATAAGATGGGAGCGCTCCTTCTGGTAAAACTAGCGTTTCGTAATGGAGATAGCACATTCGTCACACTAAAACGAACTGAAAGCACGAAGATTGAAAAGCGCGAATCGTCTCTCCCCAAACTTTTACTAACACGCGGTAACACGAGATCAGCAAAAGCAGCCCAATGGGTGGCGCCATTAGAATCGAACTTCCCCTTTATACTGCCATCGTACGTGCTGTACGTGACCGCGCTTTCCAACGCCGAGATTTAGAATTGACAGAAGCTCGTCAAGCTTGACAAGAATCTCGTTGAGAACAACAACGGATTTTTTTACGACGAGATTCTCGGTCGTGTGTACGAGGCTTAAGGTTGTGATGGATACATTTTGTGGAAACGGTCAGCAAGAGCTGAAAGCTTATGGATAAGAGATCGGGGACATGGATGTACACAGTTGTAGTTTACGTTTGTCTATAAACGAGCAAACCCCTTTTTGGATTAAAGTGGTCTTTGGTGGCCTTTCCTTGCAGTTTTTATTTAGAGGCTTCCTAATATTAAAATTAAAAAAGGTTGGATTGTGTTAATTTTTATTCTCTAAACTATGCCTTAGAATGACATCTGGAGCTTCGGTGGATGACACTTGAATTACTAGTATTTTCCTTAGGAGCATGTTTTTCATGAAGCATTCTTCATAGATTAAATATATCTAAGCACGAGAATAAATAGAATGCATATTTTGCAGCCTAACAGTCATTAGATGCTCATAGATCTTCTTATATTTATTTTTTCAGGCTAAGTTCTGACAATCTTAGCAACTTTCTCTTCTAGGAACTACAATATTGCACCTCACAATATAATGGAGATGCAGCGGGGATGAGATGTTTGTAGTCAAAATCAGGAGCAAGCAGCCAAGGGTGACAAACTGCTCCTCCACAGAGATAGGTACAATAATGTTTGGGCATTGTCACTTTAGAATGGGAAGTTGGTTACTGGCCAGACCACCAGATGAATATAAAGGGAAAATAAATAGAGACACCAATTTAAAGACTGATAGGCTGCAAAATTTCAATCAGTTTTTTTCAAATATTTCAAGATACTGGGATCAGGGTAGTGACACAAAGGTAATAGGTAGCATTTCCATACATATAGCAACATACCTGTACAGCAACAAAAAGTGTAAAATTAGGAGACATTCCAATTAAGACAAGTGACTAACAGAAATTTGCTTACCGTATATACTTGAGTATAAGTCAACCCGAGTATAAGCCGAGGTACCTAATTTTACCACAAAAACTGGGAAAACGTATTGACTCGAGTATAAGCCGAGGGTGAGAATGCAGCAGCTACTGTAAGCGGAAAAGAGGGTCAACAACGCCCATTTGCAGCTTCACTGTGCCCATTGCAACCTCACTGTGCCATACCTCACTGTGCCCATTGCAGTCTCACTGTGCCATACCTCACTTTGCCCATTGCAGTCTCACTGTGCCAAACCTCACTGTGCCCATTGCAGTCTCACTGTGCCATACCTCACTGTGCCCATTGCAGTCTCACTGTGCCATACGGTACTCACTGTGCCCATTGCAGCCTCACTGTGCCATACGGTACTCACTGTGTCCATTGCAGTCTCACTGTGCCATACGGTACTCACTGTGCCCATTGCAGTCTCACTGTGCCCGAGTACCTGCATTCTTGACAGGCGTCCATTTTTTAAAAGTCGCTGCTTTTTCCTGTCGTTCCATTCTGTGATAGGCATTTGACACTGCGTTCCGCCTATCACGGAGGTTCGCTCATCCTCGGACTCAGTTTCCCAGCAGACACTGTGTTCAGTGTCACGGACATTCTTTCATCCTCGAACAAGAGGATGTCCACGATTGGCCGAACACTGAACACAGTGTCTGCTGGGAAACTGTCCTGAGGATGAGAGGACCTCCGTGATAGGCGGAACACAGTGTCAAATGCCTATCACAGAATGGAACGCCAGGAGGAAGCCGCGACTTTTAAAAAAATGGACGCCTGGCAAGAATTCAGGTACTGACTCGAGTATAAGCCGAGGGGGGTATTTTCAGCCCTAAAAAAGGGCTGAAAAACTCGGCTTATACTCAAGTATATACGGTAATAGATTAACATAAATATGATAGGATGCATTCAATTACATTTTAGTTTTTGGGTTTAGACACACTTGAAGTCTACATACTGTGTTTTCAGACAATTTTATTTTAGTTATTTTCTTGGAGGATTTTACAGGTTAAGTTGAATTTTTGTGACCTGAAATTGAGAGTGCTTAGAGGATTAAATTATTTCTCTGTGATATGTGATTCCTTTCTTTAAATGCAATCAGAGTATTAGGTGATTGTAGATTGGAGGGGGCTGTTGAGTAGATAAACTTCATACCACCTTGCATGTGATGTCTAATGCAGGGAAAGACAGCCACAAAATATTATAATGAGATGCCCTCCCAGGCAAAGTCCTTTTCAAATGTCCACACACAAAGCCTTCAACATAGACAACGTCAAAATAATTTATAAAATTTGAATTAATACTATGCACAATAGATGTTGGCCAGTTATCCATTTAATTCTTAATGTAATATGCAAAATAATAATAGTTTATGAACAAGAGTGAATGTGCATAACAATTAAAACAAGTGTTATTAGTCCTGCTATATACTTTGAGTAAATGTTTATGTAAGTTATAATAGGTAATATCCTCCACGCACAATATTATTTATGAAATTAATTAGAATAGAAAGGCTATTTCCTATGTTGCTTAGAAATATTTGTTTTGCTTTTTAAGAGGGACCAGTCTCTTTGAGAACATCCTGTCAGTTACACCAGTCCACCACACTCTTGGTATTCAGTGAAGAATAAATGAACTACTTGAAAAATAATCCCTGCCTTTGTTGTGGGCAATAATTATTTTTCAAGTATTTCTCTTATACTTTATACAACCAACATCTTAGCTAACCTTCTGAGGGCAACTGCTGTTCCTTTTCTTCAGATGATGGAATTATTCCTACTATATTTGTTACACCCAAATGATAGAATCATTTACATGCAGGTATGCTGTGGTATTCCTGAGACATCACCTGGTAGAAAATACAGATTCATCTCAGTTCACTTGGACAGTACTTCAGGTTGTTTAAGAAAAAGGCCCGAAAAACCAAGAGAGGGAAATGAGGAGGTGCCCAATCTTTTGAAGTGCAAGGGCCACTTAAGTGACTTGGTAACCAGTCGCGGGCCACAATAAACAGAGCAGGCGAATGGCAGGTCACTGACACAGCCCACTATACTCTTTTTTTTTTTAGCGGATCGGATTAGAGGTAGGACACAAGTCGGCTTAAATCCGCCACTCCTTGGAGGTGAATGGAGGGTCCAATTTCGTGAGTGACCCAAGGCTGCTTTCACACTGATGCGCGGTGGTTTACCAACACAGTGTACCTTTGGCTTTCCTGCACTTTGCAATAGACTTCTATTATATTCTGCGGGTTTGGTGCATTTTCAGAAAGCTCACCAAACTCGCAGGTAATAACAGAAGTGTATGGCTCAGTGCAGGTAACCCGCAGGTGCGCTGCTCTGCATTTGTGGGTCAGTTTGAAAGCAGCCCAGTAACCACTGCAGAAAAGATACACACTGTGATTTTAGTAATAAACTGACCTTTAATAACAGTATTCTATTCTAAACCATCCCAGAGCAGGAGGTCGCGGGCCACATCAGAGGGCTCTGTGGGCCACATGTGGCCCCAGGGCCACTGGTTGGGCACACCTGGTATAACACATAGTTGTGCTAACATTAAGATATACAACCTTTCATCTACAGTGTTTAGCGATACCAAGCTCACTTTACTGTGCAAGGGGCTAAACTTTGCTCCACCAAACCCTCCCGGACTTATTTGAGCTATTTGTGGATCTCTACAAATTCACCCGTAATCTCACCCTTAAACAATACTATTCCATGAAAGAAAGTGTTCAGGATGTAAAACATGATCATTCCAAAATTATGGATGTCATTGATGAAACCAAACATCAGGTAATTCTTCATGTGTTGGAGGATTTATGGCTATAAGATGCATCAGATTTGGATGGGTCCACCTCTCACAGTCTTGTCAGCATAGCCCCTGTCATTGGGTGAAAGGCAATTTCATCATCACCTTTTATGAGGTTGTATACTCTGATTTTGTACATCCATACAACCAAGCTAGGTAGGAATACACTTCATGTCATTAAATAAAAGGGAATATAAGGAGGGTAGCCCTGTCATCCAAAATAGGGATGATTACCTTGCTGAGGCCATGCAACTATTTGGGGATGTACAGATTTATGAGAGGTGACTCTATTGGGCCAACCCAGGAATCTCTTACGTCTTTGCTGGATCAAACTCTTGGGGATGGTGTGTTAAGTAAGCAGGAGTGGTAGTTTTTATACAAACTCTTCCCTCTTACACCATATTTCTATCACATCCCCAAGATTCACAAAAAATAGGTTCATCCTCCAGGTAGACCCATTATATACTATATAGACTTTCTCACCAGTCCCCTGGGGAGTTATATACATCCTTTTTCCTCCAGGAGTTAGTTGCACAGTTTCCCTCCTATGTACATTGTTCTTTACATATGCTAGATATACTCACCCAATATCAATGGCTACAGATGGGAGTCACTAGATGTAGCCTCACTTTATACATCTAATCAGCATCAGTACAGGCTACAGGCAATACCAGACATGGGAGTAAGTCACACATGTGCAAGTCACAAGCAAGTCTCAAGTCTTAACCTTCAAGTCTCAAGCAAGTCCCAAGTTACTGTGACGAAAAGCAAGAAAGTCAAGTCGAGTCCCTGCTAGAAGTCAAGCAAGTCAAGTCAAGTCATTTATTTTGGTCAAGTCACAAATCAAGTCAAAATACTGATCTACCCCCTGTATAAAAATAATAGGAGGAATAACAATAAATAATATTGGTTATGTGCCTGTGCCTCACTGTGCCCATGCCTCACTGTGCCCATGCTTCACTGTGCCCATGCTTCACTGTGCCTGTGTCTCACTGTGCCCGTTTCTCACTGTGCCTGTGCTTCACTGTGCCCAATGCCTCACTGTGCACGTGTCTCACTGTGCCCGTGTCTCACTGTGCCCATGATTCACTGTGCCCAATGCCTCACTGTGCCCGTGTCTCACTGTGCCCAATGCCTCACTGTGCCCAATGCCTTACTGTGCCCGTGTCTCACTGTGCCCAATGCCTCACTGTGCCCAATGCCTTACTGTGCCCGTGTCTCACTGTGCCCGTGTCTCACTGTGCCCATGCTTCACTGTGCCCGTCAGCCGTGTACCTGATGGGCGGCATCCCGGCGGCCATTCCAGTATTCAAAAGCCGCACCTCCTCCTCGTCTGTGATAGGCGGAACACTCAATTTCCCAGCATTCAGTGTTCCACCTATCACAGACATCCGCTCATCCTCATAACACAGACGAGGATAAGAGGATGTCCGTGATAGGCTGAACACTGCCTGCTGTGAAATTGAGTGTTCCGCCTATCACAGACGAGGAGGCGCGGCTTTTGAACACTGCAATGGCCTCCGTCTGTCTGCATGACACGCTGATCAGGTAGGCAGACGGCAGCTTGCGGTTAGTGTTAGTGGTGCCAAGTCATTGCAAGTCATATAGCCCAAGTCAAAGTCAAGTCGCAAGTCATTAGTGACAAGTCAAAGTCAAGTCGAGTCATTTATTGAATTCTGTCAAGCAAGTCGCAAGTCCTCAAACAGGTGACTCAAGTCTGACTTGAGTCAAGTCATGTGACTCAAGTCCCCCACCTCTGGGCAATACAATATTTTTTAACATGTGAGAACCACTAGCATCCCATGCAGGCGTTCTTCATTACTGGTAGCATTTGACACACAATGACTTCATGTTTCAGGAGGAGTATTACAGGCAAAACAGGGGCACTGCTTTGGGGGCCAGGTTTGCCCCACGTTATGCTAATCTGTTTCTGAGTTACTGGGAACAATTTTACATTAGGTCAACAATCCCTATGGGGTGAACCTGGTCCTATATGCATGCCATATTGATGATGTGATCATCAGGAATGTCACTGATTCTTACCTCTGACATTGCTGTATGCTGTTGTAACCCTTATGCCATTCAGTTCACGTGCCACATGGTTGATAGCCATAAACTAGTGTTCCTGGTTTTGGAACTGATAGTAGATGTGAAATCCAACATAATTTCATGGACACATTTCAAATCTTCATTAGGGAACTCTTTTTACATGCCTGAAGCCACCACCATCCTAGGTGGCTCAGAAATGTGCCCTTTGAACAGTTTTGTTGACCCAAAATTTATCGTCGATGAGCATTGATAAGCATAGTGCCATACTAAAGAGTACATTTCAGGAAAAATTGAGGTGGCATATAATAAATATAGAGAGATATAGGCCAAACCTATGAAAAGATGAGGCCCATATTGGGGATAGTCTAAGCTTTAAAGATGAGGAAGCATTAACTTAGAACGAACCCAAGTCATCAGACCATCAGGTCAATAGGATGATATTACCTTTAGCCTTTGATATTAAAGGCCTGATTTTTTGGAACCCGAAGGACCTTAGGAGCTATGTAGCCCCCAACAGCATTAGCCCCCTAAAGAGCATCATCTGTTCTGGCTGGAATGAAAGGCAGTTACAGGTGCATCGTTCCCAACCAAGGGGCTTGTCAATTCATGTGGCACAGGAAAAAGGCAGCCACACACAGTAATGGTGAAGTTTTTCCTATTGGGCAGTTCATCAATTGCGAATAACATCATGTGATCTACTGTTTGATTTGTCCTTGTGCTCTATGCTCTGTGTCAGTAGAACTTAACTGGCTTTACGCACATGCTTTGGGGAGCATAAAAGGAACATCTTCAAGGGGTTTGACAAGCACTCAGTTCCTTACCTGTTTCTCAAAAAACATAATAAGGATCCGACAGGGCTAAAAGTATTTGGATTGGGGACAATCACTGTAGATATAGGGAGATGCTACCGTAACATTTTGGACACACTGCTTAGGCACTTTTTCACCTAAAGGCCTGAATAAATGATTCGATGTTCATACCATAGTACAATGGGCCCAGACACATGTTCTCTGTTGAGTCTTTGAGCCGTGCATTTTTTTTTGCGTCTACTTTGTGTGTTTTTTCATGGTACCATTCTAAATGCACCTATTTTTACATAGTAACTATAACTATAATTGATTATTTTTATATATATATATATATATATATATATATATATATATACATATTATTATACATTTTTTTATGTATTAGAGATATATAGATCTAAAGCATTCCTTATCTACTTTTAATATTTTTGATTTTGATTTTCCTTTTATCTTTATTTCTATATTTTTTTTAGTAACTATGCATCTGGCGTGTACAATAAGTTACGTTTAGTTGTTTATTTTCATCATCTACCATGTGTACATCTTCTTGGTAATTACTGTATAAATTATAATATACATTCTTCTTTCCTATATATTATATATAATATTTTCAAGGTAAGTGTAATGCTAAGAAGATTTTTTTTAATCTCATGCTTTCAATTGTAGAAGAGAGATTTTTTAATTTCTTGTGACAGCAATAAAAGTAATAAAAAAAAAGGTGTTCGCACCACACACGTTAGGAATCGCCACAAACATTATAGCAAGAGCAATAATGATAGCTCTAGACCTCATTTTTACTCTAAACTGGTAACTTTTAAACATGTTTAAAGCATCGGTTATGGAGATTTTTAAGGATTGTACGTTGTTGCCATTTCACAAGTGTAATAGAGATTTTATCTTATCCGTGTCTCCTAATTGTAAATATGTGTATATTGTTGTAGCGATACCTTCAACTAAGAAGGCCGCAAATTTAGTTTGGGCCCTGAGAGCAGCTCCTCCAACCCCCGGCAATGTACTCGACCCCCTACTGGCACAGTTAGTATTGGCAGCAATATATCTACTCTTATACTGTATGAGTAACCCAGACACCAAGACAACAATAGTATAAAAGGTATATGATTTACTTAAGCTTTTGGTAAGAAAGGGGTTAACATTGGTTACAGTTCACAGATATATATATATATATATATATATATATATATATATATATTGCAGAGCCCTGCAGCAATAACACACTATTCATATGAGGCGAACAGTAACCAGTGCGCCACGCGGGCGACCGTTAACTAGGCATCCTGTGGCGCAGTAACCAGATGAATTAACTAGCTGACCAGGCCTGGCTCAGATATCTACAACTTAGTCTATAGGGGATTATGTTCTTTTCTTCACCGGCAGGTCTTTAACGGTGGTGCACATTAA
The DNA here is from genome assembly GCA_029206835.1 of Rana muscosa. Lineage (NCBI taxonomy): Eukaryota > Metazoa > Chordata > Amphibia > Anura > Ranidae > Rana > Rana muscosa. The sequence continues at coordinate 607,486,158 of CM055118.1, forward strand.
TAAAGTATCATTTGTAATCCAATGGGAAAGGTAGAGATGGAGTAAACACTTTACTATGTCTAGTGTTAGTTCAGCTTCTTTGAGGTCCTCTAATGAGAGTATCAGAAATAACTTGTGGGCCACGGCAGTCTATAGGCCTTTCAACAACAACAGTATATGGCTTGGGCGTACGCCCTCTCACCCGCCCCGGACACGGTCCCAGTCCGGGGGAACTTCCACCGACTGTGTCACACACACACACAGTCTCTCCAGCGATCGGGTCCCCGATCCGGTCCAGGCTGTAGACAAGCGAAATCCGGAACCACCCAGGCTCGCAGTGGGGTGGAAGGCTCTTTGGTGCTGCGCAAGGCCTCAGGCTTCAGGCCTTGCACTCCGACACATCCGCGCAGGAGGATCAGTCTCTGAAGTCTCGTGTCCCAAAGAGGCCGAGCACAGCCGCGCCTCCCCTTATATAACCCCTCCCATGAGTCTCTGCGGTGAACACTGCCGAATGGAGTTCTGGGTGATGTAGTCAAGGGGAACACCCCGCTACACACTCCCCCCACTTGAACTCTTTGGTCCCCAAAGATAAACCTTAACCAAAACTATGTACAACTCTAGACAATTCTGCAAACGAAGTGGGTATAGGGAATTCCCACCAAAACTGAGGGGTGGAACTCCCTCGCCCACAGGTCACATTATCATGGGTGGCCTGCCTAACTGTGCCAGAGAGTGAGTTGGGGTTGCCCTCCACCAAATGGACAGTGGAAGGATCTGGATTTTCAGCATTCCTCCTAGCAGTAACTACAGAGCCCTCCGAGCTATTCCCCATTTGTGGGTAGGTCAGCTTCTTAGGAGGCTGGATGACTCTTCGAGCCCTTTGCTCTCTTGGGACTTCTGGCTCTGGCGCCACAGGCTCCTCTTCCTCTGAGTAACTACCACGGGCATCTTCCCAGTGGTCTGATGAAGGACTAGATGGGATGAACTCTGTGGCCTCTGGGTTCAGTGTCCCATCTGTAGTGCCTTCAGTAGGTGGAAGATCTATAGTGGAAGTTCCTGGAGTTGGGGGAGGCCACAACCAATCAAGTTCTCCTTCTTCATCTTCACTAAGTTGAGAGGCCTCTCCATCTTCAGCTCGGGAGGTCTGTGACCGAGTGTTCGGCCTGGGAATATCCAGAACAGAGACCGGTTCAGGGGAATCTCTCACGGGGGGTATCCTGACTGCCTCAGCAAGTGGGAGCAGGTGGTTTCGATGCCACGTCTTCAGTGGGCCTACCTTTCCTTTTGGCTTCAACTTGTAGACAGGTAGGCCCGGCAATTTCCTACAGACGACATAGGGTTCAGATCTCCATCTGTCTGCAAGTTTGTGTTTCCCAGGGACCCCCAGATTGCGTAACAATACTCTATCCCCAGGCTGTAGGTCTTGTATCCGGACCTTCAAGTCGAAGTTTCTTTTGTTTCGAGCTCCTCTTTGATCTGAGGCCACTTGAGCTTGTTCATAGGCCACTTTCAGGCTGTGTCTGAGCCTGTCCACATATCCTTTGTGGGATGTGGCTGAGGAATGGTCCAGAGAGGTGCCAAAGGCCAAGTCCACAGGTAGTCTTGCCTCTCTCCCAAACATGAGTCGGTATGGGGAGTAGCCTGTAGCATCACTAGTGGTGCAGTTGTAAGCATGTACAATGGCTGCTATGTGTTTGCTCCAATGTTGCTTCTTCTCACTTTCCAGAGTCCCCAACATGTTGAGCAAGGTTCGGTTAAACCTCTCCGGCTGAGCATCTCCCTGTGGGTGGTAAGGTGTAGTTCGAGTCTTCTTGACTCCCAACGAATCTAAGAGCTTCCGGATCAGCCGACTTTCAAAGTCTCTTCCTTGATCTGAATGAAGTCGCTGGGGCAGCCCATAATGGACAAAATACTTCTCCATGAGTATCTTGGCTACAGTGGAAGCCTTCTGGTCTTTGGTTGGAAAAGCTTGGGCATACCGGGTGAAATGATCAGTTATCACCAGAACATTTCCTAGTCCACTCAGGTCAGGTTCGAGGCAGAGGAAATCAATGCATACCAGATCCATTGGGCCTTGACTTTGTAGATGGCCCATTGGGGCAGCTTGATGAGGTAAAGTCTTCCTCTGGATGCAACGTGCACATGAGTGGCAGTACTCTTCTACTTCTGCCCTCATGCAGGGCCAATAGAACCGACTTCTAACAAGTTGAAAGGTCCTTTCAGCCCCTAGGTGACCATGATTGTCATGCAGGGCAATCAGAACAGTCTCTCGATGTTTCTCTGGGAGGAACAGTTGCCATTTATCTTCTGAGTCATCAGAGGGGCCCCTTCGGTAGACCACTCCCTGATGTACCTGCAACCTGTCCCACTCTTTCCTCAACAGGCAAGCTTCCTTTGAGGGATGATGCAAGAGTCTGTTTGGATCCTGATTCTCCAGAGCTTCCAGAACCAATTTCCCCATTGGATCTTCTAACTGGTCACTTCTCAGTTCCTTCTTGGACAACTTTGGCAGATAGTCTTCTCCCAGCTGAGTTACTCCACAGTATTGTTTGGGGACTCCTACCATGGTAACTCCTATCTCTTCCGCCCTTGAGCCCCCTCTGGCTTGCAATTCAGCCCCTTGACAAAGGGCCCACACCCCATCAGGTGCTACTTGAGTCCAGTCTTCCATGTCACAGTTGGGACCATGGGATCTCCTGGACAGAGCGTCTGCATCTCGATTCCCAATCCCTGGCCTGTACTTTAGGCTGAAATTGAATCCAGACAATGCGGCCAGCCACCTGTGTCCAGTGGCGTCCAGTTTTGCTGTAGTGAATAAGTAGGTCAGGGGGTTGTTGTCAGTCTTCACAGTGAACTCCGCCCCGTACAGGTAGTCTTTAAGCTTGTCTACTACCGCCCACTTAAGGGCCAAGAACTCCAGTTTGTGAGTGGGGTAGTTTTTCTCAGAGGGGGTCAGGCTCCTGCTCACGTAGGCAACAGGCCGCAGTTGCCCTTCGTGTTCTTGATAAAGCACTCCCCCCAGACCGTCATGACTAGCATCTACGTGTAGTTCATAGGGTTTGGTTGGATCTGCATAAGCCTAGACTGGAGCAGTGGTTAGGCTCTTCTTCAATGCCTGGAAGGCCTCTTCACAATTCTGGTTCCACTGATCTTGGACTGACTCTCCCGGCTTCCGGGGTCCTGAGTCGTCCTCTTCTCCCTCAGTCTTGAGCAGTTCATTCAATGGTCTAGCAATTCGGGCAAATCCTTCCACAAACCTCCTGTAATAGGAGCAGAACCCCAAGAAGGACCGGAGTTCTGTTACTGTGGTGGGTCGTGGCCAGGAGGTAACTGCCTCCAGTTTCTCGGGGTCTGTAGCCACCCCTTCTTCAGACACTATGTGTCCCAGATAATTCACAGAAGATTGGTAGAACCGACACTTCTCAGGCGAAAGCTTGAGTCCCTCCTCACTGAGTCTCCTCAAGACTTTTTCCAGCCTCTCCTCGTGTTCCTCCAGGGTTCTCCCAAAGACAATGACATCGTCCAGGTATACAAGGGCTTCAATAAGGTTCATGTCCCCTACAGTCTTTTCCATGAGACGTTGGAAAGTAGCTGGGGCTCCAGACAGACCTTGGGGCATCCGGTCGAATTCAAAGAATCCCACTGGGGTTTGAATGCTGTCTTCTCCTTGTCTTCTGGGTGCATAGGGATCTGATAGTACCCACTCTTGAGATCCATAACGCTGAACCACTTGGCTCCAGACAAGCTCTGTAGGGCATCCTCTATCCTCGGAGTGGTGTATTGGTCGGGTATGGTTCTCCTGTTAAGAGTCCTGTAGTCGATACAGAGCCTCAATGATCCATTCTTCTTCCTGACCACCACTATCGGTGAGGCATAAGGGCTTCTGGACTCCCGTATCACACCGGTCCTTTTCAATTCTGCAAGTTGTTCCCTTAGATCCTCCAGATCTGCTAGTGGAACCCGCCTGACCCTCTCTCTGAAGGGCTTATCTTCTTGGAGGCGGATCCGATGGGTGGCACTCCTTGCACACCCCACATCAAACTCATCCCTGGAGAAGATCTTCTCCCATCTGGTCAACTGGGCCTTGGCTCTCTCCTTCCAAGCCCTGGGCAGGTTCGGGTTTTCCATGGATAGCTTCTCCCAAGCATCTCTTCCTTCGCCCGCCCCCTTTACTTCCGACAAGTTGACTGGGGCCGCAGGGCTCACCTGGCCCAGCAGCATCCTGGCTGGGATTTCCATGGGTCCATCTGTATTGTTCCTAACACTCACTGGAACTCTACAATGGGCCTTCTTCAGGGCCTTCAGCGGAATCACTTCTGGTATCACTTCCAGGCCGGGGAGCTCTTCCCTTGGGTCAGACTCCATTATGACAAAAGGTCCAGGTTGCTCCCAAGTAAGCTTCACAGTGGCCCTGAGACAGGTTACTTCGCCGGGCTGCAACACCACCCCTTCTCTTCCAAGTCTCCACACCTTCCCTATCCCCTCTCCAGGGGTCTTCTGCTCTAGGACCAGCCGCTGATAAGCCGTCTTCAGCATGGGGTGAATCTTGGTTGCTGACCCTTTCTCTTCCACTAGAGGGGTCAGAAGTCTTCGGACCAAGTCCGTGTTTGTCCCTATTATAAGAGAACTCTTGTTGGCTCCTGGCGGCCGAGGGCACACTACCGCCAGAGTATCAAACACTTCGGCTTTTCCAGCCACGGATGGGTCAAAGATCATCCTGACAGGCAAATAGCCATCGTAGGGGAAATTCTGGGTCCCAATCCTACATATCTCTAGTCCCTCTATCTTCTGGATGGGCAGGTGACTCAAGTGTTTCTCGTAGAAATCCCAGCATAACAGGGTCACTTGTGCCCCAGTATCCAAGATGGCTCTGGTGTAGATTCCCTCCACTTGAAGGTGCACTATGGGAGATGGGCCTACTAGCCTCTCCGGATATGGCCTGGCGGGGGTTGCCTTCTTCTGGCCCCTTCCCTTCGGACTTTCTCCCATCCAGTTCCCTTTGGACTTTAATCTTGTGTCTTTCGTCATCAGAGAGGTCAACATTTTTAATACCTTGGACATTTGTGCTTTTAAAGTGTCTACCTCTGAGTCTCTTTCAGTAGTCATCACTGGGTTGACTAGCACCTGTGCGGGGACAACATTTGCCTTAATCACTTGCTGGTCCTGTTGTAGCGCCTCCTCATCTCTGATGATTTTTATCAAGTCAGCATAAGTCAGCAACGTTCCTCCTCCCGAGGTTTTCAGGTGCAGCCAGACTGGATCCGAGCGTAACGCTCCCTTTAAGACTTGCTTCATTCTTGCCGCATCTGCATCTTGGGGCTTCATTCCCTTCTTCAACACAATCTTGCACAGCAACCTGTTTAGTCTCCTAACATATTCTGACAGTTTTTCCCTTGGTTGTTGGAAAGTATGTTCAAATTGGTAGACCATCTCTGTCACCTTTTCCAATTGACCAAACTCTTCCTGTAGCATAGCTAGACAGTCTTGAGCCGTGCAATCGGCATTCCCAAACCGAAAACTTTTCACTGCTTCTGCTGCTGCGCCTTTCAGGCTTTCTATCACTCATTGCCTCTTCTGCGCTTCAGGCACCTCCCATGCCTCTACTGCCTGCAATGCCTGCTCCACCCAGGTATCAAAATCTTCTTCCCCTGCAGGGACAGGGAGCTTCCCTGAGAATGTCTTCAATCTCTGGTAGCTAGTTTCTACATGCACTGTGTTTGTCTTCTGACATTTGATTAGCAGATCTCCTATCGCCTTTATCAATTCTGGTGACATAGCAGTGGCAGGTGCGGGTGTCACCGGAGGCATCACCCTGTCTCCCTTTACTGGTGAGGCGCGGGCCGCAGCCTGCGGTGATCCCATCGGTGATGGTTCCTTCTTTATAGTTAAAGCAGGCGCCACTCTATAGGTTCTGTTATCTGGCTTCTTTACACACTTGCGCCTGCACGCCTCTGGTATCCCGTCTCCGTATTCCACTAGTGCATACTGATATGAAGTATCCGGGTCTGCCTTTATATCTATCACCCACGGTGTGTGATCTGGGGACACTGACTTCATCAACTCCTCTACCGTCTCAGTCTTCCATTCCTCCCCTGGGAGGCTGATGACTATTGAGTTGTTTGGCTCTGCCCTAACGGTTTTGCACCACTCTTCTATCGCTTGTGGATCCATGGGGTCCATGCCGGCACCTCTGGCGTTCACCTGCTGTATCAGGAACCCGGACCCGAGCCCCCACGTGTAGCGATACCTTCAACTAAGAAGGCCGCAAATTTAGTTTGGGACCTGAGAGCAGCTCCGCCAACCCCCGGCAATGTACTCGACCCCCTACTGGCACAGTTAGTATTGGCAGCAATATATCTACTCTTATACTGTATGAGTAACCCAGACACCAAGACAACAATAGTATAAAAGGTATATGATTTACTTAAGCTTTTGGTAAGAAAGGGGTTAACATTGGTAACAGTTCACAGATATATATATATATATATATATATATATATATATATATACCGCACCCCAAGTTTAGGAGGGAATTTTAAGGAAAAAAACTTTTAGGAGGGAAATTCAAGGAAAAAAAACTTACATTTAAATGCAGCATGCAGCCTTGCCCAGTGTCCATCTGCAGCCTTGCCCAGTGTCCATCTGTCCATCTGCAGCCGTGCCCATTGTCCATCTGTCCATCTGCAGCCGTGCCCAGTGTCCATCTGTCCATCTGCAGCCGTGCCCAGTGTCCATCTGTCCATCTGTAGCCTTGCCCAGTGTCCATCTGTCCATCTGCAGCCGTGCCCAGTGTCCATCTGTAGCCTTGCCCAGTGTCCATCTGTCCATCTGCAGCCGTGCCCAGTGTCCATCTGTCCATCTGCAGCCGTGCCCAGTGTTCATCTGTCCATCTGCAGCCGTGCCCAGTGCCTTTGCGATCGTGTCAGTCCCGGCGGTTTTTAAAATTTGGCGCCGATTTCTGTGGAGAGGAGCGAGCGGGGCCGAGTGTACTTCGGCTGGACTCGGCTCCTCTCGCAGTTCCGCCCATCTCCACTGACTGCGCCGCTGACGGAGAAAGCCGAGTGTACTTCGCCTAGACTCGTGTCTGCTCACAGTCACAGGCAGGACTGCGAGAGGAGCCGAGACTAGGCGAAGTACACTCGGCTTTCTCAGTCAGTGGCGCAGTCAGAGATGGGCGGGACTGCGAGAGGAGCCGAGTAAAGCCGATTGTACTTCGGCTTCGGCTCCGCTCGCTCCTCTCGCTCGTTTTCAGCAGGGGAATTCGACGGAGTATCGGCGTATAACACGCACCCACGATTTTCCCCTGATTTTAAGGGGAAAAAAGTGCGTGTTATACGCCGATAAATACGGTATATATATATATATATATATATATATATATATATATATATATATATATATTGCAGAGCCCTGCAGCAATAACACACTATTCATATGAGGCGAACAGTAACCAGTGCGCCACGCGGGCGACCGTTAACTAGGCGTCCTGTCGCGCAGTAACCAGATGAATTAACTAGCTGACCAGGCCTGGCTCAGATATCTACAACTTAGTCTATAGGGGATTATGTTCTTTTCTTCACCGGCAGGTCTTTAACGGTGGTGCACATTAATAAAGTATCATTTGTAATCCAATGGGAAAGGTAGAGATGGAGTAAACACTTTACTATGTCTAGTGTTAGTTCAGCTCCTTTAAGGTCCTCTAATGAGAGTATCAGAAATAACTTGTGGGCCACGGCAGTCTATAGGCCTATCAACAACAACAGTATATGGCTTGGGCGTACGCCCTCTCACCCGCCCCGGACACGGTCCCAGTCCGGGGGAACTTTCACCGACTGTGTCACACACACACACAGTCTCTCCAGCGATCGGGTCCCCGATCCAGTCCAGGCTGTAGACAAGCGAAATCCGGAACCACCCAGGCTCGCAGTGGGGTGGAAGGCTGTTTGGTGCTGCGCAAGGCCTCAGGCTTCAGGCCTTGCACTCCGACACATCCGCGCAGGAGGATCAGTCTCTGAAGTCTCGTGTCCCAAAGAGGCCCGAGCGCAGCCGCGCCTCCCCTTATATAACCCCTCCCATGAGTCTCTGCGGTGAACACTGCCGAATGGAGTTCTGGGTGATGTAGTCTCCCGGAAGTAAAGGGGAACACCCCGCTACACTGTGTTTTGTGTTCACCATCATCCATGTTTTGTAATTCTGAATGCAAAATTCATTGATGAGACTGGGAATAGGAGAAATTATGCAGCAGCAGATGGCTTGGGCAATTTTGAAGAAGTGATAGGGCATTGGAAATCGAACATTAATATTATTTACCTCAGGCTGGTCCACACAAATTATTTCTTTCACTAACAGGTGTGCTTGCTGGGATATCTGTATACACTATACGTAACATCAACTACATACATTATACAGCTATGTTCCAGCTGGAGGATGGAAACCTCCCGTCCCATTCCTGGAACCAAATGAAGTAGGACTGAGCCCTTCTCAGCCACTCACAGGAAGCTTTGTATTCTATGAATGAATACAAAGCTTCCTCTGTCAGAGAGATGAGTTAATAATATCACTATCTCTACCTCGGCCAATAATAGGAAGCTTTGCATTCATTCATAGAATACAAGGGCTCCTGTGAATGGCTAAGCAGTGCTGAGCCTGACTTGATTTTGTTTCAACAGCAGGATGGAAAGTCTCCATCCTGCTGCTGCAACACAGCCCTGCATACAGCTTGTGGCTGATGCTACATACAGTTTATATAACGCTGACAGCAAACGCAGCTGCTAATGAAGGAAATTGCTGTTTTTTGGGCCAGTTTGACCCAAACAAACTATTTAAAGGCAGAGCCATCATGGAGTAAGGCTTTAACCATTTCCCTACCGTGGATTGTCATATGATGCCCGCAGGAACCCTCTGTCCCTCCGGGCGGGCGTCATATGACGTCCATGGCTTCTCGGCCGCATAGGGGGCACGCGCGCGCAGCGTCATTAGGGAACCAATGCGAGTGCCCGGCGGCCGCGGTGTCTGCCGGGCACCTGCGATTGCTCATCACAGAGCAAGGACGTGGATCTGTGTGTGTAAACACACAGATCCACGTCCTGTCAGGGAAGAGGAGAACTGATCGTGTGTTCCTTGTATATAGGAACACTGATCGGTCACCTCATCAAGTCAGTTCCCTCCCCCCACAGTTTGAATCACTCCCTAGGATACACAATTAACCCCTTGATCGCCCCTTAGTGTTAACCTCTTCCCTGCCAGTGACATTTTTAGAGTAATCAGTGCATAGTTATAGCACTGATCGCTGTAATAATGTCAATGGTCCCAAAATAGTGTCAAAAGTGTCCGATGTGTCCGCCGCAATGTCACAGTCATGGTAAAAATCGCAGATCACCGCCATTACTGATAAAAAAATAAAAATAAAATAAATCTTTGCCCTATTTTGTAGGCGCTATAACTTTTGCGCAAACCAATCAATATGCGCTTATTGCGATTTTTTTACCAAGAATATGTAGAAGATTACATATTGGCCTAAACTGAAGGAAAAAATATATTTTTTTAAAACAAATTGGGATATTTATTATAGCAAAAAGTAAAAAATATTGTATTTTTTTCAAAATAGTCGCTCTTTTTTTGTTCATAGCGCAAAAATTAAAAGCACAGAGGTGATCAAATACCACCAAAAGAAAGCTCTATTTGGGGGGAAAAATTATAGAAATTTAATTTGGGTACAGCATGACCACGCAATTGTCATTCAAAATATTACACCGCTTGTGATAGCTATCAAGTAAAAATAAAAGAAAAAAATTATAGTTAAATATATGAAAATAAAATAAAAAATTACCGAAAACCCCCATAGTCCCACTCACCTGCGCAAATGCAAACCCTAGCCCAGAGTGTGCAAGCCGATGTAAACCGCAGTCACACCAAACATGTGACATATCGCCACAAATTTCAGAGTGAGAACAATAATTCTAGCATAAGAGCTTCTAGCTAACTCTAAACTGATGAGCTGTAAAGTATTTTTAAGCGCCACCTATGGGGATTTTTGGCGATATTGCGGGCGCACGCAATTTTAAGACATGGAATGCTTGGTATCTATTTAATCGATGCAACCTCATCTTTTAGATTTTAACCAAAAATTTGTATTATATGGTGTCATTTTATACTAAAATTCATTTTATATTTTTTCCTGCATTTAATGAACAGTTGCTCAAATATCATGTGAAACAAAAATATGCAACTATCACTTTTTTTTTCTACAGGGCCCCTGCTTTCAGAAAATATATAGTGTTCTGGGAGTTTAATTAATTTTATTGCCAACAAATAATATTTTTACATGTATGCAAAAAATCTAAAAAATTGCCCTGTCGCCGAACTGGTTAACAACCAGCTAAAAGTTCATACATCTTTTACATTTTGTATGCCTAAACCACTACTTATTTAACACATGCATTGATTTATTTCCTTTAGTGAATTTACTTTAATGCTGTTTTATGTGGCATTTACTAAGCTTTTTTTGCTTTTTGAGGTAAAAGCTGCATAAAGGTATAGTGAATTGATAGTGAATACATTCAGTATTGCATGGGATATTTGGGAAAAATGTGTCACGTGACCCAGATATCGCATGCAATATGCTTTAGCAAACTGAGCCCTTTGTCTTTTTGATGCAAACTTCCTGAAGCATTTTTGCTTATTCCAGAGGAAGAGAGCAGGCAGACTACATGTAAAAAAAGAAAGAAAATTTAGAACCGTTTTCTAAGACTGAGGACTAAAAAAAAGATCAGTTTTGAAGAGCATCTTTTAAGCTTTTATTAGGTAAGCCACAACTATTGAAAATAGGGAGAAATCAGATTGTACTAGATTGTGAAATCTAAAATGTGTGCCTCTTTTGAATATTAAAGATAGAAATAATGTAAGAGTTTTGCAGCACAGTTAGTAACCCTGTATGGCTAGTGATTGAACAGGAACAACAATGTATTTCTTTGTACACTGAAGATGGACATACAATAGAATAAATGTTTGGACCACAGCTAGAAAGCCTTTTTTCAGCAGGCTGTAGTTTCTGAGAAATTGCACAGACTTTTGGCATCTGTAAACAAAAAAGAAAAAATAGTATTTTTTTGGACAGCGATGATGGAAATAGCATACAGGTTTGTACCACAGCTAGAAAGCCTCTTTGAATAGGATGCAAATTCTGAGAGACTGGGCAAGCCTTTAACATCAGAAACCCGAAAAAAAGTTGGCATCTGAAACAATAAAAAAAAACTGATTATGAAAATACCATACCTTTTAGAATCACAGCGGGAAAGCCTATTTTTCAATAGGCTGCAGTTTCTGAGAGACTGCCCAGTAGTGATGAGCCGAACACCCCCGGGTTCAGTTCGCACCAGAACCCGCGAACGGATCGAAAGTTTGTACGAACATTAGAACCCTATTAAATACAATGGATGCGAACGTTCGAATTCTAAAGTGCTAATTATAACAACTATTATGCATGTTATTGTCCTAAAAAGGGTTTGGGAACCCGGGTTGTGCACCAGGGGACATGTATCAATGCAAAAAGAAGTTTTAAAAACGGTCGTTTTTCGGGAGCAGTCATTTTATTGATGCATAAAGTGAAAAAAAAAAAGTCAAATATTCCTTTAAATATCGTACCTGTGGGGGTGTCTAAAGTATGCCTGTGAAGTGCCACGTGTTTCCTGTGTTTAGAACTGTCCCTGCACAAAATGACACTTCTAAAGGAAAAAAAAGCCATTTAAAACTGCTTGCGGCTTTAATGTAATGTCTGGTCCCGGTAATATGGATGAAAATCTTTAAGAAAAATGGCATAGCTACCCCATGACCCCCCCCCCCTACCCCAGCCCATTACCAGCCCCTTTGGGTCTTGTATGGATATTAAGGGGAACCCCGCACATAAAATAAAAAAGGCCCTATATACTCTGAACAGCCGTATACAGGCGGTGCATACAAGACAGGGACTGTAGGTTTGTTCTTATGTAGAATCTGTTTGTAATTTTGAACAGGTACATTGTTTAAGTGTAGCTCCAGCCAAAAAATCTATTTTTAAACTTTTTGGAAAACATAGGTAAGGGTTATCACCCCTGTAACATTTGTTTTGCTGTCTGTGCCCCTGTTCAGAACATTTCACCTCACTTTCCGTCCCAATGACAACTGTTTTTGAAATGTGGTGTTTTTCTTGAAACAAGGATTGGTGATAAAGCATCAGTACAGAGGAGACACCTTTCTCCCATATTAATTCTTACAGGAGAGAATTTTCCTTCCTAGGGGTAGATTTCCTCTCACTTCCTGTTGTCTTCTTGCGTTTGCAAGTAGGAGTCGTTTGTAAGTTGGATGTTTGAAAGTAGGGACCTGCCGTATATACTCTGCAGAAATAGGCCCCTTAGTTGTTGGTGTTGGCACAACACTGTAAGCACTCACAGTTACTCTTGGTTGGTGCTGGAACGCCCTGCTGTCAACTATTATATCAGGAATTTTAATTACATATAATTGTTGAACAGTGGTAGTAAAAATTGGGCCTTTGATGGTGGTGCTGGTGCCACAACACTGTAAGCCCTGACAGTTACTCTTGGTGGGTGCAGCAATGGGCCCTGCTGTGAATTATTAGATCAAGAATTGTAATTACATGCCCCTTTTGAACAGGGGCTGAAAAATTGGGCCTTTCGTGGTGGTGGTGGTGGTGGCGTTGCCACAACACTGTAAGCCCTCAGAGTTACTCTTGGTGGGTGCAGCAATGGGCCCTGCTGTGAATTATTAGATCAAGAATTGTAATTACATGCCCCTTTTGAACAGGGGCTGAAAAATTGGGCCTTTCGTGGTGGTGGTGGTGGTGGCGTTGCCACAACACTGTAAGCCCTCAGAGTTACTCTTGGTGGGTGCAGGAATGGGCCCTGCTGTGAATTATTAGATCAAGAATTGTAATTACATGCCCCTTTTGAACAGGGGCTGAAAAATTGGGCCTTTCGTGGTGGTGGTGGTGGTGGCGTTGCCACAACACTGTAAGCCCTCAGAGTTACTCTTGGTGGGTGCAGGAATGGGCCCTGCTGTGAATTATTAGATCAAGAATTGTAATTACATGCCCCTTTTGAACAGGGGCTGAAAAATTGGGCCTTTCGTGGTGGTGGTGGTGGTGGCGTTGCCACAACACTGTAAGCCCTCAGAGTTACTATTGGTGGGTGCAGCAATGGGCCCTGCTGTGAATTATTAGATCAAGAATTGTAATTACATGCCCCTTTTGAACAGGGGCTGAAAAATTGGGCCTTTCGTGGTGGTGGTGGCGTTGCCACAACACTGTAAGCCCTCAGAGTTACTCTTGGTGGGTGCAGGAATGGGCCCTGCTGTGAATTATTAGATCAAGAATTGTAATTACATGCCCCTTTTGAACAGGGGCTGAAAAATTGGGCCTTTCGTGGTGGTGGTGGTGGTGGCGTTGCCACAACACTGTAAGCCCTCAGAGTTACTCTTGGTGGGTGCAGCAATGGGCCCTGCTGTGAATTATTAGATCAAGAATTGTAATTACATGCCCCTTTTGAACAGGGGCTGAAAAATTGGGCCTTTCGTGGTGGTGGTGGCGTTGCCACAACACTGTAAGCCCTCAGAGTTACTCTTGGTGGGTGCAGGAATGGGCCCTGCTGTGAATTATTAGATCAAGAATTGTAATTACATGCCCCTTTTGAACAGGGGCTGAAAAATTGGGCCTTTCGTGGTGGTGGTGGTGGTGGCGTTGCCACAACACTGTAAGCCCTCAGAGTTACTCTTGGTGGGTGCAGCAATGGGCCCTGCTGTGAATTATTAGATCAAGAATTGTAATTACATGCCCCTTTTGAACAGGGGCTGAAAAATTGGGCCTTTCGTGGTGGTGGTGGTGGTGGCGTTGCCACAACACTGTAAGCCCTCAGAGTTACTCTTGGTGGGTGCAGCAATGGGCCCTGCTGTGAATTATTAGATCAAGAATTGTAATTGCATGCCCCTGTTGAACAGGGGCTGAAAAATTGGGCCTTAGGCACTGGTGGCACAACACTACAACCCCTCACAGATACTGTACTTGGAGCACAGCAATGAGCCCTGTTGCAAAGTATTGCTTCAAAAATTGTAATGACACGCCCCTGTTAAACAGGGGCTGAAAAATTGGGCCTTAGGCACTGGTGCCACAACACTCCAACCCCTCACAGATACTGTACTTGGAGCACAGCAATGAGCCCTATGGCAAATTATTGCTAAAAAAATTGTAATTACACGCCCCTGTAAAACAGGGGCTGAAAAATTGGGCCTTAGCCACTGGTGGCGGCACCCATAAACAAAAATGATCTTCCAAGCTATCATCATCAATCGTATCATTGAGGACTCGGAGGAGGAGGATAGCCAGTCAACATAACAGCACAGGCACTCAGCATCAGCATCAGTCTTGAAGGGATGTGACATGTTAAAATCAATTAGTCTGTTATATCAGCATCAGGTGTGTGGTAGCTGGTGGTGATCCAAGACTGGTTCATCTTGATGAAAGTCAGTCGATCAACCGAGTCGGTGGACAGGCGCACCCTGTGATCCGTGACAAATCCTCCAGCAGCACTGAATGTGCGTTCCGAAAGAACGCTGGATGCAGGACAGGCCAGTAGCTCAATTGCATACTGTGCAAGCTCTGGCCAGTGATCCATCCTCAAGACCCAGTAAGCCAGAGGATTTTCGGTGGGGAAGGTGTCCAAGTCTGACCTTGCCCCTAGATATTCCTGCACCATGTTTATCAGACGCTGGCGATGGTTGCTGGAACCGATCATACTTTGGGGCTGCGGACTAAAGAATTGTCTGAACGCATCGGTCAGACGGCCACCTTCCCCACCGCTCCTTCTTTGACTGGCCGAAGCCTCAGCAACTCGTTGTCCAGGACCAGGAGTTTGTAACCTCCCAGTCTCTGGGAACGCGTTGCACAGACCTTTCTGCAAGGCCTCCCGGAGTTGTCTCATCCTCTGCTCCCTCTGCGACGGTAACATAAGGTCCTCAACCTTACCCTTGTACCGTGGATCAAGGAGAGTGGCCAGCCAGTAATGGTCCCTCTCCTTGATCCGAAGAATACGAGGATCCTTCCGCAGACTTTGCAGGATCAGGGAGGCCATGCAGCGTAGGTTTGCTGAGGCATTCGCTCCGGAGTCCTCTGGGTCACTAAGGACGACATGATCCGCAGCCACCTCCTCCCAGCCACGTACAAGTCCACTGGTTTCTTGGGACTGTAAATCATCCCTAAAAGACTGCTGCTGATGATGCTGAGTGCCAGCCTCCACCTCCATGCTGACACAATCCTCCTCCTCCTCCTCCTCCTCCTCCTCCTCTTCCTGTGCGATGGGTGGGACAGAAGGAACACTGTCTGGGTAAAGGGGGCCTTGAGAGGCAAGGAAGTCCTCCTCTTCCTGCCTCTGTTCTGCCTCAAGTGCCCTGTCCATTATTCCACGCAGCGTGTGCTCCAACAGGTGGACAAGAGGTACAGTGTCACTGATGCATGCACTGTCACTGCTCACCATCCTCGTGGCCTCCTCAAATGGTGCCAGGACAGTGCATGCATCCCTGATCATGCCCCACTGGCGTGGAGAAAAAAAACCAAGCTCCCCTGACCCTGTCCTGGTGCCGTAGTCGCACAGGTACTCATTGATGGCCCTCTGCTGCGTGTGCAGCCGCTGCAGCATGGCCAACGTTGAGTTCCACCTGGTGGGCATGTCACATATAAGGCGGTTCTTGGGCAGGTTCAACTCCTTTTGCAGCTCAGCCAGGCGAGCACTGGCATTATAAGATCTGCGGAAATGCACACAGACTTTCCTGGCCTGCCTCAGGACATCCTGTAAGCCCGGGTACCTGCCCAAGAACCGCTGCACCACCAGGTTAAGGACGTGAGCCACACAGGGCACATGGGTCAGTTGTCCCTGTCGGAGGGCGGAGAGGAGGTTGGTGCCATTGTCGCAAACCACCATTCCTGGCTTAAGCTGGCGTGGCGTCAACCACCTCTCGGCCTGGCCCTGCAGAGCAGACAGGACCTCTGCCCCAGTGTGGCTTCTGTCCCCCAAACACACCAGCGCAAGCACGGCATGGCATCTTTTTGCCTGCGTACTTGCGTAGCCCCTTGAACGCCTACGGAGCACCGCTGGTTCCGAGGACAAACCACAGGAAGAGGCCATGGAGGAAGAAGAAGAGGAGGGGGTGGAGGAGAGAGGTGTGTCACAACCAGTAGTAGCATTTTGGAGGCGTGGCGGTGGAACAACCTCCAACACTACTGCACCTTGTCCTGCATCCTTCCCAGCTGCCAAAAGAGTGACCCAATGGGCCGTGAAAGAAAGGTAACGTCCCTGTCCATGCCTGCTGGACCATGAGTCAGCGGTAATATGCACCTTACCGCTGACCGCCCTGTCCAGCGAGGCCAAGACATTGCCTTCCACATGCCGGTAGAGAGCCGGAATAGCCTTCCGTGAGAAAAAGTGGCGTTTGGGAACCTGCCACTGAGGAACCGCACATTGCACAAACTCACGGAAGGGGGCCGAGTCTACCAACTGAAAAGGCAGCAGTTGAAGCGCTAGCAATTTAGCCAAGCTAGCATTCAACCGCTGGGCATGTGGATGGCTGGGAGTGAACTTCTTTCGACGGTCCAGCAGCTGGGGCAGGGAAATTTGCCTGCTAGAATCGGACGTCGGTGTACTGCTAGCAGAGTGGCCGCAAGTACTTGGCTGTGACACACCTAATTCTACACCTTCATTCCTCTCAGTGCATGTTTCAGAGAGGACTGAAGTTATAGTGGGGTTGGAGATCCCAGCTGATGCGGTGCAAGGAGAGGTCCGCTTTGTTCTTTGGTGTGGGTCTTTGAGGTAGGCTTGCCAACGAGCTGCATGGCAGGTCAACATATGTCTGGTCAGGCATGTGGTACCCAAGCGGCTGATGTTTTGGCCACGCGATATACGCTTGAGACATATGTTGCAAACAGCAGCTGTGCGATCTGATGCACTAGCCTCAAAAAAGGCCCACACCAAAGAACTTTT
The DNA here is from genome assembly GCA_029206835.1 of Rana muscosa. Taxonomy (NCBI): domain Eukaryota; kingdom Metazoa; phylum Chordata; class Amphibia; order Anura; family Ranidae; genus Rana; species Rana muscosa. The sequence goes on from CM055118.1 coordinate 607,503,155, forward strand.
TGAATGACGGGCAGAGGCAGCGCCCTGCACAGGCGGAGCTCTGCGGTGTGATTCCGTCGGTGTACTGCCCTTACGCTGGCCACCAAAGGGCATCCTGCCTCGTTGGAGATGTGCCTCCTCCTTATCCTCCTCCTCCTCCTCTCTCCTATTAGGCACCCACGTGGAGTCAGTGACCTCATCATCCCCTCCCTCCTCATCACTGGAGCCAATCTGGCAGTATGCTGCAGCTGCTGGAACATGACTGCCAGATTGGTGTCCTTCTTGAGCATCCCCTCTGTCTGCTCTCACGCTACTGCCTTCCTGTAGCTGGGTTTCATCATCAGACCCTTCGAAACGCTGGGCATCCTCCTGGAGCATGTACCCAACACTGTGCTCAAACAGTTCGGGGGACTCCTCAGGAGGAGGACATGGTGGGTCTAGGGAAGGAGTGACTGATGATGAGTCTGACATTGATACCAGGGAAGAGGACGCTTTGGCAGCTGCTTTTCCAGTACCCTGAGCCTGGGTGAGAGAGGATGAGGAGGAGGAGGAGGGCTTGGTCATCCACTCTACCAAGTCTTCGGCATGATGTGGCTCAACATGTCCAGCTGCCGAAAAGAAGGACAAGCGTGTCCCATGGCCATGTGCTGATGACAATGCACCGCGTCCACAACCAGCACTGTTGCCCCCAGACACAGAGCCTGCTTGCCCTCTTTTATTGCCTCCTGACTGTCTGCCTCTCCTTGTTTGCCTTCCAGACATTCTAATAGATGGCCTGCAGGGAGATGGGAAAAAAGCAATAAGGGCTACCTTCAGGTGTCCTTCTCTGTCCCTTTACTTAAGGATTTCTAAATATGGTTGAGGATGATTGCTTTTGCACAGAATAGCACAACGACAATTTCCCTGACTGTCCAAAAAACAAGGATTTCAAAGATGGTTGATGAGGAATGCTTTAGCACACTATAGCACAAGGAGAATTTCCCTCACTGTCCTTCCCTGTCCCTAGAAACAAGGATTATCACAGTGAAAGAAACTGACACTCTTCCTACCTATAGTTTTCTGTCCCTAGAAAAAATGTTTTTTTAAAGCACACTATAGCACAAGGAGAATTTCCCTCACTTTCCCTTCCTGTCCCTAGAAACAAGGATTATCACAGTGAAAGAAACTGACACTCTTCCTACCTATAGTTTTCTGTCCCTAGAAAAAATGTTTTTTTAAAGCACACTATAGCACAAGGAGAATTTCCCTCACTTTCCTTCCCTGTCCCTAGAAACAAGGATTATCACAGTGAAAGAAACTGACACTCTTCCTACCTATAGTTTTCTGTCCCTAGAAAAAATGTTTTTTTAAAGCACACTATAGCACAAGGAGAATTTCCCTCACTGTCCTTCCCTGTCCCTAGAAACAAGGATTATCACAGTGAAAGAAACTGACACTCTTCCTACCTATAGTTTTCTGTCCCTAGAAAAAATGTTTTTTTAAAGCACACTATAGCACAAGGAGAATTTCCCTCACTTTCCTTCCCTGTCCCTAGAAACAAGGATTATCACAGTGAAAGAAACTGACACTCTTCCTACCTATAGTTTTCTGTCCCTAGAAAAAATGTTTTTTTAAAGCACACTATAGCACAAGGAGAATTTCCCTCACTGTCCTTCCCTGTCCCTAGAAACAAGGATTATCACAGTGAAAGAAACTGACACTCTTCCTACCTATAGTTTTCTGTCCCTAGAAAAAATGTTTTTTAAAGCACACTATAGCACAAGGAGAATTTCCCTCACTGTCCTTCCCTGTCCCTAGAAACAAGGATTATCACAGTGAAAGAAACTGACACTCTTCCTACCTATAGTTTTCTGTCCCTAGAAAAAATGTTTTTTTAAAGCACACTATAGCACAAGGAGAATTTCCCTCACTTTCCTTCCCTGTCCCTAGAAACAAGGATTATCACAGTGAAAGAAACTGACACTCTTCCTACCTATAGTTTTCTGTCCCTAGAAAAAATGTTTTTTTAAAGCACACTATAGCACAAGGAGAATTTCCCTCACTGTCCTTCCCTGTCCCTAGAAACAAGGATTATCACAGTGAAAGAAACTGACACTCTTCCTACCTATAGTTTTCTGTCCCTAGAAAAAATGTTTTTTTAAAGCACACTATAGCACAAGGAGAATTTCCCTCACTTTCCTTCCCTGTCCCTAGAAACAAGGATTATCACAGTGAAAGAAACTGACACTCTTCCTACCTATAGTTTTCTGTCCCTAGAAAAAATGTTTTTTTAAAGCACACTATAGCACAAGGAGAATTTCCCTCACTGTCCTTCCCTGTCCCTAGAAACAAGGATTATCACAGTGAAAGAAACTGACACTCTTCCTACCTATAGTTTTCTGTCCCTAGAAAAAATGTTTTTTTAAAGCACACTATAGCACAAGGAGAATTTCCCTCACTTTCCTTCCCTGTCCCTAGAAACAAGGATTATCACAGTGAAAGAAACTGACACTCTTCCTACCTATAGTTTTCTGTCCCTAGAAAAAATGTTTTTTTAAAGCACACTATAGCACAAGGAGAATTTCCCTCACTGTCCTTCCCTGTCCCTAGAAACAAGGATTATCACAGTGAAAGAAACTGACACTCTTCCTACTGTGACAGCAGGAAGGTAAAGTCACCTGGTTGCATCCAGGGGGGTAGATATATTTCGCCCAGATTCAGGCTTTACGCCGATTTATACAGTTAGGTGGAGAGTTGTATAAGCCCAGCTGAGACTAGTGGGCTCATGGATGACTCATACCTCTAGGGAGAGTGTGGGGCGTCGTGCAGACAAAGATGAGGAGACCAGCTGAACCTTGTCAGCTCATTTAAGGCCTCTATAAAAACTCCCAGCTTCATCAGATGTTAGCTCATGCCTGGAAGCAGACCTGTGTGGACTGTCTAGGGAGAGTGAACCCCTGTGCGGTGAGAGAAAGCCTGTGTGGCTATATTTTGCTTGGACATTTAAAACCAGGGACTAGGACAGCACTAGGCTGATCCCAGTCGTTAGTTAGGAAACCTGTAAGTTTAGTCAGAGGTCAAGTTGACCAGGATTTATTTTGTTTATGTTTTTTTTGCCTTGCTGTGTTTTTGTCACTGTAAATAGAAAATAAACCGCACCTTTTTGATTTTGAAAACCACAACCTCCGTCTGCTGGGCCTGTTTTTGGGTGGGGAGCCCATCCCGGGGGTCACACATACCCGCTGCCGAGCTAACCCCCTCACAGTTGGTGGAGAACCAGTGGCAGTTTTTTTTTAAGCCAGCATGGAGGAGATACTGAAACAGCTGGCTCTAGCAAATGCCAATCAACAGCAGACAAACGCAGGTTTGCAAAGGAGCCTTGCAGCCCAGCAGCAAGCTCATCAACAGAGCCTTGCAACTTTACAACAGAGTCTGGAGGCTCAGCAACAAGCCCAACAGCAATCTGAGGCCCGCTTCATAGACCTGTTGCAGAAGCAAGAGCAGAGACTACAACAACAGATGGAAGCAGTAATGCAGCAACGTCCGCAGACCAGTGAGGAAAGCCGTCCCACTAATACCGCGTCCTTTGGGGTGAGTCGTTTATTGACAAAAATGACTGGAGAGGATGATCCAGAGGTATTTTTGACCACATTTGAAAGGACCGCTGAAAGAGAAAAGTGGCCTGAGGAGCAGTGGGCTGGACTAGTGGCTCCTCTGTTAACTGGTGAATCGCAGAAAGCTTACTATGACCTAGAGCCTAACCAAGCAAAAGACTATGTGATGCTAAAAGCTGAAATATTGGCAAGGCTGGGTGTCACCCTGGCTGTCCGGGCTCAGCGTGTGCATAACTGGACTTTCCAGCTTGGAAAACCCCCCAGGTCTCAAATGTATGATCTCATTCACCTGAGCAGAAAGTGGCTACAGCCAGAGACTTTGTCCGCACCAAAGATTGTGGAACGTGTTGTAATGGATCGGTTTTTGAGAGCTCTTCCTACTGCCATCCAAAAGTGGGTAAGCCATGGAGACCCAGAGACGGCCGATGGTCTTGTGGATCGTGTGGAGAAATACTTGGCTACAGAGAACCTGACGGCCTCTTCCAGAGACACTCGGACTTTCCACCCTAAGACCAGACCATCCCCAGGGGCGGATAAGATGATTCCAAGGGGTAAGGGTGGAGAGAGTGAGAGGGTGGGAGCTCTACCCCAAGTTTGGCGAGAACAGCCTGGGAAATCAGCGGCTCAAGAGGCGGCAAGAAGGATCGTTTGCTACCGCTGCCGGCAAGCGGGACATATTGCAGCAAATTGCCCGGTTTTGGAGGAACCCATGCAGTGTGACTTTCTGACGGGCAGACGTCAGTCGCTGTGTGCGACAGTCGCATGCACTGCCATTCGGGGAACTGAGAAACATTTATGCAAAATGTGTATTAATGGTAGAAATGTTGTGGTATTGCTGGATTCAGGTAGCCTTGTGACCCTGATAAAGGCTGAGTTAGTTAAAACAGAGGTCTCTGGGAATAGCAAGGTAGCCGTTATTTGTGTGCATGGGGACACCCGAGAGTATCCAGTGACTACAGTGTGTTTCGAGACCCCCAAAGGTACCCTCTCTCATCCAGTGGGCTTAGTATCTCAGTTACCGCATGACGCCATTGTGGGAAGGGATTTTCCGAAGTTCTGGGAACTGTGGGATGATCCTGAGCCCCCCACTGGTGCCCCTATGTACCAGGAATGTGATAGCCAGAACTCCCCTGAGAGTGGTGAGGACTCTCCGGAATTTCCCTTGTCAGTATTGGCAGGGGAGACTCAAGAAACTGGAGAGGAGCCCACCTCCTCAGACGAAAACCTACTGTCTGTGGAGTTTTCTGATCTTGAGGTTCACAGGGAAAACTTTGCCACAGAACAGTTGAAAGACCCCGCCCTAATAAAGGCACGGGAAAACGTAGTGAAAATAGATGGCGAGTTAGTGAACCCAGATAATACCGGCACTTACCCATACTTCAGCGTAGAGAAGGACCTACTGTATCGGGTGGCAAAAAGGGCAGAAGAAACCGTTGAGCAGCTTGTGGTGCCCAAACCTTACAGGAAGTTGGTGTTGGAGTTGGCCCATGGGCACATTCTTGGAGGTCATCTGGGGACAGAGAAAACCCGAGAGAGGGTATTACAGAGATTCTATTGGCCTGGGGTGATGAAGGACATAGAAAATTATTGTTCCTCCTGCCCTGTGTGTCAGAGGTCGGCCCCGATGCCACATTTCCGTAGCCCGCTGGTCCCTCTACCCATCATTGAGGTCCCGTTTGAGAGAATCGCAATGGATTTGGTAGGTCCTATAATCAAGTCCGCTAGGGGGCACCAGTACATATTGGTTATAATGGACTATGCCACCCGTTATCCAGAAGCGATCCCTCTCAGAAATACCTCGGCCAAAACCATAGCCAAAGAGCTATCTCTTGTTTTTAGCCGGGTGGGTATTTGTAAAGAACTGCTTACGGACCAAGGTACACCCTTTATGTCCCGGGTTATGAAAGAGCTGTGTAAATTGTTCAAAGTGACGCAATTGCGTACATCTGTGTATCACCCCCAAACCGATGGGCTGGTTGAAAGATTCAACAAAACCCTAAAACAAATGTTGAAGAAAGTGGTGGATAGAGATGGAAGGGATTGGGACTGTTTACTTCCTTATTTGATGTTTGCTATTAGGGAGGTGCCCCAATCCTCTACGGGATTCTCCCCCTTTGAGTTACTGTATGGGAGACACCCAAGAGGGCTGTTGGATATTGCCAAGGAAACTTGGGAAAGTGAGAGTTCTCCCCACAGGAGTGTGATTGAGCATGTCGCCCTGATGCAAGATCGAATTGCACAGGTAATGCCCATCGTGAAGGAACATTTGGCCCAAGCGCAGTTGGCACAGCAGAGAGTGTACAACCGTGGAGCCAAGACCCGTACCTTTTCCCCGGGGGATAGGATATTGGTACTTGTCCCTACGGTTGAAAGTAAATTCCTTGCCAAATGGCAAGGCCCCTACGAGATAATGGAAAAAGTGAGCGAAGTGAATTACAAGGTCAGACAACCAGGAAGGCGAAAGCCCGAACAGATCTATCACGTTAATCTGTTGAAAGCCTGGAGGGATAGAGAGTCCCTAGTCGCAGACACTTGGTCACCAGCTGAAACTGGTTGCGTGATTCCTGAGGTTGGAATCGCAGCCACCTTGTCACAACCCCAACAACAGGAGGTTAAGGAGTTTGTGCTTCGCAACAAGGAGGTATTCTCTGAGCTGCCGGGACAAACATCTGGGGTAGAGCATGACATTATTACCCCGCCCGGTGAAAGGGTGAAGTTAAAACCCTATCGGATCCCAGAGGCCCGACGGGAGGCAATACGGGAGGAAGTACAGAAAATGCTGAACTTAGGGGTGATAGAGGAGTCCCAAAGTGATTGGTCTAGTCCCATTGTGTTGGTGCCTAAACCGGATGGGAGCTGGCGATTTTGTAACGATTTTCGTCAGTTGAACAAAGTTACAAAATTTGACACCTACCCCATGCCACGTATAGATGAGTTGATCGACCGGCTGGGAACAGCCCGATACATGACGACTCTTGACCTCACAAAAGGGTATTGGCAAATCCCCCTGGCCAAGTCGGCCAAAGAGAAAACCGCATTTGTAACCCCAGACGGGGCGTTCCAATATAAAAGAATGCCGTTCGGGTTACAGAATGCGCCGGCCACATTCCAGCGGAAAATGGACCAGATGCTGAGGCCCCATCGGAAGTATGCTGCGGCTTACCTGGATGACATAATTGTCCATAGCACAGATTGGGCCTCACATCTGCCAAAAGTGCAAGCAGTCCTGGACTCTGTTCGGGAAGCAGGGTTTACGGCTAACCCCAAGAAGTGTACCATTGGGCAGGAGGAGGCCAAATATCTTGGGTACACCATTGGGAGGGGAGTAATAAAACCCCAACTCAACAAAGTCGAGGCCATCCAGAGTTGGCCACGTCCCAACAGCAAGAAGCAGGTACGAGCCTTTCTGGGAATCGCTGGGTATTATCGGCGATTCATTCCCCACTTTGCTTCTAAGGCTGTGCCCCTAACCAACCTGACGAAGGGGAAAGGGTCGGTCATGATTAAATGGACCCCCGAGGCTGAGGCAGCATTCCAGTTCTTGAAACAAGCCTTATGTAGCCAGCCAGTGTTGTACTCACCCGACTTCTCTAGAGACTTTGTCGTACAAAGTGATGCGTCAGATGTGGGGTTAGGAGCAGTATTGTCCCAGGTCTGGAACGGGGAAGAGCACCCAGTCATTTACCTCAGCAGGAAGTTGAAGTCCCATGAGGTAAATTACGCCACCGTTGAAAAGGAGTGTTTAGCGGTGAAGTGGGCTCTAGATTCCCTTCGGTACTACCTGCTAGGTAGGCACTTTGACATGGTTACGGATCACGCTCCGTTAAAGTGGATGGCTCAAAACAAGGAAACAAATAGAAGAGTGAATAGGTGGTTCCTGGCCCTCCAGGAATTCAACTTCACAGTAAAGCATCGCCCTGGCGTTCAAATGGGGAATGTGGATGCTTTGTCTCGAGTACATGAATGCCTGATTGCTGGTGTTCCAACCCCGAGGTTAAAACAAGAGGGGGGGGTATGTGACAGCAGGAAGGTAAAGTCACCTGGTTGCATCCAGGGGGGTAGATATATTTCGCCCAGATTCAGGCTTTACGCCGATTTATACAGTTAGGTGGAGAGTTGTATAAGCCCAGCTGAGACTAGTGGGCTCATGGATGACTCATACCTCTAGGGAGAGTGTGGGGCGTCGTGCAGACAAAGATGAGGAGACCAGCTGAACCTTGTCAGCTCATTTAAGGCCTCTATAAAAACTCCCAGCTTCATCAGATGTTAGCTCATGCCTGGAAGCAGACCTGTGTGGACTGTCTAGGGAGAGTGAACCCCTGTGCGGTGAGAGAAAGCCTGTGTGGCTATATTTTGCTTGGACATTTAAAACCAGGGACTAGGACAGCACTAGGCTGATCCCAGTCGTTAGTTAGGAAACCTGTAAGTTTAGTCAGAGGTCAAGTTGACCAGGATTTATTTTGTTTATGTTTTTTTTGCCTTGCTGTGTTTTTGTCACTGTAAATAGAAAATAAACCGCACCTTTTTGATTTTGAAAACCACAACCTCCGTCTGCTGGGCCTGTTTTTGGGTGGGGAGCCCATCCCGGGGGTCACACATACCCGCTGCCGAGCTAACCCCCTCACACTACCTATAGTTTTCTGTCCCTAGAAAAAATGTTTTTTTAAAGCACACTATAGCACAAGGAGAATTTCCCTCACTTTCCTTCCCTGTCCCTAGAAACAAGGATTATCACAGTGAAAGAAACTGACACTCTTCCTACCTATAGTTTTCTGTCCCTAGAAAAAATGTTTTTTTAAAGCACACTATAGCACAAGGAGAATTTCCCTCACTGTCCTTCCCTGTCCCTAGAAACAAGGATTATCACAGTGAAAGAAACTGACACTCTTCCTACCTATAGTTTTCTGTCCCTAGAAAAAATGTTTTTTTAAAGCACACTATAGCACAAGGAGAATTTCCCTCACTTTCCTTCCCTGTCCCTAGAAACAAGGATTATCACAGTGAAAGAAACTGACACTCTTCCTACCTATAGTTTTCTGTCCCTAGAAAAAATGTTTTTTTAAAGCACACTATAGCACAAGGAGAATTTCCCTCACTGTCCTTCCCTGTCCCTAGAAACAAGGATTATCACAGTGAAAGAAACTGACACTCTTCCTACCTATAGTTTTCTGTCCCTAGAAAAAATGTTTTTTTAAAGCACACTATAGCACAAGGAGAATTTCCCTCACTGTCCTTCCCTGTCCCTAGAAACAAGGATTATCACAGTGAAAGAAACTGACACTCTTCCTACCTATAGTTTTCTGTCCCTAGAAAAAATGTTTTTTTAAAGCACACTATAGCACAAGGAGAATTTCCCTCACTTTCCTTCCCTGTCCCTAGAAACAAGGATTATCACAGTGAAAGAAACTGACACTCTTCCTACCTATAGTTTTCTGTCCCTAGAAAAAATGTTTTTTTAAAGCACACTATAGCACAAGGAGAATTTCCCTCACTGTCCTTCCCTGTCCCTAGAAACAAGGATTATCACAGTGAAAGAAACTGACACTCTTCCTACCTATAGTTTTCTGTCCCTAGAAAAAATGTTTTTTTAAAGCACACTATAGCACAAGGAGAATTTCCCTCACTGTCCTTCCCTGTCCCTAGAAACAAGGATTATCACAGTGAAAGAAACTGACACTCTTCCTACCTATAGTTTTCTGTCCCTAGAAAAAATGTTTTTTTAAAGCACACTATAGCACAAGGAGAATTTCCCTCACTTTCCTTCCCTGTCCCTAGAAACAAGGATTATCACAGTGAAAGAAACTGACACTCTTCCTACCTATAGTTTTCTGTCCCTAGAAAAAATGTTTTTTTAAAGCACACTATAGCACAAGGAGAATTTCCCTCACTGTCCTTCCCTGTCCCTAGAAACAAGGATTATCACAGTAAAACACACTGACACTCTCCCTACCTATAGTTTTCTGTCCCTAGAAAAAATGTTTTTTTAAAGCACACTATAGCACAAGGAGAATTTCCCTCACTGTCCTTCCCTGTCCCTAGAAACAAGGATTCGCACAGTAAAACACACTGACACTCTCCCTACCTATAGTTTTATGTCCCTAGAAAAAATGTTTTTTTAAAGCACACTATAGCACAAGGAGAATTTCCCTCACTGTCCTTCCCTGTCCCTAGAAACAAGGATTCGCACAGTAAAACACACTGACACTCTCCCTACCTATAGTTTTCTGTCCCTAGAAAAAATGTTTTTTTAAAGCACACTATAGCACAAGGAGAATTTCCCTCACTGTCCTTCCCTGTCCCTAGAAACAAGGATTCGCACAGTAAAACACACTGACACTCTCCCTACCTATAGTTTTCTGTCCCTAGAAAAAATGTTTTTTTAAAGCACACTATAGCACAAGGAGAATTCCCTCACTGTCCTTCCCTGTCCCTAGAAACAAGGATTCGCACAGTAAAACACACTGACACTCTCCCTACCTATCCTTCTCTTTCCCTAAACTAAAGTAATCCAGGTTAAGCAAGAAAAAATAAATGTCACTGTCCCTGCCTATGCTTCTCTTTCCCTGCTCCGGAACACACTACACTAGGCCGCCGTGCTGGCGGCCTTTTATAGTGTGGGGCGTGTACTAAACACCCTCAGCAATAATTGGCCACAGGCATCCTGCCTGTGGCCAATCATTGCTCTCCTCGCTGACGGCGCTGTGATTGGCCAAGCATGCGGGGTCACAGTGCATGCTTGGCCAATCACAGCGCCTGGATGACACTGCGATGGCGTAGTGCATTGTGGGCTGTTCGCGTCACTCAAATTTGGCGCGAACGGCCCAAATCGTTCGATCTTCGTCGAACGATCGAACAGCCGATGTTCGAGTCGAACGTATGTTCGACTCGAACACGAAGCTCATCCCTACTGCCCAGGCATTTGTAAGAAAAATTGAACCTTTTCTGAACAGTGATGATGGAAATAGCATACAGCTATGCACCACAATTAGAAAGCATTTTTGAACAGGGCCACACTTCCTAAGAGAGTATCAGAAATAAAAAAAATATTTACATTTTTGGACACTAACAATGGAAATAGCATACAGGGTTTCATCACAACTAATACATTTTTTGATCAGGTCACAATTACTGAGATGGAGCAGGCATTATTAGTGTCTTTTAGTGGACACTGACGAACGACCTGGAAATACAGGTTTGCACCAAAATTAGAAAGCCTTTTTGAACAAGGCACAATTTCTGGGATACTGAGTAGGCATTTAGCATTTGAAAAAAAAAATGAGACTGACAGTGAACACCACAGCTAGAAAGTTTTTAAACAGGCTGCAATTTCTGATAGATTGCAGCCTGAGGGCGGGAATTCCACCTGCCTGTAAACCGCCTGATTTGTGACATGCCCACCAGGTGGAACTTAACCACGTAACGACCGCTCACTGTATATATACGTCGGCAGAATGGCACCGACAGGCACAATCACGTAGAGTGTACGTGATTGACTTTGTACAGTTGGGGGGTCCAATCGGACCCCCCTTCTGTACAGTGAGCGGTGGCTAAGTGTCCGGGAGCGTTCCGGGATGAGGGGGCAGCCATTCGTTTCTGGCCACCCCCTCACGATCGCTCCCGGCGAATGGAAATGCCCCCTCTGTCTGTGTCAGACAGAGGGAGCAGGAGGAAGTGATGTCATCTCTGGTGCGGCGCCGTACAAGAGAAGATATCAGGTCAGTGCACACAACACTACACTGACACCAGGACACATAGGGACATAAATCGCCCCCCCAGGCCCCCCCAGACACCCCAGATCACCCCCCAGATCACCCCCCCAGCCCCCAGTCACAGTGTCACTGATTGCAGTGACCATTTATTTAGTGATCACTGCAATCAGTGACATTTGTGACTGTAAAAGTGTCACCAAAGTTTAGTCTTAGGTCCAGTGTAGCCCCCTAACCCCCCCTAATAAAGGTTTAACCCCCTGATCACCCCCCAGATAACCCTTTCACCCCCTATCATCACTGTCGCTTAGCGATCATTTTTCTGATGGCTGTCTTAGCGTCAGTGATGCCGATCGGCAGCCAGTAATTTTTTTTAGGTTTGCCGCAGGTTTTTATAGCGTCAGGTACCCCAATATATTATCTAATAAAGGTTTAACCCCCTTGATCGCCCCCCAGGTAACCCTTTCACCCCCTATCACCACTATCACTAAGCGATAGTTTTTCTAAACGCTGTCTTAGTGTCTGTGATGCAGATCGGTAGCCGGTAATTTTTTTTAGGTTCGCCACAGGTTTTTATAGCGTCAGGTACCCCAATATATTATCTAATAAAGGTTTAACCCCCTTGATCGCCCCCCAGGTAACCCTTTCACCCCCTATCACCACTGTCGCTAAGCAATTGTTTTTCTAAACGCTGTCTTAGTGTCGGTGATGCAGATCGTAGCCAGTAATTTTTTTTAGGTTCACCGCATGTTTTTATAGCGTCAGGTACCCCAATATATTATCTAATAAAGGTTTAACCCCCTTGATCACCCCCCAGGTAACCCTTTCACCCCCTATCACCACTGTCACTAAGCGATCGTTTTTCTAAACGCTGTCTTAGTGTCTGTGATGCAGATCGGTAGCCGGTAATTTTTTTTAGGTTCGCCGCAGGTTTTTATAGCATCAGGTACCCCAATATATTATCTAATAAAGGTTTAACCCCCTTGATCGCCCCCCAGGTAACCCTTTCACCCCCTATCACCACTGTCGCTAAGCAATTGTTTTTCTAAACGCTGTCTTAGTGTCGGTGATGCAGATCGTAGCCAGTAATTTTTTTTAGGTTCGCCGCATGTTTTTATAGCGTCAGGTACCCCAATATATTATCTAATAAAGGTTTAACCCCCTTGATCGCCCCCCCAGGTAACCCTTTCACCCCCATCACCACTGTCGCTAAGCAATCGTTTTTCTAAACGCTGTCTTAGTGTCGGTGATGCAGATCGGTAGCTGGTAATTTTTTTTAGGTTCGCCGCAGGTTTTTATAGCGTCAGGTACCCCCATATATTATCTAATAAAGGTTTTAACCCCCTGATTGCCCCTAGTTAACCCTTTCACCAGTGATCACCATATAAGTGTTACGGGTGACGCTGGTTAGTTAGTTTGCTTTTTATAGTGTCAGGGCACCCGCCGTGTATATAACCCAATAAAGGTTTAACCCCCTGATCGCCCGGCGGGTGATATCAATTAGGTTTTAGCGTCAGAGAGGGTCAGAATCACACCCCAGGCAGCGTCAGGTTAGTGCCAGTAACGCTAACACCCACGCGTGAAGCATACACCCCCCTTAGTGGTATAGTATCTGAACAGATCAATATCTGATCTGATCAGATCTATACTAGCGTCCCCAGCAGTTTAGGGTTCCCAAAAACGCAGTGTTAGTGGGATCAGCCCAGATACCTGCTGGCACCTGCGTTTTGCCCCTCCGTCCAGCCCAGGCCACCCAAGTGCAGTATCGATCGATCACTGTCACTTACAAAACAAAAACACACATAACTGCAGCATTCGCAGAGACAGGCCTGATCCCTGCGACTCCAGTGCTGTAGGAGGTGATTTCACCACCACAGTTAAAAAAAAAAAGCAAATATGCCGAAGCATTGGGGCAGCAGGGGCAGAGGAGCGATTTTGCTCCTAATGCCGCGTACATACGGTCGAAATTCCGACGGAGGCTTGCCCGTGGAAAAGTCCGACCATGTGTGTGCGGCATACCTTTTTTGCGGGAGGATGCCCCCATGCTTCGGCATATATAAATGGTGCGTGTATGCCCATCATTGGAAGTGGGTGGATGAAGGGCGGTATTCTAATGGTGGGCATACCCACCGATCAATCTCTTTTTTCGTTCAGCCAACTGGCTGCATGAAATAAAAAGATTACAATACATGTCCAACAAGGACCAGCAACGTACTGGTATGTTGCTGGACTTTGAATGTTTATACCAGAATGATGCCTGCGGGTTTAGGTATCATCTTGGTATCATTCTTTTCAGCCTGCGGCCGGCTTTCATGTAAAAGCAATTCTAGCGGCTAATTAGCCTCTGGACTGCTTTTACAAGCAGTAGGGGGGAATGCCCCCCCCGGATATAAAAAGCGCCATTGGGAAATTGGGAAAGCATTTTATCACACCGATCTTGGTGTGGTCAGATGCTTTGAGGGCAGAGGAAAAATCTAGGGTCTAGAAGACCCCAGTTTTTTCAAAAAAAGAGTACCTGTCACTACCTATTGCTATCATAGGGGATATTTACATTCCCTGAGATAACAATAAAAATGATAAAAAAAAAAATACTTGGAAGGAACAATTTAAAAATAAAATAAAAAAGCAAAATTAATAATAAAAAAAAACGCACCCCTGTCCTGCCCTGCTCTTGCCCAATGGCGAACGCAAGCGTCGGTCTGGCGTCATATGTAAACAGCAATTGCACCATGCATGTGAGGTATCACCGCGAAGGTCAGATCGAGGGCAATCATTTTAGCAGTAGACCTCCTCTGTAAATCTACTGGGGTAACCTGTAAAGGCTTTTAAAGGCTTTTAAAAATGTATGTAGTTTGTCGCCAATGCGCGTTTGTGCGAAATTTTAAAGCATGTCGTGTTTGGTATCTATGTACTCGGCCTAAGATCATCTTTTTTATTTCATCAAACATTTGGGCAATATAGTGTGTTTTAGTGCATTAAAATTTAAAAAAGTGTATTTTTTAACCCAAAAAATGCGTTTGAAAAATCGCTGCGCAAATACTGTGTAGAAAAAAAAAATGCAACACCCACCATTTTAATCTGTAGGGCCTTTGCTTTAAAAATATATATAATGTTTGGGGGTTCAACATAATTTTGTTGCAAAAAAAAAATGTTTTCATGTAAACAAAAAGTGTCAAAGGGGTTTGTCTTCAAGTGGTTAGAAGAGTGGATGTAAGCTTCCTAATGTTGTGTATAAAATGCCAGAACAGTTCAAAACCCCTCCAAATGACCCCATTTTGGAAAGTAGACACCCCAAGCTATATACTGAGAGGCATGTCGAGTCCATGGAATATTTTATATGTTGACACAAGTTGCGGAAAAACGACAATTTTTTTTTTTTTTGCACAAAGTTGTCACTAAATGATATATTGCTCAAACATGCCATGGGCATATGTGGAATTACACCCCAAAATACATTCTGTTGCTTCTCCTGAGTACGGGGATACCACATGTGTGAGACTTTTTGGGAGCCTAGCCATGTACGGGACCCCAAAAACCAAGCACCGCCTTCAGGCTTTCTAAGGGTGTAAATTTTTGATTTCACTTCTCACTGCCTATCACAGTTTTGGAGGGCATGGAATGCCCAGATAGCACAAAACCCCCCCAAATGACCCCATTTTGGAACGTAGACACCCCAAGCTATTTGCTGAGAGGTATTGTGAGTATTTTGCAGATCTCGCTTTTTGTCACAAAGTTTTGAAAATTGAAAAAAAAAAAATATATATATATATATTTTCTTTCTTCATTTTCAAAAACAAATGAGAGCTGTAAAATACTCGCCATTCCTCTCAGCAAATAGCTTGGGGTGTCTATATTCCAAAATGGGGTCATTTGGGGGGGGTTTGTGCGATTTTGGCATTTTATGGCCTTCGAAACTGTGATAGGTAGTGAGGAGTGAAATCAAAAATTTGTGCCTAGAAATCCTGAAGGCGGTGCTTGGTTTTCGGGGTCCCGTACGCGGCTAGGCTCCTAAAAAGTCCCACACATGTGGTATCCCCGTACTCAGGAGAAGCAGAAAAATGTATTTTGGGGTGTAATTCCACATATAACCATGGCATGTGTGAGCAATATATCATTTAGTGACAACTTTTTGTAATTTTTTTTTTTGTCATTATTCAATCACTTGGGACAAAAAAATTATATTCAATGGGCTCAACAGGCCTCTCAGCAATTTCCTTGGGGTGTCTACTTTCTAAAATGGGGTCAATTGGGGGGGTTTTGTGCTATTTTGGCATTTTATGGCCTTTGAAACTGTGATAGGTAGTGAGGAGTGAAATCAAAAATTTGCGCCCTTAGAAATCCTGAAGGCGGTGCTTGGTTTCCGGGGTCCCGTACGCGGCTAGGCTCCCAAAAAGTCCCACACATGTGGTATCCCCGTACTCAGGAGAAGCAGCAAAATGTATTTTGGGGTGAAATTCCACATATAACCATGGCATGTGTGAGCAATATATCATTTAGTGACAACTTTTTGTAATTTTTTTTTTTTTTTTAGTCATTATTCAATCACTTGGGACAAAAAAATAAAAAATTCAATGGGCTCAACATGCCTCTCAGCAATTTCCTTGGGGTGTCTACTTTCCAAAATGGGGTCATTTGGGGGGGGTTTTGTACTGCCCTGTCATTTTAGCACCTCAAGAAATGAGATAGGCAATCATAAATTTAAAGCTGTGTAAATTTCAGAAAATGTACCCTAGTTTGTAAACTCTATAACTTTTGCACAAACCAATAAATATACGCTTATTGACATTTTTTTTACTAAAAACATGTGGCTGAATACATTTTGGCCTAAATGTATGACTACAATTGAGTTTATTCGATTTTTCTTATAACAAAAAGTAGAAAATATCATTTTTTTTCAAAATTTTCGGTCTTTTTCCGTTTATATCGCAAAAAATAAAAATCGCAGAGGCAATCAAATACCATTAAAAGAAAGCTCTATTTGTGGGAAGAAAAGGACGCAAATTTCGTTTGGGTACAACATTGCATGTCCGCACAATTTACAGTTAAAGCAGCGCAGTGCAAAATTCTGAATTCACCTCTGGTCCTCTAGCTACCAAATGGTCCGGGGCTTAAGTGGTTAACTTTGGCAATGCTTTAGCAGCTGCACATGCAGCAGAGGGCCATCAATGAGTACCTGTGTGACTATGGCACAAGTACAGGCTCAGATGAGCTTGGCTTCTTTTCCCCAAGCCAATGACTGCTGATAAAGGATGCATGCACTGCTCTGTCACCAATTGAGGAGGTGACAAGGATGGTGAGCCGTGACATTGCATGCATCAGTGACACTATCCCTCTTGTGTTCCTGCTGGAGCATACTTTGCATGACATTATGAACAGGGCACTTGAGGCAGAGCAGTAGGAGGAAGAGGAGAACTTCCTTTCCTCTCAGGCCTGTTTTATGCACCATTCTTGCAACAACACAGAACACACAAGAGGAGAGGGAGGACGAGGAGGAGAATTCTGGCAGTTTTGGAGGCATTGAAGCAGAGAAAGACATACGTAAAACCTTAAGTAATTGTTTTTAGTCCCCAGAAACCTTTGGGAGTAGTATGTGGCTGAGATAGTTCCAGATTTATGCAGAGTGTAATCCTTAGTGACCCTGAGGATTTTGATTCTCATGCCTCCACAAACTTGTGGTGCATGGGCTCTCTTATTCTTCAAAGCCTGCAAAAGGACCTGCAAATTTGTGGCATCAAGGAGAAGGATCATTATTGGTTGGAAACCCTCCTTGACCACCGTTACAAGGGGAAAGTCTCTGAACTTACCCTGCCCTTACCCTGCCCTTACAGAGGGAGCACAGGATTAAATATCTTGAGGACACCTTAAAGAGGAGTTTATATAACACCTTTCCAGACTCTGGTAGGTTACAGTCTCATGAAAAAGGTAGTTTTGAGGATTCAATTGTTTTAGTCCTCAGCGCCCAGGACTGTCAACTTCCACATCCCATCGCATCGGCAGCGTCTGCACCATATGGTGGAGAATTATCTAGGGGCAAAAACAGGTGTAGCGATACCCTCAGACTAAGAGGGCTGCTTGTTTGTTTGGGCCCCTGTAATGCACCGCTACCAACCCCTGACAATCGGCTCTGACTTCTCTCGTGACACAGTTAGAAAGAGGGAAAGTAGTGGTATAACTGAATTATCTCTATACATATATATTTTACACAGTACAACCCCCTTTGTATACCAGCACAATAATGGACACTCACAACCAAGTTACTTAACTATAACGGTTTACTGTAAGCAACAATATAAGAGAGTAATTTGAGCACAATATCTTATGCAGATCCCTGCAATAAAGGTGTACACATTATATGCATATGACATTCAGTTAGGCAATAAAAATGGTATTAACCCCGCTGCAGCTATACTCCCTCATGAGCAAAGAAATGGCGCCCAGCAATGTCCTAACTACCCAGTCAGGCCTGACTATAACTGTGGGTATAGTTCGGTGAGGAATCTTCGCTAGCAACTGTCGGTGGTGCACATAGAGAAACAAATTGTAATCCAATTGTGAATAACCGCTGACTTGACAAACTGGAGAGAATGGCAAACTCAGTTCAGGACAACAGTCTCTCCAAAGTATAACTATGTTCAATAGAAGGCCTAGGTAAAGTTATTGATTTAAGGTTCCGAGCAGGCGCTCTCTCACCCTAACCGGACCGACTCCTGTCCGGTTCCTCCGCTACTGTGAGTGGCGTCACAGTGGTCCACGATGCACCGAGTCTTTGGTCCCTCGGAAGACGATGGTACCTCAGGTGGATCGGATGCCTTGCGGACTCCCCAACGGAACAGAAGGCTCTCTGGAACAAAGAACGCAAGACCCAGGCTTCAGGCCTAGCGTGCGCAGCAGGTGAGTGCAGGGATCCTCTTGCAAGGAGGGCGGCGTTCCAAGAGAATGAAGCGAGCCCGTCTCTCCCTTTTAAAGTCCACCCCAGCAGTCCCTGCACGGGGAATGGCACCCTGGGTGCCGCAAAGCATCCCGGGAAATGTAGTCCTGAGGGTAAAACGACACCCCGCTACACACTTCCCCCACTTGAAATCTTTGGTCCCTCAAAGACAGTATCAACAGTAGGAAAACACAAACTCATTAAGGGCAGCTAGAGAAGTTGGCAGAGGAAACTCCCACCAGAATGGGGAGGGGAGTTTGTCCTGTCCACTGGTTACATCAAAGGGGTTGACCTGTCTAACTGTGCCAGAGAGAGAGCTGGGGTTGCCTTCCACCAAATGCACAGCAGAAGGATCAGGTGTTGCAAAGTCCTTCTAGCAGTGGTTACTGTATCCTCAGAACTTTCCCCCATCTGGGTGTAGGTTAACTTCCGAGGAGGACGAATAACTCTTTTGGCCCTTTGTTCTCTCGGGGTGACTGTTACATCCCTCACTGCGTCTTCCTCTAAAGTGGGTACACTGGGCTCCAATACTTCTGGTACATCCAAGTCAGGTGTAGGCAGATGTAAGGAGTAATCTTGATGATCAGCAGAAGGTGACCATGTGGCATCTTCCCACTCTTCAGCCAGAGGACTAGACAGAACAAACTCAGTGGCTTCCACGTTCAATGTACTGTCCACAGTGCCTTCAGATGGTGGAAGATCTATAGACATAGGTTCTGGGGTCTGAGAAGGCCACAACCATCCAAGCTCTTCTTCCAAACTCTGATCCGAGGCAGCCGCTTCTCTAGACTGAGAGACCTGAGACCGAGTGTTTGGCCTAGGTGTCTCCAAACTTGAGAATGGTTCAGGGGAATCTTCTACAGAAGGTATCCGGATTGCTTCCGAAAGTGGGAGCAAATGGTTTCTGTGCCATGTCTTCAGTGGCCCTACCTTCCCTTCTGGTTTTAGCTGATACACCGGCAAATATGGTAACTTTTTACAGATCACATAAGGTTCAGGTTTCCATCTGTCTGCTAACTTATGCTTCCCTGGAACACCTAGGTTGTGCAGCAGCACTCAGTCCCCTGGCTGGAGGTCCTGGATTCGAACCTTGAGGTCAAAGTTCCTCTTGTTCCGGGCTCCTCTTTGTTCTGAGGCCACTTGAGCCTGTTCAAAAGCCAACTTCAAACTCCTCCTCAGTCTGTCAACGTAGCCCTTGTGTGAGGTGGCTGAAGTGTTATCCGTGAATATGCCGAATGCCAGATCCACAGGCAGTCTTTCTTCCCTGCCAAACATAAGGCGATATGGAGAATACCCTGTGGCATCGCTAGTGGTACTATTGTAGGTGTGCACGATGGCCGCTATATGCTTGCTCCAGTGCTGCTTCTGCTCACTACTCAGAGTCCCCAACATATTTAATAGAGTCCTGTTGAACCGCTCCAGCTGAGCGTCACCCTGAGGGTTATAAGGGGTGGTGCAGGTTTTCTTGATGCCCAAAGAGTCTAACAGTTTCTTGATCAATCGACTCTCAAAGCCTCTCCCTTGGTCAGAGTGCAAGCGTTGTGGCAGTCCGTAGTGCACAAAGTATTTCTCTACTAAGATTTTAGCTACAGTGGAGGCGTTCTGGTCTTTGGCTGGAAAAGCTTGGGCATCACGGGTGAAATGGTCGGTTATCACCAGAACATTTCCTTGTCCACTTAAGTCAGGTTCAAGACAGAGAAAGTCAATGCACACCAAGTCCAAGGGTCCTTGACTTTGCAGATGGCCCATTGGGGCAGCTTGACGTGGCAGCGTCTTCCTCTGGATACAGCGTGCACAGGAATGGCAGTATTCTTCCACTTCAGCCCGCATTACAGGGCCAATAGAACCCATCCCTTACAAGTTGGAATGTTCGTTCAACCCCCAAGTGGCCATGATCATCATGTAAGGCAGCTAAGACGGTTCTTCTGTACTTTTCCGGCAGAAATAGCTGCCACTTATCTTCCAGATCATCAGAGGGGCCCCTTCGGTAGACCACCCCTTGATGAACCTGCAGCTTGTCCCATTCCTTGTGGACCAACCGGGCCACCTTTGAAGGGTTCTTCAGAAGTCTGTCTGGATCCTGGTCTTCCAAGGTCTCCAGTGCTAATCTTCCCCAAGGATCTTCCAGCTGGTCCTTCCTCAAGTCCTTCTTGGACAATTTGGGTAGGTCATGCTCTCCTACTTGGGTCACATTGCAGTAACACTTAGGCACCCCCACAGCAGAAACACCGATCTCTTCAGCCCTTGACCCACCACTAGCTTGAAGTTGTACTCCTTGACACAGGGCCCGTACCCCATCTGGGGTTACCTGGGTCCAATCTTCTGGACGGTGGGTGTATGGCCTCTTCTGGACAGTGCGTCCGCATCACGGTTTCCTGCTCCCGGCCTATACTTCAGGCTGAAGTTGAACCCGGCTAGGGCGTCCAACCAACGGTGACCAGTGGCATCCAGCTTGGCCGTGGTGAAGAGATAGGTGAGTGGATTATTGTCAGTCTTTACTGTGAAGTCAGCTCCATACAGGTAATCTCTGAGTTTATCCACGACTGCCCACTTTAGGGCCAGGAACTCCAACTTGTGGGTGGTGTAGTTCTTTTCAGTGGGTGCCAAACTTCTGCTAACATAGGCAACTGGGCGCAACTGCCCCTCATATTCTTGATATAGCACCCCTCCTAGGCCATCATGGCTGGCATCTACATGCAGTTCATAAGGCTTCTTTGGATCAGCATAGGCCAGGACTGGTGAGGTGGTAAGACTCTTCTTTAACATCTAGAAGGCTTCCTCGCACTCCCCTGTCCACCGGTCTTCCACAGACTCTCCAGGCTTCCTGGGACCAGTATCATCTTCCTCTCCTTCCGTCTTCAGTAACTCATTTAGGGGTCTGGCAATTTTTGCAAATCCCTCCACAAATCTGCGGTAGTAGGAACAAAAGCCTAAGAAGGACCTGAACTCAGTCACTGAAGTTGGTCGGGGCCAGGAGGTGACTGCCTCCAGTTTATCAGGGTCTGTAGACACTCCTTCAGCAGATACTATGTGCCCCAGATAGTGGACCGAGGATTGATAGAACTGCCATTTTTCTCTGGAAAGTTTCAGTCCCTCCTCACTGAGTCGTTTCAGGACCTTCTCCAATCTTTCTTCATGCTCTTCCAGAGTCTTCCCAAAGACAATGATGTCGTCTAGGTACACCAGGACTTCGATCAGATTCATGTCCCCAATGGTCTTCTCCATCAACCTCTGGAAGGTAGCAGGGGCTCCTGACAGGCCTTGGGGCATCCTATTAAATTCATAGAATCCCACTGGGGTGATGAAGGCCGTCTTCTCCTTATCTTCAGGGTGCATGGGGATTTGATAATACCCACTCTTCAGGTCCATGACGCTGAACCACTTGGCCCCAGACAGACTCTGCAAAGCATCTTCTATCCTGGGGGTAGTATACTGGTCAAGAATGGTCCTCCGGTTAAGAGTCCTATAGTCTATGCAGAGTCTCAGTGACCCGTTTTTCTTCCTTACCACCACAATGGGGGAGGCATATGGAATTCTGGACTCTTTAATGACCCCTGTCCTCTTCAGCTCTGCCAACTGCTCCCGCAAATCTTCCAGATCAGCCAGTGGAACTCTTCAGACCCTCTCCCGAAAGGGTGGATTTTATGGGTGGCACTTCTCGCACACCCCACATCAAACTCATCTTCAGAGAATATTCTCCTCCACCGAGTCAGCTGAGCCTTGGCTCTCTCCTTCCATTTCTGTGGCAAGGCTGTATCTTCAAGGCAGAGCTCTTCCAAGGTGGCTTCTCCATCTTTTGACTTCAATTCAGACAGGGTCACTGGGGTAGCAGGGTTCACCTTGCCCAGTAGCATGCAGGCTGGGATCTTTACAGGAGACTTTGTGACATTTCTAACACTCACTGGAATCTGTCCCTTTGCTTTCTTCAGTGCCCTCAGCGGGACCACTTCAGGGAGTACTTCCAATCCTTGGTGGGTGTTGACAGGATCTGGTTCCACGACCACTAAGGGACCCGGCTGCTCCCAGGAGAGTTTTACTGTAGCCTGAAGACAGATCATCTCACCAGGCTGTAGTATCTTCTCTCTTCTAGACAGTCTCTAGACTCTTCCCACCCCCTCTTCCGGGGCCTTTTGCTCCAGGACCATCTTCTGGTAGACCTGTTGTAGCATTGGGTGAATCTTCTGTCTGGGAGAACTCCGTTCTTGCACTAACGAGGTCAGCAGTCTCCGGACCAAGTCAGTGTTGGTCCCTATCAACATGGACATTGTGTTGGCTCCTGGCGGGTGAGGGCAAACCACCGCCAAAGTGTCAAAAGCTTCGGCCTTCCCGGTCACCGATAGGGTCAAAAGCCAGCCTGATCGAAACAGCCATCGTAGGGGAAACTGCGAGTGCCAATTCCCCCTATCTTCAGGTCTTCCAGCTTCTGCAAAGGTACGTGACTTAAATGCTTCTGATAAAAGTCTCTGTATAAGAGAGTCACTTGGGCTCCAGTATCTAAAAGTGCCTTTGCGTAGACTCCCTCCACTTGAACGGAGACTAGAGGGTGGGTCCAACTAGTTTATCCGGGAAATTCTTAGGAGATATTTTCTCCTTTGAACTCCTTGATTTTTCCAATGTTTTCCTTTTTTTTTTCCATTTCTCTCTAGACCTCTGCCCTTTTTGAACCTGGTATGCATTGATCTTTTTCTGGTTGTCAAATTGCAACTCCCGACAGACAGTATGGGAGTTTTTAGGGGAGGCATTGTTGCCTTTCTTTTTTTCCTCTGCTTGTCTCTGAACCTTCTTGGAGCTTTCTGTACGTAGCGGGCGCCCGGCTGACTCCTTCACCGGGGCCCTCTGAAGTTTTCCGCCGGCTGGTATTGAGTGCCTCTGTTCTTCCTTGGGCTGGTACACACTCTCTCAGGGTGACCAACTTCTCAACAATTGAAGCAGATAATTTCCTTCCTTATCTTTGGGGAGGCTGGAATAGGGACATTCCGATCCGGTTCCCTCCGGATCTCTCCTTTCTCCTTGACTCCAGAGTTCTTGGCCACTAAAGAGGTCAATAAGTCCAGTACTTGGGCCATTTGAGACTTCAAAGTTTCTACTTCTGGGTCATGTTCGGTGACCACTGTCGTTCTGACTCCTACCGAAACAGGTGGGGCGGGTTTCGCAAACCCCTCTTGATGCTTCATCAAGGCCTCTTCGTCCCTTATGATCCGCACAAGGTCTGTGTAGTTCAGGGCCATGACTCCGTCAGAGGTCTTCAGGTGGAGCCAAACTGGATCTGACCGTAAGGCTCCCCTAAGGATCTGTTTCATCCTGGTAGCATCTATGACCTGTGGCTGCATTCATTTTCTCAGTACAATCTGGCACAGCATTCTATTCAGTCTCCGGATATACTCGGACAAATTTTCCTTCGGCTGTTGGAAGGTATGTTCAAATTTATACATCAAGTCTGACACATTCTCCAGCTGGCCAAACTCTTCCTGCAACATAGATAAATAATCCATTGCTGTACACACAGTATTGCTGCACCTAATATTTTTCATCGCCTCAGCAGCAGGGCCTTTGAAGCTCTCACTGATGCGCTGCTTCTTCTGCGCTTCTGGAACTTCCCAACCTTCTTCTGCCTGCATTGCCTGCTCGATCCAAGTATCGAAATCTTCCTCCCCGGGTGGCACAGGTTGTGTTCCTGAAAACACCCGGAGTTTCCCGTAACCAGCTTCCACATGCACTATGTTGTTTTTTTGGCATTTAACAACAAAGTCCCCCAAGGCAGTCAACAGTTCAGGACCTATAGCGGTCAGGGGTGACTTTGGTGCTTTCATTTCGCTACTGCCTCCCATTTTGGAGAAGAGTGACGGAGATAACTGTGGGGAGGTCCCGGGGGACTCTTTCTTCACAGCCCCAGTATGCACTAAGCGATACGTTCTGTCATTTATGTCTTTTATACTTTGCTCTTTGAACTCCTCTGGGACTCCTCTTGTCCACTCTATTAGCGCATATGTCCCCGAGGCATTTGACTTCACATCTACCGGCCATGCTTTCCATTTTGGAGATATTAACATTATCCATTGCTTTATCTCTTCTTTCTCCCGGATCTCTCCCGGGAGCTCAATAGCTACCGCCCGGAGTGGATCCACGCCCTCCTCTGCGCACCATTCTATTACTGCCTGCAAGTCCATGCTGGTATTTCAGGCCGCCTTGATTTCAGCGTGCAATATACACGGGTCCCGGACCGAGCCCCTACGTGTAGCGATACCCTCAGCTTAGGAGGGCTGCTTGTTTGTTTGGGCCCCTGTAATGCACCGCTACCAACCCCTGACAATCGGCTTTGACTTCTCTCGTGACACAGTTAGAAAGAGGGAAAGTAGTGGTATAACTGAATTATCTCTATACGTATATATTTTACACAGTACAACCCCCTTTGTATACCAGCACAATAATGGACACTCACAACCAAGTTACTTAACTATAACGGTTTACTGTAAGCAATAATATAAGAAAGTAATTTGAGTACAATATCTTATGCAGATCCCTGCAATAAAGGTGTACACATTATATGCATATGACATTCAGTTAGGCAATAAAAATGGTATTAACCCCGCTGCAGCTATACTCCCTCGTGAGCAAAGAAATGGCGCTCCCAGCAATGTCCTAACTACCCAGTCAGGCCTGACTATAACTGTGGGTATAGTTCGGTGAGGAATCTTCGCTAGCAACTGTCGGTGGTGCACATAGAGAAACAAATTGTAATCCAATAAGGGGGTTTGTGAATAACCGTTGACTTGACAAACTGGAGAGACTGGCAAACTCAGTTCAGGACAACAGTCTCTCCAAAGTATAACTATGTTCAATAGAAGGCCTAGGTAAAGTTATTGATTTAAGGTTCCGAGCAGGCGCTCTCTCACCCTAACCGGACCGACTCCTGTCCGGTTCCTCCGCTACTGTGAGTGGCGTCACAGTGGACCACGATGCACCGAGTCTTTGGTCCCTCGGAAGATGATGGTGGATCTGATGCCTTGCGGACTCCCCAATGGAATGGAAGGCTCTCTGGAACAAAGAACGCAAGACCCAGGCTACAGGCCTAGCGTGCGCAGCAGGTGAGTGCAGGGATCCTCTTGCAAGGAGGGCGGCGTTCCAAGAGAATGAAGCGAGCCTGTCTCTCCCTTTTAAAGTCCACCCCAGCAGTCCCTGCGCGGGGAATGGCACCCTGGGTGCCGCAAAGCATCCCGGGAAATGTAGTCCTGCGGGTAAAATGACACCCCGCTACACAGGCATGAAGAGCTTTCCAGTTGATGATCCACTGAGTTTTTGGGTCATAAGAATAGACCACTGGCCAGAAATTTCCCAGTATGAATTTGAGCTGCTGGGCTGCCCGGCATCCAGCGTGCCTTCCAAACAGGCATTCAGTGATGCTGGAGGTTCTGCGACAGATAAATAAACGTGTCTGTCCACAGACTCCCTTGACCGGCTGACATTTGTCAAAATGAATCAGTCCTGGATTAGCAGCGGCTATCAAGCCCCTGATGCTGATGTCGCTGATTAAATATTTTTGGCATCTGTAATCTTTGCAAGACTGTCTAGGCTGCCTAGCTTTGTGGGTGTTGATTTTATCTGGAAGAATTTTTTTGGTATAGGTTTCATGGGCACTATTAACACCCAAGGATCAATTTTTCCACTTGACAGGTGCAAATAATATTTTTTTTTTACAGAAAGGGCAATTCTTGCTTTCATCAAATGTACCTCTAAAGGGTTACAGTGTGAAAGCACCACCAACACTCAAAGCCCAATTTTTCTGCACCAGTTTGACAGGTGCATATAATTATTTTTTTTTACAGAAAGGCCAATTCTTGCTTCTATCAAGAGAACCTCTGGCCATTTCCTGCTCTCTCTGGTGGTGTGTTCTTGGAGAATTCCACAGGGAATTTTTTTCTTCCTTTCACTGGTCTGTAGATCAGTGGTGGCTTCAGTGGCAGAATGAGTTTGCCACTAAACCCAAAACCATTCTTTTTTGGTTTTACTGGTAAGCTAGTAATGATGAAACTGAAGTGAGGTATGGAATACAAGGGATACCTGGTCTCTGTGGATGGCTACATGAACATGCAGCTCACTAATACAGAAGAGTATATTGATGGGGCATTGTCCGGACATCTTAGAGAAGTTCTAATAAGGTGTAATAATGTATTGTGTATACGAGGAGTAGACAAGGAGGAAGAAGATGACGAGATGAGAGAATAAAGCAATTTCCAAATAAGTTTTGTAAATGTATTTTGAAAAATCTCTTTTGAGGTTATTGTTGGACATTGTTTTTGTATGTTTTGTTAAAAAAATAAACAGATTTTTTTTAGGGTTATGGTGTGAAGGCAACCCCAACACCCAAAGCCCAATTTTTCCACACCTGTTACTTCTATCAAAAGTCTGCAAAAGAGACACTAGACCTTTTCCATAAAAAAATTGTTAATCTTGGCCTGAGTGTACTATAATTTGGCTTCTTCACATAAGGCTTGCTCACTGTGATGCAAAATGTTATTTCCATCCAAAATCTGCCAAAGAGATACCAGAATTTATCCAAAATATCTCTAATCTTGTTCCAAGTGCACTAAATTGTGGCCTCCTCATACAGACTGGCTCCCCAAGCCAGTTTAGAAAATAAAGAAAGCTTGCAGGGAAAATCAATTTAAATGTAATTTTTTTTCCTTTATATATGCCAGGTTTGCTGCAGCATGTTTTATACACGGTACAGATGCGCCACTTTACAGGCAGACTAATGGGACTCCCCAGGCACTATATTTAAAGGTATTTTTCATTTTTATTGTTTCACTTTAAGCATCATTAAAGTCACTGCTCCTTTAAAAACAATCTTTAAAAAAAAGAAAAATTGCATTGTACCCAGGCCCCCATACCCTTTTTATGGTCAATAACTTGCATATAAGCCTTAAAAATTCGCACTTTTGATTTTTCAAGTTTGGGTCCCATAGTCTTTAATAGGGTTTGTGGTTTGGGTCCGAACTTTTGCAATGTTCAACAGTTCTGGCACGAACCAAACTGCTCGGCCCAACTTTATCAGTGAATTGCTTGTTGTTAAGGAGCCATCACATGCTGTGTTGTTAACAACCATGACTTCCCTGCTGACAGCAGAATGTAAACAAAAGAAAAGCCAGCATTATTTTTATTTTTTTAAAGCGTGTTGTCTCCCCCAATCAATACCAGACCCTTTTGGTCTGGTATAGAGTTTGGAGGAAACCTCACACCAAAAATTAAAACAACAAAATTGGCACGGGGTCCCCCCAAAATCTATACCAGACCCCAGAATGCCACGGATGAAGATGTCACAAAGGGGTGGGGTCAGTCAGTGATGTCACTGGGTGACCTTGGCCCTTAGTTTATTTAGCAACGGGTGGGAAGCAGAACTGTTAATTGGTAGGAGCCAAGTGTTGGGTGTAGACCTTTTTTTGTGATTGATGCTGAATTAACTGTTGGGGACATTTTTTTTCTTTGTTTTAATAAAGAACCTGTCCAAATCTAGCTAGCTTTAATGTGGCCATATTGTTTGGTGAATGAGCATGGATACTATGTATTTGTTAAAGGGGACTTCAAGATTCCAATAAGTCACCCCCGAGGGTTGTGGGGAAGACACCCTTGTCCTCATCAACACGGGGATCAGGTGCTTTGCTGGGGTTGGGCCCTCCTGGCAAAATGCCCCTAATGTTGAGGGCATCCCCGCGCTGTTTTTTAAAACAAATTTAATGCCGGATTTTCTTCTGTTTATATTCTGCTGTCCTTGAGGAATCCCGCTAACACCAGGTGAGTCATGGTTGTTAAGGATGTGACAGGTACCAGCTACTTAAAAAACAGCTATTCACTGGTTGTCAAGGTTGCCAGTAGTTCACACCTAAATTCAGAAAGTGCTCTCTATATGAACCCTTCACTTCTCTTCTTGGGTGTTCTCTCACCTTGACTATCTGACCCCCATTACAAAGGTCAGATTGCATGTGTCTTTAAACCAATAACTGTGTCACAAGGTTCCCCTTTGAGCACCCAATCCAGGGCAGTCCCAGGCTTGAATCAGCAGATTGAATGACGGGGCTCACACACTATCCTCAGTCAGACCCAATGAGGTAGACCTTGTTCTTGTTCAGCCTGCACAAGGGATTGGAACTCTTGCTTGGCACTTGGACTTTTTTTCCACACATAATTTATATTGCTGTATAGGTGGTCACATTATTGAGATTTATGAATTATGTTACACTTATGAATACTGTTTTTTTGAGGCTTTAGTCGCTTTTATGATTATTTAGATTCACTTTTTAGCTGAACACATTTTTATTTGAATACCCTGGAGTGATTTGATCTCTTTGTGTTTGCTGCTCACTTTTTGCTTTGTGTGCAAAAAAAATTTCACACATAAGTACAAATACGTCCTTAATGGGCAGCGAGCCTTTACAATATTTAGGGCTGCTGAGTTTGGAATATGATAATATATTTTTTGTTGGAAAAAAAAATGAACTCATCTCTTATAACTACATTGCTATCTTGGGCCCCAATCAAACTACTTGCATGCTCTCCAGCTATTGTGGTAAAAAGTTTGCTTTTGTCTCTAAAAAATGCTAGTGTGATTTTTTTTTCCTGCACAGAATAACAACGGCCTTGGCTCTGTAATGTGGGTGTGTGGTTTGTACACATTAAAAGTGTGTTACTGAATAGAAAATCACAACAAGCTAGGCTCTGTTAGTTGTTTTGCTTGTTTGGTGATTTATGTGACTATGATAGCTTTAGCTTTTTTTAAGTACTGTATATTCCTATGATAGTTTGCACATTCTGCTTCCACTGTTCAGTTGTTACTGCTTCACAAATAAATCTGTTGTTTTGGCAAAAACTACCTACAACTAATTTCTTTTGGGTTGGAAATCAATCATATTGGGTTGCTGCTACTGCATGTAAACTATGTATTAGAAAAGTAAATGATTATACATACAATTTATGTGATGCCATTATAATTGCTGTCACTAACACAGTTCCCAAGAGCCATAATGTTCTGTAATTGCAATTCATTTTTTTCTTCTTTGGTACATGTTCCCCAGGTCAGTCCCCACCGTGCTTTTCTTTGCAATCCCTTTGCCTTTGAGCTTTTTAGCTTAGAAATGGCCTTTACTGAAAACAAACATTTGGCTCTCATTAATTTCAATAAGGCTTCAGATTCCAGATCTGAACTTCAATAATGTGCACTGAACTGAACTCGGATATGTTTGGTTCATCACTGTTCATCATAGTTCTTGTAGATATGGAACCGTTGGTGCCACTTAAGGTACTGTAAGTGCCTTCATATACCGTAATAATTTTTGTCCCCACAACTATGGGAAGTTAGGGTGTTACAAATTAAATCTGATCCAACTGTAATATATAGTACATTTTTAATGTTTTTAAGATGCACAGGTGTCTCACCATCTATAACCCTTTTGTGGCCTCCCTTATGTTTGTCCATTAGTGAGTTCACACACACAGCCACCAAAACTAACTGATGTTTTTGTAAGTGCACATGGTGCTCTATAATTCTATATAATGTATAATGTTTTAGGAATTATAAATGAATGTTCTTTGTAATCTTTTAGATTTGTACCACTTCCACACTCCTGAAAAAGTTGATGTATATACCAATAAAACACATATGTTATAGTTCCACTTGGAGTGAACATTCCATGTTTACATACAGTATCTGCTGTAATCTAAATGTATGAAATATACTGTATATTGACTTAAGAAAAGTGAGGATAAAAGAAAAAAGTTTAAGGCATAAAGTGATGTTGGCTGCTGAATTATGAGCTTAGAGGTGGTGAAAAGTATATTTTCAGTGCATTCTAAACTGAGATTTAAATATGGATTTCAGTAACATGAGCTAAAGTTTTTAATGTTTTTGTGCATTTAAAGCAGAGTACCAGTACCTGAATGTTCAATGTTGAAGTTAAATTTAAAAGTGATGGGACCTACTGTACAGTATGTTTGTATATACTAATGTCCGAAATGTTAAGTACTGAACATGCATTGGGGTTGATTTACTAAAGGCAAATCCACTTTTCACTGCAAGTGCACTTGGAAGGGCACTCGCTGTAGATCTGAGGGGAAGATTTGAAATGAGGCGAAGCTCTGCTGATTTATATCATCCAATCATGTGCAAGCAAAAATTGTGTTTTTTATTTTCCTTGCATGTCCCCGTCAGATCTACAGCAACTGCACTTCCAAGTGCACTTGCAGTGCAACGTTGATTTGCCTTTAGTAAATAAACCCCATTGTATTAATTATAATTTTTTGGGGGGGAAATAAATATTGGGGGGATAAGTAACTAATTCATCAGTTATTTTGCTTATGTACATTCTGTAATTATGATCTTCATTGTTTACCAAGATATAAAAATACTAACTTGCACTACCTGTTATTTTTTGTGATTGAAAGCTAGTTGAAACTACCTGAAAATTACATGTGTGTGCAAAATTTGAGTTCATGAAAATATTTGGGTATATCCAAACACATTACACACAGTTTCATTCCAGTTTGTATAGATACATCCCAAGTGCAAAGTGTACTTGAAATTGCACTGAAAGTGTACTTGGAAGTGCAGTTGCTGTAAATCTGAGGGGTAGATCTGAAATGAGGGGAAGCTCTGCTGATTTTATTATCCAATCATGTGCAAGATAAAATGCTGTTTTTTATTTTCCTTGCATGTCCCCCTCGGATCTACAGCGACTGTACTTCCAAGTACACTTTTAGTGCAATTTCAAGTGCACTTTGCACTTGTAGTTTGCACTTGTAGTGCAAAGTGGATTTGCCTTTAGTAAATAACCCCCATTGTGTGTCATTATGTGACTGTCATCAATTAAAAATTAAGATCTGGTAATGTTAAGGTATATAAATATTTTCACCTTTTATTTATTTGGGAATAATTTATGTCCTGAGGCATTGCTTTGGCTAGCGTTAATTCACCACGGCAATCATTAGATACGTCAGCCAGTGCCATAGCATCTCCTGGTGTTCCAATATTGCTTAACGCACATTTAGGTTTATTTTTTGGAGATGGCAAATTTTTGTACGTTCATGCCATGCCACCAATCAGAAAAGTAATTCCTTCAATGGGTTACAGCACTTTTCACATTGCCATTGAACATCACTTGCCTTGGGCTGTGTCTTTACTTTAATGTTATGTAATGTGCAATATGCAAATGACCTATAAGTGTGGCAGTTACATTAGTCAGCATTTTTGAATCAACATTTTTATACCTGCATGGACCCCTTGACTGCATAGGCAATTTTCTTTAAGCTTTGAAATAGTATGTTTGGAATAATACATTCTAGCTGGATTTATGTGGTGAACTAGATAGTAAATTGAGTTAGAAGGGTGAAATTCAATCTATTGCTTTGACAAAACCAGTCTCTTAAGCTTTTGCTTTAGTCTCTGCATGGACTTATCCACAGAGAAGAGACCACACAGATACTATAAAAGACAGATCACATGTGATTAGTCACACATATTATGATTCCTGATCTTGTGACTGTTAAAGGCTGTGGGCAAGTTAAACACATAAGTAGAAGATCAGAGAATCTGTCACACTGTCCACTGGCTTTTTATTATGAAACAATATCACCTGCATTGTACTGGGTAAACGCGTTTTTTTTTTTTTTTTTGCCTCTTACATCAGATGTATCCTACCCAGATGTCAAGTGAGAATTGAGAGGCAAAATATAAAAAGCAGCCCACAACATAAAAAAATAAATAAAATGATTGTATGCAGATGATGCATTTAACTTCACGCAGGTTTTAAATAATATATTTATCCATTTTGAGATGCAGAATATATACACTGTATGTTCTTAAGATGCAAACTTTCATTCATTTTGCATATCACTATATAATGTAAAGACTATGTAAAATTTAAAAACAATTGTCACTTTGGATAGAGTAAAGAAGTGTTTGTGTCCATAACAGGGTTTTATTGTTGTCTGTGTCAATTCTAGGAAAATTCACTCTCTTTGTTTGTCATTTGACAACTATCACAGAGTGTGAAAGCAAGAAAAAGTCCAAAATGATGCTTCTTTTCATCAGAACAGGAAAGGAGAGGAAATCTTTCAA
Source organism: Rana muscosa (assembly GCA_029206835.1). Classification (NCBI taxonomy): domain Eukaryota; kingdom Metazoa; phylum Chordata; class Amphibia; order Anura; family Ranidae; genus Rana; species Rana muscosa. Next base: position 607,535,465 of record CM055118.1, read on the forward strand.
TGAGCACACCGGTGACAGGTGTGTTTGGCTTGCAGTTTAACACATTATCACCTGCATTTCATCTACTTTAAATGGATTTTGCATTTACTGATGTGTAAAAAAGCTTGAGCCAAAGAGATAATTTTACTCACTTCAGAAAACTTAAAGTAGAACTATAGGCAAAACTTTTTTTTGGATAGAGTAAGGGAGGGTTATAACCCCAGTTAGGTTTATTTTTGCCATCTTTGTCCCATTGGGAGATTTCACTTCACTTCCTGTCCCCAAGCCAAAACAGGAAGTGAGAGGAAAAACCTGCAAATTAAGGGAATCTCTTTGGGACAGCCAGGTCACCAGAACTAGTGTCCCCATTCAAATATTTCCCCTCTATTATTTTTCTGGGAACAACCCAAAGTTTTGGATTTTATTTTATTTTCTTTTTCAATGATAATGTTAAACAGTACACATATAGGGAGTGAATCTCCCTAACAGGGACACAGACAGCAATAAGAACCAACAGGTGTTCTAATTCCTCTCTCCTCTATACAAAAAAAGTGGTTTTAGTTATACTTTAACTCTCACTTCCTGCTGTCTCTACAGGGCAGGAAGTTAAGGGAAATCTCCCCCAATAAACATAGATGGGCAGAAAAAAAACGCATAACCCCTCCCTGCTCTGTTTAAAATGAAAAAAAAAAGAAATTTTTTTTTTTAGCTTTAGAATTACTTTAACATTGATATTTTATATACTTGCTATATCACATGTTTCATGATAATGTGTTTAAAAAAAGCAATTAGGGAGAGCTGCTAAATGTCAGGCAATGTAGTTTAGCATGATTACTTAACAACTGCTGTGGGAATATCAAGTACAGAACAAACCATCTATGCAGTGTACTTTTCTTTAGTTCTCTGCATAATATGATAACTAAGTCAGAAGTTTTGACATCTTTTAATTGTTTTTATCATTTGTATCATATTTTTCATGACAGCATGCTGTGTACTAGTTTTATCCACATGGGAGAGCAACTATACGTATGTAAGACATAGCTATTTTCCAGAATAATAAGGAAAAGGAAGTGCACTCACAATGCCGCATCCGTGTATTTAGAGGAAAACATGGGCGATAACTCAGAAAGGGTAACCAATGGTCGGACTTTAAAGGCAAGGAAACAATAGGAATAACAAAAAATATAAATTTATTACAAAAAATACAGATTGATTAGCACAGTGTTCAAGAATTAAAACCATACAGGATATTGCAACGTATAGATTTGGTCCTTTGTGCATCTACGCGTTTCGCCATGAGGCTTCTTCAGGACCAACAAAAGATAGCAAGAACAGAGAACACATCTCACTATCTTGCGATGGAAAGGATCTGATATATAAATATCCGAATGTTGGAGAATCTATATAGGCAAGGAAAATTCCATAGGAAATATAGTGGAGATAGCATGTATATCTGAGATTCTTCTCAAGGTCAGATAAATGATTAAGCAAACATTCCCTGTGTGGGAGATATCCAATGTAGGAAATGCCGAATACTGAACACTAGTAGACGTTTTAACCATAATTTAATGAGTATCAGCTATCTCATTTAATGGGGGCGGAAGTCCATAGAATAAGGTTTATAAGGTCCACAAGCTTCAAAGTATATAACCAGGGTTCCTATTGTTTTCTTGCCTTTAAAGTCCAACCATTGGTTACCCTCTCTGAGTAATAGTTAATGTTTTCCCCATAGCTATTTTCCCAAAATACATGGAGTGTCACTTAAATATATTTCATTTGTATTTTTTCTACAGTTTGTATACTATTCTGTCCTGAATAAAGGAAACAAGTTAGTATGCTGATAGTTAACATGCAATTCATTAGTGTAGAACCATCAGTTAAAAGTTGCATTTTACTCTGTAACACTTACATATGAAATTTATTATGAAAATGTCAACTTCAGTGTGTACTGAGAGCAAAATGCTAAAAGGTCACCTAACCTTTCCTATCTGACAGCTTTTATAAATATATAAGGCTACCATACCTTTACAAAACTTTAAACAGTCTGGATAGTACTGACTTGCTCTGTGCAGCTGAACTCAAGCTATTGATCTCTGTTATCAGCCTTTTCAGGCTGACTGAACTGTCCTTCAAGAAGATTACTCCTAGAAACTGTGCTGTTTAGAGAAAATATCTTGATCCACCATAAAAAATGTATCTCGGGATCTTTATTCTTGACAAGCTTCATATCATTTTGAATGGCAGGAGAATCTCTTTGGCATAAGATAAAATTCACTGTCATATGGACTAGTTTGGCTTTTAAACTAATGTTTAAAAAAAAAAATCAATCTCCAGATGCTATTGTTGAAAAAAAAAGTCCCTTTCCCCCCTACAAAACAAAATTGCAAATGCACTGCTCACCCTCTCTACATTTCCATCCTTCTCACTCATTTGATGGCTCTGCATGGCCACTTTGTGGTTAAATGATGCTGGTCCTCATCAAAGCTCTACCTGTGAGCCCAAAGTGTCAGTGAAACACAACCTTGGCTTACCATCATCATGGAACCTGGCTCACAGCACAATGCTGGAAACTACTGCATTCACACGTTAGATTGCGAGCAATGTTCTAATGTTCTATCACTGAAAACCGCTCATCAACTGACACCGGAGAAGAGGGTATACAGTGAGTAAAATAATTATGTGATCCCCTGCAGATTTTGTTAGTTTGCTCACTTAATGGTCTATTATTTTTATTATTCTGTCTCATTTAAAATACACCTACTGTATATCAACCATGAATACAGAAAAAAAACCACATAAAACAAATGTTATACAATTCAGTTGCAGTTCAGTGAGTAAAATAAGTATTTGAACTCCAAGCAAAACATGATTTAGTTCTTGGTGGAGAAACCCTTGTTGACAAGCACAGAGGTAAGACGTTTCTTGTATTTGGTGACCAGGTTTGCACACATCTCAGGAGGGATTTTGGTCCACTCTTCTTTACAGATCTTCTCAAAATCCTTAAGGTTTCTTGGCTGTCTTTTGGCAACTCAAAGTTTTAGCTCCCTCCATTAATTTTCTATAGGATTAAGCTCTGGAGACTGACTAGGCAACTTTATGGCCTTAATGTAATCCTTCTTGAGCCACTCCTTTGTTGCCTTGGCGGTATGTTTTGGGTCATTGTCATGCTGGAAGGCCCATCCACGACCCATCTTCAGTGCTCTGGCTGAGGGAAGAAGGTTCTCATCCAAGATTTTACAATACTTGGCACTTCAATGTAGCAAAGTCAGCCTGTACCTTTAGCAGAGAAACAGCCCCAAACCATCATGCTTCCACCCCTGTGCTTGACTGTAGGGATGGTGTTCTTAGGGTCATAGTCAGCATTTTTCTTCCTCCAAACACAGCAAATGGAGTTAATTCCAAAGAGTTCAAATTTGGTCTCATCTGACCACAGCACTTTTTCCCAATCCTTCTCTGAATCATTTAGATGTCCATGGGCATGACTGTACATGTCCCTTCTTTAGGCGTATCAAACCCAGATATAGGTAGACCCAAGAATATGTCTGCTAAGACAATTAGAGAAAGAATTATATACCCCAGTAATTAGAATACCCATTAACCGCTTGCCGACCGCTGCACAACGGTATACGTCGGCAGAATGGCACGGCTGCGCAAAGGGACGTACCTGTACGTCCCCTTTAAATCACGGCATCGTGGACGTGTGCGCACAGCCAGCAGCGCGTGCCCACTGCGTGCTCCGTGGGTGTGACTGCGGGTTCCCGCGGACTCGATGTCCGCCGGGTGCCCACGATCATGTCACGGAGCTGCAGAACGGGGAGATGCCTACGTAAATAAGGCATTTCCCTGTTCTGCCTAGTGACAGGACAGCGAGCTACTGCTCCCTGTCATCGGGTGCACTGATCACTGTCGTGTCACTTGTAGCCCAGCCCCCCCCCCCAAAGTTAGAATCACTATCTTACACTTAACCCCTTCATCGCCCCCTAGTGTTTAACCCCTTCCCTGCCAGTGTCATTTACACAGTAACAGTGAATTTTTATAGCACTGATCGCTGTATAAATGACAATGGTCCCAAAATAGCATCAAAAGTGTCCGCTATAGGCTGGGTTCACACCAGTCCGGTGTGAATTCCAGCTCCGTTTTCCCTGCGAAGAGAAAAATCAGTTGTTCAGCGTTTCACGTCAGTTTTTGATCAGGTCAGGATTGCATCAGTATCAGGTCAGGTTTACATCAGGATCAGGTCAGGATTTTATCCTGTTCACAACAGAATGCATCTGCGAATCAGATGCGTTCCCATAGAAGATAATGGGCCTGAATTCACACCTGAGCCGGACCGCACTGCCTAGAAAATGCACACTTTTTTGGGCAATGCGGAGTGTGAATGCACCGCAGATATGTGAAGAGAAACTCAAGCTGCGCAACAATGTATAGTAAATTAATATACTAAGTGAGTGATCAGAATATCCAATCCCAAATCACAGTGTAGCATGGCATCCAACATAAAAAAACACAATATTAAAAATGAATGAAAAAAAAATATTGAGCTTCCAAACAAAGTTCTTAAATGGTGCCACACTCTTTTCCTTGGCTGATGTGAATATCAAAAACTCAAATGACAGTTTATGCATAAAATATAGTCCACAGGAAAAGATAATGAAGTTTAGGGGTTCAATATTCTCAGCATGGATTTGTGACTTCAGACTAAAACACCATAGAAGAGTGCTGGTATAATAGAAAATAATCCACCACCTTAGCTCTCAAAGGCCGCTTACCAGAAATACCGATCCCTGAAAGGGATCAGTCAGAACAGATGGCTATTATCCCTGCCAGGGTCTCTAATTTGCTCTCTCTGTGGTCCTGGTTCCTTTGTGTCTAGGTCTGTAGTCCCCCGATATCTCAGCAGATCATATTAGGGTAAGAAATAAAGCCCCATAGCGTAATCCAGTATTTATAACATTTATTAAAAATGAAGTAATGCACTTACAGAGTATGATGTAAAAAATAGCGGTGGTTTTGTAAAGGGCCGGCCGGCTCTCATTATCCGTTGCTTCCGGGATTCGTATGTGGTGACGTCAGCACGCCGCTCCTCCCTACGTCGTTTCGACACAGTTGTCGTCATCCAGGGGCACGGGCGGCACACTGACTCACCACCATTAAATAATCTGTAAACAATAGCAGGGTCAACCCAGATCTGAGCTCTCAGCATCCCCGCTATGTGTATCGCCATCTTAAAAGTGGGCAAACTGCCCTTCCTTAAAAAACGTTATCTTTTGGCCGGAATATCCATCCGATGTTAACCCAATAAGTGGACAAGGAAGAAATATCCACTGAATGGTCAGCTCGCTATAAACAAACCAAACTAGATGGCTAAAATCTCACTCTGCATGTATGCATCCTATGTACACACATGCAAGACGTGAGAACACTATGCATACCTCACCTATTAAGATAAAGTATGTACTAAAAAAAGGGGACCACATCTCTACATTGCAATATAAATGCCATACAGAAATGTTATGAAATGTATAAACCGATATATAAAAGAAAAATTCTTATATGTTAAAAATAGAGTGCATCTCTACTCCCAGATTTACTGGAAAATGATAGCCCCCTGTGGACAGTATCTATATTGCAATCCGTGTCTCCTATGTTAATAACAAAGGACACAATGATTGTTAAAGCTATCCTGTGCTAGACACCTATATGGGAGAAGGAACTAAAAACAATTGCAGGAAAAAAACAAAAAGATTATGATGTCTATCTGGCTGATTCCATTAATGCATTTATAATGATGTAAATGTTAAATGTATGTGCATCAATAAAGATGCACATATATAATATAAGATATAATATATCTGTTGCTGTCTCAAAGGGTAACCCTTTAAAAACATACAGATCTATATACTTCTTTATTCGTAATGAATATTACTATAAACATTTCTAAATGAAAATGGGACGCATGGAACCCTGTTGTTCTAGGAGGACCATAGATGCCATCACAACAAAAATCGATTGATGGATATGTTAACCAGCCTCATTCAAATGAACGTATTTTAAAATGTCATGCGAATTGGATGCGGTGTAAACTGCATCCAATTCGCATAGGTGTTAACCCAGACTTATACATTTTAAATGATCACTAGTTAAATCCATTTATGATCTGCTTTCCTTTTAATCTGATTTTAAAATGTAAGTTGGTAATGCATGTCTTTTTTTAACCTTTCTTCACAAATTAGAATAAACTGTCAAATGCAGGGTATGACAAGCAAAGCATACATTGGATATGTCAGGAAAGGTTTTACATCAAAAGGGCACAGATCATGGATCTAAGTGAACAGAATGTCAAAAGTGTCAGGTGAGACTTTGCAGGTTAGCAAGAACAATAACGATCCAATTATTGCAATCCTACTGCAATACCAGTAAATTTTAGTCCTACTACAATCTAAAGAGTGAACAAACCTACTGCAAACTAAGACTGGATGTGTAATTGACCTAAAGGGTATTTCCACTTTTGTGGGGAAAAAAAAGAGCAAATAAAGAAAAATGTATATAGCGTATACAATTGCGACACAAGTCATATTGTAATTGAATGTTATTAAAAATTACCTTTCCTTTTCTCGTTCAATAATTTTTTATTGAGTATTTTAATAAGAATACATATCACAGGTACAATACAGATGATGCGAGAGTGGGATATACAACGTAACCTTAATGGAAGATATGTTTGTAGAGTTTGATGCTCAAAAAAAAAAAAAGAAAAGATAATTTTTATCCTTGAAATAATAAAGATAAGAAAATAGATAGTAATAACAAATGTCATGTATATCGGACTCATAAAATAAAGAAAAAAAAAACGATACCTTACATCAGGTAGAAAGTGCCTCCGGACCTCCCATCCACCCCTAATGGGGTCAAACTGTGGATGGGAGGGGGCACATGTTAAAAAAGGGAAATAAATGAATTAACTAAGGTATACAGTAGGTAAGCTAGAGTCCTGAAAGGATGAATACGTTATCCTAACATATAAGTAATGTAGTTAGAAGCCTATTAAAGTCACTTATAAATGTCAAAACCAATCCTATGAAGGAACAACAGAAGAAAAACAGTGTATTAAATGGATAGAGGATTTTCTCAGGTTATTATTCCAAACTCTAGAGTATATGTAATAGTAATTTGAAGAAAATATAAATCCCCAAATCACATACTGGGCAATAATGAAAATAAAAGAAAAGAGAAAAAAAGAAGAATGTTGAGATAGGAAGAAAGAAAAGAAGAGATTGAGAAAGGAAAGGAGTGAAAAGATAGAAAAGGAAAAGAAGAGGTTCCCTCCCAGGGATGATCCAGCCCCAAGAAATGCTAACTAATACTAGCAACATTTGATAGAAAGGAAGAGAATTAAAAAAAAATATTAAATTGGATTAGCAGGGCAGCAAAAGAGATTGGTCAAAATCGGATGGTAGGAAATGTTTAACCCATGGTTGCCAAATTTTATTAAATTTTTTCACATTATTATTCTCAATAGCTGACATTTTGTGGAAAATGAGGGCTCTGTTCATTCAGTGTTTAGCTTCAGTCACAACCAATGTCTGAGATTTCCATGCCTTAGCTATAGTTTGTTTAGCTGAGGTTGTCAGGTATAATAATAGTTGGAATTGATTGTGGGTAAGTTCAGGGGGTTTAAGATTCAATAATGCTACGACTGGGTCTGGCTTAATCAAGTTTTCTAGAGCAGTGGAAGCCATACTGAATATTTTATTCCAAAAATTTTGGGCAATTGGACATTCCCACCAGATGTGGAGATAAGTACCTACAGTCGCACAGCCACGAAAGCAAATATTTGGACAAGTAGGTGAGAATTTAGCTAACCTCGCTCGTACCAGATACCAGCGTGATAAGACCTTGAAATTCGTTTCAAGAGCATAATAATTTGTGGAAGAGCGCATAGTGGTCGACCAGATATTGTCCCAATCTTTCGTACTAAATGTCTTATCAAAATCCTGAGACCATTTGGTGACATATAAGGGTGGAGTGTCTGTGAGGGGGGAATTGAGATGTTTATAGAGTAGTGAGATCAGACCTCTAGTGTGTGGATCGCATTTACAGATCCTTTCAAACTGTGATAGTTGATTAAGTATGGAACCCGATTCAATAACCGGTGTATAAAAGTTTTTAATCTGTAGGTACCGGAAAATTTCTTTACTGGGTAAACCATGAATGTCGCATAGATCAGGAAATGTCAGGATGTTATTGATGGAGGTTATATCATATAAGCATGTCAGATTTTTGGTAGTCCAGGCTGTAAAGGAAGAGGGAAACTTCCATGCAGAATAAAAAGCTGGGTGTCTAATAAATGACAGTAGGGAGTTATGTGGGGATTGTAGTTTATTTGAACATCTAAATTTGTCCCAGATAGTCATGGAGTGCTTTGTAATAGGATTAGACAGGCTAATTATATCACAAGGGGATAACCACATTATATTAGCCACAGATATTGGATCAATATCAATAGATTCTATTGCCACCCACAAAGGGGTTTCAAACAGTGCATGGTACTTAGATAATTGGGCGATTTGTGCTGCGTAGAAGTAATTGGTGAAATTAGGAATCCCCAGTCCCCCTTTAGATTTTTCGATAAAAAGTGTCGCTTTAGAAATACGTGGTTTAATCTTACCCCATATAAACGATACAACTCTCTGTTGTAATAGCCTTAAAAAATAGGAAGGAATGGGAATGGGGAGCACCCTAAAAAGATACAAGAATTTTGGTAGAATGGACATTTTCACAGCGTTAATTCTACCGAACCATGATAGAGAAAGTGTGGACCAATGGGACCGTAGTCATAACCTCTTAATATTTCATAAAATAAATAAGTAAATAATACTTCAGAAAATACCTGTGGTTGAAATGGCCGTGGCCTTTATTTATAGGTATAAATATTAAATTGAATATACCAAAATTGTATTTATTTAAATCAAAATAATTATTCCACTTAAGGATATTATAAACTTCTTTCAAACATATAACCATATATAAATATATATATATATATAAAAAATAGCTTAGCCATTTAAGCTCAAGCTAAACTTAAACATGAAACAAAACATCCCCTTACAAGAAGGGACTTAAACCTCATAAAACAGGCCACGACAGGGAGGGAGGGCGGGATGTGCTCCTCATAAATCTTCTCCGTCTTCTGCCCACTGATGACGCATCCTCTTTCTTTATATAGGGTGCTAGAGGACCGTTGTTTGGGGCAACTGTCAACATTGATGACCAATCATAGGTAAGTTATTTTTATTTTTATTTTTATTGATTTATAACTTTACTTAATTTTCAGGTATGACACGGTCCCATAGGTGGCGGGGGCGAGGACATTCCATGCCCCGCCCTTCACCTTCATGGGACCGTAGTCATAACCTCTTAATATTTCATAAAATAAATAAGTAAATAATACTTCAGAAAATACCTGTGGTTGAAATGGCCGTGGCCTTTATTTATAGGTATAAATATTAAATTGAATATACCAAAATGTTATTTATTTAAATCAAAATAATTATTCCACTTAAGGATATTATAAACTTCTTTCAAACATACAACCATATATAAATATATATATATAAAAAATAGCTTAGCCATTTAAGCTCAAGCTAAACTTAAACATGAAACAAAACATCCCACACGCCAGGCCCATATCTCAAGGAGCCTGGCACCCCACCAAAGCGATAGCCAATTCAACACAGGTTTGTAAATCTAAATTGAAAATATCAAGAGCAATATAAGATAAATGCACATTGTCTGGTCTATAAAAACCAGGCAAACCGCCCTCTAAGTTCATGTGTCGAAAAGACAGACCATGAACCAAAGGCATGAATTTATCTAGAGCCCTATTAAGTCTTTTACGAATTCTTTCCATAAACTTACGTTCGGGGGAGATCAACCAATCAAGACGAGGGATTACTTCAGAAAAAACTAAAATAGTATTAGGCAAAACAGCATGCCAACATAATAAATCAAGCTTAATCTGAGAAATTAACTCTAAAGTCTTGCGATTACCAAGATCATTACCGGATAAATGGAAAATAATGACCTGTGGTATAGGCCAGCAATCCTGTAAATGAGACAAAACATAACGTAAATTGCTCCAAAGCATACCACGTTGACCATACCAATAGACATGAAAATTAGAACGAGACAAACCCAAATTATTGCCATAGACTCTCCATTCAGCTCTCTTCTGAGCCCAGAAAATATACGAATGTCCTATTATCCAGATGTTATATTGCGCATCTAAAATTAAGAACGAAAATTAGGTCTAACATATGATCTATAACAATTTGATCGCCAACCACCAATATGCTTAATCACAGATTCATTAAGACCAACCATTGCTGTAGTGGCTGCACCAATACGAAAAGAGTGAGATGTTATCCTCTGGTGCTCCAAACGCAAAGCTGAGAGGCATCTACGTAAAACAGCCCGGAATTGATAAACAGTCACCGGAGTACCCGTGACATGAATCAAAAATTGTTTATGAAATAAAGGTCTCACTCTTAAAAATTGTTCAACTAAAGAGAAAACACAAAAGCGAGCACTAGGATTAGCTCGCAAAGTAATCCATCGACCACGACCCATAGGATCAGTCTTACTCTTACGAAGTAGAACTTGAATAGAATCCACTCCAACAAAAACATCCCGAAAAAATAAACCAGAGTCATCACACACTTTACATGGAAACAGTTCAGAAACCCTAAAGGCTCCAAAAAAACACAAACAAAAAGACAAAGAAAACAATAGCGATTCATAAGAAGAAAAACAGACATCCTTAGAAACGTCACAAAGACGACCCAAAAGATCAACAGAGATAGGTAATCTATCATCAGCAACCACACGTTTCTTTTTGTAACCTTGTAAGGCATGTTTGACCGTAAAAAAGGACATACAGGACCTGTGACCTTGCATACGCTGAAAGAAAGAAACACCGGATAACGTCTTGACAATATGAGAATGTGAATAATCATGAGACATCAAAAAACTAAGAAATTACAAAACTAAATCCTCAGAAAAAATTAGTCGATCACATCCAAAAGAAAGCAAGAAGGAACACCACAAAGCCCACGCAGCTTTATACGACGCCCACGTGGAGGGTGCCAAAGAATCTGTAATGGCAGCAAAAACAGGATTCACCGAAGGTCCCATAAGTGAGGAGGGCATAACAGGCCAGCAAGATCCGCATCCGGCACCAAGCGCCGAAATTCTGGAAACTGAGAGCGGGATAAAGCATCAGCAATAAGATTATCTTTACCAGGAACGTATTTGGCTTTAAGCCATATATTAAGATCTAAACATTTAAAAACCAACGATCTAAGTACAGCAAGAACAGGAAGAGATTTAGAAGATAAGCAATTAATAGCAAAAACGACACCCTTATTATCAGAATAAAGTAAAATACGACGATTCCTAAAATAAACACCCCACAATTCCAAAGCCACTAGAACAGGAAAAATCTCTAACAAAACAATATTAGAAGTCAAACCCGCATCCTTCCAAGATTCAGGCCATAAATCAGCAGACCAATGTCCATTCCAATAAGCACCATAGCCGCAAGATCCAGCGGCATCCGTATGCAGATGAAGTGCAGAGGCCGAACAAAATGGAGTCTGCCAAAAACAACTACCATTAAATGTAGACAAAAAACTACGCCAAACTCTTAAATCATCCCTGATACCAGATGTAATCCTCACAAAATGGAAGGAGAAGAAATACCAGAAATAGCGCGATACAATCTCTTGGAGAAAACACGACCCATCGGCAAAACTCTGGATGCAAATGCCAATAAACCAAGAAGAGATTGCAACACTTTCAACCTAACCTTACATTTCGAAAGAACAAAATCCAATAAAATTCGAATTTTTACAATCTTCTCCTCAGGAAGACGGAATTCCATGGAAACCGTATCTATTTGAATACCCAGAAAATCAAGGCAAGATGTAGGGTAAACAGATTTCTCATCGGCCAACGGTACACCGAACTCCCGACACACCATCCGAAATTCGGTAAATAAAAACAAACAATCAGATGAACCAGCTTTACCAATAAACAGAAAATCATCCAAGTAATGCAACAAGTTATCAGAACCTGCACGAAAACCAACAACCCACTCAATAAATGTGGAAAAAAGTTCAAAATAATAACACGAAAGCGAACATCCCATTGGGAGGCACTTATCAAAGTAATATTCATTCTGAAAACAAAAACCTAAAGAATTAAAGGCTGAGGGATGAATAGGCAGTAACCGAAATGCGGACTGAACATCAGCTTTAGCAAGTAAAGCCGACGCACCAACTCTCCTAATTTTGAACAGAGCGTCATCAAATGAAGAATACTGGACAGAACACAGAGACGGGTCAATATCATCATTTAATGAAAAACCAAATGGGAAAGATAGATGGTGTATCAATCTAAAAGTGTTAGGTTCCTTTTTAGGAATAATACCAAGTGGGGACACCCGAAAATCAACAAAAGGAGGAGTAGAAAAAGGACCCGCAATTCTACCAGCACGCAATTCTTTATCCAACTTTTCACGAACAACATCCACAAGAGAAGAAACCGAAGGTAAATTCGGAAAGACACGACAACCTTCCCCCGAAAAAGAAGGCAAATGAAAACCAAATGAAAAACCATCACGCAGGACGAGTGCCCTCTGATGCTCTGGATACATGCGAAGCCACGGTAGCATGTTTTGACTTTTCACCGGAGATGTGGCTTTTAAGAAAAAGCTCCTTAGAAGGAGCAGAAGCATTAGAAGACAACTTCTTAAAACAACGAGAAGCAGGGTGCGAACCAGCACAATGACTACACTCGTGTTTATATTTACAGTTGTTAGGCCATTTACACAATCCATCATTAAAATGAAAACACACCCCCCTTCGATACACGCTAATGGCAGTGGGAGCAGGAACTTTAACCAATGGCTTCTGAGGCAATAAGAGATTGAGCCACAAATCAACATCTTTAGACCCCCACCGTAGAGATTTGTGCACAGATAATATTTGTCGAAATGCTTTGTCATAATAAAACCACGAAAAACCCTGAAAATTTTTATACGCTTCCAAAATAATCTCAATATGCTGGAACAAACCAGAACATAAATCAGGGCGCTTTTCACCCATTACGCTAGCATAAATGCAGAACGCTTGCAACCAGTTATTAAAAGAGCGTGGGGCCAATTTACGTTTGTCATCATCTTTACGATCACCATCCTTTCTATCCATCCGAAGTTCATGGTTGGACGGAAGTAAAGATAGAATTTCAACATAGTCCCCCTTCCAAATTTTTTCTTTAACTACTCCAGATAAATGAAATCCCAGAGGAGACAATTCACACGCTAAAACTTCCTTCAAACAAGTTTCTGGGACCAGAGGAGGAATCAGAACATCAGAAGCAGCAGGAATAACAGTTGCCGTGGCAACTGAAGTAGAGACAGGGACATGCTGTGCCCCAGATAAAGGATCCAGCCATACAGAAGCAGGAGTTGATTGAGATTGAGAATTAAAAGAAGCAACAAACGTAGACATTAAACTAGAAAAAGAACAAAGCCAGTCTCTCATTTGAGAAGAATTAATAAACTCACCAGCAGGAGCTGAAACCATCTCAGTTGAGGCATTCACAGACCCTGCTAGCAGTCGAGTAGGCGAAACGACAAAGTCAGGAGATGCACAGTCCTGACCCGACGCCATGGTAACGGGTTCTGTCATCAAAGAAGGAGCTGAAACAATAAAACTAGAAGAATTCAATTGACGATCAGAACAGTCATGCATCAAAACATTAGAAGGCAGTACCATACCTTTAGATTTACAAAGACGTTTCTTTTTCCCCGATATCTGTTTACCACCAGTTGCCATGACAACCGAATCTGCTGTCATTGAAGGACCTGCAGAATTCATCCGTGGCGGTTTAGCTGAAGCAACAGCACTAAAAAGGGGTTAAATTAAAAGCAGAATAATCATTAACATCAAATAAATGATTTTCTTTCTCGTACATCACGGGACACAGAGCGACATAGTCATTACTAATGGGTTATATAGTTACCGTCAGGTGCTGGCACTGGCAACTTCCAAAACCGGAAGTACCCTCCCCTATATAAGCCCCTCCCATCCGGGAGCACCTCAGTTTTTTTGCCAGTGTCTAAGGTGTTGGCCAAGAAGAAACATGTGTTTTTCACTGAGCTTGCGTACAGGTTCTTTTGGGCCTCAGTAAGCTATTCCGGATCCGACCAAAAAAGCTTCATAGCTAAACGGTCGGTACCCGGGCCTTGCAGAGAAGAGCAAGGTTCTGCCTGTAATGCTTCTCTTAGGAGAGCTGGACCCTGGGATCCAGAGCTCTGGTCATACCCACGACCAAGATGTTTTCTGTGCAGGGTGCTATACAGGTCCAGGGGAGTGGAATCCTTGGGAACCCGGTCCCTGAAGGTTTGATTACAATGCCTGCCGTGATAGGTGAAGTTTGGGCTTTTGTGGACCAAACAAAGTCCTGCGGCGGGGAACAGGTAAGTGGGGGCCCCCAGGAACTTGGTTCTATTGGGGGACCCCCAAGCCTAATTTGTCTTTCTGTCTGTTACCTAACGGTATTCCCGCTAATATCTGTGCATGCCTGTAACTACTAAAAAAAAATGTAATAATTTTTAATGGTGGTCAAGAAAAAAAAAAAAAAAAAAGAAGAATGTTTTTTTATATATGTTTAGTATATTAAACTGCGGTACCTGTGTTTGTCCACTGGAGGCCGCTGTGGAATGTTTTTCTTGTCATATGGACTAGTTTCTTCTCAGAGAGCAAAGTCCAGGCAGCTGGTGAGTTCTCCTACAGGAAACTGTTTCCTCTGCCATGTTGCAGTGTTCGTCTATCCCCCGGCCTGCGGCAAAGGGGGCCCTGGCTCCTGTCCCTGGTTTCCATGTTTGAAAATTAGCGCCGAGGCGCACGTGGCCACGTGCGTGCGCGTGCACGCGCCTCTATATATAGAGGTGGCCGGAAAAAGGGGCGGGGCCTGGGGGATGACGCTCTGTGCACGCCGCAGCGCTTCTGCGCATGTGCGGGCGTCCCAGCAGGTTTTTAAAAAGCCACATTATTGCAGTAAGCTGGCTATGAAGTACAGAGACAGAGCTGGCAACATTTAAAGGCATACAGCAAGCGGTTGATACAGGCATCCCCTAGAAAGGCACATTAGTAGACACCAACTGTGATATAGCAGCAATTGTGCTAGACTATTCTCAGTAAAAGTGGTGTATTACGGCTGGAATACCTCAGCTTTAGGCTTAGGAATATGCCGTCCAGTAGCTCCGGAACTGAATCTTCCAGGAAGCGAAGGGGGTCTCATCGGGCTCTGAGGATCTTGGGCATACTCCTGCTGCACCAGTCTCCCCTGAAGTTCAGAGGTAAGTGACCGTAGAGACCCCGCAGGGGTACTTGGTACTGTGGCTGTCCTCAGTCACCTGCTCCTGTGTATGTAACAGAGGAGGTTTTTTCCTCAGCTCTGGGAGGATTAGAGAGAGATTGTCAAAATTTATCGCTGCCTCCCTGTCAGGGAAAGCACGCCCGATCTCCGTCTCCTCCTTCAGAGTGCCTGTTAGCAGAGCAACAGTCCCATACAGGGATCGACCTGTCTGAAGGGGATCAGGATAAGGTTGATTCTGTTATAGAGGAATCAACAGTGGGGGAACCTTTTCTCAGCATCTCAAGCTGAAAGATTATGGGTTCAGTCTCTGACTAACATGGTCCGATCAGCATTTAAAAATGCACCTTGCGGAACCATCAACCACTACTGTATCCTCGTTGGGGTCGCTAGAAGCCCCCAGACTGTTTGTTCTTTTCCACTTCACCCTTTACTGAAAGGGCTCATTTACCAGGATTGGGAACGTCCTGAGAAAATATTTATTCCCCCAAGAGATTTCCGGTGGTCTATCCCATGGAGGATAAGTTCATCAAAAAAAAAAAAAAAAAAAAAAAAAAAAAAAAAAATGGAAGGTCCCTACAGTGGACGCAGCCATCTCTTGTATGTATAAATCACTGACATGTCCAGTGGATAATGTCCAAATGTTCAAGAACCCAATAGATAAAAGATTGGAGTCCTTATGAAAATCTGCTTGGTGATACAACCAGCAGTAGCAGCTATTGGGGTCTGCTAAGCAGTGAAGGATCAGTTGAAACAGGTCTTGAGGGACTTGACAGATCAGCAGGCTTTGCCCTAGCTGATCTACCTAGAGCCTTAGGCTTTGCGGTTGACGCCATAGAGGATTCAGTCCATCAGGCCTCCCGCCTTACGCTGTCTATAGTACATATGCGTAGGCTCCTATGGCTCAGAAACTGGTCTGCTGAAGCTCCCTGTAAAGAATGGCTGGTTAGCGTCCCATTTCATGGTGAACGCTTATTCAGGGAAAACCTGGACAAATATATCCAGAAAATTTCCAGCGGTAAAAATACGCTCTTGCCGGTTAAAAGCAGAGTTAGAGGTCCCTCTTTAAGAGGCCTGCTTCTCCAGTCCCTGGGGCATCGGCTGTGTAACAGTTCCGACGGCCTCCTCGGTCAAATCCCGGGGGTAAAAAACAGGGACAGTAGCAGGGTAATGAGAAACCCTGGGTCAGGGGAGGTACAAAACCTCCCCCAAAGTTAAATTCATTGAAGCCCCCACTCAGTCGGGTGGGGGGAGGACTCCAGTTGTTCGCAAAGAGACCTGGCGGGACACGATCAAGAGATAGGTGCTCTCTGCAGTAGGTTTGGGATACAGTTTGGAGTTAAAAGACTCTCCTCCTTCCCATTTTGAGGTCAAACGTGCCAAGGGATCCCCGGAAGAGAGAGTCCCTCCTGTTGGCACTAGAACAACTATTGCTCCAAGGAGTAATTATGGAGGTTCCCCTGGAAGAATGAGGGTTCGGGTTTTACTCAAACCTCTTTACAGTCCCGAAGCAAACGCGGACGGGAGGCCCATATTAATTCTAAAAGGGCTATACAAATTCCTGTATATCAGGACTTTCCGATGGAGTCGATCCGATCGGTGGCCAC
This sequence comes from Rana muscosa, assembly GCA_029206835.1. Taxonomy (NCBI): domain Eukaryota; kingdom Metazoa; phylum Chordata; class Amphibia; order Anura; family Ranidae; genus Rana; species Rana muscosa. The sequence continues at coordinate 607,552,492 of CM055118.1, forward strand.
TGCCCTACAAGGGGAGGATTGGTTAGCCACGATCGACATCAAAGATGCTTATTTGCACATTCCCATCTTTCCAGTCCACCAAAAATTTCTACGCTTTGCAGTAGAAGGGCGCCATTTCAGTTCAGAGCCTTACCCTTCGGTTTGGCCACAGCACCACGAGTGTTTACAAAAATTCTGGCCCTTTATTGGCCAATCTAAGAACACAAGGTGTAATGATAATGGCATATCTGGATGACTTGTTGCTGATAGACCACTCAGTGAAAAAACTAGACGTGGTCGTTCACAAGACGATCAAGTATCTGGAATCTCACGGTTGGATTATCAACCGAGACAAGTCAGCCCTAAAAACCAGTCAAAAGTCTGGAATACTTGGGGCTAAGGTTGGATTCAGGCCAGAGAAAAATATTCTTGCCTCGAGGAAAGGTGTTGTCTTTGAAAGATTTGATCCACTTAGTGGGTACAAAAAAGACAGCCGTCCATACGCCTGTATATGAGGCTGCTGGGAAAAATGGTGGCATCATTCGAAGCAGTACCCTACGGTCAATTCCATTCAAGGAATTTGCAAGGGGCCATACTGTCAGCCTGGAACAAAAAAGTTCAGGCCCTAGACTTACAATGTCCTTGTCCCCTTCCGTTCGCAAGAGCCTCCGTTGGTGGTGGGTTCCCCAGAATCTGGAAAAAAGGAAATCCTTCAGTCCGATTTCTTGGAAGGTGGTCACTACAGATGCCAGCCTTATAGGCTGGGGAGCAGTACTGGAGCAATAGTCTCTCCAGGGCAGATGGTCGGATGCAGAAAAGGCCCTGCCCATCAATCTCTTAGAGATACGAGCAGCCCGGTATGCCCTAGTAGCATGGACATCCAAACTCCAAGGGTCCCCTGTCAGAATTCAATCAGACAATGCCACAGCAGTGGCATATATCAATCATCAGGGGAGCACCAGGAGTCGTGCAGCCCAGAGGGAAGTAAATTACATCCTGAAATGGGCAGGAAAAATATGTCCCAGCCATATCTGCGGTATTCATTCCAGGAGTGGAGAATTGGAAGGCGGACTTTCTAAGTCGCCAACAATTATGCCCAGGGGAATGGTCCCTTCATCCCGAGGTTTTCCGGACAATATGTCAGCGGTGGGGAACACCGGATGTAGATCTGCTAGCATCCAGATTCAACACAAAAGTGGACAGGTTTGTCTCTTGGACAAGGGATCCCCTAGCTTGCGGCTCGGATGCCCTAGTGTTCCCTTGGGATCAGTTCAAGCTGATATATGCATTCCCACCGCCACAATTGTTACCTCGATTACTCCGCAGAATCAGGGTAGAAAAGAAACCAGTGATTCTGGTGGCTCCAGCGTGGCCCCGAAGAGCATGGTACGCGGAGATTGTAAAAATGTCTGTGGGGAGTCCTTGGACCCTCCCACATCGTCCGGACCTGCTTTCGCAGGGACCGATATACCACCCTTCCTTACCAGCCCTAGGTTTGACGGCCTGGCTATTGAAGCCCACATTCTAAAAAAGAGAGGGCTCTCTAATGCTGTGGTATCTACCATGATCAATGCCAGGAAGCCGGTATCCAGGCAGATCTACTATAAAATCTGGAAGGCGTACATCGCGTGGTGTGAGGCCAAGAAATGGCATCCACATAAGTACGTAATAGGTAGGATTCTGGACTTCCTACAGTGGGCTGTAGATAGGAAGCTTGCCTTGAGTACTATCAAGGGTCAGATTTCGGCCTTGTCAATATTTTTTCAAAGGCCCTTGGCTTCGCATTCACTAGTCAAAGCCTTTATACAAGGAGTGATGCGTATTAGGCCTCCGGTTAATATTCCCATATGTTCATGGGATCTAAACTTGGTTCTGTCGGTTCTACAGAAACAACCATTTGAACCATTACAGCATATTTCCTTGGTGCTTCTCACCAGGAAATTGATTTTTCTAGTAGCCATTTGTTCGGCTAAAAGAGTATCGGAATTAGCAGCTATGTCCTGTAAGGAGCCATATCTGGTTATCCATAAGGACAGAGTAGTGTTACGTCCTCATCCAGCCTTTCTTCCTAAGGTGGTATCGGGGTTTCATTTGAACCAAGATGTGGTTCTTCCTTCTTTTTTCCCCAAACCTACTTCGGTAGAGGAAAAGTTATTGCATTCTTTGGATGTAGTAAGAGCAGTTAAAGCTTATCTAAAAGCCACTGCTCAGATTCGCAGAACGGATACTTTGTTTATTCTGCCGGAAGGCCCCAGAAAGGGTCAGGCAGCGTCAAAGTCTACTTTAGCCAAGTGGATTCGACAGGTCATTATGCAAGCTTATGGCTTGAGAAGGAGACCGCCTCCGTTCAAAGTTAGAGCGCACTCCACGAGAGCAGTTGGAACTTCATGGGCAGTGCATCACCAGGCCTCCCTGGCTCAAATCTGTAAGGCCGCAACATGGTCTTCAGTACACACGTTTACTAGGTCCTACCAGGTGGACGTTAGAAGTCAGGAGGATGTCGCCTTTGGGCGCAGTGTGTTGCAGGCCGCAAAAGATCCTCATGTCTGATAGCGCTCAGCTTATATATGGTGTATCCCCCCCCTCATTTGGCATTGCTTTAGGACATCCCATTAGTAATGACTATGTCGCTCTGTGTCCCGTGATGTACGAGAAAGAAAATAGGATTTTTATAACAGCTTACCTGTAAAATCCTTTTCTTGGAGTACATCACGGGACACAGAGCTCCCGCCCCTCTTTGGGGACACTTATTGCTTTGCTACAAAACTGAGGTGCTCCCGGATGGGAGGGGCTTATATAGGGGAGGGTACTTCCGGTTTTGGAAGTTGCCAGTGCCAGCACCTGACGGTAACTATATAACCCATTAGTAATGACTATGTCGCTCTGTGTCCCGTGATGTACTCCAAGAAAAGGATTTTACAGGTAAGCTGTTATAAAAATCCTATTATTAGAAACAATAGCAAATTAGAGTTAAATAACCTGTCCATTCCCATTCTCCCAGTGACACGGTCAGCTGGGGAATCGAACCTGCGAGGTCTCTTATGCTGTCTCTGTGTAGATCTTCCCGGACGGTCTGCGCATGCGCCCGCGATCCCAGCCGAAGTAGAAGGCCGAGCGACACCGTAGACGGAAGGAGGGCCAGACGCAGATGACTCAGGAGGAGAAGACGACATCCGACGGTGAGACACAGAAGAACCGTCATACACTGCACCGGATGGCACAGAGGGAAGTCCGCTCCAGGACACCGCAGGACCAGGGGGGGAAAGTACAGGAGCCTGGGAAAAGTGAAGATGAGAAGGAGGGGGTTGAGAGGATGGTGCCGACCATGGCACCGAAGGACCAGAAGCAATAGGTCCATGGGGGGAATAGAAGAAGGAGCCGAAGAAATATGTCCCAAGATGGAAGAAGAGCCAGGAAGAGAGAGGCATTGCCGAATCCAGCTGTCTCCATCCTCAGCCGAGGCCCGGTCCATCAACTGCCGAAGCAACTGCTCCATGACAGGCAAGTGCAGAAGAAGTGCAGATGATGTGCTCCTCATAAATCTTCTCCGTCTTCTGCCCACTGATGACGCATCCTCTTTCTTTATATAGGGTGCTAGAGGACCGTTGTTTGGGGCAACTGTCAACATTGATGACCAATCATAGGTAAGTTATTTTTATTTTTATTTTTATTGATATATAACTTTACTTAATTTTCAGGTATGACACAGTCCCATAGGTGGCGGGGCGGGGACATTCCATGCCCCGCCCTTCACCTTCATTATGTAACAAGTTTGTAATTTGTTTTAGTAGTGGAAAGTAATTTGCTTTGAACAGGTCTGAGATTGAGGATGTAAGTTGTATTCCCAAATATGGGATGTAGTGAGTGACCCAGTTGAATGGTAAGGTTGTTTGAGCTCTATGAAGTTCGGATTGCGATAAGTTTATGTTAAGTGCATTGGATTTGGAGTTGTTAATATATAGCCCTGAGATATCTGAAAATTTTTCTAAGGTGTTCAATATATTTGGAGCTGAAATGTGAGGATGGGTTAGGAAGACAAGTATATCGTCTGCAAAAAGACTTATTTTATGGTGATGTCCACCTAGTTCCAAGCCTCTAATATTAGGGTTGGATCTGATGAGCATCGCCAGTGGTTCTATGAGAAGAGCGAAAATCAAAGGTGAAAGGGGGCAACCCTGTCTCGTACCACTTTTAATATCGAATGTAGACGATCTGTATCCCATATATTTAATATATGCCTTTGGATCATTATATAAAGCAGAGATCCATAGTAGAAAATTGTTTCCAAAGCCCCATTTTTGTAGAATATAATTCATAAATGGCCATGAGACCAAATCAAAAGCTTTACGCATGTCTAGAGATAAGAAACAAGTAGGGATCTTCCTCGTTTTGGCTAAATGTGTTAACAAAAGCGCTCTTCTAATATTATCCCCCGCCTGACGTTTGGGCATAAAACCTGTTTGATCACGATGTAATAAGTTACCAATGATATTGTTGAATCTGTTTGCCAATATTTTAGCCAGTAACTTGATGTCCAGGTTAAGAAGGGAAATTGGACGGTAGTTGGTCCAGGAAGTAAGATCGGAATGGGGTTTAGGAAGCATTACTATGATAGATGTCCAGGATTCATTTCTAAATGACTGTCCAGCTAATAAAGAGTTGAAGGCCCTAGTTAAAATAGGTGCTAATACTGTTTGAAATTTTTTAAAATATAAAGCTGAAAAGCCATCCGGGCCTGGCCTTTTATGTGGCTTCAACTCTTTTATAGCTGTTTGAACCTCAACTAAAGTTATAGGCTTCTCAAGAACGTCAAGTTGATCAGGTTTCATGTGTGGAAATGTAATGTTTGAGAGTAGATCATCAGCTTTACATTTATCAAAATTCTGGTTCGGTGAGTATAGTTTGGCCAATTTTGAACGGAAAATCTCTAATATTTTTACTGGGTTGCTGGTGAAAGAGTCACGGGATGTTTTAAGCTTAATGGGTGTTTGTGTAAGATGTACTTTTTTAAGGCAACGAGCCATAGGAGTATCTGGTTTGTTGGCTTTGACGTAGTAGAAATGCTGTCTTTTGCGTATGGTCTTGTCTGCGGAGTCAGTTAAGAATAGGTCTAAATCAAGTTTAGCCCTCTCATAATTGGTGTTATTCGTGGCATTAGGAACAGATTGAAAAGCTGCGTAGCAGTTATTAAAATTGTCTTCCAACTTAGTGAATAGAAGTTTGTTTTTTCTTTTGTGAACTGCAGCTAATTGCATCAATTTGCCACGGATAACAACTTTATGAGCTTCCCACAATGTAAGAGCTGAAACCTTGTTATTATTGATAAATGTGAGATAGTCAGTGAGAGCTGTTTCGATGTCTAAACAGTGCAACGGATGTGACAGCATGGATTTGGTAATACACCACGTATTATCATGAGACCTAGGTATTGGTGAGGCTAGAGTGATGGAAACGGCACAGTGATCTGTCCATGAATATGGGGTAATTATAGAAGACTTGATCTCAGGCAATATACTTGAAGGAGTAAAAATATGATCGATCCGGGAGAAAGATTTGTGGGGATATGAGTAATGTGTATAATTTCTTCTAGATGGATTAACTTCCCTCCATGTATCAGCCAATTTGTGTGTGGACAATAGATTCCGTAGGGAATGCTTGTGAGTAGTAGAAGTGGGTTTGGATGGGGATTTGTCTAAGAATGGAAAAACCGTTGTATTAGAGTCTCCGCATATCACAACCATTCCAACTTTATGTGTATCCACCAATTGGAAGAGGTGTGATAAGAACGCTTCCGGGCGTTTATTCGGGGCATAGTATGATACTACGGTGATTAAATTATCTGCAAGAAGACCAGTAAGAAAAATATATCTGCCCTCTGGATCATTGATTTGTGAAATGAGAGTGAATTGTATTGATCGGTGGAATCCAATAAGGGTTCCACATTGCTTGGTTGTGGCTGAAGCTACAAAGAATTGAGGATAGGTGGAAGATAAGAATTTAGGAAAAACTTTGTCAGTGAAGTGTGTTTCCTGAAGACAGATAATATGTGCCTTCCTAGCCACAAAAGATCTCATAGCCTTGGCACGTTTCTGAGGTATATTAAATCCTTGTACATTTAAGGATAATATGTTTATGGGGGCCATAGCAGTCTGGGAGTGGTGTTTTTAGGTGAAGGGGTAAAACCCCTGATTAAAGCCGGAATCATCCCCAGGAGAGAAAGAAGACAGGAAGGGAGGAAGAAAGAAGTAGAGAAGAAGTAAAAAAATAAAAGATGAAAGACCCTTGAGAATATATAAACAATTACTGCATAACAATATGTAAAGAGGGTGTGAGAACATCTCAGAAGCACAGCAAGTGCACCCCAAGAGGTTCCGAAATCACTGTCCAACTTCCGTTTAATATCGGGTGTCGAAGGGTGTAAGGAAGGCAACATGAAATTCCATGTGGCCAGTCAGCACCAGAGAACATACTAAACAGTACAAATGAACTTAATATAACAGCAACCATAAATTGCAGAGGAAAAAAATAAATAGGGGAGAAAAAAGGGGGGAGGGGAAACGGGAGGCAAAAATATGTTAACATCAGAATCTATGTGAACCTATATAAGTTGGGAGGGGAAAAAAAAAAATTATAAAAAAAAAAACAAAAAAAATAATTATAATAATTTAAGTCAACCAGGTGACTAAAGCGAGGTATGAGTGTAATTCATGAATATGATCTAGCACAATAAGCTAAAAAATTGAAGTGATGAGCAAGCTGGGAAATTGATTGAAGTCAGTCCATGGAGTCGACATTAGGTGGTGACAGGGTCTCATAGCGTCCACGTTTGTGTAGATTTTGACAGGTGGAGGCAGATGAATCTTGTTTGGAGGATGATCGTGGGGTTGAACGTCTACGTGGCTGAACTGTGTTTTCGGATTGATCCAAAAGGTCCAAATCAAGCAGAACTGTTTGTAATTCTTCTGGGGTACGACAAACATATTTTGTTTCCAAATGGGTGAAGCGCAGGGAGAAAGGGAAACCCCAGTGGTATATTATCTGGTGCTGTTGTAAAACTTGTAGAAAGGGTTTTAATGCCCTTCTCTTGGTTATTGTAAGTGGAGAGAGGTCTGCAAATAGCTGATAAGTATTACCTTGAAAGTTTAGGGCAGAATTACCTCTGGCCGCAGTTAGTATTTGTTCTTTTGTCTTGTAATAGTGGAACCTAACAATTATGTCCCTGGCGGAACCGTTAGGCTTACGAGGGGCTAAGGCCCTGTGCACCCTATCCATTTCCAGTCTTTCCACTGGGGTGCCAGGGAGAAGTTCTTGAAAAAGTTCAAGCATAGTAGCTTGTAAATCCAGTACATGTTCAGGTATTCCTCTAATTCTCAAGTTGGATCGTCTGTCTCTGTTCTCCTGGTCCTCCAACCTTGTTTGCAAGATAAGTTTTTCCTCCTTTAACTGGTCCAATTCCTCAATATGTTGCTGGGTGTAAGATTCTAGTTCATCCACCCTCACCTCTAGTTCAGCAGTTCTCTGCCCAATCTCCCTAATTTCCTTAGTGAGCCTGTCAGTAATTTCATCTGAAGTCTGTTTCAATGCCTTTTGTAATATTCTCTCAAATTGTTTAAACATATTAGGTTTAACAGTGGTTTGTATCTGTTCATCTTCAGAGTCAGTCTCATCTCCACACAGTTGTGCCTTAGAGCTAGGTGACAGAGATATTGAGGAGCGCAGTGTATTATGTTGTGAGGTACTCGACGGCGCCATTTTGGAAAATGCCCTGCCTGACATCTCCTTTTGTTTCCCTGTTTTTAGTTTGATTTTGGTACCTTTTGTCACCATTCTTCCGTCAGTGATGATTTTAGAAGTCGCTGCGGGTCTCGGTTCTCCAGTCTGACTAGCCTAGGAGCCGAGCTCTAAGGAAGCGTGACTGCTCCCTCAGGCATCCGCGCATGCACCTCTACCTTTCCTTTTCAATCTGCAGCCCTATAATTTTCTGTAAAATGCAATGCAAAATGGTTACCTGGAAGTGTTCTGTACACAGAATGTGTACAGAACGCCCCTAAGAAACATAATTTCCTGCTGCTATGATTGGCTCACCGAATTTTCCAGAAGTCTGTCCTAAGATACAAGTCAGATTTCAGACATCCCCTACAACACAAATTTATTTTTTGGTGAGATACTCCCAATAGGAAATCACGTCTAAAGGGATACAGACCCTGCAATTTTCCTCATTATTGCCTTGCAGATGCTGCAGCTGATTGATAATTAACCACTTCCATTAGATTCACTTATCCACATGGACACAGACAAACACACAGTGATTTCTTCAGAAAAAGATAGGAATCTGCAAAAAAGTACAGTGTATACTCGAGAATAAGCCGACCCGAGTATAAGCCGAGGCACCTAATTTTACCACAAAAAATTGAGAAAACTTATTGACTCAAGTACAAGCCGAAGGTGAGAATTCAGCAGCTACTGTAAGCGGAAAAGAGGGTCAACAATGTCCATTTGCACGCCTCACTGTGCCCATTGCAACCTCACTGTGCCAATTGTCACTGTGCCCATCGTCACTGTGCCCATCGTCACTGTGCCAATCCTCACTGTGCCCATCCTCACTGTGCCCATTGTCACTGTGCCCATTGTCAGTGTACCTGAAATTGAGAGGCTGCGGGCGTCCATTCATTGTTTAAAACTCGCAGTCTCCTCCTGGTCCCTTCCGTGATAGGCGTTTCTCAGCAGACACAGCTCCGCCTATCACGAACATTCTCTCATCCTCGGACTCAGTTTCCCAGCAGGCACTGTGTTCAGTGTTCCGCCAATCACGGACGTCCTCTTGTCCGAGGATGAAAAGGCGTCCGTGATTGGCGGAACACTGAACACAGTGTCTGCTGGGATGGGTGAGGATGAAAGAACGTTTGTGGTAGGCGTTTCTCAGAAGACACTGTTCCGCCTATCACGGAAAAGACCAGGAGGAGACCGCGAGTTTTAAACGATGGACGCCCGCAGCCTCTCAATATTATACTCGAGTATATACGGTATGTTAAAATCCTTACAAGGTACATAGATCACCCAGGGTGGAGTGTTTTTTTCTCAACAAAAGTGGAGTTACTCTTTAAGGTTTTAACTGTCAGTTGGTCATTCGCATATTATATTCTATACCTGAAGGGGTACAAAGAATTAAAATTTCTTCAAAATGTGCTTGTTGTTTATCTTGCTAAGTATCAGTGCATCCGGTTTAAGTTCACTCAGGATATAAGAGAGAAAATCTTCACTTTTTAGTTTTGAGATTTAAGGTTTATAGTTTTCCAAATCACACTGCTTCGCCATATAATCTTGGAGTTCTCATCAAAGTTTGTAATACACTTATTCAGTTTGTGAAATGCAACCTCGAGGTAGGTGAAATGAAAGTATCATTACTATTAGGTAGTTGAGGTGGTAAATATTTATCAAAATATATTTGTCAGGGTACAACATGCACATTTCCAAGTACTGTATATAGAATTAAAGTAGAGGAATACATGAGTTCACCTGGGTTTGTATTTACAATGTGTACTAGGGTTCCACAACTCATTTTTACCATACACAGAAAAAAACATCTCAGAATATTATAAACCTATGAGCAGAAAAACTTCTAGCTTGTAAACATAGTATAGTGAAGTTAGAACCAATGTGATAAACATTATTAAATTGTATTTAGATCAGACGGATTAAAGCTCATGGACCTAGAAGCAGTTGTTCTTTGTTGGTATGCTAATACACCAAGACTGTGGAATTTTGCCCACTTGTGGTTTCTTCTTTTTTCCACAGACGAAATGTAGGTATTCCAATGTTTTCCTTCTGGAAAGGGGAACAATCTACGATGTCTGACTTTATAAACAATTACTAAGCTAGCTAAGTCATTACTGGTGTCTGTAAGATGGCAAGAAGACAGTCCCTAAATCTATCTTCGGGGGGAAAGCAGCAATATGCGCCCATCCTTCTTACCTCCCTTTCAATCATGTTTAGAGTTGAGCGGACACCTGGATGTTCGGGTTCGACGGGTTCGGCCGAACTTCGGAAAAAAGTTCGGGTTCGGGACCGAACTTTAACCCGAACCCGAACCCGAACCCCATTGAAGTCAATGGGGACCCGGACTTCTAAGGACTAAAAAGGCTCTAAAAAAGTAATGGAAATGACTAGAGGGCTGCAAATGGCAGCAAAATGTTGTTAAGAGCATGGCAAGTGCTCTGCAAACAAATGTGGATAGGGAAATAACTTAAAATAACATAAAAAAAAAAAAAAATATGCTGGAGGCCCCCTTTTCAGCAGAAGAGGTACGGGAAGTCATTAAGAACCTCAGAAACTCAACGGCACGATGCCACACATATGGTGGGAATGCCCCAGAATACGCCCTTTCTGGAATAAATTATTCAATTTAATGGATAAGCTAGTCGGAAAATAAAATACTTTGAAATAAAAATGTAGCGGGGTGCTAAATTTAAGGGAAGTGTTTGAGTGGTAAATAGGCTCAAACACCCTAATTCTGTAGGATTCATGGACCATTTTGTCCTCGGGGGACAGTATTGGTGTGCAGTTCCCTGCGGCCTACAGGTGGCGCTGCCATGGTAGGCTAGGGTTGAACCGCCGATACAGTGCTGTGCCTTTTGTGTCCCCTCTTGGCAGTAGTACAGCGGGGCGGGGAACCTGCTGTGCATGCCGGGAGAGCATATAAAAGGGGCAGACCTTTGGCCTGGGGGCTGATGTCCAGTGGGGTCCACGCCCAGGTGCCTTCGGCCTGGGTGCATGTGTTCCTGTTCCATCTCGGGTACCTTTAGCCCGGGGTGAGGTACTATCCTGGAGTTCCTGCTGCCCTGGGTATGGAGGCCTAGGTGCGGGAGTAAAGCCTGGAGTCCAGAGCCTTCGTCTGGAGTCCGCTAAGGGTCGAGGAGTCTTAGGGTGCTGCCTCGTGTAGGGGACCATGTTCCAGGGAAGGGAGGATCATTCTGATGGACCGATGCGGGAGTCACGGTGAAGGAAGGGTCTGTTGACTCCCTGGAGAGATGTCTTCCCCTTGATATGGGCTAGGTTCGTAGAAGGAGAAGCTCAAGGTCATCTTGACTGTATCAGAGGCCTTATTCACCAAAGTTCTCCAGGTCCGTGGCAGGGGCCTTGTACACCCAGTCTGTGGCAGAGACCAACCTCAAGGTCTGTGGCAGAGACCATGCACCTAAAACTGTTTGAGAAACCTAAGCAGTGAAGTGAATGTGCTACGTTTGTGCCTGGACCTCCTCCACACCTTAAGCTGTCCTGTTTCTTTGCTGTAACCTTTTCTATCCGAGTAGAGTTTATTTTGCCATGAGAGAATAAGAGTTGTAATTTCAGCTGGTGTGGACATTGACTTTACTGGGAATTAAAGGACTTGCCTCTACCTACAGTAGAGGTGAGAATCATCCTCTGGAGGAGTTTTGACTCCGGCTGTGGACACGGCCCGTCAAGTACACCGCTCAACCTCTTTATATAGGAGGGTACGGGCTGGTAGTGCGGTGTGCCTTTCTCCCTCCTGCGAGGAGCCAACAACATAAAGGCAGGTAAGGGGGAAAGGATCTGTGTGCTACAAAAAAATAAAATAAAAATTATAATCTTGACCTAGGAGGACGTGTCCCTAAATGGCGTTGTTTGGAAGACCACAATACACCCACAGTACGTAACCGCTGAATCGCACAGCTACAGAACTGCAGAAAATGCTATTAAAAAAAAAGTTTTTTTTTTAGTATAGCACAGTAGAAGAAAACTATATATATAAATTGTTTATTTCACACACCTCCACATATGTATAACACACTGCAAAATATTTTTTGTGGCCCTAAATGGCGTTTTTTGGAAGACCACAACACACCCACAGTACGTAACCGCTGAATCGCACAGCTACAGAACTGCAGAAAATGCTATTAAAAAAAAAAACGTTTTTTTTTAGTATAGCACAGTAGAAGACAAATATATAGAAATGGTTTATTTCACACGCCTCCACATATGTATAACACACTGCAAAATATTTTTTGTGGCCCTAAATGGGTCTTTTTGCAAGCGTACATTAAAGTGCAAATTTTTATTAATTTTTTTGCCCTAAACTGGTCTTTTTTTGCACGAGCAAAATAAAATGGAAATTTTTTATTTTTTTTTGCCCTTAATGGGTCTTTTGGAAAAGAGCACAATAAAGTGCCTTTTTTTTTTGTCCTAAATGGATCTTTTTCCAAGAGCAGAATACACCCACAGTATGGAAACGGTGTATCTCTCAACTTAATATATGCAGTGCTGGTGCACTGAGCTTGCAGATAAAAGGTAGATTTTCTCTGACACTGGGCTCATAGCAGTGTAAAAAGACTGCACTGCAACACAAACAGGTAAACCTATGCAGATCGCTGAGTTATATCTCTGAATCTGGACTCCTATTCCTATATAATATATCTCTCTCCCTAAAAGCAAAAAACAGGAACCTGGCCCTACACTACACTGTCTCTATCTTTTCCCTCAGATTCCAGAATCAGGACTAACTCATGTATTTTTCTATCTCTCCCTAAAAGCAGCAGCAGCAGACAAGATCCTCTCCCTATCTATTCTGAAGCAGAGTGACGTGTGTGCTGTGTGCCTCTAGCTTATATAGAAGCTGGGTCACATGTTGCACTGACCAATCACAGCCATGCCATTAGTAGGCATGGCTATGATGGCTTCTAAGGGCACACCAGCTAATCAAAAGGTGATTGGCTGGCCCCTGAAGCATTTCTAACTGCGTAATTAGATTGCCGAACCCGAACCCGAACTCGGACTTTTGCGCAAAGTCCGGGTTCGGGTTCGGGAAAAAGCTAAAGTTCGGTACGGACCCGAACTTTACAGTTCGGGTTCGCTCAACACTAATCATGTTGTTCAGAGGGGAAGGCAGAAACATGCAACAGCCCTTCTTTTCTCCCTTTGAATCAAGTTATTCAGATGAGAAGACAGCTACATGGATAAGTTATGTGATAGCTCATACAGCAGAAGACCATTTCAAAAAGAATTCAAGTATTTAGCCTCGTCTTTGACTTCACAGACTTGTCGAGTATAATGTTAGTATCTCTGATTTCCTTGTCAGACTCAGGATCAACCAGTTCAAATGTAGATTCAGTGTGAATTATGTCTGGGTGGTAGGTGTTAGAATGATTAAGTGAGTCAGGTATATCGATCGTTCAATCGATCAATATATAACAGTGCCTCCAATAAAAAAATATTTATTAAAAATAATTAAGCTAATTAATTATTCCCAATATTTTTTGCCCTATGCAGGTATTCTTTTAAAACAAAGAAAATAGGGACTGTTTACACTATAAAAAAGTAATTTTACAAACCCATAAGCAACAGTGAAATTGGGATGTGACACAGACACAATGAATTTGCAGGGAGTTTATCTACTACCACCTATGTATCCTATTAGATCAAACAATTATTTTCCCCCTCGTAGATACCCTAACTAGTTTAGTTATATTTGGCATACTATAATATGCTTTTGACCAACTATATCCTTCGGTCCTCTGCAGGCAAATAAAAGTTCATAGTCTGTCTAAAAATTAAAGCGGTTGTATACCCGTTGCTGCTTTTTTTTTTTTTTTTACCTGAAAGGCAAAAGGCATAATGAGCTAGTATGCACCCCATACTAGCTCATAGTGAAATACTTACCTTAGAACGAGGCGTCGGGAACTTACCTGGTCCACGCCAAGGGAGGTGTCATCTTGCCTCGGCGTGTCTTCCGGGTATCGCCGCTCCAGCGCTGTGAGTGGCTGGAGCGGCGATGTTGTCACTCCCGCGCGTCGGCAAGGTCTGGCTGCTGCCGGGCCTTAGCTGAAAATGCGCATGTGCCGCTGCATTCAGCGGCTTATTGCGAGGGGAATATCTCCCAAACCGTACAGGTTTGGGAGATATTCTTTTTACCTACAAGTTCAAAATTAGGGTATACAACCGCTTTAAGCCAACAATTTGAATAACCTTATTACTAGGTGTAAGGATATCAAAAAGGGGATTAGCCACCAAACTATTGCAAATGGAAAACAAACAAAAATATCAAGAAAATCTGAATTATAGTTACCCTCCAGAAACAAATTAAGTGAATCGCTGGGTAGAACAGAGTGGCCTTCAAATAGCTGCCAACCGCACCCTCAAATATGGCTGCCGATCAAAGGGTGGAGATGGGCCGAGCCTATTGTGGAGTCTGTCTTCCCAAAATGGCATCCAGCTAAGATGGAGGATTGTGAATCCCAGGATGACTGATTGTGGATTACATGATGTCCCCTTGAATCTGTGTCTCCCCCTCCTAGATGGGTGTTTGTGATCTTTAATGTCTATCTCTGATCTTCCATCTCCCTCCTGTCTATATATATCAATTGAAAACAATACCACTATTTAAACCTACCCAGAGAGTGTAGCTGTTAATAATTACTTATTAATCATTGGTGGATCAAATTATTGACTGTCTAGTTATTTGTATAAGCACCAGCCTAACTAGGCGCCCAGGTGGCACTCTGAGACCAGAAATATTTATCCTCAGGTTTTCAGGGAGAGAATAGATCTAATATTTATAGGATTAACAAATTTTTATTCTATAAAGGTTTAACTATGTTATTTTATTAGAGGGCATATAACTATCCTTCTCTGAGGGTTTGATGATTTTTTTATTTGTGATATTAAATTTTTTGGTGCAGCAGCATTTAAATGGGAAATCTTAGCTACACAGAGGTGTAATTTTATCCAGCAACCACATAAAATATTAAATATAATGTTTTGCATATACGTAACCTACTCCCATTTCACTATTTGCGTATTTCTACATTATAAAACACACATACGGTACGTCTAATGATAATAATTACAACAAACAAAATATGATAAAATAATGTCTCAGTCCTTTTTTTGGTAAGATGATATCTCGTGTAGATATATAAATTAACAAGTGTTCTTGATACGCTAACATGTTTCCAGACGTTTTCTAAAATGTCCCAGAAGTATCAAGTTTGTTTTAGAAAATATTTCAATACATATAATTCTTATTGTCTGGATTAAACTCACCTACAGACATTGTAATAACCATGTAAACTGACAAGTGTTCATGTATTTTAAAATTACCACTTGTAATATAGTCCATGAGGTTTAAATTATTCTGTTTTAATAAAGAAAAGTAAAACTAGTCTTCCTTTCAACTGTCAGACACTTATAGATTATAGTGGTCTTTTTCATATTGACTATTGGTTAACAAGTTCTCACAGTGTCTCACAGTTTATTGGCCTTTTCTCACCCAAAAAGACATGGACCAGCTGTGCAGAAACTTAGTTAAAGCGGAGGTCCACACAAAAAATGGAACCTCAGCTTTTCGGAACCCTCCCCCCCTCCGGTGTCACATTTGGCACCTTTCAGGGGGGGGGGTGCAGATACCTGTATAATACAGGTATTTGCACCCACTTCCGGGCATAGACTCCCGCGGGAGCTACGCCCCTCCTCCCCCCGCTGTCTTCTGGGAAACACACAGGTCCCAGAAGATAGTGAGGACGTGCAGCGCGACTCGCGCATGCGCAGTAGGGTATCGGGAATTGAAGCCGTAACACTTCACTTTCTGATTCCCTCACAGAGGAGGGCAGCTGAGACCCAAGCGATCGATCGACTTTGGCTCCCGACATCGCGGGCACCCTGGACAGGTAAGTGTCCATTTATTAAAAGTCAGCAGCTGCAGTATTTGTAGCTGCTGGCTTTTAATAAAAAAAAATTATAGAATTTAATAGAATTAGAGACATCTTGTCTTCAGCCTGTTGGTTTTTCTCATTACAGTCTGTGCTCTCCCCACCATTCTTTGCCTAAGAAGGATTACCTGTGGACAGAGTGGGAATGTCTTCAAATGGATGAAGCACTTGCATGTGATCATCACTGTCACATTCTATGCACTGTAATGTTTGGGGGATATTGAGCTCAAGTGCAATACTGACAAGTGAGTACAGTCCAGACCAGATATGTTTTTTAAGGGCTTGTTGGCCTATTTTTATTAAAACAGAAAGAAAACTCTAACAAAACAATAGACATGTGCACACTGAAATATTTTGTTTCGGAATTTCAGTTACGTCTGAAAAATAAATTTAGTTACTCCCGAATTTTTTTTTTTTTTTTATTTTGTTTGGTTAAAAAATGCATTCGTATGAAAATCTGAACAAATTAAGGTCGAATCTGTCAACTGAAGGCTTATGGTGTCTGTCGGATGTTCTAAGAAGATTCGACGAAGCACCTAAACTGTACGACGCTGCAAACGTATATTTCCGGCCGCATGCTCCGCCCACAAGCTATAGTAGAATTCTAATGTTGCTTGACTAATAATAATTATAATTATTAATTATTATTACTAGACAAACAACATTATAATTCTTCTATAGCCTATGGGTGGAGCATTTGACCGTAAATGTCCTCTCGCGGCGATCGTATGTTTTTAGATGCTTCGTCGAATCTTCATGCTGAATGGTATTACCACAGGTTCGATAGACACAGATCGCTATTGTCACCGTCATGTTGAAACTTCTATCTATCTATATCGAACTGTTGTTGCAACGATATGAAAATATAATGGATACGAAAATAAATAGTTTTCTTATTTTGGATCTTTCAGGTTTTGGATTTTGGGTGTTCATTATCGTTTTGTTAAAACGAACACGAAAATCACAGAAATTCGTGCAAAAATGCATTCGGACGATAACGAATGCACATGTCTACAAAACAAAAGGCTTCCTTCGCAGGGGTTTCCACCATCAATAAAACATAAAGTATTGTTTAGCCTCATGGCTTTCTTTAGCAACACCCCTCTTTAGGCTTTGTGCCTCAGTCCTCCTGACCATCTAGAGGCCCGTACACACGGTCTGACTTTTTGCCAACAAACTTCAAAATGAGCACGTTTTCCAAAAAATCCGACCGTGTGTACGCTCCATCGGACAAACTTTTTCGGTTTTCATCGGACAGATGTTCGCTCTGCAAAAACGGACAAATTTTTGGGCAACAAAAGTCCGATGGTGCAAAGTCCGACCGTGTGTACAGAAATCCATCAAACTTTTGTCCGAAGTACAAATACGCATGCCCAGAACCAATGTTAAAATCAACCAACAATAGCAGTAGTTGACCAAAGGGTGGCAGTAAAGAGCAGAAAAGAGCAGAAAATCCACGTGATGTTGGGAAAGTTTGCAGAAAAGTCCTGCCGTGTGTATGCTATGGGTGTGCCCGGCCAACTCCTTTTGGACAAAAATCCACGGAAAAGTTTGTTTGAAGTCCGACCGTGTGTACGAGGCTTAACACAGAATCTCTGCTGTACCTCTGACAGCTCTCTTTTGCTTACAGCTCCCTGTTGTTCTGGCCCTAAGGTTTAGGCCCTCTGCCTGTTCTATCACAGACTGCACCGTGCAGACATACACCTTTTTGGTGGAGTCCAGAACCCTAGTCCTGATCCAACTAAAACCCCAGTAAACACCTGCACCACCAGTGTGTCAGTTGAGACTGCAAAACCTGGTCCCAGGATTGAAGATCCCCCCCCCCCCCAAATATTTATGAACTCTATGGGTTCCAGGTGCAAAACTGGGTTTCCTCCAAATGAAACAAGCTCTTAACCCTTAACCTGCCTAGTTTAGAATCCTGGGTGACACAAAAGCTTTTTAATATTGTCACAGCACTTAATATTAGCTTTGCAGTCTTTAGTGTGGTGTTCTCTGGAAGCACAGCATTTGAAGCAAACCCCAAATTTATTTAAAAGTTCATTGCATTTTTGCAATGGTTTCTTTCTAAAGCTGATGAATTTCCTAGGTTGGTGTGGTTTGTTAGGTATGGGACATTGGTTATTTGGGTTCTTAATTTTCTTGTTCTGAACAGTATTTTAAGGGACTGTAGTAGGAGCAGGTAGAATATTAGTCCTTTTCACAAACACTGGACCTCTTTAGGCTCTATGTGAAATGCATAAGCAGAAGGCTTTGGAGAAACTTGGATCATTCTTAGTATCTGAAATTGTCCTAATTAACTAACAGAAGTAGGAAAAGGGATGGAAGGGAACTTTATTTTTTTCCTTGTAACTTGTTCCATTTGATACCCATTTTTCCTGCATACCATAAGGTAACCTGGAGACTATTAGGTTGACCCCTCTAGATGTATCTTGGTAACTGAGACCGGGTAGGTAGGTATCAGCTTTTCGTGAGCTGAAGCTTCAAGAGAAGGTCACTAAGCTCTTGAAACTTTTGTATGTCTCTGCCAGATACTTTTGAGAAATGGTGCACCCTTTTAAATAAAGCATCCTCAATGGCTTCTGGGCTGCCGAAGCTATGTTTAAAGGAGAAGTGCAGCCTGAGCTTTTTAGGCTGGGCTTCTCCTATGGGTCACAGGAGTACAATTCGTTTTTCACTCCTGTGACCCGTTTTCAGCGGAGAACGGTCTGAAGTCCGGTCTCCGCTGACGTCACTGCCATCAGTCGAGGCAGCACATCATCCCGACTTCCAAGTCTGGATCCACCAACTGCCTTGATTGATGACAGCCTCTCCCCGCCCCTCCTTAGCTCATCGCTCCAATGAGCGTGGAGGACCAGAGCAGGAGCCATGCTGACTGACAGTCAGCATGGCTCTGCTCGGGGAGGAGTGAGAACCAAGCCGTCGGCAGTGTTCAGTGGCTTGGTTCTCAGTGCAGTGATGCCTGGGGACAGCTGCAGCATCGGTCTGATGCTCCATCCACTGATGTAGGTATGATTATGGGAAAAAACTAAAACCCATACTTTTTTTAAGTTTGTCCCAAGCAGCAGGACTGTCAATGGGAACAGCCTTAAATCTTTTGATACGTTCAGTGGATTGGGGACCTATTATACTAAGATTTAGTTCTTCTATAGTTGTGACTTATTGTGGCTTTGAATGTGGGTTTCCAGCCTCTGTGATTTCATGTTTGTCATCAAACTTAGTGAGACCTGTTTTGGTAAATTCTTTGTGGGGCATCTATTTAGCAAACTGTAATGTGTCTGAGTTTTTAGACATTGGATGCACAGCACCATGCAGAACAAAGTTAATTGCATTGACTTTGGGAGGTATGTTGGTGCAAAGGCATACCTGATGCTGGCTCATAATTGATTGCCATGTTTGATTGCAGCTGTGGAGCAGTGTACTTGGTATGGTGTAGGGATGGGCCAAACGTCACAAAGGTTTGGAATCAAATAATGAACCCTATTGAAGTCTATGGGACCCGAACTGGAAAAATCAAAAGTGCCAATTTTGAAGGCTTATATGCAAGTAATTGGGCATACAATGGTTATGGGGGTCCAGGTACTGCCCCGGGGGACATGTATCAGTGAAAAAAAGTTTGTAAAAAAACGTCATTTTTAAATGAGCAATGATTTATTGATGCTTAAAGTGAAAGCATAAAAATGAAACATTTCTTTCAATATAGTGCCTGGGGGTCTCCTTGGTCCACCTGTAAAGTGGCACATACCTACTGTGTATTGAAGCTGCTGCAGCAATAGTTGCATTTATAAAGCAGAAAAAAAAGAAATTTTCCCTGCAAGCTTTCGTTATTTTGTAACCAGTCTGTATGATAAGGCCACAGTGTAGTGCACTGGGAACAAGATTAGAGATTTTTTTTTTTTTTGTTTCAATCAGTATTTATTGAATTTTTCCATAGAATACAAGAACACTTTATCAATGTTCGTCGTGCAACAACGTCAATATCAGATAGAATAGAGAAGAGCACAAGTAATGAAATCTAACATAGCGTTGCTACTAATACATGTAGAAACAATGTTCAAAGGTCCTCTCTCCTCCGGGGCCACCCGGACGGGAGCACTTCTGTGACCCAGAAGGAGAAACGACCGTAGTCGCCCATATTTATAAAGGATAATTCCAAACAGGTATAATTCCAGAAATACAATAGGTGGTGATATACAAACATTAAAGTAAAGGTGTTGCATACATATTATAGTGGGAAAAGTATACTGCGCTGTCCTAAGAATATCTAAGGTGAGTAAATAAATACCTGTGCTGCAACTAAAAAATGTGAGACACCCACAAAATGAATAATATAAAGAACTATAAGCTGCGCAACAATGTGTCTAAAATAAATAATAACTTATTAGAGAACTATATCAGTGATCAAAGTGTCCAGTCTGCATTATCGCATACAGCATGAAAACATAAAATGTTGTAAAACCATAAACTCCCAGACTCTGTGCATTAGTGCATACAACATGAAAGCATGAAATATAGTAAAGAATAATGAAAATCATATACTCCCAACGCAGTCTTTAAATAATATCACCCATTGTCCTGATCAGTGTATGAAAAAACTCAAATGACAGTTTTTAAAGGAACACCAAAAACAATCCTCAGGAAAAAGGTGAAGTGAAGAGGTTAAATTTCTCCAAAAGATAGTGACTTTAGGCATAAAACATCATAGAAGGGTGCCAGTGTACTAGAAAGGGAATCCGCCACCGCAGTATTCACAAGCCGCTTACCAGAAAGTCTGATCCCTGAGAGAGATCAGACAGAGCAGTTAGCTGTTACCCCTGCTAGGGTCTCTGATTAGCTTCCTATATCGTCCTGGTTTCCTCCGCATCCGAATCAGTGTTTCCCCAAAGTCTCAGCAAACCATATTAGGGTGAGAAAGAAAGCCCCATAGCGTAATCCAATTTAAAAAGTTTATTTAAAAGTAAAAAATTGCACTTACAGCATATGAAGAAAAATTGGCAGTGGTTATATAAAATCCCGGCCGGCTCTCGCTACCCGTTGCTTCCGGGATACGTATGTGGTGACGTCAGCACGCCGCTCCTCCCTACGTCGTTTCGACAAAAACTGTCGTCTTCCAGGGGCACAGGCCACACTGATTTTTTTGGTGATTTTTTTCATGCTATATAGTCCACATCATTGAGGATTATTTGAACCATTTTTTATCACGGAATAACTTTTATCACGGTGGATTACATGAACGTTATTATATATCTGTTATTAGATGTTTTGTTGATTGCTTTAATCACACATCACTGTTATATACTGCACTTGTTCAGAGTGCAGTTCTTATTTGATTTAGCGCTACACATTTTTGTTTCGTTTGTTCTTTACCACTTTCAACTGGTCGTGTGAGCTGCTACACCACTAGGCAGCGCGGAATTTTTGTATTTGTTTTTCTCTTGTTCTTTGATTTAATTCCTCAGCAACCTTTTTGATATACCCCATCTATGATGGACGTGTTTGATTACAGGGCGGCCCGTACTGTTAACACAGAGGGCGTTTTCATCGCTACAGGTAGTGATACCGAGATAGGCGGTCTCTTTGTAAGATTGAAAAATGTGATGTCTTTGGAACTTCACTTACAGTGGGACCTTGTGTTTTTGGAACGTTATATCACAGACCGCATGGTCCCGAGAAGCCTTAGGTGGGAGGTCCAACCTCAACAGGGTGATCTCGAGATAGATTCTTGGTTTAATTATTTCAACGATGCTGGCATCAAGTTTTTGGGCGTTTTGATCACCAAGAAAAAGGTTAGGCTGACGGTGTTGGATAGAGAGATCAAAGATCTCAAAGACAAGTTATTGTCACATAAAAACTCTTTAGAGTATACATCCCTCTCAGCCAACCTACAAAACTTCCTTGAAAAGGAAGATAGGGATCAAAAGCACAAAAAACATAAGAAATATTCTAGGGACATGGGTGACTATAAGAACGGCACGGTTTTTGCTTGGCAAAAACTATTTTCTGCTTCCTCTGGGGCAGATATGGATTCCACTCCAGCTTTGTTGCCCTCTACCTCATCTGCCCCCACCCCTTTAAGAGATCCAACTATGAGTCAACTTCCTGTTGCACCTCCTATGGTTCCTCCTCCACGAGACACTCGAGGTGCCGTTCCCGAGGTTCCCGGACTGGGGTACACCAGTCCGGTCCCCCCACTCCGAATCGGCATCATAGAGGGAGAGGAAAATCCAGAGGCAATAGGGGTACTAGGGGTCACTCTAGGGGGTATCCCCAATATTCTAATGTCCAGTACAACCATGACTATGATGATTATTATCATGATTCATCACCAGCCAGATATGGTGAACGTTCCGGGTATCACAGGGACCAGTCCCCATATTACGGTCCTCCGCCCATTTCTACTCACAATAGATTCTCTCCACTTGGTGAGGTACGCAATGATAGTTACCATACGCGTACTAGGAATCCTCACTATCCATCCAATTATGGGTATGATTCTTCCACCAGAGGTCGGGATTTTCACAGGGACCTAGCCCCATGCAAAAGGGGCCCGACCCAGGAGAGGGATCAGAGGGGGGAGGAGAGTTCAGAAAAGGAAAGAAAAGGCGCGTGTAAAGGGCCAAGGGGTTTTCAATCTAAGCTCCAAGGTCTTTATGAATGATGAATTGTCGGTTTTGGATAAGGGCCTCAAGTTTGCGCCACCAAAGAAATTAAACAAATTCGACACATTCATCGATATTCAAAAATACATTCGTAAAGTAAACATACAACGCTACCTCATCACTAACCCCATCATGAGTGAAAGTAGAGCGGCTACATCTGGAACTGTCCACTCTGGTTTGTCTAACCCATCCTTATTCAATCCACCAGTCCCAGTGGCACCTGCGGTTAGCATCTTTAAGGATCTGGTTCTTAAGGATCTAGCAGAGTTGCCGGAGAGTCGTACATACCGCCGCCCTTTGTCCGATACTGGCCTTAGGTCTCTGTGTCATAACAGAGACTTGGTCATCCGTCCGACGGATAAAGGGGGCGGCATAGTCATATTGGATAAATGTGACTATGAAAAGGAAATGTATAGGATTTTAAGCGAGCCTGGTACATACCAGATGTTAACCACCGACCCTACATCTCGCTTTAGAGCTGATCTTCAAAAGTTGGTTGACAGTGGTTTTGATCGAGCCATTTTAAATAAGAAGGAGAAGGCTTTTCTAGTCCCCACAGTCCCTAGGATTCCCACCATTTATTTTTTGCCTAAGGTCCACAAGGACCCCATACACCCACCTGGTCGACCAATCGTAAGTGGCATCGACTCAGTCACTTCCAGGGTCGGTCGATACATTGACCACTACTTACAGCCTTTGGTAAGACGGGTGCCATCTTATCTGTGTGATACGGGTGCCACCATTAGAAAACTGGAAAGTGTTAATATATGCAGCGACATCATTATGGTAACAGCTGATGTTGCCTCATTGTATACTTGCATACCTCATGACAAAGGCTTTGAGGCAGTCCAGTATTTTCTGGATAAGGAGCCCTCTCTGGCCCCATTTCAATGCCAGTTCATCATGGAATTGTTAGAGTTTGCCACTAAACACAGTTATTTTTGGTTTAATGACAACTTTTATTTGCAATCACGCGGCGTAGCTATGGGGGCTAAATTTGCCCCCAGCCTCGCCAACCTTTTTATGGCAAAGTGGGAGGAGGATGTCATCTATACCCATGACACCCCTTCATTGGTGTTGTGGGTGCAATATATAGATGACATCCTCCTCCTCTGGGATGGTGACATGGCGTCATTGGAGACTTTCATGTGCCATCTCAACCATAATGATAGAGGCATCTCCCTCACACATACCGCTAGTAGAGGCAAAATACAATTTCTGGACTTAGAGATCAGCATTACAGATCAGAGGTTTCAGTTTCAAACCTTTTTTTAAAAAACTGATCGTAACGGGTTCATCCCCGTTGATAGCTGTCACCATCGCTCCTGGTTGAACTCAGTCCCACGCAGTCAGTTCCTAAGACTTCGCAGAAATTGTACCACCATAGAGTCATTTAAAGTACAGGCTGATGTTCTCAAACTTAGATTTATTGAGAAGGGTTATAACCCCAGAGATATCGAGCGGGACCTTGAGAGGACCCTTGAGATTGATAGAGGTTCTCTTTTAGAGGTTAAACCGAAAAGAGAACAGAATGACAACTTTAAATGGGCAATGCTTACATCTTTCTCCACCCAACACAAACAAGTCTGAGCTATCATAGCGAAACACTGGGGAGTACTGAGAAATGACAAAGTCCTACACAGTGTATTACCGGAACAAGCTAAAGTGGTGTTCAGAGGTGTTCCCACACTTCAGAGCAAAATCGCACCCAATATCATTAATCCTCCGATGCGACCCTCCTTTTTTTATCAACTAGTGGGTTACCACCCTTGCAAGAAATGTTCCGTGTGCAAGTTTAATTCCGTAGGGCGATGCAGGACTTTGGAATTTAATTCCACCATCACGGGTAAAACCTATCCCATTAAGCGTTTTTGCACATGCGCCACTAAATACGTGGTTTACCTCATAACTTGTCCGTGCGGCAAACAATATGTCGGCCGCACTATACGATCTTTTTCCGTGCGTGTTGGAGAACATGTAGCTCTTATTCTCAGTGGTGACACACAGCACACAGTACCGAGGCACTACAGGGCACATCATAATAGAAACCCTGCCGGTACGCAATTTTTGGTAATAGATCAATTTGTCCCCCCATGGAGGGGTAGCCCTAAGACCAGGGGTGTATCGCAATTAGAGACATTTTGGATTTATGAGTTACAGTCGCACACGCCTTCTGGTTTGAATGTCGAGTGGGACATTAATTCATTTATCAATAAATCCTTGATAGATTTGGGCCCTTTTCAGCTTTCTCCTTCATTAATATTTTAATTTGATGCTTTTTATTCATTTTTGTCATTTATATGTTTTTTTTTTTTTTATATTATATGTTTACCAGTAGGCCATGTACACATAGAAATATATATGATGTCATTTTATGTATTTCATGGAAGCATATTCCCTGGGTGTGTGTTAATACCTAGATATGGGAGGGCATCCACCTATTCAATTATAGTCTATGTGAATTGCTTCCAGTCCATCAATATGGCCTACAAAGGGACATAGGGGCACTATTGTAGTCCAGCAGAGGAGAGCGATTCATCTCGCACCCCTCTATATACCACACTATGGACCGCGTTTAATTTTAATATTTTATTGCTGCACCTTTTATTACAATAAGTAAATTTTGGTTTTAAATTAAATTTTAAAATTTTATAATTTGTATGGTGCTTTATTATTTTTTGGTGGTATCACTGACACAGTGCAACCTTTATCATTATATTTATAAATTTTTTCTATAGATTGTTCATTCAATCTATCCTTAGTCCCATTTTAGCCTCTGTTGGAACGTACTCGTTTTTGCGTTCCGGCATATAGTGCAATAGCATCAGGCTTAGGATAGGCCGGCGGGGCGTCATGTGACCGCACTCACGCCGTCAGTACATCCCCCTTCTGTGGGTGTCTCCGTGCGGAGTCGCAGGTGACGCCGTGCCGGCCGTCTCGGTACTATTGGCTAATATGCAATGTCACCAATTCGGCAATGAGGCTTGGTGCACGCCCGCTCGTCAGATCGAGGCGTGACACGCAAGCCCCACTAGGTCACTTCCGGTCTTCCAAAGTGAGGCTAGATCCGCAATGTACACTCAGAACGAGGCTTGACACACAAGCCAGTGATTCATTGCTGTCATTGCACTCGCAGCGTGGTTGAGCTTCCGGTATATGTAATGGCACTGCCTTGTTATACTAGGTTTGTTGCCTTACATGTACAAAATCTGGACATGTTTTAGGTGGATTATTTATTCTGATCACACATTCGAATGTGTCATTATTTAGATGGTCTAGCTCATTAAAACAGAACCAAATGGAGGCTTGACACTCAAGGCGGGCGGCCATGTTGGTACACCTAATTTTACATCACCATCCCATATAGATGAGTTCCAGGTAGAGGCTTGGATCACACATGGGGATTCCATCTTGGTGGAACCAGGAAGTGATTCATCAATACATGGACACCCAGGGGATGGCCTCTCAAACTAGGGGTCACATTATCTATAAATTCATGGAGAGCAGCAGTGGGAGATCACCCCAGATGATGCATTTGGATGCGAAACGCGTCGGGAGATTCTACTGTTGCCATTTTGATCATTTGATAAGCGCTGTTATACTCTTCTAAATGTAAGTGTTCCTACCTACATTAAAGTACCTTTATATATAGTATTACACTATGTGCCTTTTCTTCTCTTTTACTTTATCGCAATTCATCTGGTAACACTGCCTGGCCCTAATTGGGCACTGTCCGTAAGCTTCATCGCATATTCGGATAGGAGCGACAACCTTTTTCCATCTTGGATTGTAGCTTGATGTTTCCGTTTGAATTGCTGCTGAGGATTCGCTGTCTACAGTGGCTTGCCAATGCCTGGTTGACCCTCTGAACGTATGTTTTTGGGGTCCACTCTTTCTGGTAAGCCTTTTCTACAACCGATTGGTGGTGGTCACTTCACGTCAAGTTTATTGGGAGCACTATCACTTTGATTATCATTCATCAGTTTTTTTATTAAGCATTCAATTTATTTAAACATTATTAATGACTTAATTTTTTTGGTGATTTTTTTCATGCTATATAGTCCACATCATTGAGGATTATTTGAACCATTTTTTACCACGGAATAACTTTTATCACGGTGGATTACATGAACGTTATTATATATCTGTTATTAGATGTTTTGTTGATTGCTTTAATCACACATCACTGTTATATACTGCACTTGTTCAGAGTGCAGTTCTTATTTGATTTAGCGCTACACATTTTTGTTTAGTTTGTTCTTTACCACTTTCAACTGGTCGTGTGAGCTGCTACACCACTAGGCAGCGCGGAATTTTTGTATTTGTTATACATAATCTGGACACCAGGAGAATGTGGGTTGTGACATACCTAGAAGAAGGGGAGATCTCATCGATCTTTAGGTTCAGAATCGCCAACTCTGGAGAAGGGAATAGTTTGCTGTGAGTGATTTGAGATAAGAGTTTGAAAATGTCTTCCCAGAACGGTTGTATGAGGGGGCAAGACCAGAATGTGTGTATCAAGTCTCCTTTAAGGGTTTTACAATGCCAGCAAGTGTCAGAGGCTTGGGGAGAAAAGTATGCTAATCTGGCTGGCGTTAGGTACCACCGCAGGGTGATTTTTTGGGTAAGTACCCATAGAGCAGAACATTTAGTGGAGGAGTATATGGACTGTAATGCTAAGGTCCACTGTTCGGTGGAGAAGCAGTATGTTAGATCTGCTTCCCAGCGAATGTGCGAGGATGTTTTAGAAAATTGTTGTTTGCAATGAAGGCGGTTATAGAAATAAGAGATGCCTTTTGTTTTGGAGAGGGCGTTTGTAAGGAAATCCCAAGTTTTGGGAGGGATGGCGTATAGGGGAGTAGGTACTGTTTTTAGACAATGGCAAATCCTTAGGTGGGTATAGTATTTCTTGGAGGAGAGGTCAAATTCCTTTTGTAAGAGAGCAAAAGGTTTGATTTGAGACCCTAGGAGGAGAATTTGTAGGGAGCATATTCCTTTACTAGACCAATGTGTTAGTGACAGGTCTGGAGATAGAAATCGGAGAGATTCCAGAGGTATTTGATGTAGTGGATTGGGGGGAGTGTAGTCTAAGTGTGTGATCAGTTTTTTCCATGCTTGCGCTGAGGCCTGCATGGTAGGAGGGAAGGCTGACGGGATGATCGTCCCGAAAGGGGTACTCATTAGCCAACTTTTCAGATCTGAGCGGGGGAGGAAGGAGTTTTCTATTTGTCCCCATAGTGTAGTAGGGTGGGTACGAAACCATTCTTGTAATTGAGCAAGGATGGCAGCGAGATAGTAATCCTTGAAGTCGATGGAGCCTACCCCGCCCGCTAGTTTGTTTTTGATCAGGCTGGAGCCTGTTGTTGTGCCATACTCACAAGGTACTCGTTGACAGCCCTCTGCTGCATGTGTAGCCACTGAAGCATTGCCAAAGTCGAGTTCCACCTGGTGGGCATGTCACAAATCAGGAGGTTTACGGGCAGGTGGAATTCCGGCTGAGTTTCAGCCAACCGAGCACTGGCTGTTAATGATCGCCTGAAATGGCTACAGACTCTTCTGGCCTGCTTTAGTAGATCTTCCAACCCTGGGAACCTATTTAGGAAATGCTGCACCACCACATTGAGGACATGTGCCAGGCATGACACATGTGTCAACTTGCCCTGTCTAAGGGTGGACAGGAGGTTTGTGCCATTATCACACACCACCATTCCTGGCTCCAGCTGGCGTGGCGTGAATCACCTCTGGGTCTGCTCCAGTGTGGTTCCTGAAGCACTGCATGGCACCTTTTAGCCTGACTCATTAAATAGCCATTTGAACGCTTAGGGGGTACTTAAGGTTCATAGGATAATTCAGCAGAGGAGGTCATGGAGGAGGAGGAGGAGGAGGAGAAGGGGGGGGGGTAGAGCTGACATATCTTGCATCATCATTAGCTGTATAGAGACGTGAGGGCACAACAAGCTGCAGCACTGAGCCCTGTCCTGCATCCTTCCAAGTTGCAAGCAGATTTACCCAGTGTGCTGTGAACAAAATATATTATCCCTGCCCATGCTTGCTGGACCACGTGTCAGCAGTAACGTGGACTTTGTGGCTGACTGCCTTGCCCAACGATGCCACAACATTGCCTTCCATGTGATGGCAGAGAGCTGGAATGGCCTTACGTGAAAATAAATAGCGACGGGAACCTTCCATTGTGGTACAGCACATTCTGCAAATTCACAGAAGGGGACAGAATCCACCAGGCGGAAAGGCAGAAGTTGTAGAGCCAGCAGCTTTGAAAAGCTTGCATTTAGATACTGGGCATGTGGGTGTCAGGGACTGTATTTTTTTTTCCACTGCAGCAGATGGGGCAGAGAAATTTGCCGGCTATAGTCTACAGCCGGTGGTGTGCTGCTGGGGGAGGTTAAATGCCTTGTCAAGCATGTGGTACCGAAATAACTGGTGTTTTTGCCACGCTTGATGTGCTTGAGACAAAGTTTGCAAATAGCAACAGTGCGATCGGTTGCACATGTACTAAAAAAGGCCCAGACATCTGAGCTGTAGGAAGTGGGCCGGGAGATAACAGCTCCACAATGTGATGGAATAGGGTGGCTGCTCTCTACTCTTCCATGATGGCTGCCTCGTTGGGGTTTAGCCTCACCCTCACTTTTCTTCTCTGATCTCTCTGGCACCCAAGTCGAGTCAGTGACCTCGTGATCATCATCTCCTCCATCCTCATTACCACTGGAGACAACTTGGCAATACGCTGTGGCTGGGGGAACATGAATGACAATTTGCGTACCAGTGATCTCCCCTCTCTGTAGGCTCATGTTCCTGCCTTCCTTGACCTCAGAACCAACATCTGCATCGAGTAATGACTGTGCATCATCAAGCAGGAAGTGGCTGACGCCGTGTTCAAAAATCTCTGCTGACTCCTCCATGCCATATGCTGGGGCTATGGCAGGAATAGCTGTGGACAAGGAGGCAGGTTTAGCCACTTTGTCAGCTGCAGGGGACTGCGCACTTGTCTCTGCTTGGGTGACGGAGGATGTTTAGGATGAGGACGGTTTAGTAAGTCAGTCCACCACCTCCTCTGCATGCTGTAGCTGGATAGCATGAGCAACATCACTAAACAGAGGAAATTTTGCCCTGTCTGAGGACTGACCACATCCACCTTTGCCTGTGGACACATACGCTGCTGGCCCCCTCACAGTGCCATGGGAATGTCTGCCTCTCCTTGTTGTCCTCTCAAACATGATGGGGGGTTCTTATTAACAAAATGTAATAAAGATGTGTAAATGTGTACGTAGATGCACTTTAATCAATGAAAAGAGGTGTTTGGTGCACTTCAATTTGAGTATTCACTCCACAGATACACTATAATATACTGCAATATACTGCACCAAACGTGCAGTAATGCAATGAAATATATGATGTTAACCGCTTGGCGACCACGCTGTCATTTGACAGTGGCAGAATGTCTCCCCTGCGCGAATCGTGGTAGCTGTATGGCGGCCACTTTAGGGTTATGGGGGGCTCGTGTACGCGACTGCGTCACTGAGGAGCCGATGCGGGTGCCCAGGGGCCACGATGTCCGTTGGGCACCTGCGATCATTCCTGACAGAGCCATAACATAACATGGATGTGTGTGTGTAAACAATGCAGGCAGCTTTTACTGTATACAAGTTAAAAGAAGGGCGCTGAGGTAGGTGATGAGTTTGTACAACTTTGTTTAGTCTTCTTTTGAGACTGTATTATGGGCTGTAAGATGTTGTTCTGTGATTAGCTTGCAAGCATATACAGGTTTGTATGACAAGAGCTACACCGCACCAAGTTCCTGTATATCCAGAGTTCAAATCACATCTCACAGTATATTTCAGAACTATACTATAGAAGATTTTTTTGACCAGAGCTAAATTATTTTTTGACTGTTCTCCCTCTCCAGTCTGAAAGTGTGATCTCAATATTTGTTCCAGTAGCTATCGTTTACAGTCTCACTGGAATTAGCAATAGAATTACCAGACAGTAGTTCAATCCAAATGACATCTTGCAGATTGTAGGAAGATTGAATCCAAAATGTCTGCAGATCATAACAGATGAACTACAGACATGTTTAAAGAAAAACATATGTATTGTTTGATTTGCATTTTTTTACATAACATTCAAAATTAAAATACAACATCGATATCTACAGTATATATCTATAGAAAGAAAGCGCCTATGGCATGCACTGAATATGCACCCCTGCCTGAACATCTGGCACCAATATTTTAGACCATTTTACCATAATATCAACTTAGTTTTTTTAAATCAAACTCATTAATCTTTTAATTAGCAAATCAAGGCACTACATGATTAAATCACACTACACGTTCCTTGCTTTCACTGATGCAAATTAGTCTATTTTTTTTTTATTTCTACACTCAGCAGAGCAAGATCTCAGTGTCTTGACCCGTGAAGGCTCCCACTCCAACCTTCAGCCGGTTGCTTAGCATTGTCAATGCTCACATTTAGTGTCTGTGAACATCACAGAATCGCTCACCTGTGTGTCTGCAGTCTCTGTGAGTCAGCAAACTTTAGCGGACACATGGAGCGGTCCAGAGAATGTTTTCACCATCTGTCCCTACTGCTGAGTGGTGCAGCAACCCTCTTCAAGTGACGCCCAGGGCACATGCCATATGTGCCCTACCCTGGATATGCCACTGGAATATAGGTAAGAACGTAATTAGTGTTAATTAAAGATAAACCTTTCAAATTCTTGAAGTCTTCATCCTCTCTGTCACTTTTATATGGAGAAAAAATAAAATAAAAATACACGTAGGATTTTAGCCAAGCTTTTTCTATTTTGTAATGTAAGTTCTCCAGTATACTGTAATCCTCTGGTTAAACTAGTGATGGATCATGCGTTTGTTGGATTCTTCAGTCATCTGTGAAATGTTGGCCAGTTCTTTCATATAGTGAAGACATCTTAAACATAAAATACAACAGCTATAAATGGCTCTTCAGGTACAGTAGATTTATTTCTTGTCAAATATATTTTATTGAGTACAAGTTGTGATACAAATTATAGATGATACATTAAATACATCAAAAATAGAGAAGCTCAAATATTCTTATTTCAATAAGTAAACATATTAGTAGATACTTGTGGACAAAGTGTGGTATATTAATTAGTTTCCAGTGGTAATTATATTATTAAAGGGGAGTTCCACCCTTTTTTTATGTTTATTAAAAGTCAGCAGCTACAAAAAGTGTAGCTGCTGGCTTTTAATAAACATACACTTACCTGTTCCACTATCCAGCGCCGCGCCGCCTGGAGCACCGCTCCTCTCCCCCCCTTCTCCGCCGGCGCTTCCATTCATTGTGTGGGCACCCAGCCGTGACAGCTTTCGGCTTCACGGCTGGGCACTCACTGCGCATGCACGAACGGCGCAGCGCTCTCTGAATGGACAGGCGATCGCCTGGGACCTGTCACGTCCCAGGTGATCGCCTACAGGGAGGGGCCGCCACAAGGCGATATGACGTATCGCCTAGGCGAGCCCAGGGCGGAAGGAGGAAGTGGGACAGGAAGTCCCACTCCTACTGAAGCCCCCACTCCCCCCCCAAAAAAATTACATGCCTAATGTGGCATGTAAGGGGGCGAGGAGTGTATAAAGCGGAAGTTCAAAATTTGGGTGGAACTCCACTTTAAGTTTTAGAGGTTTTATGCAATTATTAGTAACTACCAATATATATATATTATCCTCTCTGGAGCAAAGAGTTATTAACAATATTAAGGGAGCTTCAACATCATAGTAATAAAATTGCAAAAAAATAAAACAAAGGAAAAGGAAAAAAAAGAATAAGAAAATAAAATGGAGAAAAAAGAGAGTACTGGAATATAAGGGGGGTCCGCGTGGTCGAGCCGAGAGTCACCTTTCAAATCCAAGAGAAGTTAAACAAAGGTATATATAACACACTGATTCGGCTACCATGGCATTAATACCCTATTGTCCAAAGTTGGCGTATTATATATAATCCAGGGCTGCCACATCTTTTCAAATCTGGGGATCATGTCCAATGCAATGGCGGCCATCTTGGCTTGGGTCATGTTATAATTCAATTTTAGCTATAGCTTCCTGTAAGACCAATTTAGGTGATTTCCAAGATTTTGCTAGTGTCTGTTTGGCATCTGTGAAGAGTTGTACCAGCAATTTGAATTGAGTATGTGGAATAGAGTCTGGTTTTAGGTTAAGTAGGGCCATTGCAGGATCAGGAAGGATTGTTTTCCCTAGTAATTTAGTTGCAATTTTAAATATACCTTTCCAGAATGTTTGTGCTTTAGGACATGACCACCAAATATGAAAATACGTGCCCAAATCCGTACAACCTCTAAAAAATTGTGGTGAATAGTTCTGCACATATTTGGCTACCCTGGCTGGTACCAGGTACCACCTTGTCAGGACCTTGTAATTGGCTTCACTAGCTATTATGTTGGGAGAAGCTGTTTTAGTTGTTGACCATATTTGGTTCCATTCTGAAATCTCTAATGTTCGTTCCAAATCCTCCTCCCACTTCCCAACATAAGACGGTTTATCACCACAAGAATGTATCAGCATATGCGAGTATATAGTGGATATTGGCGCTGCTTTAAGTTCAAGGGACTAGTTTGCTTGTCTTCTGTTGGATGGGTTTAAGGCTACTATGCCCATATGGGATACTCTGCAATGGGATTGGAACTGTGTACAATACGTGTTAGTGTCCCCAAACTATAATATGATCCTCAACTTATATGTGAAACTATATAATCACTCCTGACACTCGCAATACCCTGTGGGGTTTGTGACAATGTGCTAAATTGGGCCTCTATTGCCACTTAAAAAGTGTGTGTAATGACTATGTACATGTGTGTCAATCACTCCTCAATGCAAATTCCATAAACCAATTTGTGAAAACAGTATTGCAAAACAGTGTTACAAAAAATAAAATAAAAATAGTGAAAAAGAAATTATATCCTCGTAGATTCTGTACAATGTACACCTATATATTGCGGTGTGTTTGTACAGAATCTACGAGGATATAATTTCTTTTTCACTATTTTTATTTTATTTTTTGTAACACTGTTTTGCAATACTGTTTTCACAAATTGGTTTATGGAATCCGCATTGAGGAGTGATTGACACACATGTAAATAGTCATTACACACACTTTTTAAGTGGCAATAGAGGCCCAATTTAGCACATTGTCACAAACCCCACAGGGTATTGCGAGTGTCAGGAGTGATTATATAGTTTCACATATAAGTTGAGGATCATATTATAGTTTGGGGACACTAACACGTATTGTACACAGTTCCAATCCCATTGCAGAGTATCCCATATGGGCATAGTAGCCTTAAACCCATCCAACAGAAGACAAGCAAACTAGTCCCTTGAACTTAACCACTTAAGCCCCGGACCATTTTGTAGCTAAAGGACCAGAGGTGATTTCAGAATTTTGCACTGCGCTGCTTTAACTGTAAATTGTGCGGACATGCAATGTTGTACCCAAACGAAATTCGTGTCCCTTTCTTCCCACAGAGCTTTCTTTTAATGGTATTTGATTGCCTCTGCGATTTTTATTTTTTGCGATATAAACGGAAATAGACCGAAAATTTTGAAAAAAAATGATATTTTCTACTTTTTGTTATAAGAAAAATCGAATAAACTAAATTTTAGTCATACATTTAGGCCAAAATGTATTCAGCCACATGTCTTTAGTAAAAAAAATGTCAATAAGCGTATATTTATTGGTTTGCGCAAAAGTTATAGCGTCTACAAACTAGGGTACATTTTCTGGAATTTACACAGCTTTTAGTTTATGACTGCCTATCTCATTTCTTGAGGTGCTAAAATGGCAGGGCAGTACAAAACCCCCCCAAATGACCCCATTTTGGAAAGTAGACATCCCAAGGAAATTGCTGAGAGGCATGTTGAGCCCATTGAATATTTTTTTTTTGTCTCAAGTGATTGAATAATAACTAAAAATAAAAAATAAAAATTACAAAAAGTTGTCACTAAATGATATATTGCTCACACATGCCATGGTTATATGTGGAATTGCACCCCAAAATACATTTTTCTGCTTCTCTTGAGTACGGGGATACCACATGTGTGGGACTTTTTGGGAGCCTAGCCGCGTACGGGCCCCCGGAAACCAAGCACCGCCTTTAGGATTTCTGAGGGGGCAAATTTTTGATTTCACTCCTCACTACCTATCACAGTTTCGAAGGCCATAAAATGCCAAAATAGCACAAAACCCCCCCAAATGACCCCATTTTGGAAAGTAGACACCCCAAGCTATTTGCTGAGAGGCATGGTGAGTATTTTACAGCTCTCATTTGTTTTTGAAAATGAAGAAAGAAAATATATATATATATATATTTTTTTTTTCAATTTTCAAAACTTTGTGACAAAAAGCGAGATCTGCAAAATACTCACAATACCTTTTAGCAAATAGCTTGGGGTGTCTACTTTCCAAAATGGGGTCATTTGGGGGGTTTTGTGCCATCTGGGCATTCCATGGCCTCCGAAACTGTGATAGGCAGTGAGAAGTGAAATCAAAAATTTACACCCTTAGAAAGCCTGAAGACGGTGCTTGGTTTTTGGGGTCCCGTACGCGGCTAGGCTCCCAAAAAGTCTCACACATGTGGTATCCCCATACTCAGGAGAAGCAACAGAATGTATTTTGGGGTGTAATTCCACATATGCCCATGGCATGTTTGAGCAATATATCATTTAGTGACAACTTTGTGCAAAAAAAAAAAAAAAAATTGTATTTTTTCCGCAACTTGTGTCAACATATAAAATATTCCATGGACTCGACATGCCTCTCAGTATATAGCTTGGGGTGTCTACTTTCCAAAATGGGGTCATTTGGGGGGGGTTTTGAACTGTTCTGGCATTTTATACACAACATTAGGAAGCTTACATCCACTCTTCTAACCACTTGAAGACAAAGCCCTTTTTGACACTTTTTGTTTACATGAAAACATATTTTTTTTTGCAAGAAGATTATGTTGAACCCCCAAACATTATATATATTTTTAAAGCAAAGGCCCTACAGATTAAAATGGTGGGTGTTGCATTTTTTTTTCCTACACAGTATTTGCGCAGCGATTTTTCAAACGCATTTTTTGGGGAAAAAATACACTTTTTTTAATTTTAATGCACTAAAACACACTATATTGCCCAAATGTTTGATGAAATAAAAAAGATGATCTTAGGCCGAGTACATAGATACCAAACATGACATGCTTTAAAATTTCGCACAAACGCGCATTGGTGACAAACTACATACATTTTTAAAAGCCTTTAAAAGCCTTTACAGGTTACTCCATTAGATTTACAGAGGAGGTCTACTGCTAAAATTACTGCCCTTGATCTGACCTTCGCAGTGATACCTCACATGCATGGTGCAATTGCTGTTTACATATGACGCCAGACCGACGCTTGTGTTCGCCATTGGGCAAGAGCAGGGCAGGACAGGGGTGCTTTTTTTTTTTTTTTTTTATTATTAATTTTGCTTTTTTATTTTATTTTTAAATTGTTCCTTCCATATTTTTTTTTTTTTATCATTTTTATTGTTATCTCAGGTAATGTAAATATCCCCTATGATAGCAATAGGTAGTGACAGGTACTCTTTTTTTGAAAAAACTGGGGTCTTCTAGACCCTAGATCTTTCCCCTGCCCTCAAAGCATCTGACCACACCGAGATCGGTGTGATAAAATGCTTTCCCAATTTCCCAATGGCGCTTTTTATATCCGGGGGGGGGACATTCCCTCCCACTGCTTGTAAAAGCAGTCCAGAGGCTAATTAACAACTAGGATTGCTTTTACATGAAAGCCGGCCGCTGGCTGAAAAGAATGATACCAAGATGATACCTAAACCCACAGGCATCATTCTGGTATAAACATTCAAAGTCCAGCAACATACCAGTACGTTGCTGGTCCTTGTTGGACATGTATTGTAATCTTTTTTTTTCATGCAGCCAGTTGGCTGAATGAAACAAAGATTGATCGGTGGGTATGCCCACCATTAGAATACCGCCCTTCATCCACCCACTTCTAATGATGGGCATACATGCACCATTTATATATGCCGAAGCATGGGGGCATCCTCCCACAAAAAAGTTATGCCGCACACACATGGTCGGACTTTTCCACGGGCAAGCCTCCGTCAGAATTTCGACCGTATGTACGCGGCATTAGGAGCAAAATCGCTCCTCCGCCCCTGCTGCCCCAATGCTTCGGCATATATGCTTTTTTTTTTTAACTGTGGTGGTGAAATCACCTCCTACAGCACTGGAGTCGCAGGGATCAGGCCTGTCTCTGCGAACGCTGCAGTTATGTGTGTTGTGTTTTGTAAGTGACAGTGATCGATCGATACTGCACTTGGGTGGCCTGGGCTGGACGGAGGGGCAAAACGCAGGTGCTAGCAGGTATATGGGCTGATCCCGCTAACACTGCGTTTTTGGGAACCCTAAACTGCTGGGGACGCTAGTATAGATCTGATCAGATCAGATATTGATCTGATCAGATACTATACCACTAAGGGGGGTGTATGCTTCACGCGTGAGTGTTAGCGTTACTGGCACTAACCTGACACTGCCTGGGGTGTGACGCAGACCCTCTCTGACGCTAAAACCTAATTGATATCACCCGCCGGGCGATCAGGGGGTTAAACCTTTATTGGGTTATATATACGGCGGGTGCCCTGACACTATAAAAAGCAAACTAACTAACCAGCGTCACCCGTAACACTTATATGGTGATCACTAGTGAAAGGGTTAACTAGGGGCAATTAGGGGGTTAAAACCTTTATTAGATAATATATGGGGGTACCTAACGCTATAAAAACCTGCGGCAAACCTAAAAAAAATTACTGGCTACCGATCTGCATCACCTACGCTAAGACAGCGATCAGAAAAATGATCGCTTAGCGACAGTGGTGATAGGGGGTGAAAGGGTTACCTGGGGGGAGATGAAGGGGGTTAAACCTTTATTAGATAATTTATGGGGGTACCTGACGCTATAAAAACCTGCGGCGAACCTAAAAAAAATTACTGGCTACCGATCTGCATCACCGACACTAAGACAGCGATCAGAAAAATGATCGCTTAGCGACAGTGGTGATAGGGGGTGAAAGGGTTACCTGGGGGGCGATCAAGGGGGTTAAACCTTTATTAGATAATTTATGGGGGTACCTGACACTATAAAAACCTGCGGCGAACCTAAAAAAAATTACTGGCTACCGATCTGCATCACCGACACTAAGACAGCGATCAGAAAAACGATCGCTTAGCGACAGTGGTGATAGGGGGTGAAAGGGTTACCTGGGGGGCGATCAAGGGGGTTAAACCTTTATTAGATCATTTATGGGGGTACCTGACGCTATAAAAACCTGCGGCGAACCTAAAAAAAATTACTGGCTGCCGATCTGCATCACCGACGCTAAGACAGCGATCAGAAAAATGATCGCTTAGCGACGGCGGTGCTAGGGGGTGAAAGGGTTATCTGGGGGGTGATCAGGGGGTTAAACCTTTATTAGGGGGGGTTAGGGGGCTACACTGGACCTAAAACTAACTTTAGTGACACTTTTACAGTCACAAATGTCCCTGATTGCAGCGATCAGTAAATAAATGGTCACTGCAATCAGTGACACTGTGACTGGGGGCTGGGGGGTGATCTGGGGGGGCCTGGGGGGGCGATTTGTGTGCCTATGTGTCCTGGTATCAGTGTAGTGTTAGTGCACTGACCTGTGTGTCTTCTCTTGTACGGCGCTCACATATATGTGAGCGCCGCATGAGAGATGACATCACTTCCTCCTGCTTCCTCTGCCTGTGTTTACATTACACAGCAGAGGGAGCATTTTCATTCGCCGGGAGCGATTGCGGGGGGTGGCCAGAATGGAATGGCCGCCCCCTCATCTCGGATCGCTCCCCAACGAATACCGACCGCTCACTGTATAGGAGGGGGGTCCGATCGGACCCCCCAACTGTACAAAGGCAATCACGTACACTGTACGTGATTGTGCCTGTCGGTGCCATTCTGCCGACGTACATATACAGTGAGCGGTCGTTAAGTGGTGAACCCCTTCCTTACTGGGCACATATACCCCCTTCCTGCCCAGGCGAAATTTCAGCTTTCAGCACTGTCACGCTTTGAATGACAATTGCGCGGTCGTGCGACGTGGCTCCCAAACAAAATGTACGTCCTTTTTTTCGCTCAAATAGAGCTTTCTTTTGGTGGTATTTGATCACCTCGGCGGTTTTTATTTTTTGCGCTATAAACAAAAATAGAGCGACAATTTTGAAAAAAAAGCAATATTTTTTGATTTTTGCTATAATAAATATCCCAATTTTTTTTTTTTTATATTTTTTTCCTCAGTTTAGGCCGATACGTATTCTTCTACATATTTTTGGTAAAAAAAAAATCGCAATCAGCGTTTATTGATTGGTTTGCGCAAAAGTTATAGCGTTTACAAAATAGGGGGATAGTTTTATGGCATTTTTATATATATATTTTTTTTATTAGTAATGGCGGCGATCAGTGTTTTTTTTTTGTGACTGCGACATTATGGCGGACACATCGGACACTTTTGACACTAATTTGGAACCATTCACATTTATACAGCGAACAGTGCTATAAATATGCACTGATTACTGTATAAATGTGACTGGCAGGGAAGGGGTTAACACTAGGGGGTGAGGAAGGGGTTAAATGTGTTCCCTATTAGTGATTGTTACTGTGGGGGGAGGGGACTGACTGGGGGAGGAGACCGATCTGTGTCCCTATGTACAAGGGACACAGCATCGGTCTCCTCTCCCTGACAGGACATGGATCTCTGTGTTTACACACAGAGATCCATGTCCTTGTCTCTGTAACCGCCGATCGCGGGTGCCTGGCGGACATCGCGGCCGCCAGGCACGCGCATCGGCATTGCAGTGAAGTACCGGGCACGTGCGCGCGCCGCCGGCGGCGCTCGCGCGCCCCCCAGTGGCCAAATAGCGGAGGCCGTATAATAACGGCCTCCCGGCATTTGACAACCACCTTGCGGCCGTATATTCTCGTACGGCGGGCGAGAGGTGGTTAAAGCAGCGCCAATACCCCACACCCTACATTACAAACTATATAGTGATCTGTCTTTGGGACAGAATACACAAAAAGGGGGGGGGGCAGCAGCTTAATCTTAGTCCAATTCGCGCGGAATATCATTACATATAATATAGTGGATATTGCACCTCTGACATGGGGATTCTTTTGACAAATATCTTCGAAACTGGACAGTTGTGACAATGAAGTTGTAGTGTTCAAGAGGGGTGTAAAAAAGTTTTTAATTTGTAAATATTTAAACAACTCAGATTGCGGAAGACCATATTTTTCACATAATGATGGGAATGTGATAAATGACGATGCATTCAAAAATTTGTGCATATATAAGACATCCCTGGACACCCATTCTTTAAAGGATTTAGGATATATCCACGCAGGATAGAATGCTGGGTTTTTAAAGAATGACAGTAGAGGATTGTGCAGGGATTGAAGAGCAGTATTAGTCTTGAATCTGTCCCAAAGGGAAATTAAATGTTTAGTTATAGGGTTTTTTAGTTTTTTACGGTCTCTTGGCGACATCCATAGTAAGTTGGATATTGGGCTTCTATGGACACCCATAATGGGGTTTCGTGGCATGCCTGGTATTTAGTAAGACTTGCTATGTGTGCTGCTCTGTAGTAATAGGCAAAATTAGGGCATCCTAATCCTCCGCTAATTTTGGGAAGATAGAGTGTATGTGTTTGTATTCGTGGCTTGGAAGATCCCCATATAAATGACAGTGATTTCCTTTGTAATATTCACAGATGATAATCTGGGATAGAAATTGGCAAGACTCTAAATAAATATAAAAGTTTTAGTAATAATGTCATTTTGACAGCATTTAATCTTCCAAACCACGATAACGGGAGATGTGACCATGATTTCATCAGATTTGTTAACTGTTTTATAATTGGGGGATAATTAAGTGAGAATAAGTCAGATAAGGATGGTGTGAGATGTATCCCTAAATATGGAATCGATTTGCTATTCCATGTGTAAGGGAGGCCAATTTTCGCAGATCTCAGTTCCAATTCCGAAAGGGATATGTTTAACGCTAAACATTTTTTAGGATTCATGAATAGACCAGTAATTTCTGCAAATTTATTGAGTATGGAAACGAGATTCGGGCCAGAAACTTGGGGTGATGAGAGAAATAAGAGGATATCATCCGCAAATAGACAAAGTTTGTGCTGATATCTGCCAAGTTCAATACCAGTTATAGTGGGGTCAGATCTGATCTTTTGTGCCAATGGTTCAATGAGTAAGGCAAATAATAAGAGGGATAAAGGGCATCCTTGCCGCGTGCCTCTCTCTATGATAAAAGGGTCTGAACTATAGCCTGCATATTTGACGTGTGCTTTAGGTTTGCTGTATAAAGCCATAACCCAGTTGGTGAAGTTAGGGCCGAAGCCCCATTTCTGCAGGGTATAATTCAGGTAGGGCCATGAGACAGAGTCAAAAGCTTTTTTAATGTCCAACGAGAGGAAGCAGGTTGGAATTCTGCGCATCTTACCAATGTGAGCCAAAAGGACTGCTCTGCGTACGTTATCTCCCGCTTGGCATGAGGGCATGAAGCCTACCCAGTCCCTATGTATAAGAGTGCCGATAATTTTGTTAAGACGGGCCACTAATATTTTGGCTATTACCTTAATATCTATATTTAGCATGGAGATGGGACGATAATTTGATCTTAGAGTGTCATCAGATAATGGCTTAGGAATCATACAAATTGTAGCAAATAGTGATTCTTGTCTAAAAGATTTATTTTGTACTAGGTCATTAAAAGCTTTTGCTAATAGGGGGGTTATAGTGTCGGTGAAGGTTCGATAGTACAGAGCTGAGAACCCGTCTGGACCAGGCCTTTTATTTATTTTTAACGTTTTGATTGCTGCTATCATGTCTTCATTAGTAATGGGTTCTTCTAGTAACTTTTTTTGAGATTCAGACATCTGGGGAAGATTAATATTTGAAAAGAAGGAGTCAGCCATATTTCTATTAAATGTATTTGTCTCTGTATATAATGCTTTAAGGTGAGTACTGAATTTTTTTACAATTTTGAGGAGGTTACTGCATTGTTGGCCAATTTGAGTCTTATAGGTTTGAAAGATTTATTGATAGAATTCAACACTCTTGCTAAAAATGTGCCTGTTTTATTGGATTTCATGTAAAATGCATGTTTGGTATTATATATTGATTTATTAGCAGATTCTGAGAGGAATAGGTCATATTCAAGTCAAGCTTTTTCAAAGCATCCTTTTGTTTTGGGAGTGGGGTTATTTTGAAATTCTGTGTAAGATGCATTGAACTTAGTTTCTAAGTGTCTTGCAAGTGCTATGCGTTCTCTTTTAAGTACCCCTAGTTGTTGTTGAAGTATTCCTCTCATAACCGGCTTGTGAGCTTCCCAAAGAGTGAGAGAAGAGATATCAGTATTTGTATTATGATCTAGATATTCTGTTAAGGCCTTCTCAATCGACAAGCGGTATGAGGGATGTTTAAGTAAAACATCTGGCAGGTACCAGGTGCGGTCATGTGCTCTAGGTAGAATAGATGCTATTGAGGTAAAGACTGCATTGTGATCTGACTGGGGAATAGGGATAATATTGGAGGCTATCAATTCAGGTACCATTCCTATTGTTACAAATATGTGGTCTATGCGGCTGAATGTTTGGTGTGGGTTTGAAAAATATGTATAATCTCTTTTCGTTGGGTTGGATTCTCTCCAGGAGTCGATTAGTTTATACTTATTGAGAAGTTGAGCGAGGGATCTACTGGCTTGATAACGTGGGGGGGAATATTGTGTTTTGTCCAGAAATGGTAGGAGGACATGATTGGAGTCTCCACATACAAATAGTGAACCCATTTTATGTGAATTAATAACTTGGAAAAGATGTGAAAGAAAAGGTAAAGGTCGGTGGTTAGGAGCATAGTATGAAACCACAGTTATTGGGGTGTCCATAATGTACCCTGTTAAAATTAGGTAGCGACCCTCTGGGTCTTTGATTTCAGAATGCAAAGTAAATTGTGTACTACGGTGAAATGCAATGAGTGTGCCACGTTGTTTAGTGGAAGCCGAAGCTGTGTATACTTGTGGGTATGAGGTACTATAAAATTTGGGAGTGGAAGCTGGAGTAAAGTGAGTTTCTTGCAAACACACAATATGTGCCTTTTTGGCTTGGAAAGAACGAAAGGCTTTTGTCTTTTTTTGCGGCACATTGAAACCTTGGACATTAAGGGATAAAATATTTATGGGAGCCATGGTAACCGGTACAGCAAACCGCACTTACCAAATGTTCCAGGGTAGTGGCTACTCGGCTCGATCCATGCGGAGTTAGTTGAAGTAGTTAGGAATGAAAATCCAGTACAATCTGTAAAAAAAAGGAAATAAAAAACAAAAAGAATAAAAAAAACAGGCATATGAAGATTTAGAAGTTTCCCTTGCCTGGGGTAAAAATTCCCAGACGAGTGGTAGGGGGCCCTCGTCTGATCCCCGCATATTTCCGCGAGGACCAGAGGAAAGCAGGTAGAGGCACATGTAACATCTGTGCACAGGGAGTCCGCTTTTTAAAAAAATAGAAAAAATCTATAGCCCAAATGTATGAATTATATATCCTGAATAAGTATATTTAGTAGGATCTTGAATTAAGCGTATTGGACGTTTCTCTGTGTAAGAGGAGATAATTGAGTATAGTATGTGGGGGGGGGGGGGATCTGGAATTTACTAAATGGGATGATACTAACAAAACTTGATATTACAGTAAAGTTCCAGAACCAAGATATGTTTTAACCTATGGGAATGTAGTCGGTCAATTATTGTATGTTTTAGATAAGCGGATCAGAATACACTTAAACGTGTATTTGTATAAACTATTTTCAACGTTGGCAATTTAATAAAAATTCATAATAGAGAAGGATTGCTTAACAATTAAACTGCAACAGGGGCCATATGGCCAAAAAGGATAAAAAAAGAAAAAGAAAAAAAAGAGATTGCAAACTTATTTTAGCAATAGTATAAGTTTGCTTCAATATTGTATGTGAAAATGAGGCAAAATTGATAAATGAGGGTAAAAAATAAATAAAGATGAAAATATTTGTTAAACAAATTAATGGATCCATTATTTTGGCAAGATCCAATAATGTTTTGTAGTAGATGAGGACCAGAATTGCCTCTAAAGTTAGAAAGCTTATTACTAGGTCAGAGAAAAATTTAGAAAAACATGTAGAGGAGATTTTGTTCAGCAATTGACTGCATTGCTGTTCTCCCATAAAATGTTAATTATATAGAAAAAGAAAAAGAAAAGGTTTTGCTAGCCAATTTCCATAGGTTTTATCATTAGCATATTTCAATCTTATGCAAGAATGAAGCAAAATTATTGCGATAAAAATGAATGAAACATTTTTTTTATTGCAGGACGGAAAGTTTGTTCCATAAGTCTATTTTCCGTTAGGGGTTAATAAATGTATTAGGGTTAGGAATGTTAGGAATGTCCCCAAGGTTTGGGACATTTACTGTTATGTCAGAAAGAATGTCAAGGTTTGAGTGAAGGAGGTTGT
Organism: Rana muscosa; assembly: GCA_029206835.1. NCBI lineage: Eukaryota > Metazoa > Chordata > Amphibia > Anura > Ranidae > Rana > Rana muscosa. The sequence continues at coordinate 607,596,490 of CM055118.1, forward strand.
TTCATCAGTTGTTGTCTTGCTGTTTTTGTACAGGATGCTGCAGCAGCCGTAGCAGTTAGAGGGGTGTCATCATAAAGTTCTGTCAGTCCATGGAGTTATCTTGAGCTTGGGGTGAAGCTGCAAATCGTCCTCTTTTGTGGGTATGCTGATTGCCATTATTCATCTCAGGTTGAGATGAATTGTGAAGAGATGAGGAAGAGGCGGCTCTTCTTCGTGATGATGATGCTGCTGAGGAGTTTTCTGTTAGGTTAAGATCCTGGAGTGCTTGCAGCAGCTCTTCTGGAGTTTTACAGGAGATTCTGGAACCTTTTTGAGTAAACCGCAGGGAGAAAGGGAATCCCCACTGATACTTAATACCATGACGTTGTAAGTCCATTAAGTGGGGTTTCATTGCACGTCTCTTTGAAATTATCAGTTGGAATAGGTCCGCAAAGATTTGGTAATTATGGCCCTGAAAAGTTAAGCTATTCTTTTCTCTGGCTGCGTCCAGGAGTTGTTCTTTTGTTTTATAAAAATTGAATTTTGCAATGATGTCCCGAGGGGGACCATCAGTTTTTTTGGCCATAAGAGCCCTATGGACTCTGTCCATCTCCAGCCGCTCCACAGGAATACCTGGATATAGCTCAGTCTTGGCATAACGCTGTTATGGTTGATTGTAAGTCTATTACTGTCTCAGGTATCCATCTGAAGCGCAGGTTTGACCTTCTAGCGCGGTTCTCATAATCTTCGAGTTTATTTTGTAAGGTAATATTTTCCTCTTTAAGGGTATCTAGTTCATATAGAAACTCCTGAGTAGAATTTTCAATGTCTTCTATTTTCATCTCCAGAGCTTCAGTGCGGTGCCCCAATTCTCTGATTTCCTTAGTTAGGTTATTGGTGATTTGTTCTGACGTTTGTTTTAAAGCTTTTTTCTCAAATTGTTTCAATATGCTTGAGGGAATTGTAGCATCTTGTTGTGATTCACCTGACATGTTTAGGTTTGTATCAGATTCAGAGTCTTCTGGGGAGAATAGTTTAGGCAGCTTACACTTGTTCCTCTTCTCTGAGGTGAGTGTCTCTGAGGTAAATGGCGCCTTATTAGTATTTGCTTTCACTGAGGTCCCGCTGTGAGGGTTGGTTTTGGACTTATTACGGGCACCTCCAAGAACCATTTTAGCATATAAATGTTCCCCTCACCTCTCTGGTTTGAAGTGTCTTGTTTGCGGGTGTTTGAATGTCTGCGGGCTTCCTTTGTTAGCGGTATTCTCCCCCTCACGGAGCGGAGCTCTAGCCCGACATTACCGCCATTCTAGCCTCCGCGCATGCGCCCACAGTAGATTTATTTCAATGACTATCCCCATTTCATGATGCTTATCTGGCAACATTTTTCCAACCTCCTGGGTGTCTGTTATTTGGACCACAGATTTTTCCTGTTAAGTCATAATACCTTAATCACAAGAGTCTTGCAGAGCATGGTACCGGTATCTTTGGAGACAATATACAGTAATTGGTTTCTATCAAATTGAAGTACTGAGGGATTCTGAAATTGTCATTTTGGTTAGGGAAAACAATTTGTATTTATAAGTTAAACCTTATCATGAAATAGCAATAAGAGATCATTTAAGTGTTGGCAGCTTTGTGAAATCAATAGACAAAAATACAGCATTTTATACTTAATTAGTCTGCTGGGGGAAAAAAAGCATTTTAATCATTAGTGTGAAAAACATATAAAAACGTTAGAGCATGCATTATAAAATGTATGAATTAAGGATTATTTGCAAATATTATATTTAAGTCAGCACCTGCAAATGAACCTGTAGTCAGCAAACAGTTTTGGATATTTGGGTAATGCGACTATTGTGTTTTGTGTTGGTGTAAATTGCTCTTAATGCAAATATACAGCAAAGGGAAGATACATTTGCATTTATAATAAAGTATAACTAAAGACAAAACTGTTTTTTTATTTTTGGATGGCGTGGAGAGGGGTTAGAAGCATAGGCGTGCGCAGGGAGTATGCCAGGTGTGTCTGGGCACACCCTATTCACCCCTGTGCGGCGTAGATTCCCCCTGCTGCCCGAGTCTGTGTCATTTACCAGTCGCTTCCTTTTCTGAATGAGCACAGTAAGTGATTGGTACAGATTGTTCTCTGTGTTAATTCATAACTGAAGCCTAGTAAACTATGTTTACTAAGCTTCAGTTTGTGAATGAACAATAAGCCACTCAGTACAGAGCACTTCCCATTGATTCACTGTCCAGTGAAGCTGACACTGCAGAGAAAGGGGCTGGGGAATCTCTGTCTTCAGCTCTTTTCTCTGTCACAAAAGTGAGGCATCAGGGGTCTGTTTAGACCCCTGATATTTCACCAAAGCCCCCAGTGGGGCTGCTAAAGGAAGTGTAAATAAAAAATACTGTAAAAAATAAATAAAAAATAAAACAACTAACACCGTTGACAGTTTAATACATTTTAAAATGTTTGTTTACATTTAGAAGTGTGTGTGTCTGTATATGTATGTGACAGCAGGAAGGTAAAGTCACCTGGTTGCATCCAGGGGGGTAGATATATTTCGCCCAGATTCAGGCTTTACGCCGACTTATACAACTAGGTGGAGAGTTGTATAAGCCCAGCTGAGGCTAGTGGGCTCATGGATGACTCATACCTCTAGGGAGAGTGTGGGGCGTCGTGCAGACAGGGAGTTGATGAGACCAGCTGAAGCTTGTCAGCTCATTTAGGCCTCTATAAGAACTCCCAGATTCATTAGGTGTTTGCTCATGCCTGGACCCAGACCTGTGTGGACTGTCTAGGGAGAGTGAACCCCTGTGCGGTGAGACAAAGCCTGTGTGGCTATTTGCTTGGACATTTAAAACCAGGGACTTAGGGACTAGGACAGCACTAGGCTGATCCCAGTTGTTAGTTAGGAAACCTGTATGTTTAGTCAGAGGTCAAGTTGACCAGGACTAATTTTATTTATGTTTCTTTTGCTTTGCTGTGTTTTGTCACTGTAAATAGAAAATAAACCGCACCTTTTTGATTTTGAAAACCACAACCTCCGTTTGCTGGGCCTGTTTTTGTGTGGGGAGCCCATCCCGGGGGTCACACACACCCGCTGCCGAGCTAACCCCCTCACAGTTGGTGGAGAATGCAGGCAGTTTTTTTTTAAGCCAGCATGGAGGAGATACTGAAGCAGCTGGCTCTAGCAAATGCCAATCAACAGCAGACAAATGCAGGTTTGCAAAAGAGCCTTGCAGCTCAACAACAGAACTTCGCAGCCCAGCAGCAAGCTCATCAACAGAGCCTTGCAGCCCAGCAGCAGACAAACGCAACTTTGCAACAGAGTCTGGAGGCTCAGCAACAAGCCCAGCAGCAAACTGAGGCCCGCTTCATAGACCTGTTGCAGAAGCAAGAGCAGAGACTACAACAACAGATGGAAGCAGTAATGCAGCAACGTCCGCAGACCAGTGAGGAAAGCCGTCCCACTAATACCGCGTCCTTTGGGGTGAGTCGTTTATTGACAAAAATGACTGGAGAGGATGATCCAGAGGTATTTTTGACCACATTTGAAAGGACCGCTGAAAGAGAAAAGTGGCCTGAGGAGCAGTGGGCTGGACTGGTGGCTCCTCTGTTAACTGGTGAATCGCAGAAAGCTTACTATGACCTAGAGCCTAACCAAGAAAAAGACTATGTGATGCTAAAAGCTGAAATTTTGGCAAGGCTGGGTGTCACCCAGGCTGTCCGGGCTCAGCGTGTGCATAACTGGACTTTCCAGCTTGGAAAACCCCCCAGGTCTCAAATGTATGATCTCATTCACCTGAGCAGAAAGTGGCTACAGCCAGAGACTTTGTCCGCACCAAAGATTGTGGAACGTGTTGTAATGGATCGGTTTTTGAGAGCTCTTCCTACTGCCATCCAAAAGTGGGTAAGCCATGGAGACCCAGAGACGGCCGATGGTCTTGTGGATCGTGTGGAGAAATACTTGGCTACAGAGAACCTGACGGCCTCTTCCAGAGACACTCGGACTTTCCACCCTAAGACCAGACCATCCCCAGGGGCGGATAAGAGGATTCCAAGGGGTGAGGGTGGAGAGAGTGAGAGGGTGGGAGCTCTACCCCAAGTTTGGCGAGAACAGCCTGGGAAATCAGCGGCTCAAGAGGCGGCAAGAAGGATCGTTTGCTACCGCTGCCGGCAAGCGGGACATATTGCAGCCAATTGCCCGGTTGTGGAGGAACCCATGCAGTGTGACTTTCTGACGGGCAGACGTCAGTCGCTGTGTGCGACAGTCGCATGCACTGCCATTCGAGGAACTGAGAAACATTTATGCAAAATGTGTGTTAATGGTAGAAATGTTGTGGTATTGCTGGATTCAGGTAGCCTTGTGACCCTGATAAAGGCTGAGTTAGTTAAAACAGAGGTCTTTGGGAATAGCAAGGTAGCTGTTATTTGTGTGCATGGGGACACCCGAGAGTATCCAGTGACTACAGTGTGTTTCGAGACCCCCAAAGGTACCCTCTCTCATCCAGTGGGCTTAGTATCTCAGTTACCGCATGACGCCATTGTGGGAAGGGATTTTCCGAAGTTCTGGGAACTGTGGGATGATCCTGAGCCCCCCACTGGTGCCCCTATGTACCAGGAATGTGATAGCCAGAACTCCCCTGAGAGTGGTGAGGACTCTCCGGAATTTCCCTTATCAGTATTGGCAGGGGAGACTCAAGAAACTGGAGAGGAGCCCACCTCCTCAGACGAAAACCTACCGTCTGTGGAGTTTTCTGATCTTGAGGTTCACAGGGAAAACTTTGCCACAGAACAGTTGAAAGACCCCGCCCTAATAAAGGCACGGGAAAACGTAGTGAAAATAGATGGCGAGTTAGTGAACCCAGATAATACCTGCACTTACCCATACTTCAGCGTAGAGAAGGACCTACTGTATCGGGTGGCAAAAAGGGCAGAAGAAACCATTGAGCAGCTTGTGGTGCCCAAACCTTACAGGAAGTTGGTGTTGGAGTTGGCCCATGGGCACATTCTTGGAGGTCATCTGGGGACAGAGAAAACCCGAGAGAGGGTATTACAGAGATTCTATTGGCCGGGGGTGATGAAGGACATAGAAAATTATTGTTCCTCCTGCCCTGTGTGTCAGAGGTCGGCCCCGATGCCACATTTCCGTAGCCCGCTGGTCCCTCTACCCATCATTGAGGTCCCGTTTGAGAGGATCGCCATGGATTTGGTAGGGCCTATAATCAAGTCCGCTAGGGGGCACCAGTACATATTAGTTATAATGGACTATGCCACCCGTTATCCAGAAGCGATCCCTCTCCGAAATACCTCGGCCAAAACCATAGCCAAAGAGCTATCTCTTGTGTTTAGCCGGGTGGGTATTTGTAAAGAACTGCTTACGGACCAAGGTACACCCTTTATGTCCCGGGTTATGAAGGAGCTGTGTAAATTGTTCAAAGTGACGCAATTACGTACATCTGTGTATCACCCCCAAACCGATGGGCTGGTTGAAAGATTCAACAAAACCCTAAAACAAATGTTGAAGAAAGTGTTGGATAGAGATGGAAAGGATTGGGACTGTCTACTTCCTTATCTGATGTTTGCTATTAGGGAGGTGCCCCAATCCTCTACGGGATTCTCCCCCTTTGAGTTACTGTATGGGAGACACCCAAGAGGGCTGTTGGATATTGCCAAGGAAACTTGGGAAAGTGAGAGTTCTCCCCACAGGAGTGTGATTGAGCATGTCGCCCTGATGCAAGACCGAATTGCACAGGTAATGCCCATCGTGAAGGAACATTTGGCCCAAGCGCAGTTAGCACAGCAGAGAGTGTACAACCGTGGAGCCAAGACCCGTACCTTTTCCCCGGGGGATAGGATACTGGTACTTGTCCCTACGGTTGAAAGTAAATTCCTTGCCAAATGGCAAGGCCCCTATGAGATAATGGAAAAAGTGAGCGAAGTGAATTACAAGGTCAGACAACCAGGAAGGCGAAAGCCCGAACAGATCTATCACGTTAATCTGTTGAAAGCCTGGAGGGATAGAGAGTCCCTAGTCGCAGACACTTGGTCACCAGCTCAAACTGGTTGCGTGATTCCTGAGGTTGGAATAGCAGCCACCTTGTCACAACCCCAACAACAGGAGGTTAAGGAGTTTGTGCTTCGCAACAAGGAGGTATTCTCTGAGCTGCCGGGACAAACATCTGGGGTAGAGCATGACATCATTACCCCGCCCGGTGAAAGGGTGAAGTTAAAACCCTATCGGATCCCAGAGGCCCGACGGGAGGCAATACGGGAGGAAGTACAGAAAATGCTGAACTTAGGGGTGATAGAGGAGTCCCAAAGTGATTGGTCTAGTCCCATTGTGTTGGTGCCTAAACCGGATGGGAGCTGGCGATTTTGTAACGATTTTCGTCAGTTGAACAAAGTTACAAAATTTGACACCTACCCCATGCCACGTATAGATGAGTTGATCGACCGGCTGGGAACAGCCCGATACATGACGACTCTTGACCTCACAAAAGGGTATTGGCAAATCCCCCTGGCCAAGTCGGCCAAAGAGAAAACCGCATTTGTAACCCCAGACGGGGCGTTCCAATATAAAAGAATGCCGTTCGGGTTACAGAATGCGCCGGCCACATTCCAGCGGAAAATGGACCAGATGCTGAGGCCCCATCGGAAGTATGCTGCGGCTTACCTGGATGACGTAATTGTCCATAGCACAGATTGGGCCTCACATCTGCCAAAAGTGCAAGCAGTCCTGGACTCTGTTCGGGAAGCGGGGTTTACGGCTAACCCCAAGAAGTGTACCATTGGGCAGGAGGAGGCCAAATATCTTGGGTACACCATTGGGAGGGGAGTAATAAAACCCCAACTCAACAAAGTCGAGGCCATCCAGAGTTGGCCACGTCCCAACAGCAAGAAGCAGGTACGAGCCTTTCTGGGAATCGCTGGGTATTATCGGCGATTCATTCCCCACTTTGCTTCTAAGGCTGTGCCCCTAACCAACCTGACGAAGGGGAAAGGGTCGGTCATGATTAAATGGACCCCCGAGGCTGAGGCAGCATTCCAATTCTTGAAACAAGCCTTATGTAGCCAGCCAGTGTTGTACTCACCCGACTTCTCTAAAGACTTTGTCGTACAAAGTGATGCGTCAGATGTGGGGTTAGGAGCAGTATTGTCCCAGGTCTGGAACGGGGAAGAGCACCCAGTCATTTACCTCAGCAGGAAGTTGAAGTCCCATGAGGTAAATTACGCCACCGTTGAAAAGGAGTGTTTAGCGGTGAAGTGGGCTCTAGATTCCCTTCGGTACTACCTGCTAGGTAGGCACTTTGACATGGTTACGGATCACGCTCCGTTAAAGTGGATGGCTCAAAACAAGGAAACAAATAGAAGAGTGAATAGGTGGTTCCTGGCCCTCCAGGAATTCAACTTCACAGTAAAGCATCGCCCTGGCATTCAAATGGGGAATGTGGATGCTTTGTCTCGAGTACATGAATGCCTGATTGCTGGTGTTCCAACCCCGAGGTTAAAACAAGAGGGGGGGGGTATGTGACAGCAGGAAGGTAAAGTCACCTGGTTGCATCCAGGGGGGTAGATATATTTCGCCCAGATTCAGGCTTTACGCCGACTTATACAACTAGGTGGAGAGTTGTATAAGCCCAGCTGAGGCTAGTGGGCTCATGGATGACTCATACCTCTAGGGAGAGTGTGGGGCGTCGTGCAGACAGGGAGTTGATGAGACCAGCTGAAGCTTGTCAGCTCATTTAGGCCTCTATAAGAACTCCCAGATTCATTAGGTGTTTGCTCATGCCTGGACCCAGACCTGTGTGGACTGTCTAGGGAGAGTGAACCCCTGTGCGGTGAGACAAAGCCTGTGTGGCTATTTGCTTGGACATTTAAAACCAGGGACTTAGGGACTAGGACAGCACTAGGCTGATCCCAGTTGTTAGTTAGGAAACCTGTATGTTTAGTCAGAGGTCAAGTTGACCAGGATTTATTTTATTTATGTTTCTTTTGCTTTGCTGTGTTTTGTCACTGTAAATAGAAAATAAACCGCACCTTTTTGATTTTGAAAACCACAACCTCCGTTTGCTGGGCCTGTTTTTGTGTGGGGAGCCCATCCCGGGGGTCACACACACCCGCTGCCGAGCTAACCCCCTCACAATATATATATATATATATATATATATATATATATATATATAGTGACAGCAGGCAGGTAAAATCACCAGGTTGCATCCAGGATGGAAGTTATATTTGTCCTAGATTCAGGCTTTATGCTGATTTATACTACTAGGGGGAGTGCTGGGAGTCTTGCAGGGGAAGAGTTAATGAGCCCAGCTGAAGTAAGTGGGCTCGTTAGGGCCTCTACAAGAACTCCCTGCATGCTAAGGGAGATGCTCCAACCTGGAACCAGATCTGTGTGGATAGTCTGGGGAGTGTGATCTCTGTGTGGTGAGCCAAAGCCTGTGTGGTTAGTGCTAAGAACTTCTAAAAGGAGGGAGCTAGGGACTGGGACAGCACAAGGCTGTACCCAGTTGTTAGTTAGGGACACCAACGTGTGTAGTGAGCGGTCAAGTTGACCAGGATTTCTTTTCCTGTTTCTTTTGTTTTTGCTGTATTTTTTTTGTCTGTATATAGTTCAAATAAAACCACACCCTTTTGTTTTATCCTACCACTGTCTGCTGTGCCTGTTTTTGTGTGGTGAACCCATCCAGGGGGTCACACACACCCGCTGCTGAGTTAACCCCCTCACAATATATATATATATATATATATATATACACACACACACACACACACACACACACACACACACACACACACACACACAAACAGGCATGTGTTTGAGCTTTGGGGTGCTCACCCTAATGCAATAGTCTGCACAAATCAATGATTAGAAGGCTTGCCAGTTTTTATTGCTGTCTGGGCCCCTGTTAACCACTTCAGTCCCGGAAGATTTTACCCCCTTCACGACCAGGCCATTTTTTCGCGATATGGCACTGTGTTACTTTAACTGACAATTGCGTGGTCGTGTCACGCTGTACCCAAATAAAATGTATGTCCTTTTTTTTTAAATCACAAATAGAGCTTTCTTTTGGTGGTATTTGATCACCTTTGCGGTTTTTATTTTTTGCACTATAAACAAAAAAAGAGTGACAATTTTGTAAAAAAACAACAATATTTTTTACTTTCTTCTATAAAACATATCCAACATTTTTTTTTAAAACAGCTAATTTCTTCATCAATTAAGGTCTGATTCACACCTATGCAGGTTGCAGTTTGCATATTCCAGGTGCATTTTGCGTTTTTCAATACACATTTTGGATCCATTGAAGTCTATGAAACCAAAAACCAGAAAAAGTCCCTGGTCCTTTTCATAAAAAGCACAGATGTGATCTACATCCATAGGAAACCATGTTAAATGCACTGTAGTGTGTTTCTGCAAAACTGAAAATGCACAAAAAAATGCATAGGTGTGAACCAGGCTATAGGCCAATATGTATTCTGCTACATACTTTTGGTAAAAAAAAATCCCAATAAGCATATATTAAATGGTTTGCGCTAAAGTTATTGCGTCTACAAACAATGGGAAATTTTTATGCCATTTTTTTTTACTAGTATTGGCAGCAATCAACGATTTTTAGCAGGACTGCGACATTGCGGCGGACAAATTGGACACCTAACTGACACTTTTGACACTTTTTTGTGAACCAGTGTCATTATTACAGTGATCAGTGCTAAAAATATGCAATGTTACTGTACTAATGGCACTGGCAGGGAAGGGGTTAACACCAGGGGCAATCAAAGGGTTATATGTGTCCCTAGGAGGTGCTTTCTAACTGTGTAGGGGGTGGACTGACTGGGTGAACACAGAGATCTGTTCCTGGTTAGCAGTAACACAAGATTATTGTGTTCTCCCCTGTCAGAACGGCATTCTGCCTTGTTTACATAGACAGATTTGCCATTCTGCTGCCTCTCTGGGAAACAATTGGTGGGTAACATCAGACATCGTGTCTGCCAGACCCGCTGATTGGTGCCCCCCGCTGTCTATTGCACGAAATGACGTACAAGTACACCGTTTCGCGCAATAGAGCCACCCTACCTCAGTATATGTGCGGTGGGCGGTCTTTAAGTAGTTAAAGAGATTCACCCTCTCTTTTTGTCCTGTTTGCCATCATCGTTGAAAGTGAAAGTAGAACAAAATCCCAATTTTTGGGTTGTCCTCAAAAAAAGTAAAAGGGGGAAAATCTTCCAATGGGGTCACTAGTTCTGGTGACCTGCAGGTCTCCAAGGAAGTCCCTTAACTTGGAGGGATTTGCTCTCACTCCCTAATTGGCTATGGGACAGGAAGTGAAGGGAAATTTCTGCAATGGGACACAGATGGAGAAAACAAATCTGACAGGGTTATAACCCCCCTTACTCTGCCCAAAATGAAAAAAAAAAGTTTTGCATATAGTTCTACTTTAAGTGTACAGTAGGTCAGCTTCACACTGAGTTTTAGATGTAGCCAGTAAATTTAATCACCTATCTCCTTTTTAACCACTTAAGCCCCGGACCATTTGGTAGCTAAAGGACCAGAGGTGAATTCAGAATTTTGCACTGCGCTGCTTTAACTGTAAATTGTGCGGACATGCAATGTTGTACCCAAACGAAATTTGCGTCCTTTTCTTCCCACAAATAGAGCTTTCTTTTAATGGTATTTGATTGCCTCTGCGATTTTTATTTTTTGCGATATAAACGGAAAAAGACCGAAAATTTTGAAAAAAAATTATATTTTCTAATTTTTGTTATAAGAAAAATCGAATTAACTCAATTTTAGTCATACATTTAGGCCAAAATGTATTCAGCCACATGTCTTTAGTAAAAAAAATGTCAATAAGCGTATATTTATTGGTTTGCGCAAAAGTTATAGCGTTTACAAACTAGGGTACATTTTCTGGAATTTACACAGCTTTTAATTTATGACTGCCTATCTCATTTCTTGAGGTGCTAAAATGACAGGGCAGTACAAAACCCCCCCAAATGACCCCATTTTAGAAAGTAGACACCCCAAGGAAATTGCTGAGAGGCATGTTGAGCCCATTGAATATTTTTTTTTGTCCCAAGTGATTGAATAATGACAAAAAAAAAATTACAAAAAGTTGTCACTAAATGATATATTGCTCACACATGCCATGGTTATATGTGGAATTGCACCCCAAAATACATTCTGCTGCTTCTCCTGAGTATGGGGATACCACATGTGTGGGACTTTTTAGGAGCCTAGCCACGTACGGGACCCCAGAAACCAAGCACCGCCTTCAGGATTTCTAAGGGCGCAAATTTTTGATTTCACTCCTCACTACCTATCACAGTTTTGAAGGCCATAAAATGCCAAAATAGCACAAAACCCCCCCAAATGACCCCATTTTAGAAAGTAGACACCCCAAGGAAATTGCTGAGAGGCCTGTTGAGCCCATTGAATATTTTTTTTTTTTGTCCCAAGTGATTGAATAATGACAAAAAAAAAAAAAAAATTACAAAAAGTTGTCACTAAATGATATATTGCTCACACATGCCATGGTTATATGTGGAATTGCACCCCAAAATACATTCTGCTGCTTCTCCTGAGTACGGGGATACCACATGTGTGGGACTTTTTAGGAGCCTAGCCACGTACGGGACCCCGGAAACCAAGCACCGCCTCCAGGATTTCTAAGGGCGCAAATTTTTGATTTCACTCCTCACTACCTATCACAGTTTTGAAGGCCATAAAATGCCAAAATAGCACAAAACCCCCCAAATGACCCCATTTTGGAAAGTAGACACCCCAAGCTGTTTGCTGAGAGGCATGGTGAGTATTTTACAGCTCTCATTTGTTTTTGAAAATGAAGAAAGAACTTTTTTTTTTTTTTCTTTTTTTTTTTCAATTTTCAAAACTTTGTGACAAAAAGCGAGATCTGCAAAATACTCACAATACCTCTCAGCAAATAGCTTGGGGTGTCTACTTTCCAAAATGGGGTCATTTGGGGGGGTTTTGTGCTATCTGGGCATTCCATGGCCTCCGAAACTGTGATAGGCAGTGAGAAGTGAAATCAAAAATTGACACCCTTAGAAAGCCTGAAGGCGGTGCTTGGTTTTTGGGGTCCCGTACGCGGCTAGGCTCCCAAAAAGTCTCACACATGTGGTATCCCCGTACTCAGGAGAAGCAACAGAATGTATTTTGGGGTGTAATTCCACATATGCCCATGGCATGTTTGAGCAATATATCATTTAGTGACAACTTTGTGCAAAAAAAAAATAAAAAATTGTATTTTTTCCGCAACTTGTGTCAACATATAAAATATTCCATGGACTCGACATGCCTCTCAGTATATAGCTTGGGGTGTCTACTTTCCAAAATGGGGTCATTTGGGGGGGTTTTGAACTGTTCTGGCATTTTATACACAACATTAGGAAGCTTACATCCACTCTTCTAACCACTTGAAGACAAAGCCCTTTTTGACACTTTTTGTTTGCAAGAAAATTATGTTGAACCCCCAAACATTATATATATTTTTAAAGCAAAGGCCCTACAGAATAAAATGGTGGGTGTTGCATGTTTTTTTTCTACACAGTATTTGCGCAGCGATTTTTCAAACGCATTTTTTGGGGAAAAAATACACTTTTTTAATTTTAATGCACTAAAACACACTATATTGCCCAAATGTTTGATGAAATAAAAAAGATGATCTGAGGCCGAGTACATAGATACCAAACACGACATGCTTTAAAATTTTGCACAAACGCGCATTGGCGACAAACTACATACATTTTTAAAAGCCTTTAAAAGCATTTACAGGTTACCCCGTTAGATTTACAGAGGAGGTCTACTGCTAAAATTACTGCCCTCGATCTGACCTTCGCGGTGATACCTCACATGCATGGTGCAATTGCTGTTTACATATGACGCCAGACCGACACTTGCGTTCGCCATTGGGCAAGAGCAGGGCAGGACAGGGGTGCTTTTTTTTTTTTTTTTTTTTTTTTTTTATTATTAATTTTGCTTTTCTATTTTATTTTTAAACTGTTGCTTCCATATTTATTTATTTTTATCACTTTTATTGTTATCTCAGGGAATGTAAATATCCCCTATGATAGCAATAGGTAATGACAGGTACTCTTTTTTGAAAAAACTGGGGTCTATTGGACCCTAGATCTTTCCTCTGCCCTCAAAGCATCTGACCACACCAAGATCGGTGTGATAAAATGCTTTCCCAATTTCCCAATGGCGCTTTTTATATCCGGGGGGGGACATTCCCTCCCACTGCTTGTAAAAGCAGTCCAGAGGCTAATTAGCCACTAGGATTGCTTTTACATGAAAGCCGGCCGCTGGCTGAAAAGAATGATACCAAGATGATACCTAAACCCGCAGGCATCATTCTGGTATAAACATTCAAAGTCCAGCAACATACCAGTACGTTGCTGGTCCTTGTTGGACATGTATTGTAATCTTTTTTTTCATGCAGCCTGTTGGCTGAACGAAAAAAAAAGATTGATCGGTGGGTATGCCCACCATTAGAATACCACCCTTCATCCACCCACTTCTAATGATGGGCATACATGCACCATTTATATATGCCGAAGCATGGGGGCATCTTCTCGCAAAAGTTATGCCGCGTACACATGGTCAGAGTTTTCCACGGGCAAGCCTCCGTCGGAATTTCGACCATATATACGCGGCATTAGGAGCAAAATCGCTCCTCCGCTCCTGCTGCCCCAATGCTTCGGCATATATGCTTTTTTTTTTTAACTGTGGTGGTGAAATCACCTCCTACAGCACTGGAGTCGCAGGGATCAGGCCTGTCTCTGCGAACGCTGCAGTTATGTGTGTTGTGTTTTGCAAGTGACAGTGATCGATCGATACTGCACTTCGGTGGCCTGGGCTGGACGGAGGGGCAAAACGCAGGTGCTAGCAGGTATCTGGGCTGATCCCGCTAACACTGCGTTTTTGGGAACCCTAAACTGCTGGGGACGCTAGTATAGATCTGATCAGATCAGATATTGATCTGATCAGATACTATACAACTAAGGGGGGTGTATGCTTCACGCGTGAGTGTTAGCGTTACTGGCACTAACCTGACGCTGCCTGGGGTGTGACGCAGACCCTCTCTGACGCTAAAACCTAATTGATATCACCCGCCGGGCGATCAGGGGGTTAAACCTTTATTGGGTTATATATACGGCGGGTGCCCTGACACTATAAAAAGCAAACTAACTAACCAGCGTCACCCGTAACACTTATATGATGATCACTGGTGAAAGGGTTAACTAGGGGCAATTAGGGGGTTAAAACCTTTATTAGGTAATATATGGGGGTACCTGACGCTATATAAAAACCTGACGGCGAACCTAAAAAAAAATTACTGGCTATCTATCGGCATCACCGACACTAAGACAACGATCATAAAAACGATTGCTTAGCGACAGTGGTGATAGGGGGTGAAAGGGTTACCTGGGGGGCGATCAGGGGGTTAAACCTTTATTAGATAATATATGGGGGTACCTGACGCTATAAAAACCTGCGGCGAACCTAAAAAAAATTACTGGCTACCGATCAGCATCACCGACGCTAAGACATCGATCAGAAAAATGATCGAATAGTGACGGCGGTGCTAGGGGGTGAAAGGGTTACCTGGGGGGTGATCAAGGGGGTTACACCTTTATTAGGTAATATATGGGGGTACCCGACGCTATAAAAACCTGCGGCGAACCTAAAAAAAATTACTGGCTACCGATCAGCATCGCCGACGCTAAGACATCGATCAGAAAAATTATCGCTTAGTGACAGTGGTGATAGGGGGTGAAAGGGTTACCTGGGGGGGCGATCAAGGGGGTTAAACCTTTATTAGGTAATATATGGGGGTACCCGACGCTATAAAAACCTGCGGCGAACCTAAAAAAAATTACTGGCTACCGATCAGCATCACCGACGCTAAGACATCGATCAGAAAAATGATCGCATAGCGACGGCGGTGCTAGGGGGTGAAAGGGTTACCTGGGGGGTGATCAAGGGGGTTAAACCTTTATTAGGTAATATATGGGGGTACCCGACGCTATAAAAACCTGTGGCGAACCTAAAAAAAATTACTGGCTACCGATCAGCATCGCCGACGCTAAGACATCGATCAGAAAAATTATAACTTAGTGACAGTGGTGATAGGGGGTTTAAGGGTTACCTGGGGGGCGATCAAGGGGGTTAAACCTTCATTAGGTAATATATGGGGGTACCCGACGCTATAAAAACCTGCGGCGAACCTAAAAAAAATTGCTGGCTACCGATCAGCATCACCGACGCTAAGACATCGATCAGAAAAATGATTGCTTAGTGACGGCGGTGCTAGGGGGTGAAAGGGTTATCTGGGGGGTGATCAGGGGGTTAAACCTTTATTAGGGGGGGTTAGGGGGCTACACTGGACCTAAAACTAAATGTAGTGACACTTTTACAGTCACAAATGTCACTGATTGCAGTGATCACTAAATAAATGGTCACTGCAATCAGTGACACTGTGACTGGGGGCTGGGGGGGTCTGGGGGGTGATCTGGGGGTGTCTGGGGGGGCCTGGGGGGCGATTTATGTGCCTATGTGTCCTGGTGTCAGTGTGCTGTTTTGTGTACTAACCTGCATCTTCTCCTGTACGGCGCTCGGTATATGTGAGCGCCCCAGGAGAGATGACATCACTTCCTCCTTCCTGGCAGGCAGGGGAAGCTCTCTCATTCACCGGGAGCGATCGAGAGGGGGTGGCCGGAATCGAACGGCCGTCCCCTCATGCCGGATCGCTCCCGAAGGTAAAACGACCACCCACTGTAAAGAAGGGGGGTCCGATCGGACCCCCCAACTATACAAAGGCAATCACGTATATGTACGTGATTCTGCCTGTCGGTGCCATTCTGCTGACGTATATTTATAGTGGGCGGTCGTTAAGTGGTTAAAAACAGTTAAAGAATATCTAAACCCCTAAACAATAATGTAATATATTTCATTTTAACAATCCTTAGATGCGATGGCTGCATTTGTTTTCTATTTTTATTCTTTTCCCCCTTTATTTGCACATGTCATCGGGTCAGTAACACACGTCCTGTCTTAGGGTGTCTCTAGTCTGGAGGGGGAGCAACAGAGACACGTTTGGACAGCAGCATTATCAGTCTGTAGAGAGGGTACTGTTAGATGCACTAGCAGATTTAGATGGATTTAACTAACAAAAGTGGTTGTAAACCTCAGATATGAAAGATAAACAAAGCATATCCCTCCATAGCAGTGGCGGAATTATCAGAGTTGCATCAGTCGCACTTGCGACTGGTCCCTGCAGTTCCACCACTTCAGGGGGGCCCGCCGTCCGCCCATTTGCCAGTGTGAGGGGCCGGCCATTATGGCTGTGCTGTGGTATCCGGAGGCCTGCTGCGGCAGCGCCATCTGGCCGTTCGTTACGCCGTGGGGAGGGAAGCTTTTGCCCGCTGAGGGGAGAGAACACAGGCTGAGAGACACTCTGGACCACCCCGTCCCGCCCTGCCTAACCTATCCAGAGAGAGAGAATGTAGGGAGGCAGGGCAGACACTGAAAACTAAAGTCAGCTGACACAAATCGAGTGAAGGGGAGGGGCTCTCCCCATGAGGAAAGGCATCCCTGGAGGCACGGTGACGGAAGTAAGTGACAAATTGCAGTGCAATCGATCCATCCCAACCTCCACCACCTCTGCTTCTTACTGATCCCATCCCTACCCCCCCATCACTTCTACAACAGAGGTGATGTGGGGATAGAGATAAGATCAGTGGTGGAGGATGGGATCAGTAAGAGGCAGAGGTGGTGGTGGGAGAGGTTGGCATCACCGCTGCCACCCCCCTCAAGTACCACCGCTGCCACCCCCAAGTACCACTGCTACCACCCCCCTCAAGTAACACCGCTGCCACCCCCCAAGTACCACCGCTGCCACCCCCCAAGTACCACCACTGCCACCCCCAAGTACCACTGCTGCCACCCCCCTCAAGTACCACCGCTGCCACCCCCCTCAAGTACCACCACTGCCACCCCCCTCAAGTACCACTGCTGCTACCCCCTCAAGTACCACCGCTGCCACCCCCCTCAAGTACCACCGCTGCCACCCCCTCAAGTACCACCGCTGCCACCCCCTCAAGTACCACCGCTCCCTTCCCCCTCAACATCACCACAGCCACCCCCCTCAAGTACCACTGCTGCCACACCCCTCAATTACCACCGCTGCCACCCCCCTCAATTACCACCGCTGCAACCACCCTCAACACCACTACTGCCACCCCCCAAGTATCACCGCTGCCACCCCCTCAAGTATCACTGCTGCCACCCCCCTCAAGTATCACCACTGCCACCCCCCCTCAAGTATCACCACTACCACCCCCTCAAGTACCATTGCTGCCACACCCCCCCTCAACTACCGCCGTTGTCACACTCCTCAAAAAAAAGTATCAAAATCATGCTTTTTTTGTCCGCTGCTTTTTTCCTCTGCTATCACTTCTGACGAGTTTTCCTGACACCAAGAGAAAAAAGATGACAGGGGAGGGAGCTCCAGCTGATTGACAGCTCTAGTTTTGTGCCTGTGTGCTGTGTGAAGGGGGATATGTCCTTTCCCTCCAATCAGCTTTCAGAGTTATCCTCACTGAGCTCTGCAGAGTGTAACCTCAGCTCTCTGCTCTTCTATCATTTCAGACAAGCTGTATAAATTCAGCACTTTGAACGGATGCTGAGAAGAGAATATTGCAGATAAATGGGTACAACTTATGTAGGGGGTTTTGTTTTACCTCTGTGCATCACCCGAGGATAGTGACTTCATTGGGTATATGAACCAGGCCTCAATAAATAAAGGTTGACCATTGTAAGTACAACTATCAGTGTTAAATGGTTTGTCTCACCCCTCTATTGCCGCGTACACACGATCAGACATTCCGACAACAAAAACGTGGATTTTTTTCCGACTGACTTTTGCTCAAACTTGTCTTGCATACACACAGTCACACAAATGTTGTCAGAAATTCAGATCGCCGAGAACGAGCCGAGAAAAAGAAAGTTCACTGATTCCGAGCATGCGTCTAATTGATTCCGAGCATGCGTAGGATTTTTGTGTGTCGGAATTGGCTACACACGATCAGAATTTCCGAGCAAAACTTTTGTTGTCGGAAAAATTGAGAACCAGCTCTCAAACATTTGTTGTCGGAAATTCCGACAGCAAATGTCCGATGGAGCCTACACATGGTAGGAATATCCGACCAAAAACTCACATCGAACATTTGTTGTCGGAAATTCCGACCGTGTGTACGCGACATGACTGTCATGTTTGCTGGACAGCTTGATCTGTTGAAGAAAGTAAAAAAAAAAAGCGACTTCCTGAGAGGATCACCGGGAGAAAATAAAGGGAACAAAAAGCTTAAAGAAATTTAATGCAGCCACAATGTCTAATGCCTTGTACACACGATCAGATTTCCGATGGAATAAAATCCGATGGAATTTTCCGTTGGAATTCCGATGAAGCTGACTTCCATCAGTCTTGCATACACACTGTCAGACTAAATTCCGACCGTCCAAAATGCTGTGACGTAAAACACTCCGACGAGCCGAGAAAATGAAGTTCAATGATTCTGAGCATGCGTCGACTTGATTCTGAGCATGTGTGGATTTTTCTCCGATGGAATTCCACACAGATGATCGGAATTTCCCATCTGATTTTTTTCCATCGGAATAAATTAAAACATGTTCTATTTTTTTACACCGATGGAAAAAAGTCCGATGGGGCCCACACACGATCGGAATTTCCGATGAAAAAAGTCCACAGGGCATTAGAATTGGTGAGCTACAATATTACATTTTTGTTTTTGGGTTTAATACTATTTTAAGGACTTACCTCTGTTTTGTGCCGCAGGGCAATTTTAAAATAGTTACGTCCACCTAGACTTAATCAGAGGCTGATTGTTGGATGTTGGGACTGTTTGAAGATAAAGATAAAACTGTATTGAGTAAATCAGTAATGCATATGTAAAAAAAAATATTATTGTGTGTTTTTTGCACAACAGCTATCATTTCAGTTACTCAAATCCATACATAGAAAATTACACTAAAAATGTTTTATACTTTATATGTTTCTAATATATGTCTACTAAGCAGTTGCCACCAAAGAGAATGAATTACTATTTATGGAAAAAACTTTTATTACAAAATCTCTAAAATAACATAACCTTATTAAAATCACATATGGCCATTATCAGGCCAGAAATCTATTGCACACATCAATATACATATGAGGTTGATACTTTTGCAATATTACATATCTCTTTGTACAGTTTGATATTCAGCAGATAATTTGCGTGGGCATCGTACATCCAACATGTTTCTAGATTTATTAATTAATTTCTTCCTCAGGGATAATCAGATACCTTTAAGTTTATCAAGATTATTACCACTTCTCATAGTGTCTGCCTATATCAACCTTCACTTTGCTTGTGAACAGGGGTGATTTAATGCAAGGATCATAAACCTCCCATATTATGGAAAGGGGACTCATTAAAAATACACAAAGCCCATTTTCCACTGCTGTTTACTCCAGCCAAGGCTGTACACGTCTGCTCCTCAGCATATCTCACATGATTATACAACCCCACACCAAAATTCCCCCTCCACCAAATTATTTGGACCAGTGCACAAAGCAAGGTCCATAAAGACATGGATGAGCGAGTTAGGGGTGGAGAAACTTGACTGGCCTGCAGAGAGTCCTGATCTCAACCTGATAGAACTTTGGGATGAATTAGAGCAGATACTGCAAGCCAGACCTTCTGGTCCACATTAGTGTCTGACCTCACCAATGTGCTTCTGGAAGAATCAAACATTCCCATAGACACACTCCTAAACCTTGTGGACAGCCTTCCCAGAAGAGTTAAAGCTGTTATAGCTGCAAAGAGTGGGCCAACTCAATATTGAACCATACGGACTAAGACTGGGATGCCATTAAAGTTCATGTGCGTGTAAAGGCAGACATCACAATACTTTTGGTAATATAGAGTATGTCAAGGTAATGTACACTAAAACCCTTCATTATACTGTGCATTGCGAAACACATACTGTAAGTGTAAATAGGATCTAAGATTAGTGCGTGGGTGGGATTTTTTTCTTCTTTTTTTTTTGCAAAGTTTAATTCAGTTAAATTCTGAGCACTTCAGGATTTATTAACAACAGTAGTCAGATTGGTGAAGCATGTTCCCTGATTCTACATCTCAGCATCCCTGGTGAGAGAGCTGTCCATAAAACTGGCAATATGAGAGGTGTCAACTCCAGGTATGATCTTCATTGAATGGTTACATTCACCCAATTTGGACTAATGTAAATATGCACATATCATACCTGAGGGACAGCTGGGGAAGCTGACAATCACTGTAGTAGTCAGTGCTATTGCAGTGATTGTTGCTATCTTCCTGGTTCTGTGCCAAGCAACTGTCCCGCTGCACACCAACTACAGGGAGTCACCTGCTCAGCACTGCTACTATTCACATAACACCTTGTATACAAGCCTTCCTCTGATTGGATGAGGTGGATCGTAGACGTGGTGATGTCACAATCTCCTTTTCCTACAAAAAAATACAATGGTAAATGGTATCAGTGCCCAATGACCCCCTGTGATTAATATGTTTTGGGTAAGCCGCTTGACAAATGACCCAGAAAATTGTGGCAATCACTGTAGTAGCAGCGACTACTACAAAGATTATCAGTTTCCACCATGGTCCCTCAGGTGAGAAATATGAACGCTTACAGTGTTTCAAGGTGGACCAATGTAACTATGTAATTAAGATGAAACTTGGAGTTCAAATTGAAGCAGAGGGTCTTTCAGATTAGTGACAGGGGGTCATTTCACTAAGAGTTAAATATCAACAAATAAAAAGCAATAAAATAGCTCTTGCGTTAAATCAGTTTTGAAAGTGCAATTCACTAAGAATTGTGCTGTAAATAACTACTACGGTAGTTTTGATAATGGTATAATTAACGCATATTTTCATTCAGTAATTTATTGCATTGAGCTTGTTGCTAAGGAGTGGGCCGGAAAGCAGGCAACTGAGTCCTTAACAACAGATGACTCATCAGCTGTCAGTAGGTTCCCCGTTGACAGCTAAATGTAAAGAAAATGCTGGCAATTAAAAATGATGGGAAAAAACAACAACGTGGGGTCCCCTCAATGCGCACCAGGCCCTTTGGGTCTGGTATGGATTATAAGGGGAACGCCACACATGTGAATAAGTATGGGGTACATTATACCCCTACTTATTCACTAAAGAAAGTGTCAAAAAGAAATAATAACACACACACACTGTTTCTGACAAATACTGCATGCTATACTGCCAGCAAAACCCTGGTGATAAATATTGCATGTGTTTTTGCTCTCTGTTCCATTTGTGAATTGGACTTAAGATCTTACCGCATGGTATTTTGGCAATAGTTACCGGCACATTTTTAATTTTGCAGTAAATACTGCATAATCGTAATTTTTTATTTATTTTTTTCGGTGAATTTACTTTTTTTACCACATACAATCATTTATGCAAATGAGTCATGTGACTGTGTTATCACATGCGGTAAACGTTTGTGAATTGACCCCAGGGTCACTTAAAAATCAATTCATTGAAAATGTTGGTATTAGCATTTCTGAAGCATGCTGGAATGCTGATTGATACCTTAAATTTATTCTCAAAGGAATGCAATTGAAATAATCTAACAATAAAAAGTAAAAAAAAAAAAAAAATGGATTTATTCATCACAACAAATATAATAAATACTTTGGATGGCATTTAAGAAAATGTTAAATGACATCGAACAGGCTTGCATAAGCATGACGCAGGTTTGCATAATGTTGTTCATAATATGGTGCCTATAAAAACTATTTACCCCCTTGGAAGATTTTGTATTTTATTGTCATAGAACACTGAATTACAGTGGATTTTTACACTGAACAACAGAAATATACCATAATCGCAAAGTGAAAACATATGTTTGCTAGGAGATTTAAATGAATTACAATGAAATAACACAAAATAACTGACTGCATAAAAATACACCTACTTCAAGTCAGCATTTAGTACAAGCAGTTTTGAAAGCAATTATGAACTTGAATTTGTGTGACTATGCCTCTATTAGTTTTGTACATCTGGAACCTGCAATTGTTTTCCTATTCTTCTCAAAATTGCTCAACCTCTGTTAGGTTGCATGGGGATCAGGAGTGAACAGCTTTCTTTTCAAGTTCAGCTACCAATTTTCTTTTGGATTGACCTCTGGACCCCGATTCCAAGTATGTTTTTAAGGCATTCTTGTGTAGTTTTGGCTTTATGCTTGGGGGTCATTGTCTTACAGGAAGATACATCTTATCCAAAGGCTTAAGTTTCTTAAAGACTGCATTAGGTTTTTCAGTTATTTTATTTTTTACATTATAATTAAAGGGTTTGTAAACAAAAAATAAATAAAAAAATTACAAACATGTTATACTTACCTCCACTGTGCAGCTCGTTTTGCACAGAGTGGCCCGGATCCACGTCTTCTGGGGTCCCTCTGTGGCTGTCTCGGCTCCTCCCCGCAATCACTCCCCACCTATATGCGAGCAAGCTCGCATGGTGGTGAGTGATTGCGGACGCACTCCAGTGATACAGCCAGTGGCTATTGCCGCTCACTGTATCACTCGGCCCGCCCCCCGGCGTGCCGCGTCATTGGATGTGATTGACAGCAGCACTTACACAGCGATTGACAGCATAACTTACTGTAAATGATGTGTTCCAGGGCATTTAAGCATGAAAAATTCCACGTTTTTATGTTTAAGCTCAGGAGACATTAGCCATTATAATTTGGCCTAATATTCCAAAACAAACAGGCAAAAAAAAAAAAAAACAACTGCAAAGAATGTCTTCTTCTTTTGTTCTCTCTGTCTTCCCAATTATAACTTTGAGGCAAAGTTTAGACTTGTAGCAGACCTAGCAGTCCATCTGAAAAGCATCTGACGGTGGATTGATTTTCAGAGGCATTAGCCTGGCAGCGAGGAGACAATGGGGTTGATTTACTGAAAGGCAAATAGACTGTGCACTTTCCAAAGTGCAGCTGCCCTCTGCAAGTGGAGTTGCATCAAAGCTTAGTAAATGAAGTAAGGCTTTGCTAAGAGTCACGTGCAAGAAAAAAACAAAACTGCATTTTTGCTTGCACGTGATTGAATGATGAAAGTCAGCAGAGGAAATAGGGAGTTGGTATTGAGGGACATATACTAAAACAAACAAATAAATAAATAAAAAAATACTGTACAGCAGTGAGAGGTCCTCCTTCTTATGTTATTTTGAGGGTGACAATGGAAACCACCAATCCTTTCATTACATGCTTAGAACATGTCTTAAGGTGTATGTTGTGTTGCAGAACAGTACAATGCTCATGGACAGTGTCAGCAAAACTGTATTCTGGCATCACATGTTATGTATGTGCAATTTTTAATTTTTTTTACTTTTTTATTATCGTTTAGCTTAACCACTTAAGCCCCGGACCATTTTGGCTGGTTAAAGACCAGGCCACTTTTTGCGATTCGGCACTGCGTCACTTTTACTGACAATTGCGCGGTCGTGCGATGTGACTCCCAAATAAAATTGACGTCCTTTTTTCCCACAAATAGAGCTTTCTTTTGGTGGTATTTGATCACCTCTGCGGTTTTTATTTTTTGCGCTATAAACAAAAATAGAGCAACAATTTTTAAAAAAATGCAAAATTTTTTACTTTTTGCTATAATAAATTTCCCCAAAAAATATCTCCTCAGTTTAGGCCGATACGTATTCTTCTACATATTTTTGGTAAAAAAAATCGCAATCAGCGTTTATTGATTGGTTTGCGCAAAAGATATAGCGTTTACAAAGTAGGGGATAGTTTTATGGCATTTTTATAATTTTTTTTTTTTTACTAGTAATGGAGGCGATCAGTGATTTTTTTTCGTGACTGCGACATTATGGCGGACATATCGGACACTTTTGACACATTTTTGGGACCATTGTCATTTTCATAAAAATGTACTGATTACTGTGAAAATGACACTGGCAGTGAAGGGGTTAACCACTAGGTGGCGCTGTAGGAGTTAAGTGTTCCCTGCATAGTGTTTCTAACTGTAGGGGGGATGGGCTGTGTGTCACATGACACTGATCTCCGCTCCGAGTACACGGGAGCCGAGATCAGTATCAGTGTCATTGTCACTAGGCAGAGCCAAGCATCTCCCTGCTCTATACCTCCGTGAGACGATCGCGGGGATCCCCGTGGCGATCGAGTCTGCGGGACCCGCGGTCCAACTCACGGGAAAGGCGGCAGGGTCGCGAGCGCGCTGCCGGCGGCGTGCGCGCGACCACACAGACAGGCACTTAAAGGGGACGTACAGGTACGTTGATGTGCCTGTCCGTGCCATTCTGCCAACTTAAATATACAGGAGGCGGTCGGCAAGTGGTTAAATACAGCAGCAACAGTACCCCAATTTAGTACCCCAGCTTTTTAGGTAGTTTTGGCTCTGACACATTATTTTTTATCCAGCAGTAATAGGCTTAAATTGAATGGTGAAAGTAGGATCCAAAATAATTCTGAAAGCTACAAGACAGTAGACATGTGCAATTAGTTTTGGTCCGAATAAAAATTTAGTTTTTTCGTTTTCTAACAAATTCCAACTTTTCAGAACAATTAGAATTTGGATCGGTCAAAAAATGATCGACAATTCCAATTCTGTGTGAAGAAATAGCTGGTCGTTAAGCAGCGGGCCGGGAAGCCGGCCGCCTGTGTCCTTAACCATGAGTCATCATCTGTCAGCGAACTTCCCCACTGACAGATTAATATAAAGATTAAGAATGGCAGCAAGTGCCCGGCAATATAATTTTTTTTTAAAATGGTGTAGGGGTAGTCATCCCCCCATCCATACCAGGCCCTTTGGGTCTGGTATGGATTTTAATTAAAATAAAAAAAAAAACAGGCATGGGGTCCCCCCCCAAAATCCATACCTGACCCTTATCCAAGCATGCAGCCTGGCGGGTCAGGAAAGGGGGGGCGAGTGAGTTGCCACATGCCCTCAAATGGGGGGTGGGTGCATTGCTCCCCCACCCCAAAGAACCTTGTCCCCATGTTGATGAGGGCAAGGGCCTCTTCCTGACAACCCTGGGCTGTGGGTGGTTGTCGTGTCTGCGGGCGGGGAGCTTATTGGTATCTGAAAGCCCCCTTTAACAAGGGCCCCCCCAGATCCCGACCCCCCCATGTGGATCCACATTCCTCAAAGGTGCATAGCAGCCAATTTCATTTAGAGTGCTGTTAATGCGCCATTTTTCTCCTCTGCCAAGACAAGGGTACAAAGAAGCCATTTTTTCATTTGGTCAAGAGTTTTGTGCGACAACCCCTCCCGTTTAATCTAGTAGGAAGTTAATGGCACTTTCTCTTCCTTCATCTCAAAGGTCATAACAGCCATCTATTTGTGCCAGCAAATGTGCCCTTTTCCTTCTCAAGGGCACGTACTGTATCAATATCAGCCATTTTAAAAGGACTTCTATTGCAGGTTTTTACTCCTCCTCCACAAGGGCACATTCCTGCCATTTCTTTGGACTGCTAATGGGGCCTATTGCTAAAAGGGTAAAGTTGGGGTGCTGGCAATAAGGAATAGTAGGTTGGTTTTGCTGGTGGTGATGAGGAGGAGAACATTTGAGAACATTCGTGGGGGAACGTTACATTTCTCCTCGATACAAGGTTGAAATTGAGGGAACTACTACCACTATCCCTAAAGGGAGCACAAAATGTGGCACTTTGAGGAAACAATGTAAATAAATTCTTTGCTGCATTTCCTGATGGTGACCAGATCCTTTCTGCCAAAGTCAGATGCATAGGTTGTGCATGTAGGTTTTTTACCAGTATATACAGAGTTACATATTTTTATAGCAAACACAAGCTGAAAATGGCAAGGCAACACAGTTACTCCTTTCACAAAAAAGGAAAGCCCTAGGCCTTTAGATCACCTCGTCCATATGAACAAATAACATGTTAGGTTTAAGCTGCCTGCCCTTTCCCAAATCTACTGTGGCATTTTTTTCATCCTCTAGGATGCAAAGCAGCCATGTTTTTTGGTCTGCTAATGTGCCCTTTTCTTATGGCTTGTGCTACTCAACAGTGGCAGGTACTCAGCATCTATTATTTGCACCAGAAGGCCCAGAGCCAGCACCATTATTTTGCACAGCCACCCTTGCCTTCCACCTGAATGTGGTATGCCATTAGGAAGCAGGAGGAATAGGAGGAATTTAAGGAGGAGGAGTGTTGGGGTGCTGGAGGTTAGAATGGTGGGGAGGCTTCAAGGGGGACCATTTCACCTCTTCCTAACACTAGGGTTGAAATCTGTTGGTGGATCTACTGCTGCCATTCAAGAGTGAGACCAAAATTACCCACTGAGTAAAACGGTGCGAGGAGAATCTTTGCCACATTTCCTGATGATGTCTGGATCCACTGCACTGTATACATAGCTGCAGGGGGGAAGTCTATTAACATAGGTTGGTTGCCTTTCCATAAGCTGGCTTTGGTTTAACCACTTGCCGCCTGCCCTATAGCGGATTGACGTCGGCAAAGTGGTTTCAAAATCCTGACTGGACGTCATATGACGTCCTCAGGATTTTGAGCCGCTGCGCGCACCCGGGGGCGCGCATCGCGGCGATCGTTGCTGCAGGGTGTCAGTCTGACACCCCGCAACACCGATCTAGGTAAAGAGTCTCCGACGGAGACTTTTTACCACGTGATCAGCCGTGTCCAATCACGGCTGATCACGATGTAAACAGGAAAAGCCGGTCATCGGCTTTTCGTCACTCGCGTCTGTCAGACACGAGTAGAGGAGAGCCGATCGGCTGCTCCTCTGACAGGGGGGGTTTGTGCTGATCCATTATCAGCTCAGCCCCCCCGAGGATGCCCACTGGACCACCAGGGATGCCACTAGACCACCAGGGAAGCCCACCTATAGGTATTGCACACTAGACCACCAGGGATAATGGATGCCAATGCCATAATGGATGCCAATCAGTGCCCACAATGGGCACCACTGATTGGCAGGCATTATTGTTTGGCACTGATTGGCATCCATTAGTACAGTACAGTGCCACCTATCAGTCCCCATCCATGCCACCTATCAGTGCCCATCCATGCCCAACCGTGCCACCTATCAGTGCCCATCCATGCCGCCTATCCGTGCCCATCAGTGCCCACCTGTGCCGCCTATCTGTGCCCACCCGTGCCGCCTATCTGTGCCCACCCGTGCCACCGATCGTTGCCCACCTGTGCTGCCAATCGTTGCCCACCCGTGCCGCCGATCGTTGCCCACCCGTGCTGCCGATCGTTGCCCATCCGTGCCGCCGATCGTTGCCCATCCGTGCCGCCAATCGTTGCCCATCCGTGCCACCTCATCGGTGCCCATGCGTGCCGCCTTATCCATGCCCATCAGTGCAGCCCCATCAGTGCCCATCAGTGAAGGAGAAAACTAACTTATTTACAAAGTTTTGTAACTGAAACAAAAAAAAACTTTTTATTTTTTAAAATTTTCTGTCTTTTTTTTATTTTTTAGCAGAAAATAAAAATCGCAGAGGTGATCAAATACCACCAAAAGAAAGCTCTATTTGTGGGAACAAAATGTAGTTTGGGTACAGTGTAGCATGACCGCGCAATTGTCATTCAAAGTGCAACAGCGCAGAAAGCTGAAAATTGGTCTGGGCAGGAAGGTGTATAAGTGCCCAGTATGGAAGTGGTTAAAATCTGTAGCTGACACAGGCAAACTGCCCTTTTTTGTAAAGTACATCATGGTATAACCTCATTGGTAGGTTGTGAGCACCAAAGCCCTCCTTTTTTCTCCTCATTTGCTATCTGCCATTACATTTAGGGATTCACCTTTATTAAGAAACAAAGTCTGCCAGAGCTAAAGTGAGAGACAAACGGACATGGTGGTCTGCAGGCCTAGGGCTTGCTTTTTTTGTAAGCAGTTTTACGAGGCTGCAATTTCAGAGGAAGAGAAAGACAGGTATTTTTTATGAAATAAAAATTATAGTGTCTTGTATCAGAGACAATAGCCAGAATATTGTACAGACTCGATGCACACTGCGTGTTCATTGAAAAAGTGTAGCACAACTTGAGCATGTGCAGTGGGAAGATGGATGTGAAGCACCAGGAAGTCACAGCCTGGCTTCCCATGTCCAAGATGGCAGCGCTGGGGACCCAAAGACCGGAGGAGAGCTGGCCCTAGTGAGGACAGTCCTGGATCCTTAGACTGGTAAGTGCATTTTTTCAAGGTTTAAGTTCTTCTTTAGAAGGCATTATATCAGAGTGGTGGTGGTGGGGGCAGGAGGTGATGGTGGCAAGAGTTGGCAGAAGGTGGTGGTGCCAGAAAGTGTTGGTGGCAGGAGCTGGTGGCGATGGTGGTGGGTGCAGGAGTTGGTGGTGGGAGCAGGAGGTGATGGTGGCAAGAGCTGGCAGGTTTACATAGCTCATGGCATCACGGGTCAGGTAGAGGGCCCCTTAGCAGAATTTTGCTTAGGGCCCCAGGGAGGTCAGGATCGGCTCTGGTTGACTGTGTACCGCACGTTGCTTCTATTCCTCTTTAGCTGATATCTGCACTGGTGTATCTGACTGGTACATCCACCAATAAAGTCCATCACTCCTTGCAGGATGCTTTGGTGATGAACTGGTGTGTGTGCTTAGACTATGTGCTCCTTTACTTTTAATGGTCATACCCTCTCTAATGTGCAGATACCGTAGAGCAGCCCTCAAAAATTTCACTCGCCTGCTCACATTTTGTAAGTGGAATTTGAGGGCTGGCGAGGAAGGGCTACCTGGAGGGGGGGGGGCGAGCACCGTTGGCAGGCGGGGTTGAATGGGAGTCCTTCTCCCAGCGATCACGGAGGGGAAGAGAGATATGTGAATCTGTGTATCCCTACCCATTCACCAAAAAAATGTCAAGAAGTAATAAAACAGAGACAGTTTTTGACAATTCCTTTATAAAAAAAAAAGTGTCCCCCGATGTAAATCCATCGTCAATCAGGCCAGTCAGTGGGTAAGCCCATTAACCCCCTTAGCGGTAATCCTGAGTCTGGCGCGGGGTGAGTTTTTCATACCAAAAGCGGTAACCCCGAGCCAGACTCGGGCTGCATCGCAGTATCCAGGGAAAGTTACTTACTTTGTTCCCTGGATCCTGCGATGTCTCCCTGCAGTGTGTGCGAGCCGTGTCTCGCTTGATTCACACTGCCGAGTGCCGAGCTCCGTTCCCTGCGAAGTTGCGGCACGCGGGGACGAAGTTCAGCGCCAAATTCAAAAAGTGAAAAAGACAGTATAGATACAGTATACTGTAATCTTACTGATTACAGTACTGTATCAAATAATTACACATCCCCTTTGTCCCTAGTGGTCTGTCCAGTGTGGAGATTGTCCATAGCAACCAAAAAGTGTCCCTTTATGTCAAAAGTGGTTTTAGACCAGCTAGAAAACAACGATAATAAATTAGAATCACTTGCAGAATTGAGCGATAGCGATTTGTGGGGAAATCCGTCATCAAACACTAAATCTAATGACAGCGACAATTCTGCAACTGAGCAAATTTCATTGTTTTTGATTTGATTACATTAGTGAATAATTGTTATTATAATTACATTACTATTTGTTATAATTATTTATAGTTATTTATTATATTATAATTTATGATTTTGTGTTTAAAACGTTATCCTACCCGGGATGTCTACTAGACTCTTTTTTGGTCAGGTTTAAGTAAGTAAGTACTAAGAATTGCAGGCCTACAATACATAACACCAAATTTCCATGCAAAATAATTGTACCGCTTTTGGTACAAAATTCCAGACAGAATCATACCGCCAGAGAGGTTAACAGCTGATGACTGATTGGTTGTTAAGGACGCCACGGCTGGCTTCCCGGCCCCGCTCCTTAACAACCAGCTTATAATGCCCCTTGATTATGCAAAGCGGGGACTGCATTAGTGTAAAAAAAACTTCAGCCTCTAGAACTATTGAAGTGCTTGTGTACTGTCCTGACACTAGCTAATTTCTGCCAAACAGAAAACTGACGTCTATATTTTGAGTATTTTGGGAATAATTGTGGTTACAGGAATGGGAGAGGATTCAGGTAATGTGGGGTAGTGGTTTTGAAGTGTTTTTGTGCACTCTGTTTTGACATTTTATTAAAACTTTAAGACAATGATATATGTCATCTACTGTGAAAAAAAGCATAAAACCATACTATTAACCTGTTTAAGCCTATAAAGAGGGATAGAGCCGAGTGAGCTGCTGCTCTCATGCACATAGTTTGGAGATTGGGGTCAGGCAAGTATAAGTTGAGACTGCAGGGGGAGCTGCGCAGAGTTTTTTTTAGCTTAAAGTATAACTAATGGCAAAACTTTTTTTTAAGTTTTAAATAAAATGGAGATGAATTAAAGCAGCTGACATTTTTTATTGCTGTCTGTGCCCTCGTTACGGAGATTCACCCTCCCTATTGTCCTGTTTATCATTATCATTGAAATTGAAAGTAAAAGAAAATCCCAAACTTTGGGTCTCCCCCAAAAAGTAATAGAGGGAAAATGTTCCAATGGGTACACTAGTTCCCCAAGAAATTTCCTTAATTTGCAGCGATTTCCTCTCACTTCCTGTTTGGCTATGGTACAGGAAGTAAAGAGAAATCTCCCCAAAAAGGACACAGATGGCAAAAATGTATCTGACAGGGGTTATAACCCTCCCTTGCTCTATCCCCCAAAAAATAAAAAATTGCCTATAGTAAAGAATTGCCTACTTTAATGCAGAGAATGCATTAAGAAAACCAACCTTCAGCCTTTACAACCATTTTAACAGCAAAGGGTACAACAAGAGTCCTGGTGGAATTGTGCACATATATCAGGGTGTATAAGATATAGTTATGAATAAAGATACCTCCAGATGAATGTTACAGCAAGTTCAGTTGCAGGGGCCCCTGAAGATGATGGTGACGTGGCATCCATCTTTGTGTCAGAGACCTGAAGACAAGATCGGCGGTGATAGGGAGATCTTCCAACCATTGTCCAACCAGCCTGGAATGCAGATTCTCACCAACAGAAACCGTGGTATGACACTGGAACTCAAAGTCAGCCTACTAACTCTTCGTCTTAGTCCCTAAGCTGAAACTAGCTATAAAATCTCAGGCCAGAAAGGGCAGGTTAACTAAAATAATAAGAACTGTACATAAACTCTATTGCAATAAACAGGTTTACCTACCGGTACTAAAATACAGCCAAATGACCACTACACATGCACACCTTATCACAGACTTAATTTTACGTTGTATAGTTCATGTAAGATAACGATCAAGGAGACAAATATACTTGTCACCAGCCTTTGTAAATAAATAAATAAATACATTTAAATATATATGTAGCGGGACCCCCAAAAATGAGGTCGCTATGTTGTAAATTTAGGGGCAGTCTGAGCAATAGTATGGCTCAGATTCTACAATTCTGTTTAATATGGACTCTGCTCTGCCATGTTGTTGCCTGGTGTATAGTTCCCCAGGGCCTGTGGTGGCGCTGTTGCCCAGGTCATCGGGTTGAACCACTGGTGACACTGTGGTGTGATTGGGTGTCCTCTCTCGGGCTGCCGTGAGGTGGGCGGAGTCAGCCTGCTGTGCATGCCGGGAGAGGGTACATAAAGGGCAGATGCCATGATCTAGGAGAGTGGAGTGTGCCCCATTGGGGTGGTGTGCCAGGGGGATTGCCAGGAGGACCCCTGGTGGCGATGTCACGCCCATTGACCTTGCAGGCCTGGGTTGCGTGAACTGGTCGAGGAGTCTCGGACACCTTTAGCCCGAGGCTATGGAGTTCCAGGTAGGCCCAGTACCTTCAACTGGGTCTACAACCAACACAATGGAGTCCCAGGGAACCCGTGTGAGGGTGGCCCGCTCTGAAGGAGAGTAAACCAGGGGAGGACCTGTCCGATGGATCGGTGAAGGAATTCACGGTGAAGGAGAGGCCTGGTTACCTATCAGAGGGAAGGATTTGTGAGTTGCAGTATAGCTCCTGTAGTGTGTCCCATTGGCACCTATGGTCTCTACTAATCTATGGGAGTTTCAAAGTTCCAACTCAATAACTAAAGTATTCTGTGGCAGAGGATCTTTTAGACTTGTCCGTGAAGGGGACTAAATTAAAGAAACTGTTCGTGCTCCACTCCGGCTGCTAGAACTGTGAGAGGGATCTATCCGGGTGAGCAATTCACACTCAGGCTTGAGTGAAGAATGGGGTAACTGGGTGCCACATGCCTAAACCTGTCTCCCTACCTGCTTTTCTTACTATCTTCAACCTATTCCCAAATCTGCTTCAAGCAAGATAAAATAAACTTGTCTGTTTGGAGTTTGAACATTGTTTGGACATTGGCCTTCTTTTGGGGAAAAGAACAGACTTTTCCCTATATTCTGGGGATGAGAACCAATGGACGGGAGGTAACTCGCTGCAGGACCCAAAATTGTAAAAACACCTCTTATACCAGGAGGATACGGGCATGTGGCACGGTGTGCCTTTATTTCTGCAAAGTGAAGGTAGGCAGGAGAAAAGGGTCCGTGTGCTACATATATATAAATATATACACTATATAGCCAAAAGTATTGGGACACCTTCCTTTGCACTACATGAATTTTAATGGCATCCCAGTCTGAGTCCGTAGGGTTCAATATTGAGTTGGTGCACCTTTTGCAGCTATAAGACCTTCAACTCTTCCAGGAATGCTTTCCACAAGGTTTAGGAGTGTGTTTATGGGAATTTATGACCATTCTTCTAGAAATGCATTTGTTAGGTCAGGCACTGATGTTGGACGAGAAGGCCTGGCTTGCAGTCTTTGCTCTAATTCATCCAAAAGTGTTCTGTCACGTTGGGGTCAGGACTATGTGCAGGCCAGTCAAGTTCCTCCACCCCTAACTCGCTCATACATGTCTTTATGGACCTTGCTTTGTGCACTGGTGCACAGTTATGTTGGAACAGGAAGGGGCCATCCCCAGAATGTTCCCACAAATTTGGGAGCATGAAATTGTTCAAAATATCTTGGTATGCTGACGTCCTAAGAGTTCTCTTCACTGGAACTAAAGGGCCAAGCCCAACCCCTGAAAAAAAAAACACACCACCCACACCTCCACCAAATGATTTGGACTAGTGCACAAAGCAAGGTCCATAAAGACATGTATGAGCGAGTTTGGGGTGGAGGAACTTGACTGGCCTGCACAGAGTCCTGGCCTCAACCTGATAGAACACCTTTGGGATGAATTAGAGCGGAGACTGAGCCAGGCATTCTCGTTCAACATCAGTGCCTGGCCTCACAAATGCACTTCTGGAAGAATGGTCAAATATTCCCATAGACACACTCCTAAACCTTGTGGACAGCCTTCCTAGAAGAGTTGAAGCTGTTATAGCTGCAAACGGTGGGCCAACTCAATATTGAACCCTACGGACTAGACTGGGATGCCATCAAAGTTCATGTGCGTGTAAAGGCAGGAGTCCCAATACTTTTGGTAATATAGTGTATATAGGATCACTTGCTTAACCTCCCTTCCGGTATTCCCGAGTCTGGCTCGGGGTAAGATTTCAGTACCAAAAGCGGTAACCCTGAGCCAGACTCGGGATCACATTGCAGGATACAGGGAAACTTACTTACCTTGTCCCCTGGATCCTGCGATGTCTCCCCGCTGTGTCTGCGAGCTGTCTCCTCGCTTGATTCACACTGCCAAGCTCCATTCCCTGCGAACGTTGTGAAGCAAGGGGACGGAGTTTGGCGCCAAATTCAAAAAGTGAAAAAGACAGTATAGATACAGTATACAGTAATCTTACAGATTACAGTACTGTATCAAATAATTACACATCCCCTTTGTCCCTAGTGGTCTGTCCAGTGTCCTGCATGCAGTTTTATATTATAAATACTGTTCTTTCTGTCTGGAAACTGGAGATTGTCCATTGCAACCAAAAAGTGTCCCTTTACATCAAAAGTGGTTTTAGACGAGCTAGAAAACAGCGATGATAAATTAGAATCACTTGCACAATTGAGCGATAGTGATTTGTGGGGAAATTCATCATCAAACACTGAAAGTAATGACAGCGACAATTCTGCAACTGAGCAAATTTCAGTGTTTTTGATTTAATTACATTATTGAATAATTTTTATTATAATTACATTATTATTTGTTAAAATTATTTTATAGTTATTTATTATATTATAATTTATGATTTTGTGTTTCAAACTTTATCATACCCGGGATGTCTACTAGACTCTTGTTTGGACAGATTTAAGTGGGTTATTTCTAAGAATTGCAGGCCTACAATATAAAACGCCAAATTTCCATGCAAAATAATGGTACCGCTTTCAGCACCAAAAATCTGAAATAATCATACCGCCAGGGAGGTTAATAAACCCTTCTGGTCTGGATTTATTAGCAGCTTTTCAATGGACATGATTTTGGATCTCGGATTTGTCTCCCTTTCTTTCGTTACTTCCTTCCTATAGGGTTTTCAACCCAGCCCTCAGGGACAGTAAGCGATGAAAATAAATAACTTATGTAGCACAGCCACTTACAAATACAGACAGTAGAAGGCAGAAGATCCCCACACCTGCATTGTATCTCTTTGTTTTCAGTGTATTATGTGCTACAATAATTTCAGGGTGTCACACCTAATGTTTCTGCAATTGCTCCTCAACTGCCAAATTTGGGATTATTTAGTTAATGTAGCATCATTCCTGTATTGTGCCTAAATTTTTGTGAAGAATTGCTGCTCTGGCAATGTAGGCCACACCTAATGTTTACACAGTTGCTCTTCAGATGCCAGATTTAGGAAATTTTTTATGCAGGGTAGCGCCCCATTATTTGAGGTGTATTATGTTGCTCCAGCAATTTCAAGATTACACAACTACAGGTTTATGTTTACAAATTTTACTAAATGAATGTGACGAACAGCTGCAACACAACTTGTCATATTCTTTGTAGTATCTCAATCGGGAAAAAAAAAGACATTCTGGCTACTAGATGACAATTACGATCATAGGAGATATTATCACTCAAAATATATTACACAGAATCCAGCATGTTTTTTGGCACTGTATAGATGTTTGCCACATTCGTTCAACAAACGTTTTAAACATAGACCCCCTAGTGTTTCTGCAGCTGTTCTTCAGTTATAAAATTTATAGTGCTTTAATGCAAACTAAATCATAGGCTTTGCCTAAAAATGTTCAGCTTGTTCATGTGTTCCGTTAATGCAGAATATTTGTGGCTATTGACTCTCCGAAATAGTTTATCAGTGCTTTTTTTCTTAACCCCTTTGCGCCTAAGGGTAAACAAATCTAAATGCCCAAGCTCAATTTTGTGACTTTGACATGTGTTAGTAAAACTGTACATATCATCACAAGTACTTTGTGCATCCAGGTGGATTGTACCTTGTTTTTTTCAGGACAAATTGCACTTTCATTTTGTGGTAAGTGGTAAATGATAATGAATATCTTGTCCTTTTTTTTATTATCAAAGGAAAACTGGCCCAAAATAGTAAAAAAAAAGTTTTTATTTAGCTGTATATGTCTTGGTATTACCATAACCTACCACCAAATCACATGCCAAAAGAAATTCCCCTGCTCCTGATGATTGCTTGGAAACCACATAGGTGTATGTTAGGTGTTGTATGTACTTGTAGTACAGCCCAAAAACAATAGTGCGCATTTTGCTTTTTTTATCCAACCTAAAACACACTAGAACTTACTGACACTGATACTAATTAAAATAAATAAATAAATTAATTCTGCCCCCCTCCAAAAAAATACAGACCATGACCTTTGACCCTGACCTTGACCTGTGACCCTGACTTTGACACAAACACTTACCCTGGCACAAGGTATCTAGGTATTGTTTTGTATTTTTTTCTTATTTTTTTTATTATAATTATTAGTATGTAGCACAGGGTTTCTCAACTCCAGTCCTCAAGGCGCACCAACAGGTCATGTTTTTGGGATTTCCATTGATTTGCACAGGCGATTTGAGCAGTTTCACTGCCTTAGTAGTTACCACAGCTGTTTCATCTGCAGGAAATCCCAAAAACATGACCTGTTGGTGCGCCTTGAGGACTGGAGTTGAGAAACACCGATGTAGCACATAGATCCCTGGCCTTACCTCCTAAAGGTTCCTTCTTCTTAAGAGGGTGAGCGTCTGCCCCTTATGTATCCTCTCCCGGCATGCACAGCAGGCCGACCACGCCCACTGCACTATTGCCGAGAGAGCACACCCCAAGGCACAGCACTGTCACCAGTGGTTCAACCCTGACCTGTCATGGCAGTGCCACCTACAGACCACAGGGAACTGCACACCAGTACAACACCTGAAGAACAAATAACCGAACCTACCCCTAAGTTTAGACACACAGCACCCCTCAAAGTAGACATCCCATTCTCAATGCCATATTTATGAAATACACATTATACAATCCACCCCCTCCTGACTAACTACTCCACCCCATTCTCAGTAGAGTTGCTTGCAGTTTCACCTGTAGAGGGAGAGAAAAAAATTCACACAATAAAACATTGTATCTTTACACTAGCTACAAGAAGTGAGCTATCTCCAAAAGAGGGAGATAACTTCCTTCAATAAGAACTACACATACTAAGCCTAAAGCCTCGTACACACGACCGAGTTTCTCGTCGTTAAAAACACGTCGTTTTTTTCGACGAGATTCTTGTTAACCTTGACGAGTTTCTCGTCAAGCTTTCCATGCGTACACACTGACATTTCCCAATTTCCTCGTTGTTCTCCGCGCTCACGTCCAGCACGTACGACGGCACTATAAAGGGGAAGATCGATTTTCTTGGCGCCACCCCTTGGGCTGCTTTTGCTGATCTCGTGTTACCGCGTGTGAAGTAAAAGTTTGGGAAGAGACGATTCGCGCTTTTCAGTCTTCGTGCTTTTCAGTTCATTTTCTGAGGTTCAGTTTGTGCTTGTGGGTTCGTATCTTGACTTTCAGGGCATCTAGGTAGGTCGTATCTGTTTTACAGTGCGTTCTTGCCCATTCGTTTCTGATTTTCAGTTCGTTATTCATAGGCCTTGCTGTTCTAAAGTGCGTTCTGTTCTGTACGTTCTGATGAGACGACCGTTTCCTAGCCATGTCGCCTGGACGTTCTCGTCGTCGAGTTCGTGCTGTGCGTGCGCTTGGTGTTGGTCTGCTTGTTTTGGACCAAGACCAGTCCATGAATGGTGTGAGGAGGAGTTCATGGACCAAGAATTGGTTGCTCCAGCGGGACCAATTCTGCCACATGCCTCTGCTGCGGGAGATAGTCGAGAATAATCCTGAGGACTACAGGAATTTTCTGCGGATGTCTGACCCCGTTTTTCAGGAACTGTTGGCTTTGGTGTCCCCCTATATTACCAGGCAGGACACCGTTATGCGGGAAGCCATCAGTGCTGAGCAGAGGCTCATCGCCACGTTACGTTATCTGGCGACAGGGAGAAGTCTTCAGGACTTGAAGTTCACGACAGGCATCTCCCCCCAGGCTCTGGGCCTCATAATCCCAGACACCTGTTCTGCCATCATCCAAGTCCTGCAGGAGGACTATATTAGGGTAAGTTTTCTCCTTTAACATCACATTTTATGTATTTCATGTATGCTAATGTATTGTATTTCTTTCATCCTTCCCTAATTACCATGATTGTAATATGCTGAGAATGTCCCCTTTGTCCTCATGCATGCTGGAAGCTTTAGATTGCCCCTTTTTTCTCCTCCATGCATATTTCCTTTCACTAACCTTTCCAGCAAGGGCGCCTGTTGCAACAAATGTTTGGGGGTCCAACCCCAATTTAGGAAATAAACTTCCTCCATTTTCGCAAAGGTGCCTATTAAACGCCCTCAGTTGTCCCCTCCAATACAGCCATTTTGTCCCCTCCAATGCAGCCATTTTGTCCCCTCCAATGCAGCCATTTTGTCCCCTCCAATGCAGCCATTTTGTTCCCTCCAATGCAACCATTTTGTCCCCTCCAATGCAGCCATTTTGTCCCCTCCAATGCAGCCATTTTGTCCCCTCCAATGCAGCCAGGTTCCCCCCAGCCCTGCACATACCTTCTTGTGGTTAGCGCCATCCTTCTTCTGTCCTTGATGTCTTCTCCTTCCCTTGATGTTGCATCAGCCAATCATGTTACCATTAAACAGACTTGGTGAGCATGATTGGCAGAGCAGCCTGTCAGTGTTTACCCAAGGAATGCTCCCCCCCCCCATGCGTCCCCTATTTAACTTTTATGAAGCCAATTACATCCCTCAGGCTGTAATGTGCAAGCCTATTTGCCTCCCTGTTTCTGATATGCAATTTTCACCCCATAAATGCCACAGTTATTCATATGTTGGTCGCTTAACAGGGGGCCATCCACCTGAATAGTGGGCGGCATTGACAATACATAGGTTAATGCAAGGCATGAACCTATGTATTGTTCTGAGTGACGGGCACAGGAGAGAGGGGCAGTGCTCCAGCGCCCACTCTGGACGCACCGCCACTGCACTGCTATCCTGTGGCCAAACACATCTACCCCCCAAAATAATGTATTAATGGACCATCAGAGGGGGTGATGAATATGAAACATGAGCCTTCCATTATACTTATTTAAAACACCTTAATAAACGTAGAATTTGATTGATGTTGGCCTCTAATGTTTTTTATTATAATCTCCTTGTAATGTAATATTTTTAAATTCAAATTTTCTTTCATCTTGTTTGACTCCCCAGCTTCCTTCCACGCCACAGGAATGGCAGACTGTGGCATCGGAGTTTGCCACGCGGTGGGACTTCCCCAACTGCGGTGGTGCCATAGACGGGAAGCACGTCCCCATCGTGCCGCCACCCCGTTCTGGGTCCTACTACTTCAACTACAAGGGGTTTCATAGCATTGTGCTGATGGCGGTGGTGTCAGCACGGTATGAATTCCTCTATGTTGATGTAGGGAAGAATGGCCGGATGTCCGATGGGGGATCCTTCACCCAGACGGAGTTTGCCCTCCGTTTCCAGAGTGACGACCTTGCATTGCCACCGGATGCAGGGAATATTGAAGGACTCCCCTTTGTTTTCTTGGCTGATGAAGCCTTTGGACTCGGACCGCATCTTATGAGGCCATTTCCTCACAGGACCCTGACCCCAG
Source organism: Rana muscosa (assembly GCA_029206835.1). NCBI lineage: Eukaryota > Metazoa > Chordata > Amphibia > Anura > Ranidae > Rana > Rana muscosa. The sequence goes on from CM055118.1 coordinate 607,635,644, forward strand.
AGAAGAGGGTGTTCAATTACCGGCTGGCCAGGGGCCGAAGAGTCGTTGAAAATGCCTTCGGCATAATGGCCAGCCGGTTCCGCATTTTTATGACTTCCATACACTTGGCGGACTACAAAATAAACTATGTAGTTTTATGCTGCTGTGTGCTACACAATTTTCTCAGCAGAAAATCCAATTCATATATGGCCTCAGTATTGCCTGAGGCTGGACTTTCACCTGCTAATCCCCTGCCGGGCCTGGAATCTGCCCGTCTTGGCTTGCCCCCCCAAAATGCCCGTGAGGTTCGGGACAAATATATGCAATATTTCATGGGTAGGGGGGCAATTCCTATGCCAGGCTATGGCTAAAGATTCCTGGAGAATGAGCTAAAAAAAATTCTGATTTAAAATTTTAACTTTGGTTTGTTTCCTGTCTCCTAGTTTGTCTTAGTGCATTTGTAGTGCCAAGTGTATTTTCCTTTAGTAAATAACAACCATTTCACTATGTAACCTTAAAAAAAACACAAATAAGGTTAGAGCGTATTGAAAAAAGAAGCTACACGTTGTTTCTGTTCAAACATTTTACTCTGTGCACATTCACACACATGTTTCCTTTTTTTTGTTTTTTTTGTCCTGGCCACAAACCGCCAATTCTTTTCTTACAAAACAATACAATACAAATACAAACAAATACAAAAACAACAGTTTCATTCCAAAAATTACAACATTGGATACCTCTGAGCAATCTGACACATTCACTTACACAAACTCTGTCTCTATGTGCCCGTCCTAATATGGGGTCTTGCCACCCCTTGCCCAGCCAAAAATTGAATATGCACACATTTTGTATTATTTTCCACTAGGGATTTTAGACTCCTGATCCCTATTGTCAACATGTGCTATCTGCCATCAGGGGTGATCAATGGACGTGTTTTGGGGGTGCAACCCCTTCCTCAGTTCACCTACTTTAGATACGAGGAAGGGGTTGCACCCCCAAAAGACGTACATGGATATCCCCTGATGGCAGATGGCACATGTTGACACACTGTGTGCATATTCAATTTTTGGCTGGTTTCATTGTCAAAAACAGTTTAAAAGGTTGATGAACAGTCATTCCTGAGAAAAAAATGGGGGTTTGGTTGACTTATTCGATTCTCCCCAAAACATCTAGAATGTCTTTAAATGTTTGATTCATCACATGAATTATTTGTTTTATTCTGTCCAGTTCCGTGCTACATTCCATCACTTGCTGTCTTATTCGGAGGGCACTGTCAGCAGAGAAACGTGTACTATCCTTCACCACAAAATTTACATCCCCTAAAAACAAAATAAAAAGGTATTATAACTCTGCAGGCCTACATCTCTTACCTGAAGCTGTGGTGTCAGATACTGACCTGTTGTGGTGACCAGTTCCACAATGTCATCCACCTCTCCTTCCTGCACTTCTCCTTCCTCCACCTCAACTTCCTCAACATCCTTCGGTTGTGGGTCTTTGGGAGTTTGGGGTTGTTGTGAAGCTGTGGGTTTCCTGTGCTCCCTGGAGTGTTCTCCTCCCAGTCTTCTCTCCCCTATGATAATCAAACAAAAGGTCTATTTATCACACTGAAATTCTCTATGAAAAATAAAAACAGGCTAAATTGCTTGGAAGTGGGGTACAAGTGTGTGTTTGGGCAGAAGTTAAAGATGAATGCATTATTTCTGACCAATAATATGTTTAGTATTCACCTTTGGCTGTCAGTTTTTAGACATGGAGGCACCACAAAAAATCACTAATGCACCTGTGTGGGACACCCAAAAAAGGCGGGTCTGGTGGCCCACACTATAGTGCTCCAAAGTACAGATGTGGAAGCAGCTGCTGAGTGTCCTCTCCTTTACACTGACTAAAGTTTGCATTTCATTCTCTTTACAAACACATCATCTAGCCTAAAAATTTGGAACAAATTTTTTTAAAAAACACGCAGATGTCTAATTACTTTTGTGGCTATAAAATAAGCCAAAACAGCGGATAGTGGCCGAACGAAGTGTCTGTAACGTAACGAACGATTACTGTGCCAAACCAAGTTCAAATTATTAAATTATGGAAGGGAGTCCAATATGATAAAATCAAAAAAAGGAGCAACATGTAAGTTGAGAAAAACATTAATAGCAGAAAAGTGTACATTTTACTTACTTTTTGATAGCATTCTCTTAATGCTCCTTAACTGCTCTGGCTCCCTCAGTTTGAGGTCTGACCACCTCTTTCTGAGCTGCTCATTTGAGCGTTTCACCCCGAAATTCGTCTTCAGACTCTTCACGACTTTCTTCAGGATTTTGGCCTTCCTTCTATTTGTTTTGCTATACGGCCCATGCTTTGCGTCATAATCAGACTTGAGCAAGATGTCCACCATCTCCGCCATCTCCGCAAAAGACATATTAGATGCCTTGAATCTCCTCCTTGATCGTGACGTTTCCTCGGTCTCCGGGCTTGTCTCCTCCTCGTTAGTTGCGGAATTATCAGACACCTGCTGTAAATCCGCCATATCTGTCTGCGCGCTGAAAGAGAAGGGGCGGGGAAAAGATGTTAGTTAGAACGTCATGGGCGGGCGACGTGTGCGGGCGACGTGTGCGGAGCGACGTGTTCGTAGTTTGACGCATGCGTGGTGTATATATAGCAAACACACATGTGACTATACTACGTTCGGTGTGCGGAGAGAGGAGTTCAAGTTACGGACGTGCGAACGAAGGTATGTGATTTTGTGAGTTGGACAAATTGTTGGCCTATACTGTCTTGAGAATGTTGTAGGATATATATGGTGACTACGATGTTAAGGAGGTTAGACTGTTTGCCTCACATTAGTTATATATTATTTATTTTACTTACAGATACAATATGAATGTCTTCATTAGTGATAGAGATTTCCTGGCGGAATTTATAGACCGGGTAAGGGAGCTGCCCGCTCTGTGGGAGACGAAAAAGAGGGGTGCGAAAAGCAGCGCTGGAGACCCTGCTCCCATTTGTGCATACCAAGGTGCCCACAGCCACAGCAAAACAGGTGGACACTAAAATTGGGAGCTTGAGAGGCACCTACAGGACTGAACGCTCTAAGGTCCTGGCTTCTCAGAGGTCAGGAGCAGCAGCAGATGATGTGTATGTCCCGAATTTGTGGTACTACAGCAGGATGTCCTTTCTGGATGACCACATTGAGGCAAGGCCATCACTCTCCACTCTTCCCCCCAGACTTCCCTGCAGCCAACCTGAGCCTTCTCTGGAGCAAGAGGAGGCAGCCATCCTGGATGATCCTGATTTGGCCATCTGGAGCCAGGTATAGTATTAAATGAAAATGTATTGTGATAAAAATAATGTTTGACAAATATGTCAAGATGACAAACATAAACTATTTAGAGTTCCACAAGTGAAATCAAGATCTCTAGACATTAGTCTGCACTTAATTGGGTGCTAAATAGTCAATCTGATGTAGTTGTAAATTTTAGAAAATGATTTCAGGATTTACATTCTAATTGCTTCAATCATGATTATAAATTTTGAGGCAAAGATTAAAGCAACATATTAAACTATGTCCCTTTTTCATACACAGGATGAAATCAGCCAGGAGGAGGGTCTGGAAACTGTCAGGCAGGAGGAGGCAGGGCCCAGTGGCAGCCAGGAGGTGGCAGGGCCCAGTGGAAGGCAGGAGGTGGCAGGGCCCAGTGGCAGCCAGGAGGTGGCAGGGCCCAGTGGCAGGCAGGAGGTGGCAGGGCAAAGGAGAAGCACCAGATCACAGGTGCCTCCCATCCGATTTCCCAAAAGAGGCAGGAGGGACAGGACCACCAGTGAGGCAGCAATGGCCCTTATTCAAGAGGCCCATGCCACCCTCAAGGAGCCCATATCCCCTGAAGAGGCCATTGCCAGCCTAGTGGAGGCAAAGTTCAAGGTGATGAGCATGGAGCAACGCCTCCTATGCGAGCCCCTGCTCATCACCTTGCTCAACAAGGGGGTGATGGGAAAAATTACCCCCAATACAGCAATTTGTGAGGTGGCACAACTGTCCCAACCTCAACCTCCTCCTCCACCTCCACCTTCTTCTTCTGCCCCACCCCCTTCTCCTTCACCTCCACCTTGTTCTTCCGCCCCACCCCCTTCTTCTCCACCTCCACCTTGTTCTTCCGCCCCACCCCCTTCTCCTTCACCTCCTCCTCCACCTTGTTCTTCCGCCCCACCCCCTTCTCCTCCACCTCCACCTCCACCTTGTTCTTCCGCCCCACCCCCTTCTCCTCCACCTCCACCTTTTTCTTCCGCCCCACCCCCTTCTCCTCCACCTCCACCTTGTTCTTCTGCGCCACCCCCTTCTCCTCCACCTCCTCCTCCTCCTGACAGGAGTACCCCTCCAGTGGCCCAGCCTCCAGCCAAACGAAGAAGGAAGGCTGCAGGGAAGGCTTCAGGGAAGGTTGCCAGGAAGACGAGGAAGTGATGGCCTTGCTTCATTGTGGTCGGACAGAAGGCAGCCTGTTGTAGTACCACACACTTGGGACATATATCTCACCTGCTGCTGTTCCTGACCTCTGGGAGGCCAGCATCAGATTGTGCTCAGAAATGTTGGCCTTCTCAAGCTCCCAATTTTAGTGTCCACACAGGGTTGATGTGTGGTCTGGGGTCCCTGGGATGCACAAATGGCAGCAGGTTCTCCAGCGCTGCCTTCTCTTTATTTTTTACAAAACATGAATAAAATTTTTTTTTGTTTAAGTTCATACTTGACTATGTGTATTTGTAAAAATTTAGCTTTGGAGTAAGCAGAGACATTTGACTGACAAAAAAAGGGACAGATAACAACCCCCCTAAAAAAATAAAAGAATCTGATTTCCCAAAAAGAGGGTGTAAAATTTAACAACTATATATTAAAATATTCAATGGGAGATCACTATTAAAACATTGCGAAATTAAAATTAACATCAGTTTGAAAAATATAAACATTTTAAATATTCATAAAAACTTGCACGATATAATACACATAAATCTTCTTAAGAGCAGCATGAAAAAGGTTAAAAAAAGATAGTCATAACTCTGTGTGAATATCAGCAGCAAAAGAAGTTCTTTCGTTTTGATTAATGTAACATTCTAAAAAAGATTTCAATGCACAACATTTAAACAATGCAATAATTTCGAGCATGACGAATGTGCTATCTCCATTACGAAGGCTTGTTTTACCAGAAGATGCGCTCCCGTCTCATACTTGCTTCTGAGCATGCGCGCTTTTGAAAGACTCGTTAAAGCATACACACGAACCATTTTCTCGTCACAAAACAGGCCGACGAGAAACACGACGAGGAAATCAGGAATCCTGACGAGAAAATAGAGAGCAGGTTCTCTATTTTCTCGTCGAGATTCATGGCAATTTTCTCGTCGTAAAACCATACACACGAACGGTTTTCTCGAGAAAAAAGCTCTTGCGGCACTTTTCTTGCCGGTTTTGGACGAGAAACTCGGTCGTGTGTACGAGGCTTAATACATGCTATAAGATTTCTCCTAATTGCAGGCTATTGAAAAGTTCTGCAGAACACTGCCATCTGGCGGCAGCGCAAAGTCACTGCAACCAACACTTGTTCCATAGAAATGCGGCCAGAAATCAAGCATTTCCTATCTTGAACACAACGGGTTTCCAGCCTTTGCCCTAACTTATCTACCCCAAAGTTCATTTCTTAGTGGTGCTGAAGATGGAGAGAAACAAACAGCATCAGCTCTCCTTGTCCTCAGCAGAGTAGATCACCCAAAGTAGTGGAGGGCAAAGTTATCAAGTTCCGGAACAACCCCCAAAGGAGTATCACAAAAAAAAACACAAGCTCCCACTCTAGAGATAGTAGTGAGGATCCGGCAAGACAAGAAGTTTCCACTTTGTGTTGAAAGTTTCAATAAAGTACACAGCATCTTCTCGCTCCTTGTTGCAAACTACTACTCAGTCTGCATGTATGTGATGACCATAGTTCCATTCTTGCCGGCATCCTTTAAAACGATCCGCCTTAGCAGCTGAACATATAAAGTATGTGCGGGCTGCAGGCACTTTCAAGTGTTCCCAGACAAATCAGCATACCACCTCTCACTGTAGGCCTCAACTTAAAACAAAAGTTCCCTGGGAACATAGGGGTATTCCCAGCCATATTCAGTGGCAACTTTCTTGTTAAGGAGCCGCTGCAACCTAGCAATAGGTGAAAAAGTTGCGCAGTCTCCTCTACCAGGCAAGACAATTGCATCTGGGGATCTAGGCACTTTCACTGCCTTAAGCTCCGGCAAAGGTGCCCGGAGAGGTACACGTCCAGCTGTAGTGGCAGGCGCTGGTGATGCGGGAACGAGCAATGTAGGTGTGGGAACAATTCCTTTCTCATGTGTAGGGGCATCCACCTGGGGTGTAGTTTTCTCAGAGCCCATGGGTGATCCCTCTATAACGCTTCGGGGTGAGGTTAACGAAATTCTGTCCCAACCCTTCTTTACAAACAGTTCCTCCACCTCAAAATCATCCCCCAGGTCTGAGGACGAGTCCAGGTTGGAGGTGTCGTACTCCTCCACTGGCAGGTAGTCTCTAGTAGACACAGACTCACTGTCTTTAAAAAGTTTCTGTGGGTCGGGTATCCAAGCATCCCCAATGGTACGGACACTGAGCTTCTTCCCCTACCCCGGCAAACTTTTCACCACAATGTCCCCAGCCTCCCTACCGTCCCCAGACGTGGATCTCCTGGAGGTCCCTCCGGGCTGGATCTCCGGTTCAGGCAGGCGCTGGGGAGGACCTCGACCGCGGCCGCGGGAGGCTTTCACGTAGCCCACCTTTCTCTTGGCAGGCGGGATGGAGGTCTCAGTAGTGACGGAGGCAGCATCAGCTGTAACATCCGTCGCTGGCTCTGCGGTGGCTGGGACTTCACCCTTTACATCCGCTACAGCCGTAATGATGCGTGTGGGCCCGGCCACTGGGGCGTGTTTCCCTTCCGCAGAAGTGACCAGGGGCCCCGGGGCTTGAGCCGGATCCCTGTATCCGTCAGGGGGGCAGTGATGGAAGCGATATCCATGGTTGAAGCAGTCGGGAACATTTGGGGTCCCAGTGGAATTGGAATCCATGGAGTAGTAGCGGACATGTTGCTTCTTCTTCACTGATTTGGCTCGTACTGTCCCTTTGGCGCCAAAGACACCACGTGCAACACACACTTGGCTGGGGCTCCTCCCCCTTTTCCTTTTCTGCACGCAGCTCGCAGGCTTTTCCTAGTTCTGGACACGCCCACGAACTACGCACCTAAAAAAAAACTCAAACACAGTCCTGTACCTCCATTTTCTTCAATAAAACGTGGCGCAGTCCAACTTTCACAATGGCCGAAAACAGTCCAACCTCTGGGGGGTAGCTGCAGAATCCCGGACTCAAGCGCCCACGTGTAGCACACAGATCCCTGGCCTTACCTCCTCAAGGCAGGACACACCGTACCACAATGCCCAGGTTCCTTCTTCTTAAGAGGGTGAGCGGTGTTCAGAAATTGTTGGGTCCCGCAGCGAGTTACCTTCCCTCGGCTGGTTCTCACCCCTAGAGTGTAGGGAAGAGTCTGTTGTAGGTGCACTAACAAGGCCAATGTCCAGACAAGGTTAAACCTTAATGAAGGAAGGTTTATTTTCTTTATGCTGATAACTGGATAGGAAAGTTGGAGTTGAAGAATGAAGAAACAGGGAGGCAGGTTCAGGCACTTGGTATCACCACTCAATCCCGAATGGGCTCTGCTCACCCGGATAGTCCCTTCTCACGGTCCTAGCAGCCGGAGTGATGCACAAACTTTACTTCACTTAAGTTTCTTTGAAGATACAATCGGGAGACCCTCTGTCACAGAATCTCTGAGCCCCGAACCTCTCAGCTCTTGTAATTCAAGAACAGGTGCAAGTTGCTGCACATTACAAGGCCTTAGATGACTAGCGGAATCCCTCCAGAAGTTTACCGGGCCTTTCTTTCACTGTGAAACTCTCACCGGTCCCTCAGAAAGGTCCTCCCCCGGTCTCTTCTTCTTAGAGCGGGTCCCCTCTCCCGGGGCATCCTGGGATTCCTTCTATTAGAGCTGAGCCCCAGCTAAAGCTGGGCCCAATAGCGAAGTTGCAGCCCCAGGCTAGAGGTGCCTGGGACCGATGCACACCTGGAGGGCCAGGTCACGCGACCCGAACTCAGGAGCCCTGGAACTCTGGAACAACAACCCCTCCAGGCGGCGTCTGCCCCTTATGTATCCTCTCCCGGCATGCACAGCAGGCCGACCACGCCCACTGCACTACCGCCGAGAGAGGACACCCCAAGGCACAGCACTGTCACCAGTGGTTCAACCCTGACCTGTCATGACAGTGCCACCTACAGGCCACAGGGAATTGCACACCAGTACAACACCTAAAGAACAAATAACCGAACCTATCAAAAAAAGTGGTCTGAGCCTGGCTACTTGCTCAGACCAACCCCTAAATTTAGGCACGCAGCACCCCTCAAAGTAGAGGGGCGCTAGATTATAATAATTATAATAAAGGACAGACTGTGTAAGGACAGAGAGAGATACAATGCGTCTGTCTACTTCATTCACAAAAAAAGAAAAACACGGGGGCAGGCTTCACAGTGACTGATCACCGTGATAGTCAATCGGAGGCTATCAGAGAGATCAGGTGACTGGGAATATTGAGTTTCAAGTCCCGATCGTTAGTAGGGAGCCCGGCGCATATGGAGAGACCCCGGTCTCTGTTGCTCCCAGCACAAAGGGAGATATGCAAATATGCGGCCCCACGTCAAAAAGCATCAGTGTGAAGGGGTTAAAGGAAATGTAAAGCCAAAGTTTGACTGTACTTCTCCTGCAGTTTGTCGTTTTCAGCACGTCACATAGCTGGTCAAGGCTCAGGCAAGATCATGACAATGGAGTTGGGATCTGCCCACATGCCTAGACCGGCACCTGGCTCAGCCTCTTAGCAAGCCGCTGAGAGGCTGAGCTGTCCACTCCCACTCCCTCCACAGCCCAGCGTTCAAGGGAGCGTGGGGGGGGGGGGCAGAGCAGAGAGCTGACTGTCAGTTACCAGCTCTTTGCTTGGAGAGTTCTGAGAACCGAGTGATCAGTGGTGTTTGATTGCTTGGTTCTCAGTCTTAGAGGCGCAGGGGGATAACTGCAACATCCACCTAGGTAAGTATGATTATTAAAAAATAACAAAAAAAAACGTACTTCTCTTTTAAACCTTCTGTTCTTTCCACAATAGATTTTGGGCAGATACTGTGAAAGCGCTAAATAGTCTGGAAAATATTTTGCTGACTTGTTCCTTTTTAAATAATACACTCTGATGTCAATAATATAAATTCAAGAAGCCTGGTGTCTCTGTAGTAAGTACAACAACATTTTGCTTGTTTTTTCTGGGGAAAAAATGCACTATAAGGCTAGGTTCACACTGCTGCGATGTCAGAGTTCGCATGTGATCTACACCGCACTGCAAGTGCACATCACATGCGATCTCTGTGCGGTGCGATATTAGCCATACAAATCGTATGGCTGAATTTGCATCAAACTCGCACAGGACCCTTTTTTTTGTCCGCAGCAGAATCGAAACGCATGGGTGTTCACACCCATGCGATCCGATTCCTGTCCGAGTTTGCAGATCGCACTGCAATATGCAAACTGATTTGGGGGTGTCATTAACTTTTAATTGACACTCCCAGCAGTTCGCATAGGGCAGTGTGAACTGCCGCCGGAAAAGCTGCGATGCGGGAACCCGCAGTGGATTCGCAGCGTTCCCGCATCGCAGCAGTGTGAACCTAGCCTAAAATTGTTTTTTTCATAGATAACAATTGACTGCAATCCCTCTTTTTCAAAATGCAACCTATCCAAATAGCTTAAATGCTGCCTATGGAGTTATTTAATTATTTATTCCTTTTCCATGTGAAATATATACATTTAAAAAGTGGTATTTTTGTCCTGTAAATGGCATGCAGTATGTAGTTTTCAAAATGCAGACTAAAAAAGATTTTTACAATACTGTTGTGTCTATGCAGCATGTACACTATTCTTTCTTTTTTTTTTTTTAAGTGAAAAATAAACATTTCATTATGTTTTTTATTCTCAAAAGCTGCCTGAGGTTTGTTTTATTAAATGATGCTTCCCAGAAATGTATTTTAATTATGATCATGCAGTGTGCACCGTTTGTCTATAGATGTGTGTCTTTCATTTGTAAAAATATGCTGTGATCATGGCTTTGTGCAACCTTGTAAGCTGTTTTTGTCCACCTATATGTAGCAATAAAGATTATTAATTTTACTGTATTCTGGAGCCCGCTACCTTTTCTTCTGAAGTGTGCACCATACTCCTTATTTTTACCGTTAATTTATTTTTATTTTTTTGGACATACCAAAGCCAAATGTAAATGTAATTTAGCCATTGTGGTCTAAAAGAAATTGTAGAATGATTACCGTATATACTCGAGTATAAGCCACGTTTTTCAGTCGTTTTTTTAGGGCTGAAAATACACCCCTCGGCTTATACTCGAGTCAGTACCTGAAAATCTTCTTAGACTGCGGGCGGCGTCCATTGTTTAAATATTGCGGCTTCCTCCTGGTCCCTTCCGTGATAGGCGTTTCCAGCAAACACTGTGTTGAGTGTTCCGCCTATCACGGAGGTCCTCTCATTCTCGGACTCCATTTCCCAGCAGGCACTGTGTTCAGTGTTCTGCCTATCATGGACGTTCTCTTGTCCGAGGATGAAAAGATATCTGTGATTGGCGGAACACTGAACACAGTGTTTGCTGGAAAGGCCTATCACGGAACAAGACCAGGAGGAAGCCGCAATATTTAAACAATGGACGCCGCTCGCAGTCTAAGAAGATTTTCAGGTACACTGACTCGGGCACAGGGAGGCTGCAATGGACACAGTGAAGTTGGGCACAGTAAGCTGGCAATGGGCACAGTAAGATTGGGTGCAGTAAGCTGGCAATGGGCACAGTGAGGTGGCAATGGGCACAGTAAGCTGACAATGGGCAAAGTAATGTTGGGCACAGTAAGCTGGCAATGGGCACAGTGAGGTGGCAATGGGCACAGTAAGCTGGCAATAGGCACAGTGAGGTGGCAATGGGCACAGTAAGGTTGGGCACAGTAAGGTTGGGCACAGTGAGGTGGCAATGGGCACAGTAAGCTGGCAATGGGCACATTGAGGTTGCAATGGGCACAGTGAGGCGTGCAAATGGGCATTGTTGACCCTCTTTTCCGCTTACAGTAGCTGCTGCATTTCCCCCCCTAGGCTTATACTTGAGTCAATAAGTTTTCCCAGTTTATTGGGGTAATATTAGGTACCTTGGCTTATACTCAGGTCGGCTTATACTTGAGTATATATGGTATATATGTTGCATGTTATCTTACTTCTAGTGAAAACTGAAAATACACATTTCATTTTTTTTTATTTCCTCGAAAGATAAATAGGGATACTGTTTAGTCAATGAGGTCTACAAGAATAGGTAAAATGAAGTACGCATGGTGTGTGTGGCATATTACTTCTTTTGGAATTTAAGAATTATAAATCATACAGTTTTAGGCCATTGCAAGATAAGTGTGGATGTAGTTTAGCCAATTAGATTTCAAATAAATTGAGCATATGTCACATATTTTGTGTGAACCATATTACTCTTAAGCCCTGTACCCACGATCGGATTTCCTATGGTTTTTTAACCGATGGATTTTTCCATCGGAAAACCGATGAAGCTGACGTCCATCAGTCTTGCCTACACACCATCAGTCAAAAAACAGACCGTTCCAAATGCGGTGACGTAAAACACTGCGCTGAGCCGAGAAAAATTAAGTTCAATGCTTCTGAGCATGCGCCGACTTGATTCTGCGCATGCGTGGGTTTTTTATCCAATGGAGTTCCCCACAGACGATAGTAATTTGCTATTGGCTTTTTAACCATTGGATAAATTTAAAACATGTTCTATTTTTAAACACCGATGGAAAAAAGACAGATGGGGCCCATACACGATCGGTTTGTCCGATGAAAAAAGTCCATCGTGTGTACAGGGCTTTACTGTGATGTTCAAAAAAAAATTTCCTTTGTGTAGTGTGAAAAATCATTTTTGTTGTTTGTTTTTTTTTTGGGCTGAACAGCTGCATACTTTGTGCCAAATTATAAAGTGATATTAAGCCTAAAAATAAAAACTTATTGTATTATAGCTTATCAGTTCTTAGATGTGGTTGCATACATTTTTTTTTTTTTTTAGGCTTTTTTCCTATATGTTCACCTGGTGAGTCAGCAAGTAAGTTAAGGGTTTAAGTTTTTAAAGTGGATGTAAACCCAATTCATGAAATTTGAGCTGGGCACATATATCTGTAGTGTTTTTTTTTAAAATCTATCTTCAAAGCACCATGTCCTGTAGCTTTGTCCTGCTCAATTCTTCTGTTACCAGCCTGATAACTTTTGTCAATTTTTCTGAGACGGGAGACAGAAGTGTGTGTCGGGGGAGGTCGCTATAAATAATTTAGCAGACTGCTAAACTATTCACAGGCAAGCTCTGCGTGTGTGGGGAGGGGGTATGTGCCTTTCCTCCTATCAGCTGTCTCACAGTGTATAGCAATAATCCACTCCTACAGATGAATGAGGAAGTGAAAAAACTAACACAATCTGCACTTTCCAAACAGTCCAGGTACTCCTCACTTAACGACCAGGTTCTGTTCCAACGACCAGGTCATTAAACAAATTGGTTGTTAAACGAGAAGTCACAAGACATCAATATTTTAAGCATTCTTAACTACTGTACTGTATTGTGAAAAAAAGGTCTACGCAAAAAACTCCAGCTCAATAACGTTGTTTTATTTTGCATAAGTACAGAACACAAATGAAAATTCTGTACTGTACTGTACAATACAAAGATGTACAGCGCGTCATTCAGGTGGGGAGAGCTGGTCGTAAGTCCAAGCAGTTGCTAAACAGGTAAGTCGTTAAACGAGAAGTATCTGTATATTAAGCTGAAGACAGAAGATATACATGTAAAACTTATGTAGGGAGATATGTTTCATCTCTGTGTATCATCTGAGGCTGTTCACTTGACTGGGTATAAGGGAGGGTTTACATCCACTTTAGACCAAGTAAATATAAGTCTGCTTATGCACCTAATATTACCTTATCCCCAGTGTGACAATTCTGCTGTTCAAAGGTGTATCCATTGATTCTCCTTCCAGAGTGGAGACATCTTAAAGCCCCATACACACGGTCAGACTTCCATCAGACTTTTCCCTGGATTTTTGTCTGAACGGAGTTGGCCGGGCACACCCATACCATACACACCACAGGACTTTTCTGCAAACTTTCCCAAAACTTTTTGCAACGTCACATGGTTTTTCTGCTCTTTTCTGCTCTTTACCACCACCCTTTGGTCAACCTCTGCTATTGTTGGTTGATTTTAACATTAGTTGTTTTGTCCATCGGACAAAAGTCCTATGATTTTCTGTACACACGGTAGGACTTTGCTCCATGTTGGGCAAAAGTTTGTCCGTTTGCAGACCCAACTTTTTTCCGATGAAAACACAAAAAAAAAAGTTTGTCCGATGGAGCATACACACGGTCGGATTGTTGGTCCAACTTGCTCAAAATGAAGTTTGTTGGCCAAAAGTCCTACCGTGTGTATGGGGTTTAAGGCTCAATTCAGGCTCCATTCACACATGAGTGTATTGATTAACTGGCGTTTTTCAGGCTTTTTCATTTACAAGCTTTCTTAAAGAGTTTTAGAAGTGTATTTTAAGCGTTTTACAGCTTTAGGCATCTTTATTTAGCCAATAGAAATCACTAGGGGGAGGAGAGGAAGAGGAAATTAGAGGTGGAGAGCTATTTGAGAAGAAAATGATTGTAAAACGCTTGTAAAAACTCTTGTAAAAACACTTGTAAAAACTCTTGTAAAAACTCTTGTAAAAACGCTTGTAAAAACGCTTGTAAAACGCTCAAGTCAGGCATTTCTATTGAAGTCCGTGGGGCCAAAAACGCTTGTAATCTGCCAAAAAAAAGGTCATGTACTTCTTTGAGCTTGAGGCATTTTGCCTAAGGTGACAGAACACTCAGAAGTGAACAGGGACCATTGAAATGAATAAGATTTGTCTTGTTGAGCGTTTTACGGTTACAAGCTTTAAGCAGAAAATTGCTCAGGTGTGAACTGGGCCTCACATTTATGCATGTTGCTTTTGAGCATCTCTGCAGTGCTTTTTGTTGTGCTTTCCGTGTTTTGTTTTGTTTTTACACAATTTTCGTTTTTTATCCGTTTTTTTTTTTTTTTTTTTTAGTTGATGGGCAGATTTAAAAATGCAAAACGTGGATCGCAGAAAAATTGTGGCAAAATTGTGGTAAAAACGCACTACATGATTTTCTGCAGCTTCTTCATTGAAGTCTTTTGAACCAAAAATGCAACAAAAAACACTGTTTTGCATTTAAAAAAATCCCTGACCCTTTCCAAAAATGCAGAGGCACAGAAATGCATTAATGTGAACGTGTTCCATAGAAACCTATGTTATCAAAATGTCATAGAGGGGTTGATTTACTAAAACTGGAGAGTGCAAAATCTGGTGCAACTGTGCATGGTGGCCAATTAGCTTCTAACTTAAGCTTGTTCAATTAAGCTTTGATACAAAAAAAAAAATAGACACTGATTGGATTTGGCATTCTCCAGTTTTAATAAATCAACCCCATACAGTAGTGTGTGAATGACTAGTGAAAATAAAGGAGACAAATCCTAAAAAAAATAAAAAATTATGCAACCTTCTCATGTAAAGCTTGGTAAGCTGCAACCTTTTATTGTTTTGGGGTTTGATACTACTTTAACCACTTGCCAACCAGCCACAGTACATATACTGTGGCAGGTTGGCTCTATTGCGCAAAACGACGTACCTGTATGTGTTTTTGTGTAATAGATTCAGTGGGCGCGTGCACGCATACCCACTGCGCACCGCGGGAGCACTCCCGTGGGTCCGGCTTACTCATTTTCCGCGTGCAACCGTGATCGCTCCACAGAAAGGTAAACAATGCGGATCCCCATTCAGACAGGGGAGTACAGAGAGATTGTCTGTTCCTAGTGATCAGGAACAGCTATCTCTATGTTGTCCCAGTGAGCCCATCCCCCATACAGTTAGAACCCACCCAGGGAACACAGTTAACCCTTTTATCGCCCCTAGTGTTAACCCCTTTCCTTGCCAGTGTCATTTATACATTGATTAGTGCATGTTTTTAGCACTGATCACTGTAAAAATGTCACTGGTACACAAAAAGTGTCACTTGGGGTCAGATTTGTCCGCCGCAATGTCATAGTCCCGCTAAAAATCACAGATTTCTGCCATTACCAGTAAAAACATAAAAAAAAATAAAAGTCCATAAATCTATCATCTATTTTGTAGATGCTATAACTTTTGCACAAACGAATCAATATACAAATACAATACACACATTGCAATTTTTTACCAAAAATATGTAGCAGAATACATATTGGCATAAACTGATGAATACTTTTTTTATGTATTTTTTTGGGGGGATATGTATTATAGCAGAAAGTAAAAAATATATATTTTTTTCAAAATTGTTGGTCTTTTTTTTGTTTATAGTGCAAAAACCACAGAGATGTTTAAATACCACCAAAAGAAAGCTCTATTTGCGGGAAAAAAAGAACGACTGTGCAGCTGTCAGTTAAATTGAAGGAGTGCCGTATCACAAAAAATGGCCTGGTCATTAAGGGGGTCCTTCTAGGGGTTAAGTTGTTAAAATGAAGCTTACTACAATAGCTGAAATGCTATATATTAGGGATGACCTCCCAATTGTTTATGCACTGAATTTTGCTTGTTAGGGCATTTATCAAAATATCATTCTTTTTGCCCATTTGACAGGATTCAAACGTTATATATAGTAGTGGATTTTTCTCCCGCTACAATTTATGACAGCTTCTTTCTTCAACCATCAATGGTTGATAAGAAAGCATGTGCCATGTCCTTAGCAACCAATGACATCCTCAGGCCTAATTCACTTGATGGCAGAAAAAAATGGAGTGGATTTCCCCCATAATTCATACCATGCCCCTGTATGAAGTTTGGGGGGGGACCCCATACAAAATCAAAAAAAGTTGGGTCACCCCCAAATTCTATATTTTCCCCTATCTTTTGGGTCTTGAGTGGATTTTGTGGAAACGCCACACAAAAATGTAAGAAAAAAATGTGGGGTTCCCTCCAAAACTCCATACTTAACCCTTATCTGAACATGCAATCTGGCATGTCAGGAAATGAGGGGGACAAGCATGTGCCATTCCTCCTGAACAATACTAGACCACATGCCTACCCAAGGATCTCTTTCCCACAACATTGTCTTGGTGATTGTGGGGGTCTGTGTGTGGGGGCTTTTTGAATCTTGAAGCTTCCATGAATTGAACCCAAGCACATTCACTCATCACCAATGTTGTAACTTGGTCATTGTTCCTTGCTGGATTCCCTGTATGAAAAAATGGGGAACACTTGAGCTGGGTCATAACAGAAGACTAGACTTGGGATGTTGTCATGTATTTCCCTTTACAGAGTCTCCAAATGGTTAAATAAGCACTTGAA
Source organism: Rana muscosa (assembly GCA_029206835.1). NCBI lineage: Eukaryota > Metazoa > Chordata > Amphibia > Anura > Ranidae > Rana > Rana muscosa. Next base: position 607,652,178 of record CM055118.1, read on the forward strand.
AGATGGAATCTTCAAGAATCCATCAACAACTAAGTGAGTAATGGAATTAAAGTGTTTCTAAACCCACAACAATAAAACCAGGCTGTATATGCAGTTAGCCCTGGTTCACACTGGTGCCTTTTGACATGTGTTTTGACATGTCAAATCGGCGACATTTGCCGGCAATGGCACCATCTTAATCGGTGCGACGCCGCATCTGTGGCGCTGCACCGATTTCAAAAAGTAGTTTCTGTATTACTTTTTGCGATTTCGGGCCACGATTTACATTGACATCTATGCAGAAACCTGCACAGATGTCTCTGAAATCACGTCCGAAATCAGGACTGACAAGCGGGAGTGAAATCATGCGAGTTCAGCTGAACTTGCACGGCTTCATTCCCGCAGCCCAGTGTGAACCTGGGCTAAAGCATGATTGTTATACTCACTGTGGAACCTAAGTGGTTAATCTTCCGCATTGTTGTGTATAAAGGCTGTTTGATCCTGTCTTCTCTGATCTCCCCTACTTCCACTGTCCCCCAATAATTTTCTGATAACACAAAGTCTATGGAGTCAAGCTGCACATGCTCAGTTTGGTGTGTATTGCTAGAGAGGTTTTTTGCTTCTTGGGAGGGTGCATGTGATCAGCACAGGGCCAATCAGCACTGTCCAGATAGAGGGTCAGTGGTCTTGCAGTTTCATGGGATAGTCAAAAAACTCTTCCTACAAGCTTTAACCAGTGCTTGGCTGGACACTGATAGAAGTCACAAGACTGCTCTAGCTGCTGATGAAAAAAGGTATTTAGCAGTTTATACTTAATAAAATAATTGCATTTCCATGTTCTGTGTACTGTGGAAAACCAGATATAGTGAATGCAGGTTCTGGGTTTAAAAACACTTTAAGGAGGATTTACTTGTTAATAAATGTATTATTATTTATATTTTATATTTAACTCATACTTGTTTTGTTTTTTTGGGTTATTTATTTGAGTGCAAATATTGGTTACCTGTTACTAGTGTTCCTTTTTGTACAATTAGTAATGCAGTGTGTGCTGTAAGTAATGGACACTTCTCTCATGGTACAATGAATAGCTGCAGTAGATATTCTCTACACCTGGCTTTAATGGAGAACGGACATAAAAAATGACTGTAGAGTCTGGTACACAGGGACAGCTGGATGGTTTGCTGCTAGGAAACCTAAGCCAAGAAATAGCACTGCATTTATCAAAGAAAGATATCTCTGCAATCCAATTGGATTTTTATTTTTTTTCATTTGATAAATATTAGGCTTCTGTTTGGCCTTGTTTTGTGAGCCTTCAATATATATTATTTCTCCTTTGTACTTACAAGCAAGAATTTCAGATAAATACTGTTGTTGAAGTTACACTCAAAGAAATATGTGCTTTGTTTTTTGTTTTTTAAGGAAAATTAGCCAGGAAATGGCTAATAGAATATGTACTGTGTTATTTATCTCATGAATAACAGATCTGTGATCAGTAGGGTGTGTGTGTGTTTTAAAATGCAGAATTAATTTTATGACAGAAATGGTACTCAAGAATCAAATTTTTCATATAGTATTGCTCGATTTTTTTTGTAAAGAGAAGTGATTGCAGGATCAATAAACACTTCAGGTTGAAAATGGCCACAACTGCCCAAGGAACAGCTTTAACATTTAGTAAACAAGCATTTCTTCCTTCCCTAGTTACTCCTACATATGAACTGGACATATTTTATATATTTTGATGAATATATTCATCTGATGCAACATTTTATTCCTGTCTATTCTGACAAAGATTTCACTTGTAACTAGTGCCGTAAATGATCTGCAGCCTTCTCACTGCACCCTAATGGATAGATATACTACAATCCCACGAGATGACATTCATGAAATACATGTTCTTTTACTGTTACTGCAATTTGTAACACTGCTACATTGATATTTTGGTATTTTCATTACATTTATATGTGAATAACTGCCCAGGCACTGTAACCCATAAAGCCTTTTAAGAATACACACATTCATTTTTCCTAGTTCTTTCTAAAACACTGGTTTGAAGAAGCACTATTGACAGTGTGAAACGCGTCACCTCTCCTGGTTCCTGTGTCTTTGTCTTGGTGGCTGTCATGTGACTGTTGTCTGAACAATAAAACTTGGTTGGAATGGCTTTGTTGGTGTGCAGCAATTTTCCTTTTTCTTTTAAAAAACAATGTTTGGCCTAGCAACACACAAGGTGGTTATTATTGTTACACTAAAGCCTCATACACATGATCAGATTTCCGTTGGACAAAGCGTAGGACTTTTGGCCGTGAACTTGTTCTGCATACAGATGGCAAAACGTTGTCAGCCAACAAATACGAAACTACGTGGTTTTTCAGCTCTTTAGTGCCACCCTTTGGGCAACTTCTGCTAATGTTGTGCTATGGTTAGCATTGCTTCTGAGCATGCGTGTTTTCACTTTGGATTTTAATTCCGATGGACTTGTGTACACACGATCGGAATAATCCGACATCATACATTCGTTGTCGGAAAATTTTAAAGCATGCTATCCAACATTTGTTGTCATAAAATCTGACAAAAATTGTCAGATGGAGCGTACAAACGGTCGGATTTTCCAACAAAACCCTGCCATCACACAATTCCCGTTGGAAAATCCGTTTGTGTGTACAGGCCTTAAAACAGCACTTGTGGAGCTGCATTCAGTTTTAAAAAATATATATATATATACCGTATATATACTCGAGTATAAGCCAAGTTTTTCAGCCCTTTTTTAGGGCACGAGAGAGCTGCATGCTACAGTGTCATCGTGGAACTTTCTTATATGGTTTCCCTTGTTTTCATCTATTACATTGTGGACATTATATGGAAGATTTCAGACTGTCACATATCACTGTAGTCATTCATTGGACAATTTTTGGTTATTGTTCACAATACATCACGCATTTTTCATTGTTTTTTTCAAGAAGGTAGCATCCTTTATTGTTTAAATTTATGTGTTGATATTTTTGCAGCGCAACTGCATTTTTTCCATTATTTGTTATTGTGTGTATCCACATTTTCAGTTGCAGCAGCGTTTATTCATTTATCACTTTAATTCGGTATTTCTTTAATTTTCACCTCAGACATGCGCAGTAGTTTCTTTTGCAATTACTATTTTTGATACTCACCTACAGCAGCAGTCAGCACACTCCACGGTGTTCCCATATATGTTGGCACACTAGTTGTTTTATTATTATTTCAGAATAATTTAGTTTCTTGTTAGACACCACTTTTTGTCACTGCCAATGATATGGACATCTTTGAATACAAGGCCTCTAAGGTGGTCAACACCGAGGGGGTTTTTCAGATGTACAATGACAAGGAGGGGGATTTGAATGGACTTTTTTTAAGACTCAAAAATTTAACCATCTCTGAAATCCACACTCAATGGGATGTGGCATTCCTTGAGACGTATATTAAATTAAACATGGTACCAAGGAGCCTAAGATGGCAGGTTAGCCCGCAGAAAGGAGAATCAGAGTTACAAGAATGGTTTCGGCATTTCAACGAAGCCGGGCTGAACTTTTTACGCTTCCTGGTTGCCAGGAAGAATAGTAAATTAGTTAAGCTTGACAGTGAAATTAAAACGTTAAAAGATAGCCTAAATCCTCACAAAGAAAGCAAAGAATATAAGGATAGGAGTTTAAACCTTTTAAAGGTATTGGATAAAGAGGAAAAGGAACAGAAAGCTAAAAAAAGGAAAAAATATAACAGGGACTACAGTGATTATCAAGCAAGTTTAGTTTTCGACTGGCAGAAGAAACTATTGGCAGAATCACAAACAGATAATAGTTCCAGGATGGATGCGATCACTCACGGTGATGGTGTCACATCTGGATCAACGAATGATGTACAGCATTTACCCATTAGGAGTGAAACATCCAAAACCCCTAAAAAAGTTCAGAATTCTGCTAAACTGGCCAAAAAGGGTAGACGAGTGTCACATCAGTCCCCTCCGAGGGCATCAGGACCCATGAAGGGAGGACAGCATCCAAAGAACTCTGGTTGGGCACAGTAGACCCAATCCAAACAGGGCTATAGTTATGATAGAGGTTATGGACAACAACACTCTCAGGGTCAATATTACTCCTATAGAGAATCACCGAGACCTATAAGAGTCCCTGAGAGGACTTATTCTGAGAAATATAGCTTTGACACACACCCCAACCAGAGATCTCACTATGAAAACAATTATTACTCAGAACGAGATAGAGATGAGTATGGTGACGACTCAGGGACTCGTAATAGATTTTTTCCGTTGAGAGACAGAGAAGGGCCTGTACATTCGGGTTATCAGGATTACGAACAGAACAACAGAGTCCGTGAGGCGTTGTAAGAGAACTGCTGATTCACGTATGGTGCATATGCGTGCGCCAATGCGCATGCGCAATGAACGGCGTGCATGCGCAGGAGCGCGTCCCTAACACCAGTTGGCGCCAGATGGCCTATTTAAAGGGTGCTCTGACTTTCCACAAGTGCTGACTGGTCTTCAGCTGTGTCCTGTTCCTCTGAACCCTGCTATAACCTGCTTGATACCTGTTACTGATCCCGGCTTCCTCTGACTCTGCTTCTGGACTCTGATTGCTTGATTACTGGTACCCGACTACGGCCTGCATCTGACCTTCCTCCTGCTTATGCCTTGTACTCTGCAGCCCGCCTGTTACCGAACCCGGCTATCTCCACGACTCCGCTTCCATCATCTGCCCAGGTCTGACACTGCCTCTGGAAACCTGCGCTGGCTCTCTATGGTCTCAGCTCTCCTGTGTCCAGTGCTCTCCTGTCTCCTGGCCATAGGAAGTACTGACAAGCCACCAAGCCTGAACCTGCAAACTGGTTGGAGTTCCTCCTTAGCTTCCACCGCAGCTCTTCACCTGCTGTCCTGCTGGTACCACCGAGCCTACTACTTCCACCGCAGGTTCTACAAGCAACATTCCCTGGCACTCGTGTTCCTCCTGACCCTAGCCACCATCTGTCCCACCTTCAGTGGGGCTTGGGTAGGAGATACAAGGGAGGCCGACCTCGACATATCAGACTCCTACCAGGTACGTGACAGTACCAGTCAGCCAGGGATGGAGTCTGAAAGGGAGGTCTCCCCACCAGTGGACATCTCCAGTTCAGTTTCTGAACTAACATATACCATGCAGAATCTACAGAGAGACCTTAGTCGCATGGAAGAGCGACTCTCAGGCGAGATGAATGTTGCACCAGTTTATGCATCTTCCTCAGTCACTGACTCTTCTGTTCAAACAGACTTCAGATTGTTCCGTGAGGCCACTCCCCCTCCGGAGCCCAGGGTGCCTCTACCCGAACGGTTCTCCGGGGACCGTGGAAAATTCCGCACCTTTCAGAACTCTTGTGAGCTATATTTCTCCCTGTTACCCCGAACCTTTGCTTCCGAAGACACCAAGGTGGGGTTCATCATCACGTTGTTATTAAACGAACCACTTTTCTGGGCCAACCATCTCCGGGAGCAACATGACCCCGTTCTGGCAACCACCGACTCCTTTTTCTCAGCAATGGCTCAGCTATACACCGACTCTTTCTTTCGTCAGACTGCTGAATCCAAGCTTGGCAAGTTACAACAAGGCACAAGGCCAGTGGAGGACTATGTGAACGATTTCCGCGTTTTGAGTGCTGATACCCTGTGGAATCAGTCCGCCCTTCGTCACCAGTTTCGCCTGGGACTTTCTGAGACCTTGAAAGATGAGCTTGCCAGAATGGGAGTGCCCACATCCTTAGAGGACCTGATCACCCTAACCATCCAGATTGATCGGCGCTTACGGGAGAGACAGTCTGAAAAACTTAAGGGAAGTCTTTCTGTAGTTTCCAGTTCTGACATATCCGCTCCTTCAATTGTTGCACCCCCCGGAGGGAAAAGACTGTATAAGGCTTGCTATAGGAGTTTTCGGAGACCCCCTCTTTCTCCTATTGAGCGCCTCCGGCGGCAGCAAGCTAAATTATGCCTATATTGCGGGGAGGCTGGCCACTTCATACGGACTTGCCCAGTAAAATCCAGCAGACCTTGTTATCGCCTGCGTCATATGATGTATCTCCCTGGGAAAGATCGCTCTCATGTCTCCCTTTCTGTTGAGCTTCTGTTCTCCGGAAAGACAGTCTCTGTATCGGCCATCATAGACTCTGGGGCCTGTAGTTGCTTTGTTGATTCCACATTTGTTGCCCTTCATCAGTTCCCTGTGTGTGCCAAGAAGCAAAGTTGTCTGGTTCATCTGGCCGACGGCTCTGGCATCAAATCTGGGACCGTTACACAAGAGACTGCACCTATTTTCTGTCAAACCGCTTCAGGCCATCATGAACTCCTCAGGCTGGATGTCATAACGTCACCTATGTTCCCTGTAATTCTTGGCATCCCATGGTTAAAGGCCCATAATCCACACATAAACTGGCTTTCTGGAGAGGTCTCCTTCTCATCCAACTACTGCCAAGAACACTGCTTTCCAGGAGGGAAGGTTAATACTACTCCTCTCTTGAGTTTACAGCCAGACCCAGAGACTTTGAAGTTGATTCCTGCTGCCCACCATGAATATCAGGATGTGTTCAACAAGAAGGGTGCAGACACTCTTCCTCCCCATAGGACATATGACTGTCCCATAGAACTTTTACCTGGGGCCGAGATCCCGTTTGGTAGGATCTACCCTCTGTCTGAGCCTGAACTAGAAGCCCTACGTACATACATCGACGAGAGCCTAGAAAAACAGTTCATTCGACCCTCCACGTCACCTGCAGGTGCCAGGATCTTCTTTGTGGAGAAAAAGGACAAGTCCCTGAGACCCTGTGTTGACTATCGGGACCTCAATAAAGTCACGGTCAAAAACCGATACCCCCTTCCCCTGATTCCTGAGCTTTTCCAGAGGCTGAGAGGGGCACGAGTGTTTTCCAAACTTGGCTTAAGAGGGGCATATAATCTAGTCCGAATCGGGGAAGGGGATGAATGGAAGACGGCCTTCCGGACACGCTTTGGCCACTTTGAGTTCTTGGTCATGCCCTTCGGACTTTGTAACGCCCCAGCTACCTTTCAGCACCTAGTGAATGACGTCTTCCGTGACTCTCTGGATCTATTTGTCATCGTGTACTTAGATGATATTCTTATATTCTCTGAATCCATTGAATTCCATCGAACTCACGTGAAGAAGGTACTGAGTCGGCTCCGTGAACATCGCCTTTACGCCAAGGCTGAAAAATTTGATTTTGAGAAGCAAACCATACACTTTTTAGGTCTCGTCATCTCGGCCGAGGGCATTTCCATGGATCCACAGAAGGTCACATCCGTTCTAGAATGGCCGGCTCCTACAGACAGGAAGGCAGTGTAGAGGTTTGTAGGATTTGCAAATTTCTACAGGAAATTTATCAAGGACTTTTCCGGTATCATTACCCCCATCACACAACTGACTAGACAGAAGGTCCCCTTCTGTTGGACCCCCGAAGCTCAAGAGGCTTTTGAACAATTAAAAGTTTTGTTTACGTCAGCTCCTATCCTGAAGCATCCTGACCCATCTTTGGCCTATGTTTTAGAGGTAGATGCCTCTGAGAATGCAGTCGGTGCCATTTTATCCCAACGCCAGGGCCCTAAATCCCTACTTCAACCTGTAGCATTTTTCTCTAAAAAGTAAAATCCTTCTGAAAGGAATTATGATGTTGGAGACAGAGAGTTACTGGCCATCAAGGCTGCGCTCGAAGAGTGGCGCTATCTCTTGGAAGGAGCATCTCATCCAATCCTCATCTTCACGGATCATAAAAATCTTGAATATCTGAGAACAGCTAAAAGATTAAGACCTCGGCAAGCAAGATGGGCATTGTTCTTCTCTCGCTTCATGTTCCACATCACTTACCGCCCTGGCTCTAAGAACGGCAAACCGGATGCCTTATCCCGCATGTTCAGCAGTCCCGTGGTGTCCTTGGAACCTGATACCATTCTTCCAGCCAAAAACTTCCTGTTTCTTCAAGCCGACCTAATGTCACAAATAAAGACAGATGTGGTGGATCAACCACCTCCTCAGGACTTGGCCCTTCAACTTAAGAATGACCTTTATTTTCATAAGGAGCAAATCTTTGTCCCTGAACGATTCAGACTATCTATCTTGAGACGTTGTCATGACCACCCCCTTGCGGGGCACTTCGGAATTTCCAAAACAGCCGATTTAATTTCTCATACCTTTTGGTGGCCAGATTTAATGCAGGACTGTAAGAATTACGTAAAATCCTGTACCACATGCCTTTGTAATAAATCGGACAAAGCCAGAACTTGGGGGCTTTTGGAGTCTCTACCTGTACCAAAGAAACCATGGAGTATGATCTCCATGGACTTCATTGTAGAACTTCCCCCATCAGAGGATTTTACCACAATTTTTGTTGTCGTAGACCGTCTGACCAAGATGGCTCATTTCATACCGTTACAAGGAACTCCTTCGGCTACTGAGACTGCTTCAGCCTTCATCAAGGAAGTTGTTAAGTTGCACGGTATCCCTGACAGCATCATCTCCAACCGAGGAGTTCAGTTTACTTCCAGGTTTTGGAGGGCTCTATGTGAAGCACTAAACATGGAACTCCGTCTCTCCACAGCATATCACCCACAAACTAATGGTCAAACTGAACGAACCAACCAGACCATTGAACAGTATTTGCGGTGTTTTTCCTCCTTTGCACAGGATGATTGGCTTTCACTCCTCCCACTTGCAGAATTCTCATACAACAACTCCACTCACTCAGCAACCAAACAGTCACCCTTCTTTGCCAATTATGGGTATCATCCTTCTTTCTTGCCGGAGCTATATGTTCAATCTTCCGTACCTGCTGTACAGGATCGTTTAAATTTCTTCAGTACCAACAACCAACTCTTACAGGATACAATCACTAAGACACAGGCAAGCAATAAAAAATTATTCGATAGGAAAAGAAGAGGCAACCTGAATCTGGAACCGGGTGACAAGGTCTGGCTGTCTACAGCAAATTTAAGGTTAAATTGTCCTTCGAAGAAACTTGGTCCAAAATTCTTGGGCACTTTCCCAGTTAAAAGGAGGATTAATGCAGTGGCATTTGAATTGGTGTTGCCCAAGAATCTAAGGATTCATCCAGTGTTCCACGTTTCCTTGTTGAAACCGACGGTGCCAAATCCCTTTCCTGACCGGATTTCTGAAATTCCACCTCCTCTCCTTATCAAAGGTAACGAGGAGTTTGAAGTAGAAACAATTTTGGACTGCAGAGTTAGGAACAACCTAACACAGTTCCTTGTCAAGTGGAAAGGCTACGGCCCAGAGGAAAATTCTTGGGAACCAGCCTCCAATGTACATGCCCCAAGACTGGTACAAGCCTTCTTTCAGCGACACCCTGAAAAAAGAGCCCTGAAGGGCATCCGGAGGCTGCCCTTAAGGGGGGGGGGCAATGTAAGAGAACTGCTGATTCACGTATGGCGCATATGCGTGCGCCAATGCGCATGCGCGTGCGCAATGAACGGCGTGCACGCGCAGGAGCGCGTCCCTAACACCAGTTGGCGCCAGACGGCCTATTTAAAGGGTGCTCTGACTTTCCACAAGTGCTGACTGGTCTTCAGCTGTGTCCTGTTCCTCTGAACCCTGCTATAACCTGCTTGATACCTGTTACTGATCCTGGCTTCCTCTGACTCTGCTTCTGGACTCTGATTGCTTGATTACTGGTACCCGACTACAGCCTACATCTGACCTTCCTCCTGCTTATGCCTTGTACTCTGCAGCCCGCCTGTTACCAAACCCGGCTATCTCCACGACTCCGCTTCCATCATCTGCCCAGGTCTGACACTGCCTCTGGAAACCTGCGCTGGCTCTCTATGGTCTCAGCTCTCCTGTGTCCAGTGCTCTCCTGTCTCCTGACCATAGGAAGTACTGACAAGCCACCAAGCCTGAACCTGCAAACTGGTTGGAGTTCCTCCTTAGCTTCCACCGCAGCTCTTCACCTGCTGTCCTGCTGGTACCACCGAGCCTACTACTTCCACCGCAGGTTCTACAAGCAACATTCCCTGGCACTCGTGTTCCTCCTGACCCTAGCCACCATCTGTCCCACCTTCAGTGGGGCTTGGGTAGGAGATACAAGGGAGGCCAATCTCGTCATATCAGACTCCTACCAGGTACGTGACAGGCGTACAGATCGGTGCCATCGAGAGATTTTCCCACGGGTCAGTATGAAAAAGATATTGACCAACATTGGGGTTTTCCCAGGCCCAACCAGGGAATAAAAGGGCCTGTGGAAAGCAAAGAGAAACAAGAGGGGGGAGGAGAGCACAACTTAAAAAAGCAAAAGATGTAAGTCAGGATGGCATCTTTAATCTTAGCTCCCTAACCTTGACCAAGCCAGAATTAACCCTTCTCAACAAGGGTTTAAAGTTTGCACCTCCTAAGAAATTAAATACATTTCTAACCTTTATGGATATACACAAATATGTCCGTAAAGTTAACATCAAGCGTCACTTTGCAAGCGTTCCAAGTAGGGAAGAGGGACTTGTTCCACCGTTATTCCAACATTCGGGATTAAGAAATGCTTCCACATTCAACCCCCCTGGAATTTTGGCCCCGTCACTTAGGGTCTTTAGAGATGTAGTCTTACAAGATCTTGAGAAAATGAAAATTACTAATAATAAGATGGATCAACATCTAGAAAAAGGACTTGACTCCCTTTGTCAGAACAGGGAGCTAGTAATACGTCCTGCTGACAAAGGAGGTGGAATAGTAGTCCTTGATAGGATTGACTACCTTAGAGAAATGCATAAAATTGTCGATGATCGTGACACTTATGTGTTACTACCGGGGAACCCAGTTATTAAATATAGGGATACCCTGGACGATTTGGTTCTAAAGGGTTCCGAATTGGGTATTTTAAACGATAAAGAACAATTGTTTTTGATACCCAGGGCTCCCAGGGTGTCCGTCCTGTATGGTCTACCTAAAATACATAAGAGCTTGACTTGCCCCCCGGGCAGACCAATAGTGAGTGGTATAGACTCAATTACGTCCCGGGTGGGCAAGTACATCGACCATTTTTTACAACCCTTAGTTCAGCAAATGCCATCCTATTTGAAGGACACCAGACATGCCATCAATCTGGTGTCCCAAGTAGAACCCAAGGAAGAAATGTGGATGGTGACGGCCGACGTCACCTCATTATATTCCATCATTCCTCATGAGATGGGTATTTCAGCTGTGAAATATTATCTGGATCTTTGGTCAGGTTTACCCCAGCTTCAAAAAGACTACATCATGGACCTATTAGACTATGCAGCAGGGCATAATTATTTTTGGTTTGATAGTCAATACTATCGCCAAATACGTGGTGTTGCAATGGGGGTCAACCTTTTTATGGCCAAATGGGAGGAGGACGTCGTCTTTACCAATAGAAGCCCACATCTGGTTTTGTGGGCCAGGTATATCGACGACGTCCTCCTCCTATGGGACGGCACTAAAAACCAACTTGATGAGTTTTTCTCTTCTCTCAATAACAACGAATGGGGAATCAGGCTTGTTCATGCTGCGAGCCGGGAGGCCATTAATTTCCTCGATCTTACTATCATGAGGGAAGGCGGCTTTCTGACTACAAAATCCTTTTTCAAACAGACTGATCGCAACTCCTATATTCCCATTGGAAGCTGCCATAATGAATCCTGGCTGAGATGTGTACCTAGGGGACAGTTTGTCAGGATGAGACGAAAGTGTACCTCTATGGAAGATTATAGATCACAGACAGCCATACTGAAATCTAGGCTCTGTGAAAAAGGTTACAATTTAGAATCTCTTGAAACCATAATTGAGGAAGTTGCCAATATTGATAGATCCCAATTATTGGAGGATTATCATAAAGTAGAGAAAGAAAGACCACAGATACCTTTCATCACCACTTTCTCCACACAGCACTTTGCAATCAAAAAAATCATTCAAAGGCATTTCTTAGGCAATGACAAAGTCATTAGCCAATTTTTACCATCTAAACCTCAAGTGATTTTTAGGGGAGTACCTTCCCTCCACGATAGGGTGGCTCCAAATGTGGTTGATCCTCCTACAAGAAAGGTGTCCTTCTTTCAGAAAGGATTGTCAGGATATCATCAGTGTCGTAGATGCCAGGTTTGCACCCTCAATAAGAGCAAATTAAAGAAAACGGAGTCCTTTCATTCCACCAGCACCTCAAAAGAGCATACTATAGAGCCTCTCATTACTTGTAGTTCAACGGGTATTGTTTATTTGCTTCAGTGTCCTTGTGCACTCCAATATATTGGCAGGACCAAAAGGTCCATGCAGGTTAGACTAGGTGAGCATATCACTAACATTAAAACGGGTTTTCAAAACCATTCTGTTTCTAAACATTACGATACTCATCATGATTGCAATCCAGCTAACACCCTTTTCTTGGGGATCGATAAATTCGAGCCCCATTTGAGGGGTAGCTCACTAGTTAGGGAGCTGTCCAGGCTTGAGATGGCCTGGATATATCGTGTACGATGCTATAGCCCTCATGGCCTTAACATTGACACTGACGTTAATGCGTTCATTGATAATGGTTAATTGACATTTCTCGCATATGATATTAGTCTAGCTTAATGAATAATTATGTAAATCAGCACTGAATTCTGGTTAAACCCTTGGTAAATTCAATTTAGTACCTGTTTGTACCTTTGATGAGGCTTCCTATGTTACTTTGGAGCTCTTGACACGTGATCCGGAGTAAATGCCCATTTTAAATACCACATGTCATCATATCATGCTTGATTGTGTGTTAGTGGACAGTTTGTCCAGATGGGTTATGGGTCCAAACCCCCCCTTCCCTTTTTTCCTTTTTTTTAGTTCTTCTTGGATTCAATAGTATTACTACTAGGATGCATGACTATTGGCCTACCAGCTGGTGGCACAGTGGGACATTGCGTCTTTTGTTTCCAATGTATATCAGCACTTCCAAGCTGACTTAGTTTTAACATAATTAATTTTACTTCATTTGTGGTTCAGAATTTCAAAGATGTTCACCCTTATGTCCAATGCTGGGACGTTTTGGTGAACACAATACTGAGCATCCACACATGCTTTATTCAGATACTGTATGTTCTATATTATTTAGTTCATTTTTTTAGTAAATATGTGGTTATGAATAATGTGTCTTTAGGTGGAAAGTCTGCCGTTCCACCAACTGACATTTCAAATGTTATCCATAGCCTTCTCAGAATTATGGCAATCTAATCACATAAGTGCCGTTTCACAACTGATGCCATTGTGCATTTAGTGTTTTTCCTCTTATCAATATTTATATTTTATTATCCTCCACTTATGGCATTATCTCAGGTTTTGTTTTTAGGTTAAGTACTATTATTATATATAACTAATTTAATTGCAGCCCTTATGACTGCATTTTATGCTGAACTAATAGCATTGGTCCCACTAGCAATATGGTGAGAACGGCAGAGTATGGGCAAGCTTTCCCCTTTTAAAGATGGTGGATTAATGCAAGGGTTTCCCGGAGCTCAGAGCTGGGCGTGCCTTTTGTCATATGTAGGATAAATAGCGGTGAGTCAGCACGCCGCTCGTGCCCCTGGAAGACGTCATCTTTGATGAAACGGCGTAGGGAGGAGCGGCGTGCTGACGTCACCGACGAATACAACGCTATCCCGGAAGAAACGAGCGGATAGCAAGAGCCGGCCGACTTGAGATGATTTTTTAGACGCTTTTATTATACATCGATATTGTAAGTGTATTTTTATTTTCTTTTAATAAATTTCCATTACATACTTCACTATTTTGGCCCTTATGTTTTTTTGGGGAGTACACTCCCGGGAGTTCCAATAAGGTGCCACAGCGTTGAGGAAGGCTACATCCTGTATGCTGGTCTATAGTTGAAAGACCCTTGGCGGGGGAATAAAGCCACAAGTGGTTGTGATCTCTTCATTTGAGATCCACATGAGCTGGTAAGCGGATCTGATATTTGAGGTGGAGGATCTTTGTCTTTACCATCACTGCACTTTCTTTTTGGGTGTTTAAGAGTGTGGAGTCACGATTATCTACTTGCACGAGAGAGCTGCATGCTACAGTGCCATCGTGGAACTTTCTTATATGGTTTCCCTTGTTTTCATCTATTACATTGTGGACATTATATAGAAGATTTCAGACTGTCACATATCACTGTAGTCATTCATTGGACAATTTTTGGTTATTGTTCACAATACATCACGCATTTTTCATTGTTTTTTTCAAGAAGGTAGCATCCTTTATTGTTTAAATTTATGTGTTGATATTTTTGCAGCGCAACTGCATTTTTTCCATTATTTGTTATTGTGTGTATCCACATTTTCAGTTGCAGCAGCGTTTATTCATTTATCACTTTAACCACTTAATGACCGCTCACTGTATATATACGTTGGCAGAATGGCACCGACAGGCACAATCACGTAGAGCATACGTGATTGCCTTTGTATAGTTGGGGGGTCCAATCGGACCCCCCTTCTGTACAGTGAGCGGTGGCTAAGTGTCCGGGAGCGTTCCGGGATGAGGGGGCAGCCATTCGTTTCTGGCCACCCCCTCGCGATCGCTCCCGGCGAATGAAAATGCCCCCTCTGTCTTTGTCAGACAGAGGGAGCAGGAGGAAGTGATGTCATCTCTGGTGCGGCGCTCACATATACCGAGCGCCGTACAAGAGAAGACATCAGGTCAGTGCACACAACACTACACTGACACCAGGACACATAGGGACATAAATCGCCCCCCCAGCCCCCCCAGACACCCCAGATCACCACCCAGATCACCCCCCCCAGCCCCCAGTCACAGTGTCACTGATTGCAGTGACCATTTATTTAGTGATCACTGCAATCAGTGACATTTGTGACTGTAAAAGTGTCACCAAAGTTTAGTCTTAGGTCCAGTGTAGCCCCCTAACCCCCCCTAATAAAGGTTTAACCCCCTGATCACCCCCCAGATAACCCTTTCACCGCCTATCACCACTGTCGCTTAGCGATCATTTTTCTGATCGCTGTCTTAGCGTCAGTGATGCCGATCGGCAGCCAGTAATTTTTTTTAGGTTCGCCGCAGGTTTTTATAGCGTCAGGTACCCCAATATATTATCTAATAAAGGTTTAACCCCCTTGATCGCCCCCCAGGTAACCCTTTCACCCCCTATCACCACTGTCACTAAGCGATCGTTTTTCTAAACGCTGTCTTAGTGTCTGTGATGCAGATCGGTAGCCGGTAATTTTTTTTAGGTTCGCCGCAGGTTTTTATAGCGTCAGGTACCCCAATATATTATCTAATAAAGGTTTAACCCCCTTGATCGCCCCCCAGGTAACCCTTTCACCCCCTATCACCACTGTCGCTAAGCAATTGTTTTTTTAAACGCTGTCTTAGTGTCGGTGATGCAGATCGGTAGCCAGTAATTTTTTTTAGGTTCGCCGCAGGTTTTTATAGCGTCAGGTACCACAATATATTATCTAATAAAGGTTTAACCCCCTTGATCGCCCCCCAGGTAACCCTTTCACCCCCTATCACCACTGTCACTAAGCGATCGTTTTTCTAAACGCTGTCTTAGTGTCTGTGATGCAGATCGGTAGCCGGTAATTTTTTTTAGGTTCGCCGCAGGTTTTTATAGCGTCAGGTACCCCAATATATTATCTAATAAAGGTTTAACCCCCTTGATCGCCCCCCAGGTAACCCTTTCACCCCCTATCACCACTGTCGCTAAGCAATTGTTTTTCTAAACGCTGTCTTAGTGTCGGTGATGCAGATCGTAGCCAGTAATTTTTTTTAGGTTCGCCGCATGTTTTTATAGCGTCAGGTACCCCAATATATTATCTAATAAAGGTTTAACCCCCTTGATCGCCCCCCAGGTAACCCTTTCACCCCCTATCACCACTGTCGCTAAGCAATTGTTTTTCTAAACGCTGTCTTAGTGTCGGTGATGCAGATCGGTAGCTGGTATTTTTTTTTAGGTTCGCCGCAGGTTTTTATAGCGTCAGGTACCCCCATATATTATCTAATAAAGGTTTTAACCCCCTGATTGCCCCTAGTTAACCCTTTCACCAGTGATCACAATATAAGTGTTACGGGTGACGCTGGTTAGTTAGTTTGCTTTTTATAGTGTCAGGGCACCCGCCGTGTATATAACCCAATAAAGGTTTAACCCCCTGATCGCCCGGCGGGTGATATCAATTAGGTTTTAGCGTCAGAGAGGGTCTGAGTCACACCCCAGGCAGCGTCAGGTTAGTGCCAGTAACGCTAACACCCACGCGTGAAGCATACACCCCCCTTAGTGGTATAGTATCTGAACAGATCAATATCTGATCTGATCAGATCTATACTAGCGTCCCCAGCAGTTTAGGGTTCCCAAAAACGCAGTGTTAGCGGGATCAGCCCAGATACCTGCTGGCACCTGCGTTTTGCCCCTCCGTCCAGCCCAGGCCACCCAAGTGCAGTATCGATCGATCACTGTCACTTACAAAACAAAAACACACACAACTGCAGCGTTCGCAGAGACAGGCCTGATCCCTGCGACTCCAGTGCTGTAGGAGGTGATTTCACCACCACAGTTAAAAAAAAAAAGCAAATATGCCGAAGCATTGGGGCAGCAGGGGCGGAGGAGCGATTTTGCTCCTAATGCCGCGTACATACGGTCGAAATTCCGACGGAGGCTTGCCCGTGGAAAAGTCCGACCATGTGTGTGCGGCATAACTTTTTTGCGGGAGGATGCCCCCATGCTTCGGCATATATAAATGGTGCGTGTATGCCCATCATTGGAAGTGGGTGGATGAAGGGCGGTATTCTAATGGTGGGCATACCCACCGATCAATCTCTTTTTTCGTTCAGCCAACTGGCTGCATGAAATAAAAAGATTACAATACATGTCCAACAATTACCAGCAACGTACTGGTATGTTGCTGGACTTTGAATGTTTATACCAGAATGATGCCTGCGGGTTTAGGTATCATCTTGGTATCATTCTTTTCAGACAGCGGCCGGCTTTCATGTAAAAGCAATCCTAGTGGCTAATTAGCCTCTGGACTGCTTTTACAAGCAGTGGGAGGGAATGTCCCCCCCCGGATATAAAAAGCACCATTGGGAAATTGGGAAAGCATTTTATCACACCGATCTTGGTGTGGTCAGATGCTTTGAGGGCAGAGGAAAGATCTAGGGTCCAATAGACCCCAGTTTTTTTCAAAAAAGAGTACCTGTCATTACCTATTGCTATCATAGGGGATATTTACATTCCCTGAGATAACAATAAACATGATAAAAAAATAAAATACTTGGAAGGAACAATTTAAAAATAAAATAAAAAAGCAAAATTAATAATAAAAAAAAAAGAAAAAAAAAAAAGCACCCCTGTCCTGCCCTGCTCTTGCCCAATGGCGAACGCAAGCGTCGGTCTGGCGTCATATGTAAACAGCAATTGCACCATGCATGTGAGGTATCACCGCGAAGGTCAGATCGAGAGCAATCATTTTAGCAGTAGACCTCCTCTGTAAATCTACTGGGGTAACCTGTAAAGGCTTTTAAAGGCTTTTAAAAATGTATGTAGTTTGTCGCCAATGCGCGTTTGTGCGAAATTTTAAAGCATGTCGTGTTTGGTATCTATGTACTCGGCCTAAGATCATCTTTTTTATTTCATCAAACATTTGGGCAATATAGTGTGTTTTAGTGCATTAAAATTAAAAAAAGTGTATTTTTTAACCCAAAAAATGCGTTTGAAAAATCGCTGCGCAAATACTGTGTAGAAAAAAAAAATGCAACACCCACCATTTTAATCTGTAGGGCCTTTGCTTTAAAAATATATATAATGTTTGGGGGTTCAACATAATTTTCTTGCAAAAAAAAAAAATGTTTTCATGTAAACAAAAAGTGTCAAAAAAGGCTTAGTGGTTAGAAGAGTGGATGTAAGCTTCCTAATGTTGTGTATAAAATGCCAGAACAGTTCAAAACCCCCCCAAATGACCCCATTTTGGAAAGTAGACACCCCAAGCTATATACTGAGAGGCATGTCGAGTCCATGGAATATTTTATATGTTGACACAAGTTGCGGAAAAACGACAATTTTTTATTTTTTTTGCACAAAGTTGTCACTAAATGATATATTGCTCAAACATGCCATGGGCATATGTGGAATTACACCCCAAAATACATTCTGTTGCTTCTCCTGAGTAGGGGGATACCACATGTGTGAGACTTTTTGGGAGCCTAGCCACGTACGGGACCCCAAAAACCAAGCACCGCCTTCAGGCTTTCTAAGGGTGTACATTTTTGATTTCACTTCTCACTGCCTATCACAGTTTCGGAGGCCATGGAATGCCCAGATAGCACAAAACCCCCCCAAATGACCCCATTTTGGAAAGTAGACACCCCAAGCTATTTGCTGAGAGGTATTGTGAGTATTTTGCAGATCTCGCTTTTTGTCACAAAGTTTTGAAAATTGAAAAAAAATAAAAATATATATATATATTTTCTTTCTTCATTTTCAAAAACAAATGAGAGCTGTAAAATACTCGCCATTCCTCTCAGCAAATAGCTTGGGGTGTCTATATTCCAAAATGGGGTCATTTGGGGGGGTTTTGTGTGATTTTGGCATTTTATGGCCTTCGAAACTGTGATAGGTAGTGAGGAGTGAAATCAAAAATTTGCGCCCTTAGAAATCCTGAAGGCGGTGCTTGGTTTCCGGGGTCCCGTACGCGGCTAGGCTCCCAAAAAGTCCCACACATGTGGTATCCCCGTACTCAGGAGAAGCAGAAAAATGTATTTTGGGGTGAAATTCCACATATAACCATGGCATGTGTGAGCAATATATCATTTAGTGACAACTTTTTGTAATTTTTTTTTTTTTTAGTCATTATTCAATCACTTGGGACAAAAAAATAAAAAATTGAATGGGCTCAACATGCCTCTCAGCAATTTCCTTGGGGTGTCTACTTTCCAAAATGGGGTCATTTGGGGGGGTTTTGTACTGCCCTGTCATTTTAGCACCTCAAGAAATGAGATAGGCAGTCATAAATTTAAAGCTGTGTAAATTTCAGAAAATTTACCCTAGTTTGTAAACTCTATAACTTTTGCGCAAACCAATAAATATACGCTTATTGACATTTTTTTTTACTAAAAACATGTGGCTGAATACATTTTGGCCTAAATGTATGACTACAATTGAGTTTATTCGATTTTTCTTATAACAAAAAGTAGAAAATATCATTTTTTTTCAAAATTTTCGCTCTTTTTCCGTTTATATCGCAAAAAATAAAAATTGCAGAGGCAATCAAATACCATTAAAAGAAAGCTCTATTTGTGGGAAGAAAAGGACGCAAATTTCGTTTGGGTACAACATTGCATGTCCGCACAATTTACAGTTAAAGCAGCGCAGTGCAAAATTCTGAATTCACCTCTGGTCCTTTAGCTACCAAATGGTCCGGGGCTTAAGTGGTTAATTCGGTATTTCTTTAATATTCACCTCAGACATGCGCAGTAGTTTCTTTTGCAATATATATTTTACCTGGTACCATAAAAACATATTGGGCCAAATTAACAAATCAGATATAATAAACTTGTGCCCCCAAACATTTCCACAATATCCACTTTTCCATTTTATTACATTACAAGTATTTTTATAAAGCAATTTGAGCTTATCCTTGTTCTATGTGCTATATATGTATAATGAAAATTACATTTTAATTATAGGGCACTTTGATGCGTCTTATTCTGGCACCCTGTATTATTTCAGTTCCTTAGGCCGGGTTCACACTAGTGCGACACGACATCTGTCCTACTTTGGATCCGACTTTGCCCTGCGACATGAAGCCGACATATGTCCGACTTTCAATGAACGGGGATCCGACTTGGATCCCCGCCAATATCAGGCACTGTGTTTGGTATGAATCTTGAAGTCGAACTCCAGGCCAAATTTTAAATTAAAAAAACGGCGTGAGTTCCCCTCCAGAGGCATACCAGGCCCTTGGGTCTGGTCTGGATTTGAAGGGGCGCCCCTACGCCGAAAAAACGGCATAGGGGTACCCCCAAAATCCAAACCAGACCCTTATCCGAGCACACAACCTGGCCGGCCGCAGGGGAAGAGGGGGGGACGAGAGAGCGGCCCCCCTCCCTCCTGAACCGTACCAGGCCGCATGCCCTCAACATGGGGGGTTTGGTGCTCTGGGGCAGGGGAGGTTTCTGTCCTCCCTGAGCTCGCCTTAGGACACCTGCGTTACCGTAGAGCGCGGAGACGACACCGGAGACCCTCGAAGTCGGAAAAGACCCCCGGAAGTCGGAAGAAGACCCCCGGAAGTCGGAAGAAGACCCCCGGAGCTGTGTAATAAATTTCTTTGAAAACCTGTGTAGTGTTTTTTTATTGCAATTTTTTGTCCACCAGGTGAATGGGTAGGGGTATGATGTACCCCATACTCATTCACATAGGGTGGGGGGGCCGGGATCCGGGGGCCCCCTTATTGAAGGGGGCTCCCGGATTCCGATAAGCCCCCCCGCCCGCAGACCCCGACAACCAACGGCCAGGGTTGTCGGGAAGAGGCCCTGTCCTCATCAACATGGGGGCAGGGTGCTCTGGGGTGGGGGGGCCGCAGGTCGCCCCCCTGCCCCAGAGCACCAAACCCCTCATGTTGAGGGCATGCGGCCTGGTACGGTTCAGGAGGGAGGGGGGGCCGCTCTCTCGTCCCCCCCTCTTCCCCTGCGGCCGGCCAGGTTGTGTGCTCGGATAAGGGTCTGGTTTGGATTTTGGGGGTACCCCCACGCCGTTTTTTCGGCGTAGGGGTGCCCGTTCAAATCCAGACCAGACCCAAGGGCCTGGCATGCTCCTGGAGGGGAACCCACGCCGGTTTTTTTATTTAAAATTTGGCCTGGAGTTCCCCCTCAAGATCAGCAGAGCACAAGTCGCATGCCAATGTCCCATGCAAGACTGCGGTCCGACTTTGATCCGACTTCAATGATAGTCAATGGGCTGAAGTCGGATCAAAGTCGGACAGAAGTAGTACAGGGAGCATTTTCAAAGTCGGACCGACGTGTGTCGGACCAGTTAAGACGGCTCCCATAGGGAAACATTGATTTTCACACGTCATGCGACATGAGCTCCTAATGTCGGAGCGTTTGTCGCCCCAGTGTGAACCAGCACTTACTCATTTTTCTTCCAGCTAATTAGAATGAATTAAATTAAGTTAGTGTGTGAGCGCCATAGATGGCATCATATGAAAACTCTATTTTGACTAAAATCACAGTGATAGATTTGGTTTCTTTATTATTGTATTGTTCATTTTCCTTAGCTGTATCTTTTTGATACTGCTGTCTAGAGTCTATAATAATTCATCTGAACATTTTAACCATAGCACACATAGAGGTTGATTTACTTTAACTGGAGAGTGTAAATCTGGTGCAGCTGTGCGTGGTAACCAATCAGCTTCTAACTTCAGCTTGTTCAATAAGTCAAGGTTCACATCTATGCGGCTGCGCTTCATGCATTTTTCAGGCACGTAGGGTTCAGGAGGGGGGCGCTCGCTCGTCCCCTACCTTTCCTGACCTACCGACGGCATGCTCAGATAAGGGTCTGGTATGGATTCTAGGGGGGACCCTACGCCAATATTTTTTTTGAATTCATACTAGACCCGAAGGGCGAGCATCCCCCCGACAGTGTTGTTATGTCAAAGAGGAAGGTGGGAGCACACTGTGCAGGTCTGAGCTAGTCTCTCATTTCCCCATCAGGCTCTATTCACCCCTAGTATAAAACTCCTTAGCCAAACATCTGTTACTGTGATCGGCGCAGTGGCCTTAAAGAATGGATCGGAGGGGCATTGTTTTCCCAGTGCAGACACAGACAAATTCATGTGCAGTACCTGGTACATGAATCTGGTGCAAGCACCAGCACTTTTGGTGCTGTGCCCCAGTGGAATTCTAAAGGGTGTTTACAACACCCTCTCTGAATTCCCCCAGGAGTGTTGTATTGTCAAAGAGGAAGGTGGGAGCACACTGTATTTTTGGCCCATCCACAGTTTTTTTTTTTTTACAGCTGCAGCATATTTAAATAGATAAATAAAAGGGAAATGTGCATTGAGGGGACTTATGAAATATGTGTTGTTTTCATTTTGATATATACTTTATACATGTGGATCCTAATTTTGTTTGTACTGTTTTTGCTTCTGCTGAGCTATCCCAATAAGATTAGTTACCCACACATGTCAAGTTTCATGTTCATGATAATTTTTGTAGTCATTTTAGGTACAAAGTCTTAATGAAGTTAAAGTGCTAGTATAATGCAGCAGTCCTTAGTAGAACTTTACCCATAACTTAAAAATAATGTTCTTTGGCAAGAAACATACATTCCACATTAATATTTATTCTACCAAATTTAGTGTGTGCTGTAAATTGCCTCCAACATTGCTTCTGTTTCTAACTGCTGGAGGCTGCGCTTTTTGCCAAAATGCCCCTGAACAGCAGTAAATCTTTAGGCTGTCAGTAGATGTACAAATTCGGCACAGTGCCTAAAAATAGAGAGCAATTGAGCTTGAGTACAGCAGGGTGAGACAGTGTATTACTGGATTTTAGGAAGTATAGGCACTTATTTCTAATGTTTTACATAGCTAT
Source organism: Rana muscosa (assembly GCA_029206835.1). Lineage (NCBI taxonomy): Eukaryota > Metazoa > Chordata > Amphibia > Anura > Ranidae > Rana > Rana muscosa. The sequence goes on from CM055118.1 coordinate 607,674,752, forward strand.
AACTGCAAAGGGGACCTGAAGTGATCTCTAGCAGGACTTCATTTTCTGATTAAAGTTTCACTTTAATGCTGGTCAATTTGTAAACAACATAAAAATAGGGAAATGAAATGTGTGAAAAAATCTAAAACAAAAATTCTATGATAAATATTTAAAAACATTGAAACAAAAACAATGACAAAATATTAATTATATTAAAAAAACAGTATCAAAATATGAAGTGGGCACTATGTTGTCTTTCTATTTTCTAATATGCCTGTAAAGTAAATTAGCTTATTTTCAGTAATCTTACTAGTTTGTTAGCATTTTGGCTGGCTGATGGAAATAAATGTGTCATCTATGGTCATCTAGGGCTGAGACTCAACCTACAGCACATCTGTGACTCTTTAATTCTGATAACATCACAACAGCCACTTTTGTCTCTCTCTCCTGTTTTCTATCAGGTCCTATTCTTTTTGACATTTTAAGAATTAGGTAAAAGCTAATTTTCTGTCCTTGTCTAGCTTCTGATACTGAAAGAAGGCACATGGTATAAAGAACCTGCAGCCAAATGCTTGTCTGTAGGAGATGCTGCCAGACAGGTCCTCCCTCCTGGCCAAAACCGGAGAAGAAACAAAGGTAAAAATTGTACTGACAGATCATAGTAGCGCTGCCCAGAATACGTAGAAGCTATGCTTTAAAAACAATAACATTAAGCCATAGTTTAAAATTGACCCTCTTATGGCCCACAGTAAAACTTCTTCTCCCAACCACTATTGACATTACTTTTTAATACTTCTGACTGCTCAGGGAATCTTGAGGCCAATAATAAATTTAGCTACTTGAAAAAAAATGCACATTTTTATTAAAGAGATTACGGTATTTATTATCCTCAAGAAACAGCAAACAACACTTTTCGGAAAAGATTTTCTAAAATGATAGATGAACAAAGGCAATCTGAGGCCAACAAAGCCCACCTGCAAAAGATTGCATTCAACCTTTTTTACTTAGCACAATGCAACGCATTCCATTATGAACATTTCATATTCAGATACTTTGTGCTCCATAGTTACAGTGCCTTGAAAAAGTATTCATACCCCTTGAAATTTTCCACATTTTATCATGTTACAACCAAAAACATAAATGTATTTTATTGGGATTTTATGTAATAGACCAACACAAAGAGGCACATACCGTATTTATCGGCGTATAACACGCACAGGCGTATAACACGCATCCTAACTTTAAGAGGGAAGTTTCAGGAAAAAAACTTTCCACAGCCCCCTGCGTATAACACGCAGGCACAGTTTACCCTCTATTTTCAGGGTAAAAAAGTGAGTGTTATACGCCAATAAATACAGTAATTGTAAAGTGCAAGGAAAATGATAAATGGTTTTCAATTTTTTTTACAAATAAATATGTGAAAAGTGTGGTGTGCATTTGTAATAAGCCCCCTGAGTCAATACTTTGTAGAAGTGGGTGTGCATTCTGTACTTTTGTTTCCCTCATATAGGGGAACTGGTCCCAATTTAGTTACTTGTATATTGCCGTTGCTAGGTTTACCTATGGGGAATGTTCTGGGTAGGGTTCCCTATCTTATATAGGGGACTATATTTTTTATGTCTATTGGAATTTTTGATACATGCTTTAAGCATTAATAAATAATGTAGTTAACTCTTTAGGGAGTGTATTTGTCTGTTCTTTTTTTTATTTTTCAATTTTTGGTTACTTTGTAGAACCGCCTTTCGCTGCAATTACAGCTCCAAGACCTTTAGCTTTCGCACATCTAGAGAGTGACATTTTTGCCCATTCTTCTTTGCAAAATAGCTCAATCTCTGTCAGATTGGATGGAGAGCGTCTGTGAACAGCAATTTTCAAGTCTTGCCACAAATTCTTAATTGGATTTAGGTCTGGACTTTGACTGGGCCATTGTAACCCATGAATATGCTTTGATCTTAACCATTCCATTGTAGCTCTAGCTGTATGTTTAGGGTCGTTGTCATGCTGGAAGGTGAACCTCTGCCCCAGTATCAATTCTTTTGTAGGTTCTAATAGGTTTTCTTCTGATTCTGATTGCCCTGTATTTGGCTCCATCCATCTTCCCATCAACTCTGACCAGCTTCCTTGTTCCTGCAGAAGAAGAGCATCCCCACAATATGATGCTGCCACTACATGTTTCACGGTGGGGATGGTGTGTTCAGAGTGATATGCAGTGTTAGTTTTCCGCCACACATAGCGTTTTGCTTTTAGTTACATTTTGGTCTCATCTGACCAGAGCACCTTCTTCCACATGTTTGCTGTGTCCCCCACATGGCTTCTCGCAAACTGCAAACAGGACTTCTTATGGCTTTCTTTCAACAATGGCTTTCTTCTTGCCACTCTTCCATAAACGCCAGATTTGTGAAGTGCACAACTAATAGTTGGCCTGTGGACAGATTCTCCCACCTGAGCTGTGGATCGCTGCAGCTCCTCTAGAGTTACCATGGGCCTCTTGGCTTCTTCTCTGATTAATGTTCTCCTTGTCCGGCCTGTCAGTTTAGGTGGATGCCCATGTCTTGGTAGGTTTGCAGTTGTGCCATACTCTTTCTTTTTTTGGATTATGGTTTGAACAGTGCTCTGTGAGATGTTCAAAGCTTGGGATATTTTTTGATAAACCTAACCCTACTTTTAACTACTCCACATCTTTATCCCTGACCTGTCTGGTGTGTTTCTTGGCCTTCATGGTGCTGTTTGTTCACTTAGGTTCTCTAACAAACCTCTGAGGGCTTTACAGAACAGCTGTATTTATACTGAGATTAAATTACACACAGATGGACATGGGCGTCCACTGAATTTTTTTCGGGGGGGGGGGCACTTCGGCAGCAGCAATACACACAGTCGCATATTACCCTTTCTTCGACCGCTAGCGGGAGGTTAAAAGTGACCCCCCACATTAAAATGTAGAAACACCCCACTGTGCCTCCTGCATCTTTCAATATCTCTTTGTCACTACTGTATACCCCCTCTCCACAACTTCACCTCTGGACCCATTTACATTACACAGCACCCCACAGCTCTGGACCCCTTTACATTACACAGCACCCCACAGCTATGGACCCCTTTACATTACACAGCACCCCACAGCTCTGGACCCCTTTACATTACACAGCACCCTGCACCACTGGACCGCTTTACATTACACAGCACCCTGCACCACTGGACCCCTTTACATTACACAGCACCCCACAGCTCTGGACCCCTTTACATTACACAGCACCCTGCACCACTCGACCCCTTTACATTACACAGCACCCTGCATCACTGGCCCCCATTACATTACACAGCACCCTGCATCACTGGACCCCTTTACATTACACAGCACCCTGCACCACTCGACCCCTTTACATTACACAACACCCTGCAACTCTGGACCCCTTCACACAGCACCCTGCACCTCTGGCCCACTTCACACAGCACCCTGCACCTCTGGATCCCTCCACACAGCACCCTGCACCTCTGGATCCCTTCACACAGCACCCTGCAGCTCTGGACTTCTTCGCACAGCAGCCTGCACCTCTGGATCCCTTCACACAGCACCCTGCACCTCTGGACTCCTTTACACAGCATCCTGCACCCCCTTCATGTTAGAGGCACTCCTCAATGTGCCTCATTGCCAGCACTGCTCATCCATTGCTCTATAGTAGTACCAAAGACAGTCCAAGCCATGCAATCTGTTTCCTAACCAACCCCCCTCACTCATGATCACGTACTGCTCTATAATACCGAAGGGAATCCAAGGTAAGCAAAGGGTTTCCTCCACCTAGACCCTTTGTTACTCGGCTTCTGCAAAACCTCTTGCAAATCAGACCTGATAACATCATGACTTACTGCTCTGCATCACCAGAGGCAATCCTCAATATATCTCAGTGCCAGAACTGCTGCAGAAGGCTGCACTGGTCATGGTAACTCATGTATTAATGTCCTGCACTGGTCATAGTAACTCATGTATTAATGTCCTGCACTGTGCAGGACATTAATACATGAGTTACTATTACCAGTGCAGGACATTTCCCCCCTCCCCCCCCCCGCCACCATGCTGCATATAAAAAAAATCACAGTCATCACAATTAATAATCTTCAGACTGCATCATTCTGTATGGCATGCCATCAGCTTAATTCAGTTTAGTGCTTACTTGCGATAGATAGTGTAGTGACACTACTGACTGATGCTGCTGTGCTGTGCTGTCTGATTGAAATTGTAATGAAGATGTTGGTTGCTTCCTCCTCGGCGGCGCTGGCTCCTCTTGGTGCAGCAGGCAGCTCTCTACGCTCCTCCCATCAGTCGCAGCCATGAATGATAATCCCCTCCCGCCATGAGTGACGTCATGCCGCCAGGACGGGCGCCGGGCGGGGCTGTAAACTTAAGGGGAGCAGCGCGGAAGCAGGGGCGGGAGCAGAGTAAATGCAACACACTGACAGTCAGACATGACAGTGACAATTGGCGGTGCCGGCGGCCCTGGCCCACCGATGTGCGGGAGGCAGCCGCAGCTGAATGGTGTCTTACTCTTCAACACATCAACACTCGTTTACGATTCCCTTGCCCTATGGAGCGGATGCCCATGCAGATGGACTCTATTTACTAATTAGGTGACTTCTGAAGGCAATTGGTTCCACTAGATCCTAGTTAGGGGTATCAGAGTAAAGGGGATGAATACAAATGCACGCCACACTTTTCAGATATTTATTTGTAAAAAAAAAATTGAAAACCATACTTACCTGGCAGGGGAGATACCATGACCACGAAGGTGGTTCTTCCAGGGCGAGGCTCAGCCATTGCACTCCAGCTCGACTGCATAATTTGTGGTAGTGGGGGACTGCGTTCGTGCTTTCCCCTGTTTTTTTTTTCCTTTAAAAAAAAAAATCGGAAAACCATTTATCACTTTCCTTACATTTCACAATTATGTGACACTTTGTGTTTGGTCTATCACATAAAATCCCAATAAAATACATTTACATTTTTGGTTGTAACATGACAAAATGTGGAAAATTTTAAGGGGTATGAATACTTTTTCAAGGCACTGTACATAGTTATATAGTTAGTCTGGTTAAAAAGGACACAAGTCCATCAACCAATAGAAGGAAAAAAAATACAGACCTATATATACACAATCCTATACCTACAGTTGATCCAGAGGAAGGCATAAAACCCCAGCAAAGCATTATCCGATTTGCTCCAGCAGGGAAAAAATGTCTTCCTGATCCACCGAAAGGCAATCGGATATTCCCTGGATCAACTTTACCTATAAATATTAGTATCCAGTTATATTAGGTGTATCTAGGAAAGAATCCAGACCTTTCTTAAAACAATCTACTGAGCTCGCCAGAACCACCTCTTAACCTCCCTGGCGGTATGATTATGTCAGATTTTTGATGCTGAAAGTGGTACTGTGTTTCACATGGAAATTTGGCGTTTTATATTGTAGGCCTGTAATTCTTAGAAATAACTCACTTAAAGTGGTTGTAAACCCACTTTTTTTTTTTTACAACCTGTAAAAGAAAGGCATAATGAGCTATTATGACTAGCATAATAGCTCATTATGTTCCACTTACCTTAGATCGGGGCCCCCGAAGCCGTCCTCGTCCCTCTGTTCAGCCGCAGACATCACTGCGGCGATAGCCGGAATGTTACTTCCGGGTATCGCCGCACCAGCCAATCACAGCGCCGCTCCGGCGCTGTAATTGGCCGGAGCGGCGGAGACGTCACTCTGCACATGCGCGCGGGAGGCGTCCCACTCGGCTACGCCCAGCGATTGCTGGGAAGTAGCCGAGTTTGTGAATGGGATTAACCCCATGAATGCGCCGTTGTCTACGGCGCGCATGCGCCGTAGACAGCGGCGCTTGTCATTTTAGTAAATATCTCCTAAACCGTGTAGGTTTAGGAGATATTTCTTGCACCTACAGGTAAGCCTTAATCTAGGCTTACCTGTAGGTGCAAGTTGAAAAAGTGGGTTTACAACCACTTTAAATCTGTCCAAACCAGAGTCTAGTATACATCCTGGGTATGATAAAGTATGAAACACAAAATCATAAATGTAAATATAATAAATAACTATAAATAATTATAGCAGATAATAATATAAAAAATTATTCAATAATGTAATCAAACCAAAAACACAGAAATTTGCTCAGTTGCAGAATTGTCGCTGTCATTATTTCAGTGTCACAAATCACTATTGCTCAATTCTGCAAGTGATTCTAATTTATTATTGCTGTTTTCTAAAAGCACTTTTAACGTAAACAGACATTTTTTGGTTGCTATGGACAATCTCCAGTTTCCAGGCAGAAAGAACAGTATTTATAATATAAAACTGGATGCAGGACACTGGAAAAACCACTAGGGACAAAAGGGATGTGAAACTTTTTGATACAGTACTGTAATCTGTAGGTTTACAGTGTACTGTATGTATACTGTGTTTTTAACTTTTTGAATTTGGTGCCGAGCTCCATCCCCATGCGTCGCAATGCTCGCAGGGAACGGAGCTCGGCACTGTGAATCGAGCAGAGACAGGGCTCGCAGACACAGCAGGGTGACATCACAGGATCCAGGGGACAAGGCAAGTAAGAGCTGTACATGGATCCTGTGATGCGATCCCAAATGTGGCTCGGGATTACAGCTTTTGGTACTGAAAATTCACCCCGAGCCACACTCGGGATTACCGCTAAGGAGGTTAAAAGAGTCTATTCCACGTTTTCACAGCTCTTACTGTGAAGCGGCCATTCCATATTTAGAGATGAACTCCAGACATAAAGAGTGCCCCCTTGTCCTCTGTGATGACCTTATAGTAAATAACTCAACACTAAGTTCACTATATGGACCACTTATGTTTTTTTACATGTTGAGCAACCCCCCCCCCCCCCCCCCATCGCCTCTACTCAAGAGAGAATAAATTTAGTTCAGCTAATCTTTTGTCATAGCTGAGCTCCTCTATGCCTCTTATCAGTTTGGTTGCTCTTCTCTGCACTTTCTCCAGTTCCCCAATATCCATTCTATGAATTGGTGCCCAAAACTGAACCACATATTCCAGATGAGGTCCTACTAATGATTTGTAAAGGGACTGTATTCCACAACACATCCAAGCACAATTATTGATATGGTTTATTAAACTCTAAATGAAACAGCAGGTAGATATGGCGTTCTGGGTCCCTGATGCAGATAACTCAAAGCAGTCGTGTACACCTATCCTTAGGTGCATAGTGCATTATGTGTTGCAGCAGGTATTAAAATGAATAGCTACTGACCAAATGCTGGTTATTATGAGTCGCTAAAAACTATATGGAGCAAATGGCTGAAAATTACAATGTAAAGTGGCAAGTTTAATTATAGTAGATTTCATGAATTAGGGCTAATTTTATACAGACTCTTCAGTTAGATCCTAAAAAAAAAAGCTGGAATGATCTAGGAAGCCATAGGATATGAATACTAACAGTATGTATGCTCATGCAAATTCCAGCAAGATCAGGTCTATGATTACATTGTTAGTTGCCAGAAATAAATATAATTTCTTATTAATAGAGTTAGCACAATTCAACAAATCAGGAGCAGTCTGCATCTGTGAGCCAATTATCACTGGCTTTGATCTCCCCCCTGCATTCAGCAATCCTCGTTAGCCTTCTCCCAGACTGTGCAACGGCTTGTTAGCAAGGCCAGCCTGTGAGCTTCATAAGCTTCCTGTAGTGAACCTATTAATTAACACAATCATTTTTTTTCATTGATAAGTGTCTGTGTGCTCTCTTTCCTATGTTTTAATTTAGAAGTTGGAAATGGCAAGTTGAAAAGTAATGACTATTTATGAAAGAATAAGCATTTTGGTAAAACTCATTCATCATTTCACATTGTGAATTTATACACAATAAAGTCAAGGGGTAAAAATAAAAGTAAATATGAATTATACAATGAACATTATCAAGTGACATTAGATACAACAAAGAACTTTTGCAAACGTTATTATAATAATATCAAATTTGAGTTCTCGCTAGACAAACTACGCCTACCCTAATAAGCTAGCACCCCATATTCATGCAGTGGCAGCAGGAAAACTCTTATCCACTACATACAATGATGCTTACTAGAGAGGAACTAACTATGCAAGGTATAAGAAAAATAAAAAGGTTAATAAAAAAGAGCACACCAAGTACATGCACTACTAATACAGGCACTGGCATGCCATTTTAAAGCATTAAAAAAATGTAATCTTCTGGTGCGGCGGGAGCTATTAGAGCTCATCATATATACCGTATTTGCCGGCGTATAAGGCGACTGGGCGTATAAGACGACCCCCTAATTTTCCAGCTAAAATTTTGGTTTTGGGATATACTCGCCGTATAAGACGACCCCCTTCCGACTAGACATGCCTCACCATACCTCACTGTGCCATTGCATACCTCACTGTTCCATTGCATACCTCACTGTTCCATTGCATACCTCACTGTGCCATTGCATACCTCACTGTGCCATTGCATACCTCACTGTGCCCCTGCATGCCTCGACGATCACATACCTTATCCCTGACATGTAGAATCTCAGTCAGACCGCGCCGGTCCATTTTTCAAAAGCCGCGCCTCCTCCTCGTGCTGTTCTGTGATAGGCGGAACACTCTGCTTCCCAGCAGACACTGTGTTCAGTGTTCCGCCTATCACAGATGCCCTCTCATCTGGGGCCGAGGACGAGAGGGCATCCGTGATAGGCGGAACACTGAACAGAGGCTCTGCTGGGAAGCTGAGTGTTCCGCCTATCACGGAACAGCACGAGGAGGAGGCGCGGCTTTTGAAAAATGGACGGCTGTGGTCTGACTGAGATTCTACATGTCACGTACCGGCGTATAAGATGACCCCCGACTTTTGAGAAGATTTTTATGGGTTAAAAAAGTCGTCTTATACGCCGGAAAATACGGTACTCATCAAGAGTGCCGACTGGATGTTCGGGTTTGACGGGTTCGGCCGAACTTCGGTAAAATGTTTGAGTTCGGGACCGAACTTGACCCGAACTTGACCCCGAACCCGAACCCCATTGAAGTCAATGGGGACCCGAACTTCTGAGGACTATTTGCGCTTGTTTCCCGTGCTTAGAACTGTCCCTGCACAAAGTGTCATTTCTGAAGGAAAAAAAGTAATTTAAAACTCACTCGCGGCTATTAATGAATTGTCGGCTCCCGGCAATACATAGAAAAGTCATTGATAAAAAAAAAAAAAAAAGCTTGGGGGTTCCCCCAAATTCAATTACCAGGCCCTTCAGGTCTGGTATGGATATTAATGTCATGATCAGTGTCATTGCCTGGGTCACCTGCTGGTGGTGCTATTGCTTTCAGCACCAAAGGGTGCAGTTCTGGTGGCCACCAGCGAGTGTCTCCCATTTGTCTGGAGCCGAAATCATCTCCTGCAATCAGGCGTCACCTGAGACTGATTGCAGGAGGTGTGTATAAATACCCAGCAGACACTAAAGCATTTGCTCTGGTATTGTCTTGGAACCCAGACCTGTATTCCTGAACCTTGTGACCTGTTATCTTGTACCTTGTGTCCTGTGTTCCTGAACCCTGCATCCATCCCTGGATCCCTGCCTCTGTACCTTGTGACTTATTATCCTGTACCTTGTGTCCTGTGTTCCTGAACCCTGCATCCATCCCTGGACCCCTGTCTTGCAGACTCATCCCTTCCTCCTGTTGTCCCTTCCGGCTCCCTGTTCAATCGGACTGATCTCTCGTGTATGACCCTGGCTTGATTACATTTATGCTTTAATCTCAAACCTATATTCACGTTGGTGTAGGGAGTTGTTTTGTGTGTCACTGTGGTTGTTTGCTGGTTGCCTTAATGTTTATGAATTATCCTTTCAATAAACGTATATATATATTTACTTACCTTGTGCCTAATTCCTTTAGTGCAGCCCACTGATCTGCGTACCCTGTGCTGGATGCTGTGTTAGGCATCCGTGACAATTAAGGGGAACCCTGACGCAAATTTAAAAAAAAAATGCGTGCGGTTCCCCCAAATATCCATACCAGGCCCTTCAGGTCTGGTATGGATTTTAAGAGGAACTCTACCCCAAATGTAAAAAAAAAATGGCGTGGAGTACCCTCAAAAATCCAGACCAGACCCTTTTTCCGAGCACGCAACCTGGCAGGCTGCAGGAAAAGAGGGGGGGACGAGAGAGCGCCCCCCCCCCTCCTGAACCGTACCAGACCACATGCCCTCAACATGGGGGGCTTATAAGCGGGGGGCTTATCGGAATCTGGAAGACCCCTTTAACATAGGGGACCCCCAGATCCCGGCCCCTACATTGTACCCCTACCATTTCACAAAGAAAGTGTAAAAAATTGTAAAAAAAAATACACAGACACCAATTGTAAAAAAATAAAATACAAAAAAACAAAAAAACATTCCAGCGATGAAACCCAGTGTCCCGCGGCGATCCCGATGTCCAGCACTGTCCAGACGAAATGTCATTGGCTGAGCCTGAGTGGACCTGATGGGGAACTTCCTCGGCAGTGTATTAAATGAATAGACCCGCCCCTTCTAAAGTTCCCCATCTGGTCCGCTCAGCCAATGACGTAGTATAAGGCTGAGGACCTGATGCGGAACGTGATAAGGGGCGGGTCTATTCATGTATTATACTGCGGAGGAAGTTCCCCATCAGGTCCGCTCATCCAATGACGTAGGCGGGGTCTGACATATGAGGGGGCGGACCTGATGGGGAACTTCATCCACAGTTTAATAGTTGAACGTTTACATTTTCATATATTCACTACTGGGTGCTCTATCGGTGTGCTGAGTCAAATGACTCCTTTGTATAGCCACCCCCCATTATAAGAAGCACCCTGAACTTCATTCTGGCACCATTGAGATGTGAATGATTCTCATTTTTTATATTGGATCTGTGCATAATTGCACTTTTTCTAAACAAGGGTTAATAAATACCCCGCCAGTCCCAAGATAGCAAGTCCTGTTTTCTCTTGCTATCCTTGAGTCGTCCTGAAGAAACCTCGCAGTGAAACACGTTGATGCAAAAGGGACCACATTTTCCATCCTGTGACATTTTTTAACTCTTCTCAATCATGTAGTTACTGTGTTTTTTGTCTATTATAAATACATTTTTATTTTTTGTCTATCTACCGTGTCATTGTCTCTAAAGTCCGGCCTCTTTGGGTATTTCTCCTCCTTGAGTTTACCCATATACATTTTTTTCATTAAATACCATTGCGGGTGTGGCATTGTGAGTGCTTCCCTTCCCCTAATTAATATTCAGACCTGCTTGACTGCTGTTCCCTGTGGCTACGGATCCAGCTTGCTGTTTCATTACCTTTATCGCTGGCTCTTGGACTTTGGCTAGGCCGACTACCCGATCCGGTTACTGAACTCTGGCTATGTTTTGACTTTGCTTACTCTGTTTACCTTTTTATTATTTGTTATTAAACGAGTGTTATTTAACTGCACTTCTGTCTCAGTCTGATTCATGGTTTCTGACAGAAACTCAGAAGCTAGTTTCACATTTTCAGAGACATCAACCACCCAGAATGAAAAGAACACAATCAACAGGTGGAGCAATAACAGAATAAAAGTGCAAATATTTTTTTTAACTGTATATTTTTTCAGCTGCTGATCTGTATGGGCCTATGCAGCTCCATGGATACCTCTGTTTCTTTGACATGTGATTGAGAAGATAACATGAAAATACTCAGCTCTTCCTGGCCAGATCACAATTTAGATATCAAAGACTTTATCATCAATTTGCCTCATATAAGCCAATCACTAATCGAAAAAGTGATGAGGATCAGCAAACTTATCTTCGACTTAGTTGGTAAAAAATACTCCCAAAAACATTTTCTTCAGAAACGAACACATTCATGGCTGATCCTGTCTTTAAAACTTACAGGGTAAAACTTTCCTTTTGACAAAAAAGCTGATTTTTTTCTGTAAAGTGAAAAGGTTTCCAGCTCAATCTTTACTTTTGCTGTTTATATTTGACATTTGCTTCTTATTTCTGCATTTGTGTGTGACTTGTTTGATACCTCATTATCTTTGAACTATACATTCCTCTCAGGAATATTTATATTTGTTTCTACAGGTTCAATACAGCCCACAATTCCTATTTATAAAGTTAATTTAATACTAATATATCCTGGACATGGTCTACTGTCAGGCACTTCAGCACAACATGACACATGGTGTACTGTTCTCTTCCTTCCATCTTTCTCTTTGAATGTGATGTCTCAGTACACTGTGACATGAAATTCGAGTGGAGCTATTTTCTTTTTATGCTTAACAATACTATGTGTGTTATGGTTCTGATATGTTACTTTTATACATGTTTCTTTATGCACTGTTCTTAAAGGTGAATAGATTTCAAGAAGCGTGTGGTTATAAGATACATTTAAAGTGACATATGCATGACAAACCTAACTATCTAAACTGTGAAAACATACACTATATTGTCAAAAGTATTGGGATGCTTGCCTTTACACGCACATGAACTACTTAACGACCGCCCACTGTATATATACGTCGGCAGAATAGCTCGGACAGGCACAATCACGTACCTGTACGTGCCTGCCTTCGTATGGGTGGGGGGTCCGATCGGACCCCCCTCCGGTACAGTGGACGGTCGGGATCGCTCTGGGAGTGATCCGTGATAAGGGGGCGGCAATTGGTTTCTGGCCACCCCCTCGCGATCTCTCCCGGCGAATTAAATGCTTCCTCTGCCTGTGTAATGTAAACACAGGCAGAGAGGAAGCAGCAGGAAGTGATGTCATCTCTCCTGCGGTGCTCACATATACCGGAGCGCCATGGAGAGAAGACACACAGGTTAGTGCACAAGCAGTACACTGACACCAGGACACATAGGCACATAAATCGCCCCCCAGACACCCCCAGATCACCCCCCCAGATCACCCCCCAATCCCCAGTCACAGTGTCACTGATTGCAGTGATCATTTATTTACTGATCACTGCAATCAGTGACATTTGTAACTGTAAAAGTGTCAGGGCAGTTAGTGTTAGGTCCCTTAGGTCCAGGGTAGCCCCCCAACCCCCCCCAATAAAGGTTTAACCCCTTGATCACCCCCCAGGTAACCCTTTCAGCCCCTAGCACCACTGTCACTAATCGATCCTTTTTCTGATCGGTGTATTAGTGTCGGTGATGCGCTAGGTAGTCAGTTATTTTTTTATGTTCGCCGCCAGGTTTTTATAGCGTCGAGTACCCCCATATATATTACCTAATAAAGGTTTAACCCCTTGATCGCCCCCAGGTAACCCTTTCACCCCCTATCACCAGTTTCACTAAGCGATCGTTTTTGTGTATTAGTGTCGGTGATGCGCTAGGTTGTCAGTTATTTTTTTATGTTCGCCGCCAGGTTTTTATAGCATCGGGTACCCCCATATATATTACCTAATAAAGGTTTAACCCCTTGATCGCCCCCCAGGTAACCCTTTCACCCCCTATCACCAGTGTCACTAAGCGATCGTTTTTGTGTATTAGTGTCGGTGATGCGCTAGGTAGTCAGTTATTTTTTTTATGTTCGCCGCAGGTTTTTATAACGTCAGGTACCCCCATATATTACCTAATAAAGGTTTAACCCCTTGATCGCCCCCCAGGTAACCCTTTCACCCCCTAGCACCACTGTCACTAAGCAATCGTTTTTCTGATCGGTGTATTAGTGTCGGTGATGCGCTAGGTAGTCAGTTATTTTTTTAGGTTCGCCACCAGGTTTTTATAACGTCAGGTACCCCCATATATTATCTAATAAAGGTTTTAATCCCCTGATTGCCCCTAGTTAACCCTTTCACCAGTGATCACCGTATAAGTGTTACGGGTGATGCTGGTTAGTAGACTTGTGCACAACGGAAAAATTCGTTCCGTTTCGGTTCGTTTCTTTCCGGTCCTGTTGATTCGTAATCATTCGTAATTTTGCTAGACGGGATTTTTCGTGTTCGGACTCATTCGTATTTTTGCAAGCGACATTTTTCGTTGAATTTTTTGTTGCTTTATAATTCGTACTTTCGGTAGAGTACGTTGTTTTTCGTTGATTCTGGACACAACTCCTACTTTCGTAACTTTTTTTGGGTTCGTACTTTCGGTAGAGTACGTTGTTTTTCGTTGATTCTGGACACAACTCCTACTTTCGTAACTTTTTTTGGGTTCGTTGATTCGTAATTTTCCGTGTCTCTCTCACAACGACGCTGCCTATTATGCCTAATGTGCTTCGAATGGATTTGTACTTTTCTAAATACATTGCGGTTATTTGTAACGATTCGAAATCTCGTATTTTACTTTCGTTTTTTACATGCGGCTATAGCCTCCGCCCCTGTACACCATTTTGAGAGGGTTCAGCACGGTGAGGGAGAAGCAGAGAGCAGAGCAGAGTGTTATTGTGCTTCGAATGGATTCGAAATCTCGTATTTTACTTTCGTTTTTTACATGCGGCTATAACCTCCGCCCCTGTACACCATTTTGAGAGGGAGTTCAGCACGGTGTGGGAGAAGCAGAGAGCAGAGCAGAGTGAGTGTTATTGTGCTTCGTATGGATTCGTACATTCGTAACTTTTTCATAACGAATTATGCCGAAGACATTCGGGCATTCGCTATTTGCGGTATAATTTTTTTCGGATTCGGTCTTATTCGTAATTGCTTTGTTCGGAAATTCGAATGCTTCCGAATGTCCGAAAGTTGCTAAATTCGGACGAATTTCAATTCGTTACGAAACGAATTGCACAAGCCTACTGGTTAGTTAGTTTGCTTTTTATAGTGTCAGGGTACCCGCCGTATATAACCCAATAAAGGTTTAACCCCCTGATCGCCCGGCGGGTGATATCAATTAGGTTTTAGCGTCAGAGAGGGTCTGCGTCACACCCCAGGCAGCGTCAGGTTAGTGCCAGTAATGCTAACACCCACGCGCAAAGCATACACCTCCCTTAGTGGTATAGTATCTGATCAGATCTATACTAGCGTCCCCAGTGGTTTAGGGTACCCAAAAATGCAGTGTTAGCGGGATCAGCCCAGATACCTGCTAGCACCTGCGTTTTGCCCCTCCAGGCCACCCAAGTGCAGTATCGATCGATCACTGTCACTTACAAAACACAACACACATAACTGCAGCGTTCGCAGAGACAGGCCTGATCCCTGCGACTCCAGTGCTGTAGGAGGTGATTTCACCACCACAGTTAAAATAAAAAGCATATATGCCGAAGCATGGGGGCAGCAGGGGCGGAGGAGCAATTCTGCTCCTAATGCCGCGTACATATGGTCGAAATTCCGACGGAGGCTTGCCCGTGGAAAAGTCCGACCGTGTGTACGCGGCATAACTTTTGCGGGAGGATGCCCCCATGCTTCAGCATATATAAATGGTGCATGTATGCACATCATTAGAAGTGGGTGAATGAAGGGAGGTATTCTAATGGTGGGCATACCCACCGATCAATCTCTTTTTTTCGTTCAGCCAACAGGCTGCATGAAAAAAAAGATTACAATACATGTCCAACAAGGACCAGCAACATACTGGTATGCTGCTGGACTTTGAATGGTTATACCAGAATGATGCCTGCGGGTTTAGGTATCATATTGGTATTATTCTTTTCAGCCAACGGCTGTCTTTCATGTAAAAGCAATCCTAGTGGCTAATTAGCCTCTGGACTGCTTTTACAAGCAGTGGGAGGGAATGTCCCCCCCCCGGATATAAAAAGCGCCATTGGGAAATTGGGAAAAAAAGAGTACATGTCACTACCTATTGCTATCATAGGGGATATTTACATTCCCTTAGATAACAATAACAAATAATAAAATAAAAAAATATGGAAGGAACAGTTAAAAAATAAAATAAAAAAGGAAAATTAATAATTTTAAATTAAAGCATGTCGTGTTTGGTATCCATGTACTCGGCCTAAGATCATCTTTTTTATTTCATCAAACATTTGGGCAATATAGTGTCTTTTAGTGCATTAAAATTAAAAAAAGTGTATTTTTTCTCCAAAAAATGCGTTTGAAAAATCGCTGCGCAAATACTGTGTGGAAAAAAAAAATGCAACACCCACCATTTTAATCTGTAGGGGCCTTTGCTTTTAAAAAAATATATAATGTTTAGGGGTTCAACGTAATTTTCTTGCAAAAAAAATAAATGTTTTCACGTAAACAAAAAGTGTCAGAAAGGGCTTTGTCTTCAAGTGGTTAGAAGAGTGGATGTAAGCTTCCTAATGTTGTGTATAAAATGCCAGGACAGTTCAAAACCCCCCCAAATGATCCCATTTTGGAAAGTAGACACCCCAAGCTATTTGCTGAGAGGCATATCGAGTCCATGGAATATTTTATATGTTGACACAAGTTGCGGAAAAAAGACAATTCTTTTTTTATTTTTTATTTTTTTGCACAAAGTTGTCACTAAACGATATATTGCTAAAACATGCCACAGACATATGTGGAATTACACCCCAAACTACATTTTGTTGCTTCTCCTGAGTACGGGGATACCACATGTGTGAGACTTTTTGGGAGACTAGCCCCGTACAGGACCCCAAAACCCAAGCACCGCCTTCAGGCTTTCTAAGGGTGTAAATTTTGGATTTCACTCCTGACTGCCTATCACAGTTTCGGAGGCCATGGAATGCCCAAATGGCACAACCCCCCCCCAAATGACCCCATTTTGGAAAGTAGACACCCCAAGCTATTTGCTGAGAGGTATGGTGAGTATTTTGCAGATCTCACTTTTTGTGACAAAGTTTTGAAAATTTAAAAAAGAAAAAAATATATACATATATATTTTCTTTCTTCATTTTCAAAAACAAATGAGAGCTGTAAAATACTCACCATGCCTCTCAGCAAATAGCTTGGGGTGTCTACTTTCTAAAATGGGGTCATTTGGGGGGGTTTTGTGCTATTTTGGCATTTTATGGCCTTCGAAACTGTGATAGGTAGTGAGGAGTGAAATCAAAAATTTGCGCACTTAGAAATCCTGAAGACGGTGCTTGGTTTTCGGGGTCCCGTACGCGGCTAGGCTCCTAAAAAGTCCCACACATGTGGTATCCCCGTACTCAGGAGATGCAGCAGAATGTATTTTGGGGTGCAATTCCACATATAACCATGGCATGTGTGAGCAATATATCATTTAGTGACAACTTTTTGTAATTTTTTATTATTTTTTGTCATTATTCAATCACTTGGGACAAAAAAAAATATTCAATGGGCTCAACATGCCTCTCAGCAATTTCCTTGGGGTGTCTACTGTCCAAAATGGGGTCATTTGGGGGGGTTGTACTGCCCTGCCATGTTAGCACCTCAAGAAATGAGATAGGCAGTCATAAATTAAAAGCTGTGTAAATTCCAGAAAATGTACCCTAGTTTGTAGACCCTATAACTTTTGCGCAAACCAATAAATATACGCTTATTGACATTTTTTTTACTAAAGACATGTGGCTGAATACATTTTGGCCTAAATGTATGACTAAAATTGAGTTTATTCGATTTTTCTTATAACAAAAAGTCTTTCCGTTTATATCGCAAAAAAAATACATTGCAGAGGCAATCAAATACCATTAAAAGAAAGCTCTATTTGTGGGAAGAAAAGGACACAAATTTTGTTTGGGTACAACATTGCATGTCCGCACAATTTACAGTTAAAGCAGCGCAGTGCCAAATTGTGTAAACACCTCTGGTCATTAAGCTGCGTAATGGTCCGGGGCTTAAGTGGTTAATGGCAGTCCGTAGGGTTCAATATTGAGTTGGCCCACCCTTTGCAACTATACCAGCTTTTACTCTTCTGGAGAGGCTGTCCACAAGATTTAGGAGTGTGTCTATGGGAATGTTTGGCCATTCTTCCAGAAGTGCATTTGTGAGGCACTGATGTGGACAAGAAGGCCTGGTTCGCAGTCTCTGGGTTCTACTGGATTGAGATCAGGACTCTATGCAGGACAGTCAAGTTCCTCCACCCCAAACTCGCTCATCCTTGTCTTTATGGACCTTGCTTTGTGCACTGGTCCAAATCATTTGGTGGAGGGGGGTTATGGTGTGGTGTTGTTTTTTTTTTTTTTCCACAATTAGTTTTATTAGCAAGAAAACAGAATATGGTTGTACAAACATTAAGTAAAATATTCCATCTGCAAATGGAACCATCGCACTTCAACATACAACGAACATTTTATGCGGTAATACAGCATTAGGTAGCAAAAAGTAAGACAACAGAGAATATTACAAGTTTATTCACGACTAAGCCTATGTATTATTGAAGACCGACCGCATCTCCTTCTAGCAGGGTCAGGTATCTGGATGCCCCACGGGCACCCTGTTCATGAAAGCATAGGCCCCGTAGACCCCTATCTTCCGGTCTAATCGCGGCCAATAAGGTTATAATATACCTGGTGGCTCGGAGGGTAGATGTGGTGCATGGGGTCCCAGCCGGGACCCCGGCAAGTAATAGGTGAGTTGCGGCCGTGTGGTGAAGAACCTATGAGATAGACGAGAAATGTAAGAGGGGAGGGGGGAAAGGCAGTCAGGGTAGAAGGAAGAAGGATGGGATAAGGGGTCTGGGTGTTAGAGGGGGGGGGAGGAGGGAACAGGGAGGGGGGCCACTCCACCCCTCAGGGCCCCCGGTCCCCCACCGGGGCACCGGTTTTGGGTATTGGGTGGGTTTAGAATCTCAGTGTTGAGAAGAAAAATGGGATTTGAACTGGTCAGTAGTTTTAAAATGAATCCAACATGCCCAGGTTAGTGTAAATTTCTGAATGTGGTCTTGTGCGACCGAGATCAATTCCTCCATCTCCTCTATTCTAACTATCCTAAGTAACCATTCCCTAATGGAGGGAATATTCGTCGAGCGCCAGTGGGCAGGGATGCACAGTCTGGCAGCATTCACCATATGCATGGCTAGCGACCTATGGTAGGTGCGCTTCGCTAAGGTAGAATGATGCAGGAGAAATTGTCCCGGTCCCAGCTGATAGGGGGCAATAAACTAGGACTACAACTCGAGAATACGCAACAAGGAGGACGAAAAAAGTTATAAACAGAAAAATACCTTTTGCGGGTAACTGTGAACAATGAACTTAGCGGGTCACAACCAGGAATTAGCAGACGTATGTAAGATATATCTAATAAAGGCCAAGAGAACCATATCGGGTGTGAATATAGATCCCAAATGTGTTCAGGCGGGTACTCGTATTCAGTCTGGATTTGCGAATCACAAGCTAGGTAGTTGTGGAATCCTTGCACCCAAGACTAGATGAAATTCAGGGCTGTCTTAAACTACAGCTAACACCTTCTCAATGTCGTCTGCCCGTTGAATGGCAAGAATCAACAGGTAGAATAGTCATCCGTCTGCTAGCCTAAGGTTGCCAGCATCTGGGGAGGCTAGCCCCTACACGAGACTTTAGACATCCGCTCCCCCCCCGCCCATGAATAGTATGGCGGAGGGGGAGAAGAGAAGAGCCTCTGGACCACTACTCCGGTCCCCTGCTACATTGGCACAAACCCACCCAGATGAGGAACAACATAAGCAAATGTCACAGAGGGATATTTTAAACTCTAAGTACCCAAACTCTAGTCAATCACTTCATATAAGCTTGTTGGCAGCTAGGGATGAGCTTCGAGTTCGGGTCGAACTCATGTTCGACTCGAACATTGCCTGTTCGCCCGTTCGCCGAACAACGAACAAATTGGGGTGTTCGCGGCAAATTCGAAAAATCTATGGGAGAAATCTAAAGTGTTAATTATAAAGGCTAATATGCAAGTTATTGTCCTAAAAAGTGTTTGGGGACCGGGGTCCTGTCCCAGGGGACATGTATCAATGCAAAAAGAAGTTTTAAAAACGGCCGTTTTTTCGGGAGCGGTGATTTTAATAATGCTTAAAATGAAAAAATAAAAGTGAAATATTCCTTTAAATTTCGTACCTGGGGGGTGTGTATGATATGCATGTAAAGTGGCGCATGTTTCCCGTGCTTAGAACTGTCCCTGCAAAAAATGTCATTTTTGAAAAAAAAAAAGTCATTTAAAACTGACTCGCGGCTATTAATGAATTGTCGGCTCCCGGCAATACATACAAAAGTCATTGATAAAAAAAAAAAAAAAGCGTGGGGGTTCCCCAGAATTCAATTACCAGGCCCTTCAGGTCTGGAATGGATATTAAGGGGAACCCCGCCGCAAATAAAAAAAAAATTGACGTGGGGTTCCCCAAATATCCATTCCAGGCCCTTCAGATCTGGCATGGATTTTAAGGGGAACTCCACCCCAAATTTAAAAAAAAAATGGCGTGGAGTCCCCCTAAAAATCCATACCAGACCCCTTATCCGAGCACGCAACCTGGCCGGCCGCAGGGGAAAAGGGGGGGACGAGAGAGCGGCCCCCCCTCCCTCCTGAACCGTACCAAGCCACATGCCCTCAACATGGGGAGGATGTCCCCATGTTGATGGGGACAAGGGCCTCATCCCCACAACCCTTGCCCGGTGGTTGTGGGGGTCTGCGGGCGGGGGGCTTATCGGAATCTGGAAGACCCCTTTAACAAAGGGGACCCCCAGATCCCGGCCCCCCCCTATGTGAATTGGTAAGGGGTACATTGTACCCCTACCATTTCACGAAGAAAGCGTAAAAAAATGTTTAAAAAAACACACAAACACCTTGAAAAAGTCCTTTATTAAGAAAAAAAAAAAAAAAAACATTCCAGCGGTGAAATCCAGTGTCCCGCGGCGATCCCGATGTCCAGCGCTGTCCGTCATTGGTTGTGCCTGAGCGGACCTGATGGGGAACTCCCTCTCAGTATTTTAAATGTATAGACCCGCCCCTTCTAAAGTTCCCCATCAGGTCCGCTCAGCGGACCAGATGCGGAACATGAGAAGGGGCGGGTCTATACATGTATTACCAAAGTGAGAGCAGTTCCCCATCAGGTCCGCCTCCTCGGTATGTCGGACCCGCCTACGTCATTGGCTTGAGCGGGGAACTTCCTTCACTGTGTAATTTAAATTTACATAGTGAAGGAAGTTCCCCGCTCAAGCCAATGACGTAGGCGGG
Source organism: Rana muscosa (assembly GCA_029206835.1). NCBI lineage: Eukaryota > Metazoa > Chordata > Amphibia > Anura > Ranidae > Rana > Rana muscosa. Next base: position 607,695,734 of record CM055118.1, read on the forward strand.
TCTGACATACCGAGGAGGCGGACCTGATGGGGAACTGCTCTCATTTTGGTAATACATGTATAAACCCGCCCCTTCTCATGTTCTGCATCTCGCCCGCTGAGCGGACCTGATGGGGAACATTAGAAGGGGCGGGTCTATACATTTAAAATACTGAGAGGGAGTTCCCCATCAGGTCCGCTCAGGCACAACCAATGAAGGACAGCGCTGGACATCGGGATCGCCGCGGGACACTGGATTTCACCGCTGGAATGTTTATTTATTTATTTTTTTAAATAAAGGACTTTTTCAAGGTGTTTGTGTGTTTTTTTAAACATTTTTTTACGCTTTCTTCGTGAAATGGTAGGGGTACAACGTACCCCTTACCAATTCACATAGGGGGGGGGGCGGGATCTGGGGGTCCCCTTTGTTAAAGGGGTCTTCCAGATTCCGATAAGCCCCCCGCCCGCAGACCCCCACAACCACCGGGCAAGGGTTGTGGGGATGAGGCCCTTGTCCCCATCAACATGGGGACATCCTCCCCATGTTGAGGGCATGTGGCTTGGTACGGTTCAGGAGGGAGGGGGGGCCGCTTTCTCGTCCCCCCCTTTTCCCCTGCGGCCGGCCAGGTTGCGTGCTCGGATAAGGGATCTGGTATGGATTTTTAGGGGGACTCCACGCCATTTTTTTTTTAAACTTGGGGTGGAGTTCCCCTTAAAATCCATGCCAGATCTGAAGGGCCTGGTAATTGAATTCTGGGGAACCCCCACGCTTTTTTTTTTTTTTTTTATCAATGACTTTTGTATGTATTGCCGGGAGCCGACAATTCATTAATAGCCGCGAGTCAGTTTTAAATGCATTTTTTTTCTTTCAAAAATGACATTTTTTGCAGGGACAGTTCTAAGCACGGGAAACATGCGCCACTTTACATGCACATCATACACACCCCCCAGGTACGAAATTTAAAGGAATATTTCACTTTTATTTTTTCATTTTAAGCATTATTAAAATCACTGCTCCCGAAAAAACGGCCGTTTTTAAAACTTCTTTTTGCATTGATACATGTCCCCTGGGGCAGGACCCGGGTCCCCAAACACTTTTTAGGACAATAACTTGCATATTAGCCTTTATAATTAACACTTTAGATTTCGAACGTTCGAGTCCATTGTATTTAATAGGGTTCTAAAGTTTACACGAACATTTTGTCTGTTCGCAGGTTCTGGTGCGAACCGAACAGGGGGGTGTTCGGCTCATCCCTGTTGGCAGCATACACAAGTTAGAAGACAAAAGACAATATCACCTGAATGTTGTGTATAGCGTGGGCTTAGGGAGGAAAGAATGGGATCCATGGGGAAAGAAGAAAGCTAAGTGATCCGCGTGACTTGGAATATCCATGAGGGGTTGCCTGCAAAGGAAGTTCAACATGAATCTATTGGTACCTGGGGTGAGTCGATCAGAGCGTCCTACAAGTCACCAAGGATGAACGTCGGTCAGAACCCTCAAAACAAAGAATACGCAGGTCCAATATCGATTGAGAAGCAGAGCAGATGCTGATATGCTTGTGAGGTAGAGAGGAGCCTCCTGGGGATAGAAAGAAGAAAAAAAAAAGGGTTGGGGGGAGACGAAAGCGTCTCTCTACCACACTTGTATGATAGCATGGGGAGAGTGAGATTCAATCCTCCTGGCCACTCCTTCGGGGGGTGTCTGCCCTCTCCCGGTCGTGTGAGGGGTGATCCCGTCTTACGTTACGATCGTTCGGTGAAGTGGGATCCAGCCTGCGGCGTCTGGATCGTTGCCGTTGAGCCTTTGGAGAGGAGCTGTGGGAAACCGGTTTCCACGGTTCCGCGGGGAAGTAGAAGGAATACCAGTCGGGCAGCTCGATCGGTGGGATGTCTACCTGCTCACAAAACGTCGGTAGGTCTTCAGGCGTTCTGAGAAGGGCTGTGCGTCCTCTGTAGGTAGCAGATAGACAAAATGGAAACTTCCACCTATATTGTATGTTGCGTGATCGCAAGACTTCCAGCAGGGGGCGAAGTGAGCGTCTATTCTGCAGGGTGATCTGCGATAGATCCTGAAAAAGTTTAATGTCAGCTCCATTGAGCACAATACGTCCCCTGTCTCTGGCTTTCCTGAGGATCTCCTCTTTAAGGGGGTAGTTCACAATGCAGCACACAATGTCTCTGGGGGGCTCGGAGTCCCGGGGTAGGGGTCTTAAGGCACGGTGAAGCCTCTCCATTTCAATTGGAGTATCTGCCGGCCGGCCGAGTAGGTCATTAAAAATGGTGCATATAGTCTGCATCAGGGTTGTCTGGTCTACGCTTTCGGGGACCCCCCTCACCCTGATATTGTGTCTACGCCCCCTATTGTCCAAATCTTCCACATGTCTGTGGAGTTCGAACATGTGTGGCAATTGTATGTCATAAGCCTTCAGGACTTGCCTGATTGCAGCTGCTTGCATATGCGACGTGTCCTCCACTTCAGCCACGCGGCGATTGATCCCCAGGAGCTCCGATTTGAGCTCTGATATGGAGGACATCATGGTGGATTTGATGTCCAGTGCCACCTTTTGTAGGTCCCTCTGGAGGTCCAACAGGGTCGGGTTGGGAGCTACGGCGCCGTCGTCGTCTGTCAGCGGTTCCTCCGCATTACTAATTGAGGCCGGGGATGCGGCCTGCGCGTCCGCGTGTTGTCCCTGTGGCCTGTTCCGGAACATCTCCGGGATGTTATTGTTTGGCTGGGGCCCGGTATCTTTCAGTGTGCGGGGTGTTGACGAGCTCCTGGTCGATTTCCCCATGTTTGTGGGCTGATGTACCCGTATCTGAGCTTCGTTTTCGTCCTCCTTGTGCGGGAGCTCTTGCCTTAAGCTGCCATCTCGAGTCCCGTCCCGTGGTGTTGTTTTTTAGGGGTTGGGCTTGGCCCCTTAATTCCAGTGAAGGGAACTCTTAAGGTGTCAGCATACCAAGACATTTTGGACAATTTCCTCCTATCTTTTTGGGAAAAGTTTGGGGATGGTCCCTTCCTGTTCCAACATGGAATAGCACCAGTGCACAAACAAGGTCCATAAAGGTGGAGGAACTTGACTGGCCTGCACAGAATCCTGACCTCAACCCAATAGAACACCTTTGGGATGAATTGGGGTGGAGACTGCGAGACAGGCCTTCTCGCCCAACATCTGTGCCTGACCTCACAATTGTGCTTCTGGAAGAATGGTCAAATAATCCCATAGACATCTAAACCTAAACCTTGTGGACAGCCTTCCCAGAAGAGTTGAAGCTGTTATAGCTACAAAGGGTGGGCCAACTCAATATTGAACCCTATGGACTAATACTGGGATGACATTAAAGTTCATGTGAGTGTAAAGGTAGGGGTCCCAATACTTTTGACAATATAGTGTACCTTCATTTGTAAGCTATGATAGCTTAGAGCCACACAGAGACTCCAATACTATGTCTGCCTATGAGTTGTTGAGAACAGTCACTTTCCATGCCTGCTATTTCACAATACTGCCCTTGATTCTTTAGCAACCATCATCAGGTCATAATTATGGCTATACCGAAAGTGCCAATGAGAAAGTTAAAGTTTTTGAGAACACACTGCATTAAAAAGCCCTCCTAATTCAGCAAATGGAAAGACATGGCTCAAAAAAAAAATATTTTCTGAAAAAAAAAAATTTTAATGTCTTTTTAGACTTTTTTTGACTGCCATGTTACTTGCAGAGCCTCATAAATTTTTAGTCCACAACAGGGGCCCATGTCTGTTTATTAAGGGGATGGGCTTTTTATGCACAGCTGGGATTTATTCTATCTGTGGCTTAGGTCACATGCGGTGGGTGGAGTAGTTACTGACACAACGGGCAGGTGGCCTAACGTCACGCACACTTTGGGGTGTAATATTCCCATCTGTGTGTGCTGCAATCCAGAACCAGCTTCAATTTTCATAGTGGCTCCCACCTAGAACCTCTCTGTCAAAACTGAAGCTGGTTCTGGATTGAGGCACACACAGGCAGGTTAGTTACATCCCCACTGTGTGTGTGATGTAAGCCTGTCTGTTACTGTGTCAGTAATCCTGCCTGCCCACTGTGTAATATCAGACACCCACCCACCAGCCTGCTGTGACAAAATTCTGCCCATTATCCCCCCAATGTGTGATGTAAGCCACCAACAAAAAATATCTCTGCTATGTGTGTATAAATAATTCCTTACTATACCAAGAAGATCTTGGAGGGGGGCGTGGCCACAAAACTGACCACAGAAGACACAAGCACACTGCGAACTGTACTGGTACAGTGCCCTGACAACTCCGAGCAGTGATCACAGGGACACATACCGACCATGTGCTTGTCATGGTCAGTTTGAAACAGGGACCCAGGTGAACTGACAGGATCACATTGTTTTTTAAATAATACAATATAAATCTAGAGGGTTGATTTAACAAAATATGCAACTATACGTATAGCGCATCCACCCCAGCCTTTTACCTGCTTTTCTTATATTTGGCTCCTTCGCAGAAAAAAGACTGAGGCAGACCGCACCACAAGTCCGTACCCTCCTGGATGGGGAGGTTGAGCGGTGTTAGTTTCTCGGGCCTGCCTGCAGCCAGTGTTTGAAAACCTCCAGAGCTGATCTCGTTTGTGGGGTAGCCAGAAACAAGTCCTTAATTCTCCCCAGTAAGCAACTGTCCACACCAACTGAAAAGTCCAACTTCTTATTTATTCATAAGGGCAATAAATAGTCTCTTTGAGAGCAGACAGGTTGAGACAAACACGAGTCAGATAAAGTGGGAGGAGGTCCAGGCACAAACTTAATTTAAGGTTTCTCCTGTTCTGGTTTGCACGAACAGGCTTGGCGCATGGTCCCTGCCACGGACCCAGTGGCGTCTCTAGCTTTCATATTTAGGGGGGGCACATGGGGGGACAAGGACAAAAGTAGGGGGGCCAACCATAAAACGTGTGTGTGTGTGTGTGTGTGTGTGTATGCACACGAAACGCATGAACATGAAATATTCCTGACAATGTACACGAAACGCACAAATATGAAATATTCCAGACAAATTCAATGCACACGAAACACATGAACATGAAATATTCCTGACAATGTACATGAAAAGCACAAAAATGAAATATTCCAGACAAATTCAATGCACACGAAACGCATTAACATGAAATATTCCTGACAATGTACACGAAACGCACAAATATGAAATATTCCTGACAATGTACACGAAACGCACAAATATGAAATATTCCTGACAATGCACACAAAACGCACAAATATGAAATTTGAATTCTTAATTCACGGTTCACCTACGTTGTCAGCAAATTTTAACTCATTCATGGTAAAATATCAATTTATTGTTTAATCCTTATCAATTATCATTGCATGCACTTTGTAAACTGAAAAAAATATTTCTTAGGCCCGGTTTACACTGGTGCGTTGCGAGAACACTGCGAATCCACTGCGGATTCCTGCATCGCACCCGACACGCACGCAAGTTCACATTTAAGGCTAGGTTCACACTGCTGCGATGTCAGAGTTCGCATGTGATCCGCACCGCACTGCAAGTGCACATCACAGGACCCTTTTTTTTGTCCGCAGCAGAATCGGATCGCATGGGTGTTCACACCCATGCGATCCGATTCCTGTCCGAGTTTGCAGATCGCACTGCGATATGTTAACTGATTTGGGGGTGTCATTAACTTTTACTTGACACTCCCAGCAGTTCACATAGGGCAGTGTGAACTGCTGCCGGGAAAACCTGCGATGCGGGAACCCGCAGTGGATTCGCAGCGTTCCCGCATCGCAGCAGTGTGAACTGAGCCTAAATCTGAAATAAATAGCTGGTGGTTCTGGTGCCGGACAACAGTAACTTCAAAGATACATAAGACAGAGCTCTCATGGAGGTAACAGAAAAAATACTTAACTAATATTATATATTGGGGTCAATGATATATATTTTAACCTCTAAAACACACATTGGTTTGGGTTTTGCAAAAAGAAAAAACAAAGCCTCCTATATACTATTTAGTCAATATTACTTCATCTTTTCATCATGCTTTTCTAATATTAGTTAAGTATTTTTTCTGTTACCTCCATGAGAGCTCTGTCTTATGTATCTTTGAAGTTACTGTTGCACCAGAACCACCAGCTATTTATTTCAGATTATAAATGGTAATGCAAGCAAATTTTTACTGTTTTTTGGACCTACCTTTCCTGTGGCAGCACTGGTGGCAGAGGCACTGTGACTGGACTGGAGTTGGCGGGCAAAATATGATCAATTATTCATGCTAACCTACCGCGGCGATGGGAGTTAGCATGCGGTAGGCTGGCTGCGCTGCTCTTCTCAGTGACTCACTGACTCCACCCCCCTGGAGCAGGGAGCTTGAGCACGACGTAGCCAGCGCCGCGGACTACAATTCCCATAATCAATAGCGGCGGCCGTCAGACGCGACGTCACGTGACAGACTGACGTCTGTTACTGTAGTGAGTCTGATTCAGTCATTCAGCGCCGCGGATGGAAACTCAGATAGCCGCGGCGCTGGCGGACATTTTTTGTGTTAAAACCAACAACTTAACTTGGGGGGGCACATGGGGGGGCACACAGTAAAATTGGGGGGGACGTGGCCCCCTCAGGTCCCACCCTGGTGACGCCCATGCACGGACCATGAGGTTGGTCACTGCCACTGACCTGGTGAATAGTTGCAAGTCACTGCCACTGACCTGGTGTGCATAGAGTCACTGCCACTATGACATAAAGAACCCGCACTTCCTTCTTTGAGTAACTTGGCCCCTTTTTTGGGATAAGAACATCCCTCCGGAGAGTTACCAGGGGCCCCCTCTGTTACCACGACTCTGCGCTGGGTCTTCAGAAAGGGTCACCTCCCTGGCCTCCTCGATCCTGGATATGGGTCCCCTCGCAAGGCAGATCCCTGGGAGCCTCGATCCTTAGCGGACCCCAGCCGAAGGTTGCTGGGTTCCAGGCCCTCGCCAAAGTACCTCACCCCAAACTGAAGGTGTCTGGGAAGGAAACAGCAGCTCCGTCTCCGGACCTAGGGCACCCGGAGACAACACACATGCCACCCAGGCCTAAGGTGCCTGGGCGCGGACCCAATGACAACGTCCCAGGCCTCCGGGCCTAGGGCACCCGGAGGCAACACACACGCACACCCAGGCCTAAGGTGCCTGGGCGTGGACCCAGCCTGGAAGATGGCCGTCCCTTTTTATACCCTCTCCCACCGTACTGCTGCCGAGAGAGGACAAGAAAAGGCACAACCCTGTACCACGGTTCAACCCGGGCCTATGGCAACAGCACCACCTATAGGCTCCAGGGAACTGCACATCAGTACTATCTCCCAGGGACAGAAATGGTCCATGAAACCTAACAATCAGTGCATCTGAGCCTAATTACCACTCAGATGCACCCCCTAAATATAGCACCCCGCTACACATCCACCTCACTTGATGGACACTGGTCCCCAGTGTCTGGAACCAACCTATGCCTCTCAACCAGAGTCAGCATAAGCCCGAGCCAGAGACAAACTATAAAAAAAATATGACAATTTAAAAATTTCTTGTTTGTGCCTGAACCTAAAATGGGAAAGGAAAGGGAAACAAACGGAAAAAGGAATACATAAGTGTATAAAACATTTGAAGTCATACAAACTTTTACAATAAAATTTACATTTCCTTCCCGCAGCACTAGCTAAGACCCGCCCCATTCTTAGCAGTCTTGCTTGCCGTTCACCTGCAGGGGAGAGAAAACATACCTGAAATAGCAGTAGTTAGAATGAAGAGGCTGTCCCCTAGAGAAGAATCCCTTCCTTCCAACAAGTAACCGCATAATGCCTTATTGTCCTTGCAATAGTTACGTAACACCGCCACCTAGTGGTAGTGCCAACGTCAGAACACTCATCTCAACCGAAACTCTTTTTTTTTTTCCTTCTTGATCTGTGGCCCTAAACTGTCTACTACCCCAAAGTCCTTGTTATCTTTGCAGTGGGAAGAGAAAGGAGAACAACAACAGCAACAGCTCCCGCTCCTCCAAGAGTAGAGTACCCTTTAAACTGGGGCAAAGTTCCTGGGCTTGAAGAAAAAAAAACATTCAAACACAAAAAAACACAAGAGTCTGGTCTCTTACAAGTAGTAATGTGGGTCAGGCAACACCAGCGGCTTCCAATTCTTATCGAATGTGTCTATATGGTACTCCACATTGTCCTTGTCTTTCCTACAAATAAGTTCCTTGTCCGCATAGGTGTGCTGACCCAACATCCAAGCAGCTTTGCAGTTCTTGAACCGCTGAGTGGCTCCGGGTGAACAAGAAAAGTACCTTCTGGCCTGGGGTACTTTGATGTGTGTCCATACGAACTCTTCGTACCACCGATGTCTGCAGGCTTCAACCTCAAACAACATTTCCTTTGGCAGGTACGGGTATTCCCACCTATACTCGCTGGAAACCCTTTGGTTAAAAAGTCTTTGCAAGCGGGACAGCGGTGGCATTGTAGCGCGATCTCCTGCGCCAGGCAAGACAATAACATCTGGGTGCCGAGGCACTTTAACTGCCTCCGGGCCAGTTGCAGGAGCCCGCAGTTACACCTGTCTCGTAGCAGTAGTGGAAGCAGGTGCCTCCGACGGTGGAAGGGCAGGCAAGGGGACAGATCCCTCCTCAGGCTCGGAAGCCACCACCCGGGGTGTACTTTCCCCCATAGACATGGGTGGGTCGCTAGGCTTACGGAACAAGGACAGGGGCATCTTGTCCCATCTCTTCCTCTCAAACAGTTCATCAATTGCGGCATCATCACCCGCATCAGAGATGGACTCTAGGTCAGAGGTATCGTACTCCTCTGCAGGGAAGTAGTTCCTGGTGAAGGATGATTCACCCCCTCTGGCTAACTCACTAGCATGTGAATCCCCAGGGCTAGGGGCCTTTAACAAAGTCTCTCCCCCGGCTTACCTCGGCTTGCAGAAGAACTCGGACGTCCGGGGCTTTTCCCTTTGGATGCATCCGTTCCGGGTAAGCGCTTTAGGCGTTGCTCCACCACGGCCGCGGGAAGCTTTCACAAGACCCATCTTCCTCTTGGGCGGTGGGAGAAAAGACTCTGCTGTAAACTAAGCAGCATTCTCCGGTTTCTCACTCGCTGAAGCGATCTCCTCTGTGACTTCCTCCGAAGTCTCGTCAGTGCGCGCAGGGGTGGCTGTGCAAGCTTCGATTCCTCCTTCCAGAGTGGTGGCGCCCGTAAGGCAATTGAGGTGGAAGGCCCGAGGTCTCTCTGTAGGTTGTTCCACCTCGAAAAGAAATTCCTTACAGCTCTCGCATTGCCCGAATGGCTTTAGATGAACCACCAGTCCCGAACAGCCGGGACAAATCACACCGAGGGCCTCCACGTCTTTACACACGTAGAGGGCAAATCTTCCCCGGGGCTTGAGCCGAATCCCTGTATCCATTAGCGAAGCAGCGAATGAAGTCATTTTCATGGTTGTAGTAGCTGGAACCCATGAGGCATGCGACGCAATGCTGACCATCTGCTGCTCCATCGCGCACTGACCTTTTCGCGCCAAAGTGCAAACGTGCAACTCCATACATGGTCAGACTCCTCCCATCTCCTGCATCGTTCGCAGGCTTTCTGAGTAGGCATGCCCACGAACTACGCAGTCAGGGTTCTCCTCGTGGCGCAGTTCTAAACATGGCCGACCTCCACGGAACTTCACTGGGGAATAAAAGTTTAGCTTCTGGGGTTTTTTTTTCTCACTTTGTGGCCACAAACACATCCCGGACTCGGCCCCTTTTTAGGATAAGAACATCCCTCCAGAGAGATACCAGAGGCCCCCTCTGTCACCACGAATCTGCGCTGGGTCTTCAGAAAGGGTCACCTCCCTGGCCTCCTCGATCCTGGATACGGGTCCCCTCGCAAGGCAGATCCCCGGGAGCCTCGATCCTTAGCGGACCCCAGCCGAAGGTTGCTGGGTTCCAGGCCCTCGCCAAAGTACCTCGCCCCAGACTGAAGGTGTCTGGGATGGAAACAGCAGCTCCGTCTCCAGACCTAGGGCACCCGGAGACAACACACACGCCCAGGCCTAAGGTGCCCGGGCGCGGACCCAACGAAAACGAGCCAGGCCTCCGGGCCTAGGGCACCCGGAGGCGACACACACATACACCCAGGCCTAAGATGCCTGGGTGTGGACCCCGCCTGGAAGATGGCCTCCCCTTTTATACCCTCTCCCGACAGGCACAGCAGGTTCCCCGCCCCGCCGTACTGCTGCCGAGAGGGGACAAGAAAAGGCACAACCCTGTACCATGGTTCAACCCGGGCCTATGGCAACAGCGCCACCTATAGGCCCCAGGGAACTGCACATCAGTACTATCTCCCAGGGACAGAATTGGTCCATGAAACCTAACAATCAGTGCATCTGAGCCTAATTACCACTCAGATGCTCCCCCTAAATATAGCACCCCGCTACATACATATATTTAAAGGGCAACTCCACTTTTGTGGTGGAAAGTAATATAAAATAAAAAAGATTATAATATAGCATATACGACTGCGACACAAGTCATATTGCAATTGAATGTTATTAAAAATTGCCTTACCTTTTCAATCTGCAGCTCTGTAATTTTCTGTAAAATGTAATGCAATATGGCTACCTGGAGGTGTTCTGTACACAGAATGTGTATAGAATGCCCCCCAGAAACATAATTTCCTGCTTGTGTGATTGGCTTCCTGATTTTCCCAGAAGTCTGCACTAAGATACAAGTCAGATATTCAGGCATCCCCTGCAACAAAAATTTCATTTTTGGTGAGATACTCCAAATAGGAAATCATGTCTAAAGGTATGCAGACCCTGCAATATTCCTCATTAGAGCCCTACAGGTGCAGAAACTGATTGATAATTATGAAACCACTCTAAGCCCAGGTTCACACTGGGGCTGCGGGAGTGAAGCCGTGCGAGTTCAGCTGAACTCGCACGATTTCACTCCTGCCTGTCAGTCCCGATTTCGGCCGCGATTACATGGACATCTGTGCAGGTTTCTGCACAGATGTCAATGTAAATCGCGGCCCGAAATTGCAAAAAGTAGTACAGAAACTACTTTTTGAAATCGGTGCAGCGCCGCAGATGCGGCGTCGCACCGATTAGGACGGTGCCATTGCCCGCAATTTGCGGCAAATATCGCCGATTTGACATGCGATTTGACATGTCAAATCGCATGTCAAATCGCACCAGTGTGAACCAGGGCTTATACAGATACACTGTGCACATAAACACGGGCAAACAAACTGCTATTCCTTCAGAATAACAAAAGGTAGGACTCTGCAACAGTTTGTTAAAATTCCTGCAATGTACATAGATCACCCAGAGGGGAATTTTGTTTCTCAATAAAAGTGGAGTTACATAGTTACATAGTTACATAGTTAGTCAGGTTGAAAAAAGACACAAGTCCATCCAGTTAAACCATAAATAAATAAAATAAATAAATAAATAAAAGAAAAGAAAAAAAAAGAAATATCGTACAATCCCATATACCCAATTCTATACCCACAGTTAATCCAGAGGAAGGCAAAAAAAAAAAAACAGCAGAGCATGATCCAATTTGCTACAGCAGGGGAAAAAATTCCTTCCTGATCCCCCGAGAGGCAATCGGATATTCCCCAGATCAACTTTACCTATAAATGTTAGTACCCAGTTATATTATGTACATTTAAGAAAGAATCCAGGCCCTTCTTAAAGCAATCTACTGAGCCGGCCAGAACCACCTCTGCAGGGAGTCTATTCCACATTTTCACAGCTCTTACTGTGAAGAAACCTTTCCTTATTTGGAGGTGAAATCTCTTTTCCTCTAGACGCAAAGAGTGCCCCCTTGTCCTTTGTGTTGACCGTAAAGTAAATAATTCAACACCAAGTTCACTATATGGACCCCTTATATATTTGTACATGTTGATCATATCCCCCCTTAATCTCCTCTTCTCAAGAGTGAATAAATTCAGTTCCTCTAATCTTTCCTCATAGCTTAGCCTCTTATCAGTTTGGTTGCCCTTCTCTGCACTTTCTCCAGTTCACCAATATCCTTTTTGAGAACTGGGCCCAAAACTGAACTGCATATTCCAGATGAGGTCTTACTAATGATTTGAACAGGGGCAAAATGATATCTCTCTCTCTGGAGACCATACCTCTCTTAATACAAGAAAGGACTTTGCTCGCTTTGGAAACCGCAGCTTGGCATTGCATGCCATTATTGAGCTTATGATCTACCAAAACCCCCAGATCTTTCTCCACTACGGATCCCCCCAGTTGTACTCCCCCTAGTATGTATGATGCATTCATATTCTTAGCCCCCAAGTGCATAACTTTACATTTATCAACATTAAACCTCATCTGCCACATAGTCGCCCAATTAGACAGAGCATTGAGGTTGGCTTGTAAATTGTAAATTGGCGACATCCTGTAAAGGACGTTATTCCACTGCATAGCTTAGTGTCATCTGCAAAGACAGAAATGTTACTTTTTATCTCAGACCCAATATCATTTAAAAAGATATTAAAAAGTAAGGGTCCCAGCACTGAACCTTGGGGTACACCACTGATAACCTTGGACCACTCAGAGTAAGAATCATTAACCACTACTCTCTGAATTCTGTCTTTTAGCCAGTTTTCTATCCATTTACAAACTGATATTTCCAATCCTGTAGACTTTACCTTGCACATGAGCCGTGTGTGCGGAACTGTATCGAACGCTTTTGCAAAATCCAAGTATACCACGTCCACAGCCACCCCTCTGTCCAAGGTCTTACTTACCTCTTCATAAAAAGAAATCAGGTTTGTCTGACAACTTCTGTCTTTCATGAATCCATGCTGTCTGTTGCTTAAATAGTTTTTTTCCAGCAAGAACTCATCTATGTGGTCTTTTATTAATCTCTCCAGTATCTTCCCAACTATACAAGTTAAACTAACAGGTCTATAGTTACTTGGTAAAGACTTAATTCCATTTTTAAATATAGGCACCACATTGGCCCTGCGCCAATCCAGTGGTACTATTCCTGTCATTAATGAGTCCCTAAAAATTTAATACAATGGCTTTGAAATTACAGAGCTCAATTCTTTTAGGATCCGTGGGTGTATGCCATCTGGTCCAGGTGCTTTATCCACCTTTATTCCATCTAAATATTTCTGGACCATATCACTTTTGAGCCATTGTGGATTTGGGGCTGTGTCACTACCACCCCCATTATGGACATGAGCTCCCCCATGCTCCTTTGTATACACAGAACTGAAGAAAGTATTTAATAAATTAGCCTTCTCTTTGTCCCCAGTCACCCACTCTAGATTATTTTGTAAAGGGCCTACATGCTCAGACTTGACCTTTTTACTATTAATATATTTGAAGAATTTTTTGGGGTTTGTCCTACTATCTTTTGCAATCTGTCGTTCATTTTGAATTTTTGCGTCCTTGATTTCCTTTTTACATATCCTGTTATATTCTTTGTAACATTTAAAAGTTACTCTTTAATCTTTTTTTGTGGGGGTAATATGCATTATAATATTCACATAGACACTTTGGGAGGGCACTGAGTGGCGCTGCTCTGCCAGATCTTACATTGTAAATTTGCTGATTGCCAAGGCTGTCAGTTTGGCATACATATTTCTGTTTCAAGCTTTTACTATTGCCACATGTTCACTTTAACACAACTTGAAACAGGAGCCAAGCTGTAAAATGGTGAAAAAGCAAAACAAAATGGCCATAGCACTATAGTTTGAAAAAGTCCCTCAGAGAGGGAGTACCCATCCTTTCTCCTTATTTTTCTCTCTCTTTGGTCAGATGCATAAATCACTTCCAAAAGTGTTCTGTTACTTTTTCATCCGATGTGTAAATTATTGCATTTTTTATTTTAAATAGTCAGTATAAAGGAAAAGTAGTGGTAAAAAAATCACATGTGTTTAGCCATTACATTTTACATTGAAAGCTGGGATGGGGGCGGCTACAACTTGCAAACTTCTCAGTAAGTGGTCCCCACAGTCAGATCCGTCTTCCTCTTTCTTTTCCAGATGAGAAAATCCTCTTTCTACAAATAATCATTTTTTTTACAAGAGGGCACCTCCATCTAGGTGTAGCGATTTATTAAAAAGAATAGTAAAAATGCACTAACTAGTTAAAAGTGGATCAAGGCTTGTTATAAACCCATATAGACCTCCAAAGAATTACCGTGAGGCTGAAGAGCTCTGCAGGCATGTGGCTAGCTAAAGCGGAGATCTTAAAAGAAGGGCAGCTGTCAGACTTCAGGCTGAAACATAGGCAACTGCAGCTTCCAGAAGTAGCAAGATGGCTGCGGGTCGACACAGCACCTCTCTCGGCTGGGTGCCGAGAGAGCCTCACTGCCGAGAGAGTCTCACGGTAATCCTTTTTATATGGGTTTATGAAAAGCCTTGATCCACTTTTAAAGTGGAGGTCCACACAGAATTTTTTTTAACACTAAAATTCCTATAAAAAAAAGGAAAAATTATTAGAAAAAATAAATAAAATTATACTCACCCGAAATGCCCGTTGCTATGCGGAAGTCCCCTAATATGCCTCTTTCTTTGCCTCAGTGTATGTCCTTCTGCTTCCTCTTCTTGTGAATGGGGCGCGCTGCCTTCTGGGAACTGTGTGTATCCAAGGAGGCAGCCGCCCATTCACAAAGCGCTGTGCGAGTCGCGCATGCGCAGTAGGAAACGGGCAGTGAAGCCGTAAGGCTTCACTGCCTGTTTCCCTTAGTCAGGATGGAGGAGCCGGGACCTGCCAGCACCGATCGATCGCCATCGCTGGCGAGTAGGACAGGAAAGTGTCCTTATTAAAAGTCAGCAGCTACAGTGTTAGTAGCTGCTGACTTTTAAAAAAAATAAAAATTGCGGGTGGAATCCCGCTTTAACTTGTAAGTGCATTCTATTGTCTTTTATTATTTTTAATAAATCACTACACCTAGATGGAGACATCCTTTTGTGTTTGTTTTTTATATGTGCATTAGGATCTCAAGACTTGGGCCCCTTTCACACGGGCGGACCGTTCAGGTCCGCCTGTCAGTTTTATAGGCGGACCTGAAGGGACGCTCCATATAGGTCTATGGAGCGACGGATGTCAGCGGTGATATGTCCGCTGACATCCGACCCGCTCCAATCCGCTAAAGTTTGACGGATGGAAACTCTATTTTCCATCCGTCTGGCGGATCGGATGAAAACGGACTCTACGGTCCGTCTTCATTCGATCCCCCATAGAGGAGAGCGGCGCTCTGACAGGTTGGTCCCTGCACAGTGTGCAGAGACAGACCTGTCATATGCCTGCTCAGCGGGGATCGACGAAGCGATCCCTGCTGAGCAAAGCGGAGCCTGTACACGGACACGTCTGCGTGAAAGGGCCCTTGATCTGAGAGGAGCTGCATCCACTTCACCTGGTGTTGGTTGGATTCTAGCAATAGCTTATTCATGTTTTTTTTTTAAATGATAAAAGCAATAAAGTGATGTACAATAACTCTAAAGACAGAGATGATTGGCAATTGACATCAACATTAAAGGAAGGGTGTGCAGTACCAAGGGTATACCAACATACGTAGTACTGACTCCTTGTATGCCCCCAAGTGAGAGAGCATGAAAAGAGGGAGGGGTAGGTGGGGGGGGGGAGCTTATTCATTTTCATTTTTATTGGTATCAAATCCTCTTTTTACATATATCTTTCAAAATTGTTTAGCTTATTTAGAGAAAAGTTCGTTTTTACACTTAACACAAAACAGTAAGCAAAAATTTGGATTAGCAATTAATATGCAGAATCTCCACTTTTGAATTTCCTTTTATCAGTTTAAAATAATCATTCCCTTTCACCTTGGTGGTCATTTGATGGTATATATTACAATAAAGCACAATTTCTGAAAATTTTTAGAATTACATATTTCGATTTGAATGGTCTGATATTGCCATTGATGATGCATTTTTTTTAGCTGTTCATTTACACACGCTATACGTTCATGTAAATTCAACCTTCTTACCACTGGGAGTATTGCATGCGTTCATGGCCAGAGTCATTTTTTCTTTTTCATTTTTCATTCAGACTGCTACAAAGTGAATTTGCACAGGTAGCAATTCTTCTCTCTTACTGCACATTTACAGTAAATGGTAGACTGTTTCTGGTTTTCAATACAAATTATAGCTTCTTCTACATTGATTTGTCAGGCAGCCATTGACAAATGACAGTAATTATCAGCTAGAAGTCAATTGTCCTGATTTACTAAAGGATATGCATGCACACTGGTGCATGGGTCTTGCACAGACCACAAAATCATATCCTATGTACCTGTAATGTATGAGGACACACATACACAGGATATATACACTACATTTACTGTGGTGTAGCTTATTATGGAGTGTATGCTTCAGTGTCTAAATTTATGTTACCAAAAAAACTGCTGGTGCAGGTAAGGGGGACTTGTCGATAAAAACAAGCTGCAGTTTTGATGAAAGTTGGTTAATGCCTATGCTTAAGGTGTAGGCCATTTACATACCTCTCAAAGCCTGAATGAAAAACTCTCAAAGATGGCATCATCCTGTCCTGCTTTGTTGCTAGGATGTTGATAAGACACTCCCAGTTATTGCTGCTCACCCTCACCATTACAGAATTGAGCTCTTAAACCCCTGCTAATGTCTGGTCCACTTGGAAAGAAAACAGGAAATAGACGACTCTTAAGTAACACTGTATTGTGTTTACCAGACAAGCGTATTAAAAAACTCACATTGAGGTATCTTTACATAGGAACAGTGAAGTCCAGTGAAATCGCCCGATCTCCGTCACGGCTGTCAGCAGTGGTCTTCTCCTGTAAAGCTGTTTAGGGCCGGCATCCTGGCCAGCAGCAATCTCTCGGCTCTCAGGTGGGATCCAGAACGAGGTCTGGAGCACAGCTGTTAGGTCACAGAAGTGGGCTGGAATGCAGCGTGTGGCGGGATGACGTCACGGACGTGATTGCGACGTGTTTCAGAGCATGCGCACTGAGGAGATGTTTACAATGCGTGCTCCTTTGTCAAGCTATGTCTGGTCCACTATCTCCTCTGTCACAGTATCACTGAGCTCAGAGCTACTGTGAAACAAGTGAGAGGGTTCTAGCCACTTGGGAGTGTTCTAGCGATGTCATAGAAACAAGGCAGGACAGGATGATGCCATCTCTGGAAGTTTTTCAGTCAGGCTTTGATAGGTACGTAAATGGTCCACACCTATAGCAAGGGAATTATTTGTCTAAGCTGCACAGCTAAGCATCCCTTACCCGTATAGGCAGTTTGTTGGTAAAGGTGAACTAACCGTTTAAAGTGGTTGTAAACCCTTTACAACCACTTTTACCTACAGTTAAGCCTAGATTAGCTTACCTTACCTGTAGGTGCTTGAAATATCTCCTAAACCTCCACAGTTTAGGAGATAATTACAATAATGACGGGGGCCAGTGTCTATGGCGCATGCGTCGAAGACAACGGTGCGCTTTACAAATGGCTATCGTGCCGTTCCTAAAGGAGGCCGTGCCGTGACTGGCGGCTCTCGCGCGCACGTGCAGGAGGGACGTCATCGCGGCTCCGACCAATCACAGCGCCGGAGCCGCGATACCTGGAAGTAACCCCCGGGAGAAATGTCGACCGCCTGGGCGGTGTCAGGCAAAACAAAAGATCAAGTCTTCTGGACAGCAGCACTCCAATAAAAAGCCTTTATTATGTGAAATCTTCAAAAATCCAAATACAGCACAGCAAGTCACAAAATTCTGGTTAGAGCTGACTAGTTTCACACTTTCTTAGTGTTTAATCAGCTATGATTAAACACTAACTGTGGGTATAGAATTGGGTATATGGGATTGTACGATATATTTTTTTTTATGGTTGAACTGGATGGACTTGTGTCTTTTTTCAACCTGACTAACTATGTAACTATGTAACTAAGAAAGTGTGAAACTAGTCAGCTCTAACCAGAATTTTGTGACTTGCTGTGCTGTATTTGGATTTTTGAAGATTTTACATAATAAAGGCTTTTTATTGGAGTGCTGCTGTCCAGAAGACTTGATCTTTTGTTTTGCCTGAAATTGCATTGCCTGCACCCTTGGCTGTTGGGAGGAGATAGTCACCTGGAGGACGTCTACACCTGAGCGGTTTCTGTTTTTGTTCATCGACTGGGCGGTGTACGAGGACGGCTGTGGGGGCTTCGATCTGAGGTGAGTATTACATAATGAGTTAGTTTGCTATGCATACTACCTCAGTATGCCTTTGTCTTGCAGGTGGTGTTTGTTTTTTTTTGGGGGGAAAAGTGGGTTTACAACCACTTTAGGTGCACTCTGCTATCATTCCAGTTTTTTTTAATGGTGGGCTGGAAGGTATATTGTACAGCAGATTTCAATTTACTTTTTTCCATACCCTTTCCAATCAACTTTTACTCACAGTAAATACCTTTTTCTTCAAAGTACAATTATCACAATGAAGTGCTACGTAATATATCTCTTAGTGGAATCATTTTAAAGCAGTCAATATGACATTCATTAAACATCCACTGTAGTGTACACATGCAACAGGAAGATAAAGCTACACATTGATGCTTAGTGAATGTCACATGTATTGCTATGTAAATATAGTGTGATCACACCTAATTAGCGTTTGGTTAAAATGGCATCAACTTTATCACATACAGAGGCATTGATAAAATATGAGTAGGTATTAACCTATTCCATTGTTGTGTTTGGCATTAAAGTATAAAGGCAAAGTGTGAGGATTGAGGAACAACCTGAACTTCAGGAGTTGAGAAAAATAAAACTCTACCCTTTACAGTTACATTATAGAAAGTTAAATGAGCAACAATAAATACTATCACAGCATGTCCCAAAATTATATTTTTTATTACAAATAA
The DNA here is from genome assembly GCA_029206835.1 of Rana muscosa. Classification (NCBI taxonomy): domain Eukaryota; kingdom Metazoa; phylum Chordata; class Amphibia; order Anura; family Ranidae; genus Rana; species Rana muscosa. Next base: position 607,714,585 of record CM055118.1, read on the forward strand.
ACTCATGTCATGCTCTTCTTTAGTGTACCATTAAGTTTGTTTATTTCATTTAAGCTCTAATGTGCACCATTAACCTCCCTGGCGGTATAATTATGTCAGATTTTTGATGCTGAAAGCGGTACATTGTTTTGCATAGAAATTTGGCGTTTTATATTGTAGGCCTGTAATTCTTACGAATACCACACTTACATCTGCCCAAACAAGAGTCTAGTAGATATCCCGGGAATGATAATGTTTGAAACACAAAATCATTAATTATAATATAATAACTAACTATAAATAATTATCAAAAATAATAATATAATAATAATAAAATGTATTTAATAATGTAATCAACTCAAAAACACAGAAATTTGCTCAGTTGCAGAATTGACGCTGTCGTCACTTTCAGTGTCTGATGACGAATTTCCCCACAAATCGTTATCGCTCAATTCTGCAAGTGCTCTAATTTACAATCGCTGTTTTCTAGCTGATCTAAAACAGTTTTTGACGGAAAGGGACACTTTTTGGTTGCTATGGACAATCTCCAGTTTCCAGGCAGAAAGAACAGTATTTATAATATAAAAGGTCATGCAGGGCACTGGACAAACCACTAAGGACAAAAGGGATGTGAAATATTTTGATACAGTAATGTAATCTGTAAGATTACAGTGTACTGTATGTGTTATGTATTTTGCAATTTTTGAATTTCCCGCCGGGCTCCTTCCCCGTGCGTTGCGCCGCTCGCAGGGAATGGAGCCCGGCATACAGTACATCAGGCAGAAGACACAGCCGTCGCACACAACGGGGACACATTGCAGGATCCTGAGGACAAGGTACGTAACTTTCCCTGGATACTGCAATGCAGCCCCGGGTGAGGCTCGGGGTTACCGCCTTTGGTATGGAAAATTCACCCCGAGCCACACTCGGGATTACGGCTAAGAAGGATAATGTGTACATTAATACAAAAAACATTTTTTTCTAGTTTTTGTGAGTTGGGGATGAGTTTGAACTTCTGTTAGGTTTTTAATATTAGCTCTAGATTATGAATTTCTATCTGTGTTGCTGTGCCCTTCACTTCAACAGAGCCCCAAACAGCAGTTAAAGTCTGGTAGATTTTAAAATCTTTCCCCACTTAAAATCTTTTCTCCGCCTATTCCAAAACGAAGAAAAATGTTTTGGTTGCAATACACATTAAGCAATGACAATATTCCCTTAACTAAAGTACCCACTTACAGTCAACCATCACAGTCCAACACTGCTCAGGTAGCATAGGTAACGAAGGCTTATACATGGAATGATCTGATTTAATGTGTTAAAGTGTTTTTAAACCCAAGAACTAAATGTTTTAATGTTGCAGCTTACCAGTCCGTATAAGTGGTGGCTGCATTTGATTTTGTTATTTAGTCTTTTTTCATTCGTTTTTACCCGGTGATCTGGCAAGTAACACACGTCTTGTCTTGGAATGGATATGATTATTCATTCCAATAGATTTATGAGGCATCAGCATAGCCACACTTGCACAGCAGCACTGTCAACATGTGCAGAGGGTAGTGTTAGATGGACTAGTAGATTTAGATGGATTTAACCATAGTGGCAAATAAATTAAAGCTTAATTCCAGCTAACACTTTTTAAGTAGTTACAACATTGTTTTTATTGTTAAATGGTTTGTCCCAACCTCCTAACTGCCACTTTTTCTGGACCATGTGATTTGTTATAGGAAGTAGAAAAATAACAGATTTACTGGCAGGATGTTTCCCGAAAATAAGACCGGGTCTTATATTAAATTTGGCTACAAAAAACACACTAGGGCTTTTTTTTTTAAGGGTATGTCTTATCTATGTCCCCTGTCTTCTCTCTCCCTCTCCCCCTGTGAGCTCAGGAGTCATCATTATGACATCTTCAATCCCAAAAATAAACCTTAGTTAAAGTCAATGTAAAAATCTGTAATCCATTTTGTAAAAAGATTATATAATGTCCAGTGTGTTTCATTTTGTAACTTTATAAAAATATAATATAATGTCCAGTGAGTCTCCTTTTGTAACTTTATTGTGGAAAATACCTTATTTACTGTGCTGCTGGGCACTCATGTGATTCGCCGGAGTTCTTCTTCCCCGCTCCAAGCACTGCTGCGGGAAGGGCCGAGATCCTGCTGACATCAGCTCCGCTCTAAGCACTGTCGAGGGAAGGGCCGAGATCCCTGCTGATGTCAGCCCCGCTCTAAGCGCTGTTGAGGGAAGCGTCAAGATCCCCGCTGATGTCAGCCCTGCTCTAAGCACTCCCGAGGGAAGGGTTGAGATCCCCGCTGACGTCAGCCCCACTCTGAGCACTGCCGAGGGAAGGGCCAAGATCCCCGCTGACGTCAGCCCCGCTCCGAGCACTGCAGAGGAAGGGGCAGCTGACATCAGCTAGGAGGAGAGGGGAAGATCTTTGCGGGTCACATGAGCACCCAGCGGTACTGTAAATAAGGTATTTTTGACAATAAACTTACAAAAGGAGACACGTTGAACATTATAGAATCTTTTTACAAATCGGATTATATATTTTTACAAGGACTTTACTAGGGCTTATTTTTCGAGGTAGGACTTATATTGCATCCCTCCCCGAAAATCATTCTAGGTCTTATTTTCAGGGTAGGGCTTATTTTAGGGGAAAACACAATATGTTATGGTGGTAGGTCTCAGAAAAAAAGGCTGTTGTGTTAATGCTAAAGATTGCATCATATATGCCATTTTTTATTTTGCCCATAGTTCTGCTATACTGTATGCCCTTCTCAATATTATTTGTAGGTATTGTAGGACCTTACGTTTGGGTTTTGATAAGTGAGAAATTAACCGCTTGCCGTTCATGTCACGCCGATATACTTCGGCAGAATGGCGCGGCTGCGCAAAGCAACGTATATATATACGTCGCTTTAAATTTCGTGCTGTGCCGCAAGCTCCGTGCCCGCGGGACCCGCGGACTCGATGTCCGCCGGTGTCCTGCGATCCTGTCACGGAGCTGCAGAACAGGGGCATGCCAGTTTAAACAAGGCATTTCCCTGTTCTGCCTTGTGACAGGACACTGATGTACTGCTCCCTGTCATCGGGAGCAGTGACCAATATTGTGTCACTGGTAGCCCAGCCCCCACACAGTTAGAATCACTCCCTAAGACACACTTAACCCCTTCCTCGCCTCCTAGTGGTTAACCCCTTCCCTGCCAGTGTCATTTACACAGTAATCAGTGCATTTTTATAGCACTGATCGCTATATAAATGACAATGGTCGCAAAATAGCGTCAAAAGTGTCCGATGTGTCTGCCATAATGTCGCGATCATGATAAAAATCGCTGATTGCCGCCATTACTAATAAAAAAAATACTAATAATAAAAATGCCATAAAACTATCCCCTATTTTGTAGACGCTATAACTTTTGCGCAAACCAATCAATATATGCTTATTGCATTTTTTTTACCAAAAGTACGTAGAAGAATACATATATTTTTTATATATTTTTTGGGGATATTTATTATAGCAAAAAGTTAAAAATATTGCTTTTTTTTCAAAATTGTCGCTCTTTTTTTGTTTATAGCGCAAAAATTGTGGGAAAAAAAGGACGTCAATTTTGTTTGGGTGCAACGTCGTGTGACCATGCGATTGTCGGTTAAAGCGACGCAGTGCCGAATCGCAAAAAATGGCCCGGTCATTGGGCAGCCAAATCCTCCGGGGCTGAAGTGGTTAATGAGAAAGTATTGCAGCTCATATAATAATATGTGAATTGTAGATTGCCAACTGACTTTTCATTGAATAGATCCAGAAAGTCTTGATAAACAGTACTTGTAGAATAGAGGTATCTTTCTCAGTAGTGGCTTAGAAGAATATAGTTCTGAGAAAAATATCTGGATTCAGAAGATAAATGTGTGATGAAGGGATTATGTAATCTCAGTCAAGTATTGATAAAAAAAATACCAGAGACGATAGATATGGACAGGATAGAGATGGTGTAGTGTGAAGCGGGCAGTATAAAGAAGGCCTGCACTGTATCTGGTCTGATATTGGTGTAATAGCAAGGAAGGCGGGGGAACCCATAAAGTTTTTTTTTTCTGTTTTGTTTTTTAATAGAAAGTTACAGCTGTACTTTCAGAGAAAAATATAATAGAGATATGGGGGTTGATTTACTAAAGGCAAATAAGCTGTTCGTTTTACAAGGGATATTGCACATTGCGTGTGACTTTTCCGCAGAGATTAGTAAATGTGGTGACATTTCAATTTGAAAAGATTACCCTATTGCATGCAAAGGAAAAAAAAAACAAATTTTTGCTTGCACATGATTGGATGATGGCAGTCAACAAAGCTTCACCTTATTCATTAAGCTCTGGGGAAAATTCCCTTGCAAAGTGAAGAGTCTATGCACCTTTAATAAATCAAACCCACAACTAAAATTTTAATTATAGCAAAACATCACATCAGTAGAAACTATGAATAAGTTAAAACGTAAAATGAGAAACAAATTCCCAAGAAAATAACAAAAGTCACTGGAAATAAATAAAGCATTGGAAAGAGGCCTCAGATGTATCCCATCATCTGCCAGAGGCAAGAGCCTCCCTTAGGAGCCATGTTTACCAAGGAGCCATGTGTTTACCGATAATTTCTCCCTAGTTTATTAAGAGCCAAAGATTTTATCCCATTGTGCTTTCTTATAAAAAATAACTGATGTTGTTAAAAAAAAAACAAAGGACTTTAAAGACATCATCTTTGCAAGAATGTTCCCACCAAAGCATCTCCTGTCCTCTAATAATTAATTATTGATCCTGTTTTCAAGTACCCTATGACAAGGAGTTCTCTCAAGGAGAATGATTTCCTTTTTAGAAACCAAGCACAGAGTTTCCCTTGCCAGTAACTTCATATCTCTATTTATTATTACAAGATTTCAGTTATTTGCCAAATGAACACTTATTTGAAGAAATAAACCCATTACATAGAGGTAAAAAGGTGAATTTCCTGCAAGAGCTATTGAACATATGCAACCCCAAATGGCTTTTCTATGAGATGACAAATCCCATTTGTAGATGTAAACTAACCGTTTTCCTTAACTTAGCTGCATTTCTAATTAAGTGCATATAATTAGTTTCCTACGTTTTAAAGGGTGGACAGTATTAGCAGGAAAAAGTATCAATCTGGGCATACAACCTGGTGTCTCACCAAAACCTACCAAAACAAACAAAATACAAGGGGTTACAAAACAGAGAACATCATTTATTGCTCCTTTTTGTTAAGAAATTGATCCAGCAACCTTGATTCAGTTTGCCAACTTGAGCATGTGTTGCAAAAATAATGGTTGCTATGAATATTTAAAAGTTGTAGTTTGCAGAGGGTTAAAGAATATTTACAGGTATGGATATTTTTTACATAGTTACGTGGGACCTTATATATATCTGGCCGTTGGCCCTTGAAGCTGGAAATCAAAGAAGTAGTCACCGCTACTCCAGTGATCTCCACTAGCTTTCAGGAGCGGCTGGCCGGCTGTAATCTAAACACAGAAGGTCAGCAGCACAACATGGGCATTATTCAGAGAATGCTTTGCATCTTCTGAACGAATGCACAGGGGTTGATTTTTTAGTTGTTATAACTAAATATATTGCTAAGAAGAAATGTGTGTCCTTTGTAGAGCAACCTTTCAAAGGGATAAATAAAAGTTCAGTTGCAGTCACATTTTTATGGAGAATTATTTGGCAATTGATCCATAAGAGAGTCTGAGGAGTATATTATTTACTGTATAAATACACAAAAATATATACAGTATATTTACTGTATATGTGCATTTTCAGAATGAATGTAAAGAATTCTCTGATTGGGCGAGATGGAGAGCGTGATATCACTGCCCTGCCTCTACACCTTGTCCAATCAGAGAACACCTTGAGGTTCATTTACTAAAACTGGAGAGTGCAAAACCTGGTGCACCTCTGCACAGAAGCCAATCAGCTTCCAGTTTTTTTTTTTTTTTGTCAAAGCTTAATTGAACAATCTGAAGTTAGAAGTTGATTGGCTACCATGCACAGCTGCACTAGATTTTGCACTCTCCAGATTTAGTAAATCAACCCCACTATCCCCAGGGCAGTGCCCATCCCCTCATGTTTTCTTTTTGATAATTCCTTGCTTAATAGCTCAGAATTTTAACAAATTTGGCTCCCAATGATTTCATTGTGGTTCAGGTTTGGCATCCAAATTAGTTTGAAGTTCGACGTACCACTCTTGAACTGAGTCCAGGGAAGTTCAGCTTATCCTTAATCCTAGGTTTCCATCTGCTCCCTTTTTTGTCGACTTTCTTGGTGTTGGTCAAATTTGTTCTCTTATTTAGAGACTTATAGTTCCATCTTTTTAGTCTTATGGTGAATGTTTGGTGTCCTCCACATTGTCAGTTGAGGCCCATTATTCCATCAGGCAGCAATTCCCTGTTTACATGTCCTGTTCTGGGACATCTGGTTGACCATTGGTGTCCTTTTTTCCTGGTCATGACAATTTACATATTTGCCTTCTTTTTCCTTTTTTCAACTAACCTTCATTGGATGTTCATAGCTTTAGTCTCCCTTGTACAGGCATACCCCACTTTTAAGTTCACAATGGGGTTTATTTACTATTGCTGGAGAGTGCAAAATCAGGCTCACTTCTGCATAGAAACCAATGAGCTTCCAGGTTTTATTACCAGGCTTAATTGAACAAGCTGGGCTTAGAAGCTCATTGGTTTCTATGCAGAAGTGAGCCTGATTTTGCACTCTCCAGCGATAGTAAATAAACCCCATTGGGTACTTAAAAGTAGGGTATGTCTGTACTAGATTCTACATGGATATTTAAAACCTAACTCTGGTATACAGTGCTCTGGCAGAGGTACAGGTACTTCCAGTCTGAACAAAGTTGTGTAGCGGGGTCTCCTTTAAGGCCTCGGGACTACGTTACCCAGAACCCCGCTCGGCATCCAGAGTGCAATTGGCCACCGCAGAGACTCATGGGAGGGGCTTTTTAAGAAGGAGGCAAGACGGAGCTCGGCCTCTTTGGACACCATGCTGCAAGCAACAGTTTCTTCCTGTGCGGATCTGCTGCAGTGCAAGGCCTGAAGCCTGGGGCCTTGCGCAACTTCCGAAGAGCCTTCCACCCCACTGCGGAGCCTGGGTGGCACCAGACTTGTCGAGTGAGGACATCAGTTGGATCGGGAACCCGATCGTTGCAGACGCTGTGTGCGGAGACAGCAGGTGGAAGTCCCGGACTGGGATCGCGTCCGGAGTGGTGAGCGAGCACTTGCTCAAGCCAATAGACTGTACCGTGTTTAGGCCTATAGACTGCCTTGGCCCACCTATCGGTTGTTTGTTGTTCCATTAATAGACCAGTAGCGGGACAGAGTTAAAGGGTCTCCAGTATAGTGTTCCTTGGGACTGCCTACTTGTGGATTACAAATACTGATTCATCAAGTGCACCACCGAAAGTTTGCATGCAAAGAAATACTAAGTGAAAAGACTGAGATTTCTTCTATGTCAGGCCTGACCAGGGAGGGGAGATAAAATATTGTTTAGTGTGCCACAGGGCGCGTACACCATAATAGCCGTGCGCGGTGGGTTACCGCGCTGGGCCATTGCTGTGTGCTACACCTATTGCTACAGGGCTCTGTAAGCAAGTTGCATGTGTTCTGTTCTGCCTATGCCTTTTGATATAAAAGTAAAATTATTATATTTGATCTCTCGCCTCAGTGTGTTGTCTTACTGCAAAGAGATTACTCCTTGCAATACTGTTGATTGTGATAAGTATAATCCCTAGACTAGCTGTGCCAGAGTGGGTCGAGTAAGATTGCCGAGGGTTGGCGGTGCTGTATACAGGGCCTGAAATCAAACCAGCGGCTCTCTTAACGGGGGGTAGCGCTACAGTTGATTTGGGCTGAGTGCTGCTCAGCCATTTACAGGAAACCTTGCAATTCATCAATGGATAATTGGCTAAAGTAGATATTGTGACATCGTCCACCCGTCCCTCCACCCCAGCCAATCAGAGGAAGCCTTGTGTTCATTCATAATTTCCTGTTAATGGCTAAGCAGTGCTCAGCCTGGCTCAATTTTGTTCCAGCAGCAAACAGGAAGTCAGTAGCTGATGCAACATACAGTTTATACAGCACTGACAGCAGCTGCAGAAAGTAAACAAAATAGTTTGGGCCAGATTGGCTGAAATGAACTATTTAAAGTGAAAGTAAATCTGGAGTTGGACTTTAGGTGGCTGTCGTCCACCCCTTTGTTGGACTGCTTTTGGATGTCCCAGATGTCTAAAAATTACTATCCTCCTGTGTCCCTTAATAGACAATAGGAAAAAGGAAATAAGATTTTGTACTTAGCGTAAATTTCTAAATCTAATAAAATTCTATTGAGGAACACAAGTCCTGCTATCTCTGTGTTATGGCCTTATGTATTGCTTGATCACAAAACATGTCATGACAATTGGAGCCAGGGTTATACAGGGGCTGGCTTAAGGTATTTTTATTTACCAGTATTAAAACCTCTTGAAGGTGGCAGCATTTTATAAATTGTAATTGCAAATTTACAAGAAGTACAAAAATCATATTTTTTCTGCAGAAAATGTTGCCTCTGTATTTATCTGTGCACACCTTTCCTTTAATATAAAAGGTCAGAGAGAGCCTAAAAAAAAAATATTTAAAAATAGTTTTAGCAAATAAGAGACAGATCCACAGTGATCTTTTGCCTTGTACATGTTTTGGCCATTAATTGTAACTTTTTTTAAATGTGCTAAATAAACATTGTTATACAATAGGCTGTAACAGCAGTAAAAATACATTCACACTTGCCTTCTGCATATGATTTATTTAAACAAAAGGGTAAATCATCTGAAAGCCATAAACAAAAATTATATTACCCAGATGAAGTTCTCCGGTGTGTTAGGTATTTGCGTTTTTATGCGTTTAGATGCGATTAGATGAGTTCAGAGTACCGTATATACTCGAGTATAAGCCGACCCGAATATAAGCCGAGGCACCTAATTTTACCACAAAAAACTGGGAAAACTTATTGACTTGAGTATAAGCCTAGGGTGTCCATCTGCATGCCTCACTGTGCCTCACTGTGTCCATGTGCATACCTCACTGTGCCTCACTGTGTCCATGCCTCACCGTGCCCATGCCTCACTGTGCCCATGACTAGACTGACATTTAACATGGGAGTCTATGGAAGGGGTGCCCGGGTTTGAAAAATCGGTGCTCCCCGACCATAGGTCCCCTAGACAACAAACTTTGCACACTTGTAGAGGAGAAATGGGGCTATATGTGTGCCAAGTTTTGGGTCCATGGGTCCAGGGGACCTACGACCGGCCGGTACCGGGTCCCCAAAATCACCAGAGAAATTACCGTTTAACATGGGAGTCTATGGAAGGGGTGCCCGGATTTGAAAAATTGCTGCTCCCCGGCCGTAGGTCCCCCGGACAACAAACGGCCGGCCGGTACCAGGTCCCCAAAGTCCGGGAGATCAGGCGCAAAAAGGTGACTCAAGTATAAGCCGAGGGGGAATTTTCATCACAAAAAAATGTGCTGAAAAACTCGGCTTATACTCGAGTATATACGGTATCTAATCTGCCTCTGGGTGCACATAATTCTATTTTCTCTAAATGTTTTAAAACTGAATGCACCATAATGCAAGTAACTGCAAGGTGTGATAATCATTCTATGCATTTATATTCATTTAGAAATGTCTTATAAATGCATATAAATGCATGTACTTTATGTTATTACTAGTGTGAATAAAGCCTAACATAATAATTAATTATGTATAAAAATGTGTGTATGTTCTTTTTTAACCACCTTAATATCCCTTCCAGTCATATTCATTTTATGCTACATTGCTACATTTTAAAAGCAATGTTTTATCCTTTGTTTTTTGTTTTTTTTGCAGTATATTGAATTTTAATATTCCTTTATAGGACACATTTTACTTCATGTAAAGTCATTCAGTGTTAATTGCACTTTATATTCCCTATAAGGTTTCATTTATCTGCACGTTGGATCCATTTCATGCCTACATATATCTCATTATTACATTTTCTTTTAAAACCTTTAACTGTTCTATTCTTTCTTCAGACATGTTTACTATAGAAGCTGCTGATCTGAATTCATTGAAAAGTCTAGAAACACTTGAAAATTATTCACATCTCTTTCTTGTTCCTCATTATTCTTCGTCAACTTGACTTTTACTTCTACACCTGTCAGTGACTGATATACCACAAAATGTACTATCATCATTATTTTTGAAAATGCACAAAGGATGCTGCTCTTTAACTTTTTTATAATTAATTTACCATTCAAAGGAACCTCAGTATGTAAAGACAAACTATTCACTGCTGACAGGGGGTTTACAATGGTCATATTTGATTAAATTATGTAAAACCCTTATCCCAAAAGGAAAAAAAACTTGTTGCTGTACCTGCTTAAAAAATGTTAGCCAGAGGTTAACTTTGGTCCATCTAAATCTGCTATGCATCTAATATTACATCTCTCTACAGGTCGACAGTGCTTCTCTGGGTGGCTCTGTTTCTCCTTCATAGAATGGAGCCACCTTAAGACATGGGGAAAAAAAGTATTTAGTCAGCCACCAATTGTGCAAGTTCTCCCACTTAAAAAGGATGAGAGATTCCTGTAATTGTCATCATAGGTATACCTCAACTATGAGAGACAAAATGTGGAAACAAATCCAGACTAGGGATGAGCCGAACACCCCCCCCCCGTTCGGTTCGCACCAGAACCTTCGAACGGATCCGAACGATCGCGCAAACTTTAGAACCCTATTAAATACAATAGACGCGAACGTTCGAAATCTAAAGTGCTAATTATAACGCCTAATATGCATGTTAATGTCCTAAAAATGGTTTGGGGACCCGGGTCCTGCCCGAGGGGACATGTATCAATGTAAAAATAATCTTTTAAAACGGTCGTTTTTTCAGGAGCAGTGATTTTAATGATGCATAAAGTGAAAAAAAAAATAAGTGAAATATTCCTTTAAATATCGTACCTGGGGGGCGTCTAAAGTATGCCTGTGAAGTGGCACGTGTTTCCCGTGTTTAGAACTGTCCCTGCACAAAATGACATTTCTAAAGGAAAAAAAGCCATTTAAAACTGCTTGCGGCTTTAATGTAATATCTGGCCCCGGCAATATGGATGAAAATCATTGAGAAAAATGGCATGGCTACCCCATGACCCACCCCTACCCCAGCCCATTACCAGCCCCTTTGGGTCTTGTATGGATATTAAGGGTAACCCCGCACCCAAAATTAAAAAAGGCCCTATATACTCTGAACAGCAGTATACAGGCGGTGCAAAAAAGACACAGACTGTAGGTTTGTTCTTATGTAGAATCTGTTTGTAATTTTGAACAGGTACATTGTTTAAGTGTAGCTCCAGCCAAAAAATCTATTCTTAAGCTTTTTGGAAAACATAGGGAAGGGTTATCACCCCTGTAACATTTGTTTTGCTGTCTGTGCAGTGTGCACCTGTTCAGAACAGTTCACCTCACTTTCCGTCCTAATGACAAATGTTTTTTGAAAATTTTTTAAGTGTAGCTCTAGCCAAAAAATAAATTTTTAAGCTTTTTGGAAAACATAGGGAAGGGTTATCACCCCTGTAACATTTTTTTTGCTGTCTGTGCACCTGTTCAGAACATTTCACCTCACTTTCCATCCCAATGACAAATGTTTTTGGAAAATTTGTGGTTTTTATTGAAACAAGGATTGGTGATAAAGCATCAGTGGAGAGGTGACACCTTTTTCACATATTAACTCTTACAGGAGAGAATTTGCCTTCCTAGGGGTAGATTTCCTCTCACTTCCTGTTGTCTCCTTCCGTTTGCAAGTAGGAGTCGTTTGTAAGTTGGATGTTTGAAAGTAGGGGCCTGCCGTATATACTCTGCAGAAATTTGCCCCTTAGGTGTTGGTGTTGCCACAACACTGTAAGCCCTCACAGTTACTCTTGGTGGGCGCTGGAACGCCCTGCTGTCAACTATAATATCAGGAATTGTATTTACATGCCACTGTTGAACAGTGGTAGGAAAAATTGGGCCTTTGGTGGTGGTGCTGGTGCCACAACACTGTAAGCCCTCACAGTTACTCTTGGTGGGTGCAGGAATGGGCCCTGCTGTGAATTATTAGATCAAGAATTGTAATTGTATGCCCCTGTTGAACAGGGGATGAAAAATTGGGCCTTTGGTGGTGGCGGTGGTGCTGGTGCCACAACACTGTAAGTCCTCACAGTTACTCTTGGTGGGCGCAGGAATGGGCCCAGCTGTGAAATATTAGATCAAGAATTGTAATTACATGCCCCTGTTGAACAGGGGCTGAAAAATTGGGCCTTTCGTGGTGGTGCTGGTGCCACAACACTGCAACCCCTTACAGATACTGTACTTAGAGCGCAGCAATGAGCCCTGTTGCAAAGTATTGCATCAAAAATTGTAATTACACGCCCCTGTTAAACAGGGGCTGAAAAATTGGGCCTTGGCCACTGGTGGCGGTGCCCAGAACCAAAAATGTTCTTTCAAGCTATCAGCATGATTATTGAGGAGGAAGAGGATAGTCATTCAGCATAACAGTATAGTCACTCTGCATCAGCATAGGCAGTCTTGAAGGGATCTGACATTTCAAAGAAAATTATTCTGTTACATCAGCATCAGGTGCCTGGTAGCTGGTGGTGATCCAAGACTGATTCATTTTTATGAAGGTCAGTCGATTGACCGAGTCGGTTGACAGGCGCACCCTGTGATCGGTTACAAAGCCTCCAGCAGCACTGAATGTGCGTTCCGAAAGAACGCTGGATGCAGGACAGGCCAGTATCTCAATTGCATACTGTGCAAGCTCTGGCCAGTGATCCATCCTCAAGACCCAGTAACCCAGAGGATTTTTGGTGGGAAAGGTGTCCAAGTCTGATCTTGCCCCTAGGTATTCCTGCACCATGTAAACCAGACACTGCCGATGGTTGCTGGAACCGATCATACCTTGGGGCTGCGGACTAAAAAATTGTCTGAATGCATCGGTCAGACGGCCACCGCTCCTTCTTTGACTGACCGAAGCCTCAGCAACACGTTGTCCAGGACCAGGAATTTGTAACCTCCCAGTCTCTGGGAACGCGTTGCACAGACCTTTCTGCAAGGCCTCCCGTAGATGCCTCATCCTCTGCTCCCTCTGCGATGGCAAGATAAGGTCCGCAACCTTACCCTTGTAACGTGGATCAAGGAGGGTTGCCAGCCAGTAATGATCCCTCTCCTTGATCGCACGAATACGAGGATCCTTACGCAGGCTTTGCAGGATCAGGGAGGCCATGCAGCGTAGGTTTGCAGGATCAGGGAGGCCATGCAGCGTAGGTTTGCTGAGGCATTCGGTTCAGAGTCCTCTGGGTCACTGAGGACGACATGATCCGCAGCCACCTCCTCCCAGCCACGTACAAGTCCATGGGTGTCTTGGGACTGTAACTGATCCCTTGAAGACTGCTGCTGATGCTGAGTGCTAGTCTCCACCTCCATACTGACACAATCCTCCTCCTCCTCCTCCTCCTCTTCCTGTGTGATAGCCAGGCCAGCAGGAACACTGTCTGGATAAAGGGGGCCTTGAGAGGTAAGGAATAGTGATGTCACGAATATAAAATTTTCCGTTTGCGAACGGCGAACGCGAATTTCCGCAAATGTTCGCGAACGGGCGAACCGCCATAGTCTTCAATAGGCAGGCGAATTTTAAAACCCACAGGGACTCCTTCTGGCCACAATAGTGATGGAAAAGTTGTTTCAAGGGGACTAACATTTGGACTGTGGCATGCCGGTGTTTTCCAGGCAGAAAGTGCCCTAAAACATTGCGGCTTTGTCATGGATATGCAGTAATGTCTGTCTGCCATCTTACCTTTCCTTCTCATGTGTTCATCTTAGAGGCCAGACCCCTTCACCTGGCTTTCTTTATAATCTCCTCCCAGCCTGACTCCACCCCAGGCCCTATCACAGAACACTATATTAACCTGTGCACTGCAAGCCTGCTTTGCTGATCAATGTGTTTGTTAAGCATTGTTTGTTTGGGTTCCTGCCTGCCGTGTGCTACGTCTGTCTCTCTGTTACGATATTGGCTTGTTCCTGACTATCCCTGTCTGCTTGTAACCCTTGACCTTCGGCTTTTCCTTCGTTTATCCTTGTCTGCTTGTGACCCTTGACCTTCGGCTTGTCCTTTGCTATTCTTGTATCCTGTGCTGCTGCTTCCCCTCTTTCCCCCTTACCCTACGCGGCGTGAGCTAGGAGACTCTAGGGGCCGCGACCTGGACCTAGCTGCAGCGCAACATCCTCACCACTAGAGGCTCTGGTGAAGACCTGCTGGGTCTTAGACTCCACGCCCTGGGGAATCTCGGCTCTAGCTTCCTTTGTATTCCGGTTGTGCTCCTCTGGTCCCGCTTTCCACAACCACCCAGTTTCCTATCCGCAGCAGTCAGCCATAGGGTTCACTATCTTGTGGTGCACTCCTGTCCTCCTACGGTGTGCATCTGTCACCTGGCCACAGGTGACCTGACAGGCTTGAACCCTAGTTGGTGGCGGATAAGTCACGCAAGTCACCCGGCATGCAGAGATAAAATACAGCAGCGTGTGGACCATTTTTAGCCCAAGGCAGCTCATCTCATCAGGCATTTTTTAGTCAAATGTATCGCCCACTGTCAGTCCCTTCAGGATCCATGCCTCATTCATCTTAGTAAAGGTGAGGTAATCTAGACTTTTTTGACCTAGGCGACTTCTCTTCTCAGTGACAATACCTCCTGCTGCACTGAAGGTCCTTTCTGAAAGGACACTTGAAGCGGGGCAGGCCAGAAGTTCTATCGCAACTTGGGATAGCTCAGGCCACAGGTCAAGCCTGCACACCCAGTAGTCAAGGGGTTCATCGCTCCTCAGAGTGTCGATATCTGCAGTTAAGGCGAGGTAGTCTGCTACCTGTCGGTCGAGTCGTTCTCTGAGGGTGGACCCAGAAGGGCTGTGGCGATGCGTAGGACTTAAAAAGCTCTGCATGTCCTCCATCAACAACACGTCTGTAAAGCGTCCTGTCCTTGCCGGCGTGGTCGTGGTAGGAGGAGGATTACTTTCACCTCTTCCCCTATTAGATTCCCGTTGTCCCGATGTCCTCAGAACTTTTTGAGTTCAGGGTACGTGGCCTCTGAACACTGGGCATTATTCTAGGGCCAAAGGGAATCACAGCACAACGACCACGACGGACCCTGCGGGGTGACCTGCCTCTGCCTGTAATTTTTTTTACATTAGTTTAGATGTAATATGTGTGCAAGCTACTGTGACACCAGATATGAGTGGCACTGTGCACTGGCAGAATTTGGCAGAGTAGACGCTGTAGGCCTGACACACACGCTGGCAGGCAACTGACTGCTATTCTATTGCAGTCAAAATTGTTTTGTTTTTTTTAAATGTAATCTACTGTGACACAAGATATATGAGTGGTGGCACTGGGCAAGTGGGCACAGTATACGCTGTGAGCCTGACACACAAACGCTGGCAGGCAACTGCAATTAGATTACAGAGGAAAAAAAAAAGCAGACTGATGTACTAGCCCTAAAAAGGGCTTTTTGGGGTGCTGTCAGGACGCTGTCCTTACAGCAGAGATCAGATGAGTCTTTCAGGACTGGAGTGGACACTGAATACACACACGCTGGCAGGCAACTGCAATTAGATTACAGAGGAAAAAAAAAAAAAGCAGACTGATGTACTAGCCCTAAAAAGAGCTTTTTTGGCGTGCTGTCAGGACGCTGTCCCTACAGCAGAGATCAGATGAGTCTTTCAGGACTGGAGTGGACACTGAATACACACACGCTGGCAGACAACTGCAATTAGATTATAGAGGAAAAAAAAAAAGCAGACTGATGTACTAGCCTTAAAAAGTGCTTTTTGGGGTGCTGTCAGGACGTTGTCCTGACAGCAGAGATCAGATGAGTCTTTCAGGACTGGAGTGGACACTGAATACACAAACGCTGGCAGGCAACTACAATTAGATTACAGAGGAAAAAAAAAAGCAGACTGATGTACTAGCCCTAAAAAGGGCTTTTTGGGGTGCTGTCAGGATGCTGTCCTTACAGCAGAGATCAGATGAGTCTTTCAGGACTGGAGTGGACACTGAATACACACACCCTGGCAGGGAACTGCAATTAGATTACAGAGAAAAAAAAAAAGCAGACTGATGTACTAGCCCTAAAAAGGGCTTTTTGGGGTGCTGCCAGGACGCTGTCCTTACAGCAGAGATCAGATGAGTCTTTCAGGACTGGAGTGGACACTGAATACACACATGCTGGCAGGCAACTGCAATTAGATTACAGAGGAAAAAAAACTGATGTACTAGCCCTAAAAAGTGCTTTTTGGGGTGCTGTCAGGACGCTGTCCTTACAGCAGAGATCAGATGAGTCTTTCAGGACTGGAGTGGACACTGAATACACACGCTGGCAGGCAACTGCAATTAGATTACAGAGGGAAAAAAAAGAAGCAGACTGATGTACTAGCCCTAAAAAGTGCTTTTTGGGGTGCTGTCAGGACGCTGTCCTTACAGCAGAGATCAGATGAGTCTTTCAGGACTGGAGTGGACACTGAATACACACACACTGGCAGGCAACTGCAATTAGATTACAGAGAAAAAATAAAAAAACAGACTGATGTACTAGCCCTAAAAAGTGCTTTTTGGGGTGCTGTCAGGACACTGTCCTTACAGCAGAGATCAGATGAGTCTTTCAGGACTGGAGTGGACACTGAATACACACACGCTGGCAGGCAACTGCAATTAGATTGCAGACGGAAAAAAAAATGCAGACTGATGTACTAGCCCTAAAAAGTGCTTTTTGGGGTGCTGTCAGGACGCTGTCCTTACAGCAGAGATCAGATGAGTCTTTCAGGACTGGAGTGGACACTGAATACACACACGCTGGCAGGCAACTGCAATTAGATTACAGAGGAAAAAAAAAAAGCAGACAGATGTACTAGCCCTAAAAAGGGCTTTTTGGGGTGCTGTCAGGACGCTGTCCTTACAGCAGAGATCAGATGAGTCTTTCAGGACTGGAGTGGACACTGAATACACACACGCTGGCAGGCAACTGCAATTAGATTACAGAGGAAAAAAAAAAGCAGTCTGATGTACTAGCCCTAAAAAGTGCTTTTTGGGGTGCTGTCAGGATGCTGTCCTTACAGCAGAGATCAGGTGAGTCTTTCAGGACTGGAGTGGACACTGAATACACACACGCTGGCAGGCAACTGCAATTAGATTGCAGAGGAAAAAAAAAAAGCAGACTGATGTACTAGCCCTAAAAAGGGCTTTTTGGGGTGCTGTCAGGACGCTGTCCTTACAGCAGAGATCAGATGAGTCTTTCAGGACTGGAGTGGACACTGAATACACACACGCTGGCAGGCAACTGCAATTAGATTACAGAGGAAAAAAAAAAAGCAGACTGATGTACTAGCCCTAAAAAGGGCTTTTTGGGGTGCTGTCAGGACACTGTCCTTACAGCAGAGATCAGATGAGTCTTTCAGGACTGGAGTGGACACTGAATACACACACGCTGGCAGGCAACTGCAATTAGATTACAGAGGAAAAAAAAAAGAAGCAGACTGATGTACTAGCCCTAAAAAGTGCTTTTTGGGGTGCTGTCAGGACGCTGTCCTGACAGCAGAGATCAGATGAGTCTTTCAGGACTGGAGTGGACACTGAATACACACACGCTGGCAGGCAACTGCAATTAGATTACAAAGGGGAAAAAAAAGCAGACTGATGTACTAGCCCTAAAAAGTGCTTTTTGGGGTGCTGTCAGGACGCTGTCCTTACAGCAGAGATCAGATGAGTCTTTCAGGACTGGAGTGGACACTGAATACACACACGCTGGCAGGCAACTGCAATTAGATTACAGAGGAAAAAAAAAGCAGACTGATGTACTAGCCCTAAAAAGGGCTTTTTGGGGTGCTGTCAGGACGCTGTCCTTACAGCAGAGATCAGATGAGTCTTTCAGGACTGGAGTGGACACTGAATACACACACGCTGGCAGGCAACTGCAATTAGATTACAGAGGAAAAAAAAAAGAAGCAGACTGATGTACTAGCCCTAAAAAGGGCTTTTTGGGGTGCTGTCAGGACGCTGTCCTTACAGCAGAGATCAGATGAGTCTTTCAGGACTGGAGTGGACACTGAATACACTGGCCTAGCTATAGATTTCCCTATTAAATCAGCAGCAGCTATACTGTCCCTCCTCTAACTAAGACTGCAGCTTCCGAATGAATCTAAAATGGATGCTGTCCAGGAGGTGGGAGGGTATGCTGCTGATTGGCTGGAATGTGTCTGCTGACTGTGAGGTACAGGGTCAAAGTTTGCTCAATGATGACGAATAGGGGGCGGACCGAACATCGCATATGTTCGCCCGCCGCGGCGAACACGAACAAGCTATGTTCGCCGGGAACTATTCGCCGGCGAATTGTTCGGGACATCTCTAGTAAGGAAGTCCTCCTCTTCCTGCCTCTGTTCTGCCTCAAGTGCCCTGTCCATTATTCCACGCAGCGTGTGCTCCAACAGGTGGACAAGAGGGACAGTGTCACTGATGCATGCACTGTCACTGCTCACCATCCTAGTGGCCTCCTCAAATGGTGCCAGGACAGTGCATGCATCCCTAATCATGGCCCACTGGCGTGAGGAAAAAAATCCAAGCTCCCCTGATCCTATCCTGGTGCCATATTGCAACAGATACCCTCTGCTGCGTGTGCAGCCATTGCAGCATGGCCAACGTAGAGTTCCACCTGGTGGGCATGTCACAGATTAGGCGGTTCTTGGGCAGGTTGTAATCCTTTTGCAGCTCAGCCAGCCGAGCACTGGCATTATATGACCGGCGGAAATGCCCACAGAGTTTCCTGGCCTGCTTCAGGACCTCCTGTAAGCCCAGGTACCTGCCCAAGAACCGCTGCACCACCAAGTTAAGGACATGAGCCAAACAGGGCACATGGGTCAGTTGTCCCTGTCGGAGGGCGGAGAGGAGGTTGGTGCCATTGTCGGAAACCACCTTTCCTGGCTTAAGCTGGCGTGGCCTCAACCACCTCTGAGCCTGCCCCTGCAGAGCTGACAGAATCTCTGCCCCATTTGGGCTCCTGTCCCCCAAACACACCAGCTCAAGCACCGCATGGCATCTTTTTGCCTGCGTACTGGCATAGCCCCTTGAATGCCTACGGAGCACCGCTGGTTCCGAGGACAAATCAGCACAGGAAGAGGCCATGGAGGAAGAAGAAGAGGAGGGGTGGAGGAGAGAGGTGTGTCAGAATCACCAGTAGTAACATTTTGGAGGCGTGGTGGCGGAACAACCTCCAACACTACTGCACCTTGTCCTGCATCCTTCCCAGCTGTCAACAGAGTCACCCAATGCGCCGTGAAAGATAGGTAACGTCCCTGTCCATGCCTGCTGGACCATGAGTCAGCGGTAATATGCACCTTACCGCTGACCGCTCTGTCCAGCGAGGCCAAGACATTGCCTTCCACATGCTGGTAGAGAGCCGGAATCGCCTTCCGTGAGAAAAAGTGGCGTTTGGGAACCTGCCACTGAGGAACCGCACATTCCACAAACTCACGGAAGGGGGCAGAGTCTACCAACTAAAAAGGCAGCAGTTGAAGTGCTAGTAATTTAGCCAAGGTAGCATTCAACCGCTGGGCATGTGGATGGCTGGGAGCGAACTTCTTGCGGTGGTGCAGCAGCTGGGGCAGGGAAATTTGCCTGGTACAATCGGACGTCGGTTTACCAATAGCAGATTGCCCGCAAGTACTTGACTGTGACACACCTAATTCTACACCTTCATTCCTCTCAGTGCAGGTTTCAGAGAGGACTGAAGGTATAGTGGGGTTGGAGATCCCAGCTGATGAGGAGCAAGGAGAGGTCCGCCTTGTTCTTTGGTGTGGGTCTTTTAGGTGTGCTTGCCAACGGACTGCATGGCAGGTCGACATATGTCTGGTCAAGCACATGGTGCCCAAGCGGCTGATGTTTTGGCCATGCGAGATACGCTTTAGACATATGTTGCAAATGGCAATGGTGCGATCTGTTGCACACGTCTGAAAAAAGGCCCACACCAAAGAACTTTTGGAATAACGCGCAGAGACAGCAGCGCCCTGCACATGCGGAGCTCTGCGGTGTGATGCAGTTGGTGTGCTGCCCTTAAGCTGGCCCCTGGAGGGCATCCTGCCTCATTGGAGATGTGCCTCCTCCTCCTCTTCCTCCTCCTCTCTCCTATCAGGCACCCACGTGGAGTCAGTGACCTCATCATCCCCTCCCTCCTCATCACTGGAGCCAATCTGGCAGTATGCTGCAGCTGGGGGAACATGACTGCCAGATAGCTGACCTTGTTGGGCACCCCCTCTCTCTGGGCTCACGTTACTACCCCCTCTCTCTGAGCTCACGTTACTGCCTTCCTCCAGCTGGGTTCCATCATCGGAGCCTTCAAAACGCTGGGCATCCTCCTGGAGCATGTACCCAACACTGTGGTCAAACAGTTCGGTGGACTCCTCAGGAGGACATGGTGGGGCTAGGGAAGGAGTGACTGATGCCATTGAGCCGAGGGAAGAGGCCGCTTTGGCAGCTGCTTTGCCAGACAAAGTACCCTGAGCCTGGGTGAGAGATGATGAGGAGGAGGAGGACGGCTTGGTCATCCACTCTACCAAGTCTTCGGCATGTTGCGGCTCAACATGGCCAGCTGCCGAAAAGAAGGACAAGCGTTTCCCACAGCCACATGCTGATGAGAATGCACCGTGTCCACGACCAGCATCATTGTTGCCTCTAGACACAGAGCCTGCTTGCCCTCTTTTATTGCCTCGTGACTGTCTGCCTCTCATTGTTTGCCCTCCAGACATAATAATGGCCTGCTGTGGTGTTAGTATGGGAAAAGCAGCAATTGTTTTCAGTTAGTTTTAGGTGAAAACTGTGCAGAGGACACAGTACACTGAAAATACTTGCAGCTCTCTCCTTGTGGTTTTATTATGAGAACACCACTATAATAGTATTAGTCACTAACTGTATCCAGGTGAGCTTTAGGTGAATGCTATGCAATGCACACAGTAGTACACTAAGTGAAACACTGACTGTCTGCAGCTAGCACAATCACCAGCCTGCCTGTCACAGTATAGAGAATAACTGTATCCAGGTGAGCTTTAGGTGGATGCTATGCAGAGCACACAGTAGTACACTAAGTGAAACACTGACTGTCTGCAGCTAGCACAATCACCGGCCTGCCTGTCACAGTATAGAGAATAACTGTATCCAGGTAAGCTTTAGGTGGATGCTATGCAAAGCACACCGTAGTACACTAAGTGAAACACTGACTGTCTGCAGCTAGCACAATCACCGGCCTGCCTGTCACAGTATAGAGAATAACTGTATCCAGGTGAGCTTTAGGTGGATGCTATGCAAAGCACACAGTAGTACACTAAGTGAAACACTGACTGTCTGCAGCTAGCACAATCACCGGCCTGCCTGTCACAGTATAGAGAATAACTGTATCCAGGTAAGCTTTAGGTGGATGCTATGTAAAGCACACAGTAGTACACTAAGTGAAACACTGACTGTCTGCAGCTAGCACAATCACCGGCCTGCCTGTCACAGTATAGAGAATAACTGTATCCAGGTGAGCTTTAGGTGGATGCTATGCAAAGCACACAGTAGTACACTAAGTGAAACACTGACTGTCTGCAGCTAGCACAATCACTGGCTTGCCTGTCACAGTATAGAGAATAACTGTATCCAGGTAAGCTTTAGGTGGATGCTATGCAAAGCATACAGTAGTACACTAAGTGAAACACTGACTGTCTGCAGCTAGCACAATCACCGGCCTGCCTGTCACAGTATAGAGAATAACTGTATCCAGGTGAGCTTTAGGTGGATGCTATGCAAAGCACACAGTAGTACACTAAGTGAAACACTGACTGTCTGCAGCTAGCACAATCACTGGCCTGCCTGTCACAGTATAGAGAATAACTGTATCCAGGTGAGCTTTAGGTGATCGCTATGCAAAGCACACAGTAGTACACTAAGTGAAACACTGACTGTCTGCAGCTAGCACAATCACTGGCCTGCCTGTCACAGTATAGAGAATAACTGTATCCAGGTGAGCTTTAGGTGATCGCTATGCAAAGCACACAGTAGTACACTAAGTGAAACACTGACTGTCTGCAGCTAGCACAATCACCGGCCTGCCTGTCACAGTATAGAGAATAACTGTATCCAGGTGAGCTTTAGGTGATCGCTATGCAAAGCACACAGTAGTACACTAAGTGAAACACTGACTGTCTGCAGCTAGCACAATCACCTGCCTGCCTGTCACAGTATAGAGACTAACAGGAACGGATCTAGCTAAGCTCAATACAGTGTATAAATATATATACAACACCTAGGATGCATATATATCCTCTACACACTGTAACAGCAGCTAACTGACTCGCCTGCCTGCTCTATCTAACGCAATATAAATGACACTGTCTATCTCTCTGAAACTGCCTCTTTCACAAACGCCAACACACTACACATGGCCGACTTCCAGGCGGCCTTAAATAGTGTGGGTCGTGTACTAAACCCCCATAGCCATAATTTGCCAAAGCCACCCTGGCTTTGGCCAATTACGGCTCTCCGTTTTTCCCGGGCTGTGATTGGCCAAGCATGCGGGTCATAGTGCATGCTTGGCCAATCATCAGCCAGCAATGCACTGCGATGCCGCAGTGAATTATGGGCCGTGTCGCGCAACACGAATTTGGCGCGAACGGACCATACCGTTCGTTCTTCGTCGAACGATCGAACAGCCGATATTCAAGTCGAACGTGTGTTCGACGCGATCACGAAGCTCATCCCTAATCCAGACAATCACATTGTCTGATTTGGAAATAATTATTTTTGCAAATTATGGTGGAAAATAAGTATTTAGTAAATATCAAAAGTTTATCTCAATACTTTGTTATATATCCTTTGTTGGCAATGACAGAGGTCAAACGTTTTCTGTAAGTCTTCACAAGGTTGTCACACACTGTTGCTGGTATGTTGGCCCATTCGTCCATGCAGATCTCCTCTAGAGCAGTGATGTTTTGGGGCTGTCGCTGGGCAACACGGACTTTCAACTCCCTCCAAAGATTTTCTATGGGGTTGAGATCTGGAGACTGGCTAGGCCACTCCAGGACCTTGAAATGTTTCTTACGAAGCCAGTCCTTCGTTGCCCGGGCGGTGTGTTTGGGATCATTGTCATGCTGAAGGACCCAGCCACGTTTCATCTTCAATGCCCTTGCTGATGGGAGGAGGTTTGCACTCTCACGATCAAATCTCACGATACATGGCCCCATTCATTCTTTATGTACACGGATCAGTCGTCCTGTTCCCTTTGCAGAGAAACAGCCCCAAATCATGATGTTGCCACCCCCATGCTTCACAGTAGGTATGGTGTTCTTTGGTTGCAACTCAGCATTCTCTCTCCTCCAAACACGACGAGTTGTGTTTCTACCAAACAGTTCTACTTTGTTTTCCTCTGACCATATGACATTCTCCCAATTCTCTTCTGGATCATCCAAATGCTCTCTAGCAAACCTCAGACGGTCCCGGACATGTACTGGCTTAAGCAGGGGAACACGTCTGGCACTGCAGAATCTGAGTCCCTGGCGGCGTAGTGTGCTACTGATGGTAGCCTTTTTTACATTGGTCCCAGCTCTCTGCAGGTCATTGATAAGGTCCCCCCGTGTGGTTCTGGGATTTTTGCTCACCGTTCTTGTGATCATTTTGACCCCACAGGGTGAGATCTTGCGTGGAGCCCCAGATCGAAGGAGATTATCAGTGGTCTTGTATGTCTTCAATTTTCTAATTTTTGCTCCCACAGTTGATTTCTTCACACCAAGCTGCTTGCCTATTGCAGATTCAGTCTTCCCAGCCTGGTGCAGGTCTACAATGTTGTTTCTGGTGTCCTTCGACAGCTCTTTGGTCTTCACCATAGTGGAGTTTGGAGTGTGACTGTTTGAGGTTGTGGACAAGTTTCTTTTATACTGATAACAAGTTCAAACAGGTTAATACAGGTAATGAGTGGAGGACAGAGAAGCCTCTTAAAGAAGAAGATACAGGTCTGTGAGAGCCAGAAATCTTGCTTGTTTGTAGGTGACCAAATACAAATTTTCCACCATAATTTGCAAAAAATAATTATTTCCAAATCAGACAATGTGATTGTCTGGATTTGTTTCCACATTTTGTCTCTCATAGTTGAGGTATACCTATGATGACAATTACAGGCCTCTCTCATCTTTTTAAGTGGGAGAACTTGCACAATTGGTGGCTGACTAAATACTTTTTTGCCCCACTGTATATATATATATATATATATATATATATATATATATATCTTGTGATATTTGGGGGTTGTTTAGCTCAAGTGTAGCGCCCGCTAGCGAGAACAATCCATGCCAGAAGTTCAATTTTAGGGCTTGTTGGCCCACTTTTATTAAAAAAAGTTCAAGGGTTTTCCCTCGCAGGGGGTTTTCAACATCCATACAAAATAATGATAAATTCAGCCTCCTGGCTTATACATACAGCAGTGGTGCTCAGGCCTTCCACTTCAGGCTCTCGTCTGTCTCCTACAGACTATTCCCTTGCCAACACCATCCATTTAGAGAGCAGCCCCTCACTGCTCTGATCCTCAGACTTGGGTCTCTGGCTTCCACTGTGCACAGAAGCACTCTCTGGCTTCGCCAATGCACACCTGCACTCTATGGCTTCCCCAATGCACCCCTGCACTCGCCGGGAGGGTGGAGCCCAGAATGCTGGTCCTGACTCTACTATCAGGCCCACACACACCTGAACAATCAGTGTGCCGGTGAGTAGGGATGAGCCGAACACCCCCCTGTTCGGTTCGCACCTGTCAGGGACGTGCTGGGCTTGAACCTGGGACCTCGTCTGTGTCTGGCATTGACTCTTCCAGCGGAGCTATCTGAGATGCTGGACAGTTCCCTGCCTGATCTGCTGGATAACCTATCTGATCCATTAGACTACTCTGCTTGGTGTCTGATTACTGTT
Organism: Rana muscosa; assembly: GCA_029206835.1. Taxonomy (NCBI): domain Eukaryota; kingdom Metazoa; phylum Chordata; class Amphibia; order Anura; family Ranidae; genus Rana; species Rana muscosa. The sequence continues at coordinate 607,739,621 of CM055118.1, forward strand.
GAACTCTGAACCCCTTGCTCCTCCCATGTACTTCCTATAAAAGACATTCCAGAGATGTTGCCCCTTGTGGTTTGATCTGCTTCTGTTCCCTGAGTTCCTGATTCTGTGCTTGTATCCTGTTCCTGTGTTTGACCCGGCTTCCTGACCACGCTTCTGTCTCCAGTCCTGACCTCGGCTCGTTTGACCCTGCTCAGTTATCTGCCAGTCTGCCTGTTGCCAAGATTCGGCCTGGACTTTGACTACTCTCTGCCTGCCACTTGTGATGTTTACCTTGATGTGTATGACCCGGCTTGTCTGACTCTGCAAACCTGCACCAGCTTACCTGCATCCTCTGCTCTGCAAGCTGCACACGCTGACCTGCATCCTTTGCAATGCAAACCTGCACCTGCTGACCTGCATCCCTGCTCTGCAAACCTGCACCTGCTGACCTGCATCCCTGCTCTGCAAACCTGCACCTGCTGACCTGCATCCCTGCTCTGCAAACCTGCACCTGCTGACCTGCATCCCTGCTCTGCAAACCTGCACCTGCTGACCTGCATCCCTGCTCTGCAAACCTGCACCTGTTGACCTGCATCCCTGCTCTGCAAACCTGCACCCGCTGACCTGCATCCCTGCCCTGCAAACCGGCACCCGCTGACCTGCATCCTCTGCTCTGCAAGCTGCACCTGCTGACCTGCATCCGCTGCTTCCGGAACCAGCCGTTCCAGTCTCCACTCGGCTCCACCACTCCAAGCAGTGAGGATCAGACAGGCACCCTTACCTCACCGTGCTCTTACCACCACTGTCCCCACTCCAGTGGTCTCCGAGCCGGGGTTGTACGGGAGGTCCCTCTCCGCACGTCAGGCTCACACCTAAGGTACGTTACAGTATCAAACCACCATGCCTGAGCCTGCAGGAGATACCTTGCCTATGGACAATGTCTATCAACACCTTACAGCTCTCACTCAGATCGTGAAGTCTCTGCAGGGCAGCCATGTCCGAATGGATAAGCAGACACAAACTCAAGCCACCTCTGCAGATTCACCTCCAACCCCAACTTCCTCTATTGGAATGTTACCATCTCCTGAGCCCAGGGTCCCTGTTCCTAAGAAGTTTTTCGGGGATCGGAGTAAATTCTGTGCGTTTCGCAACGCATGTGAACTTTACTTTTCGTTGCTACCTCTGACTTTTTCATCTGAAGCCACCAAGGTGGGCTTCGTTATCGCTTTGCTGCAGGGGGAACCTCAAGCTTGGGCCCATCACCTACTTGAAGTCCGCCATGTAGTTCTAGACTCTCTGCCCACTTTTCTTGATGCCATGGCCCGACTTTATGATGATCCACAGCGGACTTCTACTGCCGAGGCTGCTCTCCATGCGCTCCAGCAAGGCCGCCGAGCGGTCGAGGACTATGTGACTGATTTCAGACGCTGGAGCGCGGATACCCAGTGGAATGAGGCGGCTCTGCGGCATCAGTTCCGTCTTGGTCTCTCTGAAAGCCTGAAGGATGAGTTAGCACGGGTCGGTGTTCCTGATGTTCTAGAGACTTTAATTAATTTGTCTATCCAGATAGACCGACGACTCCGGGAGCGCAGAGCAGAAAGGTCTACCCAGCAGCTCCGCCCAGCTTGGATGCTACCCCGGATACGAGCCCCTGCCAGTGCCAGTACGGTTCCAACTGAACCCTCATCCCTCAACCAGACCGTCAAGCCAGGGCAGCTTGGACTAATGAAACATTCCCTATCGGCCAAGGAACGACTTCGTCGGCTGCAGAATTATCTATGCCTGTATTGCGGTGAACCCGGTCATTATGTCTCTTCTTGCCCTGCTAAGCTGCGCAAGGTCCTGGCTACCTCTTCTCCCAACTACTCACCTCCATCTACCAATGCTACTCACCTGGCTCTTCCTATCTCTTTCCAACTACCAGGGAGGACAATACCAGTAACTGCAATAATCGACTCAGGGGCATGTAGTTGTTTTGTCGATCTAGACTTTGCAGCACAACAACACATCCCACTCCAACCTAAGACTCAGGGACTTTCCATTTTCCTGGCAGATGGGTCTCGCATCAAGTCCGGAGTAGTGACCCAGGAGACCCCTCCTTTGCCTGTGATCACCTCCATGGACCATAAGGAACTATTGACTTTGGATGCTATTGCATCTCCCATGTTTCCAGTTATCCTGGGTCTACCCTGGCTTCAGGCACACAATCCACAGATTGATTGGGGAACCGGAAGTATTAAGTTCCAGTCACCATACTATCAACGCCACTGCATGCTTCCACGTCCCAGCACCTTGGGGCCTCTGTTATGCCTGGATTCAGATCCAGAGATATGAGCTTCTGTACCCAAACAATATCATGAGTTCCTGGACGTCTTCAGCAAACGAGGGGCCGAAGTCCTCCCGCCTCATCGTCCTTACGATTGTCCAATCGAGCTTCTTCCCGGTGCTGAGATTCCTTTCGGACGGATCTTCCCCCTATCTGAACGGGAGCTTGAGGTACTGAAAGAATACGTTGATGAGAACCTTAAGAGGGGTTTCATCCGTCCTTCCACTTCTCCAGCAGGGGCAGGAATCTTCTTTGTGGAGAAAAAAGACCATTCTCTTCGGCCCTGTGTAGATTACCGGGAATTAAATAAAATCACGGTCAAGAACCGGTACCCTCTGCCTCTGGTACCTGAACTTTTTCAAAGACTCAGGACTTCCTCTGTGTTTAACAAATTAGACCTGCGGGGGACGTACAACCTGGTACGCATCCAAGCAGGGGATGAATGGAAGACTGCCTTTCGTACCAGGTTTGGCCATTACGAATACCTAGTAATGCCCTTCGGCCTATGTAACGCCCCTGCCACCTTTCAGCATCTAGTCAATGATGTTTTCAGAGACTGTCTGCACATTTATGTAGTTGTCTATCTTGATGATATTTTGATTTTTTCCTCCTCTCTTGAGCAGCACCGGAAACACGTCAAGAGCGTACTCTGTCGTCTCCGCCAGCATGGACTGTACGCAAAACCAGAAAAGTGTGAATTCGAGCGACAGAGTATCCAGTTCCTTGGCCTACTGATCTCTACAGAGGGATTCAAGATGGACCCACAGAAGGTTTCAGCCATTCTGGATTGGCCTGCACCTTCAGATAAAAAGGGGGTGCAGCGCTTCGTTGGCTTTGCCAATTTTTATCGGAGGTTTATCAAGGGATTCTCTGCTATTATTTCCCCGATTACGCAGCTAACGAAGCAAAATGCTCGATTCCAGTGGACATCTGAAGCACAGGCTGCTTTCACAAACCTAAAAATACTTTTTACGTCTGCTCCTATCCTAAGTCATCCCGATCCTGCCCTACCGTATCTACTTGAGGTAGATGCCTCAGAGACAGCGGTTGGAGCTGTTATCTCCCAGCGCCAAGGTCTCAAGGACTTGATACACCCGGTAGCCTTCTTCTCCCGTAAGCTTACCCCATCCGAGAGGAATTATGATGTTGGAGACCGGGAGCTCCTGGCCATTAAATCTGCCCTTGAGGAGTGGAGGTACTTGTTGGAGGGAGCAGCGCATCCTATACTCATTTACACAGACCACAAGAACCTAGCGTATCTGAGAGCTGCCAAACGTCTGAGACCACGCCAGGCACGTTGGGCACTATTTTTCTCTAGGTTCTCGTTCCACATAACTTACCGGCCAGGCTCCAAGAACACCAAACCAGACGCTCTTTCCCGCATGTTTGATGATCCAAAAGAGGTGTCAGCTCCAGATACCATTCTATCGGAAGGCAACTTCTTACTTTTACAAACTAGCCTGATGTCTGTCTTGAAGCAAGCTTCTACAGGTATGTCTGGTCCCTCTGGAATCACTCTGGTACCCAAGGACGGGTTACTTTGGAAGAATGACAAAATCTTTGTGCCAGAAGAAGTTCGAGTCACAGTGTTAAACTTGTGTCATGATCATCCCCTGGCAGGCCATTTCGGAATGCATAAAACCCTTGAACTGATTCAACGCACGTTTTGGTGGCCGGATCTTGAAAAAGACTGCAGAGAATATGTAGGTTCATGTGCCACCTGTATCCGTAGCAAGACCACTAGAAGCAAGGCCTGGGGTCTGCTCAGACCCTTACCAGTCCCTGACCGTCCCTGGAAAATTATTGCCATGGACTTCATAGTGGAACTCCCCCCGTCTGAAGGTTGCACAGCCATCTTTGTAGTGGTTGACCGTCTATCCAAGATGGCCCACTTCGTGCCTCTCAAAGGCACGCCCTCTGCCATGGAAACTGCCCAGGTCTTCATTAGGGAAGTAGTAAGGCTACATGGGGTCCCTGCGGACATCGTTTCGGATAGAGGGGTGCAGTTCACCTCTCGCTTTTGGAAGGCTTTGTGCAAGGTCCTGAAGATTGAGTTGTCCATGTCCTCGGCCTATCACCCCCAAACTAACGGGCAAACCGAAAGAACGAATCAGACGCTCGAACAGTACCTCAGATGCTTCACCACCTTCGTTCAAGACGACTGGGTAGCTTTACTACCCTTGGCAGAGTTTGCCTTTAACAACGCCAGTCATTCGGCTACAGGTCAATCACCATTTTTTGCCAACTATGGGTTTCACCCGACCTTCTTACCTGATCTCATCCCTGATTCAACAGTCCCAGCGGTCCAGAGTATTGTTGATTTCCTGACCCGTAACAGCAGGATATTGCAGGAAGCCATGACTAAGGCACAAGCAGCCAATAAAAGGATCTTTGACAGGAAAAGGAGAGGGGAATTATGCCTGCAACAGGGTGACCAAGTATGGTTATCGACCACCAACCTTAAGATGGCTTGCCCCGCAAGGAAACTGGCACCCAAGTTCATCGGTCCTTTTCCAGTAAAACGGAAATTAAACGAGGTCTCCTATGAACTTGCCTTACCGGAGTCGTTGAAGATTCACCCAGTCTTTCACGTTTCCTTGCTGAAACCCGCAGTGCCCGACCCGTTCCCAGACAGGGGATCGGGACCACCCAAGCCTGTAATCATTGACGGTGATGAGGAGTTCGAGGTGGAGGCCGTCTTGGACTGCCGAAGAAGAGGGAACCAGCTTCAATTCCTGATCAAGTGGAAGGGGTACAGTCTGGAGGAGAACTCCTGGGAACCCCAACAGAACATCCACGCCCGAGAGTTAATCCAGGCCTTTTTTCGCAGTCACCCCCAGAAAAGAGCTCTATTGGGCACCCGGAGGTTGCCCTTAAGGGGGGGGCACTGTCAGGGACGTGCTGGGCTTGAACCTGGGACCTCTTCTGTGTCTGGCATTGACTCTTCCAGCGGAGCTATCTGAGATGCTGGACAGTTCCCTGCCTGATCTGCTGGATAACCTATCTGATCCATTAGACTACTCTGCTTGGTGTCTGATTACTGTTGAACTCTGAACCCCTTGCTCCTCCCATGTACTTCCTATAAAAGACATTCCAGAGATGTTGCCCCTTGTGGTTTGATCTGCTTCTGTTCCCTGAGTTCCTGATTCTGTGCTTGTATCCTGTTCCTGTGTTTGACCCGGCTTCCTGACCACGCTTCTGTCTCCAGTCCTGACCTCGGCTCGTTTGACCCTGCTCAGTTATCTGCCAGTCTGCCTGTTGCCAAGATTCGGCCTGGACTTTGACTACTCTCTGCCTGCCACTTGTGATGTTTACCTTGATGTGTATGACCCGGCTTGTCTGACTCTGCAAACCTGCACCAGCTTACCTGCATCCTCTGCTCTGCAAGCTGCACACGCTGACCTGCATCCTTTGCAATGCAAACCTGCACCTGCTGACCTGCATCCCTGCTCTGCAAACCTGCACCTGCTGACCTGCATCCCTGCTCTGCAAACCTGCACCTGCTGACCTGCATCCCTGCTCTGCAAACCTGCACCTGCTGACCTGCATCCCTGCTCTGCAAACCTGCACCTGCTGACCTGCATCCCTGCTCTGCAAACCTGCACCTGCTGACCTGCATCCCTGCTCTGCAAACCTGCACCCGTTGACCTGCATCCCTGCCCTGCAAACCTGCACCCGCTGACCTGCATCCCTGCCCTGCAAACCGGCACCCGCTGACCTGCATCCTCTGCTCTGCAAGCTGCACCTGCTGACCTGCATCCGCTGCTTTCGGAACCAGCCGTTCCAGTCTCCACTCGGCTCCACCACTCCAAGCAGTGAGGATCAGACAGGCACCCTTACCTCACCGTGCTCTTACCACCACTGTCCCCACTCCAGTGGTCTCCGAGCCGGGGTTGTACGGGAGGTCCCTCTCCGCACGTCAGGCTCACACCTAAGGTACGTTACAGCACCAGAACCTGCGAACAGACAGAATGTTCGCGTGAACTTTACAACCCTATTAAATACAACCAGCGGACCAGATGCGGAACGTGAGAAGGGTCGGGTCTATTCATGTATTACACAGTGAAGGAAGTTCCCCATCAGGTCCGCTCAGGCCACTGACGTAGGCGGGGTCTGACACACCGAGGGGGCAGACCTGATGGGGAACTTCCTTGACTGTGTAATACATGAATAGACCCGCCCCTTCTAAAGTTCCCCATCAGGTCCGCTCAGCCTATGACTAGGTGTAAGGCTAAGCGGGCCAGATGCGGAACATGAGAAGGGGCGGGTCTATTCATGAATTACACTGTGAAGGAAGTTCCCCATCAGGTCCGCCCCCTCGGTATGTCAGACCCCACCTACATCATTGGCCTGAACGGACCTGATGGGGAACTTCCTTCACTGTGTAATACATGAATAGACCCGCCCCTTCTCACGTTCCGCATCTGGTCCGCTTAGCGGACCTGATGGGGAACTTTAGAAGGGGCGGGTCTATACATTTAATAGACTGCGGAGGAAGTTCCCCATCAGGTCCGCTCAGGCTCAGCCAATGACGGACAGCGCTGGACATTGGATCGCCACGGGACACTGGATTTCATCGCTGGAATGTTTTTTTTTTTTTTTTAATAAAGGACTTTTCCAAAGTGTTTTTTTTTTTTTTTTTTACACTTTCTTCGTGAAATGGTAGGGGTACAATGCACCCCTTACCAATTCACATAGGGGGGACCGGGATCTGGGGGTCCCCTTTGTTAAAGGGGTCTTCCAGATTCCGATAAGCCCCCTGCCCGCATACCCCCACAACCACCGGGTAAGGGTTGTGGGGATGAGGCCCTTGTCCCCATCAACATGGGGACATCCTCCCCATGTTGAGGGCATGTGGCCTGGTACGGTTCAGGAGGGGGGGGCCGCTCTCTCACCCCCCCTCTTTTCCTGTGGCCTGCCAGGTTGCGTGCTCGGATAAGTGTCTGGTATGGATTTTTGGGGGGACTCCATGCCATTTTTTTTTAAATTTGGGGTGGAGTTCCCCTTAAAATCCATGCCAGATCTGAAGGGCCTGGTATGGATATTTGGGGGGAACCGCACGCATTTTTTTTTTCAATTTGCGGCGGGGTTCCCCTTAATATCTATACCAGACCTGAAGGGCCTGGTAATTATATTTGGGAGGACCCCCACGCTTTTTTTTTATTTTTATCAATGACTTTTCTATGTATTGATGGGAGCCGACAATTCATTAATAGCCGCGAGTGAGTTTTAAATGACTTTTTTTCCCTTCAGAAATGACACTTTGTGCAGGGACAGTTCTAAGCACGGGAAACAAGCGCGACTTTACATGCATATCATACACACCCCCCAGGTACGAAATTTAAAGGAAAATTTCACTTTTATTTTTTCATTTTAAGCATTATTAAAATCACTGCTCCCAAAAAAACGTCAATTTTTAAAACTTTTTTTTTGCATTAAAACATGTCCCCTGGGGCAGAACCCGGGTCCCCAAACACTTTTTAGGACAATAACTTGCATATAAGCCTTTATAATTAGCACTTTAGATTTCTCCCATAGACTTTTCGAATTTGCAGCGAACACCCTAATTTGTTCGCTGTTCGGCGAACGGGCGAACAGGCAATGTTCGAGTCGAACATGAGTTCGACTCGAACTCAAAGCTCATCCCTACTGGTGAGTCTCAAAACCCGGATCCAGGACTGGGGATTTAATCCTACACGGATCTTTAAGAAATCCCCAGGCTCCAGGTCCCAAAGTGGACTTTAGTAAATAATGAGGAAACTGAAAAGCCAGTTTCCTCCCAAACAAGCAAATACCCTGGAGCCCCTCAACCTGCCTGTTTGAGAATCCTGCATTCATACACTGATTGGGTACCACACTAGCACATATTCTCCCCCTTTGTTTCGACCCAGAGGGTTGAACACACCAGTACAACCTCCTCACTTTGGCATGACCCTGCAAGCTACCACTCACATGGGCCAAATCTTGTCCCATCAGGTGAATTTCTCCATGTCCCCCTGCTACATTTACTCGGGCTCTACAAAGACACTCCCATGCTTTTTTATGAGTACGCTTCCAAAAGCACTGTCTTTATATTTCCCTTGGGCCTACACCAGCCACCTCGACAGTAGGGAGTTTACTAATCTTGGTACCTTTTTTAACACGAGGCGGACCTCTATGCTTTAATGGTTGGATATCATTAAAGTTATAAAGTGCTTTCTCAATTTCTACAAGACCACCCCTTTTCCCTTTATTTAATTTGGAAGGAATTACGTTTTTAAACTTTTTTTAATGTTAAGTGGGGGCTCTTTTACTGGGGTGACACTGGCCCCTCTCTGCGCTCTATGTACGGGCACCCTCTTACTGTCCAAAATTAGCGTCACTTGTTTCCTCACATACACTGCATGCTTAATTTTGTCAATTTTATCACCAACAACCTCATATGACTGCAGCCTTGTCCTAGTCTCCCTCTGAAGGACATCCTGACTGTCTTGCCACTCTGAGGTTTTTAAGTCACGTGATACCTTGCTGAGCTTTGGGCTATTTCCCTCCGACCATTGTTTACCATGATCCTTCTCAGACCTTAGAAATTCCTCAAACCTCAGCAATTCTTCCCCAGAATTACCCTCCTGAACCTGTAGGGGGCCTTATTCTGCTATACCTTTTACCTCTCTGTCAATTCTACCATTCCCTATCTCATTACAATTTTCAGGGTTTGCTACAACCATATCAACTTGACCAAGACCATCAGGTCTACCATTATTTTTGTTGTCACCCACGGTAACACAATCATCAAAAATTGCCAATGCGCTGCATTTTCCATCATGGTCAGAAATAGGGTTGTCCCGATACCACTTTTTTAAGACCGAGTACAAGTACCGATACTTTTTTTGAAATACTCGCCGATACCGAATAACGATACTTCTTTTTTTTAATCTCATGTGTCAGTATTTTATTTATTTTTTAATTATTTTTATTTTTTTACAATTTTTTTTTATTTATTTATTTTTTACAATGCTTTATTTTTTAAGGGGGGGGGGGGGTGGACAGTGTCAGTGTGTGTGTTTTTTCTTTTATTTTTATTTTTTTACAATTAATTTTTATTTTATTCTTTTTTTTTATCAGCCCTGTTGGGGGGCTTTGGTGAGATATCAGGGGTCTTAACAGACCTCTGACATCTCCCCTTTGAGACAGGGAAAGGGACTGGGGACACATATTCCCCAGTCCCTTTCTCAGCAGCCTCAGCTGCGCTGAAAATGAATGGAGAGAAGACAGCGGCTCCTTTCCATTCATAAACTGAAACATTGTAAACACAGTTTACGATGTTTCAGTTCTGTGAATGGACTGAGTCAGTGATGACTCTGTACATTCCGACAAGTAAGGAGCCGGATTTATCGGCTTCTACCTCCGCTCTCCATCCTGAGATACCGAGGGGGTGGAGGAGGAGCACAGAGGGGGGTGGCAGCACGGAGGGGGACGTTAGCACGAAGGGGAACGGCGGCATGGAGGTGAAGGGGAACGGCGGCATGGAGGTGAAGGGGAACGGCGGCATGGAGGTGAAGGGGAACGGCGGCATGGAGGTGAAGGGGAACGGCGGCATGGAGGTGAAGGGGAACAGCTCCGGGAGCATTTGAGCAGCAGAAAGGCAAGACAAGCAAGGCAATTGGATCAGATTCATTTTACTTACCCGCCTGAAGACTCGCTCTGCTCTCCGCTCTGGTCTCTGCCACGCTCTCCGCCTTGGTCTCCGCCCCCCGCCCCCCTCTCCGCCCTGGCCTCCGCCCCCGCCGCACACTCTCCGTCCCGCTCTCGGCCCTGGTCTCCCCCCCCCCCCCGCCACGCTCACTGCCCTGCTCTCCGCCCCCCGCCCCGCTCTCCACCCCCTCTCTGCGTCCGCTCTGAAAAGAAAAAAAAAAAGTATCGGACTGGGCATCGGGAGCATTTGCGCGAGTACAAGTACTCGCGCAAATGCTTGGTATCGGTCCCGATACCGATACTAGTATCGGTATCGGGACAACCCTAGTCAGAAATATCAATGCATTTACCAAATTTAATTTCACCCATGTTCGGCAGGGTAGAGTCTGGAGAGGAACTGCACCCAGCAGAGTGGTTGTCTACGGCAGCTTCACTATACACCAACTTCAATGGCATGAGATCCTCTGCCAGCAACTGTCCTGGCCCCTGACCATCATCACATAAAACATTTGGGCCTGTGACTACAATCACTTCATTTATTGCTGTGCCACCTGGCACTTCCACCAACACCAGCCCATTTGGCGTGGCATCATCCATTACCATATCATTAGGCCCTTTGTGGATCACAGACATGACCTCTTCTGTGCGTTCACCGTTACTTGGCGTTTCCATCTTGTGAGCAACATCATCTGCAGCAGCAAGTGCACCATTGCATATAAGTTGCTCTGCAGGTCCTTCATCTGGCACCACAGAACTCATGTCTGCTCCACTCTTACCAACAGAGGCCTTTTCCAACAAAGCCAACAGGTCTTTTGCCCACCTGTCCCAGTCTGTTATCTCTGGGCCCCTAGAGGTACCACACAGTACGGCTCCAACTGCACAAAGAGACCCAGAGGGACAGAGTGGCTCAGCAACAGACACATTGCACATGTCACTTTTGTTCAAACCAGACTGTGGCAATACATTTTTAACCATAGCAGGCTGCAATACCACACTCTCACCACCTTGCTCTGGTGGTGCTTCATTAAATGCATGAACACCTTCACACCTGTCATTGCCAGACTGTAATAACCCATTTCTATCATGAGTGTTTTCAAACATATCAGTTTTAGCATTTAACATTTTTTTATCACCATGTTCAGGTACCCTCTTATCCCTCAGAGCGGCGCCATAGCTGTCCCAGGCAATCTCCGGCTCCAAAACGCAGAGCTCCCTGGGGGTTTCAAGGGACACCTCTGTAGCCTTCGTCTCAGTTGCTAGTGGAGATAGCACATCTTTAACCGCATTTACATCAACATTTTTATCTCTAGTGAGCTGCACTAGCCCATCAGCAACTGGCCCATCAACCTTAGCCAATTCAATGTTAAAGCGGAGATCCACCCTATTTTAAAACATTACCTTAACCATACTGCAGCAATGAATAAAGTTAGAAATGGAAGGTTTTTTATTTTTTTTATTTACGGTACCTGTGTTATCTTGATTTGTCCCTCTGCTTCCTGTCTGTCTATTCTGCGGATATAGGCGGGTATTCTGCGGCTATTTCGTCATTTCCTTGACCCGCAATGTCTCCTGGGAGCTTGTGTAATTTCTCCCAGGAGTCATTGCGGAGGCCTGCTGCGAGATATCGTTGCCATCACAATGGGGCGGGCACTTCCTACGACGCCGCCGTTTTGATAGCAACCCGAGAGGTTGACTGCGGTGCGGAAAGCGCATGCTTGAGAATGGGGCTGGATGGGACGGTGCATGATGGTCATACATCATCACCGTATCCAGGAAGTAAGTGTTTGTGGGCTTCACATGCCCCCAAGCAAAATGAGAACCGCCAAGATCAGTTTTAAAAAGTGTCTTTCTAACATTACTCGGGAGATCGGCGGCGGATTTTAACAAAGTAGGTGAACTTGCATATACAATCTGATTGCCTCATGAGATATATTTATGGTTAAAATTGTTAAATGTAGTTGGAACTCCACTTTAACAGTTTTAAACATCTCCATATCACATTCAAGTTTACCACTTGCCTCCCCACTGGACAGGGCACTGTAGCAAGGCAAGTCCTTTTCCACAAAGACAGTGGATCTCCTATTTGGGGTCACTTCCGGATCTCTAAGAAATCCCCAGGCTCCAGGTCCCAAAGTGGACTTTAGTAAATAATGAGGAAACTGAAAAGCCAGTTTCCTCCCAAACAAGCAAATACCCTGGAGCCCCTCAACCTGCCTGGTTGAGAATCCTGTATTCATACACTGGTGGGGTACCACACTAGCACAATATATATATATATATATATATATATATATATATATATATTGTTTTTGGGTTTATCACCTCTTTAAAGACAGAATACCCAGAGTTTTAGAACTGGTTCTCTTTCACATCAGTCATATTTATGCATTATTTTGCATAACAAGAGACTTGAATTCTCCTTTTAAATGTGAAAATGTTTTATTGAGCCAGCTTGGATCAAATGATTCACTGCAGCAGCTAGTGCTTTACACTTCCCTTCTGCACCCTGAAAGAAAAAGTGTCAGTCCTGTGACATCTCAGCCATTTAGGAACAAGCTTATATTTCTATCAGTGAGTATAAGGCATTCACTGACTAGCCAAGATGAAGAGGTGGGTCGATGACAGTCCCATCTTCGCCTTGGCCAGTCAGGAACTGTACGTTTTGGATAGGCAGGATACAAGCAAATAGATATGCACAAACTTACAACATTTATACAAATGGACAGAGTAAGAGCCGGTTTGCACAGGGGTGTTCTGGGATCCGACTTCAAGTCGCCCCAAGTCGCGCGGTTTAGAAAAGTAATGGAAGTGAATGGAGCCGTCTTAAAGTACACTACTGCAGTCGCTCAGACTTCAGAAAAGGTTCCTGTACGACTTCAATCCGACTTCTAGGCGACTTGTACCCATTGATTTCACAGAGGGGCGACTTCCCCTCTGTGAAATCAACCAGTTCTAAAACTCTGGGTATTCTGAGAACCAGTTCTAAAACTCTGGGTATTCTGTCTTTAAAGAGGTGATAAACCCAAAAACAATATTTATGGTCGGAGCCCTCTGTCTGAAGAGATATGGATCACATAAACACGTCACAAGACTAACAACACAAATAAGACCTGAAGTGTGGCCTTGCCTGCTGGACGGTATGCCAAGAGAAGGGGCCATACCTTAAGATAGAAATAATGGATAATTCTGTTGAGAATTGTTTAGAGAGGAGTGCCCTAAAAAGGGGATATGGGTGGGTGGGTACCGCGCACTAGAGCCGAATCTGACCATTGTGGATGGTCTGCTTAAAGGGGTTGTAAAGGTTCGTTTTTTATTTTCTAAATAGGTTCCTTTAAGCTAGTGCATTGTTGGTTCACTTACCTTTTCCTTAGATTTCCCTTCTAAATATTTTTTTTCTTTGTTTTCTTTGTCTGAATTTCTCACTTCCTGTTCCTCCTCAGTAAGCTGTTCAGTAAGCTGTTCTGGGTGACTCCACACCACTCGGATGATGATGTGAAGTTCAGTGAGGAGAAACAGGAAGTGAGAAATTCAGACAAAGAAAACAAACATTTAGAAGGTAAATCAAAGGAAAAGGTAAGTGAACCAGCAATGCACTAGCTTAAAGGAACCTATTTAGAAAATAAAAAAACAAACCTTTACAACCCCTTTAAGTACCCCTCAAACTCCTCCCATAATTTCAGGCCAGCATACTGGCCTTCCTATTTATGGTTGGAGCCCTCTGTCTGAAGAAATATGGATCACATAAACACGTCACAAGACTAACAACACAAATAAGACCTGAAGTGTGGCCTGGCCTGCTGGACGGTATGCCAAGAGAAAGGGCCAAAAATTACACTTGGTTAGGGAAGGAATTGTTTTATTGTGTAAGATAATTAACTACAGAGCGAGTCTGTTAAAGTCTCTTGATATTTCTGTTTGAGGATTGGGGACGTATCGGGCAAAACATGTGGATTTCCACCTGCCCATCATCCTGATTGCGTGGTCTGGAACTCTGTTTCGCAATGCTGCTGAGGCTGCTCCAATGCGAAAGAATGTCCTGAGTAACGTGCTGGGTCAAGGCCTAAGATGCACAGGAGCGTTCAGATGTGGCTGATGAACTGGTTCCCGCTTAGGGGTTCAGTTGGGAAAGGTAGTAGAGGGCTGTCCTCTGATAGGTCGGACAGTAGAGTTTACCAATTGCTCTAGAACAGCCATGGGGCACCAGGCGTTGTGCGTCTGGAAAAGTTTGATGTCTACTCCGGGACGGGATTGTAGCATTTTTCGATACCGTCAGGTATAGGATGAAATGACTCTGGTGGCGAGTCAGGTGGTGCCTGCGTAGTACTTGGCATCTAGGGCTGGTGACAGTAAATTCGCTGGGCCGTAGAAGACCGTAAAAGGCTAGGTAAATGGCTGCTTGAATTACCAGGCTGGGCCGAAAACCGAAGGGAGAACGTGAAAGGATAGCAGACATGTCCCGGAATATGGCGCTGGTCATTGGTAAGCATTTGGTACTAGTGTGTGGTTGCTGCCTGTGGATGCCACATAGTATGGTTTTGACCGCATGAGCGGCGAATAAGGAAGGTTTGGTAGGGTCTTGTAGGGAGATAAAATGCTGGATGCCGGCTGAATGGAGTCTGATGGTATTGTGTGACAATGTGAGCTGAGTGTGACAGTAGGAAATTAAGGCCAGATATGGCTGAGATTTCCTAAAACCGCCCCGGGGTTAGCGGCTAGAAACCTGTCGTAGGTCCTCCAGGCGTTACAATAGGCCTTTAGTGTATTGGGAGATCAGGATGCATTGATGAGGGAGGTAGCACCATGGAGGTGCTATTTCAGTCCAGAGTTGGTTGCGACTAATGTGGGATGCAGGACACGGTCGGGTCGGCTCCAGGCTCCTGTGAAAGAATGTGGCATAGTTAAAGCGGGATAGTGTGTCGTCCGAGGTATTGCATTTACCAGGGATGTGGAACACAGAGGATATTGAATTGATGTTGTAGGGAAAGTAGCAACAGCCTGTGTAGGAAAGACATGATGGCCAACGATTTTGACCTGCCTTTGTTAATGACTGTGGCTGTGGCCTGGTTGTCTGTGGCGAACGTGGGGGTCTGTCCTGCCCAGGTGCTGCCCCATACTTGAGCCACTGCGACTATGGGGTAGATCTCGAATAGAGAGACTAAACCCGGAATTGTGAGTATCTCTGACGGCCACGGTCCGCAAACCAATGATGGCCAAAAATTGCAGCGAAGCTTGCGGAAGCTGCTGCGTCAGTGATTATCTGTCGTGACGAAGGGGATGCTGATGGGATGAACATGGGTCTACCATTCCAGTTCTCAAGGAATTGGTCCCACATGGCCAGATCCGCTATAGCGGCTGCATCTAGCTTAATGACTTGGTCAGGGTCTTGTGCCTGGGAGAGGAACACTAAGAGGCGTGAGATAAAGGATCGCCCTTGAGGGATGATCCTCATCGCGAAGTTGAGCATGCCCAGTAGAGATTGTAGCTGTGTGTTAGTGAACCCTTGCGTGACGGTAAACGTATGGACGACTGTCCTGATGCGGGTCAATTTATCGAGAGGTGGGCTAGCCTGCATGGCACGTTTGTCTAGAATGATTCCCAGGAAGGAGATGAGCTGTGCCAGGCTTTCTACTTTCTTCTCAGCTATGGGCACGTTGAGGAAAGAAGTTACCGCTCAGAAGTGGCTGTTGATCTGCTCACAGGATCTGAAGCCGTGGGTGCAGGCGATTGCATATAACAAAGCAGAAACTAAAGAAAAGCTTGGACAGCCGCACTCCAAAAAATTTGTTGGTTCTTTATTTAAAAAAACAAGGTCACATCAACACATATGACAGCAAAAAACAGCAAGAGGAGCTGACATGTTTCACACTGCAAATCAGTGCTTAATCATAGCTATGATTTGCAGTGTGAAACATGTCAGCTCCTCTTGCTGTTTTTTGCTGTCATATGTGTTGATGTGACCTTGTTTTTTTAAATAAAGAACCAACACATTTTTTGGAGTGCGGCTGTCCAAGCTTTTCTTTAGTTTCTGTATGGGCACGTTTAGGTTTTTAAAGACCTCTCTTAGATTTTCTAGGTCTTCTGGGGTTTTAGTATTTAGTGAGAACTCCTCTGAGGGTATGAGAAAGTTTAACTGGGTATGTTAGAAGAATGAGGCGCACAAGTAGTAGACTAATCAAAGTTTATTATAAAACTTGCCCTTGACAAGTTCGATAGGGCTGACTCTCCATACTGTGAATGGTGACTGTAAAAAAAGGGGGCCGATCATATACTCCCGGTCCATTTCGATCTGTAGCAGGGTGCTGATGGCTTCTTCATCGGAGGCTGCTGAGAGCAGGTTTTTTCACTCGTGGGTAGAGTCGGGTAGTGTGATAAGTCCGGTGTGGAACCCTGTAGTGAACCCCTGCACTAGAAAGGCTGCTAGAGAGGGAGTTGGGTGTGAGGAGAGATAAAAGCCGAGCCGCCCGACGTGCATGCGGCCTAGTCAAGCTGGACTCTGCTGCTTGACGCCGCAGGTACTTCTAGGGAGAGCCTTCTGGTACAGGAGGCAGATGTGCAGAAGTTTGCAGTGGGGTTAAAAGCAACCCTTGAAATTAAAGTTGTTGGAGATGGCTGCACCCCCCGGTGCTCGAATTGGACATCCTAGTCTGTCTGACTGGGACGACTGTGCGGCTTCTGATAAATTATGAGGTGTATTGGAGGTGGAAGGGAAGCTGGGGGGACGTCTGCGACTCAGCTCAGAGCACCGATTAGACGTGAGGGTGGCAGATTGACAGATTGTACAGAGTGGGGAGCGAAGGCTGGCGAAGTGGCGGCAGAACAGTTCTGTGTCTATAGTGCTCCAGTTGGTGTTAAGCTGGAACTGTGACAGTCTGGCTGCTGCTTTGCTGAATAGGACCAGTGGTAATCATAGAATGAGTACCCACCGTATGTGTGGCCTAGATCCACTACTGTGTGGAGGTACAGATCTAGCTCTTCTCTCCTGTTGGGGTTGGCTGTGCATATTACATCTCTAAGCCTCCCAAAGGCTAACACGAACTTTGTCACTGAGAGTTTGCGAGTGAGCCTGGGGTCCTTGGCCTTTAGGACGACTGAGACGTCCCCCCAGGAATATGACTTGTTCTCTGTTATGTCCTGTACAGAAATGAGTAAGGACGCTAGGTTCACGTCCTTGCCCCCCAGGATGTCCTTCCTGATGCCCGCTGGGACAAGGTGCGAAGAAAAGGGTGCAAGCATTGGGCGTACCTAAAAGTGGGGGTTCGGTAATGACGGTGGAGACTGGGGCTGATGGGGGCGCGGCTGGTCATGTTTCCAGGGCCCCTACTCTAGCCTGGACATCGGCCCTGCAGTTGCCAGTGTGGTCACCAAGGAGTGCAGCTGGGTAATTGCAGAGGATATCGACTGCAGTGGAGCTTGTGTGTCTGGTAGAGCTATGAGTAAGCGTCAATTCGTGACGTGAAACGCGTTAGCCACCCTTCCCTGCATGCACACCATCTGCATTTGTTGTTTTGGATTTATGGATTTATTTTGAATTTGGATTTTTTACCTGAAATTTTGGAATAAATAACTGTCTATACAGAGTGCGGCAGTCCAGGGTTTCTTTTTCTCCCATGCATCAGTGCAGAGCCAGCACCTGTGTGAGTGACCGGGCGGAAGCAGCTATTTGGTGAATTCTCAAGCTTTTGAGCGGTACGTTTTTCCTTTCCTTTTGTCTGGTAGAGCTGCCGCTGGTGGTGGAAACAGCAGCCTAAACAGCTTGGCTTTCCTGGCTGTGGCAGGGTAGGGAATGCCCCTACGTCGTAGTTCGGCCATAGCCTGGGGATGGTCCAAGCTCCGGGGGACTGTGTAGTGCCGTCCGCTGGACCCGCGAAGGGTGATGGTGGGGCGGAGGCGAAGACTTCGCTGCCGGTTCGCGACATGGCGTCAGCTAAAAGGAGGGGAATGCATATGTTTAGAATAAGTTCGCGAGGTTGGAGGGGATAGAAGAGTTTAGAAAATGGGGAGGAAGGAGGAAAGCAGTGTGGACAGGACAAGGAGCGATAGGCGTAGATGACAGCTAGTTTGCGTACGAGCACTGTTGAGTGTAATTTGGAAAACTCAAAAGAATGCGTGGCAACCGAGGTGAGCCAGGAGGTGACTGGCTAGGTAACCGATAGCTCAGGTGCCGTCTGTGCTCGGCACAGACTAAAAGACCAGAGCCCCCAGGGCGTACTGGGGCAGGTAGCTGAAGTCTGGTATTCTAAGTAGGAATGTTACGATCTGTAGTTTGTTGACGTGTGTTCGGTCTGCTAACACTTGCACTGCCAGCAAGGTGGACGTTAGGCAACCCTGTCTGTGTGGTGAAGGATCTCGGATCGCTCTTCGAAAACAGAGTGAGGTGCACAGAGGTATGTGACAGTTACTAACGCCTCATGAGCAAGTCGAATTGTGTGTCGTGAAAGAGTGTGAGGAGAAAGCAAGGGGGAACCTTGAATTTACGCATCTGTCTTGTACCCTAGTAGTGACATCTTAGTTGGGGTCGAGAAGTGGGAACCTGTAGTAAAGTGACATAGAGATATATTTTATTTTTATTTTATTTTTATTTATTTTTTAAGGGGGGTGCAGAGAGCTGTTTTGGAGCAGTAGCTGGCTCCCTGGTGAAGATGTGAGCCCTAAGATACTTATTTTTTTTTTTTATATCCTGAGGGGAATATTGTCCAAACCTGGTGCAGGGTGGACCAACTGGAACTCAAACTGACCTGCATGGGGAAAGTGACAGAGAAAAAGGTGAGTAGCCGTGTTGCTACTGGAGATGATGAGTGGCTGATTTGAACCACTTGCAGAATGCTTGTAGCGATTGCGAGGAAGCAGCCTTACTAGGAAGGCGGAAAAAAAAAGTTTGTGAATTGTGAGTATGTAGGAATGACCGTCCGTGATCAAGCTGGAATAGTTGGAGTAAGACGTGTATGTAATGCTTGATGATGATTTTTTTTTTTTTTCTGGGTTTGTTTTATTTTTTTGTTTTTCTGGGTTTGCCTATTTTTTTTTTCTTTCTGGGTTTTTTTTTTATTTGTTTTTTGTACCGCGTGAGGTTTGGGGAATGGTTTGTCCGTAATTGTGACGTTGATGCGACTGGTAACGAACCAGTACTTCGTATTGCCGATGATCTGAACCGTCTGAGCCGATGCTACAACTGGGTTCGGATCGGTTGGAGGGGTCTGTTTGTCCTGGGAAGCTGAGTCGTTGAGCCGGTTGTGCAACTGGACTCGGATCGATCGTGTTTGCCAAGAATCTGAATCTTTGAGCCGATGCTACGACTGGATTCGGATCGGTTAGATAGGTTTGTTGCTAGAGATCCGAGTCGTTTGAGCCGGTGGTGCGACTGGACTCGGATCGATCGTGTTTGCCAAGAATCTGAATCTTTGAGCCGATGCTACGACTGGATTCGGATTGGTTAGAGAGGTTTGTTGCTAGAGATCCGAGTAGTTTGAGCCGGTGGTGCGACTGGACTCGGATCGATTGTGTTTGCCAAGGATCCGAATCTTTGAGCCGATGCTACGACTGGATTCGGATCAGTTATGGCTGCAACGTAAGGGGGGGGTTTTGATGCGCTGGATCCGAATCATAGCGCCGGAGTTTACGACTGGACTCGGATCGACTGAATGGTGTTTCGTAGTTGAAGGGGCTTGTGATTGCCGAGGGTCCGAACGGTAGTGCCGATGTTTTGCGACTAGATTCGGACCGGCTGTTGGTGTGTGTTGTATGTAGTAAGAGGTGTGGGGCATCAGTTAGGTGAAGTGAGTGTACCGTAGGAGGTGTAGGGCGTCAGTAGATGGGATGGGGTTACGATGGGTGGGACGCCGGTTTGGCGACCATGCATCGTATGAACGACTTATATGAAGTATCTTGTGTGCTGTTCGTATGATTCGTAGAGCCTAGTGGGTAAGCTCTACGAGACATTGTGCCGTGTGGCGGGCTGTTACGAATCGAACGTGGATGCGACTGGGTTCGAACGGTAGCTGGTCTGGGCAGTAAATACAAATGCAGGCAGAGAGAGACAAGTAAACCTGTGAGGGGTATTATCTGTAAAAGGGGAAGTAAACCGGTGCTACGATTCGTTCGAACGGTAACAACCAGTCCTACCTGCGACAACAAGCAATGACACGATCGACGAACGACTGCGAGCGATCTCGAAAGCACGAGCACAACTTCACGGACGATGTGAGTTGAGCAGAGTCGGGCTGGTGACGTTGTATTACCGCGCACTAGAGACGACACTGACCATCGTGGATGGTCTGCTTAAGTACCCATCGAACTCCTCCCATAATTTCAAGCCAGCATACTGGCCTTCCTATATATATATACATATATTGTGCTAGTGTGGTACCCCACCAGTGTATGAATACAGGATTCTCAACCAGGCAGGTTCACACAGGGGGGTTCTGGGATCCGATCTCAAAAGTCGCCCCAAGTCGCCCCAAGTCGCGCGGTTTAGAAAAGTAATGGAAGTGAATGGAGCCGTCTTAATGTACACTAGACATGTGCATTCGTTTTCGTCCGAATGTATTTTCGTCCGAATTTCAGGTATTTTCGTTATCGTTTTAACAAACTAAAACGAAAGCACAGAATCCGAAAACCGAAAGATCCGACATAAACAAATGCTTTATTTTTGTTTTCGTTGTGACAACAGTTCGATATAGATAGGAGATTCGACGTGACGCTGACAATAACAATCTGTGTCTATCAAACCTGTGGTCGAATGTGCCTAACCTTAACTCTATTAGTCCAAGATTATTCTACATAGAGAGAAAAGATTCTACATAGAGAGAAAAGATTCTACATAGAGAGAAAAGATTCTACATAGAGAGAAAAGATTTGACATAGAGAGAAAAGATTCAACATTATAGAGAGAAAAGATTCGACATAGAGAGAAAAGATTCGACATAGAGAGAAAAGATTCGACATAGAGAGAAAAGATCGCTGCTGGAATTGGGTGGTGGAAGTAAAATTAAAATAATGATGATGATGAATGTTATTGGCTGATTGTAACCAAAGAGGAGGAGCAGTAAAATAGCTAGAACTAACTTCAACATGAACGACGAAGATTTGACAAAGCATCGAAAAACATACAAACGTCGAATCTGTCGTTGAAGGCTTATGGTGTCTGTCGAAAGTTAGAAGATTTGACGGTGCAGCTAAACTGTACGACGCTGCAATCGTACATTTCCAGTCAAATGCATCCGCCCATAGGCTATAGAAGAATTCTAATGTTGGTTGATTAGTAATAGTAATTAATAAATATAATTATTACTAGTCATACAACATATACTACTATAGCTTGTAGGCGGAACATTAGACCGGAAATGTATGATTGCAGCGTCGTACAGTTTCGCTGCTCCGTCGAATCTTCTTTGAACATTCGACAGACACCATAAGCCTTCAATGACAGATTCTACCTTAATTAATTCAGATTTTCGGACGAATTGCAATTTCTAACGAAAAACTAAATAAATAAAAACGAATTTCGGGAGTAACTAAATAAATTAATTTTTCGTACGAAAACGAAATTCCGAAACAAAATATTTCAGTGTGCACATGTCTAATGTACACTACTGCAGTCGCTCCGACTTCAGAAAAGGTTCCTGTACGAATTCAATCCGACTTCTAGGCGACTTGTACCCATTGATTTCAATGGAAGTCGCCTCCAAGTCGGATCCCCGTTCATAGTGAGGCAACTTTACAGGAAGTCGCCCCTCTGTGAACCGGCTGTAAGGAAAACCCCTCCCTCCCTCCCTCTCTCCCACAGAGCTGGTATTTGGTATGAATCATGAGGGGGAACTCCACGCCAAATTTTAAATAAAAAACTGGCATGGGTTCCCTTCCAAGAGCATACCAGGCCCTTAGGTGTGGTATGGATTTCAAGGGGAACCCCCTATGCCGAAAAAACGGTGTGGGGGTCCCCCCAAAATCCATACCAGACCCTTATCTGCGCATGCAGCCCGGCCGGTCAGGAAGGGGGGTGGGGACGAGCACCCCCTCCTTAACTGTACCAGGCCGCATGCCCTCAACATGAGGGGTGGGTGCTTCGGGGCAGGGGGGCGCCCGGCGCCCCCCCCACCCCAAAGCACCTTGTTGATGGGGACAAGGGCCTCTTCCCGACAACCCTGGCCGTTGGTTGTCGGGGTCTGCGGGCGGGGGGCTTATCGGAATCTGCGAGCCCTTTTTAATAAGGCGGCACCCAGATCCCGCCCCCCACCCTATGTGAATGAGTATGGGGTACATTGTACCCCTACCCATTCACCTGGGGGAAAAGTGTCAATAAAAAAAACACACTAGACAGCTTTTTAAAGTAATTTATTAGGCAGCCCCGGGGGTCTTCTACCGACTTCGGGGGTCTTCTTTCGACTTCGGGGTCTTCTACCGACTACAGGGGTCTTCTTCCGACTTCGGGGGTCTTCTACCGACTTCGGGCCTCTTCTCCCGCTCTCCGTGCCTTCTCCGCGCTCTCCGGTTCTTCTCCCGCTCTCCGGGCACCTCTGCTATCTTCTGTCAGCTCTTTTGCTAGCAGGGGCCCGGTCTTCATCGTCTTCTTCCCTCTTCTCTCCGCCCGATGTTGCCTCGCCGCTCTCTGCCGCTATAATGCTGTGTGCGCGGAGCGCAACGACTTATATAGGCATGGGGCGTGGTCACCGGTGATGTCACCATGTGACCCCGCCCCTTATGTCGTCATCACCCGGAGCATAATGGGACTGTGACATCATAAGAGGCGGGGTCACCCGGTGACCACGCCCCATGCCTGTATAAGTCGTTGCACTCCACGCACACAGCATTATAGCGGCAGAGAGCGTTGAGGCAACATCGGGCGGAGAGAAGAGGGAAGAAGAAGACGACGAAGACCGCAGCTGTTTTTGAAAAATTTGTCTCTGTTCCATGGATGTCAGTGTTTTATGAAGCCTGTGCAATAAATACTTTTTATGAACAAATACTGCACCATGAGGATTTTTTCTTCTTCCTTCTCTTTGCCAATTGACTGCTGACCTCTGGATGTTAATCTCTGCTTGCTGTATGTGGAAAACGTGAGTTATATAATATACAATACTCACCTCACGGCAACTGAAAGATTACTGAAGTGTCTGCAGTCTGTGGGATTCGGCTTTATAGTGACCGCCTGCGGAATTTCAACCGATCCATTTGTGGTGAACACCGAGGATAGACCGTTTAAGGCAGGTCGGCCTAATCCTGAGCCCAATATCATCTTATATCAGATAAGCAAGCCATTTACTTATCAGTAATCCATTGGATGTGAAGCTTATACTATTAACCTGTCTGAGTATCATGTCTTCTGCCGCATAAGAACACCTTCACGGCAACAATCCTATATGTTTCATCTAGGGAACATACCCCTATAGATATAACATCATATGGACTTTTTGAGAGTTTACATGTTGTAAGTTTTTATTTGTTTTTAACACTTAATTTTCAAATTTTTTGTTCATTTTTTGTTTCACTTACCGTATAACACGCACCCCAAGTTTAGGAGGGAATTTTAAGGAAAAAAACTTTTAGGAGGGAAATTCAAGGAAAAAAAACTTACATTTAAATGCAGCATGCAGCCTTGCCCAGTGTCCATCTGCAGCCTTGCCCAGTGTCCATCTGTCCATCTGCAGCCTTGCCCAGTGTCCATCTGTCCATCTGCAGCCTTGCCCAGTGTCCATCTGTCCATCTGCAGCCTTGCCCAGTGTCCATCTGTCCATCTTCAGCCTTGCCCAGTGTCCATCTGCAGCCTTGCCCAGTGCCTTTGCAGCTTGTCAATCTCTGCGTTTTTTAAATTTGGCGCCGATTTCTGTGGAGAGGAGCGAGCGGGGCCAAGTGTACTTCGGCTAGACTCGGCTCCTCTCGCAGTCCCGCCCATCTCCATAGACTGCGCCGCTGACATAGAGAAAGCCGAGTGTACTTCGGCTAGACTCGGCTCTGCTCACAGTCAGGGGCAGGACTACGAGAGGAGCCGAGACTAGCCGAAGTACACTCGGCTTTCTCTATGTCAGTGGCGCAGTCAAAGATGGGCGGGACTGCGAGAGGAGCTGAGTAAAGCCGAGTGTACTTCGGCTTCGGCTCCGCTCACTCCTCTCGCTCGTTTCAGCAGGGGAATTCGACGGAGTATCAGCGTATAACACGCACCCACGATTTTCCCCTGATTTTTAAGGGGAAAAAAGTGTGTGTTATACGGCGATAAATACGGTATATTCCAACTTTGTGATACATTTGGGATATCAGTTGGGATTCCTCAGTCACATTGTTTCAGTGATTTTTTACTGATATTAATCTTATTGGGTTGCGCTTGTTTTTATTTCTTTTTTCCACCCTATACTCATTCACATAGAGTGGGGGGCCGGGATCTGGGGGCCCCCTTATTAAAAGGGTCTCACAGATTCCAATCAGCCCCCAGCCCGCAGACCCCGACAACCAACGGCCAGGGGGGTTGTCATGAAGAGGCCCATGTCTTCATCAACATGGGGACAAGGTGCTTTGGGGTGGGGGGGCCGCAGGGCGCCCCCCGCCCCAAAGCACCCACCCCCATGTTGAGGGCATGCGGCCCGGTACGGTTCATGAGGGGGGGCGCTCGTTGGCCCCACCCCCCTTCCTGACTGGCCGGGCTGCGTGCTCGGATAAGGGTCTGGTATGGATTTTGGGGGGACCCCCACGCCATTTTTTCGGCGTAGGGGGTTCCCCTTGAAATCCATACCAGACCTAAGGGCTTGGTATGCTCTTGGAGGGGAACCCATGCCGGTTTTTTATTTAAAATTTGGCGTGGAGTTCCCCCTCATGATTCATACCAAACACAGGGGACAGCCTGTCCTGGAGGCGACTTCAAGTCGCTCCAAGTCGCGCTGTGGTTCACCCTCAAGTCGTGTCCAAGTTGCCTCGCAAAGTCGTGCTCAAAGTCGTGTTGCCCCTGTGTGAACCGGCTCTTAGAGTCTTATATTATGACTCAAACCTTGCCAATTGTTTAACATTAGGGATGAGCCGAACCCCCCTGTTCGGTTAGCGCCAGAACCTGCGAACAGACAGAATGTTCGCGTGAACTTTAGAACCCTATTAAATACAATGGACTCGAACATTCGAAATCAAAAGTGCTAATTATAAAGGCTAATATGCAAGTTATTGTCATAAAAAGTGTTTGGGGACCCGGGTCCTGCCCCAGGGGACATGTATCAATGCAAAAAAAAGTTTTAAAAACGGCTGTTTTTTCCGGAAGCAGTGATTTTAATAATGCTTAAAGTGAAACAATAAAAGTGAAATATTCCTTTAAATTTCGTACCTAGGGTGTGTGTATAGTATGCATGTGAACTGGCGCTTGTTTCCCGTGCTTAGAACTGTCCCTGCACAAAATTTCATTTCTGAAGGAAAAAAAGTCATTTAAAAATCACTCGCGGCTATAATAAATTGTCGGCTCCAGGCAATACATAGAAAAGTCATTGTTAAAAAAAAAAAAAAATGCGTGGGGGTTCCCCCAAATTCAATTACCAGGCCCTTCAGGTCTGGTATGGATATTAAGGGGAACACTGCCGCAAATTAAAAAAAAAATGCGTGCGGTTCCCCCCAAATATCCATACCAGGCCCTTCAGGTCTGGTATGGATTTTAAGGGGAACTCCACCCCAAATGAAAAAAAAATGGTGTGGAGTTCCCCCCAGAAATCCAGACCAGACCCTTTATCCAAGCACGCAACCTGGCAGGCCGCAGGAAAAGAGGGGGGGGGACGAGAGAGCGCCCCCCCTCCTGAACCATACCAGGCCACATGCCCTCAACATGGAGAGGATGTCCCCATGTTGATGGGGACAAGGGCCTCATCCCCACAACCCTTGCCCGGTGGTTGTGGGGGTCTGCGGGCAGGGGGCTTATTGGAATCTGGAAGACCCCTTTAGACTCCCATAGACTTTTCGAATTTGCCGCGAACACCCCAAATTGTTCGTGTTCTGCGAACAGGCAATGTTCGAGTCGAACATGAGTTCGACTCGAACTCGAAGCTCATCCCTATTTAACATGTATAACGTTTCAAACTTACAGTAGGTGTTTTGTTAAAGAAAAGTAAACCAGATCTCTAGTAAAAGTCCTTCTTCTGTGAATCAGATGCGTTCCCATAGAAGATAATGTGCCTGCAATCGCACCGCATTGCCTAGAAAATGGACACGTTTTTTGGGCAATGAGGAGTGCGATAGCAATGCACATATGTGAACCAGACTGATTGAAAGTAATAGATTATAAAATGTTCTGCGAATTGGATGCGGTGTAAACCGCAAACCAAATCGCATAGGTGTGAACCCAGCCTAAAGGTATGCTGAGAAGTGTTTTCTGTGAATCCATTTCCATTTGCTCCTATTCTTGTGTATAATTGACCTATAATTAGAAACAGTATTATACTTTGGCTTAATACTTTCAGTTTGTGTTAAAGCAAAGTGGTGATACTTGGGTAGAAAATCCCAGTTCCTGCCACTTTCTTCTGAATTCTGCTACATCCATATCTGGACCCCCTGTCTTTGTGGTTGTGACAATATTTCTGTTTTCATAAATAATTACTGGGATCTGGCTTTTTGGACATCATATGTATTTTGACACTTTTTAATGCTTATCTAATTAATTATGAGTTAAAGAAGGGTAAAAAATTGAACAGTAAATTAGTTGCCATGAGAGTTCAGTCAATGTCAATGGTGAATAAGGTGGTTTAACATCCCCATCCCCAATTCTATCCCCCACACTCAACATACTAAAAGGAAAACTGTCACCACCATGGATGTGATCAACGCTCCCAAACAGCAGGGGTGCAATCTCTATCTCTCTGTGTGCTGTCTGCTGTGATATTGTGATCAGATTTGTATGTAGCTGATACGTTGAATATATTTTGGGTCATTTATCTTTCACCCAGATTATGACTTTGTGGCAGTTGCGGGCTGGGGCAGGGGGCAGGCATGCATTTGCCCTCTGGGCTGCTCTGATAGGCTGTGCAAAGGCCGCTGTATCAGCAGCTAGGAACCGCACATGCACAGTTCTTGAGCTGGCCGAGTGCGGAAGCTCCATGAAGTACTGTGAGCCAGCGATGTCTTTGTCAGAGGGCTGAGCTGACAGTCTGTGTTACAGAGCACAGCACAGCCCCGCCCAGCCCCTCCCTCCTCCACAGAATGGCTGGCAGAAGCTGGACCTGCTCTGTTTCCCCGCCCACACTCCAGGCAGCCTGTGTGCTGTCTGAGAAGAAGATGTGTGGGCGGGAAAGTTCAATCTGAACAGTCAGCTCGAATGCAGTGAGTCTCCTGGAGGCTGGGACCATACAAGTAAGTGAACTTCTCCTCCCTCCCCCTCTCTGCAGCTAAAGATTTTTTTCCTAGCAGCCTGTGACACTACCTTGCCCTCCTAGATGTTATAATGTGGGCTCACAATGGCATGCTGCTGTTTGGCTTCAGTGCTGGTGTACTGGCAGTCTTCCTTCATGTTGCCCCTGGTCCCATAGAGGTTGCACATTTTTACTGCATGTTCTGAAAGTGCACAAAATGTCCTGCATGCTGCATCTTTGGTGCACTTTCAGAAAATGCAGCAAAAATGTTCAACCTAAAAGTCTGAGGGACTGCGGCTAAGAAAACCCGCCAGTACACCAGCACTGTAGCCAAACCGCAGCACACCAGTGTGAGCCCAAAGGCTTGTATTCACTTGCAGCAGGCACTGCCACTCCTCTGAAAAGTGATCTATGCTCAGGTCACTTTTCAGAGGTATTTGACAGGCAGTAAGTTGATATTACGGTACATTTCCTTCCTGCCTGTTTTAGACCCCTTTCACACTGGAGCGTTTTGCAGGCGCTATAGCGTTAAAAATAGCTCCTGCAAACCGTCCCTAAACAGCTGTTACATTCACTCCAGTGTGAAAGCCCGAGGGCTTTCACACTGGAGCATTGCGGCAGCAGGATGGTAAATAAAGTCCTGCTAGCAGCATCGGGAGCGGGGAAGGAGCGGTGTGTATACCGCTCCTGCCCATTGAAATCAATTCAGCAGCGCATTGCCGGCGGTTTTAACCCTTTCTTGGCCGCTAGCGGGGGTTAAAATCTCCCCGCTAGTGGCCAAAATGCGCCGCAAATCCACCCATAGCATCGGCTGTAAAAATAGTGGCGTTTTACTGCCGACGCTATGGGCGGCTCAGTGTGAAAAGGGTCTACCCCCTAAATTCCAATCCCTCCAGGTAATGGCACGGTTCACTTTGAACTCCATATTTCCATTACTCTCTGTAGGTATTAGATGTGATCTCACCTTATTTTTTGCACATCTAATACCTAAGGGTACTTTCACACTGGGGTGGTAGCGGTAAAGCGATGGTAGTTTTAGCGGCGCTTTACCGTTGGGTTAAAACCGCCCGTGCTGCATTCATTTCAATGGGCATGACGGTTTGGGAGTGGTGTATACAGCGATCCCAAACCGCCACAAAAATGCTGCTTGTAGGACTTTTCAGAATGTCCTGCAAGCGCACCACTCCAATGTGAAAGCATTCACTGGGGTGGCATGAGAGGCAGTTTACAGGCAGTATTTTTAGCGCTAAAACGCCTGTAAAGGGCCTTCAGTGTGAAAGAACCCTAAAGAGAGTTCTGGAAATAAGGTGGAGTTCAAAGTGAATTTCTACACCTAGGTGGAGCACCCCTTCCAGAAGATTTGAGGATATTATTAACCACTTCCATACCGGGTCATTGTAAAATGACGCCGGCAGGAACCCTCTCTCCCTCCGGGTGGACGTCATATGATGTCCTGGGTTTGAGGGGGGATATCTGAATGATGCCTGCAGCTAGAGGCATCATTCAGATATCCTTGTTTTCAGACGGCGATTCTGTGCACCATAAGAATGATCATAGCGGTTCCGCCGCTTGACCATTCTTATAGGTGGCGGGAGGGGACATCCCCCCCCTCCCGCCGCCATCCGGTGCTTCTCCGGGCTCTCCCGTGCCATCGGGGACCCGGAGAGAATCGTCCGGCGCCGGTGGTGGGTCACGTGACGAGCATAGAGATGACTGGTGACCAGATGGTCACCAGTCATCTCTATGACCGTCGGAGGCCCGGGCGCGATGTGATGACGTCACGTCCGGGTCCTCAGATGTAAACAAAGCCGCCATTGCGGCTAGTAAGTATGAGATCGGTGAAAGATTTTTCACGATCTCATGCTTTCCAGCCTGGAGGAGAGATGTGGGGTCTTATTGACCCCGCATCTCTCCATAAAGAGGACCTGTCACACACATTCCTATTACAAGGGATGTTTACATTCCTTGTAATAGGAATAAAAGTGATCAAAAAATAAAAAGTGTAAAAAAAAAATGAAAACATTTTTTAAAAAAAATTTAAAACGCCCCTGTCCCCAATAGCTCGCGCTCAGAAGCGAACGCACACGTAAGTCCCGCCCACATATGTAAACGCCGTTCAAACCACATATGTGAGGTATCGCCGCGTGCATTAGAGCACGTGCAACAATTCTAGCAGTAGACCTCCTCTGTAACTCTAACCTGGTAACCTGTAAAAATTGTCAAAGCGTCGCCTATGGAGATTTTTAAGTACTGAAGTTTGACACCATTCCATGAGCGTGCACAATTTTAAAGCGTGACATGTTAGGTATCTTTTTACTCGGCGTAACATAAGCTTTCATATTTTACAAAAAAATTGGGCTAACTTTACTGTTTTGTTATTTTTCAATTCATGAAACCATTTTTTTTCCAAAAAAAAGGCGTTTGAAAAATTATTGCGAAAATACCGTGCAAGATAAAAAGTTGCAACGACCGTCATTTTATTCCCTAGGGTGTCTGCTAAAAAAAACATATAATGTTTGGTTGTTCTGAGTAATTTTCTAGCAAAAGAATGATGATTTGTACATGTAGGAGAGAAGTTCCAGAATAGGCCCGGTATGGAAGTGGTATAAAAAGCCCTGTATTGAAAGGGTTAAACCCAGAGACTGGTGAACTTAGGCCACCATAGACAGATTGAAATTCTGCGGGTTCAGCAGAATCTTCAATCTATCTATGTGCAGACTGGTTGTACAGCATTCAATCTATCAACTGACTTCAGTACAACCAGCATGTCTCTTTTTTTTTTTGGCGATCGCTGCTGACTGCTATAGCTGCCAGCAGGGATCACTGTATTCTGATGACTTGAAAACTTTCATCTAAGAGCACACACCGACACACGGCTCTTATGGAAGCTTGGTAAATCAAATGCCAGGCTTCCCTAGCATTACACCTGTGGGGCTGTGGCCAATCCTGGACACAAGCTAGCACAGACTCCTGGAAACACAGGAGGGTGGCCATTAAGAGGAGAGCTGGTAAATGACATTACTTACCTCATATCCCTGCCACTCCTAAACCTGGTCCACTGCAGGCCCACAATGCCCTTAAACTGGCCAGGGCACCAGCGTGCGCCTGCATGTGCTTTTCTCACTACCTGCAATTGACACAGGAGGAGCCTGCAGCCTGGGGAATCTGGTGGTCATGTCAGGGAGACAGCAGGACTTGCGTGTTTAGCCTGCTGCGCTTACTGTGAACCAGAAGTGTCCGGAAATACAAACGTGACCGGGATGCGCCTTGACGTACGTTTCATCGTTGTGACTTCGTCAGGTCAGTCCTTTTTGTGTGGGGCCAGATAGGATTAAGCATTCGAATGGGGGTGGCTTTGAAAATTGAAGCATTGGGGTGATGGTAAGTGCGTAGTGCCGGATTTGCAGGTAGCCAATGAAGGCACTAAGGGGGAGGTCATGCTTAGTTCTGAGTACGTCAAAGGGTAGTAGAACCCTAGACTACGGATTCACCAAGTGTCCATAATGAAAGAGATTCCTCTGCAACCATGGAGATATTTTCTGGAAGGTTAAGCTGTCTGGTTTTTTAGGGTTGTAGAGGAAAGCCGTGAATAAGGAGGCCTTAGATTGTAGGAGTTTTGCGGTTTAGTTGTTACCAAATGGTTCTTAGCAAGTTCATAGTGTGTAGTAGGGAGGTGGAGGGGACATCGGCATTGGAGTTCCACAATAGGTTGTTTGGGTGGATGGGAGCCAGCCATAATTTGTTTATTTGGGTCCACGGATTATAGGCTTTGACAGCCCTTTAATTTCAATGGACTGCAAAATGTTCCAGAAGGCAAAGTAAGTAGTGCAAGCACCGCACCAAACCACATGGCATTGAGGTACAATGCGGTTTGGTGGTGTGTGGCAAACAGGCTGCATTTGCCAGATTCTTTTTGGTTGCCATTTACAATTAATTAGCCCCTGTGCATCTTGCAAGGATAGCACATTCATGTGTGGTGCGGGAAATGCATGTGGAACATGCCTTTCCCTTACCATGTTCTGATGTGAATGGGTCCTACGTACACAAGCCTCACAAGTGTTTTAATTTTACTTTAGTAAAATATCAGAATCAGTTTTGTTTTCTTCTGTGCAGATTAATATTTGTTTAGTCCTTCTCTAGTCTGAGAAAAACCTTGTATTCTTTAACTTCTTCTATTGGATCATTCAAAAGCATGAACTATTGGGTGAGTGAGTATATACATTTATTCATTTGAGGTATTTGTTCTGTATTTTTCCACTGAGGACCTTTTTTTATCTGCAATAAATATCCCATGTTCAGACTGGGATTGCTTGCAGAAATCTATTTAGTGTTAAATAGTGCTTCCTAGAATGCTGCTTGGAGTTAAATATTAAGACTGAGGAGAAATATCTTACTGCCCTTTAGCCGGTTCTAAAAATATTCAGTAGTTTCTAAAATAAGTTGAAAAAAACATGCTGTCACTTTGTAAATTCCACCTGAATCTGTAATGAGATGATATATACTAGTTTACATAGAAATTACAGATCCTGGTGATAAACATAATTCCCATAAATATGTAATCAGGTAATTCTTCCTCGTTTGCATATACACCGGCAGCAATTTATTTATTTATTTGGAAAACATTGATATTGTAGTGCTACAAGGTGCAGGTGGGGGTCATGTATGAGAACAAAGACCCCACTAAATATTTGTCCATAAGCCTGTGAACATGGTGTATGTACCTTGTTCATAGATCCTGAAGAAATGTGGGAACGCATCTTATTCTGTAGAATTCTTTACTAAATAAATGTACAAAATTACACACATGCATATGTAGCGCCCTTTTGTATGTGTTTTCGACCCCTCGCAGGGAGGGGAGAGGCACACCGCACCACAAGCCCGTACCCTCCTGAGTAAGGAGGTTGAGCGGTGTTACTTTTCGGGCCAGCCTGCGGCTGGAGTTGAATCCTCCCGAGGATGATTCTCACCTCTACTTTAGATAGATGCAAGTCCTTATGTTTCCCCAGGAATATAACTGTCCACACCAACTGAAAGTCCAACTTCTATATTTACGGATAATAAATATGCCTCTTTGAAAGCAGACAGGTTGGGACAAGACACAGGACAGCTTAGGTGGGAGGAGGTCCAGGCACAAACTTGAATCATATTCTTTTACTGTTTAGATTTCACAAACAGTTATGGCGCACGATCTCTGCCACAGACCGTGAGGTTGGTCCCTGCCACAGACCAGGTGAATAGCAAGTCACTGCCACTGACTTGGTGAACGGGTCACTGCCACTGACCGAGTGAATAGGGCCTTGCCCTATGAAGTCACTGCCACTGACTTAAAGCGAGTAGGGTCACTGCCACTGACCTGGTGAACTTCCTTCTTAAAGTATTGGCCCATGTCAAGGAGAAAACCATCCCTCCAGAGAGTTACCAGAGGCCCTCACCGTCACCACGACTCTGCGCTGGGTCTTCGGAAAGGGTTACCTCCCTGGCCTCCTCATCTCAGACACGGATCCCCTCGCAAGGCGGCTACCTGGGAGCTCTCGATCTCTAGCGGACCCCAGCCGAAGGTTGCTGGGCCCTGGGCCTTCAAATAGTACCTCACCCCAGACTGAAGGTGTCTGAGATGGAACAGGAACTTGGCCTCCGGGCCTAGGGCACCCGGAGATCACTACCCACACACCCAGGCCGAAGGTGCCTGGGCGTGCACAACGACGAACCGCCCCATATGGAAGATGGCTGCCCCTTTTTATACCCTCTCCCGACAGGCACAGCAGGTTCCCCGCCCCACCGTACTGCTGCCGAAAGGGGACCAGAAAAGTTGCAACCCTGTATTGCGGTTCAACCCGGACCCAGGGCGACAGCGCCACCTGTAGGTCTCAGGGAACTACACACCAATACCAACTCCCATGGTACACAAATGGTCCCTTAACCCTAACAATAGTGTGTCTGAGCCCAACTACCACTCAGACACTCCCCTAAATTGTGCACCCCGCTACACATAGTATAACACTACATACACTAACAAGCTGTAGAAGATTGTTTAACCACTTAAGGACCAGAAGATTTGCTCTGTTTTTGACGTTTCATTTAGATGTCGTACTTATCTCTTTAAATGTATCTGAACTATTAAGGTTTCACTTCGATTGGAGGCCATACCATGAAACTCAATGGTTATGATTTGTAACACCTACTCCTGAATTTTGTCACGCTCAGTACATGTTAAAATGCTATGCTATTTTCAGAATTGTACAATTGATGCTTTTGTGAACTTTACAATAAAAATGTTAATGTTAAAAAAAAAAGGACTGGAAGATTTATCCCCTTAATGACCAGGCCATTTTTTGCGATGCGGCACTGCGCCGCTTTGACTGACATTTGCACGATTGTGCGACGTTGTACCCAAACAAACTTGATGTCCCTTTTCCCCACAATAGAGATTTATTTTGGTGGTAATTGATCACCTCTGCGTTTTTTTTTTTTTTTTTTTGCGCTATAAACAAAAATAGACTGACAATTTCAAAATAAAAAAAAAATGAAAAAAAAAAAACGAATTTCTTCATCAGTTTAGGCCAATGTGTATTCTTCTACATATTTTTGGTAAAAAAATTGAAATAAGCGGATATTGATTGGTTTGCACAGAAGTTATAGCTTTTACAAAATAGGGGATAGATTTATGGATTTTTTTTTTTACTAGTGCAGCGCTTACCCCCATTTAAGGGACCGGCTTGTTTTGTTTTGGGTCATGCAAACTACCTCCAAGGCTTCCGTTGTCAGGGTATAGATAGTCTCTAGAAAAAGTCAATGTCCACACAAATGTAAAACCTAAACTTGAAGGCTTTATTTTCCTCTTTTTACTGTGGGAACTTGTAGAGAAAGTAGGAAACGAGAGAAGTATAGGGGAAGGTTCAGGCATGCAACACTAAAGGCACAACGTCGCCACTCAAGCCTGAGTGGGTATTGCTCACCCAGATAGTCCTGTTCACTGGTCCTAGCAGCCGGGATGAAGCACGGATCAACTTTATCTGAGAATTTAGGGATGCGATCAGGAATCCTCTACCACAGGACTATCAAAGTCCCGAACCTCCCAGCCAAGCAATAGAGAGAACCTTTATGCCAGATCGGCGTATTGCAGGGCTTGTAGTAATGGATGCCTCCTTAGGTGAGTCTCCAGGCCTCCTCCCGAGACAGCAGTACCGTCGCCAGTCTCCTCTGGGGCAGATCCTCCCCTGGCCTCCTTTCCTAAGAGTGGGCTTCCCACAGGTGGGCAGCTTGGAATCCTTTCCAAAGGCATAGGCCCCAGCCAGCAGAGCTGGGCCTACCAGGCAGTGATGCAGCCTCGGGCTGAAGGTGCCCAGGGCTGGAACACACGTACGCACCCCGAGCCATGCAGGCCACGAGGCGCGCACACAGGACCCCCAATTAATGGCGTCTGCCCCTTATGTACCCTCTCCCAGCATGCACAGTGGGTTAACCACGCCCACTGCACGGCTGCCGAGATAGGACACCCAATGTGCTGTGATACCCCTGTATTTCAACCTGGGCCGGTGGTGGCAGTGCCACCTACAGATGAACAGGGAACACAACTGCCAGGCAGTATCACACCCAGAGCAGAAGCAAAATAACACAATTATCAAGGTCTCAGCCCAACTACTGGCTCAGACTACCCCTAACTTTACACATAGCGTCCCAACCATTTGGGAAGGGTGCTACACTAGTAATGGTGGTGATCAGCGATTTTTAGCGGGACTGTGACATTGCAGGGATTGTGACATTGACACTTTTTTGGGACCATTGATATTTATACAGCGATTAGTGCTATAAAAAATGCACTGATTACTGTATAAATGTCACTGGCAGGGAAGGGGTTAACACGAAGGGGACGATCAAGGGGTTAAAAGTTCCCTAGGGATGTGTTTCTAACTGTGGGGAGATGGGACTGACTGGGAGTACAGAGAGATCGCTGTTCCTAATCACTAGGAACAGACGATCACTCTGAACTCCCCTTTCAGAACGGGGATCTGTTTGTTTACATTGAGAGATCCCAGTTCTGGCTCTCTGTGGAGCGATCGCAGGTGGCCAGCGGACATCGCGGCCGCCGTCCATGCGCATCGGCTCCCCCACCACGCTGCGGGCACTGTAGCTGTTAAAGGGGCCGCTGTATAATGACGTGGCTGGTCGGCAAGTGGTTAAGATGATGCAAAATAGCTATGAACATAATAATATGCCGTATAAGCCTGTCCTGTCTAAATGCGCCTGCAAATTGTTATTTGGATATCGTAGATTTATAGGTGGTTGTGGTCTTTGTCATCATCCAGAAGAACTGGTGAAAGCCATACTCTTGAGTGTTTGCCTTCTACAGTATAATGTAATGCCAATATCGAACTAGTAATCATTGCTATTTGTCCGTTAGTTTAACTCAGAGTCAGTTTTCTGTGATATTCCAGTATTTATACAACTCTTATAAAAAAAAAAAAAAGAACATAAATTCCTCTGTGATGAAACGTTAATTCCTTTCCCCATCCTTAGGCTGGTCATAAACAGGCCAATAAAGCAAGCAGTGCTTTCCAATTTCAAACATCCATTGCAATTGTGGGGGAGTTTCTGATGCCCTTGAGGGAAATAATGAGTGTCTGAGACAGTTAAAGGTGCTTGTTATGACAAGGGAGAATCTCCAAACTGCTGGAAAATCTCCTTTTGGGCAAGATTGATACTTCAGTATTCTGTTTACTGATAGGTTTTCATCCACTAAAGAATGGCGGTGTACTCCTTGGAAGAGGTAAACCCATGATATCATTAGGTAAGTGTGGATCTGGTTCACCTCCTAGGTTGTTGTCTCCAGGACTGCTGGTAGAAATCATGGGGCCCTGTACAGCCTACCTGACAGGGCCCTCCGACCCTGCCACCGACCCCAGCCTTGAAAAAAAATTGCCTTCAAATGATTTTTGTCTTTCTGCAGCCTGTTATAAATTTGATTAGACTTGGATCTGAACATGCCTTAGCCCGTCCCTGCTAATGAGAATGCTGCAGCTGACTTTAGGCCCGGTTCACACTGGTGGGTTGCAAGAACCCTGCAAATCCACTGCGGGTTCCCGCATCGCACCCGACTCGCACGGCAGTTCACACTGCCATATGCAAACTTCTGGGAGTGTCATTATATGTTAACGACACCCCCATTTCAGCTCGCGTATCGCACTGCGAACTGACAGTTCGGACAGGAATCGGATCGCATATGTGTGAACACCCATGCGATCTGATTCTGGTCCGAACAGAAAAAAGGGTCCTTTGCGTGTTTGGACTGAATGCGGTGCGATATCAGCCATACTATATGTATGGCTGAAATCGCATCGCACAGACATCGCATGTGATGTGAACAGCAGTGCGCTGCGAATCACATGCGATGTCTGGCCTATTCACACCTATGCATTTTTAGTGCTTTTTGCATTTTGCAGATTTGCACTACAGAACGTGTTCCATAGGAAACCATGTTAAATGGATTGTAGTGCAAATCTGCAAAATGCAAAAAGCACTAAAAATGCATAGGTGAGTATCCAGCCTTGGCAATAAGGTACATCTAATATGCGTTTAAATCAGCTGAAGCATGCACTCCAATAATTATTTGAGGCTCGATTCACACCTATGCATGTTGCTTTTGAGCGTTTTTGCCTTGCTTTTTGCTGTGCTTGCCGTGTTTTTCAACATGCGTTTTTACCGCGTTTTTACGGCGATTTGCGTTTTGCGTTTTTTTTATTTTTTATATTACTTTATTTTTATACATTAATTTTTATTTTTTTACATTTCCTTTAAAAAAATAAAAAGATAAAAACGCAAATCGCGGCAAAATCGCGGTAAAAACGCAGCAAAAACGCAGTACTTGCGTTTTTGATGCGGGTCCATTGACTTCTATTACATGCAAAGCGCTGCTTTTTGCAGGAAAAAAAGTCCCCGACCCGTTCCAAAAACGCAGAGGCACAAAAATGCATTGATGTGAACATGTTCCATAGGAACCCATGTTAAAAAATTTCCATGCATTTCAGCAAAATGCAAAATGCACCAAAAAACGCATTAGTGTGAATGGAGCCTAAGGCCTGGTTCACACTGATGCAGGTTGCAGTTTCCATATTGCAGTTGCATTTTGCATTTTTCAATACACGCTTTTGATCCATTGAAGTCTATGGAATCAAAAAACTGAAAAAAGTCCCTGGCCCTTTCAATAAAATGCACAGATTTGAACTACATCCAAAGGAAATCATGGTAAATGGACTGTAGTGTGTTTCAGCAAAACTGAAAATGCACTAAAAAATGCATAGGTTTGAACCAGGCCTAAAATCTTTTTGAACCAATTCATACTAGCGTTATTCTTTAAAAAAAAATCTGCATTTAGATTGCTCTTCAGAGAGCAGTTGGCTGGTGGTTGTATCGCCTCCTCACCACCTGTTTTAAACACTTAAAAAATCCTGATTGCAGTTGCATAGTTGCCAACAGTCCCAAATTTCCCGGGACAATCCCGAATTTGGGACCCTCGTCCCTAATTAAGCTTGTCCCGATTATTTTCCCGGGATTTTACTTCTGTCCCGGGAAAATCGGGAATGTTTTAGGGAAAGAACAGCCGACGGGCTACAAAAAAATGGCCGCCGTCGCTTCTGCCAGTACATTTCTCCTTGTGTTCAGTGGAGAGAGGATGGGCATCCAATCAGCTTTTCTCTTCAGTGTACAAGTATTCTCTTGTACACTGAAGCCTAGAGGCCCCTCCTCTCTGCACTTAACACACGTGGAAGCCAGGAACTGTGTAGCTGCCGCTGCACATGATGGCAGCCCGGGGAGTCAGAGGTCAGCTCTGTATAGGAGTTAACAAACAGTGTGCATGTGCTCGGTTAGGCTCGATTCACACTAATGCATGTTGCTTTTGAGCGTTTTTGCCTTGCTTTTTGCGGTGCTTGCCGCGTTTTTCAACATGCGTTTTTACCGCGTTTTTACCGCGATTTGCGTTTTGCGTTTTTTCTTTTTTTTGTATTCATTTTTATACAGTAATTTTTATTTTTATACATTTCCATAAAAAAAATAAAAAAATAACGCAAATCGCGGCAAAATCCCGGTAAAAACGCGGTAAAAACGCATCAAAAACTTGGTACTTGCGTTTTTGATGCAGGTCCATTGACTTCTATTACATGCAAAACGCTGCTTTTTGCAGGAAAAAAAGTCCCCGACCCTTTCCAAAAACGCAGAGGTACAAAAATGCATTGATGTGAACATGTTCCATAGGAACCCATGTTAAAAAATTTCCATGCATTTCAGCAAAATGCAAAATGAACCAAAAAACGCATTAGTGTGAATGGAGCCTGAGCCCTGGTTCACACATTAATGCTACTTTGAAATCGCGCTACTGCACTTGAAGTAGCACGATTTCAAAGTAGCAAGGTCAGCACGATTTCAGGTGCTACTTGATAGACATTTGTGTGGCTTCATACACAGATGTCTATTGAAGTCGCACCTGAAAACGGCAAAAGTAGTGCAGGAACTACTTTTGCAAATCATTGTGTCACCGCAAAATCGGTGTCGCACCGATTGAAACAATGTCATTGCCGCCAATAGACTGCGACTTGTCATGCGATTTGATCTCTCAAATCGCATGACAAATCACTCCAATGTGAACCTAGGCTTATAGAGAGGAGGTGTATGAGATCAGCTCATCGTATTACACCTGACTGTCATCACACTGCTACTCCCCGAGGAGGACACCAACCCCAGGGGAGGGAGAGAGAGAGAGAGCTCTGCTCAACAGCTCTGCTCAACAGTGAGTGTGTGTGCTGCCAGCTCCAGGGATAATGAGCACCAAGCATAGCATTTCCACCCCTACCTACACAACACAGGGCAACCTGCCATCAGGCATGCTGGGACATGTAGTGCCACAGCTGATCCTCACTCACACACCTTATTACCTGCTGCTGAGACATGTACTGCCACATCTGATCTTCAATTATATTCATTTTCTTTGTTTTTGGACCATGTACCACCCCAACCTGCCTTGTGCCACCCCAGCCTGCCCTGTGCCACCGCAGCCTGCCTTGTGCCAACCCAACCTGCCCTGTGCCACCCCAACCTGCCCTGTACCACCACAGCCAGCCCTGTGCCACCCCAACCTGCCTTGTGCCACCCAACCTGCCCTATACCACCCAGCCTGCCCTGTATTACCCCAACCAGCCCTATACCACAAAACCTGCCCTGTACCACCCCATCCTGCCCTATACCACCCAGTCTGCCCTATGCCAACCCAACCTGCCCTATACCACTCCAAACTTCCCTGTGCCCCCCTAACTTGCCCTGTGCCACCCCAACCTGCCCTATACCACCCCAGCCTGCCCTGTGCCACCCCAACCTGCCATATACCACCTAACCTGCCCTATACCACCCCAACCTGCCCTGTGCCACCCTAACTTGCCCTGTGCCACCCCAACCTGCCCTATACCACCCTAACTTGCCCTATACTACCTAACCTGCTCTGTGCCACCCTAACTTGCCCTGTACCACCCCAGCCTTCCCTGTACCACCCTAATCTGCCCTATATCACCCCAACCTGCCCTATACCACCCCAGCCTGCCCTATACCACCACAGCCTGCGCTTTGCCACCCAAGCCTTCCCTGTGCCACTTCAACCTGCCCTGTGCCACCCTAACTTGCCCTATACCACCGCAACCTGCCCTATACCACCCCAATACCGCCTTAACCTGCCCTGTACCACCCTAACCTGTCATATACCACCTCAACCTGCCTCTATACCACCCTATTTTACCTTAATCTGCCACTATACCACCCTATACTATCATTTACAGGGGCTGATGGGGTGCGCTCTGTGACCGTGCGCTACCTGAATGGAGCTGGGCAGCCTAGACAGGGGGGGTGACACCATGTTTTACCGCACCAGGTGACACCAACCCTAGTGATGCCACTGCCGTACACAAGAGAGTGGAGAGTTTGTAAGGACAGACTCTGCTGGGGGCACCTGATGTAAGGACGGACTCTGCTGGGGACACCTTATGTAAGGACGGACTCTGCTGGGGGCACCTGATGTAAGGACGGACTCTGCTGGGGGCACCTGATGTAAGGACGGACTCTGCTGGGGCACCTGATGTAAGGACGGTCTCTGCTGGGGGCACCTGATGTAAGGACGGACTCTGCTGGGGCACCTGATGTAAGGACGGTCTCTGCTGGGGGCACCTGATGTAAGGACGGACTCTGCTGGGGGCACCTGATTTATTTTATTTTTTTACCAAAAATATGTAGAAGAATACATATCGGCCTAAACTGAGAATTTTTTTTTTTTTTAAATTGGGATATTTATTATAGCAAAAAGTAAAAAATATTGAGTTTTTTTTTCAAAATTGTCAGTAATTTTTTTGTTTATAGCGCAAAAAATAAAAACCGCAGAGATGATCAAATACCACCAAAAGAAACTCTATTTGTGGGAAAAAAAGGACGCCATTTTGTTTGGGGGCCATGTCGCACGACCGCGCAATTGTCATTCAAAGCGTGACAGTGCTGAAAGCTGAAAATTGGCCTGAGCAGCAAGGGGGTTTAAGTGCCCAGTAAACAAGTGGTTAAACAAAGCCACTCCACTCAGCAGGGGTTTACGTGAGTGCATTCCCTGCTGAATTGGAGCTGAATAGGGAAGAGGTCAGTGTTTTGACATCTGTGCTCGTTCAGTTTGTGTCCACATACACCACACAGCGGACAGGGGTGCACTTATAATGGCTCTATGGGTAGCCGGATGTAAACAGTCCATTTACATCAAGCTACCTGTGATCTGTCATGTTTAGGTCTGCAAAATAGAAAAGGACACAGTAACATCTCATGCTTATGATCATCATTATGATGATCACAGCAGTTTTACATGGCTGTTGGGTGCTGACTTTGTTATGGTTGTTCTGTTTACAGTCTGTAACACACAGTATAACCATAGGGTAACAAAGTCAGCACCCAACAGCCATGTGAAGCTGTGACAGAGTCATACACCACCTGCTGTGCTGTGATCATCATAATGATGATGATCATAAGTAGTGATGAGCCGAACACCCCCGGGTTCGGTTCGCACCAGAACCCGCGAACGAACCGAAAGTTCGCTCGAACTTTAGAACCCTATTAAATACAATGGATGCGAACGTTCGAAATCTAAAATGCTAATTATAACGACTATTATGCATGTTATTGTCCTAAAAAGGGTTTGGGAACCCGGGTTCTGCACCAGGAGACATGTATCAATGCAAAAAGAAGTTTTAAAAACTGCCGTTTTTCTGGAGCAGTCATTTTAATGATGCATAAAGTGAAAAAAAAAGTCAAATATTCCTTTAAATATCGTACCTGGGGGGTGTCTAAAGTATGCCTGTGAAGTGCCACGTGTTTCCCGTGTTTAGAACTGTCCCTTCACAAAATTACATTTCTAAAGGAAAAAAAGCCATTTAAAACTGCTTGCGGCTTTAATGTAATGTCTGGTCCCGGTAAGATGGATGAAAATCTTTAAGAAAAATGGCATAGCTACCCCATCACACACCCCCCCCCCCCCCCCCACCCCAGCCCATTACCAGCCCCTTTGGGTCTTGTATGGATATTAAGGGGAACCCCGCACACAAAATAAAAAAGGCCCTATATACTCTGAACAGCCGTATACAGGCGGTGCATACAAGACAGGGACTGTAGGTTTGTTCTTATGTAGAATCTGTTTGTAATTTTGAACAGGTACATTGTTTAAGTGTAGCTCCAGCCAAAAAATCTATTCTTAAGCTTTTTGGAAAACATAGGGAAGGGTTATCACCCCTGTAACATTTGTTTTGCTGTCTGTGCAGTGTGCACCTGTTCAGAACAGTTCACCTCACTTTCCGTCCTAATGACAAATGTTTTTTGAAAATTTGGGGTTTTTATTGAAACAAGAATTGGTGATAAAGCATCAGTGGAGAGGAGACACTTTTTTTTCCCATATTAACTCTTACAGGAGAGAATTTGCCTTCCTAGGGGTAGATTTCCTCTCACTTCCTGTTGTATCCTTCCGTTTGCAAGGAGGAGTCGTTTGTAAGTTGGATGTTTGAAAGTAGGGGCCTGCCGTATATACTCAGCTGAAATTTGCCCCTTACATGTTGGTGTTGCCACAACACTGTGAGCCCTCACAGTTACTCTTGGTGGGCGCATGAATGGGCCCTGCTGTGAATTATTAGATCAAGAATTGTAATTGCATGCCCCTGTTGAACAGGGGCTGAAAAATTGGGCCTTTGGTGGTGGTGGTGTTGACACAACACTGTAAGGCCTCACAGTTAGTCTTGGTGGGCGCAGGAATGGGCCCTGCTGTGAATTATTAGATCAAGAATTGTAATTACATGCCCCTGTTAAACAGGGGCATAAAAATTGGGCCTTAGGCACTGGTGCCACAACACTGCAACCCCTCACAGATACTGTACTTGGAGCACAGCAATGAGCCCTGTTGCAAAGTATTGCATCAAAAATTGTAATTACACGCCCCTGTTAAACAGGGGCTGAAAAATTGGGCCTTAGACACTGGTGGCGGCACCCATAAACAAAAATGATCTTCCAAGCTATCATCATCAATCGTATCATTGAGGACTCGGAGGAGGAGGATAGCCAGTCAACATAACAGCACAGGCACTCAGCATCAGCATCAGTCTTGAAGGGATGTGACATGTTAAAATCAATTAGTCTGTTATATCAGCATCAGGTGTGTGGTAGCTGGTGGTGATCCAAGACTGGTTCATCTTGATGAAAGTCAGTC
The DNA here is from genome assembly GCA_029206835.1 of Rana muscosa. Lineage (NCBI taxonomy): Eukaryota > Metazoa > Chordata > Amphibia > Anura > Ranidae > Rana > Rana muscosa. Next base: position 607,782,660 of record CM055118.1, read on the forward strand.
GATCAACCGAGTCGGTGGACAGGCGCACCCTGTGATCCGTGACAAATCCTCCAGCAGCACTGAATGTGCGTTCTGAAAGAACGCTGGATGCAGGACAGGCCAGTAGCTCAATTGCATACTGTGCAAGCTCTGGCCAGTGATCCATCCTCAAGACCCAGTAAGCCAGAGGATTTTCGGTGGGGAAGGTGTCCAAGTCTGACTTTGCCCCTAGGTATTCCTGCACCATGTATATCAGACGCTGGCGATGGTTGCTGGAACCGATCATACCTTGAGGCTGTGGACTAAAGAATTGTCTGAATGCATCGGTCAGACGGCCACCTTCCCCACCGCTCCTTCTTTGACTGACCGAAGCCTCAGCAACTCGTTGTCCAGGACCAGGAGTTTGTAACCTCCCAGTCTCTGGGAACGCGTTGCACAGACCTTTCTGCAAGGCCTCCCGGAGTTGTCTCATCCTCTGCTCCCTCTGCGACGGTAAGATAAGGTCCGCAACCTTACCCTTGTACCGTGGATCAAGGAGAGTGGCCAGCCAGTAATGGTCCCTCTCCTTGATCCGAAGAATACGAGGATCCTTCCGCAGACTTTGCAGGATCAAGGAGGCCATGCAGCGTAGGTTAGCTGAGGCATTCGGTCCGGAGTCCTCTGGGTCACTAAGGATGACATGATCCACAGCCACCTCCTCCCAGCCACGTACAAGTCCACGGGTTTCTTGGGACTGTAAATCATCCCTAAAAGACTGCTGCTGATGATGCTGAGTGCCAGGCTCCACCTCCATGCTGACACAATCCTCCTCCTCCTCCTCTTCCTGTGCGATGGGTGGGACAGAAGGAACACTGTCTGGGTAAAGGGGGTCTTGAGAGGCAAGGAAGTCCTCCTCTTCCTGCCTCTGTTCTGCCTCAAGTGCCCTATCCATTATTCCACGCAGCGTATGTTCCAACAGGTGGACAAGAGGTACAGTGTCACTGATGCATGCACTGTTACTGCTCACCATCCTCGTGGCCTCCTCAAATGGTGCCAGGACAGTGCATGCATCCCTGATCATGCCCCACTGGCGTGGTGAAAAAAAACCGAGCTCCCCTGACCCTGTCCTGGTGCCGTAGTCGCACAGGTACTCATTGATGGCCCTCTGCTGCGTGTGCAGCCGCTGCAGCATGGCCAACGTTGAGTTCCACCTGGTGGGCATGTCACATATAAGGCGGTTCTTGGGCAGGTTCAACTCCTTTTGCAGCTCAGCCAGACGAGCACTGGCATTATAAGATCTGCGGAAATGCACACAGACTTTCCTGGCCTGCCTCAGGACATCCTGTAAGCCCGGGTACCTGCCCAAGAACCGCTGCACCACCAGGTTAAGGACGTGAGCCACACAGGGCACATGGGTCAGTTGTCCCTGTCGGAGAGTGGAGAGGAGGTTGGTGCCATTGTCGCAAACTACCATTCCTGGCTTAAGTTGGCGTGGCGTCAACCACCTCTCGGCCTGCCCCTGCAGAGCAGACAGAACCTCTGCCCCAGTGTGGCTCCTGTCCCCCAAACACACCAGCGCAAGCACAGCATGGCATCTTTTTGCCTGCGTACTTGCGTAGCCCCTTGAACGTCTACGGAGCACCGCTGGTTCCGAGGACAAAGCACAGGAAGAGGCCACGGAGGAAGAAGAAGAGGAGGGGGTGGAGGACAGAGGTGTGTCACAACCAGTAGTAGCATTTTGGAGGCGTGGCGGTGGAACAACCTCCAACACTACTGCACCTTGTCCTGCATCCTTCCCAGCTGCCAAAAGAGTGACCCAATGGGCCGTGAAAGAAAGGTAACGTCCCTGTCCATGCCTGCTGGACCATGAGTCAGCGGTAATATGCACCTTACCGCTGACCGCCCTGTCCAGCGAGGCCAAGACATTGCCTTCCACATGCCGGTAGAGAGCCGGAATCGCCTTCCGTGAGAAAAAGTGGCGTTTGGGAACCTGCCACTGAGGAACCGCACATTGCACAAACTCACGGAAGGGGGCCGAGTCTACCAACTGAAAAGGCAACAGTTGAAGCGCTAGCAATTTAGCCAAGCTAGCATTCAACCGCTGGGCATGTGGATGGCTGGGAGTGAACTTCTTTCGACGGTCCAGCAGCTGGGGCAGGGAAATTTGCCTGATAGAATCGGACGTCGGTGTACTGCTAGCAGAGTGCCCACAATTACTTGGCTGTGACACACCTAATTCTACACCTTCATTCCTCTCAGAGCAGGTTTCAGAGAGGACTGAAGGTATAGTGGGGTTGGAGATCCCAGCTGATGCGGTGCAAGAACAGGTCAGCTTTGTTCTTTGGTGTGGGTCTTTAAGGTAGGCTTGCCAACGAGCTGCATGGCAGGTCAACATATGTCTGGTCAAGCATGTGGTGCCCAAGCGGGTGATGTTTTGGCCACGCGATATACGCTTGAGACATATGTTGCAAACAGCAGCTGTGCGATCTGATGCACTCGACTCAAAAAAGGCCCACACCAAAGAACTTTTTGAATAACGGGCAGAGGCAGCGCCCTGCACAGGCGGAGCTCTGCGGTGTGATTCCGTCGGTGTGCTGCCCTTACGCTGGCCCCCCGAGGGCATCCTGCCTCGTTGGAGATGTGCCTCCTCCTCATCCTCCTCCTCCTCCTCCTCCTCGCTCCTATTAGGCACCCACGTGGAGTCAGTGACCTCATCATCCCCTCCCTCCTCATCACTGGAGCCAATCTGGCAGTATGCTGCAGCTGCTGGAACATGACTGCCAGATTGGTGTCCTTCTTGAGCATCCCCTCTCTCTGCTCTCACGCTACTGCCTTCCTCTAGCTGGGTATCATCATCAGACCCTTCGAAACGCTGGGCATCCTCCTGGAGCATGTACCCAACACTGTGCTCAAACAGTTCGGGGGACTCCTCAGGAGGACATGGTTGGTCTAGGGAAGGAGTGACTGATGATGACATTGATACCAGGGAAGAGGACGCTTTGGCAGCTGCTTTGCCAGTACCCTGAGCCTGGGTGAGAGAGGATGAGGAGGATGAGGAGGGCTTGGTCATCCACTCTACCAAGTCTTCGGCATGATGCGGCTCAACACGTCCAGCTGCCGAAAAGGACAAGCGTGTCCCATGGCCACGTGCTGATGGCGATGCACCGCGTCCACGACCAGCACTGTTGTCTCTAGACACAGAGCCTGCTTGCCCTCTTTTATTGGCTCCTGACTGTCTGCCTCTCCTTGTTTGCCTTCCAGACATTCTAATGGCCTGCAGGGAAATGGGAAAAGCAGCAATACAGGCTAAGTTCAGGTGTAATATGGTCAGGAGGCACACTCCGCCCGCTGTAAGTGCCGCAAAATCCTGTTGGTGTAACACACCAGGAAAAAGCAGCAATACAGGCTAAGTTAAGGTGTAATATGGTCAGGAGGCACACTCCGCCCGCTGTAAGTGCCGCAAAATCCTGTTGGTGTAACACACCAGGAAAAAGAAGCAATACAGGCTAAGTTAAGGTGTAATATGGTCAGGAGGCACACTCCGCCCGCTGTAAGTGCCGCAAAATCCTGTTGGTGTAACACACCAGGAAAAAGCAGCAATACGGGCTAACTTCAGGTGTATAATGTGCAGGAGGCTTAGCAACAATGACACTGACACTGTCCCCTGCCTATCCTTCTCTCTCCCTGCACACAAGGTTTAGCAAAGAATATGACACTGACACTGTCCCCTGCCTATCCTTCTCTCTCCCTGCACACAAGGTTTATCAAAGTATATGACACTGACACTCTCCCTGCCTATCCTTCTCTCTCCCTACACACAAGGTTTAGCAAAGAATATGACACTGACACTCTCCCTGCCTATCCTTCTCTGTCCCTACACACAAGGTTTAGCAAAGAATAGATTTGACAAGATTTGACACTGTCCCTGCCTATCCTTCACTTTCCCTGCTCCGGAACACACTACACGAGGCCGCCGCGCTGGCGGCCTTTTATAGTGTGGGGCGTGTACTAAACCCCCTCAGCTATAATTGGCCACAGGCATCCTGCCTGTGGCCAATCATTGCTCTCCCCCCTGCCGGCGCTGTGATTGGCCAAGCATGCAGGGTCACAGTGCATGCTTGGCCAATCACAGCGCCGGGATTACACTGCGATGGCGCAGTGTATTGTGGGCCGTTCGCGTCACTCGAATTTGGCGCAAACGTCCCAAATCGTTCGTTGTTCGCCGAACGCGCGAACAGCCGATGTTCGAGTCGAACCTATGTTCGACTCGAACACCGAGCTCATCCCTAATCATAAGTCACCATGGGAGTCTGGGGGCTGTACCTTCCTTCCAGAGTAGTAGTCACTGTGTGTGTTCTGCCACTTGCCTGAGGCTGTGTACTGCCCTCCCCAACAGATTAAATACGCTGCTCCCTTCAGCTGTCTGCCCGTCTCATCTCAATCTCTCCCTTAGGTCGCTGCACTTACTGAGCGAGCAGTGCACAAAAGGATCACTCCGCCGGCACCAGCAGTGGGCCGCCGCGGCCGGAACTATATGGGCAGCTCAAAGACTTATCTACCTGCGTCCTGAAAATGGGAAAAAAAGTCCCCTCCGCTGCTCTCACCTCCCGGGCCCCCTGTTGACCACATGGGGCTCAGGAAAATATAATTTCACCCTGATAAACAAGTAGAATCGGGGGTGTGGTTTAGCAAAATAATTTTATTTATGTAGCGGCCTCACCCTCTCTCTCTTCTTTAGCGGTTACTTTGGCTTTGGTCTAGGGGTACCTTGAAGGGGAGAGCGAGGTGCGCCACAGCCCATGTCCTCTAGATTACTGCGTGTAGAGGTGAAGGCCAGAATCAGATTACCTTTGGGCTGTGTATACGCTCAGAGCCAAGTCTGTTCTGCTTATTTATTCCATAACGGCAAACAAATAGTCCTTTGTGAGCAGACAGTTTGAGACCCATAGAACAGTTCAGTATTGGTGGAAGTAGGTCAAGGCACAATCCTCAAAGAAACTAAACCGTTGAGGTTTCACCAACGGTTGCTAAGCACAGTGGCTGTTAAATAGACTTTTTGGCTTCAGAGTCTCTTCCAGCGACTCTAGTGAACAGGAGTTACCTTCGCTACGTTGCAGCCCCTGTCAGGGGGAAGACATCCCTCCAAGGGATTTACCAGAGGCCCTGCCGTCACCGGATTAATGCTGTACCGGGCTATTCGGAAGGGTTACACTCCCCGGCCTCCTCGCCTCAGATACGGGTCCCAACACCTTAGGGCCCCTCGGACTCCTCCACCCTCGCGGAACCCAGACGAAGTTACTGGACCCCAGGCCTTGGCCGTAGTACCTCACCCCAGGCTTTAGGTGCCTGGGATGGACTCCATCCCTCGCTCCAGCCAGGTCAAGGGAACCTGGGCCCGGAACTCCAGAACGCCAGCACCCAGGCCGAAGGTGCCTGGGCGCGGCCGCATCCTCCAACTCTGAACCCCGAGAGCAGGGCTTCCGCCCCTTTTATCTCCTCTCCCTTTGCGTCACAGCGGGTTCCCCGCCCCGCTGTATCGTCGCCAGGAAAGGACAAAAAAAGAACAGTCTTGCGGTGCACGTTCAACTCCGACCCAGGGCGACAACGCCACCTGCAGGCCACAGGGAACCTTGCACCACCAGAGTCCTCCAAGAACCACAAAAGGGACTCTCAGATTCCCTAACAATTAGTACAACTGGGTTAAATGACCCAGATGCTCCCCCCCAAATTGAAATACCCGCTACATTTATTTAAGCAGAAATTAATTATAAAGCTGCCAGGGGCCCCCTGTGGAGCTGATGGGGCCCGGGCCCGGTACAACAGGGCTGGTTGTACTGTCCTATCAGCGGCACCCTGGTGATGGAGAATTCACTCCTCTGAAGACCTGATTCTGGACATGGGGTCACTGGTTAGGATGGCCTAGTAAAAAAAAGCAATCACCCCACTTAAAGGTTCATTGATTTTTTTTTCGAAAAAACTGTAAACATGTAGAATTTTTTTAAGAAAAATATATATACAGTGAAACGTTGGATTCCGAGTACCGCAGTTTACAAGCGTTTTGCAATAGAAGTTGTTTAAAAAAAAAAAATTCTGACTTGCTTTGCAAGCGTGCAATACTGCATTTGGCCAGAGGTGCGGGGGCATTGGAGATGCTTTAAGACACTCAGGGACACTCGGGGACTGTCGGAGACACTCGGAAACTCTCATAGACACTCCAGTGTCTCTGAGCATCTCCGAGTGGTCTCCGAGCATCTATGAATGTTTGAGTGCCTCCAGTGCCCCTGCACCTCTGGCCACATGTGGTACTGCATAGACAAGCAGTGGCTGAGTTTCCATTATTTCCTATGGGGAAACTTGCTTTGATATACGAGTGCTTTGGATTACAAGCATTCTTCTGGAACGAATTATGTTTGTAATCCAAGGTATTACTTTAATACCAATAATAATGTATATAGTAATCCATATAAATAAAACTAATTCAATTTACTACCCTAATTTCTAGATTGTAAGCTCTAACGAGTAGGGCCCTCTGATCCCTCCTGTATTGAATTGTATTGTAACTGTAGTGTCTTCCCTGATGTTGTAAAGCGCTGCGCAAACTGTTGGCGCTATATAAATTCTGTATAATAATAATAATAATAATAATAGAAGTGATAGGACTAAAAGAGGGCAAAATGCAATAATAATATAACTAAACTCACAACAATTAAATACTGGGTTATCAAGATCACTCTGGTACAATAAAATAAAGGGTTCATGAAAAAAAATGGTAAAACTGACTTTGAATTAGGGCTTGATTAGGGTTGTGGAGAATAAAAATAAGGCGTTAGAACTAAAGATTTGAATGATATAATGAGTAAGATGGGAATTAGGAGAACTGAGTATGCTTATAAAGATAGAAGTGGTCAAACTGTTGTAAAGTATTATACCAGTAGGGACAGAAAGAAGAGAGGCTAAAGTGTTCCTAAACCCAAAGGCAAAATGTATTATATTTCGGTTTACCAATCCTTAAATGTGCTAACTTTTAATCTTCTCTTTTTAGATTTGTTTCCCCTTTATTTTTGCCTGGTGATCTGGTCAGTAAGTATGCTTTTTTTTTTTTTTTTTTTTTTTTTTTTTTTTTTTTAATTTCTATTAACAGACCCAAGCTGTACAGCAAAAGTATCAGATAGAGGATTGGGACAAGCCATTTAACACTGGTAGGGGTGCTTACAATACTTAGCTGTTGATGCAATATAGAAAAAAAATATATGCACCCAAATCAGTAAAATACTTCAGTACTAACATTCCTATTTATTGACTATATATTTTAAATTAAATTGATGGGACTTTCAAGGTATCAAGAAATTGTCTCAATACATTGTTTGACAGTAAAAAATAAATACCTTTTTATCCAAACACAGCATTAAAAACATAGTGCTAGATCAATGCTTAAAGTGGATGTAAACCTAATTCATGAAATCTGACCAAGGCACATATATCTGCAGTGATTTCTTATCGCTCTCCAAAGCCCTAAGTCCCCTGTCTTTCTGTTGCTCTGTTCTTCTGTTATCAGCATCATAACTTCTGACAAGTTCTCAGACAACCGAGATAAAACCAGCCTGAAATTTGTGTCGGAGATGGTGCTACAAATAGATTAGCAGAGAGCTGGTCTATTCACAGCACATTCCTTCCTTCCTCTGCCTATTTGGAGAGGAGGGGGGGGGGTGCCTTTCCTCCAATAAGCTGTCTTGGCTGTATGCCAAGACTACACTCCCACTGCTGAACAGGGAGAGAAAATCTCTAACACGATGTTCACTGTCTAAAGAAAATAGCACGCTGAAGACAGCAGATATAAATGTAAAACATATATACGGAGATTTGTTTCATCACTGTGTATCATCTGAGACTGTTCACTTCACTGAGTATATGGAGGCTTTACATCCACTTTAAGCTCAGGTTCAAAACTAAAATTACGTTTCACCACCTTTTCATATTTATGTATTGCCATGCTGGATGCATTCTGATGATAATGTCATAAAGTACATTCATGTTACATTGACATCAATGGTTGAAGACTAAAGCCCTGTACACACGATCGGATTTCCTATGGATTCTAATCCGATGGATTTTTCCATCGGAAATCCGATGAAGCTGACTTCCATCAGTCTTGTGTAGCGCACCCACCTATCCCCCAGCCTGCATTTAACTCGGCTCCTCGCAGGGGGAGAAAGGCACACCACACTATCAGCCCGTACCCTCTTGTGCAAAAGGTTGAGCGGTGTTATTGTTGAGTCTTGTCTGCAGCCAGGGCCAGAATCCTTCCGAGAATGATTCTCGCCTCTACCGTGAGTAGAGGCAAGTCCTTAACTTCCCCAGTAACAAGAATGTCCACACCAGCTGAAACTCCAACTTAAGATTTATTCTCGCTTTACAATACACAGTCTCTTGGATAGGAAAAAGGTTGGAGCAAAGGAACAGGACAGCTCAAGGTGTGGAGGAGGTCCAGGCACAAACGTAGCTCTTTACTGTACTACTCAGATTCTCAAGCAGTATACTAGGCGCTAGTGATGAGCCGAACACCCCCGGGTTCGGTTCGCACCAGAACCCGCGAACGGACCGAAAGTTCGTACGAACATTAGAACCCTATTAAATACAATGGATGCGAACGTTCAAATTCTAAAGTGCTAATTATAATGACTATTATGCATGTTATTGTCCTAAAAAGGGTTTGGGAACCCGGGTTCTGCACCAGGGGACATGTATCAATGCAAAAAGAAGTTTTAAAAACGGTCGTTTTTCGGGAGCAGTCATTTTAATGATGCATAAAGTGAAAAAAAAAAGTCAAATATTCCTTTAAATATCGTACCTGGGGGGTGTCCAAAGTATGCCTGTGAAGTGCCACGTGTTTCCCGTGTTTAGAACTGTCCCTGCACAAAATGACACTTCTAAAGGAAAAAAAAGCCATTTAAAACTGCTTGCGGCTTTAATGTAATGTCTGGTCCCGGTAATATGGATGAAAATCTTTAAGAAAAATGGCATAGCTACCCCATGACCCCCCCCCCCCTACCCCAGCCCATTACCAGCCCCTTTGGGTCTTGTATGGATATTAAGGGGAACCCCGCACATAAAATAAAAAAGGCCCTATATACTCTGAACAGCCGTATACAGGCGGTGCATACAAGACAGGGACTGTAGGTTTGTTCTTATGTAGAATCTGTTTGTAATTTTGAACAGGTACATTGTTTAAGTGTAGCTCCAGCCCAAAAATCTATTTTTAAACTTTTTGGAAAACATAGGTAAGGGTTATCACCCCTGTAACATTTGTTTTGCTGTCTGTGCCCCTGTTCAGAACATTTCACCTCACTTTCCGTCCCAATGACAACTGTTATTGAAATGTGGTGTTTTTCTTGAAACAGGGATTGGTGATAAAGCATCAGTACAGAGGAGACACCTTTCTCCCATATTAATTCTTACAGGAGAGAATTTTCCTTCCAAGGGGTAGATTTCCTCTCACTTCCTGTTGTCTTCTTGCGTTTGCAAGTAGGAGTCGTTTGTAAGTTGGATGTTTGAAAGTAGGGACCTGCCGTATATACTCTGCAGAAATAGGCCCCTTAGTTGTTGGTGTTGGCACAACACTGTAAGCACTCACAGTTACTCTTGGTTGGTGCTGGAACGCCCTGCTGTCAACTATTATATCAGGAATTTTAATTACATATAATTGTTGAACAGTGGTAGTAAAAATTGGGCCTTTGATGGTGGTGCTGGTGCCACAACACTGTAAGCCCTGACAGTTACTCTTGGTGGGTGCAGCAATGGGCCCTGCTGTGAATTATTAGATCAAGAATTGTAATTGCATGCCCCTGTTGAACAGGGGCTGAAAAATTGGGCCTTTCGTGGTGGTGGTGGTGTTGCCACAACACTGTAAGCCCTCAGAGTTACTCTTGGTGGGTGCAAGAATGGGCCCTGCTGTGAATTATTAGATCAAGAATTGTAATTACATGCCCCTGTTGAACAGGGGCTGAAAAATTGGGCCTTAGGCACTGGTGGCACAACACTCCAACCCCTCACAGATACTGTACTTGGAGCACAGCAATGAGCCCTATGGCAAATTATTGCTAAAAAAATTGTAATTACACGCCCCTGTAAAACAGGGGCTGAAAAATTGGGCCTTAGCCACTGGTGGCGGCACCCATAAACAAAAATGATCTTCCAAGCTATCATCATCAATCGTATCATTGAGGACTCGGAGGAGAAGGATAGCCAGTCAACATAACAGCACAGACACTCAGCATCAGCATCAGTCTTGAAGGGATGTGACATGTTAAAATCAATTAGTCTGTTATATCAGCATCAGGTGTGTGGTAGCTGGTGGTGATCCAAGACTGGTTCATCTTGATGAAAGTCAGTCGATCAACCGAGTCGGTGGACAGGCGCACCCTGTGATCCGTGACAAATCCTCCAGCAGCACTGAATGTGCGTTCCGAAAGAACGCTGGATGCAGGACAGGCCAGTAGCTCAATTGCATACTGTGCAAGCTCTGGCCAGTGATCCATCCTCAAGACCCAGTAAGCCAGAGGATTTTCGGTGGGGAAGGTGTCCAAGTCTGACCTTGCCCCTAGATATTCCTGCACCATGTTTATCAGACGCTGGCGATGGTTGCTGGAACCGATCATACTTTGGGGCTGCGGACTAAAGAATTGTCTGAACGCATCGGTCAGACGGCCACCTTCCCCACCGCTCCTTCTTTGACTGGCCGAAGCCTCAGCAACTCGTTGTCCAGGACCAGGAGTTTGTAACCTCCCAGTCTCTGGGAACGCGTTGCACAGACCTTTCTGCAAGGCCTCCCGGAGTTGTCTCATCCTCTGCTCCCTCTGCGACGGTAACATAAGGTCCGCAACCTTACCCTTGTACCGTGGATCAAGGAGAGTGGCCAGCCAGTAATGGTCCCTCTCCTTGATCCGAAGAATACGAGGATCCTTCCGCAGACTTTGCAGGATCAGGGAGGCCATGCAGCGTAGGTTTGCTGAGGCATTCGGTCCGGAGTCCTCTGGGTCACTAAGGACGACATGATCCGCAGCCACCTCCTCCCAGCCACGTACAAGTCCACTGGTTTCTTGGGACTGTAAATCATCCCTAAAAGACTGCTGCTGATGATGCTGAGTGCCAGCCTCCACCTCCATGCTGACACAATCCTCCTCCTCCTCCTCCTCCTCCTCCTCCTCCTCCTCCTCTTCCTGTGCGATGGGTGGGACAGAAGGAACACTGTCTGGGTAAAGGGGGCCTTGAGAGGCAAGGAAGTCCTCCTCTTCCTGTCTCTGTTCTGCCTCAAGTGCCCTGTCCATTATTCCACGCAGCGTGTGCTCCAACAGGTCGACAAGAGGTACAGTGTCACTGATGCATGCACTGTCACTGCTCACCATCCTCGTGGCCTCCTCAAATGGTGCCAGGACAGTGCATGCATCCCTGATCATGCCCCACTGGCGTGGAGAAAAAAAACCAAGCTCCCCTGACCCTGTCCTGGTGCCGTAGTCGCACAGGTACTCATTGATGGCCCTCTGCTGCGTGTGCAGCCGCTGCAGCATGGCCAACGTTGAGTTCCACCTGGTGGGCATGTCACATATAAGGCGGTTCTTGGGCAGGTTCAACTCCTTTTGCAGCTCAGCCAGGCGAGCACTGGCATTATAAGATCTGCGGAAATGCACACAGACTTTCCTGGCCTGCCTCAGGACATCCTGTAAGCCCGGGTACCTGCCCAAGAACCGCTGCACCACCAGGTTAAGGACGTGAGCCACACAGGGCACATGGGTCAGTTGTCCCTGTCGGAGGGCGGAGAGGAGGTTGGTGCCATTGTCGCAAACCACCATTCCTGGCTTAAGCTGGCGTGGCGTCAACCACCTCTCGGCCTGGCCCTGCAGAGCAGACAGGACCTCTGCCCCAGTGTGGCTTCTGTCCCCCAAACACACCAGCGCAAGCACGGCATGGCATCTTTTTGCCTGCGTACTTGCGTAGCCCCTTGAACGGCTACGGAGCACCGCTGGTTCAGAGGACAAAGCACAGGAAGAGGCCATGGAGGAAGAAGAAGAGGAGGGGGTGGAGGAGAGAGGTGTGTCACAACCAGTAGTAGCATTTTGGAGGCGTGGCGGTGGAACAACCTCCAACACTACTGCACCTTGTCCTGCATCCTTCCCAGCTGCCAAAAGAGTGACCCAATGGGCCGTGAAAGAAAGGTAACGTCCCTGTCCATGCCTGCTGGACCATGAGTCAGCGGTAATATGCACCTTACCGCTGACCGCCCTGTCCAGCGAGGCCAAGACATTGCCTTCCACATGCCGGTAGAGAGCCGGAATAGCCTTCCGTGAGAAAAAGTGGCGTTTGGGAACCTGCCACTGAGGAACCGCACATTGCACAAACTCACGGAAGGGGGCCGAGTCTACCAACTGAAAAGGCAGCAGTTGAAGCGCTAGCAATTTAGCCAAGCTAGCATTCAACCGCTGGGCATGTGGATGGCTGGGAGTGAACTTCTTTCGACGGTCCAGCAACTGGGGCAGGGAAATTTGCCTGCTAGAATCGGACGTCGGTGTACTGCTAGCAGAGTGGCCGCAAGTACTTGGCTGTGACACACCTAATTCTACACCTTCATTCCTCTCAGTGCATGTTTCAGAGAGGACTGAAGTTATAGTGGGGTTGGAGATCCCAGCTGATGCGGTGCAAGGAGAGGTCCGCTTTGTTCTTTGGTGTGGGTCTTTGAGGTAGGCTTGCCAACGAGCTGCATGGCAGGTCAACATATGTCTGGTCAGGCATGTGGTACCCAAGCGGCTGATATTTTGGCCACGCGATAATAGCTTGAGACATATGTTGCAAACAGCAGCTGTGCGATCTGATGCACTAGCCTCAAAAAAGTCCCACACCAAAGAACTTTTTGAATGACGGGCAGAGGCAGCGCCCTGCACAGGCGGAGCTCTGCGGTGTGATTCCGTCGGTGTACTGCCCTTACGCTGGCCACCAAAGGGCATCCTGCCTCGTTGGAGATGTGCCTCCTCCTCATCCTCCTCCTCCTCCTCTCTCCTATTAGGCACCCATGTGGAGTCAGTGACCTCATCATCCCCTCCCTCCTCATCACTGGAGCCAATCTGGCAGTATGCTGCAGCTGCTGGAACATGACTGCCAGATTGGTGTCCTTCTTGAGCATCCCCTCTGTCTGCTCTCACGCTACTGCCTTCCTCTAGCTGGGTTTCATCATCAGACCCTTCGAAACGCTGGGCATCCTCCTGGAGCATGTACCCAACACTGTGCTCAAACAGTTCGGGGGACTCCTCAGGAGGAGGACATGGTGGGTCTAGGGAAGGAGTGACTGATGATGAGTCTGACATTGATACCAGGGAAGAGGACGCTTTGGCAGCTGCTTTGCCAGTACCCTGAGCCTGGGTGAGAGAGGAGGAGGAGGAGGGCTTGGTCATCCACTCTACCAAGTCTTCGGCATGATGTGGCTCAACATGTCCAGCTGCCGAAAAGAAGGACAAGCGTGTCCCATGGCCATGTGCTGATGACAATGCACCGCGTCCACGACCAGCACTGTTGCCCCCAGACACAGAGCCTGCTTGCCCTCTTTTATTGCCTCCTGACTGTCTGCCTCTCCTTGTTTGCCTTCCAGACATTCTAATAGATGGCCTGCAGGGAGATGGGAGAAAAGCAATAAGGGCTACCTTCAGGTGTCCTTCTCTGTCCCTTTACTTAAGGATTTCTAAATATGGTTGAGGATGATTGCTTTCGCACAGAATAGCACAACGACAATTTCCCTGACTGTCCAAAAAACAAGGATTTCAAAGATGGTTGATGAGGAATGCTTTAGCACAGTATAGCACAAGGAGAATTTCCCTCACTGTCCTTCCCTGTCCCTAGAAACAAGGATTATCACAGTGAAAGAAACTGACACTCTTCCTACCTATAGTTTTCTGTCCCTAGAAAAAATGTTTTTTTAAAGATGGTTGATGATCAATGCTTTAGCACAGTATAGCACAAGGAGAATTTCCCTCACTGTCCTTCCCTGTCCCTAGAAACAAGGATTATCACAGTGAAAGAAACTGACACTCTTCCTACCTATAGTTTTCTGTCCCTAGAAAAAATGTTTTTTTAAAGATGGTTGATGATCAATGCTTTAGCACACTATAGCACAAGGAGAATTTCCCTCACTGTCCTTCCCTGTCCCTAGAAACAAGGATTATCACAGTGAAAGAAACTGACACTCTTCCTACCTATAGTTTTCTGTCCCTAGAAAAAATGTTTTTTTAAAGATGGTTGATGATCAATGCTTTAGCACAGTATAGCACAAGGAGAATTTCCCTCACTGTCCTTCCCTGTCCCTAGAAACAAGGATTATCACAGTGAAACACACTGACACTCTCCCTACCTATAGTTTTCTGTCCCTAGAAAAAATGTTTTTTTAAAGATGGTTGATGATCAATGCTTTAGCACACTATAGCACAAGGAGAATTTCCCTCACTGTCCTTCCCTGTCCCTAGAAACAAGGATTATCACAGTAAAACACACTGACACTCTCCCTACCTATAGTTTTCTGTCCCTAGAAAAAATGATTTTTTAAAGATGGTTGATGATCAATGCTTTAGCACACTATAGCACAAGGAGAATTTCCCTCACTGTCCTTTCCTGTCCCTAGAAACAAGGATTCGCACAGTAAAACACACTGACACTCTCCCTACCTATCCTTCTCTTTCCCTAAACTAAAGGAATCCAGGTTAAGCAAGAAAAAAAAAATGTCACTGTCCCTGCCTATGCTTGTCTTTCCCTGCTCCGGAACACACTACACTAGGCCGCCGTGCTGGCGGCCTTTTATAGTGTGGGGCGTGTACTAAACACCCTCAGCAATAATTGGCCACAGGCATCCTGCCTGTGGCCAATCATTGCTCTCCTCGCTGCCGGCGCTGTGATTGGCCAAGCATGCGGGGTCACAGTGCATGCTTGGCCAATCACAGCGCCTGGATGACACTGCGATGGCGTAGTGCATTGTGGGCCATTCGCGTCACTCGAATTAGGCGCGAACGGCCCAAATCGTTCGATCTTCGTCGAACGATCGAACAGCCGATGTTCGAGTCGAACGTATGTTCGACTCGAACACCGAGCTCATCCCTACTAGGCGCACAGTCTCTGCCACAGACTGTGAGTTTGGTCTCTGCCACAGACCCGGTGAATAAGGCCATTGCCACTGACCTGTTGAACGTGAACTTCCTTCTTAGAACATGGCCTCTATCAAGGAGAAGATGTCCCCCTAGAGAGTCAACAGACCCTTCCTTCACCGTGACTCCCGCATCGGTCCCTCGGAATGATCCTCCCTTCTCTGAGAGTGCGGGTCCCCTCGCAAGGCGGCACCCTGGACTCCTTAATCCTTAGCGGACCCCAGCCGAAGGTGCTGGGCCCCGGGCCTTCTCCGCATCCCCTTGGTCTTCATACCCAGGCGAACAGGACAGCAGGGTAGTACCTCATCCCAGGCCAATGGTGCCTGAGATGGAACAGGAACACTGCCTCCGGGCCTAGGGCACCCGGAGATGAACCACACTCACTCCCAGGCTGAAGGTGTCTGGGGGTGGACCTCGATCAGGAGATGTCTGCCCCTTTCATATCCTCCCCCGGCATGCACAGCAGGATCCCCGCCCCACCGTACGGCTGCCGAGACGGGACACAAAAGGCACAGCACTACACTCGTGGTTCAACCCCGGCCCAGAATGGCAGCGCCACCCGCAGGCCACAGGGAACTCATTTTTCCCATCGGATAAATTTAAAACATGTTCTATTTTTTCTCACCAATGGAAAAAAGACAGATGGGGCCCACACACGATCAGTTTGTCCGATGAGAAAAGTCCATCAGACTGTTTTCATCGGTAAAACCGATCGTGTGTACACGGCATAACTGAGTATTTTTTTTCTTCATATTTCAATGAGATGACTTCAACTTCCCCAGGAATATATGGTTGATAGCCAAGCTAAAACATAAAATAGTAGATAAAATATAACGTACATGCATTGTCCAATATGTATATGCTCCATCATATCCAACAGAAAAAAATATATATATAGTGTTTCACATAATTAGCATAACATAGCCTGTTTGGTTGCAAATATCTGCAGACACCACCCAGATAGGAAGTGATCATAATAAGAGGGGGTCCCAAAGAGAGGCATGCCTACCCCATTGGGATCTATGGAATATAGGTAAGTAAATTATGTAATAATACTTATATCCCACTGAAATCATATACATGTTTTCATGAAGTTAATAGGACAAACTTGTCCTGCTTTTACTGAAGAAGGGACAATTGCACAGGTGGAGCAGTGCAAGCCAAATGGGAACCCACTATGCACTCAGACTCTTTTAAAACTTTAAAGGATAAGTTCACCTTTATGAAAAAATAAAAAATAAATGCACATATTTTTGCAGGACAAAATATGTGCATTTATTATTTCACAGGTGCCTGCGGAGCATTACTATAAATTACACCCCCCGCTGAGAGGGGGAAGGGGGGGGGGGGTCTGTTAATACAATGAAATGTGGTAAGAAAAATGCAATGAGAGAAAAGGGAAGAGAGGGGAAGAAAATAAGAAAAAAGGAAAAGGGGAGAAAGGAAAGAAAGATGAAAACTAAAAACTAAAATAATTTAAAAGAAAGAAAAAAGGAAAAGGAAAAAAGAAAAGGAAAAAAAAGGAAGAGAAAATAGAGAGGAGAAAGGAGGAGAGAAAAGAAAATGGAAAAAAAGAGAAAGAAAAAGAAAAGAAAAAAGAGAAAGAAAAAAAAAAACTACAAAAGATACATCTACCAAAGGACTACAAACAGAGGAGAGATTCTATGTATTGTAGTGGATAAATGAATGTGTAAACATATAGTCCATGGATACTGATGGGGCCAAGAAACGTGTGGTTAGAGTTGTAAGCAGAGGATTACCTGGAGACAGTAGGAGGGGTGGAATATGTGAGGTTGCAATGGTACAGTTGCAATCTATTGGTAGTTATAGGGTTAGTGTGGTAAATAGACAATCTCACGCTCAAATTAAAAAATAAATGATGAATAAAAATAAGCTGCTACCCCAAATTCCAAAAATATGAAACAAACATGTAAAAATTGTGCATGCACCCAGTGCATGTGTGGAGGGGGCGCTAACCACTGTGTTGAAATTAAATTGTTTTAACTACATATTGGAGTAGTTATTTCCCCTGTGTAGTTTGTTTGCCTTACCATGTAATAGTGTGCTCACATGTTGCTGCTGCAGTTTAAAGTGTCATGGCTGATTGATTCCCCTATGTCCCCTATATATTCATCCATCTATCTTGTCCCTATTTGTTAAAGGGCCAGGCAACTTCTTGTTCTGGGTCATGCAGCATCCAATCAATGCTGTTCCATTTCTCTGTGTTGCATCACAAATTGGGGGGGGGGGGGGGGTACTAATATGCTGAAAACACATCTCTTCCCTTCATTGCTCTGGCTGCTAGTGTCTGTCAGATCTAATTACTAAGCAGTTTACACCTGAAGAACACTGGATTGTGGAATATGTACTTTCTTCTCAGAAAGTGTCAGTTCTAAGATTAAGGGCTCTTTAACACGGGCGGATCCCGTCATGATCCGCTCGGTGAATATCCGCTTGCTCAGCGGAGATCGCTCCGTTGATCCACGCTGAGCCGGCGGATGACTTGTCCGTCTCTGCACACTGTGCAGAAACGGACCGGTCTGGCCGCTTTCCTCTATGGGGGGATCGGATGAAAACGGACCGTCTGTCCGTTTTCATCCGATCCGATCCGCAGACGGATGGAAAAGTAGGATTTTCCTCCGTCATGCTAAACGGACCATATCGGAGACTGATGTCGTCGGATGTCAGCGGATGTTCATCCGCTGACATCCGCTATCCCATAGGGATACATGTACGTCCGTTTTTCATCCGAAAACGGATGGATGAAAAACGGACATACTGGACGTCCGTGTGAAAGGGGCCTAAGAGTAAGTAAGACTAATGGCTGGTACACAAGATGAGATTATCAGACAAATGATCGTCCATTTCTTTTTTCATGCTAGTCTCATATCAAAAAAGAAAAGGGGTTACTAAAGGTACGACATAACTAAAATTTGGAAGTGATGTAATGTATTGTATTGTATTTCCGGACGACAACTGTACATAGTTATATAATAGGTAAGGTTGAATAAAGACAATAGTCCAACCAGTTCAACCTGTGTAGGTGCATGTGTGTGAATGTTGATAATCATTTCCCATATCCCTGTCTTTTAAAAATATCAATACTCTCACGCTGACACCACTAATTATGGAAGAGAGTTCCACATACTTATCGCCCTGATAGTGAAAAAACCCCTGCGCAGCTTAGGGATAAACAGGGGTCAAGTCCTGGGGAAAAAAGTGTGGGAACTCCCACCCAAGATCCACTCTCCCACCAAAAAAAAAAGAATGATACGCTAATATGCATATATATTTTACAGAAAATACAGTGCAACATTTATTGTAAAGTAATAGCTCCCCTTATATATTTACCGTACTTACAGTTCTGAAGACTTGCTCAACTTGAGTTGAAGACTTGGCTCATCCTTGACTCAACGATCAGTGCTGTGCTGGTCTCAGGGTGCTGGCCTGGCTGTATAAATGCATATATTAACAGCCTTAAATCCTATGGACTATGAATTTACAGTTTCTATAAATTTCTTTAACCAATTAATCTTCAATAAAACGCAGTCACTGTGCTCATCAAACGCAGTCACTGTGCTCATCAAACGCAGTCACTGTGCCCATCAAACGCAGCCACCGTGCCCCATAAAATGCAGCCACCGTGCCCATTAAACGCAGCCACCGTGCCCATTAAACGCAGCCACCGTGTCCATCAAATGCAGCCACTGTGCCTATCAAACGCAGCCACTGTGCCACATCAAATGCCGCCACTGTGCCCATCAAAAGTTGCCACTGTTACAGGGTACAGACAATGATGATGAGACCAATAGACAGAGATTGGGTACAGTACAGACAGACAGCATGTAGTAAATGTACCTACCCGCTCCTTGCCTCGGTGACTTGGTCCTCTACTAAAGGCAGCAGGAGAAGCAACATGTGACGTTCTCTATCTCTCTGAGTGCCCTGCAGTGCAATCTGGGAGTTGTAGTCTCTGCAGAGCACAGGCACCAGAGGGCCAAGTTGAAGTCTGTGTGCCTGTGCTCTGTGGGAGAACTACAACTCCCGCCATGCGCTGGGGCCGCCATCGCCGACTAGGAGGAGGACGGCGCCGCTGTGCTGGAGCCTGCTATTGGATGCAGGCAGCCTGAGCCATGCCCACCATGATCGACAGTGAAGTAGGAAAATGTGCAAAAACTGTGCTAAATATGCTAAAGAGAAAAGAAAAAAGGCCCCAGATGTTCTCACTGGTAGCTCAGTGTATAATGGGAGCTGCGATTGGAATGTAAATCACCATACATGATAGCAAAAAGGGAAAAAGGAAAAAATCACGCTAACCCGTGACCAAACACTAAAAGTGATGGGATAAATAATAAATAACAAATGAAACACACATCAATCAATTGAAAACTAATGAGTGAAAAGCTAGTAAAAAATGGACTATAAATAAGAAAGTGTACTGTGATCTACATGAAAAAATATATATAGTCCATCAAAAGAATCATTAAATGAAGTCCATTGGATTGGAATCTGGTTTCATCTGTACACAGTTGATTGATGTTGATGTGATTCAAACTATTTCCGTCTCAGTGAAAGCAGCGATGTATTGGGAAGACACGTAAAGATCATCACAATCTGGAGAGGAGATGTTCAGCTCCATGAACTAAGGAGACGGAAATAGTTTGAATCACATCAACATCAATCAACTGTGTACAGATGAAACCAGATTCCAATCCAATCGGCAATGGTGCCCATTGATGACTATCGGAGGCTGGTGCTCTAGGAATCTTGTGTGCTGTGTGCTGTGGTGATTCGTGGGAGAAACTGCTTGATTTCTGCATACACTGACCCTCTGTCACGGGGGGTCGTGCACAGCTGGTAAGGAGAAAATCCTGCTATTTGGTGGTGGAACGTCACAAATGAATGTGGACACAATACGTTACTTTATATAAGTTCTACACGGAGCACTGGTGTTTTCTAATGGACTTCATTTAATGATTCTTTTGATGGACTATATATATATTTTTTCATGTAGATCACAGTACACTTTCTTATTTATAGTCCATTTTTTACTAGCTTTTCACTCATTAGTTTTCAATTGATTGATGTGTGTTTCATTGGTTATTTATTATTTATCCCATCACTTTTAGTGTTTGGTCACGGGTTAGCGCAATTTTTTTCCTTTTTCCCCTTATCGACAGTGAAGTGTTGTCCCTCGTCCGCTGCCGCGGACCGGACTCTTCGGCTGTGTGCAGCTCACCCCGCTGCTTGCTGCTGCCTGCTCGAGTCCTGCAAAGGGAACGGCGTTCCTGCTGTGAAAAAAGTGCAGGGACGCCGTTCCCACGCGTTCCCGCAGGACTCGAGCCCTGGGGTTAAAACGCTTAGCCCCCTTATTAATCTTGTTGCCCTTCTCTGGACTCTCTCCAGCCCCAACACATCCTTTCTGAGGACTGGTGACCAGAACTGGACCGAATACTCAAGATGTGGCCGAACCAAAAGTGGCAGGATTATAGTTTTATCCCTGGAGTAAATTCCCCTTTTTTTATGCATGCTAATATTCTGCCAGCTTTGCTAGCTACAGCTTGACATTGCATGCTATTGCTCAGTCTGTCTTCTACTAGGACCCCGAGACCTTTCTCCATCCTTGATTCCCACAGAGGTTCTCCCCCTAGTGAGTAGTTTGCGTTTACCGTATGTTTTTAGCCCCCAAGTGCATTACTTTACATTTCTCAACAATAAAGTGATTGTAAACCAATTTTTTTTTTTTTTAAATAACAAACATATCATACTTATCTCCACTGTGTTCCTTTTCCACAGTGTGGCCCCGATCATCGTCTGCATTAAGGTGAATAAACAATCCCTTTAAACCTCATTTGCCATGTAGTTGCCCACCCCATTATTTTATTCAGGTCTTCCTGTAAAATTTTTGTGTCATCCGCAAAAACTGAGATTGAGCTATTTATACCAACCTCTATATCATTTATGGATAAATTAAACAAAATTGGACCCCACTTACCACTCCAGACCAGTCTGACTACGCGGTATTTATCACTACCCTTTGGACACGCCCCTGTAACCAGTTTTCTATCCAAGAACAAACCCTATGGTCTATGCCTACAGACCTTAGTTTGTAGATTAAACCTTTATGGGGAACTGTATTGAATGCTTTTGTAAAATCCAGATACACCACATCCACAGGCTTTCCCCTATCTAGATGGCAGCTCATTTCCTCGTAGAATGTTAACAGATTGGTCTGGCAGGAACGACCCTTCGTAAACCCATGCTGATTACTACTGATAAAACTATTTTCATCAGCAAATTCTTGGATATAGTCCCTTATCATCCCCTTCAATAGTTTACATACTATCGATGTTAGACTGACAGGCCTGCAGTTTCCGTGTATATGTCTTTGCCCTTTTTTGAAAATTGTGCTTTTTTTCAATACCATTCCTGTCAGTATGCTGTCCATAAAGATTAGGCATAATGGTCTAGGTATAAACTGAACAAGTTCTTTGAGGACTCTCGGGTGTAAGCCATCCGGTCCTGGTGATTTATTTGTGTTAAGCTTTTCTAGTCTTTTCTGGACTCCGGCCTGTTAGCTACAAGGGTACGTCTTGTGATGTGTTACTAACAATATAGTTTTTCCTGTGCAAAAACTGAGGAGAAGAAAGCATTTAGTACAGTTGCCTTCTCCATTTCAACCATCCTCTAATTCTCGTCTTCTTTTGTGGGATATGTGCTCTGACCTCACTTTTTTACTGTTAATATATCTAAAAAATTTATTGGGATTTTTTTTTTAATCTTCTCTGCTATGTGTCTCTCAAAATCTTTTTTAGCCACCCTGATTGCTTTCTTACACTTCTTATTGCATTTCTTATAGTATTGAAATGCTGACAATGACCCATCCCCTTATATTTTTTAAAGGCCATTTTTTTCTCTTTAATAAGACTTTTTACTTTACAATTTAGCCACCCAGGCTTAACCTTCGCTCTTCTGTATTTATTGCCTATTGGAATGCACTATGTGATACCTTTGTTTAATACGTTCCTAAAGCATTCCCATTTTTCCTCCATGTTCAATGTTTCTAGGATTTGTGCTAGGAACTGTAGTAAATGAACATCATATGATCTGCTATCGTATAAGAAAAATGTTTGTGTTTGTCCCATCCGATAATTTAGCATGAACTGTCGTGATCGGCTCTCGAAGCGCTGTGTACTAACGATCAGATTATCGTACGATCGCTTTAAAAACAGTATTTTTCTTACAATTTTCTGATCGTGTGTACGGGCCTTAAGACTAGGTTCTAAGACAGAGGTCATGCATTAACCTGTGTATTGCCATGTCACATGCCTCATGTTTTAACACAAACAGAATGTTAGGATTTACTCTACCATGAAACTACAGGATCAATGCACATCTTCTGCAGGTGAAGAACACAAGGTGAACGTTTGAATGTTTATAATGCCTTTAAAAATACCCTTATATTGCCTTTAAAAAATGGCAAGAGTGGAAAAAAATGTATGCAAGTCTTGGAGATTCTACATAATTAATTTGTCTAATTCAGGCCATGTGGTGAAAGGATATTAAGTTAGTGTATCCAATAGGTTTCTTTCTGGCTCAGCCTGTGATCGTACTGTATTAAATAGTAAGGAATGTGGTCAATAATTATAGCTTAATAGGAGCAGCGCCCACTGAGAAGCACAAAGTGCCTGAGATGTAAGAGGCCTCTATGAGTAAGTCCTGTGAGTGGGGTTAAACATGTCAGAGGGCATGGACATTAGGGGGTGCTGGGGATGAGGTCACTTCTTACATCTCCGGCACTTTGAGCTGCTTGGTGTGCAGTAGTACCTGGATGAGCTTACCCATGCCGTCACCCGTTGCACACAGTGGAACAGAAGAGACAGAAGCGGTGTTCCATCAAGTTTGTAAGGTCAACGTCAATAATTGTAGCTGTTACTAGGCCAGCATTTCTGCTCTGAACCCCTTGCCCCTTGAGAAAGATTGGCGGTATCTAATTAAAACATGTCGGTATAGGCAGGTTATCACCGTGTAGGTCTAGAAGATATTGCAAGCACCTACAGGTAAGCCTTAATCTAGGCTTACCTGTAGGTGTAATTTGTCCCTGAGGGTTTACAACCACTTTACATAGTGGTTGGATGTGTCTGGTAAATGAAAGCGAGACCTCAATCATTGAAATTTAAATGATCAACACAATATGATAAATCTTTGGGGCTCCCCTGCCATGTCAGTATGAGGTCATCTATATCGTGTTTGTATAGGGAGATTATCTATTGCTGTGGGCTGTTTGAATAAATAAAAATTTCTAAAATGCTCCCATTTATAGGTTTTGTGCTGCAAAACAAGTTCCCAGTGCTGTGCCTCTTATTTGGAAGTAGGGATGAGCCGAACACCAACCTGTTCAGTTCGCACCAGAACCTGCGAACAGCCAGAATGTTTGTGTGAACTTTAGAACCCTATTAAATACAATGGACTCGAATGTTCAAAATCAAAAGTGCTAATTATAAAGGCTAATATGCAAGTTATTGTCCTAAAAAGTGTTTGGGGACCCGGGTCCTGCCCCAGGGGATATGTATCAATGCAAAAAAAGTTTTAAAAACTCCAGTTTTTTCGGGAGCAGTGATTTTAATAATGCTTAAAATGAAACAATAAAAGTGAAATTTTCCTTTAAATTTTGTACCTAGGGTGTGTGTATAGTATGCATGTAACGTTGCGCTCGTTTCCTGTGCTTAGAACTGTCCCTGCACAAAATGTGATTTCTGAAGGAAAAAAAGTCATTTAAAACTCACTCGCGGCTATAATGAATTGTCGGCTCCCGGCAATACAGAGAAAAGTCATTGATAAAAAAAAAAAAAAAAAAGTGTGGGGGTCCCCCCAAATTCAATTACCAGGCCCTTCAGGTCTGGTATGGATATTAAGGGGAACCCTGCCGCAAATTAAAAAAAAATGCGAGGAGTTCCCCCAAATATCCATACCAGGCCCTTCAGGTCTGGTATGGATTTTAAGGGGAACTCCACCCCAAATAAAAAAAAAAACGCATGGAGTTCCCCCAATAATCCATACCAGACCCTTTATCCCCGAGCACGCAACCGGGCAGGCCTCAGGAAAAGGGGGGGGATGAGAGAGCGCCCCCCCCTCCTGAACCATACCACATGCCCTCAACATGGGGAGGATGTCCTCATGTTGATGGGGACAAGGGCCTCATTCCCACAACCCTTGCCCGGTGGTTGTGGGGGTCTGCGGGCAGGGGACTTATCGAAATCTGGAAGACCCCTTTAACAAAGAGGACCCCCAGATCCCGCCCCCCTATGTGAATTGGTAAGGGGTACATTGTACCCCTACCATTTCACAAAGAAATTGTAAAAAAAATATAAACAAAAACACACAGACACCTTGGAAAAGTCCTTTATTAAAAAAAAAACAAAAAAAACATTCTAGCGATTAAATCCAGTATCCCGCGGCGATCCGATGTCCAGCGCTGTCCCCACGAGACGTCATTGGCTGAGCCTGAGCGGACCTGATGGGGAACTTCCTCCGCAGTGTATTAAATGAATAGACCCGCCCCTTCTAAAATTCCCCATCAGGTTCGCTCAGCCAATGACGTAGGTGTAAGGCTAAGCGGACCAGATGCGGAACGTGAGAAGGGGCGGGTCTATTCATTTATTACACTGTGGAGGAAGTTCCCCATCAGGTCCGCCCCCTCGTATGTCAGACCCCGCCTATGTCATTGGCTGATCGGACCTGATGGGAAACTTTAGAAGGGGCAGATCTATTCATTTAATACACTGTAGAGGAAGTTCCCCATCAGGTCCGCTCAGGCTCAGCCAGTGACGTTTCGTGTGGACAGCGCTGGACATCGGATCACCGTGGGACACTGGATTTCATCGCTTATATTATTATTATTTTTTTAAATAAAGGACTTTTCCAAGGTGTCTGTGTGGTTTTTTTTACACTTACTTCGTGAAATGGTAGGGGTACAATGTATCCCTTAGCAATTCACATAGGGGGGGGGATCTGGGGGTCCTCTTTGTTAAAGGGGTCTTCCAGATTCCAATAAGCCCCCCGCCCACAGACCCCCACAACCACCGGGCAAGGGTTGTGGGGATGAGGCCCTTGTCCCCATCAACATGGGGACATCCTCCCCATGTTGAGGGCATGTGGCCTGGTACAGTTCAGGAGGGGGGTCGCTCTCTCGTCCCCCCCTCTTTTCCTGCGGCCTGCCAGGTTGCGTGCTCGGATAAAGGGTCTGATATGGATTTTTGGGGGAACTCCACGCGATTTTTTTTCAATTTGGGGTGGAGTTCCCCTTAAAATCCATACCAGACCTGAAGGGCCTGGTATGGATATTTGGGGGAACTCCTCGCATTTTTTTTTAATTTGCGGCAGGGTTCCCCTTAATATCCATACCAGACCTGAAGGGCCTGGTAATTGAATTTGGGGGGACCCCCACGCTTTTTTTTTTTTTTTATCAATGACTTTTCTCTGTATTGCCGGGAGCCGACAATTCATTATAGCCGCGAGTGAGTTTTAAATGACTTTTTTTCCTTCAGAGTTCCCCTTAAAATCCATACCAGACCTGAAGGGTCCAAGACTGGTTCATCTTTATGAAGGTCAGTCGATCAACCGAGTCGGTGGACAGGCGCACCCTGTGATCCGTGACAAATCCTCCAGCAGCACTGAATGTGCGTTCTGAAAGAACGCTGGATGCAGGACAGGCCACTAGCTCAATTGCATACTGTGCAAGCTCTGGCCAGTGATCCATCCTCAAGACCCAGTAAGCCAGAGGATTTTCGGTGGGGAAGGTGTCCAAGTCTGACCTTGCCCCTAGGTATTCCTGCACCATGTATATCAGACGCTGGCGATGGTTGCTGGAACCGATCATACCATGGGGCTGCGGACTAAAGAATTGTCTGAACGCATCGGTCAGACGGCCACCTTCCCCACCGCTCCTTCTTTGACTGACCGAAGCCTCAGCAACTCGTTGTCCAGGACCAGGAGTTTGTAACCTCCCAGTCTCTGGGAACGCGTTGCACTGACTTTTCTGCAAGGCCTTCCGGAGTTGTCTCATCCTCTGCTCCCTCTGCGACGGTAAGATAAGGTCCGCAACCTTACCCTTGTACCGTGGATTAAGGAGAGTGGCCAGCCAGTAATGGTCCCTCTCCTTGATCCGAAGAATACGAGGATCCTTCCGCAGGTCATGCAGCGTAGGTTAGCTGAGGCATTCGGTCCGGAGTCCTCTGGGTCACTAAGGACGACATGATCCGCAGCCACGTACAAGTCCACGGGTTTCTTGGGACTGTAAATCATCCCTAAAAGACTGCTGCTGATGATGCTGAGTGCCAGGCTCCACCTCCATGCTGACACAATCCTCCTCCTCCTCCTCTTCCTGTGTGATGGGTGGGACAGAAGGAACACTGTCTGGGTAAAGGGGGCCTTGAGAGGCAAGGAAGTCCTCCCCTTCCTGCCTCTGTTCTGCCTCAAGTGCCCTGTCCATTATTCCACGCAGCGTATGTTCCAACAGGTGGACAAGAGGTACAGTGTCACTGATGCATGCACTGTCACTGCTCACCATCCTCGTGGCCTCCTCAAATGGTGCCAGGACAGTGCATGCATCCCTGATCATGCCCCACTGGCATGGTGAAAAAAAAATGAGCTCCCCTGACCCTGTCCTGGTGCCGTAGTCGCACAGGTACTCATTGATGGCCCTCTGCTGCGTGTGCAGCCGCTGCAGCATGGCCAACGTTGAGTTCCACCTGGTGGGCATGTCACATATAAGGCGGTTCTTGGGCAGGTTCAACTCCTTTTGCAGCTCAGCCAGACGAGCACTGGCATTATAAGATCTGCGGAAATGCACACAGACTTTCCTGGCCTGCCTCAGGACATCCTGTAAGCTCGGGTACCTGCCCAAGAACCGCTGCACCACCAGGTTAAGGACGTGAGCCACACAGGGCACATGGGTCAGTTGTCCCTGTCGGAGGGCGGAGAGGAGGTTGGTGCCATTGTCGCAAACCACCATTCCTGGCTTAAGCTGGCGTGGCGTCAACCACCTCTCGGCCTGCCCCTGCAGAGCAGACAGAACCTCTTCCCCAGTGTGGCTCCTGTCCCCCAAACACACCAGTGCAAGCACGGCATGGCATCTTTTTGCCTGTGTACTTGCGTAGCCCCTTGAACGCCTACGGAGCACCGCTGGTTCCGAGGACAAAGCACAGGAAGAGGCCATGGAGGAAGAAGAAGAGGAGGTGGTGGAGGAGAGAGGTGTGTCACAACCAGTAATAGCATTTTGGAGGCGTGGCGGTGGAACAACCTCCAACACTACTGCACCTTGTCCTGCATCCTTCCCATCTGCCAAAAGAGTGACCCAATGGGCTGTGAAAGAAAGGTAACGTCCCTGTCCATGCCTGCTGGACCATGAGTCAGCGGTAATATGCACCTTACCGCTGACCGCCCTGTCCAGCGAGGCCAAGACATTGCCTTCCACATGCCGGTAGAGAGCTGGAATCGCCTTCCGTGAGAAAAAGTGGCGTTTGGGAACCTGCCACTGAGGAACCGCACATTGCACAAACTCACGGAAGGGGGCCGAGTCTACCAACTGAAAAGGCAGCAGTTGAAGCGCTAGCAATTTAGCCAAGCTAGCATTCAACCGCTGGGCATGTGGATGGCTGGGAGTGAACTTCTTTCGACGGTCCAGCAGCTGGGGCAGGGAAATTTGCCTGCTAGAATCGGACGTCGGTGTACTGCTAGCAGAGTGGCCGCAAGTACTTGGCTGTGACACACCTAATTCTACACCTTCATTCCTCTCAGTGCAGGTTTCAGAAAGGACTGAAGGTATAGTGGGGTTGGAGATCCCAGCTGATGCGGTGCAAGGAGAGGTCCGCTTTGTTCTTTGGTGTGGGTCTTTAAGGTAGGCTTGCCAACGAGCTGCATGGCAGGTCAACATATGTCTGGTCAAGCATGTGGTGCCCAAGCGGCTGATGTTTTGGCCACGCGATATACGCTTGAGACATATGTTGCAAACAGCAGCTGTGCGATCTGATGTACTCGACTCAAAAAAGGCCCACACCAAAGAACTTTTTGAATAACGGGCAGAGGCAGCGCCCTGCACAGGCGGAGCTCTGCGGTGTGATTCCGTCGGTGTGCTGCCCTTACGCTGGCCCCCCGAGGGCATCCTGCCTCGTTGGAGATGTGCCTCCTCCTCATCCTCCTCCTCCTCCTCTCTCCTATTAGGCACCCACGTGGAGTCAGTGACCTCATCATCCCCTCCCTCCTCATCACTGGAGCCAATCTGGCAGTATGCTGCAGCTGCTGGAACATAATGTACATATAATGATATTACTTCCAAAAATAGACACAATATTGAGATGAGTTCATTGATGTTGGAGCACTCTTTGGTGTGATATGGTTTTCAGTCATTTAAAAGAATATTATGTTTTGGTGTAATTTAGAGTATACATTTTGTGTTATTATTATGTATTTATTTTTCTTTCTTTGTTTCCAGTATTTGCATGACAAACTCCTGAGGTAGCCAAATATATGGTGAAACATGTAGAGACATTTGTCTGTATGCATTTTGGGAACTTTATTATGTACATTTGATGGTTCATGTATATATGAATTTTATAATATTTGTAATAAATTTATATTTTTTATTGAATATTGTGTGTTTCATGCACCCTAAAAGTCCCGTTACCCTTATATTTCTATTATGACTGCCAGATTGGTGTCCTTCTTGAGCATCCCCTCTCTCTGCTCTCACGCTACTGCCTTCCTCTAGCTGGGTATCATCATCAGACCCTTCGAAACGCTGGGCATCCTCCTGGAGCATGTACCCAACACTGTGCTCAAACAGTTCGGGGGACTCCTCAGGAGGACATGGTGGGTCTAGGGAAGGAGTGACTGATGATGACATTGATACCAGGGAAGAGGACGCTTTGGCAGCTGCTTTGTCAATACCCTCAGCCTGGGTGAGAGAGGATGAGGAGGGCTTGGTCATCCACTCTACCAAGTCTTCGGCATGATGCGGCTCAACACGTCCAGCTGCCGAAAAGAAGGACAAGCGTGTCCCATGGCCACGTGCTGATGGCGATGCACCGCGTCCACGACCAGCACTGTTGTCTCTAGACACAGAGCCTGCTTGCCCTCTTTTTTTGGCTCCTGACTGTCTGCCTCTCCTTGTTTTCCTTCCAGACATTCTATTGGCCTGCAGGGAGATGGGAAAACCAGCAATAAGGCCTAGCTTCAGGAGTATATTTTGCAGGAAGCACACTACGCCCGCTGTAAGTGCTGCAAATGCCCGTTGGTGTAACACACCAGGAAAACACAGCAATACGGGCTAGCTTCAGGTGTATATTTTGCAGAAAGCACACTACGCCCGCTGTAAGTGCTGCAAATGCCTGTTGGTGTAACACACCAGGAAAACACAGCAATACGGGCTAGCTTCAGGAGTATATTTTGCAGGAATCACACTACACCTGCTGTAAGTGCTGCAAATGCCTGTTGGTGTAACACACTAGGAAAACACAGCAATAAGGCCTAGCTTCAGGAGTATATTTTGCAGGAATCACACTACGCCTGCTGTAAGTGCTGCAAATGCCTGTTGGTGTAACACACTAGGAAAACACAGCAATACGGGCTAGCTTCAGGTGTACTTTTTGCAGGAATCACACTACGCCTGCTGTAAGTGCTGCAAATGCCTGTTGGTGTAACACACTAGGAAAACACAGCAATAAGGCCTAGCTTCAGGAGTATATTTTGCAGGAATCACACTACACCTGCTGTAAGTGCTGCAAATGCCTGTTGGTGTAACACACCAGGAAAACATAGCAATACGGGCTAGCTTCAGGAGTATATTTTGCAGGAATCACACTACGCCTGCTGTAAGTGCTGCAAATGCCTGTTGGTGTAACACACTAGGAAAACACAGCAATAAGGCCTAGCTTCAGGAGAATATTTTGCAGGAATCACACTACGCCTGCTGTAAGTGCTGCAAATGCCTGTTGGTGTAACACACCAGGAAAACACAGCAATACGGGCTAGCTTCAGGTGTATAATGTGCAGGAGGCACACTCCGCCCGCTGTAAGTGCTGCAAATGCCTGTTAGTGTAACACACCAGGAAAACACAGCAATAAGGGCTAGCTTCAGGTGTATACTGTGCAGGAGGCTTAGCAACAATGACACTGACACTGTCCCCTGCCTATCCTTCTCTCTCCCTGCACACAAGGTTTATCAAAGAATATGACACTGACACTCTCCCTGCCTATCCTTCTCTCTCCCTGCACACAAGAATAGCACAAAGAATATCACACTGTCCCTGCCTATCCTTCTCTTTCCCTGGGCCGGAACACACTACACAAGGCCGCCGCGCTGGCGGCCTTTTATAGTGTGGGGCGTGTACTAAACCCCCTGAGCTATAATTGGCCACAGGCAACCTGCCTGTGGCCAATTATGGCTCTCCTAGCTGCCGGCGCTGTGATTGGCCAAGCATGCGGGATTGCACTGCGATGGCGCAGTGTATTATGGGCCGTTCGCGTCACTCGAATTTGGCGCGAACGGCCCAAATCGTTTGATGTTCGCCGAACGATCGAACAGCCGATGTTCGAGTTGAACGTATGTTCGACTCGAACACTGAGCTCATCCCTAGGCCTGGTATAGGCTCTACAATTAGGCTCTTGACACTAGGAAGTACCATTACATTTTTATACATTTGTGAGGCATGTATGATGGATAGTGGCTTCTCTTTTTTTTTATTAGATATCATTATTATGGAGAGATTGAGGATTTTTACTGTTTCTTGTGATTCTAATAAGATTATATCTTTTAACTATAGTCTACACCCGTGTTTCTCAACTCAAACATGTCATGTTTTCAGGATTTCCCTCAGAATAAAGAGCTGTGGAAATTACTAAGGCAGTGAAACTGATCAAATCACCTGTGCAAAATAATGGAAAGCCTGAAAACATGACCTGTTGGGGTGCCTTTATGACTGGAGTTCAGAAACACTGGTCTACATACACAACCTTGATAACCCCATCACTAGATTTGTCCTGTAAAGCCCTGTACACACGATCAGTTTGACTGATGAAAACCGTCCGATGGATTGTTTTCATCAGACAAACCGATCGTGTATGGGACCCATCAGTCTTTTTTCCATCGGTTTTAAAAAATAGAACATGTTTTAAAATTATCTGATGGATAAAAAACCAATGGCAATTTCCGATCGTCTGTGGGGAAATCCATCAGATAAAAAACCCAAGCATGCTCAGAATCAAGTCGACACATGCTCAGTAGCATTGAATTTCATTTTTCTCAGCTCATCGGAGTGTTTTACGTCACCACGTTTGGAACGGTCGGTTTTTTGACTGATGGTGTGTAGGCAAGACTGATGGAAAACAGTTTCATCGGATTTCTGATGGACAAATCCATCAGTATATCTGATCGTGTGTACAGGGCTTAAGAGTAGTTATATATTATCATTGCAATGTACCCTCTATTTTTACTATGACCTCTTAAGCCCTGTACACACGATCGGTTTTACAGATGAAAACAGTCCGATGGACTGTTTTCATCGGACAAACCGATCGTGTGTGGGCCCCATCGGACTTATTTCCATCGGTGAAAAAAATAAAAATAGAACATGTTTTAAATTTTTCCAATGGAAAAAAAAAAACGATAGGAAATTCCGATCGTCTGTGTGGAACTCCATCGGAGAAAACACCAACGCATGCTCAGACTGAATTAGGAGACGGGAGCGCTCGTTCTGGTAAAACTAGCGTTTGTAATGGAGATAGCACATTTGTCATGCTGTAACGGACTGAAAAGCATGGAGACTGAAAAGCACGAATCGGCTCTCACCAAACTTTTACTAACACGCAGTAACACGAAATCAGCAAAAGCAGCCCAAAGGGTAGCGCCATTGGATTTGAACTTCCCATTTATAGTGCCGTCATACATGTTGTACGTCACGGCGTTTGGGACGGTCGGAATTTTGTCTGATGGTTTGTAGGCAAGACTGATGGAAGTCAGCTTCATCGGAATTCCGATGGAAAAATCCATCGGATTTGATTCCATCGAAAATCCGACCGTGTGTACAGGGCTTAACAGGGTATTGAAAATAACTGGTTTAACTTATTTGTGTTATTATAAACCTTAGTTAATATTATATTATTTTTAACATTTTTATTGTACATTTTGATTGTCTTCTACATGTTTTATATGATTGTTTATGACCATTATATATCATCATGTTGGCTCCAACAGTCATTTTTATGCAAATAAATAGTTTAACCACTATAGCAGAATGATGGGCAGGCGGTGGTTCAGTTATCCTGACTGGGCGTCATATGACGTCCAGCTAGGGTTGCCATTTTTTCTTCAAGCCAAACCCGAAAACTTTAGCGGCGCACGGCATGGCACCCCAACCGCGGTGCGATTTTGCCGCGATTGTCACCCGACAAATCGCGGCAAAATCACGTAAACAGAATTGTGGGATGCCTGACACCCAAAAGAAGTTTTGCTTCGCGATTGGGGTGCCATTATCCCCATCCCCTCCTATTACAAATTTTCTTCTCCTACCAGCACAAATCCTCCTCCCTCCAATACCCCCATGGCAGCCGGCAGGGGGTATCACGGGGCCCCAGCACACAGGGGGCCCGGACAGCAGGGGGTTTGGGCCGGCAGCCGTGGGGGGCAATTACAGATGGGGGAACAATTACAGTGATTGGGGGCAATTACAGAGGAGGGGGGTGCAAATACGGAGGAAGGGGTGCAAATACAGAGGAGGGGGTAATTAGAGGAGGGGGGACAATTACAGAGGAGGGGGGACAATTACAGAGATTGGGGGCAATTACAGAGGAGGGGGATGCAAATACAGAGATGGGGGCTAATTACAGAGGAGGGGTGCAAATACAGAGGATGGGGGGATTACAGAGATAGGGGGCAATTAGAGGAGGGGGCAAATACAGAGGAGGGGGGTGCAAATACAGAGGGGGGAGGGGTAAACACAGAGGAGTCAAAACATAAGGGGGAGAGAGAGAGGTAACAGTCTGGTGCAGACGTTTTTAATAAAATAAATGCACCATCTGTCAGCTGGAAATAGTGTCCAGGTGTGAGGCAGAGGGAAACCCAGGCACAGCCTCCTAAACCCGTACTGTCTGGGTCAAATCCAGACAGGTGGCAACCCTACGTCCAGCAGGATAACACACCGGCGCACGCCTGTGGGGGCGTGCATCGCAGCGATCGGAGGTCCTGTGTGTCAGACTGACACACTGCATCTCCAATCGTGGTATGGAGCCTCTGATGGAGGCTCCTTACCATGTGATCAGCTGTGGCCAATTACAGCAGATCATCATGTGAACCAGGAAGTGCTGGTAAACGGCATTCCTCGGTTCGTGCTGACAGGGAGAGCCGATCTGCAGCTCTCCCTGTCAGAGGGGGGGTCTGTGCTGATAATCAGCACATTGATTATCAGCACAGCCCCACAGATGTGCCACCACAGCTGCCAAAAAGGTGCCCATCAGCTACCAGTCAGTGCTCCATCAGAAACAGCTGTAGGTGCCCATCCCAGTGCCAATCAGTGCCTACCCCAGTGCCAATCAGTGCCCATTACAGTGCCAAGCAGTGCCCTACAGTAACACCTGTCAGTACCTCATCAGTACCTTCATCATCAGTGCTGCCCATCGGTGCCACCTGTCAGTGCCACACCTCGGTGCCAATCAGTACCGCCTATCAGTGCCGCCTGTCGGTGTATATCACAGCCAGCTGTCAGTGCCCATCACAGCTGCTTGTCAGTGCCAATCAGTGCCACCTATCAGTGCATATCAGTGCCGCCTATCAGTGCCCATCAGTGCTGCATATCAGTGTCACCTATTTGGTGCCCATCAGTGCTGCATATCAGTGCCGCCTATCAGTACCCATCAATTCTACATATCAGTGTCTCCTCATCAGTGCCCATCAGTGCCACCTTATCACTGCCAGCTCAACAGTGCCCATTAGTGCCGCCTCATCAGTGCCGCCTCATCAGTGCCCGTCAGTGAAGGAGAAAACTAAATTTTATAACCGAAACAAAGAGAAGTGTTGTTTTTTTTTTTTTTTATTAGGTTTTTTAGTTGTTTGTCCATCAAAAAATAAAACCCCCAGTGGTGATCAAATACCTTCAAAAGAAAGCTCTATTTGTGGGAAGAAAATTATAAAAAAAATAGTTTTGGGTGCAGTGTTGCATGACCGCGCAATTGTCATTCAAATTGTGATAGCACTGAAAGCTGGTATTGAGGGGGTTAAACAAACCTAAAAGCAAGATAACTATTTTTTACTAGGTGCTCCTTATCACATATTCAGGATTCACTATTCTATGTAGAAAAGTACATAGCTATTACTGTCAGGGGAGGATCATGGTGCGGATCATGGTGCACATCCAACTCCTTAGAAGTTGTACAAATATATTCTCACCCATCGTTCTTGGTGAGGTATGTGCTTGTCTGTGGCAACCCTTTAGAAGCCTATGAGCTGTAATTAGATAAATAAATACAAGACAGCTTACCACTCAATAATCATATTGCTCTAGCCATGGGACTATGGAACCTTTACACATTTCTTGAATTGACCAAATGGTGGTGGGCTCGAATTTTTAAACATGTTCTAGAACTTGGCCTGATTCTATTAATTATGCATACACATGCAACTATCCCAGTACAGAGGTTACAGAAACACCAGACAGACAGAGCATATAATACCTGACCAGCTGAAAGGCATCCAACATGGCAGATCCCCATAGTAGCTCTGTGCATTCAACAGTTATAGAAATAGATGAACCTGTTAAAAAACTGACACTCTGGACATTAAAAAAAAAAAAACAATAAAAAAAACACAGGAGAATATGCTGGCAAATGTAAGCTTTCATTTTATCCACAGTTCTTTTTTTTTTTCTTTTTTTTATTAGCTATGTGTCAAATGCATCTAAAAATTCCTCTGTGTATGAAACCTTATTGTCTCTTAACCTTTCCTTCCTGTGCTGCCATGGTTACTTGAAGTATTGCTCATGATACTTGTAAAACACTGTAAAACCCTCAGCACTGAAAGACCCAAGTACAACGTCTCCCTTTTTTACACTCTTCTGCCGCGTACACACGATCGTTTTTCACGTCGTCAAAAATGCAAATTTTTAAATTGGGCATTAAAAACGATCGTGTGTAAAACGACGTGAAAAATGGCCTAAAAAAATGAGAACCTGCTCTATTTTTTCACGTCGTTTTTCACGACATTTTTTTAACGACGTGAAAAAACGATAGTGTGTATGCTTTTACGAGGGGAAAAAAAGCGCGCATGCTCAGAATCAAGTATGAGACGGGAGCGCTCGTTCTGGTAAAACTAGCGTTCGTAATGGAGATAGCACATTCGTCACGCTGTAACGGACTGAAAAGCACGAGGCTGAAAAGCGCGAATCGTCGCTCAACAAACTTTACTAACATGAAGGGTGGCGCCATTCGAACTTCCCCTTTATAGTGCCGTCGTACATGTTGTACGTCACTGCGCTTTGCTCAAGCATTTTTTTATAATGAACGTGTGTATGCAAGACAGGCTTGAGAGGAAACAAGAAAAATCACGTAGAGAAAAACATTGTTTTTTTACATTAAAAACGATCGTGTGTACGCGGCATTCCATCACAGCATTATGTATACTACTAAATTACTTACACATTTCAACCTTTTATACCCATGTATCCTTCTCTCGGGAATTCACATAAAATAACGTTTGTCCAAAGGAAAGAATCTTGTGCAGACCCTCCAACACAATCCACTTTGCAACGATCCTTTGGTCAAATGAATGGGTTCTTATATAACAATAGATGATGAATAGTTGAAAACCATTTGACAAAGATTTTGGCTTATATAAGAGGAAAAAAAGTACTATTTTGGGCTGTTTATACATGACTAGAGTTGAGCGGACACCTGGATGTTCGGGTTCGACGGGTTCGGCCGAACTTCGGAAAAAAGTTCGGGTTCGGGACCGAACTTTAACCCGAACCCGGACCCGAACCCGAACCCCATTGAAGTCAATGGGGACTCGGACTTCTAAGGACTAAAAAGGCTCTAAAAAGGTAATGGAAAGGGCTAGAGGGCTGCAAATGGCAGCAAAATGTTGTTAAGAGCATGGCAAGTGCTCTGCAAACAAATGTGGATAGGGAAATAACGTAAAATAACATAAAAATAAAAAAATAAAAAATAATAATCTTGACCTAGGAGGACGAGGTCCATATGGAGTAGGAGGTTGAGGTGGCGGTGGATGTGGCTGTGTAGGTGGAAGCGGCGGTGGAGGAGGACGAGGTAGCCAACACTGATTCAAAAATACAACAATGGCTGGGTAAGGCCGGTGATGTGTCGAATTCTGTCCCCCGTCAAATAGTGTCCATCCTGTACTGCGCTTGCTCAGTATGTAGGACAAGGGGATTTCGAAAATCTCCCAAGACGAACGGCGCCTGCGTGGTGAGTTCAGGTGAAGGCCACACCATCCGTGGTTCAAGCCGAGCCAAGTGAGGCTGTGCCCGAAGCGTGGCGATCGAACCGAGCCCGTGAGGGGCCCTGTGACTATGTGCTACCGTATGTCCACTTGGATGGTGGGGCTTGAACCTGCACTCACAGCGCAGGCGCCGTTCATCTTCGGAGATTTTGTGAATCTCCTTGTCCTCTGTACTGCGCAAGCGCTGCGCCTTCGCAGTATGGGCCGGACACAATCCGATGGCCGGACAGTTTTTGTCACAACACCGGTATACATGTCTATTCTGCAGAAGGTACGGACAAGTCCTGTGGGATCCATGCCTGGTTCATTTTAATGAACGTGAGCTTGTCCACATTGGCTCTGGACAGGCGGCTGCGCTTGTCTGTGATAACGCCCCCTGCCGTGCTAAATACACGTTCAGATAATACACTGGCTGCAGGGCAGGCCAGCACCTCCAAGGCATAAAGGGCAAGCTCAGGCCATGTGCCCAATTTGGAGACCCAGAAGTTAAAGGGGGCAGACCCGTCATCCAGTACGTGTAGGCCTGTGGACACATACTGCTCAACCATGTTGGTGAAATGCTGCCTCCTGCTAAGACGTTCCATCTCAGCTGGTGGTGCTGGCTGTTGTGGCGTGCTGACAAAGCTTTTCCACATTTCAGCCATGCTAACCCTGCCTTCTGAGGTGCTGCCGGTGCCCCGGCTGCGTTGGCGACCTCTTCCTCCTCCTCTGCCTTCGCCTTGTGCTTCCACCGTACGCCCGCTGTCAGGTGGGAATGCCACCAGCAGCGCGTCTACCAGCGTGCGCTTGTACTCGCGCATCTTACGATCCCGCTCCAGTGAGGGAATTAAGGATGGTACATTGTCCTTGTAACGGGGATCCAGCAGGGTGGCCATCCAGTAATCAGCACCAGTTAAAATGTGGGCAACTCGGCGGTCATTGCGGAAACACTTCAGCATGTAATCGCTCATGTGTGCCAGGCTGCCCAGAGGCAAAGAAAAGCTGTCCTCTGTGGGAGGTGTATCGTCTGTGTCCTCTGTATCCCCCCAGCCACGCACCAGTGATGGCGACGAGCTGGTCTGGGTGCCACCCTGCTGTGAAAATGGCTCCTCCTCCTCCTCCTCCTCCTCCATCTCCTCCTCCACCTCGTCATCCTCCAGAACTGTGCCCTTTCTGCCGGACAATTGTGTACCTGGCGTTTGTTGGTGCAGGAACCCACCCTCGTAGCCACTTGTGAAAGACTGCCCTGAAAGCCTTTGAAATGATCCCGCTTCCTCCTCCTCCTCCTCATCCTCCTGTGCCACATCCTCTTCCATCATCGCCCGAAGCGTTTTTTCAAGGAGGCATAGAACTGGGATAGTAACGCTAAGAACGGCGTCATTGGCACTGGACATGTTGGTGGAGTACTCGAAACAGCGCAACAAGGCACACAGGTCTCGCATGGAGGCCCAGTTATTGGTGGTGAAGTGGTGCTGTTCCGCAGAGCGACTCACGCGTGATTGCTGCAGCTGAAACTCCACTATCGCCTGCTGCTGCTCGCACAGTCTGGCCAGCATGTGCAAGGTGGAGTTCCACCTTGTGGGCACGTCACATATGAGGCGGTGAGCGGGAAGGCCGAAGTTACGCTGCAGCGCTGACAGGCGAGCAGCAGCAGGGTGAGAACGCCGAAAGTGCGCACACACAGCCCGCACTTTCTGCAGCAGCTCTGGCATATTGGGGTAATTTTTAAGGAACCTCTGGACCACCAAGTTCAGCACATGCGCCAGGCAAGGGATGTGCGTCAAACCGGCTAGGCCCAGAGCTGCTACGAGATTTCGCCCATTATCGCACACCACCAGGCCGGGCTTGAGGCTCACTGACAGCAACCACTCATTGGTCTGTTGTTCCATGTCCCTCCACAACTCCTCTGCGGTGTGGTGTTTTTCCCCCAAACAGGAAAGTTTTAAAACTGCCTGCTGTCGTTTACCCCTGGCTGTGCTGAAGTTGGTGGTGAAGGTGTTACACTGACCGGATGAGGAGGCGGTAGAGGATGAGGAAGCGGGGTAGGAGGAGTTAGCAACAGGAGGCAAACTGAAACGCCCTGCAATCCTCGGTGGTGGAAGGACATGCGCCAAACTGCTATCTGCCTCAGGCCCAGCCGCCACTGCATTTACCCAGTGTGCTGTTAGGGAGATATAACGTCCCTAACCGTGCTTACTGGTCCACGCATCCGTAGTTAGGTGGACCTTGCCACAGATGGCGTTGCGCAGTGCACACCTGATTTTGTCCCCCACTTGGTAGTGCAGGGAAGGGATGGCTCGCCTGGAAAAATAGTGGCGGCTGGGCACGACGTACTGTGGGACAGCCAATGCCATCAGGCTTTTAAAACTCTGCGTCTCCACCAGACGGAATGACAGCATTTCAAAGGCCAGGAGTTTTGAAATGCTGGCATTCAGGGCCAGGGATCGCGGGTGGCTAGGGGGGTACTTCCTCTTCCGCTCAAATGTTTGGGAGATAGAGAGCTGAACGCTTCCATGGGACATTGTGGAGATGGTTGGTGACCCAGGTGGTAGTGTTGCTGGCAGATCCTCTGTTTGCGGGGTGGCAGGTGCCACTGTCACTACAGAGGTGGATGAAGAGGCCGAGACTGCAGCAGAAGAGGAAGCAGGAGGAGCCAGAGACCTTTCTTGGTTTTTGAGGTGTCTACTCCACTGCAGCTCGTGCTTTGCACTTAGATGCCTGGTCATGCAGGTTGTGCTCAGGTTGAGAACGTTTATGTCTCGCTTCAGGCTCTGATTGCACAGCGTGCAAACCACTCGTGTCTTGTCATCAGCACATTGTGTGAAGAACTGCCACGCTGGGGAACTCCTTGGACCTGGCTTTGGTGTGCTCGGTCCCTTGCTGCGTTGGGCAGTAGCAGACATACTGTCTAGCTGACAGACGCTCCGCTTTTGCACCCTGCTCCCTCTTCTGCTGTGCTGGTGGCTCTGTGCGACCACCGCCTCTTCCTCCAAACTACACTGGTCACCTGCATAACGTTGATTCCATGTGGGGTCGAGGACCTCATCGTCCTCCACATCATCTTCCACCCAGTCTTCACCCCTGCCCTCCTTGTCTGTCTGCACAATTGCGAAAGCAGCAGCAGTTGGCACCTGTGTTTCGTCATCATCCGAGACGTACTGCGATGGTCCTCCCATGTACTCATCATGAAACATAAGTAGTTGGGCATCGGTGCACTCAATCTCTTCCACTTCTGGGGCAGGGCTAGGTGGATGGCCCTGGGAAACCCTGCTAACAGAGTCATCGAAAAGCAGAAGAGACTGCTGCATGATTTGGGGCTCAGACTGCTTGGCTGAGTTGCAAGGGGGTGAGGTGAAAGACTGATGGACATGGGTTTCAGGTGCCAACTCTGTTCTTTCATCAGAAGAGTGGGTGGGAGACAATGTGAAGGAACCCGAGGCACTGTCAGCAACCCAATCTACTATCGCCTGTACTTGTCCTGGCCTAAACATTCGTACAGCCTCATTAGGCGCGACAAAATAGCGCCGCAGGCTCGGTCGCCTACTCGCACCTGAGGAAGGTGTTTCACTTGTGCGTGTATCTGGCACAGATCCACCACGTCCTCTCCCTGCAACAGGAGCTCCACCAGCAGCACCACGACCGGGGCCACCACGTCCCTTTGACCTTCTCCTCATATTTTCAAAATTTAGGATC
This sequence comes from Rana muscosa, assembly GCA_029206835.1. Taxonomy (NCBI): domain Eukaryota; kingdom Metazoa; phylum Chordata; class Amphibia; order Anura; family Ranidae; genus Rana; species Rana muscosa. The sequence continues at coordinate 607,822,968 of CM055118.1, forward strand.
TTGCCCTAAATGGGTGTTTTTGGAAGCGCAGAACACAACCAAAGTACGTAACCGCTGAATCGCACAGCTACAGAACTGCAGAAAATGCTATTCAAAAAAAAATTTGTTTTTTTAGTATAGCACAGTAGGAGAAAACTATATAGAAATTGTTTATTTCACACACCTCAAAATATGTATAACACACTGCAAACTTTTTTTTGTGCCCCTAAACGGCGTTTTTTGTAGGAGCAGAACACACCCACAGTACGTAACCGCTGAATCGCACAGCTACAGAACTGCAGAAAATGCTATTAAAAAAAATGTTGTTTTTTTAGTATAGCAACGTAGGAGAAAACTATAAAGAAATTGTTTATTTCACACATCTCAAAATATGTATAACACACTGCAAACTTTTTTTTGTGCCACTAAACGGCGTTTTTTGGAAGAGCAGAACACACCCACAGTACGTAACCGCTGAATCGCACAGCTACAGAACTGCAGAAAATGCTATTCAAAAAAAATGTTGTTTTTTTAGTATAGCACAGTAGGAGAAAACTATATAGAAATTGTTTATTTCACACACCTCAAAATATGTATAACACACTGCAAACTTTTTTTGGTGCTCCTAAACGGCGTTTTTTGCAAGCGTACATTAACCACTTCAATACCATGCACTTATACAGCTTCCTGCCCAAGCCAATTTTGAGCTTTCAGCACTGTCGCAATTTGAATGACAATTGCGCGGTCATGCTACACTGTACCCAAACAAATTTTTTATCATTTTGTTCCCACAAATAGAGCTTTCTTTCGGTGGTATTTGATCGCCTCTGCGATTTTTATTTTTTGCACAACAAATAAAAAAAGAGCGAAATTTTTAAAAAAAACTAAGTTTTTCTTTGTTTCTGTTAATTCTTTTTGTAAACAAGTACCTTTTCTACTTCAATGACGGGCACTGATAAGGTGGCACTGAAGGGCACTGATAAGGCGACACTGATGGGCACCGATGAGGTGGCACCAATGAGGTGGCACTGATGAGGTGGCACTGATGGGCACTGATGATGGGCACTGATAGGCGGCACTGATGGGCACTGATATGTGGCACTGGTATGCGGCACTGATGGGCACTCATAGGTGGCATTGATTGGCACTCATAGGCGGCACTGATTGGCACTCATAGGCGGCACTGATTGGCACTCATAGGCGGCACTGATGGGCACTCATGGGCGGCACTGATGGGCACTTATGGGTGGCACTGATAGGTGGCATGGACGGGCACTGATAGGTGGGCACAGATTGGCACGGATGGGCACTGATAGGTGGCACTGATGGACACTAGTTAGTGGCACTGGTGCCCAGCAATGCCAGCCACCACACATTGTGAAAGTGCCAGTCAGTGCCCATTTGTGGGCACTGATTGGCATATTTTTTTTAATGTTTTTATTTTATTTATTTCTTTTTACTACATGTGGATGGCCATGGGGGCCATCCACATGATTGGGGCTTCCCTGGTGGTCCTGGGGGGCTTCCCTGGTGGTCTAGTGTGGGTATCCGAGGGGGGGCTGCGCTGATAAACAATCAGCGCGAACCCCCCCTGTCAGGAGAGCCGCCGATCGGCTCTCCTCTACTCGCGTCTGTCCGACGGAGGCTTCTTACCGAGATCAGTGTAGCGGTGGGTCAGATTGACCCACCGCTCCACCGATCGCCGCGATGCGCGCCCCCCCGGGCGCGCGGCGGCTGTTATCCCGCAGGACGTCATATGACGTCCAGGGTGGATAACAGAACCACTTCCCGGACGTCAATCTGCTATTGACTGAGCAGGAAGTGGTTAAAGTGCAATTTTTTTTTTTTTTTATTTTGCCCTAAACGGGTCTTTTTTTGCACGAGCAAAATAAAATGCTTTTTTTTTTTTTTTTGCCCTATGGGTCTTTTGGGAAAGAGAACAATAAAGTGCCTTTTTATTTTCCCCTAAAAGTTAGATTTTCTCTGACACTGGGCTCATGGCAGTGTAAAAAGACTGCACTGCAACACAAATAGGTAAACCTATGCAGATCGCTGATTTTAATCTCTGAATCTGGACTCCTATATAATATTCTCTCTCCCTGAAAGCACCAACACAGGAACCTGGCCCTACACTACACTATCTCTCTATCTTTTCCCTCAGATTGTAGAATCAGGACTACCTCATCTATCTTTCTATCTCTCCCTAAAAGCAGCAGCAGCAGACTAGATCCTCTCCCTATCTATTCTGAAGCAGAGTGACATGTGTGCTGTGTGCCTCTAGCTTATATAGAAGCTGGGTCACATGTTGCACTGACCAATCACAGCCATGCCATTAGTAGGCATGGCTATGATGACCTCTAAGGGCACACCAGCTAATCAAAAGGTGATTGGCTGGCCCCTGAAGCATTTCTAAATGCGTTATTAGATTGCCAAACCCGAACCCGAACCCGGACTTTTGGGCAAAGTCCGGGTTCGGGTTCGGGAAAAAGCTAAAGTTCGGTACGGACCCGAACTTTACAGTTCGGGTTCGCTCAACACTATACATGACCTATGTGTTACCTCCAGCCAAAAGAGTAATAGGCAAAAATATCCACCTCTCCTAATTTTCACCAGAATCTTACAAACCAAAAAAAAAAACTTTTAACATAAGGTAAGAATGCAACAAACAGTATGGTAAAATAAAAACATAAAGAAATCAAAGGCAACTTCTATAGATTCTGCATATTACCACAGCAAAGCTGTCATAAATCTTCAGAAGATAGGTCATAACCTTCTGTATTCAGCATACAGCATAGTTGAAAAATGATTTACCTGCAATTCAAAGGGAACAGGAAAAAAGATGTCAACTTAACAAATCTATAGTCCTTGCTGATTATTAGCATAAAAAAGCAAGGTGCTGAGAACTATTAATTCTCCGTGCAATTTATACTTAGAGACATCACAGCAAATAAACAGTTGAGGGTCGAATACATTCAGGGAACTAAAAGATTTTGTGTGGAAGGAATGGGTGCTTTAGTTAGGTAGCAGACCATTCCCTTGAGGAAATAATGTTTTTAATTCTTCATCTACTCCTTTTGTTTAACCACCTCAGCTGCAGAATGTTTTGCCCCCTTCATGACCCAGGCCACTTTTTGCTTTTTAGCACTACACCACTTTAACTGGCATGCAACACTGTACTCAAACGAAATTCATAAAAAAAAATTGCCAACACACATAGAGCTTTCTTTTGGTGGTATTTGATCACCAATGGGCTTTTTCTTTTTTGCAATATAAATTTAAAAAAAGACCGAAAAAAATAAACAATATTTTTTACTTTCTGCTATAAAACATATGCAAAAAAAAAATAAAAAATTCTTCATAAAGTTTGGCCAAAATGTATTCTGCTACATGTCTTTGGTAAAAAAAATCCCAGAAAGTGTAAATTGATTAGTTTGCGTGAAAGTTATAGCATCCAAAAACGATGGTACTGAATATATATTCGATTTTGTTTTTTATTCTATTAAAGGTGGTGATTAGTGTTGAGCGAACCCGAACTGTAAAGTTCGGGTCCGTACCGAACTTTAGCTTTTTCCCGAACCCGAACCCGGACTTTGCGCAAAAGTCCGGGTTCGGGTTCGGCAATCTAATTACGCAGTTAGAAATGCTTCAGGGGCCAGCCAATCACCTTTTGATTAGCTGGTGTGCCCTTAGAAGCCATCATAGCCATGCCTAATAATGGCATGGCTGTGATTGGTCAGTGCAACATGTGACCCAGCTTCTATATAAGCTAGAGGCACACAGCACACACATCACTCTGCTTCAGAATAGATAGGGAGAGGATCTTGTCTGCTGCTGCTGCTTTTAGGGAGAGATAGAAAAATACATGAGTTAGGCCTTGTACACACGACCGATTTTCTCGGCAAGAACCAGCAAGAAACTTGCTGGCAGAGAGGTCTTGCCGAGTAAATCGGTCGTGTGTACGCTGCTATCGGGTTTCTCGTCGAGAAATCTACTATCGCCTGTACTTGTCCTGGCCTAAACATTCGTACAGCCTCATTAGCTGTCATTTGCTGCAGCACAAGTTGATCAGCAGGTCTCAGACAATTATTTATAATCAGGACCTGTTGATTGGCTGAGCGAATGACAGAAAAAAACTCTGTATTGGTAAACAACACAGGACTCTCTACAGACAGCAGCGATGTGCAGTTTTTTTTTTACTCCCTGCAAAACACATTATTATCACACAGTACATACACTAAACATTGATAGGCACACATCTAACCGCTTGATCGCCCTAGATCTTAACTCCTTTCCAAACCAGTGTCATTAGTACAATGACAGTGTATATTATTAGCACTGATCACTGTATTAGTGTCACTGGTGAGTGTAATTTAGTAAGTTTCCCCCCTCTCCCCAGTCTCAGTTTGCCTGCCGCATTATAGCAGTCCCATTATAAGTCGCTGATCACCACTAGAGTTAGGACAAAAAAAAAAAGGCACTTTATTGTGCTCTTTTCCAAAAGACCCATTAAGGGCAAAAAAAATAAAAAAAAATCCATTTTATTTTGCTCGTGCAAAAAAAGACCCGTTTAGGGCAAAAATTAAATAAAAAAATTTGCACTTTAATGTACGCTTGCAAAAAGACCCATTTAGGGCCACAAAAAATATTTTGCAGTGTGTTATACATATGTGGAGGCGTGTGAAATAAACCATTTCTATATATTTGTCTTCTACTGTGCTATACTAAAAAAAAAACATTTTTTTTGAATAGCATTTTCTGCAGTTCTGTAGCTGTGCGATTCAGCGGTTACGTACTGTGGGTGTGTTGTGGTCTTCCAAAAAACGCCATTTAGGGCCACAAAAAATATTTTGCAGTGTGTTATACATATGTGGAGGCGTGTGAAAGAAACCATTTCTATATATTTGTATTCTACTGTGCTATACTAAAAAAACAACATTTTTTTTGAATAGCATTTTCTGCAGTTCTGTAGCTGTGCGATTTAGCGGTTACGTACTGTGGGTGAGTTGTGGTCTTCCAAAAAACGCCATTTAGGGCCACAAAAAATATTTTGCAGTGTGTTATACATATGTGGAGGTGTGTGAAATAAACAATTTATATATAGTTTTCTTCTACTGTGCTATACTAAAAAAACAAAAAATTTTTTGAATAGCATTTTCTGCAGTTCTGTAGCTGTGCGATTCAGCGGTTACGTACTGTGGGTGTGTTGTGGTCTTCCAAAAAACGCCATTTAGGGCCACAAAAAATATTTTGCAGTGTGTTATACATATGTGGAGGCGTGTGAAATAAACCATTTCTTTATATTTGTCTTCTACTGTGCTATACTAAAAAAACAAATTTTTTTTTGAATAGCATTTTCTGCAGTTCTGTAGCTGTGCGATTCAGCGGTTACGTACTGTGGGTGTGTTCTGCTCTTCCAAAAACACCCATTTAGGGCAAAATCCTAAATTTGGAAAATATGAGGAGAAGGTCAAAGGGACGTGGTGGCCCCGGTCGTGGTGCTGCTGGTGGAGCTCCTGTTGCAGGGAGAGGACGTGGTGGATCTGTGCCAGATACACGCACAAGTGAAACACCTTCCTCAGGTGCGAGTAGGCGACCGAGCCTGCAGCGGTATTTTGTCGCGCCTAATGAGGCTGTACGAATGTTTAGGCCAGGACAAGTACAGGCGATAGTAGATTGGGTTGCTGGCAGTGCCTCGGGTTCCTTCACATTGTCTCCCACCCGCTCTTCTGATGAAAGATCAGAGTTGGCACCTGAAACCCATGTCCATCAGTCTTTCACCTCACCCCCTTGCAAATCAGCCAAGCAGTCTGAGCCCCAAATCATGCAGCAGTCTCTTCTGCTTTTCGATGACTCTGTTAGCAGGGTTTCCCAGGGCCATCCACCTAGCCCTGCCCCAGAAGTGGAAGAGATTGAGTGCACCGATGCCCAACCACTTATGTTTCATGATGAGTACATGGGAGGACCATCGCAGCACGTCTCGGATGATGACGAAACACAGGTGCCAACTGCTGCTGCTTTCGCAATTGTGCAGACAGACAAGGAGGGCAGGGGTGAAGACTGGGTGGAAGATGATGTGAAGGACGATGAGGTCCTCGACCCCACATGGAATCAACGTTATGCAGGTGACCAGTGTAGTTTGGAGGAAGAGGCGGTGGTCGCACAGAGCCACCAGCACAGCAGAAGAGGGAGCAGGGTGCAAAAGCGGAGCGTCCGTCCCCTAGACAGTATGTCTGCTACTGCCCAATGCAGCAAGGGACCGAGCACACCAAAGCCAGGTCCAAGGAGTTCCCTAGCGTGGCAGTTCTTCACACAATGTGCTGATGACAAGACACGAGTGGTTTGCACGCTGTGCAATCAGAGCCTGAAGCGAGGCATAAACGTTCTCAACCTGAGCACAACCTGCATGACCAGGCATCTAAGTGCAAAGCACGAGCTGCAGTGGAGTAGACACCTCAAAAACCAAGAAAGGTCTCTGGCTCCTCCTGCTTCCTCTTCTGCTGCAGTCTCGGCCTCTTCATCCACCTCTGTAGTGACAGTGGCACCTGCCACCCCGCAAACAGAGGATCTGCCAGCAACACTACCACCTGGGTCACCAACCATCTCCACAATGTCCCATGGAAGCGTTCAGCTCTCTATCTCCCAAACATTGGAGCGGAAGAAGAAGTACCCCCCTAGCCACCCGCGATCCCTGGCCCTGAATGCCAGCATTTCAAAACTCTAGGCCTTTGAAATGCTGTCATTCCGTCTGGTGGAGACGCAGAGTTTTAAAAGCCTGATGGCATTGGCTGTCCCACAGTACGTCGTGCCCAGCCACCACTACTTTTCCAGGCGAGCCATCCCTTCCCTGCACTACCAAGTGGGGGATAAAATCAGGTGTGCACTGCGCCACGCCATCTGTGGCAAGGTCCACCTAACTACGGATGCGTGGACCAGTAAGCACGGTCAGGAACGTTATATCTCCCTAACAGCACACTGGGTAAATGCAGTGGTGGCTGGGCCTGAGGCAGATAGCAGTTTAGCGCATGTCCTTCCACCACCGAGGATTGCAGGGCGCTTCAGTTTGCCTCCTGTTGCTAACTCCTCCTACTCCGCTTCCTCATCCTCTACCGCCTCCTCATCCGGTCAGCGTAACACCTTCACCACCAACTTCAGCACAGCCAGGGGTAAACGACAGCAGACAGTTTTAAAACTTTCCTGTTTGGGGGAAAAACCCCACACCGCGCAGGAGTTGTGGAGGGACATGGAACAACAGACCAATGAGTGGTTGCTGTCAGTGAGCCTCAAGCCCGGCCTGGTGGTGTGCGATAATGGGCAAAATCTCGTAGCAGCTTTGGGCCTAGCCGGTTTGACGCACATCCCTTGCCTGGCGCATGTGCTGAACTTGGTGGTCCAGAGTAGTGATGAGCCGAACACCCCCGGGTTCGGTTCGCACCAGAACCCGCGAACGGACCGAAAGTTCGAACGAACATTAGAACCCTATTAAATACAATGGATGCGAACGTTCGAATTCTAAAGTGCTAATTATAACAACTATTATGCATGTTATTGTCCTAAAAAGGGTTTGGGAACCCGGGTTCTGCACCAGGGGACATGTATCAATGCAAAAAGAAGTTTTAAAAACGGTCGTTTTTCGGGAGCAGTCATTTTAATGATGCATAAAGTGAAAAAAAAAAAGTCAAATATTCCTTTAAATATCGTACCTGGGGGGTGTCTAAAGTATGCCTGTGAAGTGCCACGTGTTTCCCGTGTTTAGAACTGTCCCTGCACAAAATGACACTTCTAAAGGAAAAAAAAGCCATTTAAAACTGCTTGCGGCTTTAATGTAATGTCTGGTCCCGGTAATATGGATGAAATTCTTTAAGAAAAATGGCATAGCTACCCCATGACCCCCCCCTACCCCAGCCCATTACCAGCCCCTTTGGGTCTTGTATGGATATTAAGGGGAACCCCGCACATAAAATAAAAAAGGCCCTATATACTCTGAACAGCCCTATACAGGCGGTGCATACAAGACAGGGACTGTAGGTTTGTTCTTATGTAGAGTCTGTTTGTAATTTTGAACAGGTACATTGTTGAAGTGTAGCTCCAGACCAAAAATCTATTTTTAAACTTTTTGGAAAACATAGGTAAGGGTTATCACCCCTGTAACATTTGTTTTGCTGTCTGTGCCCCTGTTCAGAACATTTCACCTCACTTTCCGTCCCAATGACAACTGTTTTTGAAATGTGGTGTTTTTCTTGAAACAAGGATTGCTGATAAAGCATCAGTACAGAGGAGACACCTTTCTCCCATATTTATTCTTACAGGAGAGAATTTTCCTTCCTAGTGGTAGATTTCCTCTCACTTCCTGTTGTCTTCTTGCGTTTGCAAGTAGGAGTCGTTTGTAAGTTGGATGTTTGAAAGTAGGGACCTGCCGTATATACTCTGCAGAAATAGGCCCCTTAGTTGTTGGTGTTGGCACAACACTGTAAGCACTCACAGTTACTCTTGGTTGGTGCTGGAACGCCCTGCTGTCAACTATTATATCAGGAATTTTAATTACATATAATTGTTGAACAGTGGTAGTAAAAATTGGGCCTTTGATGGTGGTGCTGGTGCCACAACACTGTAAGCCCTGACAGTTACTCTTGGTGGGTGCAGCAATGGGCCCTGCTGTGAATTATTAGATCAAGAATTGTAATTACATGCCCCTGTTGAACAGGGGCTGAAAAATTGGGCCTTAGGCACTGGTGGCACAACACTGCAACCCCTCACAGATACTGTACTTGGAGCACAGCAATGAGCCCTGTTGCAAAGTATTGCTTCAAAAATTGTAATGACACGCCCCTGTTAAACAGGGGCTGAAAAATTGGGCCTTAGGCACTGGTGGCACAACACTGCAACTCCTCACAGATACTGTACTTGGAGCACACCAATGAGCCCTGTTGCAAAGTATTGCTTCAAAAATTGTAATGACACGCCCCTGTTAAACAGGGGCTGAAAAATTGGGCCTTAGGCACTGGTGGCACAACACTGCAACTCCTCACAGATACTGTACTTGGAGCACAGCAATGAGCCCTGTTGCAAAGTATTGCTTCAAAAATTGTAATTACACGCCCCTGTTAAACAGGGGCTGAAAAATTGGGCGTTAGGCACTGGTGGCGGCACCCATAAACAAAAATGATCTTACAAGCTATCATCATCAATCGTATCATTGAGGACTCGGAGGAGGAGGATAGCCAGTCAACATAACAGCACAGGCACTCAGCATCAGCATCAGTCTTGAAGGGATGTGACATGTTAAAATCAATTAGTCTGTTATATCAGCATCAGGTGTGTGGTAGCTGGTGGTGATCCAAGACTGGTTCATCTTGATGAAAGTCAGTCGATCAACCGAGTCGGTGGACAGGCGCACCCTGTGATCCGTGACAAATCCTCCAGCAGCACTGAATGTGCGTTCCGAAAGAACGCTGGATGCAGGACAGGCCAGTAGCTCAATTGCATACTGTGCAAGCTCTGGCCAGTGATCCATCCTCAAGACCCAGTAAGCCAGAGGATTTTCGGTGGGGAAGGTGTCCAAGTCTGACCTTGCCCCTAGATATTCCTGCACCATGTTTATCAGACGCTGGCGATGGTTGCTGGAACCGATCATACTTTGGGGCTGCGGACTAAAGAATTGTCTGAACGCATCGGTCAGACGGCCACCTTCCCCACCGCTCCTTCTTTGACTGGCCGAAGCCTCAGCAACTCGTTGTCCAGGACCAGGAGTTTGCAACCTCCCAGTCTCTGGGAACGCGTTGCACAGACCTTTCTGCAAGGCCTCCCGGAGTTGTCTCATCCTCTGCTCCCTCTGCGACGGTAACATAAGGTCCGCAACCTTACCCTTGTACCGTGGATCAAGGAGAGTGGCCAGCCAGTAATGGTCCCTCTCCTTGATCCGAAGAATACGAGGATCCTTCCGCAGACTTTGCAGGATCAGGGAGGCCATGCAGCGTAGGTTTGCTGAGGCATTCGCTCCGGAGTCTTCTGGGTCACTAAGGACGACATGATCCGCAGCCACCTCCTCCCAGCCACGTACAAGTCCACTGGTTTCTTGGGACTGTAAATCATCCCTAAAAGACTGCTGCTGATGATGCTGAGTGCCAGCCTCCACCTCCATGCTGACACAATCCTCCTCCTCCTCCTCCTCCTCCTCCTCCTCCTCCTCCTCTTCCTGTGCGATGGGTGGGACAGAAGGAACACTGTCTGGGTAAAGGGGGCCTTGAGAGGCAAGGAAGTCCTCCTCTTCCTGCCTCTGTTCTGCCTCAAGTGCCCTGTCCATTATTCCACGCAGCGTGTGCTCCAACAGGTGGACAAGAGGTACAGTGTCACTGATGCATGCACTGTCACTGCTCACCATCCTCGTGGCCTCCTCAAATGGTGCCAGGACAGTGCATGCATCCCTGATCATGCCCCACTGGCGTGGAGAAAAAAAACCAAGCTCCCCTGACCCTGTCCTGGTGCCGTAGTCGCACAGGTACTCATTGATGGCCCTCTGCTGCGTGTGCAGCCGCTGCAGCATGGCCAACGTTGAGTTCCACCTGGTGGGCATGTCACATATAAGGCGGTTCTTGGGCAGGTTCAACTCCTTTTGCAGCTCAGCCAGGCGAGCACTGGCATTATAAGATCTGCGGAAATGCACACAGACTTTCCTGGCCTGCCTCAGGACATCCTGTAAGCCCGGGTACCTGCCCAAGAAGCGCTGCACCACCAGGTTAAGGACGTGAGCCACACAGGGCACATGGGTCAGTTGTCCCTGTCGGAGGGCGGAGAGGAGGTTGGTGCCATTGTCGCAAACCACCATTCCTGGCTTAAGCTGGCGTGGCGTCAACCACCTCTCGGCCTGGCCCTGCAGAGCAGACAGGACCTCTGCCCCAGTGTGGCTTCTGTCCCCCAAACACACCAGCGCAAGCACGGCATGGCATCTTTTTGCCTGCGTACTTGCGTAGCCCCGTGAACGGCTACGGAGCACCGCTGGTTCATAGGACAAACCACAGGAAGAGGCCATGGAGGAAGAAGAAGAGGAGGGGGTGGAGGAGAGAGGTGTGTCACAACCAGTAGTAGCATTTTGGAGGCGTGGCGGTGGGACAACCTCCAACACTACTGCACCTTGTCCTGAATCCTTCCCAGCTGCCAAAAGAGTGACCCAATGGGCCGTGAAAGAAAGGTAACGTCCCTGTCCATGCCTGCTGGACCATGAGTCAGCGGTAATATGCACCTTACCGCTGACCGCCCTGTCCAGCGAGGCCAAGACATTGCCTTCCACATGCCGGTAGAGAGCCGGAATAGCCTTCCGTGAGAAAAAGTGGCGTTTGGGAACCTGCCACTGAGGAACTGCACATTGCACAAACTCACGGAAGGGGGCCGAGTCTACCAACTGAAAAGGCAGCAGTTGAAGCGCTAGCAATTTAGCCAAGCTAGCATTCAACCGCTGGGCATGTGGATGGCTGGGAGTGAACTTCTTTCGACGGTCCAGCAGCTGGGGCAGGGAAATTTGCCTGCTAGAATCGGACGTCGGTGTACTGCTAGCAGAGTGGGCGCAAGTACTTGGCTGTGACACACCTAATTCTACACCTTCATTCCTCTCAGTGCATGTTTCAGAGAGGACTGAAGTTATAGTGGGGTTGGAGATCCCAGCTGATGCGGTGCAAGGAGAGGTCCGCTTTGTTCTTTGGTGTGGGTCTTTGAGGTAGGCTTGCCAACGAGCTGCATGGCAGGTCAACATATGTCTGGTCAGGCATGTGGTACCCAAGCGGCTGATGTTTTGGCCACGCGATATACGCTTGAGACATATGTTGCAAACAGCAGCTGTGCGATCTGATGCACTAGCCTCAAAAAAGGCCCACACCAAATAACTTTTTGAATGACGGGCAGAGGCAGCGCCCTGCACAGGCGGAGCTCTGCGGTGTGATTCCGTCGGTGTACTGCCCTTACGCTGGCCACCAAAGGGCATCCTGCCTCGTTGGAGATGTGCCTCCTCCTCATCCTCCTCCTCCTCCTCTCTCCTATTAGGCACCCACGTGGAGTCAGTGACCTCATCATCCCCTCCCTCCTCATCACTGGAGCCAATCTGGCAGTATGCTGCAGCTGCTGGAACATGACTGCCAGATTGGTGTCCTTCTTGAGCATCCCCTCTGTCTGCTCTCACGCTACTGCCTTCCTCTAGCTGGGTTTCATCATCAGACCCTTCGAAACGCTGGGCATCCTCCTGGAGCATGTACCCAACACTGTGCTGAAACAGTTCGGGGGACTCCTCAGGAGGAGGACATGGTGGGTCTAGGGAAGGAGTGACTGATGATTTGTCTGACATTGATACCAGGGAAGACGACGCTTTGGCAGCTGCTTTTCCAGTACCCTGAGCCTGGGTGAGAGAGGATGAGGAGGAGGAGGAGGGCTTGGTCATCCACTCTACCAAGTCTTCGGCATGATGTGGCTCAACATGTCCAGCTGCCGAAAAGAAGGACAAGCGTGTCCCATGGCCATGTGCTGATGACAATGCACCGCGTCCACGACCAGCACTGTTGCCCCCAGACACAGAGCCTGCTTGCCCTCTTTTATTGCCTCCTGACTGTCTGCCTCTCCTTGTTTGCCTTCCAGACATTCTAATAGATGGCCTGCAGGGAGATGGGAAAAAAGCAATAAGGGCTACCTTCAGGTGTCCTTCTCTGTCCCTTGAAACAAGGACTTTCACAGTGAAAGAAACTGACACTCTCCCTACCTACAGTTTTCTGTCCCTAGAAAAAATGTTTTTTTTAATCACAATATAACACAAGGACAATTCACTCACTGTCCTTCCAGGTCCCTGGAAACAAGGACTTGCAGAGTGAAATAAACTGACACTCTCCCTACCTACAGTTTTCTGTCCCTAGAATAAATGTTTTTTTTAAGCACAATATAGCACAAGGACAATTCACTCACTGTCCTTACAGGTCCCTGGAAACAAGGACTTGCAGAGTGAAAGAAAAAAAACACTCTCCCTACCTACAGTTTTCTGTCCCTAGAAAAAATGTTTTTTTTAATCACAATATAGCACAAGGACAATTCACTCACTGTCCTTACAGGTCCCTGGAAACAAGGACTTGCAGAGTGAAAGAAACTGACACTGTCCCTACCTACAGTTTTCTGTCCCTAGAAAAAATGTTTTTTTTAATCACAATATAACACAAGGACAATTCACTCACTGTCCTTCCAGGTCCCTGGAAACAAGGACTTGCAGAGTGAAATAAACTGACACTCTCCCTACCTACAGTTTTCTGTCCCTAGAATAAATGTTTTTTTTAAGCACAATATAGCACAAGGACAATTCACTCACTGTCCTTACAGGTCCCTGGAAACAAGGACTTGCAGAGTGAAAGAAAAAAAACACTCTCCCTACCTACAGTTTTCTGTCCCTAGAAAAAATGTTTTTTTTAATCACAATATAGCACAAGGACAATTCACTCACTGTCCTTACAGGTCCCTGGAAACAAGGACTTGCAGAGTGAAAGAAAAAAAACACTCTCCCTACCTACAGTTTTCTGTCCCTAGAAAAAATGTTTTTTTTAATCACAATATAACACAAGGACAATTCACTCACTGTCCTTCCAGGTCCCTGGAAACAAGGACTTGCAGAGTGAAATAAACTGACACTCTCCCTACCTACAGTTTTCTGTCCCTAGAAAAAATGTTTTTTTTAATCACAATATAGCACAAGGACAATTCACTCACTGTCCTTACAGGTCCCTGGAAACAAGGACTTGCAGAGTGAAAGAAACTGACACTGTCCCTACCTACAGTTTTCTGTCCCTAGAATAAATGTTTTTTTTAAGCACAATATAGCACAAGGAGAATTCACTCACTGTCCTTCCAGGTCCCTGGAAACAAGGACTTGCAGAGTGAAATAAACTGACACTCTCCCTACCTACAGTTTTCTGTCCCTAGAATAAATGTTTTTTTTAAGCACAATATAGCACAAGGACAATTCACTCACTGTCCTTACAGGTCCCTGGAAACAAGGACTTGCAGAGTGAAAGAAAAAAAACACTCTCCCTACCTACAGTTTTCTGTCCCTAGAAAAAATGTTTTTTTTAATCACAATATAGCACAAGGACAATTCACTCACTGTCCTTACAGGTCCCTGGAAACAAGGACTTGCAGAGTGAAAGAAACTGACACTGTCCCTACCTACAGTTTTCTGTCCCTAGAAAAAATGTTTTTTTTAATCACAATATAACACAAGGACAATTCACTCACTGTCCTTCCAGGTCCCTGGAAACAAGGACTTGCAGAGTGAAATAAACTGACACTCTCCCTACCTACAGTTTTCTGTCCCTAGAATAAATGTTTTTTTTAAGCACAATATAGCACAAGGACAATTCACTCACTGTCCTTACAGGTCCCTGGAAACAAGGACTTGCAGAGTGAAAGAAAAAAAACACTCTCCCTACCTACAGTTTTCTGTCCCTAGAAAAAATGTTTTTTTTAATCACAATATAGCACAAGGACAATTCACTCACTGTCCTTACAGGTCCCTGGAAACAAGGACTTGCAGAGTGAAAGAAAAAAAACACTCTCCCTACCTACAGTTTTCTGTCCCTAGAAAAAATGTTTTTTTTAATCACAATATAACACAAGGACAATTCACTCACTGTCCTTCCAGGTCCCTGGAAACAAGGACTTGCAGAGTGAAATAAACTGACACTCTCCCTACCTACAGTTTTCTGTCCCTAGAAAAAATGTTTTTTTTAATCACAATATAGCACAAGGACAATTCACTCACTGTCCTTACAGGTCCCTGGAAACAAGGACTTGCAGAGTGAAAGAAACTGACACTGTCCCTACCTACAGTTTTCTGTCCCTAGAATAAATGTTTTTTTTAAGCACAATATAGCACAAGGAGAATTCACTCACTGTCCTTCCAGGTCCCTGGAAACAAGGACTTGCAGAGTGAAATAAACTGACACTCTCCCTACCTACAGTTTTCTGTCCCTAGAATAAATGTTTTTTTTAAGCACAATATAGCACAAGGACAATTCACTCACTGTCCTTACAGGTCCCTGGAAACAAGGACTTGCAGAGTGAAATAAACTGACACTCTCCCTACCTACAGTTTTCTGTCCCTAGAATAAATGTTTTTTTTAAGCACAATATAGCACAAGGACAATTCACTCACTGTCCTTACAGGTCCCTGGAAACAAGGACTTGCAGAGTGAAAGAAAAAAAACACTCTCCCTACCTACAGTTTTCTGTCCCTAGAAAAAATGTTTTTTTTAATCACAATATAGCACAAGGACAATTCACTCACTGTCCTTACAGGTCCCTGGAAACAAGGACTTGCAGAGTGAAAGAAAAAAAACACTCTCCCTACCTACAGTTTTCTGTCCCTAGAAAAAATGTTTTTTTTAATCACAATATAACACAAGGACAATTCACTCACTGTCCTTCCAGGTCCCTGGAAACAAGGACTTGCAGAGTGAAATAAACTGACACTCTCCCTACCTACAGTTTTCTGTCCCTAGAATAAATGTTTTTTTTAAGCACAATATAGCACAAGGACAATTCACTCACTGTCCTTACAGGTCCCTGGAAACAAGGACTTGCAGAGTGAAAGAAAAAAAACACTCTCCCTACCTACAGTTTTCTGTCCCTAGAAAAAATGTTTTTTTTAATCACAATATAGCACAAGGACAATTCACTCACTGTCCTTACAGGTCCCTGGAAACAAGGACTTGCAGAGTGAAAGAAACTGACACTGTCCCTACCTACAGTTTTCTGTCCCTAGAATAAATGTTTTTTTTAAGCACAATATAGCACAAGGAGAATTCACTCACTGTCCTTCCAGGTCCCTGGAAACAAGGACTTGCAGAGTGAAATAAACTGACACTCTCCCTACCTACAGTTTTCTGTCCCTAGAATAAATGTTTTTTTAAGCACAATATAGCACAAGGACAATTCACTCACTGTCCTTACAGGTCCCTGGAAACAAGGACTTGCAGAGTGAAAGAAACTGACACTCTCCCTACCTACAGTTTTCTGTCCCTAGAATAAATGTTTTTTTAAGTACAATATAGCACAAGGACAATTCACTCACTGTCCTTCCAGGTCCCTGGAAACAAGGACTTGCAGAGTGAAAGAAACTGACACTGTCCCTACCTACAGTTTTCTGTCCCTAGAATAAATGTTTTTTTTTAAGCACACTATAGCACAAGCACAAAACACACTGACACTCTCCCTACCTATCCTTCTCTTTCCCTAAACTAAAGGAATCCAGGTTAAGCAAGAAAGAAATAACAGTCACTGTCCCTGCCTATGCTGCTCTATCCCTGCTCCGGAACACACTACACTAGGCCGCCGTGCTGGCGGCCTTTTATAGTGTGGGGCGTGTACTAAACACCCTCAGCAATAATTGGCCACAGGCATCCTGCCTGTGGCCAATCATTGCTCTCCTCGCTGCCGGCGCTGTGATTGGCCAAGCATGCGGGGTCACAGTGCATGCTTGGCCAATCACAGCGCCTGGATGACACTGCGATGGCGTAGTGCATTGTGGGCCGTTCGCGTCACTCGAATTTGGCGCGAACGGCCCAAATCGTTCGATCTTCGTCGAACGATCGAACAGCCGATGTTCGAGTCGAACGTATGTTCGACTCGAACACGAAGCTCATCCCTAGTCCAGAGGTTCCTTAAAAATTACCCCAATATTCCAGAGCTGCTGCAGGAAGTGCGGGCTGTGTGTGTGCACTTTCGGCGTTCTCACCCTGCTGCTGCTCGCCTGTCAGCGCTGCAGCGTAACTTCGGCCTTCCCGCTCACCGCCTCATATGTGACGTGCCCACAAGGTGGAACTCCACCTTGCACATGCTGGCCAGACTGTGCGAGCAGCAGCAGGTGATAGTGGAGTTTCAGCTGCAGCAATCACGCGTGAGTCGCTCTGCGGAACAGCACCACTTCACCACCAATAACTGGGCCTCCATGCGAGACCTGTGTGCCTTGTTGCGCTGTTTCGAGTACTCCACCAACATGTCCAGTGCCAATGACGCCGTTCTCAGCGTTACTATCCCAGTTCTATGCCTCCTTGAAAAAATGCTTCGGGCGATGATGGAAGAGGATGTGGCACAGGAGGATGAGGAGGAGGAGGAGGAAGCGGGATCATTTCAAAGGCTTTCAGGGCAGTCTTTCACAAGTGGCTACGAGGGTGGGTTCCTGCACCAACAAACGCCAGGTACACAATTGTCCGGCAGAAAGGGCACAGTTCTGGAGGATGACGAGGTGGAGGAGGAGATGGAGGAGGAGGAGGAGGAGGAGCCATTTTCACAGCAGGGTGGCACCCAGACCAGCTCATGGCCATCACTGGTGCGTGGCTGGGGGGATACAGAGGACACAGACGATACACCTCCCACAGAGGACAGCTTTTCTTTGCCTCTGGGCAGCCTGGCACACATGAGCGATTACATGCTGCAGTGTTTCCGCAATGACCGCCGAGTTGCCCACATTTTAACTGGTGCTGATTACTGGATGGCCACCCTGCTGGATCCCCGTTACAAGGACAATGTACCGTCCTTAATTCCCTCACTGGAGAGGGATCGTAAGATGCGCGAGTACCAGCGCACGCTGGTAGACGCGCTGCTGGTGGCATTCCCATCTGACAGCGGGCGTACGGTGGAAGCACAAGGCGAAGGCAGAGGAGGAGGAAGAGGTCGCCAACACAGCCGGGGCACCGGCAGCACCTCAGAAGGCAGGGTTAGCATGGCTGAAATGTGGAAAAGCTTTGTCAGCACGCCACAACAACCAGCACCACCAGCTGAGATGGAACGTCTTAGCAGGAGGCAGCATTTCACCAACATGGTTGAGCAGTATGTGTCCACAGGCCTACACGGACTGGATGACGGGTCTGCCCCCTTTAACTTCTGGGTCTCCAAATTGGGCACATGGCCTGAGCTTGCCCTTTATGCCTTGGAGGTGCTGGCCTGCCCTGAGCCAGTGTATTATCTGAACGTGTATTTAGCACGGCAGGGGGCGTTATCACAGACAAGCGCAGCCGCCTGTCCAGAGCCAATGTGGACAAGCTCACGTTCATTAAAATGAACCAGGCATGGATCCCACAGGACTTGTCCGTACCTTCTGCAGAATAGACATGTATACCGGTGTTGTGACAAAAACTGTCCGGCCATCGGATTGTGTCCGGCCCGTACTGCGAAGGCGCAGCGCTTGCGCAGTACAGAGGACAAGGAGATTCACAAAATCTCCGAAGATGAACGGCGCCTGCGCCGTGAGTGCAGGTTCAAGCCCCAACATCCAAGTGGACATACGGTAGCACATAGTATCAGGGCCCCTCACGGGCTCGCTTCGATCGCCACGCTTCGGGCACGGCCTCACTTGGCTCGGCTTGAACCACGGATGGTGTGGCCTTCACCTGAACTCACCACGCAGGCGCCGTTCATCTTGGGAGATTTTCGAAATCGCAGTACAGGGTGGACACTATTCGACGGGGGACAGAATTCGACACATCACTGGCCTTACCCAGCCATTGTTGTATTTTTGAACCAGTGTTGGCTACCTCGTCCTCCTCCACCACCGCTTCCACCTACACAGCCACATCCACCGCCACCTCAACCTCCTACTCCATATGGACCTCGTCCTCCTAGGTCAAGATTATAATTTTTATTTTATTTTTTTGTAGCGCACAGATCCCTTCCCCCTTACCTGCCTTTATGTTGTTGGCTCCTCGCAGGAGGGAGAAAGGCACACCGCACTACCAGCCCGTACCCTCCTATATAAAGAGGTTGAGCGGTGTACTTGACGGGCCGTGTCCACAGCCGGAGTCAAAACTCCTCCAGAGGATGATTCTCACCTCTACTGTAGGTAGAGGCAAGTCCTTTAATTCCCAGTAAAGTCAATGTCCACACCAGCTGAAATTACAACTCTTATTCTCTCATGGCAAAATAAACTCTACTCAGATAGAAAAGGTTAGAGCAAAGAAACAGGACAGCTTAAGGTGTGGAGGAGGTCCAGGCACAAACGTAGCACATTCACTTCACTGCTTAGGTTTCGCAAACAGTTTTAGGTGCACGGTCTCTGCCACAGACCTTGAGGTTGGTCTCTGCCACAGACCGGGAGAACTTTGGTCTCTGCCACAGACCAGGGTGTATAAGGCCCCTGCCACGGGCCGGGTGAATAAGGCCTCTGATACAGTCAAGATGATCTTGAGCTTCTCCTTCTACGAACCTAGCCCATATCAAGGGGAAAACATCTCTCCAGGGAGTCAACAGACCCTTCCTTCACCGTGACTCCTGCATTGGTCCATCAGAATGATCCTCCCTTCCCTGGAACATGGTCCCCTACACGAGGCGGCACCCTAAGACTCCTCGACCCTTAGCGGACTCCAGACGAAGGCTCTGGACTCCAGGCTTTACTCCCGCACCTAGGCCTCCATACCCAGGGCAGCAGGAACTCCAGGATAGTACCTCACCCCGGGCTAAAGGTACCCGAGATGGAACAGGAACACATGCACCCAGGCCGAAGGCACCTGGGCGTGGACTCCACTGGACATCAGCCCCCAGGCCAAAGGTCTGCCCCTTTTATATGCTCTCCCGGCATGCACAGCAGGTTCCCCGCCCCGCTGTACTACTGCCAAGAGGGGACACAAAAGGCACAGCACTGTATCGACGGTTCAACCCTAGCCTACCATGGCAGCGCCAACTGTAGGCCGCAGGGAACTGCACACCAATACTGTCCCCCGAGGACAAAATGGTCCATGAATCCTACAGAATTAGGGTGTTTGAGCCTATTTACCACTCAAACACTTCCCTTAAATTTAGCACCCCGCTACATTTTTATTTCAAAGTATTTTATTTTCCCACTAGCTTATCCATTAAATTGAATAATTTTTTCCAGAAAGGGCGTATTCTGGGGCATTCCCACCATATGTGTGGCATCGTGCCGTTGAGTTTCTGAGGTTCTTAATGACTTCCCGTACCTCTTCTCCTGAAAAGGGGGCCTCCAGCATATTGTTTTATTTTTTTATTTTTTAATGTTATTTTAAGTTATTTCCCTATCCACATTTGTTTGCAGAGCACTTGCCATGCTCTTAACATCATTTTGCTGCCATTTGCAGCCCTCTAGCCCTTTCTATTACTTTTTTAGAGCCTTTTTAGTCCTTAGAAGTCCGGGTCCCCATTGACTTCAATGGGGTTCGGGTTCGGGTTAAAGTTCGGTCCCGAACCCAAACTTTTTTCCGAAGTTCGGCCGAACCCGTCGAACCCGAACATCCAGGTGTCCGCTCAACTCTAGTGGTGATCAGCGACTTATAATGGGACTGCTATAATGCGGCAGGCAAACTGAGACTGGGGAGAGGGGGGAAACTTACTAAATGACACTCACCAGTGACACTAATACAGTGAGCAGTGCTAATAATATACACTGTCATTGTACTAATGACACTGGTTTGGAAAGGAGTTAAGATCTAGGGCGATCAAGCGGTTAGATGTGTGCCTATCAATGTTTAGTGTATGTACTGTGTGATAATAATGTGTTTTGCAGGGAGTAAAAAAAAAAACTGCACATCGCTGCTGTCTGTAGAGAGTCCTGTGTTGTTTACCAATACAGAGTTTTTTTCTGTCATTCGCTCAGCCAATCAACAGGTCCTGATTATAAATAATTGTCTGAGACCTGCTGATCAACTTGTGCTGCAGCAAATGACAGCACAGTCTTGGAGGTCCATGCGAGCAGGCCCAGAAGAAAGTTGCAACATACAGGTACATGACTGTGCCTGTACGAGCCAACCTGCTACAGTAAATGTACTGCGGTGGGTCAGCAAGCGGTTACATAGGAGGTACAGAAAATTGGAGAATAGCGCACACCTTCGCATAAACATTCATTTATTTGACATTAGAGTGCCCCATTCTCATATAAACTATCTTTAAAGCTTACCATCAGGATTCCTATTGGCTGCTTTTTCCTGTTTTGAAGACCAGTAACCTCAGCCTGCTGTTCATGTGCTGTGTGACCAGTCTCCTCACCACTCATACAACCTGCAAGGAAACAGCCACAGGGAACTGCACACCACTGAAGTCCTCCACGAACAGAAACGGTCCCAAATTCCCTAACAATCAGTGCATCTGGGTCATACTACCACCCAGATGCTCCCCCTAAATTTAAATACCCGCTACATACACATAATAAAAATACACATAAATGCATAGTCTTTCTCTCATCAGACATCAAAACTAATTTTTCAATACCAACTGTGAGGGGGTTAGCTCGGCAGCGGGTGTGTGTGACCCCCGGGATGGGCTCCCCACACAAAACAGGCCCAGCAAACGGAGGTTGTGGTTTTCAAAATCAAAAAGGTGCGGTTTATTTTCTATTTACAGTGACAAAACACAGCAAAGCAAAAGAAACATAACCAAAATAAATCCTGGTCAAGTTGACCTCTGACTAAACATACAGGTTTCCTAACTAACAACTGGGATCAGCCTAGTGCTGTCCTAGTCCCTAAGTCCCTGGTTTTAAATGTCCAAGCAAATAGCCACACAGGCTTTTTCTCACCGCACAGGGGTTCACTCTCCCTAGACAGTCCACACAGGTCTGGTTCCAGGCATGAGCTAACACCTAATGAATCTGGGAGTTCTTATAGAGGCCTAAATGAGCTGACAAGCTTCAGCTGGTCTCATCAACTCCCTGCCTCACGACGCCCAGCACTCTCCCTAGAGGTATGAGTCATTCATGAGCCCACTAGCCTCAGCTGGGCTTCATCAACTCCCTAGTTGTATAAGTCGGCATAAAGCCTGAATCTGGGAGAAATATATCTACCCCCCTGGATGCAACCAGGTGACTTTACCTTCCTGCTGTCACATACCCCCCCCTCTTGTTTTAACCTTGGGGTTGGAACACCAGCAATCAGGCATTCATGTACTCGAGACAAAGCATCCACATTCCCCATTTGAACGCCAGGGCGATGCTTTACTGTGAAGTTGAATTCCTGTAGGGCCAGGAACCACCTATTCACTCTTCTATTTGTCTCCTTGTTTTGAGCCATCCACTTTAACGGAGCGTGATCCGTAACCATGTCAAAGTGCCTACCTAGCAGATAGTACCGAAGGGAATCTAGAGCCCACTTCACCGCTAAACACTCCTTTTCAACCGTGGCGTAATTTACCTCATGGGACTTCAACTTCCTGCTGAGGTAAATGACTGGGTGCTCTTCCCCGTTCCAGACCTGGGACAATACTGCTCCTAACCCCACATCTGACGCATCACTTTGTACGACAAAGTCTTTAGAGAAGTCGGGTGAGTACAACACTGGCTGGCTACATAAGGCTTGTTTCAAGAATTGGAATGCTGCCTCCGCCTCGGGGGTCCATTTAATCATGACCGACCCTTTCCCTTTCGTCAGGTTGGTTAGGGGCACAGCCTTAGAAGCAAAGTGGGGAATGAAGCGCCGATAATAACCCGCGATTCCCAGAAAGGCTCGTACCTGCTTCTTGCTGTTGGGACGTGGCCAACTCTGGATGGCCTCGACTTTGTTGAGTTGGGGTTTTATTACTCCCCTGCCAATGGTGTACCCAAGATATTTGGCCTCCTCCTGCCCAATGGTACACTTCTTGGGGTTAGCCGTAAACCCCGCTTCCCGGATAGAGTCTAGGACTGCTTGCACTTTTGGCAGATGTGAGGCCCAATCTGTGCTATGGACAATTACGTCATCCAGGTAAGCCGCAGCATACTTCCGATGGGGCCTCAGTATCTGGTCCATTTTCCGCTGGAATGTGGCCGGCGCATTCTGTAACCCGAACGGCATTCTTTTATATTGGAACGCCCCGTCTGGGGTTACAAATGCGGTTTTCTCTTTGGCCGACTTGGCCAGAAGAATTTGCCAATACCCTTTTGTGAGGTCAAGAGTCGTCATGTATCGGGCTGTTCCCAGCCGGTCGATCAACTCATCTATACGTGGCATGGGGTAGGTGTCAAATTTTGTAACTTTGTTCAACTGACGAAAATCGTTACAAAATCGCCAGCTCCCATCCGGTTTAGGCACCAACACAATGGGACTAGACCAATCACTTTGGGACTCCTCTATCACCCCTAAGTTCAGCATTTTCTGTACTTCCTCCCGTATTGCCTCCCGTCGGGCCTCTGGGATCCGATAGGGTTTTAACTTCACCCTTTCACCGGGCGGGGTAATAATATCATGCTCTACCCCAGATGTTTGTCCCGGCAGCTCAGAGAACACCTCCTTGTTGCGAAGCACAAACTCCTTAACCTCCTGTTGTTGGGGTTGTGACAAGGTGGCTGCTATTCCAACCTCCGGAATCACGCAACCAGTTTGAGCTGGTGACCAAGTTTCTGCGACTAGGGACTCTCTATCCCTCCAGGCTTTCAACAGATTAACGTGATAGATCTGTTCGGGCTTTCGCCTTCCTGGTTGTCTGACCTTGTAATTCACTTCGCTCACTTTTTCCATTATCTCGTAGGGGCCTTGCCATTTGGCAAGGAATTTACTTTCAACAGTAGGGACAAGTACCAATATCCTATCCCACGGGGAAAAGGTACGGGTCTTGGCTCCACGGTTGTACACTCTCTGCTGTGCCAACTGCGCTTGGGCCAAATGTTCCTTCACGATGGGCATTACCTGTGCAATTCGATCTTGCATCAGGGCGACATGCTCAATCACACTCCTGTGGGGAGAACTCTCACTTTCCCAAGTTTCCTTGGCAATATCCAACAGCCCTCTTGGGTGTCTCCCATACAGTAACTCAAAGGGGGAGAATCCCGTAGAGGATTGGGGCACCTCCCTAATAGCAAACATCAAATAAGGAAGTAAACAGTCCCAATCCTTTCCATCTCTATCCACCACTTTCTTCAACATTTGTTTTAGGGTTTTGTTGAATCTTTCAACCAGCCCATCGGTTTGGGGGTGATACACAGACGTACGCAATTGCGTCACTTTGAACAATTTACACAGCTCTTTCATAACCCGGGACATAAAGGGTGTACCTTGGTCCGTAAGCAGTTCTTTACAAATACCCACCCGGCTAAAAACAAGAGATAGCTCTTTGGCTATGGTTTTGGCCGAGGTATTTCGGAGAGGGATCGCTTCTGGATAACGGGTGGCATAGTCCATTATAACTAATATGTACTGGTGCCCCCTAGCGGACTTGATTATAGGACCTACCAAATCCATGGCGATCCTCTCAAACGGGACCTCAATGATGGGTAGAGGGACCAGCGGGCTACGGAAATGTGGCATCGGGGCCAACCTCTGACACACAGGGCAGGAGGAACAATAATTTTCTACGTCCTTCATCACCCCCGGCCAATAGAATCTCTGTAATACCCTCTCTCGGGTTTTCTCTGTCCCCAGATGACCTCCAAGAATGTGCCCATGGGCCAACTCCAACACCAACTTCCTGTAAGGTTTGGGCACCACAAGCTGCTCAACGGTTTCTTCTGCCCTTTTTGCCACCCGATACAGTAGGTCCTTCTCTACGCTGAAGTATGGGTAAGTGCAGGTATTATCTGGGTTCACTAACTCGCCATCTATTTTCACTACGTTTTCCCGTGCCTTTATTAGGGCGGGGTCTTTCAACTGTTCTGTGGCAAAGTTTTCCCTGTGAACCTCAAGATCAGAAAACTCCACAGACGGTAGGTTTTCGTCTGAGGAGGTGGGCTCCTCTCCAGTTTCTTGAGTCTCCCCTGCCAATACTGATAAGGGAAATTCCGGAGAGTCCTCACCACTCTCAGGGGAGTTCTGGCTATCACATTCCTGGTACATAGGGGCACCAGTGAGGGGCTCAGGATCATCCCACAGTTCCCAGAACTTCGGAAAATCCCTTCCCACAATGGCGTCATGCGGTAACTGAGATACTAAGCCCACTGGATGAGAGAGGGTACCTTTGGGGGTCTCGAAACACACTGTAGTCACTGGATACTCTCGGGTGTCCCCATGCACACAAATAACAGCTACCTTGCTATTCCCAGAGACCTCTGTTTTAACTAACTCAGCCTTTATCAGGGTCACAAGGCTACCTGAATCCAGCAATACCACAACATTTCTACCATTAACACACATTTTGCATAAATGTTTCTCAGTTCCTCGAATGGCAGTGCATGCGACTGTCGCACACAGCGACTGACGTCTGCCCGTCAGAAAGTCACACTGCATGGGTTCCTCCACAACCGGGCAATTGGCTGCAATATGTCCCGCTTGCCGGCAGCGGTAGCAAACGATCCTTCTTGCCGCCTCTTGAGCCGCTGATTTCCCAGGCTGTTCTCGCCAAACTTGGGGTAGAGCTCCCACCCTCTCACTCTCTCCACCCTCACCCCTTGGAATCCTCTTATCCGCCCCTGGGGATGGTCTGGTCTTAGGGTGGAAAGTCCGAGTGTCTCTGGAAGAGGCCGTCAGGTTCTCTGTAGCCAAGTATTTCTCCACATGATCCACAAGACCATCGGCCGTCTCTGGGTCTCCATGGCTTACCCACTTTTGGATGGCAGTAGGAAGAGCTCTCAAAAACCGATCCATTACAACACGTTCCACAATCTTTGGTGCGGACAAAGTCTCTGGCTGTAGCCACTTTCTGCTCAGGTGAATGAGATCATACATTTGAGACCTGGGGGGTTTTCCAAGCTGGAAAGTCCAGTTATGCACACGCTGAGCCCGGACAGCCTGGGTGACACCCAGCCTTGCCAATATTTCAGCTTTTAGCATCACATAGTCTTTTGCTTGGTCAGGCTCTAGGTCATAGTAAGCCTTCTGCGATTCACCAGTTAACAGAGGAGCCACCAGTCCAGCCCACTGCTCCTCAGGCCACTTTTCTCTTTCAGCAGTCCTTTCAAATGTGGTCAAAAATACCTCTGGATCATCCTCTCCAGTCATTTTTGTCAATAAACGACTCACCCCAAAGGACGCGGTATTAGTGGGACGGCTTTCCTCACTGGTCTGCGGACGTTGCTGCATTACTGCTTCCATTTGTTGTAGTCTCTGTTCTTGCTTCTGTAACAGGTCTATGAAGCGGGCCTCAGATTGCTGCTGGGCTTGTTGATGAGCTTGCTGCTGGGCTGCAAGGCTCCTTTGCAAACCTGCATTTGTCTGCTGTTCATTGGCATTTGCTAGAGCCAGCTGTTTCAGTATCTCCTCCATGCTGGCTTAAAAAAACTGCCACTGGTTCTCCACCAACTGTGAGGGGGTTAGCTCGGCAGCGGGTGTGTGTGACCCCCGGGATGGGCTCCCCACACAAAACAGGCCCAGCAAACGGAGGTTGTGGTTTTCAAAATCAAAAAGGTGCGGTTTATTTTCTATTTACAGTGACAAAACACAGCAAAGCAAAAGAAACATAACCAAAATAAATCCTGGTCAAGTTGACCTCTGACTAAACATACAGGTTTCCTAACTAACAACTGGGATCAGCCTAGTGCTGTCCTAGTCCCTAAGTCCCTGGTTTTAAATGTCCAAGCAAATAGCCACACAGGCTTTTTCTCACCGCACAGGGGTTCACTCTCCCTAGACAGTCCACACAGGTCTGGTTCCAGGCATGAGCTAACACCTAATGAATCTGGGAGTTCTTATAGAGGCCTAAATGAGCTGACAAGCTTCAGCTGGTCTCATCAACTCCCTGCCTCACGACGCCCAGCACTCTCCCTAGAGGTATGAGTCATTCATGAGCCCACTAGCCTCAGCTGGGCTTCATCAACTCCCTAGTTGTATAAGTCGGCATAAAGCCTGAATCTGGGAGAAATATATCTACCCCCCTGGATGCAACCAGGTGACTTTACCTTCCTGCTGTCACACAACATACAGGTATATACTTGACATTTAATTTCATACTTATTTCTAGATGTTTGGGACGAACAACCTCACATCTCCAAGGATTGTCTGGTGGGAACTGGTTTTTCTAGTCTTACTTTTCCAGCACATTTCCTTTTTCTGTTCCCTGATGCTGTGCCTCTGTGTGCCGCCTCAGCTCCCATGCTAGACTATGATCTGGACCCACCTGTAAGTATGGGTGGATGTTACACCACTTCCCCTTAACAATTTTGTATCCCCATACCCAGTGTGACTCAGTGTTTATACCTTATACTTTATACTTTTAGACACCCTGGTGGCATCTGCTCCTGATGAGTGGTAACCAACCACAAAACGTGTCGAGCTACTGATGCCATACCAATGCGTTTTCTACTTAGAGTAGCATCTAGACATGTGTTACAATATGTCTGACCAAATGCCTTACTAGATACTCCTTTTTATTATGTTATTAATAATTCATGATTTTAGAAATTGACGTGTGAGCCACCATGAAGTACTGTGCCCTTTGCATTTATGTGTATTTTTATTATGTGTATATATATGAAATCAATATCATACTTATATGTACGTGTGTACCAGTTTTGACCATACTTATGGTTATATGCAATAAACTTTTCTACAAAATTACAGTTTGTTACTCATTCCCAAATTGCATGCTTAATTTAAAGTCCCAAACCCTTTCTTGTTTTTGCCAGGCAACAATGGGTCAGTGGTGTCTGTGTGAAGACAGTGGCCTCCAACCACCCTCACAGGACTCCTGCACCGAGAGAGCCAGCCTGCCAATCGCAGTTGAATATATAAGCTCTCCCAAAATCCTCTCTGCTAAACCAGCCCTCTGGTATCTGTAGTTCATTCACTCAGGAACACAGTATGTATTTTTAGTGGCACTACAGGACCCAAGATCCTTTGCTGTATTATTGGTTTGAACTGGATGTCTTTTTTTAGCCAGACTAACTATGTAACTATGTATCCCAGGAGGTTCTCCCCTCCTCTGCTGACAGTAAGTGATGTAGTTATCTGAGTACTGGGCACTATTGGGAAAACGCTTAATCCGTAGCCCCACACTTGTCAGTGTCCCTTGATTTCATATAACACAGCCAGAACCTGCTACATCTGGATATATTAAAACAGAATAAAAAGGTCCTTTAAATATTCCTCAAAATGGAAGAGAACATCACCACACTTACTAGCTCTTAGCATCATTCTATAAGGTAGCAACCTACAGGGGCAACTGTTCTTAGGTAGCAAATTCACAAATGAACAAATATTCTGCCCTTAAAATAATGGAATTTGCCAATGACCAAATCAATCCTTTTAACCTCCCTGGCGGTATGATTCTTTCTGGAATTATGTACCAAAAGCGGTACAATTATTTTGCATGAAAATTTGGTGATATGTATTATAGGCCTGCGATTCTTAGTAATTACTTACTTAAACCTGACCAAACCAGAGTCTAGTAAACATCCCGGGTATGATAAATATGAAACACAAAATTATAAATTATAATATAATAAATAACTATAAATAATTATAAAAAATAGTAATCTAATTATAATAAAAATTATTCAATAATGTAATCAAATCAAAAACACTGAAATTTGCTCAGTTGCAGAATTGTCGCTGTCATTAGATTTAGTGTTTGTTGACGAATTTCCCCACAAATCGCTATCGCTCAATTCTGCGAGTGATTCTAATTTATTATCGCTGCTTTGTAGCTGGTCTAAAACCACTTTTGACATAAAGGGACACTTTTTAGTTGCTATGGACAATCTCCAGTTTACAGGCAGAAAGAACGATTTTTATTATATAAAAGTGCATGCAGGACACTGGGCAGACCACTAGGGACAAAGGGGGTGTGTAATTATTACATACAGTACTGTAATCTGCAAGATTACAGTATACTGTATGTATACTATGTGTTTACCTTTTTGAATTTGCCGCCCAGTTCCGCTCCCTTGCGCCGCTGCGGCTCGCAGGGAACGGAACTAGGAAGTCAGATGGGGTCGAAAGTGCCGACACTCGCCGGAGATCTCGCTGGCGATCACAGCAGAGGACATCATCGCTGGATCGCCAGGAGAAGGTAAGGAAACTCCGCTGCGAGCTCTGCAATGTCTACCCCGAGCGTGACTCGGGGTTACCGATCCTAGCATAAAAAAACAACCCCGAGTCACGCTCGGGATTACCGCTAGGGAGGTTAAGGTTTTGTTTAATTCCTAGAAGATTTTGATTGAAAAGGTAAAGAGATATTCAAAAGCAGAGTACTTTGTGAGCAACGTTGCAAGGTCTGAAACGTGGGATTTTTTTTTTCCTCTGAATTGTGGAAGACTTTGCTTTAAAGGTGTTATGTTTCATTTTGTAATTGGATCGAATCTTCACTTTAGAATCAATCTTAAGAATTTTGAATTTAGCTGCAGGGAAGAAATATGGTGCATCTAGATGGATGATTTGTTGATTGTAGCTTTATTTGTCTATATATTTTATTGATGACTTTTTGTGCACACTTAAAATGTAAGATAGCTATCTTCACTGGGATCAAGACATGGGAGTTGATTTACTAGAACTGGAGAGAGCAAAATCTGGTGCTGATCTGCATAGAATTTTTTTTTTCATCAAGGCTTAATTGAACAAGCTGAACTTAGAAGCTGTTTGGCTGCCATGCACAGCTGCACCAGATTTTGCACTCTCCTGTTTTAGCTAATCAGCCGCATTGTATGTGTGTGTAATAATTATTTTTCTGTGTTAGAGCTGGCATACATGTCTCCTCTCTAACAAAGTCATACAACCTCCTTAGAGGTTATAAACTATTTTATTGGCTTATATCTGTAATAAACAGGAGTTTCTTTAGGTAATAATAACAATGGATTAAAGATATCCACAGACATAGGATACTGGCCATAAGGTTTGATTGCAGCATGATGATGGGATATGCATGAATAAATAGACTGTATGTGCTTATTTTCTGTATAGACAAGCCCAGTGCTAGTCTTATTGCCTTACCTCTAGGGAATAATAGTAATCAGCAAGAAAAAATTCACCCCAGTTGATCACTCAGTGGTGCAGAGCCCATATAATTGTCCTCCTATTTAATGGTTAGGAGCTGCACATGATATTATTGGGTTCTTTTAGTGATATTCCCAGAATATTGTGAAGTGGTTCTCTGTTTCCCTGTTAACAGAATTTCACTCCACTTCATGAGAACATTCCTTAGTTTGTCTCATTTTGTTCATGATGTCCTGGGCCTGATGGGTTCTGGGGAACATTCCCTTCCATTGTGCAACTTCCCTTGCATAGTAAACAGCCTATTTGACTAAACCCCTTAACATCTAACCTAACTCCTAAAAGGAGCCCTTAACACACTCACTCACCACATTTAGGAATGAGCCGAACACCCCCCTGTTCGGTTCACACCAGAACCTGCGAACAGCCAGAATGTTTGCGTGAACTTTAGAACCCTATTAAATACAATGGACTCGAACATTCGAAATCAAAAGTGCTAATTATAAAGGCTTATATGCAAGTTATTGTCCTAAAAAGTGTTTGGGGACGCGGGTCCTGCCCCAGGGGACATGCATCAATGCAAAAAAAAGTTTTAAAAACTGCAGTTTTTTCGGGAGCAGTGACTTTAATAATACTTAAAATGAAAAAATAAAAGTAGAATTTTCCTTTAAATTACGTACCTAGGGTGTGTGTATAGTATGCATGTAAAGTCGCGCTTGTTTCCCGTGCTTAGAACTGTCCCTGCACAAAGTGTCATTTCTGAAGGAAAAAAAGTCATTTAAAACTCACTCGTGGCTATAATGAATTGTCGGCTCCCGGCAATACATAGAAATGTCATTGATAAAAATTAAAAAAAAGCGTGGGGGTCCCCCCAAATTCAATTACCAGGCCCTTCAGGTCTGGTATGGATATTAAGAGGAACCCTGCCGCAAATTAAAAAAAAAAATGCGTGGAGTTGTCCCAAATATCCATACCATTTCCTCATGTTGAGGGCATGTGGCCTGGTACGGTTCAGGAGAGGGGGCGCTCTCTCATCCCCCCCCCTCTTTTCCTGCTGCCTGCCAGGTTGCGTGCTCGGATAAAGGGTCTGGTCTGGAATTTTGGGGGTACTGCACGCCATTTTTTTTTAAATTTGGGTTGGAGTTCCCCTTAAAATCCATACCAGACCTGAAGGGCCTGGTATGGATATTTGGGGCAACTCCACGCATTTTTTTTTTAAAATTTGCGGCAGGTTTCCTCTTAATATCCATACCAGACCTGAAGGGCCTGGTAATTGAATTTGGGGGGACCCCCACGCTTTTTTTTTTATCAATGACTTTTCTATGTATTGCCGGGAGCCGACAATTCATTATAGTGTGAGTTTTAAATGAGTGAGTTTTAAATGACTTTTTTTCCTTCAGAAATGACACTTTGTGCATGGGAAACAAGCACATACTATACACATATAGGTACAAAATTTAAAGGAATATTTCAATTTTATTGTTTCACTTTAAGCATTATTAAAATCACTGCTCCGGAAAAAACTGCAGTTTTTAAAACTTTTTTTTGCATTGATACATGTCCCCTGGGGCAGTACCCGGGTCCCCAAACACTTTTTATGACAATAACTTGCATATAAGCCTTTAAAATTAGCACTTTAGATTTCTCCCATAGACTTTTCAAATTTGCCGCGAACACCCCAAATGTTCGCTGTTCGGCGAACGGGCGAACAGGCAATGTTTGAGTCGAACATGAGTTCGACTCGAACTCGAAGCTCATCCCTAACCACATTTAACCCCAAACCTGTACCTTCACTTTTCTTTAGTTCACTTTCCTAACCTTAACATTTAACACTAAAGTGAGCACTTACCCCCATCACCCTTACTTCTTAAA
This sequence comes from Rana muscosa, assembly GCA_029206835.1. Classification (NCBI taxonomy): domain Eukaryota; kingdom Metazoa; phylum Chordata; class Amphibia; order Anura; family Ranidae; genus Rana; species Rana muscosa. The sequence goes on from CM055118.1 coordinate 607,854,605, forward strand.
GTAGAACTATAGGGAAATTATTTTTTTTCAATTTGGATAGATCAAGCGAGGGTTATAACCGGTGTCAGATTTTGTTTCTCCATGTGTGTCCCATTACAGGGATTCCCTTTTACTTCTTGTCCCATGCCAAAAAAGGAAGTGAGAGGAAATCCCTGCAAATTAAGGGAATTTATTGCGTTTAGCGTCCCCATTGTAAGATTTCCCCCCAACACTTTTCTAGGGATAACCCAAAATTTGGGATTTTATTTTACTTTCACTTTCAATGATAATGGTAAACAGGACAAATAGAGAGGAGGAATCTCCTTAACGGGGGCACAGACAGCAAAAAACAACAACTCACAGGCGTTCTAATCCCTTTGCACTCTATCCAAAACTAAAAAAAAATACTTTAACCTATGCTAAAGCGAACCCTTAGCACTTATTCAGATGGTACATGCAATCATGCAATCTGGTAATTAACAATCTAAGCACAATGCCTAATTCAGAGAATTGTAAGTAAAGGGTTAGTTCACTTTTTCAGAAAAAATTTAAAGAGGAACTAATGTCCCATACCTTCCTCACATCCCTGGTCCCTGCTGCACTTACCTCCATGGGTTTTAAAGTTTCACCATCCACACAGCCCACTGCAACAGCCTTGGGGTTTCAAAAGTGTGTTGTTTTCCCTCTTCTTTCTCTTGGCATTCTGGGACAGATTAGACCCCAGGGAAAGAAGAGGAAGAACAGCGCAGTTTTCAAACCCCAGGAATGTTGCACTGGGCTGGATGGTGAAAACGTATCATCCACAGAGATAAGTTCAGCAGGGATTGGGGGGTATAGAGGTGTGTTCACCTTCTTTTTTTTTTAACATTCCAGGTGATAACTAGGAAAGAGAATTTGTAGTTCTCAGTCTTTGATGTTAATAAACAACTGCATATCTCCCCTAATCAACAGGGACCAATTAGAGTGGCTCCTAATGTGACCCACCATGACAGCTATTATATGGCGATTTTATGCAATATCAATGCGGGGTGTTGCAGGTGCCTTAGTCCACTGACCCTATAATTAGGACTCCCAGTCCCACTGTGTTTGCATTCCTCCAAAACTATCTATCTATCTATCTATCTATCTATCTATCTATCTATCTATCTATCTATCTATCTATCTATATATTGTGACAGCAGGAAGGTAAAGTCACCTGGTTGCATCCAGGGGGGTAGGTATATTTCTCCCAGATTCAGGCTTTATGCCGACTTATACAACTAGGGAGAGAGTTGATGAAGCCCAGCTGAGGCTAGTGGGCTCATGGATGATTCATACCTCTAGGGAGAGTGCTGGGCGTCGTGCAGGCAGGGAGTTGATGAGACCAGCTGAAGCTTGTCAGCTCGTTTAAGGCCTCTATAAAAACTCCCAGCTTCATTAGGTGTTTGCTCATGCCTGGAACCAGACCTGTGTGGACTGTCTAGGGAGAGTGAACCTCTGTGCGGTGAGACAAAGCCTGTGTGGCTATTTGTTTGGACATTTACTAAACCAGGGACTTAGGGACTAGGACAGCACCAGGCTGATCCCAGTTGTTAGTTAGGGAAAACTGCATGTTTAGTCAGAGGTCAAGCTGACCAGGATTTATTTTGTTTATGTTTCTTTTTGCTTTGCTGTGTTTTTGTCACTGTAAATAGAGAAATAAACCGCACCTTTTGATCTTGAAAACCACAACCTCCATCTGCTGGGCCTGTTTTTGTGTGGGGAGCCCATCCAGGGGGTCACACACACCCGCTACCGAGCGAACCCCCTCACAGTTGGTGGAGAACCAGTGGCAGTTTTTTTTAAGCCAGCATGGAGGAGATACTGAAACAGCTGGCTCTAGCAAATGCCAATCAACAGCAGACAAATGCAGGTTTGCAAAAGAGCTTCGCAGCCCAGCAACAAGCCCAGCAGCAATCTGAGGCCCGCTTCATAGACCTGTTGCAGAAGCAAGAGCAGAGACTACAACAACAGATGGAAGCAGTAATGCAGCAACGTCCGCAGACCAGTGAGGAAAGCCGTCCCACTAATACCGCGTCCTTTGGGGTGAGTCGTTTATTGACAAAAATGACTGGAGAGGATGATCCAGAGGTATTTTTGACCACATTTGAAAGGACTGCTGAAAGAGAAAAGTGGCCTGAGGAGCAGTGGGCTGGACTGGTGGCTCCTCTGTTAACTGGTGAATCGCAGAAAGCTTACTATGACCTAGAGCCTGACCAAGCAAAAGACTATGTGATGCTAAAAGCTGAAATATTGGCAAGGCTGGGTGTCACCCTGGCTGTCCGGGCTCAGCGTGTGCATAACTGGACTTTCCAGCTTGGAAAACCCCCCAGGTCTCAAATGTATGATCTCATTCACCTGAGCAGGAAGTGGCTACAGCCAGAGACTTTGTCCGCACCGGAGATTGTGGAACGTGTTGTGATGGATCGTTTCTTGAGAGCTCTTCCTACCGCCATTCAAAAGTGGGTAAGCCATGGAGACCCAGAAATGGCCGGTAAACTTGTGGATCGTGTAGAGAGATACTTGGCTGCAGAGAACCTGACGGCCTCTTCCAGAGACTCTCGGACTTTCCACCCTAAGACCAGACCATCCCCAGGGGCGGATAAGATGATTCCAAGGGGTGAGGGTGGAGAGAGTGAGAGGGTGGGAGCTCTGCCCAGGGTTTGGCGAGAACAGCCTGGGAAGTCGGGGGCTCAAGAGGCAGCCAAAAGGATTGTTTGCTACCGCTGCCGGCAAACGGGACATATTGCAGCAAATTGCCCGGTTGTGGAGGAACCCATGCAATGTGACTTTCTGACGGACAGACGTCAGTCGCTGTGTGCGACAGTCGCATGCACTGCCATTCGGGGAACTGAGAAACATTTATGCAAAATGTGTATTAATGGTAGAAATGTTGTGGTATTACTGGATTCAGGTAGCCTTGTGACCCTGATAAAGGCTGAATTAGTTAAAACAGAGGTCTCTGGGAATAGCAAGGTAGCTGTTATTTGTGTGCATGGGGACACCCGAGAGTATCCAGTGACTACAGTGTGTTTCAAGACCCCTAAAGGTACTCTCTCTCATCCAGTGGGGTTAGTATCTCAATTACCGCATGATGCCATTGTGGGAAGGGATTTTCTGAAGTTCTGGGAACTGTGGGATGATCCTGAGCCCCCCACTGGTGCCCCTATGTACCAGGAAGGTGATAGCCAGAACTCCTCTGAGAGTGGTGAGGACTCTCCAGAATTTCCCTTGTCAGTATTGGCAGGCGAGACTCAAGAAACTGGAGAGGAGCCCACCTCCTCAGACGAAAACCTACCGTCTGTGGAGTTTTCTGATCTTGAGGTTCACAGGGAAAATTTTGCCACAGAACAGTTAAAGGACCCCGCCCTAATAAAGGCACGGGAAAACGTAGTGGAAATAGATGGCGAGTTAGTGAACCCAGATAATACCTGCACTTACCCATACTTCAGCGTAGAGAAGGACCTACTGTATCGGGTGGCAAAAAGGGCAGAAGAAACCGTTGAGCAGCTTGTGGTGCCCAAACCTTACAGGAAGTTGGTGTTGGAGTTGGCCCATGGGCACATTCTTGGAGGTCATCTGGGGACAGAGAAAACCCGAGAGAGGGTATTACAGAGATTCTATTGGCCTGGGGTGATGAAGGACATAGAAAATTATTGTTCCTCCTGCCCTGTGTGTCAGAGGTCGGCCCCGATGCCACATTTCCGTAGCCCGCTGGTCCCTCTACCCATCATTGAGGTCCCGTTTGAGAGGATCGCAATGGGTTTGGTAGGTCCTATAATCAAGTCCGCTAGGGGGCACCAGTACATATTAGTTATAATGGACTATGCCACCCGTTATCCAGAAGCGATCCCTCTCCGAAATACCTCGGCCAAAACCATAGCCAAAGAGCTATCTCTTGTTTTTAGCCGGGTGGGTATTTGTAAAGAACTGCTTACGGACCAAGGTACACCCTTTATGTCCCGGGTTATAAAAGAGCTGTGTAAATTGTTCAAAGTGACGCAATTGCGTACGTCTGTGTATCACCCCCAAACCGATGGGCTGGTTGAAAGATTCAACAAAACCCTAAAACAAATGTTGAAGAAAGTGGTGGATAGAGATGGAAAGGATTGGGACTGTCTACTTCCTTATTTGATGTTTGCTATTAGGGAGGTGCCCCAATCCTCTACGGGATTCTCCCCCTTTGAGTTACTGTATGGGAGACACCCAAGAGGGCTGTTGGATATTGCCAAGGAAACTTGGGAAAGTGAGAGTTCTCCCCACAGGAGTGTGATTGAGCATGTCGCCCTGATGCAAGATCGAATTGCACAGGTAATGCCCATCGTGAAGGAACATTTGGCCCAAGCGCAGTTGGCACAGCAGAGAGTGTACAACCGTGGAGCCAAGACCCGTACCTTTTCCCCGGGGGATAGGATATTGGTACTTGTCCCTACGGTTGAAAGTAAATTCCTTGCCAAATGGCAAGGCCCCTACGAGATAATGGAAAAAGTGAGCGAAGTGAATTACAAGGTCAGACAACCAGGAAGGCGAAAGCCCGAACAGATCTATCACGTTAATCTGTTGAAAGCCTGGAGGGATAGAGAGTCCCTAGTCGCAGAAACTTGGTCACCAGCTCAAACTGGTTGCGTGATTCCGGAGGTTGGAATAGCAGCCACCTTGTCACAACCCCAACAACAGGAGGTTAAGGAGTTTGTGCTTCGCAACAAGGAGGTGTTCTCTGAGCTGCCGGGACAAACATTTGGGGTAGAACATGATATTATTACCCCGCCCGGTGAAAGGGTGAAGTTAAAACCCTATCGGATCCCAGAGGCCCGACGGGAGGCAATACGGGAGGAAGTACAGAAAATGCTGAACTTAGGGGTGATAGAGGAGTCCCAAAGTGATTGGTTTAGTCCCATTGTGTTGGTGCCTAAACCGGATGGGAGCTGGCGATTTTGTAACGATTTTCGTCAGTTGAACAAAGTTACAAAATTTGACACCTACCCCATGCCACGTATAGATGAGTTGATCGACCGGCTGGGAACAGCCCGATACATGACGACTCTTGACCTCACAAAAGGGTATTGGCAAATTCCCCTGGCCAAGTCGGCCAAAGAGAAAACCGCATTTGTAACCCCAGACGGGGCGTTCCAATATAAGAGAATGCCGTTCGGGTTACAGAATGCGCCGGCCACATTCCAGCGGAAAATGGACCAGATACTGAGGCCCCATCGGAAGTATGCTGCGGCTTACCTGGATGACGTAATTGTCCATAGCACAGATTGGGCCTCACATCTGCCAAAAGTGCAAGCAGTCCTAGACTCTATCCGGGAAGCGGGGTTTACGGCTAACCCCAAGAAGTGTACCATTGGGCAGGAGGAGGCCAAATATCTTGGGTACACCATTGGCAGGGGAGTAATAAAACCCCAACTCAACAAAGTCGAGGCCATCCAGAGTTGGCCACGTCCCAACAGCAAGAAGCAGGTACGAGCCTTTCTGGGAATCGCGGGTTATTATCGGCGCTTCATTCCCCACTTTGCTTCTAAGGCTGTGCCCCTAACCAACCTGACGAAAGGGAAAGGGTCGGTCATGATTAAATGGACCCCCGAGGCTGAGGCAGCATTCCAATTCTTGAAACAAGCCTTATGTAGCCAGCCAGTGTTGTACTCACCCGACTTCTCTAAAGACTTTGTCGTACAAAGTGATGCGTCAGATGTGGGGTTAGGAGCAGTATTGTCCCAGGTCTGGAACGGGGAAGAGCACCCAGTCATTTACCTCAGCAGGAAGTTGAAGTCCCATGAGGTAAATTACGCCACGGTTGAAAAGGAGTGTTTAGCGGTGAAGTGGGCTCTAGATTCCCTTCGGTACTATCTGCTAGGTAGGCACTTTGACATGGTTACGGATCACGCTCCGTTAAAGTGGATGGCTCAAAACAAGGAGACAAATAGAAGAGTAAATAGGTGGTTCCTGGCCCTACAGGAATTCAACTTCACAGTAAAGCATCGCCCTGGCGTTCAAATGGGGAATGTGGATGCTTTGTCTCGAGTACATGAATGCCTGATTGCTGGTGTTCCAACCCCAAGGTTAAAACAAGAGGTGGGGGTATGTGACAGCAGGAAGGTAAAGTCACCTGGTTGCATCCAGGGGGGTAGGTATATTTCTCCCAGATTCAGGCTTTATGCCGACTTATACAACTAGGGAGAGAGTTGATGAAGCCCAGCTGAGGCTAGTGGGCTCATGGATGATTCATACCTCTAGGGAGAGTGCTGGGCGTCGTGCAGGCAGGGAGTTGATGAGACCAGCTGAAGCTTGTCAGCTCGTTTAAGGCCTCTATAAAAACTCCCAGCTTCATTAGGTGTTTGCTCATGCCTGGAACGAGACCTGTGTGGACTGTCTAGGGAGAGTGAACCCCTGTGCGGTGAGACAAAGCCTGTGTGGCTATTTGTTTGGACATTTACTAAACCAGGGACTTAGGGACTAGGACAGCACCAGGCTGATCCCAGTTGTTAGTTAGGGAAACCTGCATGTTTAGTCAGAGGTCAAGCTGACCAGGATTTATTTTGTTTATGTTTCTTTTTGCTTTGCTGTGTTTTTGTCACTGTAAATAGAGAAATAAACCGCACCTTTTGATCTTGAAAACCACAACCTCCGTCTGCTGGGCCTATTTTTGTGTGGGGAGCCCATCCAGGGGGTCACACACACCCGCTACCGAGCGAACCCCCTCACTATATATATATATATATATATATATATAAATCCTTTAAGTCATGAAAGTTTCTTATATTTTAAGATACTTATTCTAATTGCAGGAGTTAACATCATTAGGTAAAATAAGACTGTCTGAAAAAGCGGAGGAGCTGAGGGTAGGATGTGTGAAGCAGTGAGAGAGAACAGATCCTTTCTAATTAATTAGGGACCTTTTAACGATCTTTGCGAACAAACAAGTTTTACTTTTCATTAAGGCTGCATGGCATATGTTGCTCTTCAAGTGACTAAATTGTGGTAAAGTGTTTTCTGTCTGTCATACTTCATGAAGTCATGGGTTTTCTGGTTAAAGCAGCTGGGCCAATTTGAGTTTAAAAAGGCATTTTACACTCTTCCAAGGTCACAGCAGTCTTACTAAAGAATATGCTCCTTCATCTTTTTTTTTTCCTTTTTTTTCTGTGTGCAATAAAAGAAAAAAACATTGCTTGAAAAAAGACATCCGTGAATAGGAAAAACTCCCTTTCCTTAAATATGCTTTTTATGAAACCAAACTGAGAATTTTTAAAAGGCTATAAAGGAGAAGAAAGTAAATCAGTATTCAAGAATACATTTAAATTGTGCTTAGAGCTAAACAAGTTCTTATAAATTGCATTCTAGCTATAATAGCCCTTGCTACCAATGCCTGTGACACCAAATATCAAGGTTTGGTGATAGACACACATTGGCTTTCAGTGTGGGCAGTTTTTAGTGCTTAAGACATGGTGCAGACACAGATCACCTACAATGAGACTCAGCCTGAAGCACTGAAGTCTAAGAAGTGTAATATATTAATTTGTGCTTTTAAGAAAGGATTGGGTATTCAAAGATGATTAGATTGATAGTTCTTGTTGGTGTTAAAGCATATCTAAACTGGAGAATATACTATAGCTAACTGGCTTTTTTTTTTTTTAATCAGAAAAAAATATTTTATTGTTGTCAGAAGAACATAACACATACACAAATGTTCGGGTTACAGGCAGCTCAAACATAAACTATATAGGAGGTATTACAAGTTTTTAGTAGAGAATAGTGATGAGCCGAACACCCCCGGGTTCGGTTCGCACCAGAACCCGCGAACGGACCGAAAGTTCGTACGAACATTAGAACCCTATTAAATACAATGGATGCGAACGTTCGAATTCTAAAGTGCTAATTATAACGACTATTATGCATGTTATTGTCCTAAAAGCCCAAAAATCGCCCAAAAGCTCCAGCCCAAAAATCTATTTTTAAACTTTTTGGAAAACATAGGTAAGGGTTATCACCCCTGTAACATTTGTTTTGCTGTCTGTGCCCCTGTTCAGAACATTTCACCTCACTTTCCGTCCCAATGACAACTGTTTTTGAAATGTGGTGTTTTTCTTGAAACAAGGATTGGTGATAAAGCATCAGTACAGAGGAGACACCTTTCTCCCATATTAATTCTTACAGGAGAGAATTTTCCTTCCAAGGGGTAGATTTCTCACTTCCTGTTGTCTTCTTGCGTTTGCAAGTAGGAGTCGTTTGTAAGTTGGATGTTTGAAAGTAGGGACCTGCCGTATATACTCTGCAGAAATAGGCCCCTTAGTTGTTGGTGTTGGCACAACACTGTAAGCACTCACAGTTACTCTTGGTTGGTGCTGGAACGCCCTGCTGTCAACTATTATATCAGGAATTTTAATTACATATAATTGTTGAACAGTGGTAGTAAAAATTGGGCCTTTGATGGTGGTGCTGGTGCCACAACACTGTAAGCCCTGACAGTTACTCTTGGTGGGTGCAGCAATGGGCCCTGCTGTGAATTATTAGATCAAGAATTGTAATTGCATGCCCCTGTTGAACAGGGGCTGAAAAATTGGGCCTTTCGTGGTGGTGGTGGTGGTGGTGGTGGTGTTGCCACAACACTGTAAGCCCTTAGAGTTACTCTTGGTGGGTGCAAGAATGGGCCCTGCTGTGAATTATTAGATCAAGAACTGTAATTACATGCCCCTGTTGAACAGGGGCTGAAAAATTGGGCCTTAGGCACTGGTGGCACAACACTCCAACCCCTCACAGATACTGTACTTGGAGCACAGCAATGAGCCCTATGGCAAATTATTGCTAAAAAAATTGTAATTACACGCCCCTGTTAAACAGGGGCTGAAAAATTGGGCCTTAGCCACTGGTGGCGGCACCCATAAACAAAAATGATCTTCCAAGCTATCATCATCAATCGTATCATTGAGGACTCGGAGGAGGAGGATAGCCAGTCAACATAACAGCACAGGCACTCAGCATCAGCATCAGTCTTGAAGGGATGTGACATGTTAAAATCAATTAGTCTGTTATATCAGCATCAGGTGTGTGGTAGCTGGTGGTGATCCAAGACTGGTTCATCTTGATGAAAGTCAGTCGATCAACCGAGTCGGTGGACAGGCGCACCCTGTGATCCGTGACAAATCCTCCAGCAGCACTGAATGTGCGTTCCGAAAGAACGCTGGATGCAGGACAGGCCAGTAGCTCAATTGCATACTGTGCAAGCTCTGGCCAGTGATCCATCCTCAAGACCCAGTAAGCCAGAGGATTTTCAGTGGGGAAGGTGTCCAAGTCTGTCCTTGCCCCTAGATATTCCTGCACCATGTTTATCAGACGCTGGCGATGGTTGCTGGAACCGATCATACTTTGGGGCTGCGGACTAAAGAATTGTCTGAACGCATCGGTCAGACGGCCACCTTCCCCACCGCTCCTTCTTTGACTGGCCGAAGCCTCAGCAACTCGTTGTCCAGGACCAGGAGTTTGTAACCTCCCAGTCTCTGGGAACGCGTTGCACAGACCTTTCTGCAAGGCCTCCCGGAGTTGTCTCATCCTCTGCTCCCTCTGCGACGGTAACATAAGGTCCGCAACCTTACCCTTGTACCGTGGATCAAGGAGAGTGGCCAGCCAGTAATGGTCCCTCTCCTTGATCCGAAGAATACGAGGATCCTTCCGCAGACTTTGCAGGATCAGGGAGGCCATGCAGCGTAGGTTTGCTGAGGCATTCGCTCCGGAGTCCTCTGGGTCACTAAGGACGACATGATCCGCAGCCACCTCCTCTCAGCCACGTACAAGTCCACTGGTTTCTTGGGACTGTAAATCATCCCTAAAAGACTGCTGCTGATGATGCTGAGTGCCAGCCTCCACCTCCATGCTGACACAATCCTCCTCCTCCTCCTCCTCCTCCTCCTCTTCCTGTGCGATGGGTGGGACAGAAGGAACACTGTCTGGGTAAAGGGGGCCTTGAGAGGCAAGGAAGTCCTCCTCTTCCTGCCTCTGTTCTGCCTCAAGTGCCCTGTCCATTATTCCACGCAGCGTGTGCTCCAACAGGTGGACAAGAGGTACAGTGTCACTGATGCATGCACTGTCACTGCTCACCATCCTCGTGGCCTCCTCAAATGGTGCCAGGACAGTGCATGCATCCCTGATCATGCCCCACTGGCGTGGAGAAAAAAAACCAAGCTCCCCTGACCCTGTCCTGGTACCGTAGTCGCACAGGTACTCATTGATGGCCCTCTGCTGCGTGTGCAGCCGCTGCAGCATGGCCAACGTTGAGTTCCACCTGGTGGGCATGTCACATATAAGGCGGTTCTTGGGCAGGTTCAACTCCTTTTGCAGCTCAGCCAGGCGAGCACTGGCATTATAAGATCTGCGGAAATGCACACAGACTTTCCTGGCCTGCCTCAGGACATCCTGTAAGCCCGGGTACCTGCCCAAGAACCGCTGCACCACCAGGTTAAGGACGTGAGCCACACAGGGCACATGGGTCAGTTGTCCCTGTCGAAGGGCGGAGAGGAGGTTGGTGCCATTGTCGCAAACCACCATTCCTGGCTTAAGCTGGCGTGGCGTCAACCACCTCTCGGCCTGGCCCTGCAGAGCAGACAGGACCTCTGCCCCAGTGTGGCTTCTGTCCCCCAAACACACCAGCGCAAGCACGGCATGGCATCTTTTTGCCTGCGTACTTGCGTAGCCCCGTGAACGGCTACGGAGCACCGCTGGTTCATAGGACAAACCACAGGAAGAGGCCATGGAGGAAGAAGAAGAGGAGGGGGTGGAGGAGAGAGGTGTGTCACAACCAGTAGTAGCATTTTGGAGGCGTGGCGGTGGGACAACCTCCAACACTACTGCACCTTGTCCTGCATCCTTCCCAGCTGCCAAAAGAGTGACCCAATGGGCCGTGAAAGAAAGGTAACGTCCCTGTCCATGCCTGCTGGACCATGAGTCAGCGGTAATATGCACCTTACCGCTGACCGCCCTGTCCAGCGAGGCCAAGACATTGCCTTCCACATGCCGGTAGAGAGCCGGAATAGCCTTCCGTGAGAAAAAGTGGCGTTTGGGAACCTGCCACTGAGGAACCGCACATTGCACAAACTCACGGAAGGGGGCCGAGTCTACCAACTGAAAAGGCAGCAGTTGAAGCGCTAGCAATTTAGCCAAGCTAGCATTCAACCGCTGGGCATGTGGATGGCTGGGAGTGAACTTCTTTCGACGGTCCAGCAGCTGGGGCAGGGAAATTTGCCTGCTAGAATCGGACGTCGGTGTACTGCTAGCAGAGTGGCCGCAAGTACTTGGCTGTGACACACCTAATTCTACACCTTCATTCCTCTCAGTGCATGTTTCAGAGAGGACTGAAGTTATAGTGGGGTTGGAGATCCCAGCTGATGCGGTGCAAGGAGAGGTCCGCTTTGTTCTTTGGTGTGGGTCTTTGAGGTAGGCTTGCCAACGAGCTGCATGGCAGGTCAACATATGTCTGGTCAGGCATGTGGTACCCAAGCGGCTGATGTTTTGGCCACGCGATATACGCTTGAGACATATGTTGCAAACAGCAGCTGTGCGATCTGATGCACTAGCCTCAAAAAAGGCCCACACCAAGGAACTTTTTGAATGACGGGCAGAGGCAGCGCCCTGCACAGGCGGAGCTCTGCGGTGTGATTCCGTCGGTGTACTGCCCTTACGCTGGCCACCAAAGGGCATCCTGCCTCGTTGGAGATGTGCCTCCTCCTCATCCTCCTCCTCCTCCTCTCTCCTATTAGGCACCCACGTGGAGTCAGTGACCTCATCATCCCCTCCCTCCTCATCACTGGAGCCAATCTGGCAGTATGCTGCAGCTGCTGGAACATGACTGCCAGATTGGTGTCCTTCTTGAGCATCCCCTCTGTCTGCTCTCACGCTACTGCCTTCCTGTAGCTGGGTTTCATCATCAGACCCTTGGAAACGCTGGACATCCTCCTGGAGCATGTACCCAACACTGTGCTCAAACAGTTCGGGGGACTCCTCAGGAGGAGGACATGGTGGGTCTAGGGAAGGAGTGACTGATGATGAGTCTGACATTGATACCAGGGAAGAGGACGCTTTGGCAGCTGCTTTGCCAGTACCCTGAGCCTGGGTGAGAGAGGATGAGGAGGAGGAGGAGGGCTTGGTCATCCACTCTACCAAGTCTTCGGCATGATGTGGCTCAACATGTCCAGCTGCCGAAAAGAAGGACAAGCGTGTCCCATGGCCATGTGCTGATGACAATGCACCGCGTCCACGACCAGCACTGTTGCCCCCAGACACAGAGCCTGTTTGCCCTCTTTTATTGCCTCCTGACTGTCTGCCTCTCCTTGTTTGCCTTCCAGACATTCTAATAGATGGCCTGCAGGGAGATGGGAAAAAAGCAATAAGGGCTACCTTCAGGTGTCCTTCTCTGTCCCTTTACTTAAGGATTTCTAAATATGGTTGAGGATGATTGCTTTTGCACAGAATAGCACAACGACAATTTCCCTGACTGTCCAAAAAACAAGGATTTCAAAGATGGTTGATGAGGAATGCTTTAGCACACTATAGCACAAGGAGAATTCCCCTCACTTTCCTTCTTTGTCCCTAGAAACAAGGACTCGCACAGTGAAAGAAACTGACACTCTCCCTACCTAGAGTTTTCTGTCCCTAGAAAAAATGTTTTTTTAAAGCACACTATAGCACAAGGAGAATTCACTCACTGTCCTTCCCTGTCCCTAGAAACAAGGACTTGCACAGTGAAAGAAACTGACACTCTCCCTACCTAGAGTTTTCTGTCCCTAGAAAAAATGTTTTTTTAAAGCACACTATAGCACAAGGAGAATTCACTCACTGTCCTTCCCTGTCCCTAGAAACAAGGACTTGCACAGTGAAAGAAACTGACACTCTCCCTACCTAGAGTTTTCTGTCCCTAGAAAAAATGTTTTTTTAAAGCACACTATAGCACAAGGAGAATTCACTCACTGTCCTTCCCTGTCCCTAGAAACAAGGACTTGCACAGTGAAAGAAACTGACACTCTCCCTACCTAGAGTTTTCTGTCCCTAGAAAAAATGTTTTTTTAAAGCACACTATAGCACAAGGAGAATTCACTCACTGTCCTTCCCTGTCCCTACAAACAAGGATTAGCACAGTAAAACACACTGACACTCTCCCTACCTATAGTTTTCTGTCCCTAGAAAAAATGTTTTTTTAAAGATGGTTGATGATCAATGCTTTAGCACAGTATAGCACAAGGAGAATTTCCCTCACTGTCCTTCCCTGTCCCTACAAACAAGGATTAGCACAGTAAAACACACTGACACTCTCCCTACCTATAGTTTTCTGTCCCTATAAAAAATGTTTTTTTAAAGATGGTTGATGATCAATGCTTTAGCACAGTATAGCACAAGGAGAATTTCCCTCACTGTCCTTCCCTGTCCCTACAAACAAGGATTAGCACAGTAAAACACACTGACACTCTCCCTACCTATAGTTTTCTGTCCCTAGAAAAAATGTTTTTTTAAAGATGGTTGATGATCAATGCTTTAGCACAGTATAGCACAAGGAGAATTTCCCTCACTGTCCTTCCCTGTCCCTACAAACAAGGATTAGCACAGTAAAACACACTGACACTCTCCCTACCTATAGTTTTCTGTCCCTAGAAAAAATGTTTTTTTAAAGATGGTTGATGATCAATGCTTTAGCACAGTATAGCACAAGGAGAATTTCCCTCACTGTCCTTCCCTGTCCCTACAAACAAGGATTAGCACAGTAAAACACACTGACACTCTCCCTACCTATAGTTTTCTGTCCCTATAAAAAATGTTTTTTTAAAGATGGTTGATGATCAATGCTTTAGCACAGTATAGCACAAGGAGAATTTCCCTCACTGTCCTTCCCTGTCCCTACAAACAAGGATTAGCACAGTAAAACACACTGACACTCTCCCTACCTATAGTTTTCTGTCCCTAGAAAAAATGTTTTTTTAAAGATGGTTGATGATCAATGCTTTAGCACAGTATAGCAAAAGGAGAATTTCCCTCACTGTCCTTCCCTGTCCCTACAAACAAGGATTAGCACAGTAAAACACACTGACACTCTCCCTACCTATCCTTCTCTTTCCCTAAACTAAAGGAATCCAGGTTAAGCAAGAAAAAAAAATGTCACTGTCCCTGCCTATGCTTCTCTTTCCCTGCTCCGGAACACACTACACTAGGCCGCCGTGCTGGCGGCCTTTTATAGTGTGGGGCGTGTACTAAACACCCTCAGCAATAATTGGCCACAGGCATCCTGCCTGTGGCCAATCATTGCTCTCCTCGCTGCCGGCGCTGTGATTGGCCAAGCATGCGGGGTCACAGTGCATGCTTGGCCAATCACAGTGCCTGGATGACACTGCAATGGCGTAGTGCATTGTGGGCCGTTCGCGTCACTCGAATTAGGCGCGAACGGCCCAAATCATTCGATCTTCGTCGAACGATCGAACAGCCGATGTTCGAGTCGAACGTATGTTCGACTCGAACACCGAGCTCATCCCTAGTAGAGAACATATGCCCCCAACCCTGTGCAATATATCGTCAAGTATAACACCAGTACTCTAAAGGAGAGCTGGCAAAAGAAAAAAAAGAAAAACAAAAGATAACAAACAACTATCAACCCAGAGAGCTCTACAGCGATGTGTGCACTCTTCTTCAGAGCACATGTTTCACATGTGCATTCCTCACAATATAGCACCCTTCCGATTTATACATATCACCAGTAATCTATTAACAACCAGCTGTGGGGGAGCAACCCTCGGGGACCCCAGCCACTCTTGCCATTTTTTTGTAAATTTGTTCGGCACCTTCCTATGCTGATATGTGTGTTGCTCCCTAATGAGTCTTTTATTAACCTCCTGTATCCATTGCTGAGACGTTGGAGCATGAGGGGAGACCCAACGTCTCGCAATTAGCTTCCTGGCTAAGTATAGCAGCCTCAGTATGGCTACGTAGGTATGTGTATAATTCCTCCTCCAGTCCGCCCAGTAGGCAGGTGACTGGAGCCAAGTACAGCTGCATACTGTAGATAAGATTAATGATGGCCAGCATTGACTGCCAATATTGGACCAGTTTGGGACACCTCCACAACATATGGATTGGTGTACCTTGATGTACCTGACATTTTGGGCATAAAGGGGAGTCCCGTCTATCCCATTTGTGTAACTGCAGTGGCGTCCTATATGAGCGATGTAGAATGCACACATGTGTTACCTTTTGGGCAGCTTATACTGTACAGAGACCAGCGGGCCTGCTGTTAGTATTTGGTGCCATCTGTCCCCATCTTTTGGGCCTATATCAGCTTCCCATTTTTCTCAACAGGGCAGTATATCAGGCACTTGGATATGGGTGAGAAAATTTGTGTAAGTGTGGGAGATAATTCTCTTCCTGTCAGTAGTAGCAAATAAAGTTTTAAGGAAATCTGAGTCATCCAGTCTCAGGGTTGAACCTCTACCCTGCGCTCTAATAGCATGTCAAAATTGTAAAAACATGAATTATCTACCACTCAATGAGGGGTACTCTCCCCGTAGCTGGTCAAAAGACTTTAGTGACATCCCATCATACAATTGTACAAGGTATTTGACTCCAGCCTCCCTCCATGCGATCTGGTTGGGAAGTTTATTTAGTTCTGGGTAGGAGTGATTATTCCAGATGGGAGTGGACTTCAGAAAGCCCCCCCAAGCCCAGTCTACTCTTCACTTCAGCCCAAAGTTTCAAAAACAGCTTTACTGTGGGACAATGAGGTATCAGAGATGGGAGTCCCTGCTCTATCTGGGACAGTGCGGAATAGTCCACAGTTGAGGGAATCAACAATGTCCTGGAGGGGTCCAACATATTTGGTAAATCTTAGCCAGTGAGATGTTGCAACTGGGCAGCTAAAAGGTAAGTAAGAACATGTGGTACTGCTAGTCCCCCCTGATCTTTAGGGTAATGAAGAGTGGTGAGTTTAACCCTAGCCACTCCATTTTTCCATATCAATGCTCTGTATAGCCAGTCTACCCACTGAAACCAGTAACGTGGTATCCACACAAGGGCATTATGGAGGATATAGAGTAGCTGGGGAGCCCAGACCATCTTAGGTAGGTTTGCCCTACCTGTCACTGAAAGAGGCAATTTGCACCAGCTGCTCAGATTGGACTGGACTTTCGCCAAGATGGGCTTAAGGTTTAATCCTAGGTAATCATTTACATTGGCAGTCACCATGATACGTAAATATTTGAAGGATTGTACAATTTCCACCTGTGCTGCCACTGTAGGTAGTGCTGATGGCAAGGGGTCTAGCAATAAAAAATAAGACTTGTTCCAGTTATATCAATATATCAGGGTGTCATCGGCATAGAGGGAGAGCTTATCCTCCCTCCCAGCTTGCCGAAACCCAACAACATCAGGGGACGCCCTCACCCTGGCTGCTAGAGGTTCCAGCGCCATGGCAAACAGTAATGGCGATAAGGTCAATCCTGTCTAGTCCCCCGCTGTAAATGAAATGGGTCGGAGATGACCCAATTGATCCTAATCTTCATAATTGGGAGCCGAGTACAGCAGACGAGTCCAGCCAATAAAGGTCTCTCCCAACTGGAATTTATGCATGACAGCCCATAGGCATCTCCACTCAACGCTGTCAAAAGCTCTGACAGCGTCAAGGGAAAATACTGCCCTATTACCTGGATTATCAGATGGCAGCTGTATATTTAAGAATAATCGTCTGATGTTAAGTGCAGTCGACCTAGTCGGCATAAATCCCCACTAACCTAGGTGAATTACGCCAGACACTACTTTTGACAGCCTGGTAGCGAGTACTCTAGCCAGCAGTTTGATGTCTGTATTTATTAAAGAAATAGGCTGTGTGACAGCATGCAGGTAAAATCACCAGGTTGCATCCAGGATGGAAGGTATATATGTCCTAGATTCAGGCTTTATGCCGATTTATACCACTAGGGGGAGTGCGGGGAGTCTTGCAGGGGAAGAGTTAATGAGCCCAGCTGAAGTAAGTGGGCTCGTTAGGGCCTCTAAAAGAACTCCCAGCATGCTAAGGGAGATGCTCAAACCTGGAACCAGATCTGTGTGGATAGTCTGGGGAGTGTGATCTCTGTGCGGTGAGCCAAAGCCTGTGTGTTTATTGCTAAGAACTTCAAAAAAGCAGGGAGCTAGGGACTGGGACAGCACAAGGCTGTACCCAGTTGTTAGTTAAGGACACCAACGTGTGTAGTGAGCGGTCAAGTTGACCAGGATTTCTTTTCATGTTTCTTTTGTTTTTGCTGTATTTTTTTTGTCTGTATTTAGTTCAAATAAAACCACACCCTTTTGTTTTCTCCTACCACTGTCTGCTGTGCCTGTTTTTGTGTGGTGAACCCATCCAGGGGCTCACACACACCCGCTGCTGAGCTAGCCCCCTCACAATTGGTGGAGAATGCGGGCAGTTTTTTTAAGGCCAGCATGGAGTAGATACTGAAACAGCTGGCTCTAGCAAATGCCAATCAGCAGCAGACAAATGCAGGTTTGCAAAAGAGCCTTGTAGCCCAGCAGCAAGCTCATCAACAGAGCCTTACAGCCCAGCAGCAGACAAATGCAACTTTGCAACAGAGTCTGGAAGCTCAGCAACAAGCCCAGCAGCAATCTGAGGCCCGCTTCATAGACCTGTTACAGAAGCAAGAACAGAGACTACAGCAACAAATGGAAACGTTAATGCAGCAACGTCTGCAGACCAGTGAGGCAAGTAGTTCCACTAATACTGAGAAACATTTATGCAAAATGTGTGTTAATGGTAGAAATGTTGTTGTATTGCTGGATTCGGGTAGCCTCGTGACACTGATAAAGGCTGAATTAGTTACTACAGAGGTCTCTGGGAATAACAAGGTAGCTGTTATTTGTGTGCATGGGGACACCCGAGAGTATCCGGTGACTACAGTGTGTTTTGAGACCCCCAAAGGTACCCTCTCTCATCAGGTGGGATTAGTGTCTCACTTGCCTCATGATGCCATTGTGGGAAGAGATTTTACAAAGTTCTGGGAACTATGGGATTGTCCTGAGCCCCCCACTGGTGCCCCTATATACCAGGAATGTGATAGCCAGAATTCCTCGGAGAGTGGTGAGGACTCTCCAGAGTTTCCCTTGTCGGTATTGGCAGGGGAGACTCGAGAAACTGGGGAGGAGCCAACATCCTCAGACGAAAACATGCCGTCTGAGGTTCACAAGGAAAATTTTGCCACAGAACAGTTAAAAGACCCCACCCTAATAAAGGCATGGGAAAACGTAGTGGAAATAGATGGCGAGTTAGTGAACCCAGATGAGACCGGCACTTACCCATACTTCATCGTGGAAAAGGACCTACTGTATCGGGTGGCCAAAAGGGCAGAAGAAACCATTGAGCAGCTTGTGGTCCCCAAACCTTACAGGAAGTTGGTGTTAGAGTTGGCCCATAGGCACATTCTTGGAGGTCATCTGGGGACAGAGAAAACCAGAGAGAGAGTATTGCAGAGATTCTATTGGCCTGGGGTCATGAAGGAAACAGAAAATTATTGTTCCTCCTGCCCTGTGTGTCAGAGGTCGGCACTGATGCCACATTTCCGTAACCCGCTGGTACCTCTTCCCATCATTGAGGTCCCCTTTGAGAGGATTGCAATGGATTTGGTAGGTCCGATAATGAAGTCCGCTAGGGGGCACCAGTACATCTTGGTTATAATGGACTATGCCACCCGTCATCCGGAAGCGATTCCTCTCCGAAATACCTCGGCCAAAACCATAGCCAAAGAGCTATCTCTTGTTTTTAGCCGTGTGGGTATTTGTAAGGAACTGCTTACGGAGCAAGGTACACCCTTTATGTCCCGGGTTATGAAAGAGCTGTGCAAGTTGTTCAAAGTGACACAATTGCGTACATCTGTGTATCACCCCCAAACAGATGGGTTGGTTGAAAGATTCAACAAAACTCTAAAACAAATGTTAAAGAAGGTGGTGGATAAAGATGGAAAGGATTGGGACTGTCTAATTCCCTATTTAATGTTTGCTATTAGGGAGTAGTGATGAGCCGAACACCCCCGGGTTCGGTTCGCACCAGAACCCGCGAACGGACCGAAAGTTCGCACGAACATTAGAACCCTATTAAATACAATGGATGCGAACGTTCGGATTCTAAAGTGCTAATTATAACGACTATTATCCATGTTATTGTCCGAAACAGAGTTTGGGAACCCGGGTTCTGCACCAGGGGACATGTATCAATGCAAAAAGAAGTTTTAAAAACTGACGTTTTCCGGGAGCAGTCATTTTAATGATGCATAAAGTGAAAAAAAAAAAAGTCAAATATTCCTTTAAATATTGTACCTGGGGGGTGTCTAAAGTATGCCTGTGAAGTGCCACGTGTTTCCCGTGTTTAGAACTGTCCCTGCACAAAATAACATTTCTAAAGGAAAAAAAGCCATTTAAAACTGCTTGCGGCTTTAATGCAATGTCTGGTCCCGGTAATATGGATGAAAATCTTTAGGAAAAATGGCATAGCTACCCCATCAACCCCCCCCCCCCCCTACCCCAGCCCATTACCAGCCCCTTTGGGTCTTGTATGGATATTAACGGGAACCCCGCACACAAAATAAAAAAGGACCTATATACTCTGAACAGCCGTATACAGGCGGTGCATACAAGACAGGGACTGTAGGTTTGTTCTTATGTAGAATCTGTTTGTAATTTTGAACAGCTTCATTGTTTAAGTGGAGCTCCATGCCAAATTCCTTTTTTTTAGCTTTTTGTAAAACATAGGGAACGGTTATCACCCCTGTCACATTTTTTTTGCTGTCTGTGCCCCTGTTCAGAACATTTCACCTCACTTTGCGTCCCAATGACAACTGTTTTTGAAATGTGGTGTTTTTATTGAAAGAAGGATTGGTGATAAAGCATCAGTAGAGAGGAGACACCTTTCTCCCATATTAATTCTTACAGGAGAGAATTTTCCTTCCAAGGGGTAGATTTCCTCTCACTTCCTGTTGTCTTCTTCCGTTTGCAAGTAGTAGTAGTTTGTAAGTTGGATGTTTGAAAGTAGGGACCTGCCGTATATACTCTGCAGAAATTGGCCCCTCAGGTGTTGGTGTTGGCACAACACTGAAAGCACTCACAGTTATTCTTGGTGGGTGCTGGAACGCCCTGCTGTCAACTATTATATCAGGAATTGTAATAACATATAATTGTTGATCAGTGGTAGTAAAAATTGGGCCTTTGATGGTGGTGCTGGTGCCACAACACTGTAAGGCCTGACAGTTACTCTTGGTGGGCGCAGCAATGGGCCCTGCTGTGAATTATTAGATCAATAATTATAATTGCATGCCCCTGTTGAATAGGGGCTGAAAAATTGGGCCTTTGGTGGTGGTGGTGATGGTGGTGCTGGTGCCACAACACTGTAGGCCTGACAGTTACTCTTGGTGGGCGCAGCAATGGGCCCTGCTGTGAATTATTAGATCAATAATTATAATTGCATGCCCCTGTTGAACAGGGGCTGAAAAATTGGGCCTTTGGTGGTGGTGGTGGTGGTGATGGTGGTGCTGGTGCCACAACACTGTAAGGCCTGACAGTTACTCTTGGTGGGCGCAGCAATGGGCCCTGCTGTGAATTATTAGATCAATAATTATAATTGCATGCCCCTGTTGAACAGGGGCTGAAAAATTGGGCCTTTGGTGGTGGTGATGGTGGTGCTGGTGCCACAACACTGTAAGGCCTGACAGTTACTCTTGGTGGGCGCAGCAATGGGCCCTGCTGTGAATTATTAGATCAATAATTATAATTGCATGCCCCTGTGTAACAGGGGCTGAAAAATTGGGCCTTAGGCACTGGTGGCACAACACTGCAACCCCTCACAGATACTGTACTTGGAGCACAGCAATGAGGCCTGTTGCAAAGTATTGCATCAAAAATTTTAATTACACGCCCCTGTTAAACAGGGGCTGAAAAATTGGGCCTTAGCCACTGGTGGCATCACCCATAAACCAAAATGATCTTCCAAGCTATCATCATTAATCGTATCATTGAGGAGGAGGAGGAGGATAGCCAGTCAACATAACAGCACAGGCACTCAGCATCAGCATCAGTCTTGAAGGGATGTGACATTTTAAAATCAATTAGTCTGTTATATCAGCATCTGGTGTGTGGTAGCTGGTGGTGATCCAAGACTGGTTCATCTTGATGAAAGTCAGTCGGTCAACCGAGTCGGTGGACAGGCGCACCCTGTGATCCGTGACAAATCCTCCAGCAGCACTGAATGTGCGTTCTGAAAGAACGCTGGATGCAGGACAGGCCAGTAGCTCAATTGCATACTGTGCAAGCTCTGGCCAGTGATCCATCCTCAAGACCCAGTAAGCCAGAGGATTTTCGGTGGGGAAGGTGTCCAAGTCTGACCTTGCCCCTAGGTATTCCTGGACCATGTATATCAGACGCTGGCGATGGTTGCTGGAACCGATCATACTTTGGGGCTGCGGACTAAAGAATTGTCTGAACGCATCGGTCAGACGGCCACCTTCCCCACCGCTCCTTCTTTGACTGCCCGAAGCCTCAGCAACTCGTTGTCCAGGACCAGGAGTTTGTAACCTCCCAGTCTCTGGGAACGCGTTGCACAGACCTTTCTGCAAGGCCTCCCGGAGTTGTCTCATCCTCTGCTCCCTCTGCGACGGTACGATAAGGTCCGCAACCTTACCCTTGTACCGTGGATCAAGGAGAGTGGCCAGCCAGTAATGGTCCCTCTCCTTGATCCGAAGAATACGAGGATCCTTCCGCAGACTTTGCAGGATCAGGGAGGCCATGCAGCGTAGGTTAGCTGAGGCATTCAGTCCGGAGTCCTCTGGGTCACTAAGGACGACATGATCCGCAGCCACCTCCTCCCAGCCACGTACAAGTCCACTGGTTTCTTGGGACTGTAAATCATCCCTAAAAGACTGCTGCTGATGATGCTGAGTGCCAGCCTCCACCTCCATGCTGACACAATCCTCCTCCTCCTCCTCCCCTCTTCCTGTGCGATGGGTGGGACAGAAGGAACACTGTCTGGGTAAAGGGGGCCTTGAGAGGCAAGGAAGTCCTCCTCTTCCTGCCTCTGTTCTGCCTCAAGTGCCCTGTCCATTATTCCACGCAGCGTGTGCTCCAACAGGTGGACAAGAGGTACAGTGTCACTGATGCATGCACTGTCACTGCTCACCATCCTCGTGGCCTCCTCAAATGGTGCCAGGACAGTGCATGCATCCCTGATCATGCCCCACTGGCGTGGAGAAAAAAAACCAAGCTCCCCTGACCCTGTCCTGGTGCCGTAGTCGCACAGGTACTCATTGATGGCCCTCTGCTGCGTGTGCAGCCGCTGCAGCATGGCCAACGTTGAGTTCCACCTGGTGGGCATGTCACATATAAGGCGGTTCTTGGGCAGGTTCAACTCCTTTTGCAGCTCAGCCAGGCGAGCACTGGCATTATAAGATCTGCGGAAATGCACACAGACTTTCCTGGCCTGCCTCAGGACATCCTGTAAGCCCGGGTACCTGCCCAAGAACCGCTGCACCACCAGGTTAAGGACGTGAGCCACACAGGGCACATGGGTCAGTTGTCCCTGTCGGAGGGCGGAGAGGAGGTTGGTGCCATTGTCGCAAACCACCATTCCTGGCTTAAGCTGGCGTGGCGTCAACCACCTCTCGGCCTGGCCCTGCAGAGCAGACAGGACCTCTGCCCCAGTGTGGCTTCTGTCCCCCAAACACACCAGCGCAAGCACGGCATGGCATCTTTTTGCCTGCGTACTTGCGTAGCCCCGTGAACGGCTACGGAGCACCGCTGGTTCATAGGACAAACCACAGGAAGAGGCCATGGAGGAAGAAGAAGAGGAGGGGGTGGAGGAGAGAGGTGTGTCACAACCAGTAGTAGCATTTTGGAGGCGTGGCGGTGGGACAACCTCCAACACTACTGCACCTTGTCCTGCATCCTTCCCAGCTGCCAAAAGAGTGACCCAATGGGCCGTGAAAGAAAGGTAACGTCCCTGTCCATGCCTGCTGGACCATGAGTCAGCGGTAATATGCACCTTACCGCTGACCGCCCTGTCCAGCGAGGCCAAGACATTGCCTTCCACATGCCGGTAGAGAGCCGGAATAGCCTTCCGTGAGAAAAAGTGGCGTTTGGGAACCTGCCACTGAGGAACCGCACATTGCACAAACTCACGGAAGGGGGCCGAGTCTACCAACTGAAAAGGCAGCAGTTGAAGCGCTAGCAATTTAGCCAAGCTAGCATTCAACCGCTGGGCATGTGGATGGCTGGGAGTGAACTTCTTTCGACGGTCCAGCAGCTGGGGCAGGGAAATTTGCCTGCTAGAATCGGACGTCGGTGTACTGCTAGCAGAGTGGCCGCAAGTACTTGGCTGTGACACACCTAATTCTACACCTTCATTCCTCTCAGTGCATGTTTCAGAGAGGACTGAAGTTATAGTGGGGTTGGAGATCCCAGCTGATGCGGTGCAAGGAGAGGTCCGCTTTGTTCTTTGGTGTGGGTCTTTGAGGTAGGCTTGCCAACGAGCTGCATGGCAGGTCAACATATGTCTGGTCAGGCATGTGGTACCCAAGCGGCTGATGTTTTGGCCACGCGATATACGCTTGAGACATATGTTGCAAACAGCAGCTGTGCGATCTGATGCACTAGCCTCAAAAAAGGCCCACACCAAAGAACTTTTTGAATG
This sequence comes from Rana muscosa, assembly GCA_029206835.1. Classification (NCBI taxonomy): domain Eukaryota; kingdom Metazoa; phylum Chordata; class Amphibia; order Anura; family Ranidae; genus Rana; species Rana muscosa. The sequence goes on from CM055118.1 coordinate 607,878,279, forward strand.
ACGGGCAGAGGCAGCGCCCTGCACAGGCGGAGCTCTGCGGTGTGATTCCGTCGGTGTACTGCCCTTACGCTGGCCACCAAAGGGCATCCTGCCTCGTTGGAGATGTGCCTCCTCCTCATCCTCCTCCTCCTCCTCTCTCCTATTAGGCACCCACGTGGAGTCAGTGACCTCATCATCCCCTCCCTCCTCATCACTGGAGCCAATCTGGCAGTATGCTGCAGCTGCTGGAACATGACTGCCAGATTGGTGTCCTTCTTGAGCATCCCCTCTGTCTGCTCTCACGCTACTGCCTTCCTGTAGCTGGGTTTCATCATCAGACCCTTCGAAACGCTGGGCATCCTCCTGGAGCATGTACCCAACACTGTGCTGAAACAGTTCGGGGGACTCCTCAGGAGGAGGACATGGTGGGTCTAGGGAAGGAGTGACTGATGATTTGTCTGACATTGATACCAGGGAAGACGACGCTTTGGCAGCTACTTTTCCAGTACCCTGAGCCTGGGTGAGAGAGGATGAGGAGGAGGAGGAGGGCTTGGTCATCCACTCTACCAAGTCTTCGGCATGATGTGGCTCAACATGTCCAGCTGCCGAAAAGAAGGACAAGCGTGTCCCATGGCCATGTGCTGATGACAATGCACCGCGTCCACGACCAGCACTGTTGCCCCCAGACACAGAGCCTGCTTGCCCTCTTTTATTGCCTCCTGACTGTCTGCCTCTCCTTGTTTGCCTTCCAGACATTCTAATAGATGGCCTGCAGGGAGATGGGAAAAAAGCAATAAGGGCTACCTTCAGGTGTCCTTCTCTGTCCCTTGAAACAAGGACTTTCACAGTGAAAGAAACTGACACTCTCCCTACCTACAGTTTTCTGTCCCTAGAATAAATGTTTTTTTTAAGCACAATATAGCACAAGGACAATTCACTCACTGTCCTTACAGGTCCCTGGAAACAAGGACTTGCAGAGTGAAAGAAAAAAAACACTCTCCCTACCTACAGTTTTCTGTCCCTAGAAAAAATGTTTTTTTTAATCACAATATAGCACAAGAACAATTCACTCACTGTCCTTACAGGTCCCTGGAAACAAGGACTTGCAGAGTGAAATAAACTGACACTCTCCCTACCTACAGTTTTCTGTCCCTAGAATAAATGTTTTTTTTAAGCACAATATAGCACAAGGACAATTCACTCACTGTCCTTACAGGTCCCTGGAAACAAGGACTTGCAGAGTGAAAGAAAATAAACACTCTCCCTACCTACAGTTTTCTGTCCCTAGAATAAATGTTTTTTTTAAGCACAATATAGCACAAGGACAATTCACTCACTGTCCTTACAGGTCCCTGGAAACAAGGACTTGCAGAGTGAAATAAACTGACACTCTCCCTACCTACAGTTTTCTGTCCCTAGAATTAATGTTTTTTTTAAGCACAATATAGCACAAGGAGAATTCACTCACTGTCCTTCCAGGTCCCTGGAAACAAGGACTTGCAGAGTGAAAGAAAAAAAACACTCTCCCTACCTACAGTTTTCTGTCCCTAGAAAAAATGTTTTTTTTAATCACAATATAGCACAAGGACAATTCACTCACTGTCCTTACAGGTCCCTGGAAACAAGGACTTGCAGAGTGAAATAAACTGACACTCTCCCTACCTACAGTTTTCTGTCCCTAGAATAAATGTTTTTTTTAAGCACAATATAGCACAAGGACAATTCACTCACTGTCCTTACAGGTCCCTGGAAACAAGGACTTGCAGAGTGAAAGAAAAAAAACACTCTCCCTACCTACAGTTTTCTGTCCCTAGAAAAAATGTTTTTTTTAATCACAATATAGCACAAGAACAATTCACTCACTGTCCTTTCAGGTCCCTGGAAACAAGGACTTGCAGAGTGAAATAAACTGACACTCTCCCTACCTACAGTTTTCTGTCCCTAGAATAAATGTTTTTTTTAAGCACAATATAGCACAAGGACAATTCACTCACTGTCCTTACAGGTCCCTGGAAACAAGGACTTGCAGAGTGAAAGAAAAAAAACACTCTCCCTACCTACAGTTTTCTGTCCCTAGAAAAAATGTTTTTTTTAATCACAATATAGCACAAGGACAATTCACTCACTGTCCTTACAGGTCCCTGGAAACAAGGACTTGCAGAGTGAAAGAAAAAAAACACTCTCCCTACCTACAGTTTTCTGTCCCTAGAAAAAATGTTTTTTTTAATCACAATATAGCACAAGGACAATTCACTCACTGTCCTTACAGGTCCCTGGAAACAAGGACTTGCAGAGTGAAATAAACTGACACTCTCCCTACCTACAGTTTTCTGTCCCTAGAATAAATGTTTTTTTTAAGCACAATATAGCACAAGGACAATTCACTCACTGTCCTTACAGGTCCCTGGAAACAAGGACTTGCAGAGTGAAAGAAAAAAAACACTCTCCCTACCTACAGTTTTCTGTCCCTAGAATAAATGTTTTTTTTAAGCACAATATAGCACAAGGACAATTCACTCACTGTCCTTACAGGTCCCTGGAAACAAGGACTTGCAGAGTGAAATAAACTGACACTCTCCCTACCTACAGTTTTCTGTCCCTAGAATAAATGTTTTTTTTAAGCACAATATAGCACAAGGACAATTCACTCACTGTCCTTCCAGGTCCCTGGAAACAAGGACTTGCAGAGTGAAAGAAAAAAAACACTCTCCCTACCTACAGTTTTCTGTCCCTAGAAAAAATGTTTTTTTTAATCACAATATAGCACAAGGACAATTCACTCACTGTCCTTACAGGTCCCTGGAAACAAGGACTTGCAGAGTGAAATAAACTGACACTCTCCCTACCTACAGTTTTCTGTCCCTAGAATAAATGTTTTTTTTAAGCACAATATAGCACAAGGACAATTCACTCACTGTCCTTACAGGTCCCTGGAAACAAGGACTTGCAGAGTGAAAGAAAAAAAACACTCTCCCTACCTACAGTTTTCTGTCCCTAGAAAAAATGTTTTTTTTTTAATCACAATATAGCACAAGGACAATTCACTCACTGTCCTTACAGGTCCCTGGAAACAAGGACTTGCAGAGTGAAATAAAATAAACACTCTCCCTACCTACAGTTTTCTGTCCCTAGAATAAATGTTTTTTTTAAGCACAATATAGCACAAGGACAATTCACTCACTGTCCTTACAGGTCCCTGGAAACAAGGACTTGCAGAGTGAAATAAACTGACACTCTCCCTACCTACAGTTTTCTGTCCCTAGAATTAATGTTTTTTTTAAGCACAATATAGCACAAGGAGAATTCACTCACTGTCCTTCCAGGTCCCTGGAAACAAGGACTTGCAGAGTGAAAGAAAAAAAACACTCTCCCTACCTACAGTTTTCTGTCCCTAGAAAAAATGTTTTTTTTAATCACAATATAGCACAAGGACAATTCACTCACTGTCCTTACAGGTCCCTGGAAACAAGGACTTGCAGAGTGAAATAAACTGACACTCTCCCTACCTACAGTTTTCTGTCCCTAGAATTAATGTTTTTTTTAAGCACAATATAGCACAAGGAGAATTCACTCACTGTCCTTCCAGGTCCCTGGAAACAAGGACTTGCAGAGTGAAAGAAAAAAAACACTCTCCCTACCTACAGTTTTCTGTCCCTAGAAAAAATGTTTTTTTTAATCACAATATAGCACAAGGACAATTCACTCACTGTCCTTACAGGTCCCTGGAAACAAGGACTTGCAGAGTGAAATAAACTGACACTCTCCCTACCTACAGTTTTCTGTCCCTAGAATAAATGTTTTTTTTAAGCACAATATAGCACAAGGACAATTCACTCACTGTCCTTCCAGGTCCCTGGAAACAAGGACTTGCAGAGTGAAAGAAACTGACACTCTCCCTACCTACAGTTTTCTGTCCCTAGAATAAATGTTTTTTTAAGCACAAGCACAAGGACAATTCACTCACTGTCCTTCCAGGTCCCTGGAAACAAGGACTTGCAGAGTGAAAGAAACTGACACTGTCCCTACCTACAGTTTTCCCTAGAATAAATGTTTTTTTTAAGCACACTATAGCACAAGCACAAAACACACTGACACTCTCCCTACCTATCCTTCTCTTTCCCTAAACTAAAGGAATCCAGGTTAAGCAAGAAAGAAATAACAGTCACTGTCCCTGCCTATGCTGCTCTATCCCTGCTCCGGAACACACTACACTAGGCCGCCGTGCTGGCGGCCTTTTATAGTGTGGGGCATGTACTAAACACCCTCAGCAATAATTGGCCACAGGCATCCTGCCTGTGGCCAATCATTGCTCTCCTCGCTGCCGGCGCTGTGATTGGCCAAGCATGCGGGGTCACAGTGCATGCTTGGCCAATCACAGCGCCTGGATGACACTGCGATGGCGTAGTGCATTGTGGGCCGTTCGCGTCACTCGAATTTGGCGCGAACGGCCCAAATCGTTCGATCTTCGTCGAACGATCGAACAGCCGATGTTCGAGTCGAACGTATGTTCGACTCGAACACGAAGCTCATCCCTAGTCTTTAAGGTAGGCTTGCCAACGAGCTGCATGGCAGGTCAACATATGTCTGATCAAGCATGTGGTGCCCAAGCGGCTGATGTTTTGGCCACGCGATATACGCTTGAGACATATGTTGCAAACAGCAGCTGTGCGATCTGATGCACTCGCCTCAAAAAAGGCCCACACCAAAGAACTTTTTAAATGACGGGCAGAGGCAGCGCCCTGCACAGGCGGAGCTCTGCGGTGTGATTCCGTCGGTGTGCTGCCCATACGCTGGCCACTCAAGGGCATCCTGCCTCGTTGGAGATGTGCCTCCTCCTCATCCTCCTCCTCCTCCTCCTCTCTCCTATTAGGCACCCACGTGGAGTCAGTGACCTCATCATCCCCTCCCTCCTCATCACTGGAGCCAATCTGGCAGTATGCTGCAGCTGCTGGAGCATGACTGCCAGATTGGTGTCCTTCTTGAGCATCCCCTCTCTCTGCTCTCACGCTGCTGCCTTCCTCTAGCTGGGTATCATCATCAGATCCTTCCAAACGCTGGGCATCCTCCTGGAGCATGTACCCAACACTGTGCTCAAACAGTTCGGGGGACTCCTCAGGAGGAGGACATGGTGGGTCTAGGGAAGGATTGACTAATGAAGATAATGATAGCAGAGAAGAGGACGCTTTGGCAGCTGCTTTGCCAGTACCCTGAGCCTGGGTGAGAGAGGATGAGGAGGATAAGGTGGGCTTGGTCATCCACTCTACCAAGTCTTCGGCATGATGTGGCTCAACATGTCCAGCTGCCGAAAAGAAGGACAAGCGTGTCCCATGGCCATGTGCTGATGACAATGCACCGCGTCCACGACCAGCACTGTTGCCCCCAGACACAGAGCCTGCTTGCCCTCTTTTTTTGCCTCCTGACTGTCTGCCTCTCCTTGTTTGCCTTCCAGACATTTTAATGGATGGCCTGCAGGGAGATGGGAAAAAGAGCAATAAGGGCTACCTTCAGGTGTATACTGTGCAGGAGGCTTAGCAACAATGACACTGACACTGTCCCCTGCCTATCCTTCTCTGTCCCTAAACACAAGGATTGAAAATATGGTTCAGCAAAATTGGTTTAGAACAGAATAGCACACTGACACTTTCCCTCACTGTCCTACTCTGTCCCTCCCTACAAACAAGATTTAGCACAGAATAGCACACTGATAATTTCTACGAGTGTCCTTCTCTGTCCCTAAACTCAAGGATTGAAAATATGGAACAGCAAAATTGGTTTAGAACAGAATACCACACTGAAACTTTCCCTCACTGTCCTACTCTGTCCCTCCCTACAAACAAGATTTAGCACAGAATAGCACACTGATAATTTCCACGAGTGTCCTTCTCTGTCCCTAAACTCAAGGATTTGAAATATGGAACAGCAAAATTGGTTTAGAACAGAATAGCACACTGACACTTTCCCTCACTGTCCTACTCTGTCCCTCCCTACAAACAAGATTTAGCACAGAATAGCACACTGATAATTTCCACGAGTGTCCTTCTCTGTCCCTAAACTCAAGAATTTGAAATATGGAACAGCAAAATTGGTTTAGAACAGAATAGCACACTGACACTTTCCCTCACTGTCCTACTCTGTCCCTCCCTACAAACAAGATTTAGCACAGAATAGCACACTGATAATTTCCACGAGTGTCCTTCTCTGTCCCTAAACTCAAGGATTGAAAATATGGAACAGCAAAATTGGTTTAGAACAGAATAGCACACTGAAACTTTCCCTCACTGTCCTACTCTGTCCCTCCCTACAAACAAGATTTAGCACAGAATAGCACACTGATAATTTCCACGAGTGTCCTTCTCTGTCCCTAAACTCAAGGATTGAAAATATGGAACAGCAAAATTGGTTTAGAACAGAATAGCACACTGTCAGTTTCACTCACTGTACCTCTCTGTCCCTAAACTCAAGGATTGAAAATATGGTTCAGCAAAATTGGTTTAGAACAGAATAGCACACTGACACTTTCCCTCACTGTCCTACTCTGTCCCTCCCTACAAACAAGATTTAGCACAGAATAGCACACTGATAATTTCCACGAGTGTCCTTCTCTGTCCCTAAACTCAAGGATTTGAAATATGGAACAGCAAAATTGGTTTAGAACAGAATAGCACACTGACACTTTCCCTCACTGTCCTACTCTGTCCCTCCCTACAAACAAGATTTAGCACAGAATAGCACACTGATAATTTCCACGAGTGTCCTTCTCTGTCCCTAAACTCAAGGATTTGAAATATGGAACAGCAAAATTGGTTTAGAACAGAATAGCACACTGACACTTTCCCTCACTGTCCTACTCTGTCCCTCCCTACAAACAAGATTTAGCACAGAATAGCACACTGATAATTTCCACGAGTGTCCTTCTCTGTCCCTAAACTCAAGGATTGAAAATATGGAACAGCAAAATTGGTTTAGAACAGAATAGCACACTGAAACTTGCCCTCACTGTCCTACTCTGTCCCTCCCTACAAACAAGATTTAGCACAGAATAGCACACTGATAATTTCCACGAGTGTCCTTCTCTGTCCCTAAACTCAAGGATTGAAAATATGGAACAGCAAAATTGGTTTAGAACAGAATAGCACACTGTCAGTTTCACTCACTGTACCTCTCTGTCCCTAAACTCAAGGATTGAAAATATGGTTCAGCAAAATTGGTTTAGAACAGAATAGCACACTGACACTTTCCCTCACTGTCCTACTCTGTCCCTCCCTACAAACAAGATTTAGCACAGAATAGCACACTGATAATTTCCACGAGTGTCCTTCTCTGTCCCTAAACTCAAGGATTGAAAATATGGAACAGCAAAATTGGTTTAGAACAGAATAGCACACTGAAACTTGCCCTCACTGTCCTACTCTGTCCCTCCCTACAAACAAGATTTAGCACAGAATAGCACACTGATAATTTCCACGAGTGTCCTTCTCTGTCCCTAAACTCAAGGATTTGAAATATGGAACAGCAAAATTGGTTTAGAACAGAATAACACACTGACACTTTCCCTCACTGTCCTACTCTGTCCCTCCCTACAAACAAGATTTAGCACAGAATAGCACACTGATAATTTCCACGAGTGTCCTTCTCTGTCCCTAAACTCAAGGATTTGAAATATGGAACAGCAAAATTGGTTTAGAACAGAATAGCACACTGACACTTTCCCTCACTGTCCTACTCTGTCCCTCCCTACAAACAAGATTTAGCACAGAATAGCACACTGATAATTTCCACGAGTGTCCTTCTCTGTCCCTAAACTCAAGGATTTGAAATATGGAACAGCAAAATTGGTTTAGAACAGAATAGCACACTGACACTTTCCCTCACTGTCCTACTCTGTCCCTCCCTACAAACAAGATTTAGCACAGAATAGCACACTGATAATTTCCACGAGTGTCCTTCTCTGTCCCTAAACTCAAGGATTGAAAATATGGAACAGCAAAATTGGTTTAGAACAGAATCGCACACTGACACTTTCCCTCACTGTCCTACTCTGTCCCTCCCTACAAACAAGATTTAGCACAGAATAGCACACTGACACTTTCCCTCACTGTACCTCTCTGTCCCTACAAACAAGGATTAGCACAGAATAGCACACTGACACTTTCCCTCACTGTACCTCTCTGTCCCTACAAACAAGGTTTAGCACAGAATAACACACTGTCACTGACACTCTCCCTACCTATCCTTATTTGTCCCTAAACACAAGGAATCCAGGATTAGTAAAGGAAAAAAAATGACACTGTCCCTGCCTATGCTTCTCTTTCCCTGCTCCGGAACACACTACACAAGGCCGCCGCACTGGCGGCCTTTTATAGTGTGGGGCGTGTACTAAACCCCCTCAGCAATAATTGGCCACAGGCATCCTGCCTGTGGCCAATCATTGCTCTCCTCGCTGCCGGCGCTGTGATTGGCCAAGCATGCGGGGTCACAGTGCATGCTTGGCCAATCACAGCGCCTGGATGACACTGCGATGGCGTAGTGCATTTTGGGCCGTTCGCGTCACTCGAATGTGGCGCGAACGGCCCAAATCGTTCGATCTTCGTCGAACGATCGAACAGCCGATGTTCGAGTCGAACGTATGTTCGACTCGAACACGAAGCTCATCCCTATTAGGGAGGTACCCCAATCCTCTACGGGTTTCTCACCCTTTGAGTTACTCTATGGGAGACACCCAAGAGGGCTGTTGGATATTGCCAAGGAAACTTGGGAAAGTGAGTGTTCTCCCCACAGGAGTGTGATTGAGCATGTCGCCCTGATGCAAGATAGAATTACACAGGTAATGCCAATCGTAAAGGAACATTTGGCCCAAACGCAGTTGGCACAGCAGAGAGTGTACAACCGTGGAGCCAAGACCCGGACCTTTTCCCCGGGGGATAAGATATTGGTACTTGTCCCTACGGTTGAAAGCAAGTTCCTCGCCAAATGGCAAGGCCCCTACGAGATAATGGAAAAAGTGAGCAAAGTGAATTACAAGGTCAGACAACCAGGAAGGCGAAAGCCCGAACAGATCTATCACATTAATCTGTTAAAAGCCTGGAGGGATAGGGAATCCCTAGTCGCAGAAACTTTGTCACCAGCTCAGTCTGATTGCGTGATTCCTGAGGTTGGAATAGCAGTCACCTTGTCAAACCCCCAACAACAGGAGGTTAAGGAGTTTGTGCTTTGCAACAAGGAGGTTTTCTTTGAGCTGCCGGGACAAACGTATGGGGTAGAGCATGATATTATTACCCCGCCCGGTGAAAGGGTGAAGCTAAAACCCTATCGGATCCCAGAGGCCCGACGGGAGGCAATACGTGAGGAAGTACAGAAAATGCTTATGTTAGGGGTGATAGAGGAATCTCAAAGTGATTGGTCAAGTCCCATAGTGTTAGTGCCTAAACCGGATGGGAGCTGGCGATTTTGTAATGATTTCCGACAACTGAACAAAGTTACAAAATTTGACACCTACCCCATGCCACGTATAGATGAGTTGGTCGACCGGTTGGGAACAGCCCGATACATGACAACTCTTGATCTCACCAAAGGGTATTGTCAAATTCCCCTGGCCAAGTCGGCCAAGGAGAAAAATGCATTTGTAACCCCAGACGGGGCATTCCAATATAAAATAATGCCGTTTGGTTTACAGAATGCGCCGGCAACATTCCAGCGGAAAATGGACCAGATACTGAGGCCCCATCAGAAGTATGCTGCGGCTTACCTAGATGATGTAATTATCTATAGCAGAAATTGGGCCTCACATCTGCCAAAAGTGCAAGCAGTCCTAGACTCTATCCGGGAAGTTGGGTTTACGGCCAACCCCAAGAAGTGTACCATTGGACAGGAGGAGGCCAAGTATCTTGGGTACACCATTGGGAGGGGAGTAATAAAACCCCAAGTCAATAAACTTGAGGCCATACAGAATTGGCCACGTCCCAACAGCTAGAAGCAGGTACGAGCCTTTCTGGGAATCGCTGGTTATTATCGGCGATTCATTCCCCACTTTGCTTCTCAGGCTGTGCCCCTAACCAACCTGACAAAAGGGAAGGAATCTGTCATGGTTAAATGGACCCCAGAGGCTGAGGCAGCATTTCAATTCTTAAAAAAAGCCTTATGTAGCCAGCCAGTGTTGTACTCACCAGACTTCTCTAGGGACTTTGTCGTACAAAGTGATGCATCCAACGTTGGGTTAGGAGCAGTATTGTCCCAGGTCTGGAACGGGGAAGAGCACCCAGTCATTTACCTCAGCAGGAAATTGAAGTCCCATGAGGTAAATTACGCCACGATTGAGAAGGAGTGTTTAGCGGTGAAGTGGGCTCTAGATTCCCTTCGGTACTATCTGCTAGGTAGGCACTTTGACATGATTACTGATCACGCTCCTTTAAAGTGGATGGCTCAAAACAAAGAGACAAATAGAAGAGTAAATAGGTGGTTCCTGGCCCTACAGGAATTCAACTTTACGGTAAAGCATCGCCCTGGCGTTCAAATGGGGAATGTGGATGCTTTGTCTCGAGTACATGCATGCCTGATTGCTTGTGTTCCAACCCCAAGGTTAAAACAAGAGGGGGGGTATGTGACAGCATGCAGGTAAAATCATCAGGTTGCATCCAGGATGGAAGGTATATATGTCCTAGATTCAGGCTTTATGCCGATTTATACCACATGGGGGAGTGCTGGGAGTCTTGCAGGGGAAGAGTTAATGAGCCCAGCTGAAGTAAGTGGGCTCGTTAGGGCCTCTACAAGTACTCCCAGCATGCTAAGGGAGATGCTCAAACCTGGAACCAGATCTGTGTGGATAGTCTGGGGAGTGTGATCTCTGTGCGGTGAGCCAAAGCCTGTGTGGTTATTGCTAAGAACTTCAAAAAAGCAGGGAGCTAGGGACTGGGACAGCACAAGGCTGTACCCAGTTGTTAGTTAGGGACACCAACGTGTGTAGTGAGCGGTCAAGTTGACCAGGATTTCTTTTCTTGTTTCTTTTGTTTTTGCTGTATTTTTTTTGTCTGTATTTAGTTCAAATAAAACCACACCCTTTTGTTTTCTCCTACCACTGTCTGCTGTGCCTGTTTTTGTGTGGTGAACCCATCCAGGGAGTCACACACACCCGCTGCTGAGCTAACCCCCTCACAGCTGATATGAGTCAGGCAGTTTGGGGTCTTTGTCAGGTTTGGGGATCACAACAATTACGGCTTCATTCATAGAAGGTGGTAATTGGCCAGTTGTAACAGCGTCATTTAGGGTCTCCAATAGAGTAGGCAAAAGAGTCTCACTGTAGCGCTTATAGATTTCTGCTGGAAGCCCATCCGCACCAGGGTGTTAGCTATTGGCCATACTTGCCACTGTCGTGGCTAGTTCCTCCACTGTCAAAGGGCATTGAGAATTTTTCATCTGTCGTCAGTCAGCGACGGGAGAGAGCAACAATCTAAAAATTGTAGTAGCGCCTCCTCCGTCGGGTCCATCTTAGAGAAGTACACCTATTGAAAGTAGTTAGTAAAAATAGTAAGAATTTGTGTCAGATCCTATACTCGTTCCCCTGTAGGGCTCTAAATAGTATCTATATGGGTCAGTCCTTGTTGTGAGCGGGAAATATGAGAAGATGGCCTGTAGATTCCCCCTCCTCAAAGTATCTCTGCTGCAAGAAAAAACATTTGTTCTCCGCATGATAACAACTCGTTGGTGTAGCTCTTGCGCTGCCACCCAGCTACGTTTGGTAGAAGGTGTGGGGTCCGCAATATAGTTGTCCTCTGCCCTCCGTACCTCACTAGACACAAATGTCTCCCAGTCTTTAGTTGCAGTTTTAATGTGGGATATTTGCCTAATAATGAGGCCCTGAAGAATCGCCTTGAGAACATCCCAGACCACACCTATCAAGGACGTACCTCTATTGTCCCTGATAAAACACGTTATAGCCTTGGAAATAGGGTCATCTGCAGGAAACAGCTGGAACCAAAAGGGGGTTAGCTTTCCACAATCTCATACCCCTCTCCCCATGCACGACACCCGTACCCACAGAAGCGAGTGGTCTGAGATACTTCGGGATGCATAATCAATCTGCGAAACCTTGATTTGTGCTCGGGAATTACATTAGCATAGATCAATGCGGGATAAACCCCCGTAAGCAGCCGAATAACAGGAAAACGCTTGTTTGTCTGGATATCCGTCCATCCACACATCCCTCAAACCAATCTCTGAAATCAATCTGCCAAATGGATTAGGGCCACTAGGGCCAGCAGAACGACCACCAGGTTGAGTAAGTTTGTCTAGGGCGTGGGGGCGTGTCAACTTCCGGTATGTGAGCAGTGTTTCTTCTGAGCTCCAGACCGTGTTAAAATCCTACACTATCCTGTGCTGCCACACACCGCGTTTTCTTGGCGAAAAGTACCTAGACGAGTAGGGGAACACCCGTAGAGCACGAAAATGGTCAAATACGGCCCGAGCCTGGACCCGTCGCCTGCCCAGAGACTCGCTCGTTTTGCTCACGAGGCAGGCCAAGATGGCGCCCAACACATGGAGGAGAGGCCGCGGGCAGCTTCCCCTGATAATCAACACTGGGCTGAGGGTGAGGCGGAATGGATGGATGCTACAGACCCCCTAGCAATCCCGGGTCCACCCTCGGATCAAGAGGCTTCGGGCTCGGGTTCTCAGGTAGGAGAGCCGTCACTGTCCCAAATAATGGCAACCATTAAAAGCTGCCATGCGTCCCTGTTGACCCAAATTGAAACCATAAGGGTGGACTTTGCCCTGCTAAAGGACGATGTCCGCAAATTTAGGGAGCGGGTTTCCACTGCTGAACAGTGGATCAGTGCTGTGGAAGATGATTTAACCCCGCTCGTGATAATGGTCCGGGAGGTGGCGACGGACTACAAGTCCCAGAAATCCAAACTCTGGGACATTGAGGACAGACTCCGCAGAAACAACTTGCGTTTCCTGGGATTTCCAGAGGGCACAGAGGGGAAATAGCCAGAAGAATTCTTCTTGTCTTGGCTCAAAACTACATTTGGAGCTGAATCCTTCTCCCATTTGTTTGCTATTGAAAGGGCGCATTGTGTGCCATTGAGAGCCCCGCCACCAGGGAGGTTTCCCAGACCCGTGCCGGCCCGCTTCTTGTATTTCTGAGATAAAGAAACTATCCTTTGCAAAGCTCGCAATATGCAGAAATTATTGTACAATAATAATCGCATAACGATTTTCCCGGATTTCTCAGCCGCCACACAGAAGCAGAGAGCGGCATTCCAGAGTGTGAAGCAACGCCTGAGGGAACGTAGCCTGCCTTACACTATGCTTTACCCAGCAAAGCTTAGAGTGGTCCATAAAGGACAGGTGCAATTCTTCACTTCCCCCAAGGAAGCTAACAGATGGTTGGAATCACTAGGCAGTGCTTGACAGAAGAAGCAATATGTGGTTGCCCACTTTACTGGTTCCAGACACAGGATTTTTCAAGTTTAAGTAATGTATACTGACTGGGGGTACAGATTCCTGACTGCATGTGTTGCACTGTGATGTGGCAGCACTGACTACTCCTTCTGCATTCAGCGGTTCTCGGTTTGCTCCATAGCTCACTACGCTATCACCCTCCCCTTGCTATCCGGCTGGATAAGGAAGGCCTCCCTCGTTAGGGTGAAGCTACTGTTTTTGTTGAGGGAAGAAGCCTGTAGAATGTTGGGGACTGCGGGCAGGGTGGGGGGTGGGGGGGTTTGTGTTCAAATGTTCCGGATCACCATTTCTAAGGTTGGGGACATAGTTTTTCCTGGATTTTGTTTTTTCATTTTTGTTGTTGTTTTTTTTCCTTCTGAATGTGTTTCAAGATGCTGCTAATCCACTTTTTCCGTTTGACAATACCTATGTTGTGGTCAATTTGATGGTTAATGTATACTACCCACTAACAGGGCTGTTTTGTGTATTGATGTCTGTCCTTCTGAGGAACCTTATGCTATTGTCCTGCTATGGCTGGTCCCATAATGTAATCACTTCTTCGTATGACACCAAGGCTTAACACTCTTAAACTTTTATCCTGGAATGTAAGAGGTCTTAACTCCAAAGTTAAGAAGGCATTGATCTTTAATTATATCCAGAATCATCAGGGCCGATCCTAGGGTCCCAGGCGCCTGGGTGCAGAAATATTTTTGGCGCCCCCACATGGGCGTGGTTATATTATTAACTCCTCCCCTTTACAAATGTTTCTATGGCAACAACTTCACCTCTCTATCTGTAAGCCCCACCACTTTGCTTTGACAATAACTTAGTCAACGGCTTTGACAAATCAAAATAAATGTGTTATTTATTGATAATTTTGTGTCAAGTGCATGTAAATCAAATAGTGTAGCAAAAAACAAAACTTGAAATATTAATATGAACTGAACAATATAAAAATTTTGAACAGAAAATGAGGTAGCAGAAAATCTATAACAACAGATGCAAAATATGCAAGATAGATTGATTCTGTACTTTTTACATTTTCAATAAATACAATCGCTAAAGTGCAAATAAGATTCATGCATACAATCACAAAACAGTGCAAATATCAATTAAATAAAGTTAAAGTGTCTGGCTTCCCATCCTCCTCCTTAGCAATCAGCTATATACAGTGTGTTTAAATAGAAAAAAAAAAACGCAAAATGCATGAAAACTGCATGCAAAAACTAGGGTTTAAAAACAAAAAGCACTGCAAAACGTGCATGAAAAACGCATCAAGCACAGAAGCCTAGATGTAAATCTAGCCTTAGAGTGCACTAATTAAGCCCAAATAAAGTTGACGTGTTCAAGTAGGTCTTTCCTGACATTTTCTTAGTTGCATCCTACAGCAAAAGCCATGGTCTGCAGAGAGCTTCCAAAGCATCAAATGGATCTCACTGTTAGAAGGTATCAGTCAGAAGAAGGGTACAAAAGAATTTCCAAGGCATTACATATACCATGGAACACAGTGAAGACAGTCATCATCAAGTTGAGAAAATATGACACAACAGTGACATTACCAAGAACTGGACGTTCCTAAAAAATTGATGAAAAGATGAGAAGAAACTGGTCAGGGAGGTTGCCAAGAGGTCTACAGCAACATTAAAGGAGCTGCAGGAATATCTGGCAAGTGCTGGCTGTAAGGTATATGTGACAACAATCTCCCATATTCTTCATATGCCTGAGCTATGGGGTAGAGTGGCAAGCCTTTTCTTAAGAAAAACATCCAAGCCCAGCTAAATATTGCAAAAACACATCTGCAGTCTCCCAAAAAATGTTGGTACATTATCTTCTAGTTGTGAGACACTAGGGAAGGATGCAGTGTGTACACATTGATTATTTAATCAAACAAAACGAACTCTCCGAGCCTTGGCAACAGCAAAATTTCTAATGACATCATGTATATCCAAGTCTTCGCAGAAGGTTTTTTCAATGGATATAATGGATAAGTTGGTAAGTCTTGCCTGGGACATCGTGGATCGGAGATAATTTTTTATCTGCTCCATGTGGCTCATATCAGGAGTACAATCCAGGATAATGGAGAAATATTTGGACTCATGTAGGCTTCTTATAATTTTTTCTCGTATTTTTGTTCCAACTATGGCAATTATCTCATTCTGAATCTTGTAACCGAGATAATGTGGCATTTGTGAATGCTGTGAAATGGAGCACTGAATTCTCTGAATGTGTTCAGACATGATGGGATCAAATTTCCCTATCATTTCAACCAATTTCAGGAAATTACCATTATTGTTTTGAAACAAACGGGTATCACAGCCACGAAGCGCCAGATTTTGTCCTGCTAAATATTGGATAATGTAGATTATTCGCTGTATGACAGAATACCAGCGCTTCTCTTCTTGTTTAATGATCTTTTGATTGATATGATCAATGGTTGTTCCCTTTTCCAGAGCTCTTGAAAGATCCATCCATTTCTTATAATTTGTGTAATGGATTGTGTTTTTTTCATGTCGGCTTAAATGTCTTGACAGATGCTGCCAATCATTAAAGCCTTGTTTTGAGGCCATGACCATATTGTCAATGTTGAATATCCGGCAAGCAAAGCACTGGACTGAATTATTAGCTGTAGAATAGATCAACCAATTTCTTGGTATCTTCTCTCCATTGTCCAGTACTCTTTGGTAGTAAGAGATAGAAAAGCTCCTGTTGGAATCATCTTTTGGAAAAGTAAAAGCCTTTTCTTGAACAGGACCAATTTTTATCAAAGTTATTCTGTGTTGGTCATCTATATTTTCAGGCCAGAAAGCAGGATCACTTGAGATTCCACTTGATGATATTGATGGCTCTTCAAGTTCCATTTCAGTTTCATCATCCATATGAACAATAGACTCAGTGTCTGACTCAGAGGAAACATCAGATATATCTTCCTCTTCAATGTCATAATGCTCTGCTGCTGAAACAATGTAACCTGAAGTTACATCTCCAGTTGTTATTGGCTCAGTGCAACACTCAGGATCCACGGGGACCAGATCATCATCACATTCTGATTCTTCCAATTCTTTATTTGTTTCTCCTTCTCCACCATGTGAAATGTCTGTGAGACTGGACCTTAACTCTTTGCTTGATGTTGATGTATCTGTGCAAAGGGAATCTTGACCACTGCTTACCGAAGACTGTGGCTGTAAGAAGCTTGTGATAGAAGAAGTAATTTTTTTCAAAGCTTCTTCCTTTCTTTTTTGGCGTTGCAGGTTTTGATATCCTGATAACTTTGGTTTTTTGCTAGCCATCTAAGGTTGAAAGTAAATGGTACACTACACTGATCAGCCACAACATTAAAACCACTGACAGGTGAAGTGAATAGCATTGATTATATTATTACAATGACACCTGTCAAGGGGTGGGATATATTAGGCAACTACAATGGGGTCTAATTGGATCTGATGGGGGGGGGTCTCTCTACCAGAGGCCCTCTTTGTGTCCATTATATAGTCTGTTAGGGCCCCCACCAGGCCCCATTAGAGACTACAATGGGGTCTAATGGATCTTGGAGGGGGGGCTCTCTAACAGAGGCCCTCTCTGTGACCATTGGAGAGTCTCTGATAGAAAAAGTCCCCTCCAGGCCCCATGAAGACTACATTAGAGTGTCACTGAACAATAGTAAAAATAAACAATATATAAATTTATAGCACTTTGATGTCCAGGCCCAGCCCTAGAAGACTTCACTTACCTTAAATAATAGGTGTTGGGTCTGGCTGCGGGTCCTCCTGTCTGTCTGGGACCTCCTTTCCCTCCCATCTCCACTACTACCTTTTGGCAGGGTCTGATTGGCAACCTTTGGCCCAGGGGGCAAGTATTACCCAGAGGCCCATGGTGGAGCAACTTGGCCACCCTCCCCCTCTTCTCTGCTTCCTCCCGACCCCCACCTGCCACTTTCAACATCCATGTAAAAGAACAAAGCGTGGTCATTATGTGCATGTGACAACAATATCACACATTCTCCACAAATGTGGTTTGTATGGGAGGGTTGCAATAAAAGAACACTCCTCAAGAAAGACCACGTGCAATCACTTGAGCTTTGTCAAAACACACCTTGAAGATTCTGAGGCCACATGGTAAAGGGTGTTATGGTCCGATGAGACTAAAATTTAATTATTTGGCCTCAATAGCAAACAATATGTCTGGCAGAAATCCAATACAGCTCACTTTCCAAATAACACCATTCCTATAGTAAACCATGGAGGTGGTAATATCCTGGTATGGGGGTGTTTCTCTGCAGCGGAAAATCTGCTGCCCACTGTCAGAAGGTTGTCAATGGAAAGAAGGTTTACCTTCCAACATTACAATGGCCCAAAGCACACAGCAACAATGAGCACATAGTGGTTGAAGGAGAAAAAGGTGAGTGCCCTTGCATGGCCTAGTCAGAGCTCAGACTTAAACACCATTGAAAATCTGTGGAATGACTTGAAGACTGCAGTCCACAAACGGTCATCATCAAATGTAACTGAACTTGAGCATTTCTTGCAGTGGAATAACGTCCTTACAGGATGTCTCTAATTTACAAGCCGACCTCAATGCTCTGTTTTATTGGGCAACTATGTGGCAAAATGAGGTTTAATGTTGATAAATGTACAGTAATGCACTTGGGTCTAAGAATATGCATCATACATACTAGGAGGAGATCAGCTGGGGGATCAATGGTGGTAAAGGATCTGGTATATCATAAGCTCAATAATAGCATGCGTTGCAGGGTGGATTTGATTTAAATCACTAGTAAAAAGGCTTGATTTAAATAAACTCGATTTAAATCATAATTTTTAAAGAGCAACTGTCATCTCTGTCCCGCAGTGGCTCCTCCTCTGACCCGCTGTTGACTCACCAACAGTTCCATTTACTTTAATGGGACGGATGGTGATGCAGCAGTGACACAACAAGGTGAGGGACGTGGCGGCAGCAGGTGAGTGGATGCCCTCTAACAGGCGCTGCCATGATGGATCTGAAATGACAGGTGCTCGTTTAATGTAAGGAATTATTCTTGTTGGTAGTTAGAATCTTTAATATTTGCAAACAAAATGAAGGTTTCCTATTTTGAATAATAAGCTGTCAGGTTAGTAAAACAGCGATATCAGAACTCATACATTTTTTAGTGTACATTGCAAAACAATGGGATAAAGGAATATTCCTGAACTTTGTTTTATCTCCTGGTTACTGTGAAATTGTGTGGATGCATCAATGCAGTGCATGTCATCTCAGGTTGCAGAGCTTGGATTTATTGAGCCTTGGTTCACACATATGCAAACACAGACTTTGCATGTGATTCTCACCGCATTGATGGTGCGGATCACATGCACTGTCTGTGCAATGCAAATTCAGCCATACAGTTGTATGGCTAAACTCGCATTGGATTTGCACAAAAAAAGGTGCAGGGACTTTATTTTTCCCACACTGAAATTGGATCGCATGGGTGTTCACATTCCTGTGCAAATTCACAGTTCACACTGCGATCTGTGAACCGATCTGGGGGTGTCATTAACATTGTATTGACACCCGCATTGGTTTGCAGAGGGCAGTGTGATCTGCCCTCTGGGGGAAAGATGTGATGAGGGAACCGTCACTGCAATTGCGCTGGTTCCCGCATCGCTATAGTGTGAACAAGGGCTAAAGGAGTTTACCAAAACTTTAAATATTGCAGACTATACAGCCTCGTGCTACATAACTAAGCTCCATTTTTATACCGAATAAACTAAATTATTAATGTATCTTACATAGAAAACTATCTTTAGATCGATTTTTACTCCAATAGCATTTTATTAAAATAAATTTGATAAAAAAATTAAATAAAAAATTTGATTTAAATAAAAAAAATAAAAAAAAAAAATCAGATTTTTTTTTCCAATTTATTGATTTATATCCACCCTGATGCAACGCCAAGCAGCGGTTTCCAAATCAAGCAAAATCCTTTTTTGTATTAGGCCCCCGGCTAGATCATAGTGTATTTGCGTCCTGCATACTGCAGCTGTGAGAACAGGTGAGTGAATGGTCTCGCAGCCGCAGCGTGCCCCGTTTCAGTATTACTGACGGCCACACTATCCATATAAAATTACATATACGCGGTACTCAGTGTTGCCAACCACTACAACTTTTTTAAAACCTAGAAAATGCACTGACAAGATGCAATTTTTACTTGCATAAAATTTGACAGAAAGTATTCAAAACGATTGACATGTAAACAATATGTAAACTGTTTACAGTAAACATTAGCAATACCTACAATTGAAAAGTCAGCTTGATAAAAAGTGGAGTGTGACTAAAATTATAAAAAACGTAGTAAAAATGGGTGGGGAAGGAAAACACATGCAAAGATTCATATAGCACAATGTGGAAAAGCGTTATTATAATCAGAACCAGGGCCTAGTCGCTTTATGCACTCCTATGCCACAGTCTATTTATCCACAAAATTCTACTAATTAGGCCTCTTTCACACGGGACGGATCCGTGAAGATCCGCCCCGTGAAGTTCCGCTTGCTCAGCGGGGATTGCTCCGTTGATCCCTGCTGAGCCGGCGGATGACTGGGCGGTCCCTGCACACTGTGCAGGGACCGCCCTGTCAGAGCGCCGCTCTCCCCTATGGGGGATCGGATGACGACGGTCCGTCTGTCCGCGTTCATCCGCTCCGCCGACGGAAGGAAAAATAGGATTTTCCTCCGTCACACTTTGGCGGATCGGAGCGGGTCGGGTGTCAGCAGAAATGTCACCGCTGACATCCGTGGCTCCATAGGAGGACATGGAGCATCCGTTCAGGTCCGCCTAAAAAACTGACAGGCAGACCTGAACGGACTGCCTGTGTGAAAGAGGCCTTACTGTACCACAACTGACAGCCTCACACATACGCCTAGGGCTAGAGGATCCTTTTTGAAAACATTAAAATTTTCAATAACATTTGCACAAAGAATGATATCACTTTGTCTGAGCCTACCTTACAGAAGAACTTCGTTAAAATCAGTAACTGTTGAGAGAATGAACACTGTTAGGACTATGCAACATACAACATGGAGTATATAAACGAGAGTGTAGTACGTGATCTGACATTCAGGAGTGGGTCTGGGGAGTGCATGAGTGCACGCGTGACGGTGACCCACTCCTGCTGTGATTACACACAGTAGGAGATGATCTGCGGTAGGGTTGTCCCGATACCACTTTTTTAAGACCGAGTACAAGTACTGATACTTTTTTCCAAGTACTCGCCGATACCGATACTTTTTTTTTATCTCATGTGACAGTGGCACATGTCAGTAGTTTTTTTTTTACAATTAGTTTTTTATTTTTTACAATTTTTATTTTTTACAATTTATTTTATTTGTTTTTTACAATGCTTTAGTTTTTTTAAGGGGGGGGGGGGGGGGCAGTGTCAGTGTGCTAGTGTGTTTTTTGTTCTATTTTTTTTTTACAATACTTTTTTTTAATTATTTTTATTTTTTTATCAGCCCTGTTGTGGGGCTTTGGTGAGATATCAGGGGTCTTAACAGACCCCTGACATCTCCTATTCGACACACTGAAAGGGACTAGGGACACAGATTCCCCAGTCCCTTTCTCAGCAGCCTCAGGTGCGCTGATAATGAATGGAGAGAAGACAGCGGCTCCTCTCCATTCATAAACTGAAACATTGTAAACACAGTTTATGATGTTTCAGTTACAGTATGTGAATGGACAGAGTCAGTGATCACTGACTCTGTACATTCCGAACAGTAAGGAGCCGGATTTACCGGCTCCTACCTCCACACTCCATCCTGACAGATCGAGGGGGAGGAGGAGAACGGAGGGGGAAGGCAGCACAGAGGGAGAGAGCAGCATGGAGGGA
The DNA here is from genome assembly GCA_029206835.1 of Rana muscosa. NCBI lineage: Eukaryota > Metazoa > Chordata > Amphibia > Anura > Ranidae > Rana > Rana muscosa. Next base: position 607,899,547 of record CM055118.1, read on the forward strand.
GAGAGCAGCATGGAGGGGGACACGGAGAGAGAGAGCAGCACAGAGGGAGGGTGACAGCAGAAGAACGGAGGGGGGCTGGAGGAGTATACGGGGACAGTCAGCGGTGATCGTGTGTTAGGGAGTTACAAGCACCAATCACCGCTGATTTCACTAAAGCAGCTGAAAGCCGTGCGGGGGGGGGGGGGGGTAGAGAAGCGGCGAAACGGCTGTCAGACTTTTAAATCTATACAGCGGTGATCGGTGCTTGTAACTCCCCCACCGCACTGATCACCGCTGACTGTACAAATATCGGGCGAAGCATTGGGAGTATTTGCCCGAGTACAAGTACTCGGGCAAATGCTCTGTATCGGTACCGATACCGATACTAGTATCGGTATCGGGACAACCCTAATCTGCAGGTACCGCAGACTTTATGTCCACCAGAAACCGCTGATCATTAGGTAGAGAGCCAAAATGGTGTTCTGCATATGTAAACAAGGCAGATCACAATTCTGTCTGTTTGCACAAACACAGGTCAGTACATTAGTACAGTGACAGCGCATATTTTTAGCACTGATCACTGTATTAGTGTCATGCTTTACTGTCGTTTTAGCTGTGCTTTTCAGCTGTTAGCGGGGTGCTTTTAACCCCTATCGGCCGAAAAAGGGTTAAAAGTGCCTGCAAAGCACTGCTGCCGAGGCACTTTGGTGGCGCTGCCCATGGATTTCAATGGCAGGGGTGCTTTAGGAGAGGTGTATACACCGCTCCTCAGAGATGGTGCGTCCATTAAGGACACGCGGGCGCCGCCCCCTCTTTCCAGGCCCCTACTTTGTGTAGTATGGATAGATTTATGCATTGCATGAATCTATCCATGGCCGCTGTAGCCAACAACTATTTAGGTGTCTGGCCCCTTTTCGGACACCGGGCACATGAATTACAGAGGCGGGGGGTGTTTTGAAGCACCTAATTGGAGCCATAGGCTCTAATAGGCTTCAAAAAAGGTGAACTGTGAGCGCAAAGCAGTTCACCCAGGTGTGTTAGGAAAGCGAATATTCATATTTGCTTTTCTAACACTGAACCGCCTCTTAGCCAATCAGGTGCGCAGGTCTGATTGGCTGAAACGACAGGCGCTACAATTAGATGCCTATGGGGAGGAGGCGCACGGAAGACACAGAAGCCGCTGTCTGTAGCTGCGTTTGACAGGCACCATGGCTGCGATTGGGCACAGTAGCTGCGTTTAATGGGCACAGTGGCTGCGTTTGACAGGCACAGTGGCTGCGTTTTGATGGGCACAGTGGCTGCGTTTTGATGGGCACAGTGGCTGTGTTTACATGGGCACAGTGGCTGCGATTTGACTGGCACAGTGGCTGCGTTTTGATGGGCACAGTGGCTGTGTTTTGATGGGCACAGTGGCTGCGATTTGACGGGCACAGTGGCTGCGTTTTGACGGGCACAGTGGCTGCGTTTTGACGGGCACAGTGGCTGCGTTTTGATGGGCACAGTGGCTGCGTTTTGATGGGCACAGTGGCTGCGTTTTGACGGGCACAGTGGCTGCGTTTTGAAGGGCACAGTGGCTGCGATTTGACGGGCACAGTGGCTGCGTTTTGATGGGCACAGTGGCTGCGTTTTGACGGGCACAGTGGCTTCGATTTGACGGGCACAGTGGCTGCATTTTGAGGGGCACAGTGGCTGCATTTTGATGGGCACAGTGGCTGCATTTTGATGGGCACAGTGGCTGCGATTTGACGGGCACAGTGGCTGCGTTTTGACGGGCACAGTGGCTGCGTTTTGATGGGCACAGTGGCTGCGTTTTGATGGGCACAGTGGCTGTGTTTTGACAGGCACTGGGGCTAGGTTTGACGGGCACAGTGGCTGCGTTTACATGGGCACTGTGGCTGCGTTTGACTGGCACAGTGGCTGCATTTTGACGGGCACAGTGGCTGCGTTTGAGGGGCACAGTGGCTGGGTTTACATGGGCACAGTGGATGCGTTTTGACGGGCACAGTGGCTGCGTTTTGACGGTCACAGTGGCTGCGTTTACATGGGCACAGTGGCTGCGTTTTGATGGGCACAGTGGCTGCGATTTGACGGGCACAGTGGCTGCGTTTTGATGGGCACAGTGGCTGCGTTTTGACAGGCACAGTGGCTGCGATTTGACGGGCACAGTGGCTGCGTTTTGACGGGCACAGTGGCTGCGTTTTGACGGGCACAGTGGCTGCGTTTTGATGGGCACAGTGGCTGCGATTTGACGGGCACAGTGGCTGCGTTTTGATGGGCACAGTGGCTGCGTTTTGATGGGCACAGTGGCTGCGTTTTGATGGGCACAGTGGCTGCGTTTTGATGGGCACAGTGGCTGTGTTTTGATGGGCACAGTGGCTGCGTTTTGATGGGCACAGTGGCTGCGTTTTGATGGGCACAGTGGCTGCGTTTAATGGCACAGGAACAGACAGCAAATTACTTACAGGTCAGGATGGTGCAGTGCAGTCAGTACTAGTCTCCTCAGCACAGCTCTGAGTCCTCTCAGACTCTCACAGCAAGGCTGGCCTGGCAGGCAGGCAGTCCACAGTCGGCAGAGGTAGAGCTAAATTTCCAGCCGCAGAGGCGGCGCGCTGTGAATGCTGGGGCGGCCTGTGTGTGACCGTGACGTCACTGGTTGCTAGGTAGATAGATTCTAGCAGCAATGAGCAAGCAGTAGCTTCGGCGCCGGCGGAACGGCGGCTCGGCAGCTCGGCGCCCCTTCTCTGCGGCAGCTAACAGCCGCTTGGGTGCGGGGCATCCCCTGCACCCTAGGTAGGATCGGCCCTGAGAATCATAAACCAAAATGATTTTTCTACAGGAAACACATCTGGTGGGCTCCAGAGTCATGGCATTACAAAAGGCGTTTGTAAAATATGCATTTCATTCCACTTATTCCAATTATGCCAGAGGAGTTTCTGTCCTGATATCTAATCCAGAGTACAATGTAGGGATTTAGTTAATAACTGATCCATTTGGCAGGTATGTCATTGTGATTCTCACCATAAACAATACCCCCCATACATTTGTGGCGATTTATATGCCGATGCCGTTTACAATTGTATTATGGGACACGATAATGGCGAAGGTGCTCCAGGTGGCAAGGGGCCCTATTATTATGGTGGGTGATGTAAATGCTGTACTTTCACCAGATATAGATAGATTTCAAACAGTCTCTAAATGTACCTCCCCGCTGGCTATGTGTGCAGATCAATATGGTCTGGTGGAGGTGTGGCATTGGAAACAAGCTGATGCTAGGGAGTTCTCATGTTTTTCATCTTCATATAACACCCTATCCAGACTAGATATGAGTTTTGTAACAGAGGAGGTGCTGTCGAGGGTGACTGATGTACAGTATCTTCCTAGGGCTGTTTTGGATCACTCCCCACTGTTTCTCTCTATTAGGGATGGGCTGAACACCCCCGGTTCGGTTCGCATCCAGAACATGCGAACAGGCAAAAGAAAAATTTGAACACACGAACACCGTTAAAGTCTATGGGACACGAGCATGAAAAATCAAAAGTGCTCATTTTAAAGGTTAATATGCAAGTTATTGTCATAAAAAGTGTTTGGGGACCCGGGTCCTGTCCCAGGGGACATGTATCAATGCAAAAAAAAAGATTTAAAAACTGCAGTATTTTGGGGAGCAGTGATTTTAATAATGCTTAAAGTGAAAAAATAAAAGTGAAATATTCCTTAAAATTTTGTACCTGTGGGTGTCTATAGTATGCCTGTAAAGTAGCGCATGTTTCCCGTGTTTATAACAGTCTCTGCACAAAATGACATTTCTAAAAGAAAAAAGTAATTTAAAACTACTCGCAGCTATAATGAATTGTCGGGTCCCGGCAATACAGATCAAAGTCATTGAAAGTCATTGAAAAATAATAAAAAAAAAGCGTGGGGGTCCCCCTAAATTCCATTACCAGGCCCTTTAGGTCTGGTATGGATATTAAGGGTAACCCTACCCCAAATTAAAGAGCTGTCAGGCTGTAGCCGCGTTATTCGCCAGAGGTGCCTCCGGTGGAGGCAGGATCGTGTGCGTGTTCTTCGCAGGAGTCGCTGGAGATCATCCATCCCTAGAGATCGAGAATTGGATTACATTGCTGGATGGATTTATTGGATTACATCGCTGGAATCTCTTTTTTATTTTATTTTTAATAAAGGACTTGTCCCAAGCAGTCTCCTGTGGTTTTTAACATTTTGACACTTTTTTGGGGAAATGGTAGGGGTACAATGTACCCCTTACCAATTCATATAGGGGGAGGCGGGATCTGGGGGTCCCCTTTGTTAAAGGGGGCTTCCAGATTCCGATAAGCCCTCTGTCCGCAGACCCCCGCAACCATCGGGCAAGGGTTGTGGGGATGAGGCCCTTGTCCCCATCAACATGGGGACATCCTCCCCATGTTGAGGCCATGTGGCCTGGTACGGTTCAGGAGGGGGGCTGCTCTCTCGCCCCCCTCTTTTCCTGCGGCCTGCCAGGTTGCGTGCTCGGATAAGGGTCTGATATGGATTTTTGGGGGGAACCCCACGCCATTCTTTTTTATTTTGGCACAGAGTTCCCCTTAAAATCCATATCAAATCTGAAGGGTCTGGAATGGATTTTTGAGGGGAAACCCACGCCATTTTTTTTTAAAATTTGGCGCAGGGTTCCCCTTAATATCCATACCAGACTTGAAGGGCCTGGTAATGGAATTTTGGGGTACCCCCACAAATGTATTTATTTTATTTTTCAATGACTTTCAATGACTTTTATCTGTATTGCCGGGACCCGACAATTCATTACAGTCGCGAGTAGTTTTAAATGACTTTTTTTCCTTTAGAAATGTAATTTTGTGCAGGGACAGATCTAAACACGGGAATCACGCGCCACTTTACAGGCATACTATAGACACACCCCAGGTATGAAATTTAAAGGAATATTTGACTTTTATTTTTTCACTTTAAGCATTATTAAAATTGCTACTCGGCCGTTTTTAAAACTCTTTTTTGCATTGATACATGTCCCTCGGTAGCATACAAAATAATTCCGCGCTGCCCTCTGGATAAGCTGCTAACACAACAAGTAGAAAAATTGTAAAAAGCGTGGAAACAAAAAGTGTAGCGCTAATCAAAAAAATGAAAAAGAATGCATGACGCACTCAAATGAGTATATAAAAACGGTGCAATATAAAAAAAGACACTCAAATATTAAGTAAAAACAGTAAGAAGTCCTCATATATACAAAATGTCTATATGCGAAATACAAGTGAAAACTTGTGCAACTGAGTGTCCTAAAGTAAAAAATGAAGGCAATGGTGAAATTCAAAAGTGGGTGAAGATGAAGAGAACCACCACCAATAGGTAAGGAGCTTACCAGATAGTTTGAACCCAGAGGAACATATGTTCAGTGGGTCAAATGGGCTTGGTGTGGTGGAACCACGATGGAACCTGGACAATCTGTATGCTGCAAATTGCTGTGCTAGAAATGGGCAAACATCAACATGGAGAGAGAAACCGCAGAAGAAAGATGACCTCTTAGCAGATAACCTCATATGCAGTAGTGGTCCGGGAAAATCCCAATCAATATGAGCAGGTAAGTGTCATGTAATAGAGAAAAGAAACAGCCACATAGCGTAACTCTGTATATAAATCAAAATTTAATGTAGTGGAAACACTTACCTTTAAGTTGATATAAAAGCGCTTTGCAAAGAACGTGGCAACAATGGAGTCCTCCCTGGCACAAGTATTGCATATGAGGTTATCTGCTAAGAGGTCATCTTTCTTCTGCGGTTTCTCTCTCCATGTTGATGTTTGGCAATTTCCAGCACAGCAATTTGCAGCATACAGATTGTCCAGGTTCCATCAAGGTTCCATCGTGGTTCCACCACACCAAGCCCGTTTGACCCACTGAACATATGTTCCTCTGGGTTCAAACTATCTGGTAAGCTCCTTACCTATTGGTGGTGGTTCTCTTCATCTTCTCACCGTCACCTTTCCCTTCAAAGTCTTCACTAGGGATGAGCTCGGTGTTCGAGTCGAACATACGTTCGACTCAAACATGGGCTGTTCGATCGTTCGGCGAACATCGAACGATTTGGGCCGTTCGCGCCAAATTCGAGTGACGCGAATGGCCCACAATACACTGCGCCATCGCAGTGCAATCCCGGCGCTGTGATTGGCCAAGCATCCACTGTGACCCCGCATGATTGGCCAATCACAGCGCCGGCAGCTAGGAGAGCCATAATTGGCCACAGGCAGGTTGCCTGTGGCCAATTATAGCTCAGGGGGTTTAGCACACGCCCCACACTATAAAAGGCCACCAGCGCGGCGGCCTTGTGTAGTGTGTTCCGGTGCAGGGAAAGAGAAGGATAGGCAGGGACAGTGTTCATATTCTTTGTGCTATTCTTGTGTGCAGGGAGAGAGAAGGATAGGCAAGGGACAGTGTCAGTGTCATATTCTTTGCTAAACCTTGTGTGCAGGGAGAGAGAAGGATAGGCAGAGAGAGTGTCAGTGTCATATTCTTTGATAATGTGGATATAAGTGTAGCGCTAATTTTGTAGGTCAGTGTACAGTGATAAACCATACATAGATGTGACTGAAAAACGTGATTGAATACGTGTTAAGCCAGTGCAAAACCTAAAGCAAAACCAATGTAAATAAATCATGTGGTTAAACATAAAAGTCATTAAGGTAGTAATTAATATAATCCATAATGATTGGAAAAACAGTGAATATTAATTGTGAAACTAAATATTCAAAATAAAATAAATGAAAAATAATGAATAAAGTCCAAGGAAGAAAATCATCAATTTTGAAAGTGAAGTGAAGATCAATCCAAAAGGAAAGTGTTCATTTGTGATGCGAACTTGCAATTCAAAAAATGCGAAGTGCTGTGAAAACCGCCACCAAGAGTGAGTTGAAGGAGGCTTACCAGAAGTCTCAGACTTGGAGAGGCATATGCCAGCCAAGTCGAGATAAGCTTGGGAGTTGACAAACCCAATGTAGATGATCTGAAGTCTAAGGGATTTCCACTTCAATCAAAAAGGACATCTATTGTGTTGATCACGTGTTCATAAATATATGCAAAAGGCTCTGTATTCGTGTTTCATACGTATGAAAGTAGAAGAAAGCTCACATAGCGTGATACCGTATGGAAAGATTTTTAATGTTAAAAGGTAACAATAAAACACTCACATTTGAGATGGTTAAAAAGGTATGAATTCAGGTACAGGAGCGATATATGTAGACAGGTCCACCCGACTAGTTTCGACTAATGAGTCATCATCTGGGGTATCTTTGATAAACCTTGTGTGCAGGGAGAGAGAAGGATAGGCAGGGGACAGTGTCAGTGTCATTGTTCCTAAGCCTCCTGCACAGTATACACCTGAAGCTAGCCCTTATTGCTGTGTTTTCCTGGTGTGTTACACTAACAGGCATTTGCAGCACTTACAGCAGGCGTAGTGTGATTCCTGCAAAATATACTCCTGAAGCTAGCCCGTATTGCTGTGTTTTCCTGGTGTGTTACACCAACAGGCATTTGCAGCACTTACAGCAGGTGTAGTGTGATTCCTGCAAAATATACTCCTGAAGCTAGGCCTTATTGCTGTGTTTTCCTGATGTGTTACACCAACAGGCATTTGCAGCACTTACAGCAGGCGTAGTGTGATTCCTGCAAAATATACTTCTGAAGCTAGCCCGTATTGCTGTTTTTTCCTGGTGTGTTACACTAACAGGCATTTGCAGCACTTACAGCGGGCGGAGTGTGCCTCCTGCACATTATACACCTGAAGCTAGCCCGTATTGCTGTGTTTTCCTGGTGTGTTACACCAACAGGCATTTGCAGCACTTACAGCGGGCGTAGTGTGCTTCCTGCAAAATATACTCCTGAAGCTAGGCCTTATTGCTGGTTTTCCAATCTCCCTGCAGGCCATTAGAATATCTGGAAGGCAAACAAGGAGAGGCAGACAGTCAGGAGCCAATAAAAGATGGCAAGCAGGCTCTGTGTCTAGAGACAACAGTGCTGGTCGTGGACGCGGTGCATCGCCATCAGCACATGGCCATGGGACACGCTTGTCCTTCTTTTCGGCAGCTGGACGTGTTGAGCCACATCATGCCGAAGACTTGGTAGAGTGGATGACCAAGCCCTCCTCATCCTCCTCATCCTCTCTCACCCAGGCTCAGGGTACTGGCAAAGCAGCTGCAAAAGTGTCCTCTTCCCTGGTATCAATGTCATCATCAGTCACTCCTTCCCTAGACCCACCATGTCCTCCTGAGGAGTCCCCTGAACTGTTTGAGCACAGTGTTGGGTACATGCTCCAGGAGGATGCCCAGCGTTTCAAAGGGTCTGATGATGATACCCAGCTAGAGGAAGGCAGTAGCGTGAGAGCAGAGAGAGGGGATGTTTAAGAAGGACACCAATCTGGCAGTCATGTTCCAGCAGCTGCAGCATACTGCCAGATTGGCTCCAGTGGTGAGGAGGGAGGGGATGATGAGGTCACTGACTCCACGTGGGTGCCTAATAGGAGAGGAGGAGGAGGAGGAGGATGAGGAGGAGGCACATCTCCAACGAGGTAGGATGCCCTCGGGGGGCCAGCGTAAGGGCAGCACACCGACGGAATCACACCGCAGAGCTCTGCCTGTGCAGGGCGCTGCCTCTGCCCGTTATTCAAAAAGTTATTTGGTGTGGGCCTTTTTTGAGTCGAGTGCATCAGATCGCACAGCTGCTGTTTGCAACATATGTCTCAAGCGTATATCGCGTGGCCAAAACATCAGCCGCTTGGGCACCACATGCTTGACCAGACATATGTTGACCTGCCATGCAGCTCGTTGGCAAGCCTACCTTAAAGACCCACACCAAAGAACAAAGCGGACCTCTCCTTGCACCGCATCAGCTGGGATCTCCAACCCCACTATACCTTCAGTCCTCTCTGAAACCTGCACTGAGAGGAATGAAGGTGTAGAATTAGGTGTGTCACAGCCAAGTACTTGCGGGCACTCTTCTAGCAGTACACGGATGTCCGATTCTATCAGGCAAATTTCCCTGCCCCAGCTGCTGGACCGTCAAAAGAAGTTCACTCCCAGCCATCCACATGCCCAGCGGTTGAATGCTAGCTTGGCTAAATTGCTAGCGCTTCAACTGCTGCCTTTTCAGTTGGTAGACTCGGCCCCCTTCCGTGAGTTTCTACAATGTGCGGTTCCTCAGTGGCAGGTTCCCAAACGCCACTTTTTCTCACGGAAGGCGATTCCGGCTCTCTACCGGCATGTGGAAGGCAATGTCTTGGCCTCGCTGGACAGGGCGGTCAGCGGTAAGGTGCATATTACCGCTGACTCATGGTCCAGCAGGCATGGACAGGGACGTTACCTTTCTTTCACGGCCCATTGGGTCACTCTTTTGGCAGCTGGGAAGGATGCAGGACAAGGTGCAGTAGTGTTGGAGGTTGTTCCGCCGCCACGCCTCCAAAATGCTACTACTGGTTGTAAAACACCTCTCTCCTCCACCCCCTCCTCTTCTTCTTTCTCCATGGCCTCTTCCTGTGCTTTGTCCTCGGAACCAGCGGTGCTCCATAGGCGTTCAAGGGGCTACGCAAGTACGCAGGCAAAAAGATGCCATGCCGTGCTTGCGCTGGTGTGTTTGGGGGACAGGAGCCACACTGGGGCAGAGGTTCTGTCTGCTCTGCAGGGGCAGGCCGAGAGGTGGTTGACGCCACGCCAGCTTAAGCCAGGAATGGTGGTTTGCGACAATGGCACCAACCTCCTCTCCGCCCTCCGACAGGGACAACTGACCCATGTGCCCTGTGTGGCTCATGTCCTTAACCTGGTGGTGCAGCGGTTCTTGGGCAGGTACCCGGGCTTACAGGATGTCCTGAGGCAGGCCAGGAAAGTCTGTGTGCATTTCTGCAGATCTTATAATGCCAGTGCTCGCCTGGCTGAGCTGCAAAAGGAGTTGAACCTGCCCAAGAACCGCCTTATATGTGACATGCCCACCAGGTGGAACTCAACATTGGCCATGCTGCAGCGGCTGCACACGCAGCAGAGGGCCATCAATGAGTACCTGTGCGACTACGGCACCAGAACAGGGTCAGGGGAGCTCGGTTTTTTTTCACCACGCCAGTGGGGCATGATCAGGGATGCATGCACTGTCCTGGCACCATTTGAGGAGGCCACGAGGATGGTGAGCAGTGACAGTGCATGCATCAGTGACACTGTACCTCTTGTCCACCTGTTGGAACATACGCTGCGTGGAATAATGGTCAGGGCACTTGAGGCAGAACAGAGGCAGGAAGAGGAGGACTTCCTTGCCTCTCAAGGCCCCCTTTACCCAGACAGTGTTCGTTCTGTCCCACCCATCGCACAGGAAGAGGAGAGGAGGAGGAGGAGGATTGTGTCAGCATGGAGGTGGAGCCTGGCACTCAGCATCATCAGCAGCAGTCTTTTAGGGATGATTTACAGTCCCAAGAAACCCGTGGACTTGTACGTGGCTGGGAGGAGGTGGCTGCGGATCATGTCGTCCTTAGTGACCCAGAGGACTCCGGACCGAATGCCTCAGCTAACCTACGCTGCATGGCCTCCCTGATCCTGCAAAGTCTGCGGAAGGATCCTCGTAATCTTTGGATCAAGGAGAGGGACCATTACTGGCTGGCCACTCTCCTTGATCCACGGTACAAGGGTAAGGTTGCGGACCTTATCTTCCCGTCGTAGAGGGAGCAGAGGATGAGACAACTCCGGGAGGCCTTGCAGAAAGGTCTGTGCAACGCGTTCCCAGTAGACATGTGCAATTCGTTTCGTTCCGAATTCGTTTTTTAACGAATTTCGACAAATTCGGTAATTCGGAAATATCCGAATTAACGAAAACTCATTTAACGAATTTTAACGAATATTCGTAAATTCAAATTTACGAATGTACGAATTTACGAATATACGAATTTACCAATGCACGAATTTACGAATGTACAACTATCCGGAAATTCGTAAATTTGAATTTACGAATTTACGAATATTCGTACATTCGTAAATTTGTACATTCGTACAATCGTAAATTAGTAAATTCGGAAATCTGAAATAATAATTAACTAATAACTTAACTATTACTAACTATTCAATTATAGGTATTGTAATTTCCTTTCAAATTTGGCTGTTAGTGAACTTAACGAAGTTACGAATTGTTTTCCGACATAATGAATGCCGTATCTAAACGAATGGAACGTAATGAATTAATAATAATAATAAATAACAATAATAATAATAAAAACGTTTTATTATTATTATTATTAATTTGTTCCGTTCCATTTGTTTAGATGCGGCATTTGTTATTTCAGGTTATGCGTAACTTCAGATAAATTTGTATTCGTTACGTTCGCTAACAGCCAAATTTGAAAGGAAATTACAACTATAATTTAATAGTTATTTTTTCAGATTTTCACATTTTCGGGTTTTCGAAAATATCGAATTTCCAAATTTCCGAAATTACGAATGTATAAATTTACGAATGTATAAATTTACGAATGTACGAATTTACGAATGTATAAATTTACGAATGTACAAATTTACGAATGTACAAATTTACGAATGTATAAATTTACGAATGTACAAATTTACGAATGTACAAATTTACGAATGTATAAATTTACGAATGTACAAATTTACGAATTTACGAATTGCGATCATAACGAATGACCCGAAAAACGAAAAAAAAAAAAAAACGAATGAAACGAAAACGAAAACTAACGAATTTTTTGGCAGTGCACATGTCTAGTTCCCAGAGACTGGGAGGTTACAAACTCCTGGTCCTGGACAACGAGTTGCTGAGGCTTCGGTCAGTCAAAGAAGGAGCGGTGGGGAAGGTGGCCGTCTGACCGATGCGTTCAGACAATTCTTTAGTCCGCAGCCCCAAGGTATGATCGGTTCCAGCAACCATCGCCAGCATCTGATATACATGGTGCAGGAATACCTAGGGGCAAGGTCAGACTTGGACACCTTCCCCACCGAAAATCCTCTGGCTTACTGGGTCTTGAGGATGGATCACTGGCCAGAGCTTGCACAGTATGCAATTGAGCTACTGGCCTGTCCTGCATCCAGCGTTCTTTCAGAACGCACATTCAGTGCTGCTGGAGGATTTGTCACGGATCACAGGGTGCGCCTGTCCACCGACTCGGTTGATCGACTGACCTTCATAAAGATGAACCAGTCTTGGATCACCACCAGCTACCAAACACCTGAAGCTGATATAACAGACTAATTTATTTTCAAATGTCACATCCCTTCAAGACTGATGCTGATGCTGAGTGACTGTCCTGTTATGTTGACTGACTATCCTCCTCCTCCTCAATGATCCGATTGATGATGATAGCTTGGAAGAACATTTTTGTTTCTGGGTGCCGCCACCAGTGGCTAAGGCCCAATTTATTCAGCCCATGTTTAACAGGGGCATGTAATTAAAAAAATGTATGCAATGCTTTGCAGCAGGGCTCATTCCTGCACTCCAACTAGAGTATCTGGGAGAGGTTGCAGTGCCGTGGCACCAGCACCAGTGGCTAAGACCCAATTTTTCAGCCCCTGTTTAACAGGGCATGCAATTACAATTTTTTATGCAATGCTTTGCAGCAGGGCTCATTCCTGCACTCCAACTAGAGTATCTAGGAGAGGTTGCAGTGTCGTGGCACCAGCACCAGTGTCTAAGGCCCAATTTTTCAGCCCCTGTTTAACAGGGGCGTGTAATTACAATTTTTGATGCAATACTTTGCAACAGGGCTCATTGCTGTGCTCCAAGTACAGTATCTGTGAGGGATTGCAGTGTTGTGGCACCAGTGCCTAAGGCCCAATTTTTCTGCCCCTGTTTCACAGGGGCATGTAATTACAATTCTTGATCTAATAATTCACAGCAGGGCCCATTCCTGCGCCCACCAAGAGTAACTGTGAGGCCTTACAGTGTTGTGTCAACACCACCACCACCACCACCAAAGGCCCAATTTTTCAGCCCCTGTTCAACAGGGGCATGCAATTACAATTCTTGATCTAATAATTCACAGCAGGGCCCATTCATGCGCCCACCAAGAGTAACTGTGAGGGCTCACAGTGTTGTGGCAACACCAACATGTAAGGGGCAAATTTCAGCAGAGTATATACGGCAGGCCCCTACTTTCAAACATCCAACTTACAAACGACTCCTCCTTGCAAACGGAAGGATACAACAGGAAGTGAGAGGAAATCTACCCCTAGGAAGGCAAATTCTCTCCTGTAAGAGTTAATATGTGAAAAAAAGTGTCTCCTCTCCACTGATGCTTTATTACCAATTCTTGTTTCAATAAAAAAAACAAAATTTTCAAAAAACATTTGTCATTAGGAAGGAAAGTGAGGTGGACTGTTCTGAACAGGTGCACACTGCACAGACAGCAAAACAAATGTTACAGGGGTGATAACCCTTCCCTATGTTTTCCAAAAAGCTTAAAAATTGATTTTTTGGCTGGAGCTACACTTAAACAATGTACCTGTTCAAAATTACAAACAGATTCTACATAAGAACAAACCTACAGTCCCTGCCTTGTATGCACCGCCTGTATACGGCTGTTCAGAGTATATAGGGCCTTTTTTCTTTTGTGTGCAGGGTTCCCCTTAATATCCATACAAGACCCAAAGGGGCTGGTAATGGGCTGGGGTAGGGGGGGTGATGGGGTAGCTATGCCATTTTTCTTAAAGATTTTCATCATATTACCGGGACCAGACATTACATTAAAGCCGCAAGCAGTTTTAAATGGCTTTTTTTCCTTTAGAAATGTAATTTTGTGCAGGGACAGTTCTAAACACGGGAAACACGTGGCACTTCACAGGCATACTTTAGACACCCCCCAGGTACGATATTTAAAGGAATATTTGACTTATTTTTTTCATTGTATGCATCATTAAAATGACTGCTCCCGAAAAACGGCCACTTTTTAAAACTTCTTTTTGCATTGATTCATGTCCCCTGGTGCAGAACCCGGGTTCCCAAACCCTTTTTAGGACAATAACATGCATAATTGTCGTTATAATTAGCACTTTAGATTTCGAACGTTCGCATCCATTGTATTTAATAGGGTTCTAACGTTCGTGCAAACTTTCGGTCCGTTTGCGGATTCTGGTGCGAACCGAACCCGGGGGTGTTCTGCTCATCACTAGTCTTCACCTCCTTTTGAATTTCACCATTGCCTTCATTTTTGAATTACTTTAGGACACTCAGTTGCACAAGTTTTCACTTGTATTTCGCATATAGACATTTTGTATATATGAGGACTTCTTACTGTTTTTACTTAATATTTGAGTGTCTTTTTTTATATTGCACCGTTTTTATATACTCATTTGAGTGCGTCATGCATTCTTGTTCATTTTTTTGATTAGCGCTACACTTTTTGTTTCCATACATGTCCCTTGGGGCAGGACCCAGGTCCCCAAACACTTTTTATGACAATAACTTGCATATTAACCTTTAAAATTAGCACTTTAGATTTCTCCCATAGACTTTTAAAGGGTGTTCTGCGGCTTTTTGAATTTGCTGCGAACACCCCAAATTGTTCGCTGTTCGGCGAACGGGCGAACAGCCAATGTTCGAGTCGAACTCATGTTCGAGTCGAACAGATAGCCCATCCCTTCTCCCTACTCTCTATGTCAATGGGACGCTCCCAGAGTTACAAGCTGTGGAGGCTGAGGCCACTATGGCTGGAGGAAGAGTGTTTTGAGAGGGCAACAGCCACGGACATAAATAATTTTTGGTCAGAGAATAGGGGGGAGGTTCCCCTTGGGACTACTTGGGATGCCTTTAAAGCTACCCTCCGGGGGTACCATTTCAGGGTTAATAAAACAACTGAGAACTGATAGGGAATGGTAGGTCAAAGAATGCGAACAGGTTGCTAAAGAGGCGGAAGTGGAATATATAGCTAATACTACTCCCAAAATTGTTGTACCAATTGCAGCGTATCCTCGAGTTTGGGGACAAAAAAAAATAGTAAGCTATTGGCATATTTGGCCCACTCGCAACAGGCACCGACGTCTATTCCCCGGATTTATAATACACGTCACATTCTTTGTACCAAACACGAGGATATAGCCGATGCTTTTGTGGAGTTTTACTCTGACCTTTATAAGTCCAGGGTGGATTACGTAGAGGAGGAGGTCTGCCAATTTATGGTGCCAATCCCTCTAAAGGAACTGTCCAGGGAGGTGGCAGGGGATTTAGACCTGCCTTTCAGTGCTGAGGAAATTATGTCTGCAATGCTTTCCATGAACCCTAATAAAATCTCCGGTCTCGATGGGTACCCAGCTGAGTGGTATACTACATATAAGGAATTTATGGCATCTACATTGATGGAGGTATATAGAGATGTTTTAGAAAGAGGAGTTCTTCCTGATTCTCTATGGGAGGCACTGATTGTACTGCTCCCCAAGCCCCATAAAGACTATGAGCGATGTGAATCTTTTAGGCCCATTTCTTTAATTAATGTGGATGCCAAAATTTTTGCCAAAGTCCTAGCTCAACGTCTGAACGGGGTGATAGGGTCTATTATCCACCCTGATCAGACGGGCTTCATTCCAATGAGATCCACGGCCATAAACCTGAGAAGATTCTTTACAGTGTTACAGGCAACAGGCCCTGTCCCTGATAATTGAGTTGTAGTGTCACTGGATACTCACAAGGCCTTTGATTCTATTGAATGGCCCTACTTATGGACAGTCCTTGAACGATTCGGCTTTGGCCCTAAATTCATAGCTTGGGTGAAATTACTATATGCTAAACCCCTGGCACGGTTGAGGGTAAACAACACTGTAACAGAGGCCTTCGAAATAGCTCGGGGCACTCGACAGGGGTGTCCATTGTCAGCCCTGTTGTTTGCTCTGGCTCTAGAGCCATTGGCGGTCCAGTTAAGGGAGGATGTAGAGGTAAAGGGCTGTTGGATAAACACTAAGGAAGAGAAGACCTCTTTATATGCCGATGATATGCTTTTATACCTGGCAGGGGCTGAGGGATCCCTGACTACGGCGTTAAATAGAATTACAAGTTTTGGTAGGTATTCGGGTTTTAAAATCAATTGGGATAAGTCCTTTATTTTTCCTATCAGCCCTGAATATGTCCCGAGTCTGCCGGAGGAAGTGCCATTAAAAATTGTTTCCCGGTTTCGATACCTGGTGGTTGAGGTCCAGCTGCCAGCTAAGGTATATATTAAAAACAACTTATGCCCTCTAATAGTGCACCTGAAGGATAACTTGCAAACCTGGTCTAAGCTGCCCCTCAACCTCCTGGGTCGAATCAATATATTTAAGATGATCTCCCTGCCCAGATTTCTATATATGTTATGGCATGCTCCGACCTACGTCCCCAAAAAATTATTTACGGAAATTAATACAGTGATATCATCTTTCCTCTGGGCCACTAAACCACCAAGGGTATCCTTAGATACTCTGTTCTTACCGGTTCAGAGTGGTGGACTGGCTTTGCCGAACTTACAGTGCTACTATTTGGCAGCACAACTAATGCATATCCACTGGTGTTTTTTCTCTAAGATAGAGTGGTTTCGGTGGAGACTCAGGCGGCCCTGATGCACTCGTTTGAGGCACTCACTAATGTGATATACAGGAATGGCCCATGCCCACCCCAAGGCGAAGACATCCTTAAACTTTCATACAAGATTTTTCACACGTGTAACAAGCGAATAGTGGCTAGTCCTCTGACTTCTTCCCCCAATGCCCCATTGTGGTATAACCCTCAACTCAAGGAAATCTATAAAATCCCTGATGGGGCATGTTGGGCTCCGTATGGTCTCAAACATGTGTATCAATTGTTCAGGAACCAAACTTTTAGGATCTTCAGGGACATTCAATTTGAATATAAATGCCCCAACACCTATTTTTATCGGTATCTCCAGCTGTGCCATGCTGTAGCAGCTCAATATGGCCTACAGGGAGTCCAGTTGGTACACTCTGAGCTGGAGAAACTATTACTTGAGGAAGACCATTCAAAACTAGTCTCAAGATATTACTTCTCCTTGCTGACCTCCTCTTCTCCTAGGATGGAGAGGGTGGAAGCTCAATGGAGAACTGATGTCTCTGCCCTCACCAAGGAATCTTGGGCTGCGGTCACTGCGTCATTGTTGCCGTCGGTGATTTCGGCCAGAGATAAAATTATCCAGTTTAATTTCCTACACCGAGTGTCTTGCACTCCGACGCGGCTTTACAAGATGGGCAGGGTGGAATCACCAGAATGCAATAGATGCAGGGCAAAGGTAGGAGATTACTTTCACATGATATAGCTTTGTCCTCGGGTGGGGAGGTTCTGGTAGACCATCATGTCATTCATTGAGGAAAAACTAGGTCTCCCGAACATATGTACTCCGGCCAGATGCATACTAGATGACTTTGGGGAGGAGGAGTTGTCAGAATCCAAAAAGACTCTCTTGAGAATACTCTTCTTTCATGCTAAAAAAGCATTGGCGTTGAAGTGTATGGATGATAGGCCTCCGTCCCTCCACTACTGTATTGACCTGATTAACGGAGCCCTACCAAAATATAAGCTGACTTACATTTCTGGGGGTTGCCCAAAAAAATTTAACAAAATATGGGCTGGTTGGATTAAATCGGTGTCAGGGGATATACAGGTGATACTCGAAAAAAGTGAATATCGTGCAAAAGTTCAGTTATTTAACTAATGCAACTTAAAAGGTGAAACTAATATATGAGATAGACTCATTGCATGCAAAGCAAGATAGTTCAAGCAGTGATTTGTCATAATTGTGATGATTATGGCTTACAGCTCACGAAAACCCCAAATCCACAATCTCAGAAAATTAGAATATTACATGCAATCAATAAAACAAGGATTGTACATAGAACAATATCGGACCTCTGAAAAGTATAAGCATGCATATGTACTCAGTACTTGGTTTGGGCCCCTTTTGCAGCAATTATTGCCTCAATGCGGTGTGGCATGGAAGCTATCAGCCTGTGGCACTGCTGAGGTGGAAGAACAGGATGCTTCAATAGCGGCCTTCATCTCTTCTGCATCGTTCGGTCTCATGTCTCTCATCTTTTCTTTTGGCAAAGCCACATAGATTGTCTATGGTGTTCAGGTCAGGCGAGTTTGCTGGCCAATCAAGCACAGTAATCCCACGGTCATTGAACCAGGTTTTGGTGCTTTTGGCAGTGTGGACAGGTGCCAAGTCCTGCTGGAAAATGAAGTCAGCATCCCGATAGAGCTCGTCTGCGGAACGAAGCATGAAGTGCTCCAAAATCTCCTGGTAGACAGCTGCATTGACCCTGGACTTAATGAAGCACAGTGGACCAACACCAGCAGATGACATGGCTCCCCAAATCAACACAGACTGTGGAAACGTCACACTGGACTTAAAGCATCTTGCAGTGTGTGCCTCTCCATTCTTCCTCCATACTCTGGGTCCTTGGTTTCCAGATGAGATGCAAAATTTTCTCTCATCAGAAAAGAGGACTTTGGACCACTGAGCAACAGACCAGGTCTGTTTTTCTTTAGCCCCGGTAAGATGCTTCTGATGTTGTTTGTTGTTCAGGAGTGGCTTGACAAGAGGAATACGACATTTGAAGCCCATCTCCAGGATCCATTTGTGTGTGGTGGCTCTTGATGCACTGACTCCAGCCTCAGTCCACTCCTTGTGAAAGTCCCCAACACTTTTGAATGGCCTTTTCCTGACAATCCTCTCCAGGCGCGGTCATCCCTGCTGCTTGTGCACCTTTTTCTTCCCCCTCTTCCTTCCACATAACTTTCTATTAATGTGCTTTGATACAGCAGTTTGGGAACATCCAACTTCTTTTGCAATTACCTTTTGAGGCTTTCCCTCCTCATGGAGGGTGTCAATGATGGTTTTCTGCACAACTGTCAGGTCAGCAGTCTTTCCCATGATTGTGATTCCTACTGAACCAGACTGAGAGACCGTTTAAAGGCTCAGGAACCCTTTGCAGGTGTTATGGCTTAAAGCGGAGCTCCACCCTAAAGTGGAACTTCCGCTCTTTGGAACCCTCCCCCCTCCGGTGTCACAATTGACACCTTTCAGGGGGGAGGGGGGTGCAGATACCTGTCTAAGACAGGTATTTGCACCCACTTCCGGGAGTCCTCTCTGCGGGAAGCACGTCACTTCCCGCAGATTCCCCGTTGTGTTCTGGGAGACACTCGGCTCCCAGAACACAGGGGATCATTCAGAACGGCGCAGCGCGACTCGTGCATGCGCCGTAGGGAACCGGGCATGAAGCCGCAAGGCTTCACTTCCTGGTTCCCTCACCGAGGATGGCAGTGGGGGCAGCAGAGTGACGAGCGATTGCTCGTCCTCTGCTGCAGACATCGCTGGACTCCAGGACAGGTAAGTGTCCATATATTAAAAGTCAGCAGCTGCTGTATTTGCAGCTGCTGGCTTTTAATATTTTTTTTTCCGTGTCACCTCCGCTTTAATTAGCTGATTAGAGTGGGACACTTTGAGCCTAGAATATTGCACCTTTTCACAATATTCAAATTTTCTGAGATCGTGGATTTTGGGTTTTCATAAGCTGTAAGCCATAATCATCACAATTATGACAAATCACGGCCTGAACTATCTTGCTTTGCATGCAATGAGTCTATCTCATATATTAGTTTCACCTTTTAAGTTGTATTTGTGAAATAAAAGAACTTTTGCACGATATTCAAATTTTTTGAGAATCACCTGTAGAGGTGTGAGGCAGACTGGACAGGACCAGGACGGATACTGTCTTCCTTAGTGGGAAATAAATACATTTTTAAAGATACACAAGTCTCCTTTTTGCACAAGGGTGATGAGTTTATTGATTGGCTTCCAAACATGGATTACTTACATTACAATGTTAGTTTTTCTTTTTGGTTTTTGTTTTTCTCTCTTTTTCCCTTTTTTTTCTTTTCTATGTACAGTTTTCTTTGTTTACATTCATGTAACTAGGGGTATTTCCCTGGAGATGTAAGAGGTTGGAACGATGCATAGATGATCAGTCAAAATACGTGTAACATGTGTACTATCAACATGTATGCTTCTGTATATGCAGGTTACTGTTTCGGTATCCGAGGGTTACTCTCCTCTGTAAAAGAAATGTGTTGTATACTGTAAACCTATGTTTTACTTGAAAATGAATAAAAATTTACCCTTTAAAAAAAAAATGTGTCTAGGGCTCGATCAAGCAGGTTATTAAAGTCCCTCAAGACCCAGAGGGATAGATTAGGGTAGGGGCCTATGAATCGAGCTAGGCATTTGAGGCTATCGTGGGAGAAAGGTGGTGGGACATATATATATTTGCTACAATACATAACATCTCTGCCAGTTTACATATTCAAAAGATTTATTTTCCCTGTTCATCTATACGAGAATGTATCAGGTGAAAGGGGACATCATTAGAAATCAATATGCTGACCCCCCTGGAATAGGCTGTGTGTGTGGAGTGAAACTGAGTTTGATAAGTCCTGGACCTTAGGAACGGGATGGTATCCCTATGAAGGTACATTTCCTGTAAACACACTATAGCAGATTTGTAAGGCTTCAACGCAGAGAATAGTGCGGTAAACAGAGAAAAGTAACTTCAGCTGCTATCAACATATCCTGTCACCATCAATACATATGGAGCTTGGGCCCCAGAGGAGGAAAACATGGTTAAACAATCTCTACATTCAGCTATAGAACCCATATGGACTCAAGGAAAATGGGGTAATTCCCAAAGTGTCAGTGCAGGTGACATGCCTCTTGGTAGCACTTTAAGAGGCCAGCAGAGAGTTTGGTTAGGGGAGGAGTGGGCAGGGAATGGAAAGGCCCGATTTATGCATGGTAAAAGTTGCTCAGTGGTGTACTCACGACATCTGCTCTGGAGTGTCAATACAAAAAATACACATTTTCAGACCCTGAGGTAACTGAGGGGGGGGGACAAAACAGGGTGTCCACACGGGACAGGTGCATTAAAGGGGGCTCCTTCGTGACAAGGGGGTCAAGTGATCCAATGGGGCTTGCAGATTCCACAACAAAAGGGATCTAAGTTGTAGAAAGAAAAATCCTCATGTAAGAGTTAAAAAAAAACAACAAGGGGAGAAAAAGGGCGCAGGGCATCCGCCTTGCCTTTGTAGGTAACATCCCCTCATGGAACCAATGAACTGAATATATGCAATGAGCAGCAGAAAAAACAGCCATATCTCCTTCTTCAGGTTTACGTTGATTTTTGCAGAGTGTGTTCCACACGATCTAGCCACTCTAAGACCACTGTGGGACTTTCAAAGAAGTGAGTCTCTCTGTTGGCAGCCACACAGGCCATGCCCCCTTACATGTTTCACCCAATCCACCAGGGCTTAAACATAAGGTGGATCATAAAGTCTTAAAATGCCCAAAGGCATATCAGTTTTATATATGCACAGCCGGGCAGGGTATAGCATTGCATAGTTGACATCAAATCATCTCAGGCACCTTTTGACCTCTGTAGACTTTACCTTTTGCGTTGTAGGTTAGCCGAGAACACAGGGTAGAAGGATATACAGACATTATCCATCTACATGGCAGCTCCTCTGGTGCAGGAATGGAAAGGCCCAATGTATGCATGGTAAAAGTTGCTCAGTGGTGTACTCACGACATCTGCTCTGGAGTGTCAATACAAAAAATACAATTTTTCAGACCCTGAGGTAACTGAGGGGGGGGGGGACAAAACAGGGTGTCCACACGGGACAGGTGCATTAAAGGGGGCTCCTTCGTGACAAGGGGGTCAAGTGATCCAATAGGGCTTGCAGATTCCACAACAAAAGGGATCTAAGTTGTAGAAAGAAAAATCCTCATGTAAGAGTTAAAAAAAAACAACAAGGGGAGAAAAAGGGCGCAGGGCATCCGCCTTGCCTTTGTAGGTAACATCCCCTCATGGAACCAATGAACTGAATATATGCAATGAGCATCAGAAAAAAACAGCCATATCTCCTTCTTCAGGTTTACGTTGATTTTTGCAGAGTGTGTTCCACATGATCTAGCCACTCTAAGACCACTGTGGGACTTTCAAAGAAGTGAGTCTCTCTGTTGGCAGCCACACAGGCCATGCCCCCTTACATGTTTCACCCAATCCACCAGGGCTTAAACATAGGGTGGATCATAAAGTCTTAAAATGCCCAAAGGCATATCAGTTTTATATATGCACAGCCGGGCAGGGTATAGCATTGCATAGTTGACATCAAATCATCTCAGGCACCTTTTGACCTCTGTAGACTTTACCTTTTGCGTTGTAGGTTAGCCGAGAACACAGGGTAGAAGGATATACGGACAATATCCATCTACATGGCAGCTCCTCTGGTGCAGGCTTGGTATAAGGCAGTATCCCAGTCTTTAAAATTCAGGAATTTAAAGAGAAAAGGCCTAGGCATTTTTCCCGGCCGTAGGGGCCTACCAGGTACCCGATGCGCATGCTCCACAGAAAACGTGGGGGAGAAAACCTCCCTTCCAAAAGCCTCCACTAGCCACCGCTCAACGGGGTGCTTCCCCTGCACTTTCTCAGGCATGCCCACCGCCCTCACATTATTTTGTCTAAGCCTGTTTTCCATGTCCTCCAGGCATGCACCGTGGCTGGAGGACAGGGACTGCACTTGTCACAGCTCATGTTGTAATGGCGCCACCTTATCCTACACTATGCTCATGCGGCCCTCCAGCTCTGTTGTTCGGTCCCTGAGTTTCTGCATGTCTTGGCGGACCAGCGTCAGTTAAAATTTCACTGCCTTAATTTCAGAGGTTAGGGTTGTCAGAGTAGTGTTGCATGCGGTAACCGCTGAAAATATTTGTCGCAGCGTGGGCTCAGGATCCAGGGATTCAGGGCCTGTGGGCTCAGGGTCTGAAACAGGGTTACTCACTGTGTCCCATATAGGAGCATCTCCCGGGTCTTCAAGCCATAATGGCCCGCTGTTCTCTTCCAAGAGGAGACTACAGACAGGATCCACAGTCTGGGTATGTGCTTTAGCTGAAGTGTCCCGGGGAAGGTGCTTAGTAAACAGCTTCTGTGCGGCCTACTTTTTTTTTTTTTCTTTTTCCACCTCAGACTCAACCATAGCAAGAGACTTAGTCATGTTTTTATTTATTGTCGTCTCTACTTCAATTTCACATCATTTGTGGTTTTCCTTATTCCCTTTTTTTTTTTTTTATTCTCTTTGTTAATTATTCATGTATACACAACATTATAACCTTTTACAATTCCATTTGTTAGAACACCCCAACCCCCTACCCTCCCCCACCCCTATTCCCCGACCTCTCCCTTCTGAAGTTTCTCCGTCTTCCTTGCTCATTCCTTATTTATGCATTTTGTATACTTTCCCCCTCTTCTCCATCTCTAATTGTTTTCTTCTTTCAGTATATTTAGTTTTTATATTATCTGATTGTTATTCGGTTTATGATATTTATTTAGTATTAGGAGTTATGTATTATGTGTTATGTATTATGAGTTATGTATTATGCATTAAGCTCCCATCAGTTCTGAATATCCCAATGTATGTTTAAAGGCTACCCATGCCTTCCATTTTTCTTCAAATTCTTCCATTCCCTCCCCATCACTAAACCTGAGATATTCCAGGCCGTACGTTTCGTCGATTTTATTACCCCAGCCCTTCAGTGTTGGTCGTGACGGGTTTTGCCAGAAAATGGGAATTTGGCTCTTAGCGGTGTTTAAGAGCTGTGAAAGCAATGTTCTCAAATAGTGTTTATCTGGCATTCGAATTCCATGTAATAAGCATCCCCACGGGTCACCCGGTATGTCCAATTTGGTTATTTCTCTAATCTTTTTTCATATCTCGTTCCAATATTTTTTAATGTTGGGACAAGTCCACCAAATGTGAACCATCGTCCCCGTTTCCTGGCATCCCCGCCAGCATAACTGGGATGTTTGCGTGGAACATTTATGGGCTTTATCGGGGGTTAAATACCATCTAGCGAGACATTTATAGTTTAGTTTCAATATATTAGAATTTACAGATGTTGAATGTACCCTTTTTATTATTTGTTTAATCTCCGAGTCATTCACCCGTGTTCCCAATTCCTCCTCCCACTTCTTGATAAATCGCGGTATGCCAGACTTTTTTACGTCATTTAGTATCTTATAAATCTTCGATGTTACGCCCTTCCTACTCTTTTCCTCACATAGTTTCTCCAAAGGCCGCAGATTTTCTATTGATCTAATCGGCTGTGGTAATTTTTCGAAAAAAAAATTAACTGGACATACCGCCAGTCATCAATCAGCAACAGTCCACTACTTTTTTTTAATTCCCGGTATGTAAGTAGTTTATTTTGCGTCATTACGTCTTTTAATTGGGCGTTATCTTTTAAGATCCATTTTCCCCAAAAAAAATGTTGTCCTGGTATAAAGTATTTTGTGTCAGTTAACGGTATTAGAGGTGAGTTGAAGTCCCAATTTTCCTTTTTGTGAATCTTGTCCCAGATTTTTAAAGCGTTCCTCGTGATATAATGTGTGTCAGTGCCCAATTCTCTGTATTGTGCCGGGATCCAAATTACCCTCCCAGTGTAGTTTTACTAATTGTAGATTCCATGATTACCCATCTCTTTTCCGTGTTATTTTTAGCCCATTCAATAATGCGTGATAGTACAATCGCATTGTAATAATTTTTCAAATCTGGTGAACCCATACCCATCTGTGCCTTTTCCAGTGTCAAAAAAGTCAGTTTAATACGTGGTTTTTTACCTCTCCAGATAAATGTTGAAAATAATGATTGTCATTTTTTGAAGTATACCTGTGGAAGTGGTATTGGGAGCATTTGTATTTTGTAAACTATCTTAGGTAATATTACCATTTTAAAAATATTCATACGACCACTCCATGATAGTTGCCCCGGTGCGATTTTCTTCAGTTCTAATTTAATGTCATTCAATAATGGAATAAAATTAACTTTATATAAAGTCTCGGTAGTAGCCGTTATTTTAATTCCGAGGTAATTTATTTATTTTCTCCAGCTAAATGGGAAGTTTGCTTGGTATATGTTCCTTTTTGATTTGGAAATGTTGAAACTCAATATTTCAGATTTAGCAGAATTTATTTTGAAATTAGACAATTTACCAAATTCGCTAAAGGATTTCATTAAGATAGGTAAGGTTGTTTTCGGGTTAGTTAAAAAACATAGGATATCGTCCGCATAGCCAGCAAGTTTGTGGTCTTCATCCCCAACTTTAATCCCACTAATATCTACATTCTGCCTTATCCCCCTTAACAGGGGTTCTAATGCCAGTACGAACAATAGCGGTGATGAAGGGCATCCTTGTCGGGTGCCATTTTTCATCTCGAATGGCATTGAGAGTGTCCCATTTATTTTGATTCTCGCCATAGGTCTATTGTAAAGAGATCCTATCAATTTGATCATTCTTGAACCTACACCCACCGCCTCAAGTGTACTTTGAATGAAGCCCCAGTCTACCCTGTCAAATGCTTTCTCGGCATCTATTGACAGGAATAGACCTGGGGCCCTACTTTCTTTTATTTTCTGTATGGCGAGGAGAGTTCTAATTCCATTATCCCTCCCCTCCCTTCCTGGGATAAATCCGACCTGATCAGCATGGACCACATCTTTCATTATTGTTTTCATACTATTTGCGAGAATCTTTGAAAAAAAAATTGTATCGATATTCAGAAGTGAAATCGGTCTATAACTTGAAGAGAGTGTAGTATCTTTGCCATCTTTTGGTATTATGGTTATTATAGCTTCTAATGCCTCTTTTCGCATCTCCCACTTCGCGCCTATCCCATTCATGTAAGAACACAGTATCAGTGTTAGTCAGTGTTAGTGTGTCAACAAATTTTTTGTAATACAATATCGTTAGGCCGTCTGGTCCGGGACTCTTCCTATTAGGTAACTTGTGTATGATTTTTTTTATTTCCTCCTCTGTTATGGTGTCCTCAAGGTGACTAATTTTATCAAGGTCGATCTGCTTCAAGAAGCCTTTAATTTTCTCGCTTTTTTTTTTGTTTCTTTGTATGTGTCATTTATATTGATTAAATATAGTTTACTATAGAAGTCGTAAAAAGTATTAACTATTTC
The DNA here is from genome assembly GCA_029206835.1 of Rana muscosa. Lineage (NCBI taxonomy): Eukaryota > Metazoa > Chordata > Amphibia > Anura > Ranidae > Rana > Rana muscosa. The sequence continues at coordinate 607,925,552 of CM055118.1, forward strand.
TAATGTTTTGTGTCTTAGTTCTCCCGGTATTTGTTTGTATTTTCTCTATGTAATTAAGAGATTTTTTTCTTTTTTAATATTTTCGCTAAATGCTTCCCCGATTTATTTCCTCATTGGTATCTTTCTTTCTTGATTCGATTGAAAACCGTGCGGCCTACTTAGCGGAGCGGGGTGCACTGGTGCCATCTTGGGTCTCATGGTCGGGTCCTGGGAACAGCCCTTTACCTCTTTGACATAGTGGCCGGGAGGAACACCGCTGGAGAGACGCCAGGGGTGTGCGTAAGGTAGCCCGTGTCTAACAGGGTTGGTGCTGCTCAGGAGAGAGGAGATTGCAGGATCTGTAGCAGGATTATTGGTGGAGAAAGCCTTCAGCACATCTTTCTCCATGCTCCGCAAGCCACGCTGGTCTTTAGATGGGATGGCTACATTAGTTTTCTTTTTTTAGACAAAGAGTGTTTTCAGCAAGTGCAGAAAATACGTGTTGATCTTGGTTAAAATGCTGTGTCCTTGTAAACTGAACTGAAAGCACAAACACGCTATTCCCCATTCCCCATTCCCCATGTAACAGGGATGAAGAAAGTAATAAATGTTTAAAGACTAACCTGGTTCCTTTCATAGATAAAGTAAAAAGGAGTGAGTGTAGCCTGAAAAAGAAAATGAATGCGTCCACCTCATCGAAGGACTGGTAAGTTGTAATTTATTACACTTTTGATTTTAAGTGAATGTAATAATTGACTTACTGATGGTTTATATGGTGTTAGAGGAGTGATTCCAAATGTAATCTCAGGAAGACACCTACTTGGGGTAAACTGTGCATTCAAAACTTTGAATTGCTGGCAACCCCTTTTATGTCTTCACCAAAGACTAGAAAGTAAATACTGTACACTATCTATTTTTTGCACAGTTTTGCACTGTGGAATTTACTAGCAGTGTTATTGAATAATAATAAAGTCTAAAGGAAAGAGCATGTGAGGGGGCCAGGTTTGTTTGCCACGCCTCCCAAAATATTGAGTTCCAGCCACCACTGCTCCTGCCTCTAATATGCTTGCAAACATGCAACCTTAAATTGGACTTAGAATGCCGCTCAAAGCCAGTGAGTGCATTCTCAAGATCCACAGGTAAGGGGGTGCAAGCTGCCAATATGCCCATCTAGCCATCATAGTATAAGAATCAAGATTGGCTTCAGCCTGCAAGCCTGCCAAAAGGCCATGCCCCCGACATGTTTCACCCAATCCACCAGGGCTTAATCGTAGGGGTGGATTGTAAAGTCTTAAAGTTTACACATTTGCCCAAAAGCATATCAGTTTTATGTATTCCTTTTAATTTATTTTAAGGTATTATGAGCTTACATAATAGCTGTTGGAGGATTTTGCAGATAAAAAAATATAACAAAAATGTTTAAGAATTATATTCCAGTTTCTGCAGATCCTTCACACTATGGTTTGTGACTTCTCTTAACAAAGTCACTGAAAAAGAGCCCATGTTTTCTGTCAGTTATATAGATTAATGAAACACGACTGGGGAATAAAAGCAATCAGCTGTGGATTTATGCATACTATTTTCAGTGGACACAAAAGAGAAATGTTCAATAATCTATTGTTCCTAGCTGCAGACATTATTTCAAACAAATGAGAACATTATTAGACTATTTGCTATACAAATGTATTTTGTGCACTTGATAATTCAATAATATACAGCAAAGAAAAATTTATTTTTGAACAAGCTGTAATAGTTATATTGGGGATTTTTTGCAACTGTCATGTAATTATTGTGCTTCATAATTACTATTTCTTAATTTGCATTTCACTTAAAGCAAAACATCTGGGACCTGTTCCTTCCACCAACTTCAAATTTATAAATAGTATGTATAACACTTGTATGCCTCTGGATATACATATGACTGTGAAGAAGCTCTGTATATTTCCTTTCTGTTACAACTCTATTTAAAAAGAAATTAAATATGAGGCATGATGGGTTAACAATTGACAGCGTTGTGGGGTTGCATTTGAAGCATGGGGACCCTAATAAATTGAGTGCAGTAATTAAAAAGGAAATTTCAGCAAAACTGTTAAAAAAAATGGATTTCTCCTATGTGTAAATGTGTCCCATTGATAAACCAAAACAAAGACACACAAAAAGGCAACCAGTCTTTGGCCTTGATGCAATACATCATAGTATGGAACTAGTTTGCAATTTCTCAAATGAAAGTTACAATTACTAAAAGGATTTATTTGTAAAAAGCCCCCCCAAAAAAACAGGAAGTTGAAGTCACAACATTGTATTAGGATTTAATTCTGTTTTTTTGTTGTTTTTTTTATGTATTTACTATCATAACATGATATCTAACTAGATATCCAATTGATAGTTGAAAGAAACATCTCCTCTTTCCCTTTCCCCAATATGAGCTCTAATGAAGTGCCTATGTAAAAATGACAAAAATATGGTTGCCGATAGGCTGTTAATACCTTTAACACATGCTAAAATGGAACATAAAAAGAAATTACAGCAACGGGGAGGCTGCAATTTTAATTAATGGTATCAATTTGCTTACACTGACAGATTTTAATGAAAAAAGATAGCACATTATTAGACATAACTCTGGGTTTGTGACTATGACTTAAGTATAAAATACTAGTGCTCCCTTTAACTGTGGCCACGACAACATTTTCTGTTTCAGAGCAGAAGATTGTGTATATTTGATCCTGCAGTGCTTTGAATGCCAGAAGAGCAGGAGCAGGGCAGAGGTTTAATGGATTTCGGGACCCATTAACTTTTTATGGTTCTCCATAAACTTGCCTTGCTTCCAAATTAGGGAGTCTTAGAAGTGTTTCTGCTGAAATCTGTGCAATAAACTTGGATAGCTTATTCCAGAAGGCTCTCAGCATTTCTCTCACTGCAGCATTCTGGAACTTGAATTGATACTTGCAAATTTTAAGCTGTAAATTTGTGTTTATGCAAATAGTTCTGCAGCTGATTTGAAATGAGAAGCTTGTACCCATGAAGAAGGCTAGATATATCATTGGTTTTCTTTATAATATCATAACTATATGGTTATTGATTTTGACTTTCTGCGATTTACAAGGGTAAGAATCCACAGTCACTGTATTAGTAGCTGGTGTTTGCGCATGCTACCATATTAGCATGGGTTTCAATTTGGGTGCTCCAGTTACTTGGTGGTAGCAGATATCACTTCAAACCAAGTTGTCCCAACTGTGTCTGTGTGGTGTGTTTATATGAATGTGGTTGGGTTCTTAGACTAATCTTCTCTAGATAAGAGACTTGAATGATGCTGTAATTATGAGCTGTAAACTGGAATATATTGAAACTGTATACATGCAATACATATAAATACCAGAAAGCCTCAAAAGAAATAGTGAGTGTGAAGTGTGAAACCCCCTGTCAGGTTTTATTGCTAAATGTGTTCTCGTTGGGAAAATTTACCCTCTCTATTTGTCCTGGGGACCATGGTCTCTAGTACAGAAAGTTATGGGAAATTAAAACTGTCACAGGAACTGAAGGTAACAAGTGCCCAAGAGAGGACTCCCCTTCACTTTGGAAATATTTTCTCTAATTTCCTATTGTTTCTTTGTTACAAAAAAAAAACAACAAAAAAAAAACAACAGGGGTTTCAATAATTCCATATTCGATCCATACACCTAAACATTGGTAAAAAAAAACTGCATAGTGCCCTACACAGCATTAACTTGCAATTTCCCCATGCAATCAAATACTTCTACAAGCTAGCCACTAACCCAGCATTAAGAGAAACAAATTCAGGCATAAGGGTAGAGTTTCAGAGAACATTTTTTGCTACTGTTATAATTGGGAATAAACAATCTTTGAAGCGGAACTGCACCCGAAAGGGGAAGTTACGCTTGTTTGCCTTCCTCTTGAACATTTGTCGCTTAGTTATTTGGGGTGGGGGTACCTTCTTTTAACAGGTATCTGCTCCCACTTCTGACCAGATTGCCTAGGCGATCCCTTAGGGAGTGACATTTGTCCAATGAGAGGTAGACATGAGGGGCGGGGCCACCCAGTTATGTCACTGGGTAACCTCCGCCCCTATGTTTACCTGTCAGACAGCTGTGTCTATAGATGGGAACAGTCGTGTTTAGTGGGCAGTGTTTTTTTTTTCTCTTTTTGGGTCAGCATTTTTATGTTTTTTGTTAAAGCGGTTGTATACCCGCTGCTGTTTTTTTTTTTTTTTTACATACCTGAAAGGCAAAAGGCATAATGAGCTAGTATGCACCGCACTATGTACTATGTACCCCTACTCATTCACATGGGGGAGGGCAGAATCTGGGGGCCCCTTGTTAAAGGCTTAATGCTGGTTTAAAATAAAACATTTTAAAACTGTGTGGGGGTCCCCCAATTCATACCAGGCCCTTTGGATCTGGATGGGTTTTAAGGGGAACCCCAAGCCAAAATAAAAAAAACCTAAATTGTGTGGGGTCCCAGTCAAAATCGATTCCAGACTCTTAGATCTAAGTGACAATCAAAACATTAAATACAATTTTAAAATAAATTAGTGTTTGTTATTGTCTGAGTCTGCATGCTGTTATAATGGTGCAGTCTTACATCTCAGCAATAGTGATGAGCCGAACACCCCCGGGTTCGGTTCGCACCAGAACCCGCGAACGGACCTAAAGTTCGCACGAACATTAGAACCCTATTAAATACAATGGATGCGAACGTTCGGATTCTAAAGTGCTAATTATAACGACTATTATCCATGTTATTGTCCGAAACAGAGTTTGGGAACCCGGCTTCTGCACCAGGGGACATGTATCAATGCAAAAAGAAGTTTTAAAAACGGACGTTTTCCGGGAGCAGTCATTTTAATGATGCATAAAGTGAAAAAAAAAAGTCAAATATTCCTTTAAATATTGTACCTGGGGGGTGTCTAAAGTATGCCTGTGAAGTGCCACGTGTTTCCCGTGTTTAGAACTGTCCCTGCACAAAATAACATTTCTAAAGGGAAAAAAGTCATTTAAAACTGCTTGCGGCTTTAATGCAATGTCTGGTCCCGGTAATATGGATGAAAATCTTTAGGAAAAATGGCATAGCTACCCCATCAACCCCCCCCCCCCCTTACCCCAGCCCATTACCAGCCCCTTTGGGTCTTGTATGGATATTAAGGGGAACCCCGCACACAAAATAAAAAAGGACCTATATACTCTGAACAGCCGTATACAGGCGGTGCATACAAGACAGGGACTGTAGGTTTGTTCTTATGTAGAATCTGTTTATAATTTTGAACAGCTGCATTGTTTAAGTGGAGCTCCATGGCAAATTCCTTTTTTTTTAGCTTTTTGTAAAACATAGGGAATGGTTATCACCCCTGTCACATTTTTTTTGCTGTCTGTGCCCCTGTTCAGAACATTTCACCTCACTTTGCGTCCCAATGACAACTGTTTTTGAAATGTGGTGTTTTTATTGAAACAAGGATTGGTGATAAAGCATCAGTAGAGAGGAGACACCTTTCTCCCATATTAATTCTTAAAGGAGAGAATTTTCCTTCCAAGGGGTAGATTTCCTCTCACTTCCTGTTGTCTTCTTCCGTTTGCAAGTAGTAGTAGTTTGTAAGTTGGATGTTTGAAAGTAGGGACCTTCCGTATATACTCTGCAGAAATTGGCCCCTTAGGTGTTGGTGTTGGCACAACACTGAAAGCACTCACAGTTATTATTGGTGGGTGCTGGAACGCCCTGCTGTCAAGTATAATATCAGGAATTGTAATAACATATAATTGTTGATCAGTGGTAGTAAAAATTGGGCCTTTGATGGTGGTGCTGGTGCCACAACACTGTAAGGCCTTGGTGGGCGCAGCAATGGTCCCTGCTGTGAATTATTAGATCAATAATTATAATTGCATGCCCCTGTTGAACAGGGGCTAAAAAATTGGGCCTTTGGTGGTGGTGGTGATGGTGGTGCTGGTGCCACAACACTGTAAGGCCTGACAGTTACTCTTGGTGGGCGCAGCAATGGTCCCTGCTGTGAATTATTAGATCAATAATTATAATTGCATGCCCCTGTTGAACAGGGGCTGAAAAATTGGGCCTTTGGTGGTGGTGGTGGTGGTGATGGTGGTGCTGGTGCCACAACACTGTAAGGCCTGACAGTTACTCTTGGTGGGCGCAGCAATGGTCCCTGCTGTGAATTATTAGATCAATAATTATAATTGCATGCCCCTGTTGAACAGGGGCTGAAAAATTGGGCCTTTGGTGGTGGTGGTGGTGGTGATGGTGGTGTTGGTGCCACAACACAGTAAGGCCTGACAGTTACTCTTGGTGGGCGCAGCAATGGGCCCTGCTGTGAATTATTAGATCAATAATTATAATTGCATGCCCCTGTTGAACAGGGGCTGAAAAATTGGGCCTTTGGTGGTGGTGGTGGTGGTGATGGTGGTGCTGGTGCCACAACACTGTAAGGCCTGACAGTTACTCTTGGTGGGCGCAGCAATGGGCCCTGCTGTGAATTATTAGATCAATAATTATAATTGCATGCCCCTGTTGAACAGGGGCTGAAAAATTGGGCCTTTGGTGGTGGTGGTGGTGGTGATGGTGGTGCTGGTGCCACAACACTGTAAGGCCTGACAGTTACTCTTGGTGGGCGCAGCAATGGGCTCTGCTGTGAATTATTAGATCAATAATTATAATTGCATGCCCCTGTTGAACAGGGGCTGAAAAATTGGGCCTTAGGCACTGGTGGCACAACACTGCAACCCCTCACAGATACTGTACTTGGAGCACAGCAATGAGGCCTGTTGCAAAGTATTGCATCAAAAATTTTAATTACACGCCCCTGTTAAACAGGGGCTGAAAAATTGGGCCTTAGCCACTGGTGGCGTCACCCATAAACCAAAATGATCTTCCAAGCTATCATCGTTAATCGTATCATTGAGGAGGAGGAGGAGGATAGCCAGTCAACATAACAGCACAGGCACTCAGCAGCAGCATCAGTCTTGAAGGGATGTGACATTTTAAAATCAATTAGTCTGTTATATCAGCATCTGGTGTGTGGTAGCTGGTGGTGATCCAAGACTGGTTCATCTTGATCAAAGTCAGTCGATCAACCGAGTCGGTGGACAGGCGCACCCTGTGATCCGTGACAAATCCTCCAGCAGCACTGAATGTGCGTTCTGAAAGAACGCTGGATGCAGGACAGGCCAGTAGCTCAATTGCATACTGTGCAAGCTCTGGCCAGTGATCCATCCTCAGGACCCAGTAAGCCAGAGGATTTTCGGTGGGGAAGGTGTCCAAGTCTGACCCTGCCCCTAGGTATTCCTGGACCATGTATATCAGACGCTGGCGATGGTTGCTGGAACCGATCATACTTTGGGGCTGCGGACTAAAGAATTGTCTGAACGCATCGGTCAGACGGCCACCTTCCCCACCGCTCCTTCTTTGACTGCCCGAAGCCTCAGCAACTCGTTGTCCAGGACCAGGAGTTTGTAACCTCACAGTCTCTGGGAACGCGTTGCACAGACCTTTCTGCAAGGCCTTCCGGAGTTGTCTCATCCTCTGCTCCCTCTGCGACGGTACGATAAGGTTCGCAACCTTACCCTTGTACCGTGGATCAAGGAGAGTGGCCAGCCAGTAATGGTCCCTCTCCTTGATCCGAAGAATACGAGGATCCTCCCGCAGACTTTGCAGGATCAGGGAGGCCATGCAGCGTAGGTTAGCTGAGGCATTCAGTCCGGAGTCCTCTGGGTCACTAAGGATGACATGATCCGCAGCCACCTCCTCCCAGCCACGTACAAGTCCACTGGTTTCTTGGGACTGTAAATCATCCCTAAAAGACTGCTGCTGATGATGCTGAGTGCCAGCCTCCACCTCCATGCTGACACAATCCTCCTCCTCCTCCTCCTCCTCTTCCTGTGCGATGGGTGGGACAGAAGGAACACTGTCTGGGTAAAGGGGGCCTTGAGAGGCAAGGAAGTCCTCCTCTTCCTGCCTCTGTTCTGCCTCAAGTGCCCTGTCCATTATTCCACGCAGCGTGTGCTCCAACAGGTGGACAAGAGGTACAGTGTCACTGATGCATGCACTGTCACTGCTCACCATCCTCGTGGCCTCCTCAAATGGTGCCAGGACAGTGCATGCATCCCTGATCATGCCCCACTGGCGTGGTGAAAAAAACCCGAGCTCCCCTGACCCTGTCCTGGTGCCGTAGTCGCACAGGTACTCATTGATGGCCCTCTGCTGCGTGTGCAGCCGCTGCAGCATGGCCAACGTTGAGTTCCACCTGGTGGGCATGTCACATATAAGGCGGTTCTTGGGCAGGTTCAACTCCTTTTGAAGCTCAGCCAGGCGAGCACTGGCATTATAAGATCTGCGGAAATGCACACAGACTTTCCTGGCCTGCCTCAGGACATCCTGTAAGCCCGGGTACCTGCCCAAGAACCGCTGCACCACCAGGTTAAGGACGTGAGCCATACAGGGCACATGGGTCAGTTGTCCCTGTCGGAGGGCGGAGAGGAGGTTGGTGCCATTGTCGCAAACCACCATTCCTGGCTTAAGCTGGCGTGGCGTCAACCACCTCTCGGCCTGCCCCTGCAGAGCAGACAGGACCTCTGCCCCAGTGTGGCTCCTGTCCCCCAAACACACCAGCGCAAGCACGGCATGGCATCTTTTTGCCTGCGTACTTGCGTAGCCCCTTGAACGCCTACGGAGCACCGCTGGTTCCGAGGACAAATCACAGGAAGAGGCCATGGAGGAAGAAGAAGAGGAGGGGGTGGAGGAGAGAGGTGTGTCACAACCAGTAGTAGCATTTTGGAGGCGTGGCGGTGGAACAACCTCCAACACTACTGCACCTTGTCCTGCATCCTTCCCAGCTGCCAAAAGAGTGACCCAATGGGCCGTGAAAGAAAGGTAACGTCCCTGTCCATGCCTGCTGGACCATAAGTCAGCGGTAATATGTACCTTACCGCTGACCGCCCTGTCCAGCGAGGCCAAGACATTGCCTTCCACATGACTGTAGAGAGCCGGAATAGCCTTCCGTGCGAAAAAGTGGCGTTTGGGAACCTGCCACTGAGGAACCGCACATTGCACAAACTCACGGAAGGGGGCCGAGTCTACCAACTGAAAAGGCAGCAGTTGAAGCGCTAGCAATTTAGCCAAGCTAGCATTCAACCGCTGGGCATGTGGATGGCTGGGAGTGAACTTCTTTCGACGGTCCAGCAGCTGGGGCAGGGAAATTTGCCTGCTAGAATCGGACGTCGGTGTACTGCTAGCAGAGTGCCCGCAAGTACTTGGCTGTGACACACCTAATTCTACACCTTCATTCCTCTCAGAGCAGGTTTCAGAGAGGACTGGGGTTGGAGATCCCAGCTGATGCGGTGCAAGAAGAGGTCAGCTTTGTTCTTTGGTGTGGGTCTTTAAGGTAGGCTTGCCAACGAGCTGCATGGCAGGTCAACATATGTCTGATCAAGCATGTGGTGCCCAAGCGGCTGATGTTTTGGCCACGCGATATACGCTTGAGACATATGTTGCAAACAGCAGCTGTGCGATCTGATGCACTCGCCTCAAAAAAGGCCCACACCAAAGAACTTTTTGAATGACGGTCAGAGGCAGCGCCCTGCACAGGCGGAGCTCTGCGGTGTGATTCCGTCGGTGTGCTGCCCATACGCTGGCCACTCAAGGGCATCCTGCCTCGTTGGAGATGTGCCTCCTCCTCATCCTCATCTTCCTCCTCCTCTCTCCTATTAGGCACCCACGTGGAGTCAGTGACCTCATCATCCCCTCCCTCCTCATCACTGGAGCCAATCTGGCAGTATGCTGCAGCTGCTGGAGCATGACTGCCAGATTGGTGTCCTTCTTGAGCATCCCCTCTCTCTGCTCTCACGCTGCTGCCTTCCTCTAGCTGGGTATCATCATCAGATCCTTCCAAACGCTGGGCATCCTCCTGGAGCATGTACCCAACACTGTGCTCAAACAGTTCGGGGGACTCCTCAGGAGGAGGGCATGGTGGGTCTAGGGAAGGATTGACTAATGAAGATAATGATACCAGAGAAGAGGACGCTTTGGCAGCTGCTTTGCCAGTACCCTGAGCCTGGGTGAGAGAGGATGAGGAGGATGAGGTGGGCTTGGTCATCCACTCTACCAAGTCTTCGGCATGATGTGGCTCAACATGTCCAGCTGCCGAAAACAAGGACAAGCGTGTCCCATGGCCATGTGCTGATGACAATGCACCGCGTACATGACCAGCACTGTTGCCCCCAGACACAGAGCCTGCTTGCCCTCTTTTTTTGCCTCCTGACTGTCTGCCTCTCCTTGGTTGCCTTCCAGACATTTTAATGGATGGCCTGCAGGGAGATGGGAAAAACAGCAATAAGGGCTACCATCAGGTGTATATTGTGCAGGAGGCTTAGCAACAATGACACTGACACTGTCCCCTGCCTATCCTTCTCTGTCCCTAAACACAAGGATTGAAAATATGGTTCAGCAAAAAAGTTTTAGAACAGAATAGCACACTGACACTTTCCCTCACTGTCCTACTCTGTCCCTCCCTACAAACAAGATTTAGCACAGAATAGCACACTGATAATTTCTACGAGTGTCCTTCTCTGTCCCTAAACTCAAGGATTGAAAATATGGAACAGCAAAATTGGTTTAGAACAGAATAGCACACTGTCAGTTTCACTCACTGTACCTCTCTGTCCCTCAACTCAAGGATTGAAAATATGGAACAGCAAAATTGGTTTAGAACAGAATAGCACACTGTCAGTTTCACTCACTGTACCTCTCTGTCCCTCAACTCAAGGAATGAAAATATGGAACAGCAAAATTGGTTTAGAACAGAATAGCACACTGTCAGTTTCACTCACTGTACCTCTCTGTCCCTCAACTCAAGGATTGAAAATATGGAACAGCAAAATTGGTTTAGAACAGAATAGCACACTGTCAGTTTCACTCACTGTACCTCTCTGTCCCTCAACTCAAGGATTGAAAATATGGAACAGCAAAATTGGTTTAGAACAGAATAGCACACTGTCAGTTTCACTCACTGTACCTCTCTGTCCCTCAACTCAAGGAATGAAAATATGGAACAGCAAAATTTGTTTAGAACAGAATAGCACACTGTCAGTTTCACTCACTGTACCTCTCTGTCCCTCAACTCAAGGATTGAAAATATGGAACAGCAAAATTGGTTTAGAACAGAATAGCACACTGTCAGTTTCACTCACTGTACCTCTCTGTCCCTCAACTCAAGGATTGAAAATATGGAACAGCAAAATTGGTTTAGAACAGAATAGCACACTGTCAGTTTCACTCACTGTACCTCTCTGTCCCTCAACTCAAGGATTGAAAATATGGAACAGAAAAATTGGTTTAGAACAGAATAGCACACTGTCAGTTTCACTCACTGTACCTCTCTGTCCCTCAACTCAAGGATTGAAAATATGGAACAGCAAAATTGGTTTAGAACAGAATAGCACACTGTCAGTTTCACTCACTGTACCTCTCTGTCCCTCAACTCAAGGATTGAAAATATGGAACAGCAAAATTGGTTTAGAACAGAATAGCACACAGTCAGTTTCACTCACTGTACCTCTCTGTCCCTCAACTCAAGGGTTGAAAATATGGAACAGCAAAAATGGTTTAGAACAGAATAGCACACTGTCAGTTTCACTCACTGTACCTCTCTGTCCCTCAACTCAAGGATTGAAAATATGGAACAGCAAAATTGGTTTAGAACAGAATAGCACACTGTCAGTTTCACTCACTGTACCTCTCTGTCCCTCAACTCAAGGATTGAAAATATGGAACAGCAAAATTGGTTTAGAACAGAATAGCACACTGTCAGTTTCACTCACTGTACCTCTCTGTCCCTCAACTCAAGGATTGAAAATATGGAACAGCAAAATTGGTTTAGAACAGAATAGCACACTGTCAGTTTCACTCACTGTACCTCTCTGTCCCTCAACTCAAGGATTAAAAATATGGAACAGCAAAATTGGTTTAGAACAGAATAGCACACTGTCAGTTTCACTCACTGTACCTCTCTGTCCCTCAACTCAAGGATTGAAAATATGGAACAGCAAAATTAGTTTAGAACAGAATAGCACACTGTCAGTTTCACTCACTGTACCTCTCTGTTCCTCAAATCAAGGATTGAAAATATGGAACAGCAAAATTGGTTTAGAACAGAATAGCACACTGTCAGTTTCACTCACTGTACCTCTCTGTCCCTCAACTCAAGGATTGAAAATATGGAACAGCAAAATTGGTTTAGAACAGAATAGCACACTGTCAGTTTCACTCACTGTACCTCTCTGTCCCTCAACTCAAGGATTGAAAATATGGAACAGCAAAATTGGTTTAGAACAGAATAGCACACTGTCAGTTTCACTCACTGTACCTCTCTGTCCCTCAACTCAAGGATTGAAAATATGGTTCAGCAAAATAGTTTTAGAACAGAATAGCACACTGACACTTTCCCTCACTGTCCTACTCTGTCCCTCCCTACAAACAAGATTTAGCACAGAATAGCACACTGATAATTTCTACGAGTGTCCTTCTCTGTCCCTAAACTCAAGGATTGAAAATATGGAACAGCAAAATTGGTTTAGAACAGAATAGCACACTGACACTTTCCCTCACTGTACCTCTCTGTCCCTACAAACAAGATTTAGCACAAAATAGCACACTGACACTTTCCCTCACTGTACCTCTCTGTCCCTAAACTCAAGGATTGAAAATATGGTTCAGCAAGATTGGTTTAGAACAGAATAGCACACTGACACTTTCCCTCACTGTACCTCTCTGTCCCTACAAACAAGGATTAGCACAGAATAGCACACTGTCACTGACACTCTCCCTACCTATCCTTATCTGTCCCTAAACACAAGGAATCCAGGATTATGTAAAGGAAAAATAATGACACTGTCCCTGCCTATGCTTCTCTTTCCCTACTCCGGAACACACTACACAAGGCCGCCGCGCTGGCGGCCTTTTATAGTGTGGGGCGTGTACTAAACCCCCTCAGCAATAATTGGCCACAGGCATCCTGCCTGTGGCCAATCATTGCTCTCCTCGCTGCCGGCGCTGTGATTGGCCAAGCATGCGGGGTCACAGTGCATGCTTGGCCAATCACAGCGCCTGGATGACACTGCGATGGCGTAGTGCATTGTGGGCCGTTCGCGTCACTCGAATTTGGCGCGAACGGCCCAAATCGTTCGATCTTCGTCGAACGATCGAACAGCCGATGTTCGAGTCGAACGTATGTTCGACTCGAACACGAAGCTCATCCCTACTCAGCAATCGCTATGTATGTCGTTATTCAATTGTATTTGTTCCTGTCAGTGAAGAAATATCAATGCAGTGTCAGTTTATAAGCCCACATGGACGCTGATAATTTTCTTAAGCTGGCCATAGAGGGATCGAATTTTGTCTGGTTCAGCAGGCCCCAGCTGAAATTTGATCTATGTGTGGCTTTCCCTGTTTGACAGAAGTTGATCATTAGAGTGACTACTGTTAAATAGAAATGCTGTGAAATGTTTCTTCATCTGTTGCTGAAGCTTCTGATTAGTGTATTCTACAACGAAGAGTCCCATTGTCATTATATAATGTAGATGGAGGAATCCGTTCATTTTAGCCCGCTGGCTGATTGAAAATAAATAGTCATCTATGGCCAACTTTAGTGAACTCAGTGCTGATAATTGACATTCTGGCTGCGAGAAAGTTTCAATAATCAACTTACAAATGGAATACATTTATTCATAATGGTCAGGAATAAAAAAATATTACATTTTAAAAAATATTTTTCTATATTCGAAGACACGTAAATATGAACATTTGCATATAAATATATTGCCATTTGAATTCCAGCTAGCAAATAGATTTCAGGGCTCTTCTTTTATCTATTATGTATTGCTGTTTTGAAACAAAATGTTGTTTACAGACCTCAGTAACTCATGAGATCTATGTACACAACTGAAATAATCAGAGGACAAATTTACACTCATCCATATTCTAGCTATATTCAGGGCCCTCTGGAGCTTTAATAATAATTTGAATGTAAAACAGTTTCTAATATGCCTTTCTTTATGAAACCTAAACTGTGTGAATATTGTGTCATGGGTGCCCCCTGTTACTTCCTTAACATTAACCCTGTGCCTTGCTCGGGCTTGGAATTCTAAATAAAAATGTTAGCCCTGAACATCATTTCAGGGTAACTATTTTAATATTTCCAAGACTGAGGCTGGGGATGTAACAGATGATGAAGGGTGAAAGATTGGTAAACATCTCTTCATCAATCCTCCACCAGTGTTGTGAACCCCAAAGCAATCGGCTCAAAGTACTTCCTGGTTCACAGCCATGAGATCTACATATACGGATGCACACCTAGGTAAATGGGTAAACTATATATTGCTGCACACAGTGGAGTAGGAATAATAATTATGGGGCAATTGTTTATGGGTAACTCTAAAATGGTAAGCTGTAAAGGCTTTTAGGATGTTTGCCTATCTAGGTATTGCAATTTTTTGCATTTGACGGGTGCATGCAATTTAAAGACTTGATCAATTTGGTATCTATTTATTTATTTATTTTAAATGGGAATTATATTGTGTTTGAGTGTATTGTGTTTGAGTGGGGAAGTTCTCAAAACTGGACCAATTAGAATCTGGAAAAGCAGTGCATTGCAAGCAGTCAGTTTCTATTTTTCATTTTCAAAGCTTAACCGAACAAGCTGTAGATAGTAGCTGATTGGTTGCCATGCACAGCTGCTCCAGTTTTGATAAATTCCCCCAGTGTGTTTCCAACTGTAAATATAGGTTTAAAAAACAGTTATGCAAATATTGTAGCTGACACCTTTTCATACTACAGGCTCTCTTTTTAGATATAAATATATCATGTTTTGGGGTTTTAATTTTCCCATGCTCAATTTAACATAAGTTTTAGGAAAAATATTTTTTTTCTGCAAAAACACAATATTTATTTGTAAAGCAGGGATTTTCTAAAATAAATTCTAAATAGCTTTTATTAAATATAAAACAATCATTAAGAATATTTAAAAATCCAAAAAGTTGGCCCAAATACATGTTAGTTGAGAAATCCATCATTAGTAAAAGACAGGCCCCAATTATAAGGTTACAGCATGTAAAATAGTAGCCAAATGATGGATATCCCCCAACAGTTGAAAGCTTGGCCCTATTCTTTCCAATAGCAAAAAGATTACTCACTTCCACCTTCATGGGACCTTACTCACAATGTCCCTCAGACTTGCATGAACTTAGGACCCATATGTAATATTTAATACATCTTCCTGTAAAGCAGTAATTAAAGCTCTCTGAACGCTAGTCAAACCTCCTGTCACTAAATAAAATGGTTAGCTTACAGTCCTGTTTACACCTTGCTTTTGCTTTGCTTTGCTTTGGCTTTGCTTCAAAAATTATACTTCATGTAGCTTTAGTGGTGCTTCAAAGCGTCTCCAAAGCCTCGATAGAAGTCAATGGCAAAGCTCGCTTGAAGCCCAACCGAAGCCTCATCGAAGCCCCACAAAGCCTCACCGAAGGCCCACTAAAGGCTCATCGAAGCCCCATCAAAGCTCCACCAAAGCCTCATCAAAGCCCCACTGAAGTCTCATTGAAGCCTCACCGAAGCTTCATCGAAGCTACAAGCAAAAGCAAGGTGTAAACAGGACTGTAAGCTAACCCTTTTATTTAGTGACAGGAGCTTTGACTGGCGTTTAGAGAGCTTTAACAAAGCATGTCCAAGGCCATGTTTTGAAGCAAGTGTAAAAGAGCCCTAAGAACCTGAGCAATAGGTTTTGTGCGTATGTGTTTGTTTTGTAGAAGAAAGAAAATGGTATAAAATGCAGTAAAAACCATTTGATGTAAAATATATATATATAAAAAAAAAAAAGTTTCCTTTCTATAAAAGTACAAATGTTAGGCCTTGAGGAAGTGTATACGCATTGTCCCTACTATTTCCACAAATATCAATTTCTTTTGAGTCATAAAATGCAGCACAGTTTGCTAAACTTTTGCATATATTGAGGATATCACTGTAATTATTTAAAACCAGTGTGGAAACTCACAACAACAAATCTGGATACTAAGCACTTTACATCTGCAATGTTGATTAGCCATGACAGCATTAAAATAATATGTGTATTGAATCTAGATCTAATTTCAATTTATAGCTTCTCCTCTTCCAACAACCTTGGCTCTGGCATTAAGTAGAAATAATGATTTTAACCCAGTGTGTATTTATTCATATGATATAAACACATACGACATACATATACAGTACTAAAAAGAACTTTGCTTTAAAGGTGAAACTGTCCACCTAGCTTAAATTTGCCAGGTTTTTCACATTGTACACTGTGCCTAGTTGTTAAAGACACCACCATATTTTTATTTGTCACTTGTCACCATTTCTGAATAGTTACATGTTTGTGTTGACAGTTTGGAAATTTTTTCATCAATATTTAATGCGTATCATATTTTTTTTTATGGAATTCAATTTATAAAGTTTTGGATAAATTAATAAAAACAGACACATTTGTATGCAAATGTAGCTGTTATGCCATTACATGAGTCAAGTTAAAGAATACTTTTTTCCTCACCTCTGTCTCTGAATAATAACTATAGTGTCTGAACCTCTATTTTAAATATTTTAATTTTAATAGGGACTAAGGGAATACAATTTCAGCTGTTAATACAGAACAATTATGTTAGTCTTTGACACAAAGGATACGATATTAAAGATTTCTTTAGAGGGTATATCTGAAACTGTATTTGCGATTGTGAGATCCATATTATGCTAATGAAAGTTCTAATGAAAGTTCTAGGGGCCTTGGGTGTGGTTATGTAATTTGTGAAATTTCTACCAATGAATAAAATCCTGCATTAAATGTGTGAAAATGTCATCCAGCAATCAGTGAGCTTCTTATCTGAAGTAGGCCCGTAATGGCTGAGCCTCAGCTCTATGAGTCTTCACTCTTTCCCGCCGAGCGTACGCAGATATGCAGCCTCGGCTTTCGGGGGTTATACCGGGATGATGCCCGCAGCTGCAGGCATCATCCCAGTATAAGTTTTTAGAGCCGGCGATTGGCTTTCCAGGGATAACAACCGAGACCTGATCCACGATGCGCCACCTCCGCTGCCTAGAGAGAGACTGAAATGAAGCCGTGAACAGCTTTGATTCAGTCTCCGCAATGTAACCACAGAAGCGACGTCATGATGTCACGTCCGGGTTACTCGGCTGCCAATGGCGCCGGATTTAAAAAATACACAGTATTCAGAATCACAGTTTTTGGATATTTGAATACTTTGAAGTGCAAAGGAGCAAAGGGGCGGGTCTATTCATTTATTACACTGTGGAGGAAGTTCCCCATCAGGTCCGCCCCCTCGTATGTCAGACCCCGCCTACGTCATTGGATGAGCGGACCTGATGGAGAACTGCCTCGCAGTGTAATACATGAATAGACCCGCCCCTTCTCACGTTCCGCATCTGGTCTGCTTAGCCTTACATCTACGTCATTGGCTGAGCGGACCTGATGGGGAACTTTAGAAGGGGCAGGTCTATTCATTTAATACACTGCGGAGGAAGTTCCCCATCAGGTCCGCTCAGGCTCAGCCAATGACGTCTCGTTTGGACAACGCTGGACATCGTGATCCCTGCGGGACACTGGATTTCATCGCTGGAATGTTTTTATTTATTTATTTATTTTTTATTTTTAATAAAGGACTTTTACAAGGTGTCTGTGTGTTTTTTTTACATTTTTTTACACTTTCTTCGTGAAATGGTAGGGGTACAATGTACCCCTTACCAATTCATATAGGGGGGCCGGGATCTGGGGGTCCCCTTTGTTAAAGGGGTCTTCCAGATTCCGATAAGCACCCCGCCCGCAGACCCCCACAACCACCGGGCAAGAGTTGTGGGGATGAGGCCCTTGAGGGACAGCCTCCCCATGTTGAGGGCATGTGGCCTGGTACGGTTCAGGAGGGGGGGCGCTCTCTTATCCCCCCTCTTTTCCTGCGGCCTGCCAGGTTGCGTGCTCAGATAAGGGCCTGGTATGGATATTTGGGGGAACTCCACACATTTTTTTTTTATTTGCGGCAGGGTTCCCCTTAATATCCATGCCAGACCTGAAGGGTCATTGAATTTGGGGGAACCCCCATGCTTTTTTTTTTTTGTCAATGACTTTTCTTTGTATTGCCGGGAGCCGACAACTCATTATAGCCGCGAGTGAGTTTTAAATGATTTTGTTTTCCTTCAGAAATGACACTTTGTGCAGGGACAGTTCTAAGCATGGGAAACAAGCGCGACTTTACATGCATATTGCCGAACACCAGACCCGAACCCAAACATACAGTCAATTGTTCGGGTTCGGGTCCGGGACCCAAAAACCCAAAAGTTCGGTACAAACCCCGAACTTTACAGTTCGGGTCCGCTCAACCCTAGTCAGAAATAGGCTTAGTCATGAAAGGGATTTATGGACACATAGAGCGGGGCTCGGGAGTGAGCACATACCATAGCAAGCGCTTGCTATTGGGGGAACTGGTCAAGATGGAGGAGCCAAAAAATGTCACTTTAACCACTTCAGCTCCTGAAGATTTACCCCCTTCATGACCAGGCCATTTTTTGTGATATGGCACTGTGTCACTTTAACTGCCACTTTAACTGACAATTGCGCGGTCATGCAACACTGTACACAAATAGAATTTATGCCCTTTCTTTTCCACAAGTAGAGCTTTCTTTTGGTGATATTTGATCACCCACAAAAAAAGATAGATAATTTAGAAAAAAATCTATATTTTTTACTTTCTGCTATAAAACATCCAATAAAAATTGAAAAGATCAAATTTCTTTATCAGTTTAGGCCAACATGTATTCTGCTACTTATTTTTGGTAAACAAAATACCAATAAGCGAACATTGATTGGTTTGCGCAAAAGTTATAGCCTCTACAAACTATGTGATTTTTTTTTTTATATAAGTAATGGCGATGATCAGCGACTTATAGCATGACTGCAATATTGTGGCAGACAAATCGGACACCTAACTGACACTTTTGACAGTTTTTGGGGACCAGTGACACTAATACAGTGATTAGTGCTAAAAAATATGCACTGTCACTGTACTAATGACACTGGCAGGGAAGGGGTTAACAGCAGGGGCGATCAAAGGGTTAAATGTGTTCCTAGTGAGTGCTTACTCACTTTGTGGGAGGTGTTTCTACTAAGGGAAGGCATAGATCCGTGTTCCTGCTTAGCAGAAACACAGGATCAATGTCTTCCTTACTGACAGACTGGCAGTCTGTCTTGTTTACATATGAAGACTTCCATTCTCCCTCTGTACTAAACAATCGGCAGGTGCCAGTGGACATCGAGTCCAGAAGTTTTGCTGTCGTGCGTGCGCGCACCCCAGACCCAGAAGTGTCCGATCACGTACTAGGTACGGCCACCCTGCCGTTGTAACATAAGCTATATAACTGTCATGGATCTGCCACCTAAGGGTTAATAGTGCAGACTGATTTCAGTGATTGGCAACAGGCTGCCTTATTTAAACACCTCAGCAGCACTGTGTCTTCGCTGCCTGATCTGCAGTTCATACCTGTTCCAGTGTCTTCCTGTGATCTGATCTGTTTCCTGTGTTTGAGCCGGCTTGTTTGACTACGATTGATCTCTGTTATCCTGATCCCGGCCTGCCTTGTAACCACGCTCAGCTCTACACTGCTTGATTTCCTGTTGCCAAACTTTGCCTGTATCCTGACCATTCTCTGCCTGTCGTCTATACCTACATCTGATCGTCTGTTACCAAACCCGGCTTGTCTGACTACGTATTCAGTGTCTCCCCAGCCAGTGCACCTACCAGCCTGCTTCCTGTTCCCTGCTGCACCAGCTGAACTGACAAGACCAAAGACGAACCAGGCACCCATACACCGCCAGGCTCTTGCGGCCACTGTTGCAACATCGGTGGCCCTTGAGCCGGGGTTGTACGAGAGGCCTTCCCACTGCAAGTCAGGCTCATCCGGCAGGTACGTAACAATAACCATTATGCATGTGAATTGCAGATATTTATGTAGGAAACTCAGAGGAGAGTGGGCTGATAATCTGACAGTTTTAAAGCTAATTTCTTGGTTCATACCCCTCATTACTGAACTTTACAACCCCCCCCCCCCACAACCCTTTGTTAGTCCAATTTAAAAATGAATCTCAAAGTTCCAATTTCTCATGCAAATCTGGGATTATGTGACGTGACATGTTCTGAGGCCTCGTACACACGACCGAGTTTCTCGGCAAGAACCAGCAAGAAACTTGCTGGCAGAGATGTCTTGCCAAGAAATTTGTTCGTGTGTATGGTTTCTCGTCAAGAAAACCGACAAGTAATCTCGACGAGAAAATAGAGAACCTGCTCTCTATTTTCTCGTCGAGATTCTCATCAGCCTGTTTCTCGACGAGAAAAGTGAGTGTGTGTACACTTACCTGTCCTCCGGGAAGCCCGCGCATGTTCGAAATGAATTTGACGCATGCGCGGTAGCTTCCTAGGCATAGGTAGGGTAAACCAAGATGGCGGCGACGGCATCGAATGTGACGAGCGCATGCTCGTCGTAGTCGATGACGTTACCGCGTACGCTCCATTCAAAGAACCGCGGGTTCTTTGAATCGAGCGTGCGTACACTCGGCCGGGACAAGTTTCTTGTCCAAGAATCTCGGCCGTGTGTACGAGGCTTGAGTCTTCTTCCTTCTAGCCTGCGAAGGAATGGCTGTCTATCTCAGGGATCCTCATTGGGTCCTGAAGACTTCAAAAGTTACAAGGGGCTGCATCAAGAACAGCAGGCCTGGACTTTAGCACTAGATCACATGTCTCCATTATCAGAAGAGATGCTGCAGAGATAAGTGATAATGCAATGTTTCTCAACTCCAGTCCTGAAGTACCCCCAACATGTTATGTTTTCAGGATTTCCCTCAGATGAAACCACACACAACTTAAAAGCATCTCCCAAGCATGGATTTTTTCAATTTAATACCTAAAATCCAGATAACCTTTTTTTTTTTTTTTTTTTTGGCCCGGAGTCACTAGCGTTGCTAGCCAGGTGCGGGGGGGGGGGGCGGGCCGCACCCGGGTGACACCCACCAGAGGGGTGACACCCGTGGGTAGCGCAGCGGCACCACACTGACATCGCCCGCTGCCCTGTGCCTTAGGCTCACGCTGCGGCTGTGTCCCTCAACGGAGCACAAGGAAGCCGCCGCCCCCTCTGCCTCCTCTCTGTTTACATCCACAGAGGAGGAGGAGCCCGCGCTCGAGAGACACACCGTTGTGTGTATCTGCCGCTCTGTTCTGAGGTCTGTAAGGTAAGGGGGGCATCTTTACTGATGGGGAGGGGGTGTCTGTACTGCTGGGGTCTGCACCAGGGGGGTGTCTGTAACTGAGGGGGGGTGTCTGTTACTGAGGGGGGTGTCTGTTACTGAGGGGGGTGTCTGTTACTGAGGGGGGTGTCTGTAACTGAGGGGGTGTCTGTAACTGAGGGGGTCTGCACTGAGGGGGAGGTTCATACTGAGGGAGGCGGGTCTATATTGATGGCGGGGAGTCTGTACTTAGTGGAGCGGGTTTGTACTGAGGGAGGGGATCTATACTGTGGGAGTGGGGTCTGTAGTTAGTGGAGGGGGGACTGTACTGAGGGGGGACTATAGTTGTTGGGGGGTGACACCATTTTTTTTTGCACCGGGTGACACCAACCCTAGTGACGCCACTGCCCGGAGTTCCCAGTAAGAATAATTAACAAACTTTATACAGTCATGCCTTATGGACTTCTGTAGGCCAGACTCAAATATTCGGTGGACTGCTCATGGTATGAGTGCCAAGCCCTATGGATTGATCACTTGGCACTACAATTAGGATTAATAAAGACCACATTAGCTTTCACTCCTTTGGGAGGCAAACTGTGGATCAGTAAGTACTTTTCTGAGGTACAAATGGCCTACAAGTCTTTAGGACTTCAAAGTGGGGGAAGTTAATTTCTGTGTTTTCAGGACATTAGAACTACAACAAATCTGTGGCCCAGTATACAGTACATAGACAATTGCATTTGCTCTGCACAAACTGCTGGGGCTATGTTGTTTTACAATTGATAGAGTATGTATTAAGGCTTTGTGGGGAGGAGCATCCCCTTCCTGTACCAACAAGGAGTAGAGCACATTTGATTTATGGGACTAATTAGCATTTACAGGTGAGATTAGCATTTCTACACATACCTATAGGGGTTGGATGATCAGTTAACATGTATTGTATACATTGTACATGTACATTGTATACGTATAATACACTTTCTATATAGGAGTTTCTCCACCCGAAATTACTGAGATCCGTGTTTCTCAACTCCAGTCCTCAACAGGTCATGTTTTCAGGATTTTCCTCAGATGAAACGGCTGTGGTATTTATTTACTAAGGCAGTGAAACTGATCAAATCACCTGTGCAAAATAATGGTAAGCATGAAAACATGACCTGTTGGGGGTACTTGAGGACTGGAGTTGAGAAACATTGTGATAGTGTACCTCGGTAAGTAATGAGTTAGGAGCAAAAGGAGTTGGGTGGAAGGAATATGATTTTTTGTTTTTATGTCTATTTATGGGGATTGACATAAATAAAGATGTGTACAGCATCCAAAAACATGAAATACAGAACTTTTCAGCAGTTGAGCAAGAGTAGGGATAAATCATCACAATATCAATGTCACAACCATAGCCAACCTGATCCCTGAACCTATGTGGCTGATCATACTCTGATGATTAAGGCATACAGTGCAGTCCCAGTGTCATTTGTGTTTTAATGCCTAATGTGGCTTTAATGCCTTCTGTTACTATAGGCTACAACACTAAAGAATGCATATATCAACAATTAAAATTGTATTAAACTTAAGCCAAAATTAATGGTAAGAGAGCAAGGGCATAATGAAAAGCTTGAGGGCAGCAGTTAAAGTACTGGAAAAGCTTCACCTCCTCTCTGGATGTTACCTTCACTTAACCACTTGCCGACCGACCCATAGTAAAAATATCTAATTCATTTGATGTTAAATACTGGGGTTAAGGCAGCAGCTAGCTGCCTTAACCCCAGTATCGTTTTTTATTATGGGCGATTCGGTGTGAGAATAAAGTGGTCCTGTGGGTGGATTTGCTGCGGGATCATTTTTAGAAGCCGCGGGAGAGGTGCTCCCCCTCCCAGGGGTGCTTTACCGGTCGTTTCCGGAAGCAATCTGATGCAGCTGTTACCTAGGTAGGAAGTAGAGTGAGGGCAAGATGGCCCCCACTTGTCTCTTGGAGGACCAAAGCGACCTCTGACATCACTGGTTCTTGAACCAAAACAAACAATTTGGACTTTGGTCTTTTTGACCCCAGATCTCCCAATAAAGATGACCTGTCATGCTTATTTCTATTACAAGGGATGTTTACATTCCTTGTAATAGGAATAAAAGTGGTCAAAAAAATAAAGGGACAGTGTAGAAAAAAAATTAAAATAAATAATAAAAAAATTAAAGCCCCCCATTACTCAGTGCTTGCGCACATAAGTGAACTCATACGTAAGTCACGCACGCATATGTAAATGGTGTTCAAACCACACATGTGAGGTATCACCACGATCGTTAGAGCAAGAGCAATAATTCTAGAGCAAGACCTCCTCTGTAACTCTAAACGGGTAACCTGTAAAAATATTTAAATTGTTGCCTATGGAGATGTACCATAGTTTGTTGCCATTCTACGAGCGTGCACAGTTTTAAAGAATGACATGTTCGGTATCTATTTACTCAGTGTAACATAATCTTTAACAGTGTACAAAAAAATTGGAGTAACTATTGTTTTTAATGTTTTTTTTAAATTCATTAAAGTGATTTTTTTTTCCAAAAAAATTTGTTTTAAAGACCGCTGCACAAATACAGTGTGACATGAAATATTGCAACAATCACCATTTTGTTCTCTAGGGTCTCTGCTAAAAAAGATATAATGTTTGGGGGTTCTAAATAATTTTCTAACAAAAAATACTAATTTAAACTTGTAAACAAAAAGTCCCAGAAAAGGCCTGGTCTTCGAGAAGACAATTCAAAAATGAATTTTACAGCATTCACATGACAGCTATACAGCTCTTCATGTAAGCACTGCTCAGGGTGTGTGACATCAAAGTTCCATGCTGGAGCTGCAGTCAATTACCCATAGAAAACCACCCACAGCCTATGATATGCTGCAGACATTTAAAAAGGCAGAATAGCACAATAGCCACAGTTTTGTAGAGACAAGTGACTGAAGTGTGTGACTACACTCAGTAGGTAGAGAGCCTGTAGGAAGCGCAGTCACACAGATCCATCAAGTATAAATGAACTGATCAACAGGTATTTTAGACTTTTATTGCATGCTTATAAAATTAATTGGAAATATGACATTAAAGAGTATGATAGGGTGGCGATACTGCATTTTTAATTTTGGGTTCATGTGACCCTGCCCCTTGACAGGGTTAGGTGAAGATCATCTTATGTCATACACTCAAAGTGTTGCTTCCCATGCTGCACTAGTCTACTGTTCTATTCAATTCTAGGTAGTGTACTCCCCTTTTTTCAATCCATATCCAGCTACTTTCTTAGCTAACAGAGTAAATGCTAGATAACCCTTCACTGTGTATTTTTTGTTACTAGGCATGTGGGATATGTATCCCTATTTGCCATTACTAGTGATTTCTGGAAAAAGCAGACACACAGTAAAGTTTTGGTGACAGCCTAGTCTCTACCGACTCAAAGGCCATTTAGTGACATCAGAACTTAGCCACTGTTTCTGCTATGAAGGTTAGAGAAGGATCATCTGCTACTGACCATAGCTATAACACTTAAATGGGTTGTAAACCTTCTTTGTTTTTGTTTTTTACCTTAATGCATCCTATGCATTAAAGGGGGGTGCCGAGTCCTGCATTCGGCGACTATGGACTCCGAATGCTGGACACGGGAGAGCGCCCCCAAGGTAACCCCCTTGGGAGAGCGCTTCCCAGAGGGGGTTATCTGATGCGGGGAGGAGCCGAGAGAGCCGCCGTGGGACCCCAGAAGAGGATGTTTGGGGCCACTCTGTGCAAAACGAGCTGCACAGTGGAGGTAAGTATGACATGTTTGTTATTTAAAAAAACAAACCTATAGTATCACTTTAATATACACTTAATGCCATGGAATTTTACATGGAATAAATGAAAGAATAACTAAAAGTAAACTTTACTTAGATTTTGATAGAATGGTAAGAAGTTAGAACCACTATCTATTAAAATCCTCTTGTTGGGACTTTATTTATTTATTTTTTATTTAAAGGATTGCAGCAGATAACATGAAAAATATTGACTCCATACATGAGTCTAACGTAAACTTCAGTTCACTGCAAAAGTATACAAATATCCATAGAGGTATAAAGTTTAACATATAGAAACCACATTGATCAACCAGAATCCATGTGTGAAGATGTCAGAAGTCTAACTGAATGAAGAAAAAGGACTTGGTATAAAGGGTTTGGAAAGACCCCTATGAATTACAAAAGTAGGTGCAGTGGGGGAACCTATGCCCATAAAAGCTTGGGGCCTAGTAAGCATAAATGTTTAAAAGTCAAAACATATCTGTGCCTGCCTGGATCTGTGCACATCCAAAAAGTATTTTCTACATATATTATAGAAAAAGAGTAGCGTGGAAAAGAAAAAGAAAGAAAAGAAGAAAAAAAAAAGAGAGAAAAAAAAGAGGGGGGTGTGGGAGGGATGGGATGGGAAAAGGAAAAGGAGGTCACCACTGGGGAGTCAGAGAGACAGGGTTCAGAATCATGACCAGTTATAGTGCTGTCACCAAGGAACCGTGTGTGTTACACATATTGCAGGTATTCCTCTGAGAAACGGAAGAGATTCCAGTAGAACCACCTGTTCTTATGTTACTCTGTATTGTCTCGAAAGGCCGAGGTCAGGTCTTCCAGTTGTTCGATATCGTTCACCCATGCGAGACATTGCGCAACCGTTGGGGCAGTTCGCTGTTTCCACATGTTGGGGATACATGCTCGTGCTGCGTTTAAGTTTTTAAGTAGTGATTTTTGGTATTCACTTCTTTGGCGTGAGACTCGGTAATATTGCAGCAGGTTTGTCCTGCAAGGAAATGTCAGTGAATTTGTTGTTGGGACTTTAAAGGCAACAATGTTAGATGTATAACAATTGTTTACTTCATTAAATACCAACGTAAAAAACAAAAATCTAATTGTAAAGATAAAAACTGTACCGTCTACAGCATTACAAATTCCAAGGTATAATTGGCTGAACAGTATATACATTCACATAAGTGGTAAACCTGGTTCCTTTACTGGGTAACTTGTCAAATATCTTTATTGAGATTTCAAAAGGGGAACAGAAGTTGGAGAGGGGAAAAAAATAATAAATAAATGAAAATAAGAATAAAAGGAAAATACTAAAATACAGAAGCCTAGATAAATGTGGGTTACATTAACAGTACCAGGTATAACATATTGAGTCCATACAGACATAGTTAACTCTTCACTATGATACATAAATGCACACAGATAATTAAATGAATATTTTCAAAAATGTGAGGTTAAAAAATAAAAAAATAAATTGGCAGATGTGTTGATCTGACTATTTATCAAGATAACATACTAATGTAATAAGGCATAAGGCCGTATTAAAGTTAGAGATTACTAACCTTAAGGTAAAAACTTGTTAAATCACTTCACGATTTAATAATCAGCAATCAGGAGGTAGGAAAAAACAAAAAACAAATTTAAGACAGAGTACAGGATAGAAATAAGATAAGAATATGAGGAGAGGGAGAAGAAAAAAATAAATAAATAAAAATAAAATCAAAAAGAATAAAGAAAAAGAAAATATAAGTAAAAATAAATACCCGGGACGGTGATCTGACTCCTGATATATATGTATCTATACTTAGAGAGATTGTATAGATATTAGTTTGGTAACATCAAAGATTGGTCAAAGTCGGTTGGGAAGTAATGTTTCACCCAGGGCTGCCAAATTTTATGAAATTTGTTTATTTTATTTTCTTCAATAGCTGTAATTTTTGCAAATAACAGTGCTCTATTCATTCTGTGTTTGGCTTCCGCTAAAATTAGAGAGTTTGTTTTCCAGGCTTTGGCGATAGTTTGTTTGGCAGCTGTAGTTAAATAAATTAGTAATTGAAATTGGGTTTGGGTAAGTGTGGAAGGTTTAAGATTTAGTAAAGCAGTAGCAGGGTCTGGACGAATTGGAATTTCAACACTTTTAGATGCCATTGAGAATATTTTTCTCCAAAATTCTTGGACAACTGGGCATTGCCACCAAATGTGGAAATGAGTGCCTGGTAAATCACATCCTCTAAAACAATTTGGCGAATATGAGGGGACAAATTTTGCAACTCTTGCTGGGACTAGGTACCAGCGTGCTAGAACTTTATAATTAGTCTCCACTGCATAGCAATTTGGGGAAGAATTTTTAGTAGCTAGCCATATACTTGACCAATCTTTGATATCAAAAGAACGATTCATATCTTGTGCCCATTTAGTTGCGTATAAAGGTAATGTATCGTTGGGGTTTGTAGTGAGTGATTGATATAGAGTTGAAATGAGGCCTCTTGTATGTGGGTTGCTTATACATATCCACTCAAACTGAGACATTTGGGTAAGCGATGAATTCATATCAATAAAAGGTTTGTAGAAATTTTTAATTTGTAAATAGCGGAAATATTCAGTTCTGGGAAGCCCAAATGTTTCAGATAGTACTGAGAAAGTGTGAAATTTTGTATTAGACGTTAGTTTGTGTAGACGAATCAAGTTTATAGAGGACCAAGCTGAAAATGAATTTGGATATTTCCAGGCCGGATAAAAGGCAGGGTTCTTGAACGAAAGTAAGGGATTATGTGGTGTGACAGCAGGAAGGTAAAGTCACCTGGTTGCATCCAGGGGGGTAGATATATTTCGCCCAGATTCAGGCTTTACGCCGACTTATACAACTAGGTGGAGAGTTGTATAAGGCTAGTGGGCTCATGGATGACTCATACCTCTAGGGAGAGGGCTGGGCGTCGTACAGACAGGGAGTTGATGAGGCCAGCTGAAGCTTGTCAGCTCATTTAGGCCTCTATAAGAACTCTCAGCTTCATTAGATGTTAGCTCATGCCTGGAACCAGACCTGTGTGGACTGTCTAGGGAGAGTGAACCCCTGTGCGGTGAGGCAAAGCCTGTGTGGCTATTTGTTTGGACTTTTACTATACCAGGGACTTAGGGACTAGGACAGCACTAGGCTGATCCCAGTTGTTAGTTAGGAAACCTGTATGTTTAGTCAGAGGTCAACTTGACCAGGATTTATTTTGGTTATGTTTCTTTTGCTTTGCTGTGTTTTGTCACTGTAAATAGAAAATAAACCGCACCTTTTTTTTGATTTTGAAAACCACAACCTCCGTTTGCTGGGCCTGTTTTTGTGTGGGGAGCCCATCCCGGGGGTCACACACACCCGCTGCCAAGCTAACCCCCTCACAGTTGGTGGAGAATGCGGGCAGTTTTTTTTTAAGCCAGCATGGAGGAGATACTGAAGCAGCTGGCTCTAGCAAATGCCAATCAACAGCAGACAAATGCAGGTTTGCAAAAGAGCCTTGCAGCTCAACAACAGAACTTCGCAGCCCAGCAGCAAGCTCACCAACAGAGTCTGGAAGCTCAGCAACAAGCCCAGCAGCAATCTGAGGCCCGCTTCATAGACCTGTTACAGAAGCAAGAGCAGAGACTACAACAAATGGAAGCAGTAATGCAGCAACGTCCGCAGACCAGTGAGGAAAGCCGTCCCACTAATACCGCGTCCTTTGGGGTGAGTCGTTTATTGACAAAAATGACTGGAGAGGATGATCCAGAGGTATTTTTGACCACATTTGAAATGACTGCTGAAAGAGAAAAGTGGCCTGAGGAGCAGTGGGCTGGACTGGTGGCTCCTCTGTTAACTGGTGAATCGCAGAAGGCTTACTATGACCTAGAGCCTGACCAAGCAAAAGACTATGTGATGCTAAAAGCTGAAATATTCGCAAGGCTGGGTGTCACCCAGGCTGTCCGGGCTCAGCGTGTGCATAACTGGACTTTCCAGCTTGGAAAACCCCCCAGGTCTCAAATGTATGATCTCATTCACCTGAGCAGAAAGTGGCTACAGCCAGAGACTTTGTCCGCACCAAAGATTGTGGAACGTGTTGTAATGGATCGGTTTTTGAGAGCTCTTCCTACTGCCATCCAAAAGTGGGTAAGCCATGGAGACCCAGAGACGGCCGATGGTCTTGTGGATCGTGTGGAGAAATACTTGGCTACAGAGAACCTGACGGCCTCTTCCAGAGACACTCGGACTTTCCACCCTAAGACCAGACCATCCCCAGGGGCGGATAAGAGGATTCCAAGGGGTGAGGGTGGAGAGAGTGAGAGGGTGGGAGCTCTACCCCAAGTTTGGCGAGAACAGCCTGGGAAATCAGCGGCTCAAGAGGCGGCAAGAAGGATCGTTTGCTACCGCTGCCGGCAAGCGGGACATATTGCAGCCAATTGCCCGGTTGTGGAGGAACCCATGCAGTGTGACTTTCTGATGGGCAGACGTCAGTCGCTGTGTGCGACAGTCGCATGCACTGCCATTCGAGGAACTGAGAAACATTTATGCAAAATGTGTGTTAATGGTAGAAATGTTGTGGTATTGCTGGATTCAGGTAGCCTTGTGACCCTGATAAAGGCTGAGTTAGTTAAAACAGAGGTCTCTGGGAATAGCAAGGTAGCTGTTATTTGTGTGCATGGGGACACCCGAGAGTATCCAGTGACTACAGTGTGTTTCGAGACCCCCAAAGGTACCCTCTCTCATCCAGTGGGCTTAGTATCTCAGTTACCGCATGACGCCATTGTGGGAAGGGATTTTCCGAAGTTCTGGGAACTGTGGGATGACCCTGAGCCCCCCACTGGTGCCCCTATGTACCAGGAATGGGATAGCCAGAACTCCCCTGAGAGTGGTGAGGACTCTCCGGAATTTCCCTTATCAGTATTGGCAGGGGAGACTCAAGAAACTGGAGAGGAGCCCACCTCCTCAGACGAAAACCTACCGTCTGTGGAGTTTTCTGATCTTGAGGTTCACAGGGAAAACTTTGCCACAGAACAGTTGAAAGACCCCACCCTAATAAAGGCACGGGAAAACGTAGTGAAAATAGATGGCGAGTTAGTGAACCCAGATAATACCTGCACTTACCCATACTTCAGCGTAGAGAAGGACCTACTGTATCGGGTGGCAAAAAGGGCAGAAGAAACCGTTGAGCAGCTTGTGGTGCCCAAACCTTACAGGAAGTTGGTGTTGGAGTTGGCCCATGGGCACATTCTTGGAGGTCATCTGGGGACAGAGAAAACCCGAGAGAGGGTATTACAGAGATTCTATTGGCCGGGGGTGATAAAGGACATAGAAAATTATTGTTCCTCCTGCCCTGTGTGTCAGAGGTCGGCCCGATGCCACATTTCCGTAGCCCGCTGGTCCCTCTACCCATCATTGAGGTCCCGTTTGAGAGGATCGCCATGGATTTGGTAGGTCCTATAATCAAGTCCGCTAGGGGGCACCAGTACATATTGGTTATAATGGACTATGCCACCCGTTATCCAGAAGCGATCCCTCTCAGAAATACCTCGGCCAAAACCATAGCCAAAGAGCTATCTCTTGTTTTTAGCCGGGTGGGTATTTTTAAAGAACTGCTTACGGACCAAGGTACACCCTTTATGTCCCGGGTTATGAAGGAGCTGTGTAAATTGTTCAAAGTGACGCAATTACGTACATCTGTGTATCACCCCCAAACCGATGGGCTGGTTGAAAGATTCAACAAAACCCTAAAGCAAATGTTGAAGAAAGTGGTGGATAGCGATGGAAAGGGTTGGGACTGTCTACTTCCTTATCTGATGTTTGCTATTAGGGAGGTGCCCCAATCCTCTACGGGATTCTCCCCCTTTGAGTTACTGTATGGGAGACACCCAAGAGGGCTGTTGGATATTGCCAAGGAAACTTGGGAAAGTGAGAGTTCTCCCCACAGGAGTGTGATTGAGCATGTCGCCCTGATGCAAGACCGAATTGCACAGGTAATGCCCATCGTGAAGGAACATTTGGCCCAAGCGCAGTTAGCACAGCAGAGAGTGTACAACCGTGGAGCCAAGACCCGTACCTTTTCCCCAGGGGATAGGATACTGGTACTTGTCCCTACGGTTGAAAGTAAATTCCTT
Source organism: Rana muscosa (assembly GCA_029206835.1). Lineage (NCBI taxonomy): Eukaryota > Metazoa > Chordata > Amphibia > Anura > Ranidae > Rana > Rana muscosa. Next base: position 607,956,766 of record CM055118.1, read on the forward strand.
GCCAAATGGCAAGGCCCCTACGAGATAATGGAAAAAGTGAGCGAAGTGAATTACAAGGTCAGACAACCAGGAAGGCGAAAGCCCGAACAGATCTATCACGTTAATCTGTTGAAAGCCTGGAGGGATAGAGAGTCCCTAGTCGCAGACACTTGGTCACCAGCTCAAACTGGTTGCGTGATTCCTGAGGTTGGAATAGCAGCCACCTTGTCACAACCCCAACAACAGGAGGTTAAGGAGTTTGTGCTTCGCAACAAGCAGGTATTCTCTGAGCTGCCGGGACAAACATCTGGGGTAGAGCATGACATCATTACCCCGCCCGGTGAAAGGGTGAAGTTAAAACCCTATCGGATCCCAGAGGCCCGACGGGAGGCAATACGGGAGGAAGTACAGAAAATGCTGAACTTAGGGGTGATAGAGGAGTCCCAAAGTGATTGGTCTAGTCCCATTGTGTTGGTGCCTAAACCGGATGGGAGCTGGCGATTTTGTAACGATTTTCGTCAGTTGAACAAAGTTACAAAATTTGACACCTACCCCATGCCACGTATAGATGAGTTGATCGACCGGCTGGGAACAGCCCGATACATGACGACTCTTGACCTCACAAAAGGGTATTGGCAAATCCCCCTGGCCAAATTGGCCAAAGAGAAAACCGCATTTGTAACCCCAGACGGGGCGTTCCAATATAAAAGAATGCCGTTCGGGTTACAGAATGCGCCGGCCACATTCCAGCGGAAAATGGACCAGATGCTGAGGCCCCATCGGAAGTATGCTGCGGCTTACCTGGATGACGTAATTGTCCATAGCACAGATTGGGCCTCACATCTGCCAAAAGTGCAAGCAGTCCTGGACTCTGTTCGGGAAGCGGGGTTTACGGCTAACCCCAAGAAGTGTACCATTGGGCAGGAGGAGGCCAAATATCTTGGGTACACCATTGGGAGGGGAGTAATAAAACCCCAACTCAACAAAGTCGAGGCCATCCAGAGTTGGCCACGTCCCAACAGCAAGAAGCAGGTACGAGCCTTTCTGGGAATCGCTGGGTATTATCGGCGATTCATTCCCCACTTTGCCTCTAAGGCTGTGCCCCTAACCAACCTAACGAAGGGGAAAGGGTCGGTCATGATTAAATGGACCCCCGAGGCTGAGGCAGCATTCCAATTCTTGAAACAAGCCTTATGTAGCCAGCCAGTGTTGTACTCACCCGACTTCTCTAAAGACTTTGTCGTACAAAGTGATGCGTCAGATGTGGGGTTAGGAGCAGTATTGTCCCAGGTCTGGAACGGGGAAGAGCACCCAGTCATTTACCTCAGCAGGAAGTTGAAGTCCCATGAGGTAAATTACGCCACCGTTGAAAAGGAGTGTTTAGCGGTGAAGTGGGCTCTAGATTCCCTTCGGTACTACCTGCTAGGTAGGCACTTTGACATGGTTACGGATCACGCTCCGTTAAAGTGGATGGCTCAAAACAAGGAAACAAATAGAAGAGTGAATAGGTGGTTCCTGGCCCTCCAGGAATTCAACTTCACAGTAAAGCATCGCCCTGGCGTTCAAATGGGGAATGTGGATGCTTTGTCTCGAGTACATGAATGCCTGATTGCTGGTGTTCCAACCCCGAGGTTAAAACAAGAGGGGGGGGTATGTGACAGCAGGAAGGTAAAGTCACCTGGTTGCATCCAGGGGGGTAGATATATTTCGCCCAGATTCAGGCTTTACGCCGACTTATACAACTAGGTGGAGAGTTGTATAAGGCTAGTGGGCTCATGGATGACTCATACCTCTAGGGAGAGGGCTGGGCGTCGTACAGACAGGGAGTTGATGAGGCCAGCTGAAGCTTGTCAGCTCATTTAGGCCTCTATAAGAACTCCCAGCTTCATTAGATGTTAGCTCATGCCTGGAACCAGACCTGTGTGGACTGTCTAGGGAGAGTGAACCCCTGTGCGGTGAGGCAAAGCCTGTGTGGCTATTTGTTTGGACTTTTACTATACCAGGGACTTAGGGACTAGGACAGCACTAGGCTGATCCCAGTTGTTAGTTAGGAAACCTGTATGTTTAGTCAGAGGTCAACTTGACCAGGATTTATTTTGGTTATGTTTCTTTTGCTTTGCTGTGTTTTGTCACTGTAAATAGAAAATAAACCGCACCTTTTTTTTGATTTTGAAAACCACAACCTCCATTTGCTGGGCCTGTTTTTGTGTGGGGAGCCCATCCCGGGGGTCACACACACCCGCTGCCAAGCTAACCCCCTCACAGTGGGGATTGGAGTTTATGTGAGTTTCTAAATTTATCCCATATTGCTAAGGAATGTTTCGTTATGGGGTTAGAAAAATTAGATCTGTCTGTGGGCTTGAGCCATAGCATATTAGCCACCGAAATAGGATCAGTATATATTGATTCAACTGCAACCCATAGAGGTGTTTCAACTGCAGTGTGGTATTTAGAAAGGGATGCGATTTGAGAAGCATTATAATAAGAGAAATTAGGTAATCCCAGTCCACCATTAATTTTATGGAGATAAAGCGTGGATTTAGAAATCCGTGGTTTAGTCGAGCCCCAGATAAAGGACATAACTCTATTTTGGATAAGTCTTAGGAAGTAAGATGGTAATGGAGTGGGAAGCACCTTAAATAAATATAAAAATTTAGGTAATATGGACATTTTTATAGCGTTAATCCTACCAATCCATGACAGTGGTATAGTAGTCCATAATTTCATTAAACCTGAAGTTTGTTTCAGTAGAGGTAAATAGTTAGTGGTAAAAATATCTTTAAGGTAATTGTTTTGGAACCCAATTGAATGGTAAAGAGGTTTGAGCGAGTCGGAGCTCTGATTGTGGTAGGAAAATATTTAATGCATTTGATTTTGTATGGTTAACATGAAGTCCTGATATTTGGGCAAAATTATCCAATAATTTCAATACATTTGGTGCTGATATGTGAGGATGCGACAGGAAGATGAGAATATCGTCTGCAAAGAGATCTCCCAATTCTATACCCTTTACATCGGGATTAGTTCTAATTAATTGTGCAAGGGGTTCAATTACTAATGCAAAAAGTAATGGAGAAAGGGGACATCCCTGTCTAGTACCTCTTTGAATATCGAACATTGGCGATTTAAAACCAGCATATTTAATATAGGCTTTCGGATTATTGTATAAGGAAGAGACCCAGGTCAGGAAATGATTACCAAAACCCAATTTTTGAAGAATGTATTTCATATATGGCAATGAAACAGAATCAAATGCCTTTTTTAGATCTAAGGACACTAGACAGGCCGGGATTCGTCTGGTTTTGGCTGCATGGATGAGTAGGAGTGCTCGTCTAATGTTATCACCGGCTTGGCGTTTCGGTATAAAACCTGTTTGGTCTCTGTGTATTAAGCGGCCAATAATATTATTTAATCTAGTGGCCATAATTTTAGCTATTAATTTAATATCTAAGTTTAGTAGGGAAATGGGTCGATAATTGGCCCAAGAAGTAGAATCTGAGTATGGTTTATGTATCATAGCTATAATAGAAGTCAAAGTTTCCGTTTTGAATGAATGTCCAGTCAGGATCGAGTTAAAGGCTCTGGTCAAGACTGGCGCGAAGATGTGTGAAAATTTCCTATAATAAGCTGCTGAAAATCCATCAGGATCCGGTCTCTTGTGAGGTTTTAGAGTTTTTATGGAATTTAAGACTTCTGTGTCTGTTATAGACCTTTCAAGGAGCTTATGTTGGTCTTGGTCAAGAGTTGGAAGGTTGATACTAGAAAATAGAGCATCAGCTTTTGTAGTATAAAAGTTCTGGGCTGGGGAGTATAACTTAGCTAAATTAGAACGGAATATCTCTATAATCTTAACTGGGTTACTGGTATATGCTTCCCAGGATACTTTCAATCTAATGGGTACCTGAGTATGTTGTGTGGATCTAAGACCTCCGGCAATGGGAGTATCGGGTTTGTTAGCTTTAAGATATTGTATATGTTGTCGTTTGCGTATAAGTTTATCAGCTGAATCTGTCAAGAAGAGATCAAGATCAAGACAGGCTAATTCAAGTTTGGAATTATTATTGGCATTCGGGGTTGTTTGAAAAGCCAAGTGGCATGAGTTGAAAATAGACTCGAGCTTGGCAAATAATAGTTTATGTTCTCTTTTAAGCTTAGATGCTTGTTGTATCAAACCTCCCCTAATGACAGTTTTATGAGCTTCCCATAGAGTGGGATCAGAAATGTCATCTGTATCATTCGTTTTCAAATAGTCGGTAATCATCTTCTCGATTTCAATGCTATGGGATGGATGAGTCAAAATGGAATCATTAATACACCAAGTTTTATCATGAGCTCTGGGGATAGTGGAGGCAATGGTTGTAAATACTGTGCAATGGTCAGTCCATGGAAAGGGGATGATTTTGGAAGTAATGATTTCAGGTAACATACTAGCTAGGATTAGAATGTGATCAATGCGTGAAAAGGATTTGTGTGGATAGGAGTAGTGGGTATAGCGCCTACTGGTAGGATTTATTTCTCGCCATGTGTCAACTAAATTGTGTGTTGTAAGTAAATGTTGAAATGTACGTTTAGACAAATTATCGGTTGGACCTGACGGAGACTCATCATGAAAAGGGAAAACAGTTGCATTAGAATTACCACATAGAATAACAGTGCCAAACTTATGAGCTTCTACCACCTGGAAGAGATGAGAAAGAAAAGCAATTGGATGTTTTTTGGGGGCGTAATAAGATACAATTGTGATGGGATTATCAGAAATGTAACCAGTAAGGAGAATATATCTACCCTCAGGATCCGTAATTTGTGATATAAGGTTAAACGGAGTGGAACATGAAAACCAATAAGAGTTCCGCGCTGTTTAACCGTCGTTGATGCAGAATAAAATTGTGGATAGGAGGTTGAAAGAAATTTAGGATGGGATTTATCTGTAAAATTCATTTCCTGGAGATAAATAATATGGGCTTTTTTAGCCATAAAAGATCTAAGAGCCTTAGTTCGTTTGCGAGGAATATTAAACCCTTGTACATTTAAAGACAATATATTTATAGGAGCCATAAGACCAATGAGACAAGCAGTAATTCATTACAATCATAGCACTTACCAGGAGCCAGAGTCACCGACCGGGGGAAAAAGAAAGAGGAAGAATAGATAAGGAAAAAAGAGAAAAAAATAAGTACCAAATAAAATAATATTTCAAACCCATTATAATGACTTAGTATCATAAAATTAAGGAAGAACCATAGGGTGTAGGAATGTCTCAGAAGAGTAATCAAAACCCTCTGAGAAGGTCCAGGTCCATCAGGAGAGTCCCACGTAACTATGTCAGGGGTCTCCTGGTGGTGTAGGGGGCAGCAAGAAATTCCTACGGGAAGAGCAACACCGGAGAACAACAGGAACCTTCAAAAATATTAACTTAAGAGTATAGTACTGAAAAATATGGTAAGAAAAAGAACAAAAATACATTTGCTCTATATCACATACTGGGAACAAGCTTAAAAAATCATAAACCATTTCAGTCCAAGAAATATTTTAGCAAACAGGTAGCAAGACAATTCAGTAATGCTGGAGACCTGCTAGAAGAGAAAAAAGGAGAAAGAAAAATATCTCAGTCCATAGTGTCCTCATTGACAGGTGATATTGCGTCACAGCGACCTCGCTTATAAAGATTGTGAGGAGTGGTGAAGGATGATCCAGGGCCTAATTTAAATCGTTGCTGGGAAGATCGAGAGGCTGAACGTCTGCGAGGTTGGTCCACATTTATGTCTTATACTGCAAAACCCATGTCAATCAATGCCGATTGCAAATCCTCAGAGGAGCGACATACATATTTAGTTTCCGGATGGGTGAATCGGAGGCAAAAGGGAAATCCCCAGTGGTAGGAGATTTGGTTATGCTGGCGCACTTGCAATTGTGGTTTAAGTGCATGTCTCTTGGCAACTGCAAGCGGAGACAGGTCAGTTAACAATTGAAAGGTGTTACCCTGAAAGCTGAGAGTTTCTTTGTCTCTAGCAGCTGCTAGAAGCTGTTCTTTGGTGCGGTAGAAGTGCAGCTTGGCAATAATGTCCCTAGGGGGACCATTTGGTTTTCGTGGAGCTAAAGCTCTGTGCACTCTTTCCATTTCAAGTCTATCAATAGGGGTACCAGGTATCAGTTCCTGGAAAAGCGCTGTTATGGTTGCCTGTAAGTCAAAGATAGTTTCAGGGATACCTCTGATCCTTAAATTTTACCTGCAGTCCCTATTTTCCCAATCTTCTAAACGTGTTTGTAGAAGTAAATTTTCTTCTTTAATAGAGGAGAGTTAAAAGCTGTGGTGTTGTGTATCGTTATCAATTACATCAACTCTCTGTTCAAGTTCAGCAGTTATCTGACCAAGTTCTCTAATCTCCCTTTTCAGTTTATTTGTAATATGGTCAGAGGTCTCTTTAAGTTCTTTCTGTAGCATTAATTCAAATTGTTTAAACATGTCAGGCTGGGCCCCAGTTTGTATAGGTGAGTTTTCACTGTCAGTCACATCAACTTTATGAAGTGTTGTTTGACTGAGAGACTGTGGCTTCACTGAGGTGTTTGAAGAGCGCTGTGAGGGGAAGGGAGAAGCTGCCATGTCAGCTGCCAGTGCATAGACCGTTCTTCTAGGTCTGCTTGGTTTAAATTGTTATTTTTTTACCTTTCAACACCATACCAGGAGGACTGGTGTGCTGTTCTGAGCTTCCACAGGAAATTTGAAGGAATTCCGGCGCCGCTGGGACCCGTAGTTCTCCGGTATTTCTCCCGTGGAGCGGAGCTCTAAGAAGACTTTACTTTCTCCTCAGGCAGCCGCGCATGCCTATTTTACTGGGTAACTTAACGTGTTTCAAATCTTTTCCTTATTCTTCCTCAGGGTTGAAGGTGTACCACTCTAAATCTAACAAAAAAAATCAAAATCTAATATCATAACTTGTAATTGAACTCCAGGATTATCCCTTGTATAACACTTACATTATTGCACATGTGTAATTATAACAGCCATGATAAAAAAAAATCAGATGTCTTCCCGTTAACTGACAAGGGAGCATGCCTCGCCAACAAGCCACATCTTGGGTACATTAAGATTACACGGGCCAACACGTCCCTGGAAATAACATAATATAGAATAATATATGTAGCGCCCTGCTCCCAATGAGTGGGCGCTATATGTTAAAATTATAGTTGTCTGAGCAATAGTTTGGCTCAGAAGGATTGTGTTCAAATTATACTTCTGTTTCAGTTCAGCTGGTTGCATGATTTTCCCCCTGACGGTGGGTGTCGCTGTCACCACTGGTCAGGGTTGGAAAGGCAATAGGCTGGATGCATTGGGTATCTCTTTCCCAGAAGCAGCCCGCTGTGCATTCTGGGAGAGGGTACTTAAGGGACAGACACCATTTTGTGGGGTCGTCGTTCGTTGGTAGTGGGTGCCTCCCGATCCCGACCTGAGGGCCCTCCTGGCCTCGGATTCGCTGGCAGTTTCCGCCTCGGGGCCACGTTGGCCTGAGGCTCTGTTACTGAGATGTAGGCCCAGGAGTCACTGGGGGCCTACTTATCCTGGGATGATCCTGGGATGATCCTGTGTCGCCTTGCCTGCGAGAAGGGACCGAGCAATTGAGGACTCGGTTTGAGAATGTATCCGGATCAAAATCTGCCTCGCAGTGCTGCCGGAGCGGCTGAAAGATCCTGGCACTGAGAGCTGTGTTCTTTTCATCAGAAGGTAACCCAGTGAGTGGTTGCACAAGTCTGTGGCAGAGACTATTGAGCAAATTTATTTTCACAAGTCTGTGGCAGAGACTATCTATGATTGAGCTACGCGCCGGTTGCTGGTCCAGTGAGAGTGGGCCTATCCGGTGGTTGCTGAGTCCAGCGTGGAGACAGTTGTTCCTCTGGACCTAAGAAAATACCTGTGATCTGCAAGTAAGGTACCTGAGTCCTCCCCATCCCTTCAAAACCCTCTGTTGGAAACTTTAATCAATAAACCCCTTGAAAGAGACTTTGTGTTGGTGCGAACTTTCTTCTGGACAACTCTTCAAGGAGAACCCCTGAGATGAGCTTATGAAACAGTAAGGTAACGGCAGGCCCAAAATTAAACCAGCAGCTCCTACGGGGGTATCGCTACATATAGAATAATGTCAAAAGGCATGAGTCTATATTATTCTACTGTACATAGTACGGTTTTCATCTTTACAAATACATATTGTAAGATATTGGGGTGATTCAACTCAAGTGGTACATGCTGTTTTCCAGAAACGTGCCACTCCAGACTGCGTTTTAAGGGCATGGCAGCCCACTTTTATTTAGAGGTAATGAAAAAATTCAAACAAACAGTAATCTTCCATCGCAAGGGGTTACACCATCACTGTATAAACACAAACTTTTGCCTCCAGGCTTACCCACTGTCAGCTTTGTGCTGTTCAGTCGCGGGCCACATCTGCCTGCTACAGACGTGCATACACAGGCTGCTACCTACAGCCTTAGACTTCGAGACCTCCTGTCCCTTTCTCCTGGAGCCGTCTCCTACTGGGACCCTCCAGACCACCTTGGCCAAACTTCTTGGCTGCCGGGCAGGGCTGTATCCAGGTCTGAGCCTTAAGCTCTCGTCCTGGGAGGATTATGAAGCCAGCCCACATGTGTGTACTGTATATACTCGAGTATAAGCCGAACCGAATATAAGCCGAGGCACCTAATTTTACCACAAAAAACTGGGAAAACACATTGACTCGAGTATAAGCCTAGGGTGGTAAAATGCAGCAGCTACTGCGTAAACAATGCCCATCTTCAGCCTCACTGTGCCCATTTGCAGTCTAATTGTGCCCAGTTGCAGTCTCACTGTGCCCAGTTGCAGTCTCTCACTGTGCCCAGTTGCAGTCTCTCACTGTGCCCATATGCAGTCTCTCACTGTGCCAATTTGCAGTCTCTCACTGTGCCCATATGCAGTCTCTCATTGTGCCCTATGCAGTCTCTCATTGTGCCCATATGCAGCCGTACCTTTCATTAGTAAAACAGCTTGTCTGCTGCTGTATAATCCAGTCTGTTCGGCCGTCCATTGTAAGAAAGCCCCGCCTCCTCCTCGTCCGTCCGTGATAGAGGAACACTGATACGATGCTGGGAATCTGTATCAGTGTTCCGCCTATCACAGACGAGGAGGAGGCGGGGTTGTCTTACAATGGACGGCTGAACAGACTGGGTTACACAGCGGCAGACACACGCTGTTTTACTAATTAAAGGTACGGCTGCATATGGATTACACAGCGGGAGACACATGCTGTTTTACTGCTGACTCGAGTATAAGCCGAGGGGGTAGTTTTTCAACCTAAAAAGTCGGCTGAAAAACTCTGCTTATACTCGAGTATATACAGTAATTAGCAAGCCTACCAAAATCAGGTGTAACATGCAAATATACACTGTGACATGGGGTCGCATCTCCTCAGTATGTTAAGATGTAAAATATTATATTGGTATTTAATGAAGTAAACATGTTATTCACCTAATCTTCTTGCCCTTAAAGTCCCAACCAGAGGATTTTTTATGGATTGTGTAACAATATAGGGATGGTGGAAGGGATGAAGAAGTTAGAACCACTGTCAGATTTCTACTAGGCTTGTGCAATTCGTTTCGTAACGAATTGAAATTCGTCCGAATTTAGCAACTTTCGGACATTCGGAAGCATTCGAATTTCCGAACAAAGCAATTACGAATAAGACCGAATCCGAAATAAATTATACCGCAAATAGCGAATGCCCGAATGTCTTCGGCATAATTCGTTATGAAAAAGTTACGAATGTACGAATCCATACGAAGCACAATAACACTCACTCTGCTCTGCTCTCTGCTTCTCCCACACCGTGCTGAACTCCCTCTCAAAATGGTGTACAGGGGCGGAGGTTATAGCCGCATGTAAAAAACGAAAGTAAAATACGAGATTTCGAATCCATTCGAAGCACAATAACACTCTGCTCTGCTCTCTGCTTCTCCCTCACCGTGCTGAACCCTCTCAAAATGGTGTACAGGGGCAGAGGCTATAGCCGCATGTAAAAAACGAAAGTAAAATACGAGATTTCGAATCGTTACAAATAACCGCAATGTATTTAGAAAAGTACAAATCCATTCGAAGCACATTAGGCATAATAGGCAGCGTCGTTGTGAGAGAGACACGGAAAATTACGAATCAACGAACCCAAAAAAAGTTACGAAAGTAGGAGTTGTGTCCAGAATCAACGAAAAACAACGTACTCTACCGAAAGTACGAACCCAAAAAAAGTTACGAAAGTAGGAGTTGTGTCCAGAATCAATGAAAAACAACGTACTCTACCGAAAGTACGAATTATAAAGCAACAAAAAATTCAACGAAAAATGACGCTTGCAAAAATACGAATGAGTCCGAACACGAAAAATCCCGTCTAGCAAAATTACGAATGATTACGAATCAACAGGACCGGAAAGAAACGAACCGAAACGGAACGAATTTTTCCGTTGTGCACAAGTCTAAGTTCTACTGTCATCTGTGTCCCTGTTGTGAAGATTTACTCTCTGTAAGGCCCCTTTCACATGGGCGGCTGTTCTGCCGCAGTTAAAAGCAACTTTCTTTCTTTTGAAATTCAAGACCCCAGGCACAGCGATCAGCTGCATTTGTACACTGCGATTAGCTGCGTTTATGTGCGTTTACATGCGGCTGCGTTTAGCTGCGGTTGGCCATTATTGTCATCCCCATAGCAACCATTTTTATTTTGATGTGCTTCCTGTTGTTTTTTTTCTTTTGTTCACGCTGCTATCTGCAGTTATGTGCAGATAGCTGCGCTACATCGCACCTGGACGCATTCAATTCTATTTTTTCTATTCGCACCGAACTGCATGTAACGAAATTGCAGCTAAAAGCTGTGTGTGAATGGGGCCATAGGAAAGCATTGTGTGCTTTTAGCTGCGGTAGAAAACTAGAAAATCCGCAGCTAAAAGCACCATTCTATCCGTCCCGTGTGAAAGGAGCCTAACTGCCCTGAACACAATGAACAGGAATAAAGGGAAAACTTTATGTGCAGGACACTTGTACTCATGACAACTAAGAGGGGATATTCCTCACATTGGGAAGATATATTCTCACTTCTTGTTGAGTCTACAGTCTGAAGGAAATATTCCCCAGTGAGACACAGATGGCAGAAAGAAAAAAGAAGTGACAGCAGTTTAAATCCTCCCCTTCTTTGTCTAAAAATAAAAAATAAAGTTTTACCTTTATAATTCTTCCAATACTCAATACGGTATTCAGATGGGACAAGAAAGTACATTCTTCTTGATGATTTGAAGTTTAAATAACTGCTTAAGAAATTTGATAGCGTTATCATTGCCATTATTGCATTTCATCTAAGCTTATTGTTGTAACAATGGTTGGCTACATGCCATTTAATGCACATACTGTATGAGAATGGCTGTACAAATTCTATAATAAAAAAAAAAACTTATATACATAACTGAGTTCAATAGGATTCCAATTTGTAATATCCTGGAATAGTCTTTAACATTAATTAAGTCTATATTTTTGCATACATCCATAGTATGACCCCTGACATTTGCAGATAAGGGAAGCGTGTTTTAAGCACCACCATTGTAATCAAATAACAATTTCTGTCTATGATTTATTCCAAATAATGACTGAGAAAATAGCTTCTGGTTTTCTATAATTAGATTGTGAGAGTGAATTGAAAAGGGTTTCCGGAAATATAATACAATAATAATATAGACTCAGTGGTAATACCTCCTTTTTCGCAAACCTTATACGTGATAATATAACCTTACTTTGCAAAGCTTTAAAGAATTCACTAAATTTAAATTGAGAACTTTAACTTTAAAGTGGTTGTAAAGGCTAAAGGCTTTTACCTTAATGCATTCTCTGCATTAAGGTAAAAACCTTTTAGGTGCAGCTCCCCACCTGCCCCCCAAATACTTACCTGAGCCCGATCTCGATCCAGAATTGTGCCCAAGAACAGCAACGCTGTTCTTTCTTTACCTTCTCACTGAACTCAGTGAGAGCAATGGCTCTTGCTTGCTGTCAATTAAATCCAGTGATAAGGAAGCAGGGGGTTGGGGCCGAGCCGCAATAGATGCACACAGTGTGGCTGAAGATCGAGCCCACACAAGTGCACACTAAGCAAGTAGCTTGCTAGGGGGTTGTTTGGTAGGGGGAGGAGCAAGGGGTGCTGTCAGTGGACCCCAGAAGAGGAGTAACGGAGCAGCTGTGTGCAAAAAAAAAGATCCTTTACAATCACCTTAACTTTTACCTAACAGTATTTTTTGGAATATTCAAATTGCCACACACTTGCTGTGTCATGTTTTCTGGTGATGACATTTACATATTTGTGCAAGTTAATTACAGTGTAGATCTATGTATTAACAGTGCAGTCAGTATCCTTGCTGAAAAATTGCTATTAGAAAATTTGTCCCATTACATTGACTGAGAAGAGTGGAATTGTGTATTTTATTTCTCCAGACTGTGCAACCTGTGCTGGAAAAATGTTACAAAATGGGCATGTTGTGCCCCCCCAAAGGTATATCTGCTATGACATGGTGGCTGGGCTTGTAGGACAGGCATTCCAGTGGTAGAATAGCTATCATTAGGGCCATTCATGGCAAAAAATAATTTCAGTGATCAAGTAAAAAAGGGTACCCTTGTCAGCCAAATTGGGACTTGAACATTGGGCTAGCAACAGCATATTGTAATGAAAAAATTATTTGTGCACAGACAAAAGGTTATAGCCAAATGGGTGATATATATTAAACAAGGAGCCAACTAACGATATAGTGGGGATTATGAGACAGAATGAGTTAATTCAGAGCTAGTGCCCCTTCTAAAGTAAAGAAGATAAAAAAAAAAAAATAGGATAGGAACAATACTTATCCAAGAAGTAAAATGTAGCAACACAATCATTCTTTTAACTATAATGATTTTTATAGTGGACAAAAGTATTTATACTTTACATCGATAGAAGGCATAACATGGAAATAATGTATGTTGGAAGCATGAGGGGAGAAGATCATGAGTGAAATAATTGTATTAAATAAATGTAATAATAAATGTATAATTTTTATGTGGACAAAAATATAATATATAAAAATCAAGAAACAAGAGAATGAGAATGATGCTAATATGAATATGGTGATATATAGACATTTGCATGACAAAAAACTTGGTTTTGTTTCGAATCGGTAATCTAGTTAATTAGTTTAGTTAAATTCGGTTGATTCGTTCAACACGTATTCGGGATTTGTATTCGGGATTCGTATTCTGAATTTTTTTTTTTTATATTCTTTGAATTTCCCGTTTTTTTTTTTTTTTTATTCAAAATGTTCTAATCGATAATTTTAGATAACTTTAGATTTTTTTTTTATTCCAATGTGGCAAAGTGAACAAACAAAAGGAAAATCTTCATCAAATGATTACGATGACTCTTTAAATCATCTTTGGCTTAAATAAAACAGCATTATTTTGAAATGGTACTCTAATAACCCACACAGTCTTTGATTTCAGCAATATGTGTACAGTTAGAATTCAACTGAAGTTTGATGTAAAATTTGATTAGAATTTCAGTCCGAATCTCCAAAATTCGGACAAATTTTGTTTCGTTATTTGGAGCATTCGGTAAAATTAGTTTATATTGTAATTCGGGAATCTCCAAATAACGAAAATTAATATTAATTTGGAACTAAATGAACCGCACATGTCTAGTGGTATGTGAATTAATTCTGAACACAAATGGAGGTATAGAACTGATTTTAATAATGCTTAAAGTGAAACAATAAAAGTGAAATATTCCTTTAAATTTCGTACCTGGGGGGGGGGGGGGTATAGTATGCCTGTAAAGCAGCGCTTGTTTCCCGTGCTTAGAACTGTCCCTGCACAAAGTGTAATTTCTGAAGGAAAAAAAGTAATTTAAAAGCACTCGCAGCTATAATGAATTGTCAGCTCCCGGCAATACAGAGAAAAGTAGATGATAAAAAAAATGCATGGGGGTCCCCCAAAATTCCATTACCAGGCCCTTCAAGTCTGGTACGGATATTAAGGGGAACCCTGCATCAAATTTTAAAAAAATTACGTGGGGTTCCCCCCAAATATCCATACCAGACCCATCAGGTTTGGTATGGATTTTAAGGGGAACTCCACGCCAAATAAAAAAAAATGGCGTGGAGTTCCCCCCAAAAATCCATACCAGACCCTTTATCCGAGCTCGCAACCTGGCAAGACGCAGGAAAAGAGGGGGGATGAGAGAGCGCCCCCCTCCTGAACCGTACCAGGCCACATGCCCTCAACATGGGGAGGATGCTTTGGGGGTCTGTGACCCCTCAATGCACCATGGCCCCATGTTGATGGGGACAAGGGCCTCATCCCCACAACCCTTGCCCGGTGGTTGTGGGGGTTATCGGAATCTGGTAGACCCCTTTAACAAAGGGGACCCCCAGATCCCGGCCCCCCTATGTGAATTGGTTAGGGGTACATTGTACCCCTACCATTTCACAAAGAAAGTGTAAAAAAATAAAAAAAAACCACACAGTTGGGAAAGTTCTTTATTAAAAAAAAAACAACATTCCAGCGATGTAATCCAGTGTCCCGCGGTGATCCGATGTCCAGCGCTGCAGTCTCCACTTCACACAAAACGTCATTGGCTGAGCTGACCTGATGGGGAACTTCCTCCGCAGTGTAATAAATGAATAGACCCTGCCCCTTCTCACGTTCCCCATCAGGTCTGCTCAGCCAATGATGTAGGGGGCGGGGTCACCTTCACTGGGTGTAAGGCTGAGCGGACCTGATGGGGAATGTGAAAAGGGGCGGGTCTATTCATTTATTACACTGCGGAGGAAGTTCCCCATGAGGTCCGCTCAGCCAATGACGTAGGCGGGGTCTGACTTACAAGGATTTTTTTTTTTATCAAGGACTTTCCCAACTTTGTCTGTGTTTTTTTACAATTTTTTACACTTTCATTGTGAAATGGTAGGGTACAATGTACCCCTTACCAATTCACTTGGGGGGGCTGGGATATGGGGGTCCCCCTTGTTAAAGGGGTCTTCCAGATTCCGATAATCCCCCCCGCCCGCAGACCCCCACAACCACCAGGCAAGGGTTGTGGGGATGAGGCCCTTGTCCCCATCAATGAGGCCCTTGTCCCCACCATTGATGGGGACATGGTGCTTTGAGGGGTCCTCCTCCCCATGTTGAGGGCATGTGGCCTGGTACGGTTCAGGAGGGGAAGCGCTCTCTCATCCCCCCTCTTTTCCTGCGGCCTGCCAGGTTGCGTGCTCGGATAAAGGGTCTGGTATGGATATTTGGGGGGAACCTGTAAGAAAACCATCCGTTTTTCGTCCAATGCGCATGCGCGTGCGCAACGGATTGCGTGCACGCGCAGGAGCACGCTCCTAGCGCCAATTGGCGCCAGACGGCCTATTTAAGGAAGTGCCCTGACCCCAGACCCTTGCTGACTGGTCTTCAGCTGTTTCCTGATACCCTGAACTCTGTTGTTATCCTGCTTGATACCCGTTACTGAACCTGGCGTTCCTTGACCCTGCTTCTGGACTCTGCTTCTTGTCTGACTACCGGTTCCTGATCCTGGCTACCCATTTGACCCTGCTTCTGCCTGCTGCCTTGTACCTCGCTGCCCACCTGTTATCTGACCCAGCTACCCTTGTGACTTGCATCTGCTTCCTGTGTGGTTCCACACCGTCCTCCGAGTGCCTGCGACTTCAGTCTTGCGACTCTCAGCGACTTCCTGCTGCAAGTCTTCCTGGAACCCAACACCCTCTGAAGTTCCAGTGCCACTGTTCCAGCAGAGTGCCTCTTTAACCCTGGATGATCCTTGATGCTCAGCGGCCTTCCGTGATCCGATGGTCCTCCAGCTCATCCAGGCTCGCACCCCCTGCTACTGGTTTCCGGGCCTACATCTGCAGGCGCTCGTGTTCCTCCTGTCCCTCGGTTCCTTCTGTTCCACCTCCAGCGGGACCAGGGCTGGAGATACAAGAGAGGCCGACCTCGTCACTTCAGTCTCCCTTCAGGTACGTGACAGTACCAGTCAGCCAATGATGGAGTCTGAAAGGGAGGTCTCTCTTTCGCTTACCCTCTCCTGGACTGTTACCACACTCTCTCATGCGGTGCAAGGGTTACACATGGACTTTGTTCAACTCCACAACCAACTACAGCTTGCACCCAGTCTGGCTTCCACCTCTGAGGGTTCAAGAGTTAAAGATTCTGCTGCTCAAACCATGACTTATACTCCTGTTGAGCTTCCCTGTTCTCCTGAGCCCAGAGTTCCTCTACCTGAGCGTTTTTCTGGAGACCGTAAAAGATTCAGGACTTTTCAGAATGCCTGTGAACTTTACTTTTATTTACTACCCCGCACCTTTTCTACTGAAGAAGTTAAGGTGGGATTCCTCATCTCTTTACAGCTGGAAGAACTCCAGGCTTGGGCTCACCAGCTTCGGGAGCAACGTGATTCTGTCCTAGTGTCTGCAAGTTCCTTTTTCACAGCCATGGCTCAACTATATGCTGACCCATTCCGACAGCAGACGGCTGAAACTACTCTGAGCTACCTGCAACAGGGATCCAGACCCGTTGAGGATTATGTATCGGACTTTCACTTGTGGAGCGCTGATACCAAATGGGATAACTCAGCCTTACGTTTCCACTTTCATCTCGGCTTGTCGGAAGCTATTAAGGATGAACTTGCCAGGGTGGGCATACCCGCTTCTCTAAATGACCTGATTCATCTCGGTATACAGATTGATCGCCGCCTCCGGGAGAGACAGTCTGAGAAAGCCAGGAATCTCCATCTGTTGCCTGTTCACTCTGAGATCCCCTTACCGGCCTCCTCCACAGCTATGCCTGAACGCACCAAGGAGGGTTTACACGCCAGTTTTCCGAGGTCTCCTCTGTCCCAACAGGAACGATCTCATTGCTATCATAATAAACTCTGCCTTTACTGTGGCGATGAAGGACATTTTCTTCGGTCTTGTCCCCGAAGACACCGTAAGAGACCCTCACCTTAGTCACATGTGGTTGCCTCTCTAAATCCAGGTCAGAACCACACTTCATTGCCAATCTCTCTTCAGTTTGCAGGAAAAATTCTCAGTCTCCGCCATCGTGGACTCCGGGGCCTGTAGCTGTTTTGTGGACTCTTCCTTTGCAACCATGCATGAACTGCCATTGTGTGCCAAGAAAAACAGCTTCTCGGTCCACCTAGCGGTTGGTTCAGGTATTAAGTCTGGACCCGTCACTCTAGAGACTGTACCTATTCCCTGTTCTACTGCTTCTGGGCATCGGGAACTTCTACGTCTTGATGTCATCACTAGTGTTGAGCGAACCCGAACTGTAAAGTTCGGGTCCGTACCGAACTTTAGCTTTTTCCCGAACCCGGACTTTGCGCTAAAGTCCGGGTTCGGGTTCGGCAATCTAATTACGCATTTAGAAATGCTTCAGGGGCCAGCCAATCACCTTTTGATTAGCTGGTGTGCCCTTAGAGGCCATCATAGCCTTGCCTACTAATGGCATGGCTGTGATTGGTCAGTGCAACATGTGACCCAGCTTCTATATAAGCTAGAGGCACACAGCACACACGTCACTCTGTTTCAGAATAGATAGGGAGAGGATCTAGTCTGCTGCTGCTTTTAGGGAGAGATAGAAAAATACATGAGTTAGTCCTGATTCTGGAATCTGAGGGAAAAGATAGAGACAGTGTAGTGTAGGGCCAGGCTCCTGTTTTTTGCTTTTAGGGAGAGAGATATATTATGTAGGAATAGGAGTCCAGATTCAGAGATATAACTCAGCGATCTGCATAGGTTTACCTGTTTGTGTTGCAGTGCAGTCTTTTTACACTGCTATGAGCCCAGTGTCAGAGAAAATCTACCTTTTATCTGCAAGCTCAGTGCACCAGCACTGCATATATTACGTTGAGAGATACACCGTTTCCATACTGTGGGTGTATTCTGCTCTTGGAAAAAGATCCATTTAGGACAAAAAAAAAAGGCACTTTATTGTGCTCTTTTCCAAAAGACCAGTTTAGAGAAAAAAAAAAAAATCTGCACTTTAATGTACGCTTGCAAAAAGAGCCATTTAGGGCCACAAAAAATATTTTGCAGTGTGTTATACATATGTGGAGGTGTGTGAATTAAACAATTTATATATAGTTTTCTTCTACTGTGCTATACTAAAAAAACAACATTTTTTTTTTTGAATAGCATTTTCTGCAGTTCTGTAGCTGTGCGATTCAGCGGTTACATACTGTGAGTGTATTGTGGTCTTCCAAAAACACCCATTTAAGGCAAGATCCTAAATTTGGAAAATATGAGGAGAAGGTCAAAGGGACGTGGTGGCCCCGGTCGTGGTGCTGCTGGTGGAGCTCCTGTTGCAGGGAGAGGACGTGGTGGATCTGTGCCAGATACACGCACAAGTGAAATACCTTCCTCAGGTGCGAGTAGGCGACCGAGCCTGCGGCGGGATTTTGACGCGCCTAATGAGGCTGTACGAATGTTTAGGCCAGGACAAGTACAGGCGATAGTAGATTGGGTTGCTGACAGTGCCTCGGGTTCCTTCACATTGTCTCCCACCCACTCTTCTGATGAAAGATCAGAGTTGGCACCTGAAACCCATGTCCATCAGTCTTTCACCTCACCCCCTTGCAAATCAGCCAAGCAGTCTGAGCCCCAAATCATGCAGCAGTCTCTTCTGCTTTTCGATGACTCTGTTAGCAGGGTTTCCCAGGGCCATCCACCTAGCCCTGCCCCAGAAGTGCAAGAGATTGAGTGCACCGATGCCCAACCACTTATGTTTCATGATGAGTACATGGGAGGACCATCGCAGTACGTCTCGGATGATGACGAAACACAGGTGCCAACTGCTGCTGCTTTCGCAATTGTGCAGACAGACAAGGAGGGCAGGGGTGAAGACTGGGTGGAAGATGATGTGGAGGACGATGAGGTCCTCGACCCCACATGGAATCAACGTTATGCAGGTGACCAGTGTAGTTTGGAGGAAGAGGCGGTGGTCACACAGAGCCACCAGCACAGCAGAAGAGGGAGCAGGGTGCAAAAGCGGAGTGTCCGTCCCCTAGACAGTATGTCTGCTACTGCCCAACGCAGCAAGGGACCGAGCACACCAAAGCCAGGTCCAAGGTGTTCCCTAGCGTGGCAGTTCTTCACACAATGTGCTGATGACAAGACACGAGTGGTTTGCACGCTGTGCAATCAGAGCCTGAAGCGAGGCATAAACTTTCTCAACCTGAGCACAACCTGCATGACCAGGCATCTAAGTGCAAAGCACGAGCTGCAGTGGAGTAGACACCTCAAAAACCAAGAAAGGTCTCTGGCTCCTCCTGCTTCCTCTTCTGCTGCAGTCTCGGCCTCTTCATCCACCTCTGTAGTGACAGTGGCACCTGCCATCCCGCAAACAGAGGATCTGCCAGCAACACTACCACCTGGGTCACCAACCATCTCCACAATGTCCCATGGAAGCGTTCAGCTCTCTATCTCCCAAACATTGGAGCGGAAGAGGAAGTACCCCCCTAGCCACCCGCGATCCCTGGCCCTGAATGCCAGCATTTCAAAACTCCTGGCCTTTGAAATGCTGTCATTCCGTCTGGTGGAGACGCAGAGTTTTAAAAGCCTGATGGCATTGGCTGTCCCACAGTACGTCGTGTCCAGCCGCCACTACTTTTCCAGGCGAGCCATCCCTTCCCTGAACAACCAAGTGGGGGACAAAATCAGGTGTGCACTGCGCAACGCCATCTGTGGCAAGTTCCACCTAACTACGGATGCGTGGACCAGTAAGCACGGTCAGGGACGTTATATCTCCCTAACAGCACACTGGGTAAATGCAGTGGCGGCTGGGCCTGAGGCAGATAGCAGTTTGGCGCTTGTCCTTCCACCACCGAGGATTGCAGGGCGCCTCAGTTTGCCTCCTGTTGCTAACTCCTCCTACTCCGCTTCCTCATCCTCTACCGCCTCCTCATCCGGCCAGCGTAACACCTTCACCACCAACTTCAGCACAGCCAGGGGTAAACGACAGCAGGCAGTTTTAAAACTTTCCTGTTTGGGGGAAAAACCCCACACCGCGCAGGAGTTGTGGAGGGACATGGAACAACAGACCAATGAGTGGTTGCTGTCAGTGAGCCTCAAGCCCGGCCTGGTGGTGTGCGATAATGGGCGAAATCTCGTAGCAGCTCTGGGCCTAGCCGGTTTGACGCACATCCCTTGCCTGGCGCATGTGCTGAACCTGGTGGTCCATAGGTTCCTTAAAAATTACCCCAATATGCCAGAGCTGCTGCAGAAAGTGCGGGCTGTGTTTGCGCACTTTCGGCGTTCTCACCCTGCTGCTCGCCTGTCAGCGCTGCAGCGTAACTTCGGCCTTCCCGCTCACCGCCTCATATGTGACGTGCCCACAAGGTGGAACTCCACCTTGCACATGCTGGCCAGACTGTGCGAGCAGCAGCAGGCGATAGTGGAGTTTCAGCTGCAGCAATCACGCGTGAGTCGCTCTGCGGAACAGCACCACTTCACCACCAATAACTGGGCCTCCATGCGAGACCTGTGTGCCTTGTTGCGCTGTTTCGAGTACTCCAACATGTCCAGTGCCAATGACGCCGTTCTCAGCGTTACTATCCCAGTTCTATGCCTCCTTGAAAAAACGCTTCGGGCAATGATGGAAGAGGATGTGGCACAGGAGGATGAGGAGGAGGAGGAGGAAGCGGGATCATTTCAAAGGCTTTCAGGGCAGTCTTTCACAAGTGGCTACGAGGGTGGGTTCCTGCACCAACAAACGCCAGGTACACAATTGTCCGGCAGAAAGGGCACAGTTCTGGAGGATGACGAGGTGGAGGAGGAGGAGGAGGAGCCATTTTCACAGCAGGGTGGCACCCAGACCAGCTCGTGGCCATCACTGGTGCGTGGCTGGGGGGATACAGAGGACACAGACGATACACCTCCCACAGAGGACAGCTTTTCTTTGCCTCTGGGCAGCCTGGCACACATGAGCGATTACATGCTGCAGTGTTTCCGCAATGACCGCCGAGTTGCCCACATTTTAACTGGTGCTGATTACTGGGTGGCCACCCTGCTGGATCCCCGTTACAAGGACAACGTACCGTCCTTAATTCCCTCACTGGAGCGGGATCGTAAGATGCGCGAGTACAAGCGCACGCTGGTAGACGCGCTGCTGGTGGCATTCCCACCTGACAGCGGGCGTACGGTGGAAGCACAAGGCGAAGGCAGAGGAGGAGGAAGAGGTCGCCAACGCAGCCGGGGCACCGGCAGCACCTCAGAAGGCAGGGTTAGCATGGCTGAAATGTGGAAAAGCTTTGTCAGCACGCCACAACAACCAGCACCACCAGCTGAGATGGAACGTCTTAGCAGGAGGCAGCATTTCACCAACATGGTTGAGCAGTATGTGTCCACAGGCCTACACGTACTGGATGACGGGTCTGCCCCCTTTAACTTCTGGGTCTCCAAATTGGGCACATGGCCTGAGCTTGCCCTTTATGCCTTGGAGGTGCTGGCCTGCCCTGCAGCCAGTGTATTATCTGAACGTGTATTTAGCACGGCAGGGGGCGTTATCACAGACAAGCGCAGCCGCCTGTCCAGAGCCAATGTGGACAAGCTTACGTTCATTAAAATGAATCAGGCATGGATCCCACAGGACTTGTCCGTACCTTCTGCAGAATAGACATGTATACCGGTGTTGTGACAAAAACTGTCCGGCCATCGAATTGTGTCCGGCCCATACTGCGAAGGCGCAGCGCTTGCGCAGTACAGAGGACAAGGAGATTCACAAAATCTCTGAAGATGAACGGCGCCTGCGCCGTGAGTGCAGGTTCAAGCCCCACCATCCAAGTGGACATACGGTAGCACATAGTAACAGGGCCCCTCACGGGCTCGGTTCGATCGCCACGCTTCGGGCACGGCCTCACTTGCCTCAGCTTGAACCACGGATGGTGTGGCCTTCACCTGAACTCACCACGCAGGCGCCGTTCGTCTTGGGAGATTTTCGAAATCCCCTTGTCCTACATACTGAGCAAGCGCAGTACAGGGTGGACACTATTTGACGGGGGACAGAATTTGACACATCACCGGCCTTACCCAGCCATTGTTGTATTTTTGAACCAGTGTTGGCTACCTCGTCCTCCTCCACCGCCGCTTCCACCTACAAAGCCACATCCACCGCCACCTCAACCTCCTACTCCATATGGACCTCGTCCTCCTAGGTCAAGATTATAAATTTTTATTTTATTTTTTTGTAGCGCACAGATCCTTTCCCCCTTACCTGCCTTTATGTTGTTGGCTCCTCGCAGGAGGGAGAAAGGCACACCGCACTACCAGCCCGTACCCTCCTATATAAAGAGGTTGAGCGGTGTACTTGACGGGCCGTGTCCACAGCCGGAGTCAAAACTCCTCCAGAGGATGATTCTCACCTCTACTGTAGGTAGAGGCAAGTCCTTTAATTCCCAGTAAAGTCAATGTCCACACCAGCTGAAATTACAACTCTTATTCTCTCATGGCAAAATAAACTCTACTCGGATAGAAAAGGTTACAGCAAAGAAACAGGACAGCTTAAGGTGTGGAGGAGGTCCAGGCACAAACGTAGCACATTCACTTCACTGCTTAGGTTTCTCAAACAGTTTTAGGTGCACGGTCTCTGCCACAGACCTTGAGGTTGGTCTCTGCCACAGACCGGGTGTACAAGGCCCCTGCCACGGACCTGGAGAACTTTGGTCTCTGCCACAGACCAGGGTGTATAAGGCCCCTGCCACGGGCCGGGTGAATAAGGCCTCTGATACAGTCAAGATGACCTTGAGCTTCTCCTTCTACGAACCTAGCCCATATTAAGGGGAAGACATCTCTCCAGGGAGTCAACAGACCCTTCCTTCACCGTGACTCCCGCATCGGTCCATCAGAATGATCCTCCCTTCCCTGGAACATGGTCCCCTACATGAGGCGGCACCCTAAGACTCCTCGATCCTTAGCGGACTCCAGACGAAGGCTCTGGACTCCAGGCTTTACTCCCGCACCTAGGCCTCCATACCCAGGGCAGCAGGAACTCCAGGATAGTACCTCACCCCGGGCTAAAGGTACCCGAGATGGAACAGGAGCACATGCACCCAGGCCGAAGGCACCTGGGCGTGGACCCCACTGGACATCAGCCCCCAGGCCAAAGGTCTGCCCCTTTTATATGCTCTCCCGGCATGCACAGTAGGTTCCCTGCCCCGCTGTACTACTGCCAAGAGGGGACACAAATGGCACAGCACTGTATCGGCGGTTCAACCCTAGCCTACCATGGTAGCGCCACCTGTAGGCCGCAGGGAACTGCACACCAATACTGTCCCCCCGAGGACAAAATGGTCCATGAATCCTACAGAATTAGGGTGTTTGAGCCTATTTACCACTCAAACACTTCCCTTAAATTTAGCACCCCGCTACATTTTTATTTCAAAGTATTTTATTTTCCCACTAGCTTATCCATTAAATTGAATAATTTATTCCAGAAAGGGCGTATTCTGGGGCATTCCCACCATATGTGTGGCATCGAGCCGTTGAGTTTCTGAGGTTCTTAATGACTTCCCGTACCTCTTCTGCTGAAAAGGGGGCCTCCAGCATATTTTTTAATTTTTTTTATGTTATTTTAAGTTATTTCCCTATCCACATTTGTTTGCAGAGCACTTGCCATGCTCTTAACAACATTTTGCTGCCATTTGCATCCCTCTAGCCCTTTCCATTACTTTTTTAGAGCCTTTTTAGTCCTTAGAAGTCCGGGTCCCCATTGACTTCAATGGGGTTCGGGTTCGGGTCCGGGTTCGGGTTAAAGTTCGGTCCCGAACCCAAACTTTTTTCCGAAGTTCGGTCGAACCCAAACATCCAGGTGTCCGCTCAACTCTAGTCCATCACATCTCCGCTTTTTCCTGTCATCCTTGGGCAACCCTGGTTAAGAGCACATAATCCCCTCATCAATTGGTCCTCTGGGGAAGTGTCTTTTTCTTCTAATTACTGCAGGAAACACTGTCTTCTTCCTACACCCAGTTCTGAAGAATCATTCCTCTGCATCAATGTGGACTCTGAGACTGCTAAACTTGTGCCCTCTGTCTATCATGAATACCTAGATGTTTTCAATAAGAAAAATGCTGACACTCTTCCCCCTCACAGACCGTACGATTGTCCTATCGAACTTTTACCTGGCGCTGAAATTCCCTTTGGCAGAATCTACCCCCTCTCTGAACTTGAACTTGAAGAACTACGGAAGTACATTGATGAAAACCTTGAAAAGGGTTTTATCCGGCCTTCATCTTCCCCTGCCGGAGCAGGGATATTCTTTGAGAAGAAAGATCACATACTCCGGCCTTGTGTTGACTATCGAGACTTAAATAAAGTAACCATTAAAAATCGTTACTCCTTACCACTCATCCCTGAATTGTTTCAAAGACTGCGCGAAGCACGTGTTTTCTCCAAATTGGATTTAAGAGGAGCATACAACCTGATCAGAATCAGAGAGGGGGATGAGTGGAAGACAGCCTTTAGGTCTCGTTTTGGGCACTTTGAATACCTGGTGATGCCCTTTGGACTCTGTAATGCGCCAGCTACCTTCCAGCATTTTGTGAACGATGTACTGTATTTCGGGACTTTCTTGATGTGTTCACCATCGTCTACTTAGATGACATCTTAATTTTCTCACCTTCCCTCGAGACTCATCGGGTCCATGTTAGGAAAGTTCTAGACAGACTAAGGAAACACCATCTCTATGCCAAAGCAGAAAAATGTGAGTTCGAGAAGTTTACCATTCAGTTCCTGGGTCTCATTATCTCCGCAGATGGTATTGCTATGGATCCACAGAAGGTATCTGCAGTAATTGACTGGCCAGCACCGACTGATAAGAAATCTGTACAATGGTTTGTGGGATTCTCCAACTTTTATAGGAAATTGATCAAGAACTTTTCAGGTATCATATCCCCTATTACGCAATTAACCAGACTACGCACAACCTTCACATGGACTTTTGAAGCTCAAGCTGCTTTTGAAAAACTGAAGGGCCTTTTCACATTTGCACTCATTCTGAGACACCCTGACCCTACCTTGCCCTATGTTCTCGAGGTCGATGCCTCTGAAATTGCCGTGGGAGCTATTCTATCCCAACGACAGGGGACAAAGTCCCTACTTCACTCTGTTGCCTTCTTTTCCAGAAAACTAAGTACCTCAGAAAGGAACTATGACGTTGGTGATCGGGAATTACTTGCTATCAAATCTGCCTTGGAAGAATGGCAATATTTTCTTGAAGGAGCGGCCCATCCCATTCTCGTGTTCACCGATCACA
The DNA here is from genome assembly GCA_029206835.1 of Rana muscosa. NCBI lineage: Eukaryota > Metazoa > Chordata > Amphibia > Anura > Ranidae > Rana > Rana muscosa. The sequence goes on from CM055118.1 coordinate 607,982,066, forward strand.
AGAACCTTGAATATTTAAGAGCAGCCAAGAGACTAAGACCCCGCCAGGCTAGATGGGCCCTCTTCTTTGCAAGATTCTGCTTCCACATTACCTATCGGCCGGATCTAAGAACGGGAAGCCTGACGCCCTCTCCTGTATGTTCCAGGACACGGAGGCTCCCCCTGAACTCGACACTATTTTACCGGCTAAGAACTTTCTTTTGTTACAGATCGATCTCATCCCTCAAATCAAATCAGCAGTCCAGAACCATCCTCCATCCCGGGAACTCCACCTTCAGTTGAATGAGGGTCTCTATTTTCATGGTGAGCAGATCTTTGTTCCTGAACACTTACGGACGGCAGTTCTTTACATGTGCCATGACCACCCCTTGGCAGGGCACTTCGGAGCTCATAAAACTTCAAATCTGGTTCTTCGCTCCTTCTGGTGGCCCAACCTGGTACAAAACTGCAAGGACTATATTAAATCCTGCACAACCTGTCTTCAAAATAAGTCTGATAAAGCCAAGAATTGGGGCCTATTGGAACCTCTTCCTGTTCCTGATAAATTATGGACCATGATCACTATGGACTTTATTGTCGAATTACCTCTATCCGAAGGGTTCACCACCATTTTTGTGATTGTGGATCGATTATCTAAGATGGCCCACTTTGTGCCCCTGAAAGGTACCCCTTCCGCTGCAGAGACTGCTTCTTCTTTTATCAAGGAAATTGTACGCCTACATGGTATCCCTACTAGCATCACCTCTGACCATGAGGTACAATTTACATCCCGATTTTGGAGATCCTTATGTGAAGCCCTGGGCATTAAACACTGTTTGTCTTCTGCTTACCATCCACAGACTAACGGTCAAACAGAGAGGACAAACCAGACCCTGGAACAGTATCTGCGTTGTTTTTCTTCATTTGCACAAGATGACTGGGTCCCTCTTTTGCCATCAGCAGAATTTGCATACAATAACTCTATACATGCTGCAATCAAACAAACTCCCTTTTTCGCAAATTACGGGTTTCACCCATCCTTCTTGCCTGATATTCCCCGGGAATCTTCAGTCCCAGCAGTACAGGATCGTCTGGAGTTCTGGAGGTCCAACAACCAGCTCTTGCAGGAAACCATCACCAAGTCCCAGGAGAATAACAAGAAATTCTATGATCGGAGGAGAAGGGGTAACCTAGACCTTCAACCAGGGGATAAAGTGTGGCTTTCTACTGCGAACCTGAAGTTGGCTTGTCCCTGTAAAAAATCAGGACCAAGGTACATTGGCCCATTTCCAGTAAAGAAGAGGATCAATGCTGTTGCCTTCGAGCTTAGCCTGCCGGTGAGTTTGAGGATTCACCCGGTGTTTCACGTCTCCCTCTTAAAACGATCCATGGCTAACCCCTTCCCTGATCATGAACCCGAAACTCCTGCTCCATTACTTGTTGAAGGAAACAAGGAATTTGTGGTTGAAGCTGTGTTGGATTGCAGGAAGAGAAGAGGTCAAACCCAGTTTTTAATCAAATGGAAGGGCTATGGCCCTAAAGACAACTCATGGGAACCTTCCTCCAATGTACATGCTCCACAGTTAATTCGGGCCTATCTTCACCTTCACCCGGAGAAGAGTTCCCTGGTGGGCATCTGGAGGCTGCCCGTAAGGGGGGGCAATGTAAGAAAACCATCCGTTTTTCGTCCAATGTGCATGCGCGCACGCACGGGCGCACCAATGCGCAACGGATTGCGTGCACGCGCAGGAGCGCGCTCCTAGCGCCAATTTGCGCCAGACGGCCTATTTAAGGATGTGCCCTGACCCCAGACCCTTGCTGACTGGTCTTCAGCTGTTTCCTGATACCCTGAACTCTGTTGTTATCCTGCTTGATACCCGTTACTGAACCTGGCGTTCCTTGACCCTGCTTCTGGACTCTGCTTCTTGTCTGACTACCGGTTCCTGATCCTGGCTACCCATTTGACCCTGCTTCTGCCTGCTGCCTTGTACTTCGCTGCCCGCCTGTTATCTGACCCGGCTACCCTTGTGACTTGCATCTGCTTCCTGTGTGGTTCCGCACCGTCCTCCAAGTGCCTGCGACTTCAGTCTTGCGGCTTCCTGCTGCAAGTCTTCCTGGAACCCAACACCCTCTGAAGTTCCAGTGCCACTGTTCCAGCAGAGTGCCTCTTTAACCCTGGATGATCCTTGATGCTCAGCGGCCTTCCGTGATCCGATGGTCCTCCAGCTCATCCAGGCTCGCACCCCCTGCTACTGGTTTCCGGGCCTACATCTGCAGGCGCTCGTGTTCCTCCTGTCCCTCGGTTCCTTCTGTTCCACCTCCAGCGGGACCAGGGCTGGAGATACAAGAGAGGCCGACCTCGTCACTTCAGTCTCCCTTCAGGTACGTGACAGAACCCCACGTAATTTTTTTTTTATTTGACGCAGGGTTCCCCTTAATATCAATACCAGACCTGAAGGGCCTGGTAATTGAATTTGGGGGGACCCCCATGCATTTTTTTTATCAATGACTTTTCTCTGTATTGCCGGGAGCTGACAATTCATTATAGCCGCGAGTGCTTTTAAATGACTTTTTTTCCTTCAGAAATTAAACTTTGTGTAGGGACAGTTCTAAGCAAGGGAAACAAGCGCTGCTTTTTCAGGCATACTATACATCCCCCCCAGGTACGAAATTTAAAGGAATATTTCACTTTTATTATTTCACTTTAAGCATTATTAAAATCACTGCTCCCGAAAAAACATCAGTTTTTCAAACTTTTTGTGCATTGATACATGTCCCCTGGGGCAGGACCCGGGTACCCAAACACTTTTTATGGCAATAACTTGCATATAAGCCTTTAAAATTAGCACTTTAGATTTCTCCCATAGACTTTTACAGGGTGTTCCGCGGCTTTTCGAATTTGCCGCGAACACCCCAAATTGTTTGCTGTTCGGCGAACGTGCGAACAGGCAATGTTCGAGTCAAACATGAGTTTGACTCGAACTCAAAGCTCATCCCTAATGAAGAGTATAGCAAGGCAATAGAAAAAAAAAGCCATAAGGCCAGGCCTAAAACATTAGAGTTAAACAAGAGCAAGTATAGAATAATTTAGTGACAAAAGAAGAATGGTGAATAAACTATGCTGGAGAAAAAAAAAAGGAAAAGTTCAAGAGGATAGATGTTTGAAAAAAAAGAAAGAAATTAGTTCAAAGAGGTTAGTGTGGTAATGAATGGATTTCATTCGAGGGTGATGATGCATAGAGATAAAAAAGGAAACATATCTTGGAATGAAATAAACACATATTAAAATTCTGGGCTGAATACTCTGAGGAACTATTAAAACAACAAATAAATGTAGACTTGGAGAATGAAAATGAAGAAAACTTATTTATACCCAGAAATGGAATTGGCACTGCCATCGTATGAATCTGAAATGAGCTTATACAAACCTGTATTTGAAACAGCCATCAAACAACTAAAAAAAAAAAGCCCTAAAAGAAGCTTGTACAAGTTCAGAATTGATGAAAACCGTGGACTAATTTTTGGAAATATATTTATGAACTAATATCTGAGATAGAGAAGACTGATCAAATGCCAGAAAAATTTACATCAATAAATGATAAGTAAATAATTTTTATATCGTTTTGTCCAGAACATGAAAAATTATTTCCCTGAGAAATATCACATATAAACTAATGACAAAACAATAATAATAGATTATAGTATATAATTCAAGAATTACTTGAAATAATAGAGTTTTCCGAAAAACAGGTCACCTGCAATTAAGGTTGCTGGAAAATTGTGGTAAATATAAAATATAGTCATACCACCTGTTTATCATTTTTAAGTATAGTAAAAATATATTACCTTAGTAATATAGCCAATGCAAAATATTGCAGGTTTGAGTATTCCTAAGTGAGGTAAGAAAACCTGGAATTAAAGAATGTATTATGATATATAATAAAACCCTACAATGTTGGTCATATACAAATGATTTACAGCATGTCGTTGGAACACAATGTTGCTGAATTAGAAGGAGGTTTAAAAAAAATAACAGGTACATAAATATACAAAATACTTCAGAAAATGTATAAAAATTGAATTATACAAACGGCATATGCAGCAAAAAGAATATTAACACAGGAAATTGTGATTTTCAGAAAGTTCATTTAGTTAGGTAATTCAGATATATTATTATTATTAAAAATTCTAAGCTAACCAAGCTCACTAAAATTAAAGCTAGAATAAAAGCAGAAAATTAATGTTATTTTGCAATTCTTAAATTCTAGCTCAAGCCAATTTTTGTTTTGTATAGAGGAGGAGTTAAACATTTTGTGAGATCTTTTTCTGTCTGCTACATCAGAGTTTTCTTCCCATTTCTGGCTCCTGTGATACTGTAACAGGATGGGTAATTGCCTGAATTATCAGACAGAGTAACTGCTACTTGCAGTTTACTAAATAGGTGAAAGTAGAATCAATCAAACAAAAGAGTGGTTATAGGAGGGAAAGAACACTGCAGAATAATACAAAACAGATTTTGAATGCTGCACAAACATGGACTCTTCACAGCAATGTCTCTGTGGTTCATTTGCAGTAACAAGGCTGCATAGCATAGTCTCTCATGGTAACAACATTCAGATACTTATAGTCCACACTAGGGATGAGCTTCGAGTTTGAGTCAAATTCATGTTCGACTCAAACATTGCCTGTTCGCACGAACAGCGAACAATTTGGAGTGTTCGTGGCAAATTTGAAAAGCCGCAGAACACCCTGTAAAAGTCTATGGGAGAAATCTAAAGTGCTAATTTTAAAGGCTTATATGCAAGTTATTGTCATAAAAAGTGTTTGGGGACTCGGGCCCTGCCCCAGGGGACATGTATCAATGCAAAAAAAAGTTTTAAAAACTGCAGTTTTTTCGGGAGTAGTGATTTTAACCTGTTGTCCACGGGCGGAAGACACTCTCGCTCTGACAGGACGTCATATGACATCCTGCCTTTAAAACGAGCTAGGGGGCACGCACGATTGCCACCGGGCACCCGCGATGAGCAGGAAAGTGGATCTGTGTGTGTAAACACACAGATCCACGTCCTGTGAGGGAGAGGGGACCGATGGTGTGTCCCTTGTACATAGGGACAACCATCGGTCACCTCCCCCAGTCAGTCCCCTCCCCCCACAGTTAGAACACATTGAGGAAACACATTTAACCCCTTCCTCGCCCCCTAGTGTTAACCCCTTCCCTGCCAGTCACATTTATACAGTAATCAATGCATTTTTATAGCAGGGATCGCTGTATAAATGTGAATGGTCCCAAAAATGTGTCAAGTGTCCGATCTGTCCGCCACAATATCACAGTCACAATAAAAATCGCAGATCGCCGCCATTACTAGTAAAAAAAAAAATGCTATAAATCTATCCCCTATTTTGTAGACGCTATAACTTTTGCGCAAACCAATCAATACACGCTTATTGCGATTTTTTTATTTTTATTTTTTTTACCAAAAATATGTAGAAGAATACGTATCGGCCTAAACTGAGGAAAATTTTAATTGAAAAAAAAAATGGATATTTATTATAGCAAAAAGTAAAAAATATTGTGTTTTTTTTCAAACTGGACGCTCTTCTTTTGTTTATAGCGCAAAAAATAAAAACCGCAGAGGTGATCAAATACCACCAAAAGAAAGCTCTATTTGTGGAAAAAAAAGGACGCAAATTTCGTTTGGGAGCAACGTCGCACGACCGCGCAATTGTCATTCAAAATGTGACAGCTCTGAAAGCTGAAAAATGGCTTTAGCAGGAAGGGGGTTTTCGTGCCCGGTAGGGAAGTGGTTAATAATGCTTAAAGTGAAACAATAAAAGTGAAATATTCCTTTAAATTTTGTACCGGGGGGGTGTATAGTATGCCTGTAAAGCAGCGCTTGTTTCCCTTGCTTAGAACTGTCCCTGCACAAAGTGTCATTTCTGAAGGAAAAAAAGTAATTTAAAAGCACTCACTGCTATAATGAATTGTTGGCTCCCGTCAATACAGAGAAAAGTCATTGATAAAATAAAAGAAAAAAAATGAGTGGGGTTCCCCCCAAATTCAATTACCAGGCCCTTCAGGTCTGTTATGGATATTAAGGGGAACCCTGCGTCAAATTTAAAAAAAAAATGACGCAGGGTTCCCCCCAAATATCCATACCAGACCCTTCAGGTCTGGTATGGATTTTAAGGGGAACTCCACGCCAAATAAAAAAAAAATGGCGTGGAGTTCCCCCCAAAAATCCATACCAGACCCTTTATCCGAGCACGCAACCTGGCAGGCCGCAGGAAAAGGGGGGTTGAGAAAGCGCCCCCCCCTCCTGAACCGTACCAGGCCACATGCCCTCAACATGGGGAGGATGCTTTGGGGGTCTGTGACCCCTCAAAGCACCATGTCCCCATGTTGATGGGGACAAGGGCCTCATCCCCACAACCCTTGCCCGGTGGTTGTGGGCGTCTGCGGGTGGGGGGCTTATCGGAATCTGGAAGACCCCATTGTACCCCTACCATTTCACAAAGAAAGTGTAAAAAAAAAAAAAAAACACAGACACAGTTGGGAAAGTCCTTTTATTAAAACTAAAAAAAGAAAAAACTAATTCCAGCGATGTAATCAGGTGTCCCGCGGTGATCCGATGTCCAGCGCTGCAGTCTCTACTCCACAGGAAACGTCATTGGCTGAGCGGACCTGATGGGGAACTTCCTCTGCAGTGTAATAAATGAATAGACCCCGCCCCTTCTCACGTTCCCCATCAGTTCCGCTCAGCCAATGACGTAGGGGGCGGGGTCACCTTCACTGGGTGTAAGGCTGAGCGGACCTGATGGGGAATGTGAGAAGGGGCGGGTCTATTCATTTATTACACTGAGGAGGAAGTTCCCCATCAGGTCTGCTCAGCCAATGACGTAGGCGGGGTCTGAGGTACGAGGGGGCGAGGTCACCCATCAGATCATAGGGGTAACCAATGATGTAGGCGGGATACCGCTTACGTCATTGGCTATTCTCCGGCAAGCGGGGAAAGCTGGGGCTTACAACCTATGATCTGACGGGTGACCTCACCCCCTCATATGTCAGACCCCACCTACGTCATTGGCTGAGCGGACCTGATGGGGAACTTCCTCCGCAGTGTAATAAATGAAAAGAGCCGCCCCTTCTCACGTGGGGATGAGACCCTTGTCCCCATCAACATGGGGACATGGTGCTTTGAGGGGTCACAGACCCCCAAAGCATCCTTCCCATGTTGAGGGCATGTGGCCTGGTACGGTTCAGGAGGGGGGCGCTCTCTCGTCCCCCCCTCTTTTCCTGCGGCCTGCCAGGTTGTGTGCTCGGATAAAGGGTCTGGTATAGATTTTTGGGGGAAACTCCATGCCATTTTTTTTTAATTTTTATTTGCCGTGGAGTTCCCCTTAAAATCCATACCAGACCTGAAGGGAACCCCACGTATTTTTTTTTTATTTGAAGCAGGGTTCCCCTTAACCACTTAAGCCCCGGACCAATACGCAGCATAAAGACCACAGGGGATTTTACAATTTGGCACTGCGCTGCTTTAACTGGAAATTGTGCGGACATGCAATGTTGTACCCAAACTAAATTTGCGTCCTTTTCTTCCCACAAATATAGCTTTCTTTTTATGGTATTTGATTGCCTCTGCAATTTTATTTTTTTTGCGATATAAACGGAAAAAGACCAAAAAATTTTTTTTATTATTATATTTTCTACTTTTTGTTATAAGAAAAATCAAATAAACTCAATTTAGTCATACATTTAGGCCAAAATGTATTCAACCACATGTCTTTAGTAAAAAAAATGTCAATAAGCGTATATTTATTGGTTTGCGCAAAAGTTATAGCGTCTATAAACTAGGGTACATTTTCTGGAATTTACACAGCTTTTAATTTATGACTGCCTATCTCATTTCTTGAGGTGCTAAAATGGCAGGGCAGTACAACCCCCCCCCCAAATGACCCCATTTTGGAAAGTAGACACCCCAAGGAAATTGCTGAGAGGCATGTTGAGCCCATTGAATATTTTTTTTTGTCCCAAGTGATTGAATAATGACAAAAAAAAATAAAAAACTACAAAAAGTTGTCACTAAATGATATATTGCTCACACATGCCATGGTTATATGTGGAATTGCATCCCAAAATACATTTTGCTGCTTCTCCTGAGTATGGGGATACCACATGTGTGGGACTTTTTAGGAACCTAGCCGCGTACGGGACCCCGAAAACCAAGCACTGCCTTCAGGATTTCTAAGGGCGCAAATTTTTGATTTCACTCCTCACTACCTATCACAGTTTCGAAGGCCATAAAATGCCATAATAGCACAAACCCCCCCAAATTACCCAATTTTGGAAAGTAGACACTCCAAGCTATTTGCTGAGAGGCATGGTGAGTATTTTACAGCTCTAATTTGTTTTTAAAAATGAAGAAAGAAAATATATATATATTTTTTTTCTTTTTTCAATTTTCAAAACTTTGTAACAAAAAGCGAGATCTGCAAAATACTCACCATACCTCTCAGCAAATAGCTTGGGGTGTCTACTTTCCAAAATGGGGTCATTTGGGGGGGGTTTGTGCCATCTGGGCATTCCATGGCCTCCGAAACTGTGATAGGCAGTGAGGAGTGAAATCAAAAATTTACACCCTTAGAAAGCCTGAAGGCGGTGCTTGGTTTTTGGGGTCCTGTACGCGGCTAGGCTCCCAAAAAGTCTCACACATGTGGTATCCCCGTACTCAGGAGAAGCATCAGAATGTATTTTGGGGTGTAATTCCACATATGCCCATGGCATGTTTGAGCAATATATCATTTAGTGACAACTTTGTGCAAAAAATAAAATAAAAAATTATTTTTCTCTTATCGTCCATGGACTGACACAGCTCTCATACTGATTACGTGTGGGTATATGTCCCTGCTTGCAGGAGAAGACCAAGGTAGAATGTTAGATGTTAAAACATTCTAGAACAAACCAGAGCTGAACAGCCCCGCCCAGGGGGGCGGTCCCTCCGGACATTACCCTCCCACCTGCAGCTAGCAGCTTCAGTTTTTTTCTGCCTAGCAGAAGGAGAAGACGTGGCTCTCTCAGGAGCCAGTCTCCTGGAAGATTTTACTTTTACATTTTATTCCTTTGGGAATTTTATTTTATTTTTGAGACCTTCAATCACCTGTCGGCTGGGCAACAGGTTGGGTACACTGGTATCCTCGTAGTCTTCCCTGTCTGACCATCGAGCGTGCTGATCCTCGCCGTGTGTGCGTGAGACTCAGTTCACAACATACCCCATGACTCCAGGGGTGGCCGGGTTGCTTTCATGCTCCCGCGGTCCTCTCAAGATTGAACAGTACCTGACTGTATCTTTCGCAGTGGACTGGGCCGAGAGTTACGCAGTACTACTCTGTGATAGGTCTGTCTGAAACAAGCCAGTGGGTCCCTCTAGGGACAGGTAAGTAGTCTCTCCTGCTGCAGGTGAGTACATGCTGGCTGTGTTTCTTTATGTGGGGGATTCTCCCTGTCTCCCCCTGTTATGCTGCTCTCTGCACCCTGTACTGGTGCTGTGCTGTGTGGGGGTGCTTGGGGGGTCAGGGGGTCACTCTGGCCTGGGGGGGCGCTCATGGCTGTTGGTGAACTCTGGGAAGTGTTCTGGTGGAGTGTGTGAGGCCTTATTGCGTGCGCCATTGGCGCTGTGTTTTAAATTTAAATAGTGCGCTCGGTGGCCATCTTGCCTGTAGCCGCGGCGCTTTCACTTTCGTTTTCGGCCTCTAGCGGCGCTGCTGACGGCGCGAAAATCTCAGTCTCCTCACAAATTCTTCACTCTCCTCAGGCTTCACTCGCGCTGCAGCACAGCTCATACAGCGGAACCGAGCGGTCCCTTAAGGGTGGTGAGTCTCCGGGTATCCCCTCCTCAGCCTCAGCACAGCCAGTGGGTGGACTATATTATTCACTGTAATAGTGAATAAGGTCTCAGAGGGTGGCAGTATGGAGTCTGGTACACCTGCTTCTCCACACTTGTCAGAGGCAACTGGCAGTGCTCCTGCACCTGCAGGCCCTATGGACCAGTTGTCGGCAGTCCTGGAATCATTCCTTGTCAAGCTGGAAGCGGTGTGCGAACGCACGGGAGCTGTAAAGTGCCCCCTCCCCACACAATCTCCACATGGGGAGTGCTCTGACTCAGATATGGGCCTAGATACTGCTGCTGAGGACCCTAGTTCTGAGGATTTTGATGTCTTTGGACAGGACATTCCTTGCAAGGAAGACCCCTGTCTTGAACCACCAACTGACAGGGTGCTTGTAAGTGAACTCATTGATGCTGTGAGGGACACTCTCAAGCTGAATGTTGAGGCTGAGGAACCTCAGGTGGAAGCTGTATCCTTTGGTTCCTTTAAAGCCGCCTCTTCAAAAAAGGTCTTTCCAAATGTGTCTTTTTTTAATACATTCATTGACCAAGTCTGGGATAAGCCGCAGAAGACTTTTACTGTCCCGCGGTGCATAGCTTTAAGGTACCCCTTTGAGGAGGACCTGGTTAAGAAGTGGGCTCACCCCCCAGTGGTCGACCCCCCGGTCGCCCGTTTGAATAAGGCTGCCACACTCCCGATGGAAGGGACTCCTGCATTTAAGGATCCCGCTGACAGGAGGTCAGAAGTGGCGTGTAGAACTATGTTTACCTTATTGGGGGCCACTTTACGCCCTATAGTGGCGGCGACACTTGTGTCTCAGACACTCACAGGATGGGCAAGGATTTTGCACCAGACAGTGCAGGAGCATAATCTCCCTCCTGAGACCATTGCCCTGGTGCACCAACTTGCGCAGGGTTTAGTCTTCGTGTGCGATGCAACTTTGGATGCGGCCCCTCTAATTTCAGGGGCCTCTATCTCTGCTGTGGTGCTGCGTCGCCTTATCTGGCTAAAATGCTGGTCGGCCGACCTGGCTTCCAAAAAGCTCCTGGCTGACTTGCCCTTTAAGGGCGGTAGACTGTTTGGGGCTGCCCTGGATGACATTATTAAAAATGTCTCAGGAGGTAAGAGCACCTTCCTTCCCCAGTCTATTAAGGGAAAGGAGCCCCACCGCAGGCCGGGCCCTTCCTTTCAGGCGAAGAAGACGTTTTTTCGTCAGTCAGATTCCACGGGTAAGCCCGCCCAGACTGAAAAAAGTGCGGCTGGGGGACAAAGACATCCCTGGGTGCATAAGCCTACCAAGCAAGCTCCCAAGTCCGCCACCGCATGAAGTCTTGCCCCTGCCCGACTCTGGGGTGGGGGGACGTCTTTGCAGGTTCTCGGTGCGGTGGACCTCCCGGATCTCCGACCGGTGGGTGTGCGAGGTGGTCACCTCGGGATACAGGATGAAGTTCCGCTCGTGGCCCCCAAACAGGTTTTTTCCCTCGAACCTCCCTCTCCTTCCTGCCCACCGGGCGGCCCTCTTGGGGGCTGTACAGGATTTGCTCGGGTGTGGAGTAATTGTGCCGGTTCTGTCGCAAGAGAGGTTTCAGGGGTTTTACTCAAACCTGTTTGTTGTCCCGAAGAAGGACGGGGTCCGGCCAATCCTGGACCTCAAGGCCCTGAATGCCTAATGTGAAGGTACTAAAATTCCGGATGGAATCCATTCGCACGGTGATCGCGACACTCCACCAAGGGGATTTTTTGGCGTCCTTGGATATCAAGGACGCTTACTTGCACGTTCCAATCTACGCAAGCCACCAGAGGTTTCTGTGCTTTGCCATAGGCGAAGTCCACTATCAGTTCGTGGCTCTTCCCTTCGGCCTAGCATCGGCACCACAGGTTTTCACCAAAGTGCTTGCCCCGGTTCTAGCTCTGCTGAGACAGCGAGGAATTGTTATCGTGGGCTATCTGGACGATCTCCTTTTCAGAGCAGAAAATGGCTCAGAATTGGAGGAAAATGTGACGATAGTCAGTCAGACCCTCCGGGACTTTGGATGGATTCTGAACACGCAGAAGTCGGCTCTAGTCCCGACTCAACGCTTGGAGTATCTGGGTCTGATCCTGGACACTTCGGCAGCAAAGGTGTTTCTACCCTCAAGCCCCATACACACTATCAGTTTTCTTGCAGGTTTTTCTCTTCAGGTTTACCAAAACCATGTAGTGCAAGGGCCTGCCTGATTGCATACGAATTGAAACTCTTAGGGCTCTTTCACACGGGGCGGATCCGTGAAGATCCGCCCCGTGAAGCTCCGCTTGCTCAGCGAGGATCGCTCCGTTGATCCCCGCTGAGCCGACGGATGACTGGGCGGTCCCCGCACACTGTGCAGGGATCGCCCTGTCAGAGCGCCGCTCTCCCCTATGGGGAATCGGATGACGACGGACCGTAGAGTCCGTTGTCATCCGATCCGCTCCGCAGACGGAAGGAAAAATAGGATTTTCCTCCGTCACACTTTTTCGGAGCGGAGCGGAGCGGATGTCAGCGGACATGTCTCCGCTGACATCCGTGCTTCCATAGGGGTGCATGGAGGATCCGTTTCAGGTCCGCCTAAAAAACTGACAGGCGGACCTGGACGGACCTCCGTGTGAAAGAGCCCTTAAGGTTTGACCTCATATTAGATGGTTTTGGTAAACCTGAAGAGAAAAACCTGCAAGAAAACTGATAGTGTGTATGGGGCTTCAGAGAAGTTACTGACACTTCAGTCAGCAGTGCGGGTTCTGACGTCCCGAAAATGGTCATCAATTCACTTCTGCATGAGAGTCCTGGGACTAATGGTGGCCTCCTTCAAGGCGGTTCCATATGCTTAATCACACACTCGGGCATTGCAGAAGGGAATTCTGTCTGTTTGGGACAAGTCCCCATTGTCACTGGATCTTCAGATTCAGTTGAGTCATTCTGTCAAGGCGTCCCTGACGTGGTGGCTGAGATCCTCGGCTCTTCGGGCCGGGAAGTCGTTCCTCCCTCCCCATCCACTGGACGGTAGTCACGACGTACGCCAGCCTGACGGGCTGGGGAGGAGTGTGGGGAGTCTTGTCAGCTCAAGGGCTCTGGACTCTGGACGAATCTCGTCTCCCAATCAACGTCCTGAAATTGCGGGCGATCAGACTGTGTCTCTCCGCATGGTCGAAGAGACTACAGAGCCGCTCGGTCAGAATCCAGTCGGGCAACGCCATGGCCGTGGCATATGTCAACCATCAGGGGGGCACTCGGAGCTCGGCTGCGGCGTCCGAGGTCGCTCACATCCTAAGGTGGGCGGAAAGAAGCGTGCCAGTCCCTGGACCAGGCATGGCTATTGAGAGCCAGGTGCTGAAAGACCGAGGCCTGTCGGATTCGGTAATTTCTACCATGTTTAGGGCAAGGACGTCTTCTTCTAGGAAGATCTATCACCGTACCTGGAGAGCTTACATCGCTATGTGCGAAGAGCTAGACTGGCGTCCACGGACGTACTCTGTCCCCAGAATCCTGCGGTTCTTGCAGCGTGGTGTTGCACAAAGGCTGGCTTTGAGCACTATTAAAGGTCAGATTTCGGCCTTGGCTGTTTTCTTTCAAAGACCCCTAGCAGGTCATTCCTTAGTTAGCACTTTTGTGAAGTGGGTACGCCATGTGGTTCCACCTGCCAAGCCCCCGCTCCCTCCTTGGGATCTGAACTTTGTGCTCTCGGTTCTTCAGGAACCTCCTTTTGAAAATATAAGAGATATTCCTACTTTAACTTTGTCCCAGAAGGTGGCTTTCTTAGTGGCCATCACTTCTGTTAGACGGGTGTCTGAGTTGGCGGCTCTTTCATGCAAGTCGCCTTACCTGGTCCTCCATAAGGATAAGGCGGTATTGCGACCGCGACCGTCTTTCCTTCCTAAGGTGGTTTCGGCTTTTCACCTTAATGAGGACATTGTCCTTCCGTCCTTGTGCCCTCATCCATCGCATCCTAGAGAGGTTGCGCTTCACAATTTGGATGTGGTGCGTGCCTTACGGGTATACCTGGCGGCTACTGCTTCTATTCGGGAAGTCTGACTCACTGTTTGTATCTGTCTCTGGTCCGAAACAGGGCCAAGCGGTGTCGTCTGCCACCATTTCTAGGTGGATCAGACAGACTGTTATACAGGCCTATGCCATTAAGGGGCGGGCGCCTCCCTTCTCGGTTACGGCGCATTCCACCAGGGCAATCGGTGCTTCCTGGGCTTTCCGACATCAAGCATCAGTTGCACAAGTGTGCAAGGTGGCGACCTGGTCGTCCATTCATACCTTTTCAAAATTCTACAAGGTTGATGTGCCTGCATCTTCGGATGCTTCCTTCAGCCACAAAGTGTTGCAGGCCGCTGTTTAATGTTGCAACTCCTCCGTTGAGGAGCTCTGCTGGTTTGGAGTGAAGTTTTGGTTGTTCCTTTACTATTTTGCTCCCACCCTTTTCTTATACTGCTTTGGGACGTCCCACACGTAATCAGTATGAGAGCTGTGTCAGTCCATGGACGATAAGAGAAAATAGGATTTTTGTACTCACCGTAAAATCAGTTTCTCTGATGTCCATGGACTGACACAGCACCCACCCTTCCTTTTAAGGTTTGTACTGCTTTGTTACGAACTGAGGCTGCTAGCTGCAGGTGGGAGGGTAATGTCCGAAGGGACCGCCTCCCTGGGCGGGGCTGTTCAGCTCTGGTTTGTTCTAGAATGTTTTAACATCTAACATTCTGCCTTGGTCTTCTCCTGCAATAATCAGTATGAGAGCTGTGTCAGTCCATGGACATCAGAGAAACGGATTTTACGGTGAGTACAAAAATCCTATTTTTCCGCAACTTGTGTCAACATAGAAAATATTCCATGGACTCGACATGCCTCTCAGCAAATAGCTTGGGGTGTCTACTTTCCAAAATGGGGTCATTTGGGGGGGGGGTTTTGAACTGTCCTGGCATATTATACACAACATTAAGAAGCTTATGTCACATATCATCCACTCTTCTAACCACTTGAAGACAAAGCCCTTTCTGACACTTTTTGTTTACATGAAAACATATTTTTTATTTTTGCAAAAAAATTAGGTTGAACCCCCAAACATTATATATTTTTTTAAAGCAAAGGCCCTACAGATTAAAATGGTGGGTGTTGCATTTTTTTTTCCACACAGTATTTGCGCAGCGATTTTTTTAAACGCATTTTTTGGGGAAAAAATACATTTTTTTTTTATTTTAATGCACTAAAACACACTATATTGCCCAAATGTTTGATGAAATAAAAAATATGATCTTAGGCCGAGTACATGGATACCAAAGACGACATGCTTTAAAATTTCACACAAACACGCAGTGGCGACAAACTACATACATTTTTAAAAGCCTTTAAAAGCCTTTACAGGTTACACCATTAGATTTACAGAGGAGGTCTACTGCTAAAATTACTGCCCTCGATCTGACCTTTGCGGAGATACCTCACATGCATGATGCAATTTCTGTTTACATATGATGCCAGACCGACGCTTGCGTTCGCCTTTGCGCAAGAGCAGGGCGGGACAGGGGTGCTTTTTTTTTTTTTTTTATTATTAATTTTGCTTTTTTCTTTTATTTTTAAACTGTTCCTTCCGTGTTTTTTTTTAAACATTTTTATTGTTATCTCAGGGAATGTAAATATCCCCTATGATAGCAATAGGTAGTAACAGGTACTCTTTTTTGGAAAAAAAAAACTGGGGTCTGTTAGACCCTAGATCTTTCCTCTGCCCTCAAAGCATCTGACTACACCAAGATCGGTGTGATAAAATGCTTTCCCAATTGCGCTTTTTATATCCAGGGGGGGGGGCATTCCCTCCCACTGCTTGTAAAAGCAGTCCAGAGACTAATTAGCCGCTAGGATTGCTTTTACATGAAAGCCGGCTGCTGGCTGAAAAGAATGATACCAAGATAATACCTAAACCCGCAGGCATCATTCTGGTATAACCATTCAAAGTCCAGCAACATACCAGTACGTTGCTGGTCCTTGTTGGACATGTATTGTAATCCTTTTTTTTCATACAGCCTGTTGGCTGAACGAAAAAAATAGATTGATCGTGGGTATGCCCACCATTAGAATACCTCCCTTCATTCACCCACTTCTAATCATGGGCATACATGCACCATTTATATGTGCCGAAGCATGGGGGCATCCTCCCACAAAAGTTATGCCGCGTACACACGGTCGGACTTTTCCACGGGCAAGCCTCCGTCGGAATTTCGACCGTATGTACGCGGCATTAGGAGCAAAATCGCTCCTCCGCCCCTGCTGCCCCCATGCTTCGGCATATATGCTCTTTTTTTTAACTGTGGTGGTGAAATCACCTCCTACAGCACTGGAGTCACAGGGATCAGGCCTGTCTCTGCGAACGCTGCAGTTATGTGTGTTGTGTTTTGTAAGTGACAGTGATCGATCGATACTGCACTTGGGTGGGCTGGGCTGGACAGAGGGGCAAAATGCAGGTATCTGGGCTGATCCCGCTAACACTGCGTTTTTGGGAACCCTAAACTGCTGGGGACGCTAGTATAGATCTGATCAGATCAGATATTGATCTGTTCAGATACTATACCACTAAGAGAGGTATATGCTTCACGCGTGGGTGTTAGCGCTACTGGCACTAACCTGACGCTGCCTGGGGTGTGACGCAGACCCTCTCTGACCCTAAAACCTAATTGATATCACCCGCCGGGCGATCAGGGGCTTAAACCTTTATTGGGTTATATACAGCGGGTGCCCTGACGCTATAAAAAGCAAACTAACTAACCAGCGTCACCCGTAACACTTATACGGTGATCACTGGTGAAAGGGTTAACTAGGGGCAATCAGGGGGTTAAAACCTTTATTAGGTAATATATGTGGGTACCTGACGCTATATAAAAACCTGACGGGGAACCTAAATAATGAAATAACTAACTGGCTAACCAGTGTCACCAAGGACACTTATACGGTGATCACTGGTCAGAAAAACAATCGCTTAGTGACACTGGCAAAAGGGGGTGAAAGGGTTACCTGGGGGGCGATCAAGGGGTTAAACCTTTATTAGGTAATATATGGGAGTACCTGACGCTATAAAAACCTGGCGGCAAACCTAAAAAAAGTACTGACTACCTAGCGGCACCAGCATAACTATACAGCGATCAAAAAAACGATTGCTTGGTGACACTGGCAAAAGGGGGTGAAAGGGTTACCTGGAGGGGCGATCAAGGGGTTAAACCTTTTTAGGTAATATATGGGGGTACCCGACGCTATAAAAACCTGGCGGCGAACCTAAAAAAAAAAACTGACTACCTAGTGGCACCACCGACACTAATACAGCGATCAGAAAAACGATTGCTTAGTGACAGTGGTGCTAAGGGGTGAAAGGGTTACCTGGGGGGCGATCAAGGGGTTAAACCTTTATATGGGGGGGTTAGGGGGCTACCCTGGACCTAAAGGAACCTAACATTAACTGCTTTGATACTTTTACAGTTACAAATGTCACTGTTTGCAGTGATCAGTAAATAAATGATCACTGCAATCAGTAACACTGTGACTGGGGGCTGGGGGGTGATCTGAGGGGTGATCTGGGGGTGACTGGGGGGGCGATCGTGTGCCTATGTGTCCTGGTGTCAGTGTACTGTTTGTGCACTAACCTGATGTCTTCTCTCCACGGAGCTCCGGTATGTGTGAGCGCCCCAGGAGAGATGACATCACTTCCTCCTGCTTGTGTATACATTACACAGGCAGAGGAAGCATTTGATTCGCCGGGAGCGATCGTGAGGGGGTGGCCAGAAACCAATGGCCGCCCCCTCATCACGGATCGCTCCCGGAGCGATACCGACTGCTCACTGTACCGGAGGGGGGTCCGATTGGACCCCCCACCCCTACGAAGGCAGTCACGTACAGGTACGTGATTGTGCCTGTCCGTGCCATTTTGCCGACGTATATGTACAGTGAGCGGTCGTTAAGTGATTAATATCCATACCAGACCTGAAGGGCATGGTAATGGAATTTGGGGGGACCCCCACGCATTTTTTTTTTTATCAATTACTTTTCTCTGTAATTTAACCACTTAACGACCGCTCACTGTATATATACGTCGGCAGAATGGCACCGACAGGCACAATCACGTAGCGCATACGTGATCGCCTTTGTACAGTTGGGGGGTCCGATTGGACCCCCCTTCTATACAGTGAGCGGCCGTTAATCGTTGGGGAGCGTTCGGAGATGAGGGGGCGACCATTCGATTTCGGCCACCCCCTCGCGATCGCTCCCGGCCAATGAAAATGCTTCCTCTGCCATGTGATGTAAACACAGGCAGGAGGAAGTGATGTCATCTCCCTCGCGGCGGTCTTTTCGATTCCGGCGCCGAGGAGAGAGGAAGCAGGTTAGTGCACCAACAGTCCACTGACACGTAGGTACACATAGGCACACATTTCACCCCCCAGTCACCCCCAGATCACCCCCCAGGTCACCCCCCAGCCCCCAATCAGTGTCACTGATTGCAGTGATCATTTATTTTACTGATCACTGCTTTTAGTGTCATCTGTGATAGTAAAAAGTTGCAGGGCAGTTAGGATTAGGCCCCTTTAGGTCCAGGGTAGCCCCCTAACCCCCCCTAATAAAGGTTTAACCCCTTGATCGCCCCCCAGGTAACCCTTTCACCCCCTAACGCCAGCGTCGTATTTTCGATCGCTGTATTTAGTGCTGGTGGTGCCCTAGATAGCCAGTTAATTATTTTTAGGTTCGCCGCAGGTTTTTATTAGCGTCAGATACCCCCATATATTATTTTAACCCCCTGATTGCCCCTAGGGTTAACCCTTTCACCAGTGATCACCGTATAAGCGTCACTGGTGACACTGGTTACCCAGTTAGTTATTTAGTTATTTAGGTAACCCGTCAGGTTTTTATATAGCGTCGGTTACCCCCATATTTAACCTAATAAAGGTTTTAACCCCCTGATTGCCCCTAGTTAACCCTTTCACCAGTGATCACCATATAAAGGTTACGGGTGACGCTGGTTGGTTAGTTTGCTTTTATAGCATCAGGGCACCCGCCGTATATAACCCAATAAAGGTTTAACCCCCTGATTGCCCGGCGGGTGAGATCAATTAGGTTTTAGTGCCAGAGAGGGTCTGCGTCGCCCCAGGCAGCGTTAGGTTAGTGCCAGTAACGCTAACACCCACGCGCAAAGCATACACCTCCCTTAGTGGTATAGTATCTGATCAGATCTATACTAGCGTCCCCAGCGGTTTAGGGTTCCCAAAAACGCAGTGTTAGCGGGATCAGCCCAGATACCTGCTAGCACCTGCGTTTAGCCCCTCCGCCCAGCCCAGCCCACCCAAGTGCAGTATCGATCGATCACTGTCACTTACCAAACACAACACACATAACTGCAGCGTTCGCAGAGACAGGCCTGATCCCTGCGACCGCTAACAGTTTTTTTTGTAGCGTTTGATATATTTGCTGACGACAGTCGGGTGCTTTTTTTTCCTGAGAATCTTACTAGTGTACCCCTAAATTTAGAGGCCAAAATGGCAAGTCGAAGGTACACTAGTAAAGAGGCCTACGAGATTCTGAGCATGACAGATAGTGAAGAGGAGGTCACGTATCTGTCAGATTCAGGCTCAGAATATCTTCCCGTAGAAGACAGTGACGTCAGCGGCCCCACGTCAGATAGCTCTGATGACGAAGTTGAGGTCCCTGCTAAGGTCAGGCGTACCCGATCCCGATCTTCTGAGGTTGTTGAGGAGCAAGAACCGCAGGGCTCTCGTATCATGGAGCAGAGGAGTACTAGCGCCGCTATTCCTTCTGGTGAATTGGCAAGCACCAGCGGCCTAGTACAGCCTGGGCGTACATCCAGCACTGCAGTATCACGTGGTGACGTGGCGAGTCCCATAAGTGCAGTTCAAGCTGGCGAGGTGGCAAGCACAAGTAGTGTCCCGCTGCCACCAATAAGAAGACAAAGGCAGGCCCGTCGTACCCATAGTGCCCTTCCTGCAGAATTCACCTATCCTGATTGGGTCCCCCCCACTTCTGCAGAACCCGTACTTCCCCCATTCACTGCCCAACCCGGTATTCAGGTGGAAACAGCTGATTTTATGCCAATCGATTATTATTCGCTGTTTTTCATGGAAGATCTCTATAGATCTATTGTGGACCAGAGTAATTTATATGCTGGTCAATTCATCGCCGCTAATCCCCAGTTGCCTTCCATTGCCAAAGATTGGAAACCAATTACGGTTTCCGAATTTAAGACCTTTCTGGGCCTTTCCCTCAACATGGGCACACATAAATTCCCGTCATTGCGTGCTTATTGGTCCACGCACCCAATTGACCACATGCCTGTGTTCTCTGCCTCCATGCCCAGGAAACGATACGAGCAGATTTTGCGGTTCATGCACTTCAACGACAATGAACTTTGTCGTCCACGTGGGGACCCTGAATACGACCGGCTCTATAAAATTCGGCCCCTCATAAACCACTTCAACGAACGTTTTGCAGCCTTGTTTATTCCCGATCAAGTTGTCTGCGTTGATGAGTCCCTGATTAAATTTTCTGTCCGCTTGGCTTTCAGGCAGTACCTTCCCAGCAAGCGTGCCAGATACGGGGTCAAGCTCTATAAGTGCTGTGACAGGGCAACAGGCTATGTATGGAGCTTTATGGTTTATGAGGGAAAAGACAGTCAGGTTGAGCCGGTCAACTGCCCGGATTACATAGGGAGCGCTGGCAAGATAGTGTGGAACTTGGTGTCACCCTTATTCGGAAAGGGGTACCACTTGTATGTGGACAATTATTACACGAGCGTGCCACTGTTTAGTCACTTGTTTGATCATCAGATTGGAGCATGTGGCACTGTGCGACCTAATCGCCGGGGCTTTCCCCAGCGGCTTGTAGATGCCCGTCTTAGGCTGGGGGAGAGAGCCTGCGTAAAGTGTAATAACTTGCTCGCTATGAAGTGGAGGGACAATAAGAATGTTTTCCTTCTTACCTCCCTTCATGCAGACACGACAGTCCAAATTCGTACGGCGACTGGTGTTGTGGAGAAACCCCTCTGTCCACGAATATAACAAAAATATGGGAGGGATGGACCTCAACGACCAGTTGATGGCGCCGTATCTAATTGACCGTAAGGCGAGACGCTGGTACAAAAAAGTGTCTCTATCCTTATTTCAATTGGCTTTGCTGAACGCTCATGTGCTATACAGAGCTTCAGGCGGGACTTTATCTCTTCTAAAATTCCAGAATGAGATAGTCACAGAACTCCTGTATCCAGGCGGTTCTGCACCTCACCATCCCCTACCAAATGCAGTAAGCCGGCTGCATGAGAGGCATTATACGCATCTCCTCCCGAGTACCCCTACCCAACGAACCCCCCAAAAAAGATGTCGTGTCTGTAGCAAGCGCGGATTTAGGCGTGACACCCGTTATTATTGTCCACTCTGTCCTGACAAACCTGGTCTTTGCGTTGGTGAATGTTTTGAACGCTACCACTCAAAAGTGAAGTTTTAGCGTAGGGTACAGCATTTCACAGACTAGGACACACTTACACAGGGTCTCCCAAGATGCCATTACATTTTGAGAGACCCGAACCATTACAGTTGTTAAAGTTTAAAAAAAAAGTGTAAAAAAGAAAAAAAAAAACGTAAAAAACAAAAACACAAAAAAAATATAAAAAAAAAAAAAAAAATAGTTGTAGTTTTATTGTTCTCTCTCTCTCTCTCTCTCTCTCTCTCTCTCTCTCTCTATTTTCTCTCTATTGTTCTGCTCTTTTTTACTGTATTCCATTCTGCAATGTTTTATCATGCTTGCTTTTCAGGTATGTAATTTTTTGTTTTCAGGTGCGCCATTCAACTGCAGCGCGGAATTATTTATCTTGACAGCAACAGCGTTTGCTCCCACGATACATAAAGCCGTGACTCCAGTGCTGTAGGAGGTGATTTCACCACCACAGTTAAAAAAAAAGAGCATATATGCCGAAGCATGGGGGCAGCAGGGGCGGAGGAGCGATTTTGCTCCTAATGCCGCGTATATACGGTCGAAATTCCGACGGAGGCTTGCCCGTGGAAAAGTTCGACCGTGTGTACGCGGCATAACCTTTTATGCCGCGTACATACGGTCGAAATTCCGACGAAGGCTTGCCCGTGGAAAAGTCCGACCGTGTGTACGCGGCATAACTTTTTTGCGGGAGGATACCCCCATGCTTCGGCATATATGCCCATCATTAGAAGTGGGTGGATGAAGGGAGGTATTCTAATGGTGGGCATACCCACCGATCAATCTCTTTTTTTCGTTCAGCCAACAGGCTGCATGAAAAAAAAGATTACAATACATGTCCAACAAGGACCAGCAACGTACTGGTATGTTGCTGGACTTTGAATGGTTATACCAGATTGATGCCTGCGGGTATCATTCTTTTCAGCCAGCGGCCGGCTTTCATGTAAAAGCAATCCTAGTGGCTAATTAGCCTCTGGACTGCTTTTATAAGCAGTGGGAGGGAATGACCCCCCCGGATATAAACAGCGCCATTGGGAAATTGGGAAACCATTTTATCACACCGATCTTGGTGTGGTCAGATGCTTTGAGGGTAGAGGAAAGATCTAGGGTCTAACCCCCCATTTTTTTTCAAAAAAAGAGTACCTGTCACTACTTATTGCTATCATAGGGGATATTTACATTCCCTGAGATAACAATAAAAATGATAAAAAAAAAAAAATATGGAAGGAACAATTTAAAAATAAAAAAAAGCAAAATAAATAATAAAAAAAAAAAAAAAAAAGCACCGCTGTCCCCCCCCTGCTCTTGCGCAAAGGCGAACGCAAGCGTCGGTCTAGCGTCATATGTAAATAGCAATTGCATCATGCATGTGAGGTATCACCGCGAAGGTCAGATCGAGGGCAGTAATTTTAGCAGTAGACCTCCTCTGTAAACCCAACGTGGTAACCTGTAAAGGCTTTTAAATGCTTTTAAAAATGAATGTAGTTTCTCGCCGCTGCGCGTTTGTGCGCAATTTTAAAGCATGTCGTGTTTGGTATCAATGTACTCGGCCTAAGATCATCTTTTTTATTTCATCAAACATTTGGGCAATATAGTGTTTTTTAGTGCATTAAAAATAAAAAAAGTGTGTTTTTCCCCCAAAAAATGCGTTTGAAAAATCGCTGCGCAAATACTGTGTGGAAAAAAAAATGCAACACCCACTATTTTAATCTGTAGGGCCTTTGCTTTAAAAATATATATAATGTTTGGGGGTTCAACATAATTTTCTTGCAAAAAAAAAAATGTTTTCATGTAAACAAAAAGTGTCAGAAAGGGCTTTGTCTTCAAGTGGTTAGAAGAGTGGATGATGTGTGACATAAGCTTCCTAATGTTGTGCATATAATGCCAGGACAGTTCAAAACCCCCCCAAATGACCCCATTTTGGAAAGTAGACACCTCAAGCTATTTGCTGAGAGGCATGTTGAGCCCATTGAATATTTTTTTTTTTTTGTCCCAAGTGATTGAATAATGACAAAAATTAAAAAAAATAAAAAATTTACAAAAAGTTGTCACTAAATTATATATTGCTCAAACATGCCATGGTTATATGTGGAATTGCACCCCAAAATACATTCTGTTGCTTCTCCTGAGTACAGGGATACCACATGTGTGAGACATTTTGGGAGCCTAGCCGCGTACAGGACCCCGAAAACCAAGCACCGCCTTCAGGATTTCTATGGGTGTAAATTTTTGATTTTACTCCTCACTGCCTATTACAGTTTCGGAGGCCATGGAATGCCCAGATGGCACAAAACCCCCCCAAATGACCCCATTTTGGAAAGTAGACACCCCAAGCTATTTGCTGAGAGGTATGTTGAGTATTTTGCAGATCTCGCTTTTTGTCACAAAGTTTTAAAAATTGAAAAAAGAAAAAAAAAAAATATGTCTTTCTTCATTTTCAAAAACAAATGAGAGCTGTAAAATACTCACCATGCCTCTCGGCAAATAGCTTGGGGTGTCTACTTTCCAAAATGGGGTCATTTGTGGGGGTTTTGGACTATCTTGGCATTTTATGGCCTTCAAAACTGTGATAGGTAGTGAGGAGTGAAATCAAAAATTTGTGCCCTTAGAAATCCTGAAGGCGGTGCTTGGTTTTCGGGGGCCCGTACGCGGCTAGGCTCTCAAAAAGTCCCACACATGTGGTATCCCCGTACTCAGGAGAAGCAACCAAATGTATTTTGGGGTGCAATTCTGCATATAACCATGGCATGTTTGAGCAATATATCATTTAGCGACAACTTTTTGTACATTTTTTTTTCTTTTTGTCATTATTCAATCACTTGGGACAAAAAAAAATATTCAATGGGCTCAACATGCCTCTCAGCAATTTCCTTGGGGTGTCTACTTTCCAAAATGGGGTCATTTTGGGGGGTTTTGTGCTATCTTGGCATTTTATGGCCTTCAAAACTGTGATAGGTAGTGAGGAGTGAAATCAAAAATTTACGTCCTTAGAAAGCCTGAAGGCGGTGCTTGGTTTTTGGGGCCCCGTACCCGGCTAGGCTCCCAAAAAGTCCCACACATGTGGTATCCCTGTACTCAGGAGAAGCAGCAGAATGTATTTTGGGGTGCAATTCCACATATAACCATGGCATGTGTGAGCAATATATCATTTAGTGACAACTTTTTGTACATTTTTTCTTTTTTTTTTTCTTTTTGTCATTATTCAATCATTTGGGACAAAAAAAATAAATATTCAATGGGCTCAACATGCCTCTAAGCAAATAGCTTGGGGTGTCTACTTTCCAAAATGGGGTCATTTGGGGGGGTTTTGTGCCATCTTGGCATTTTATGGCCTTCAAAACTGTGATAGGTAGTGAGGAGTGAAATCAAAAATTTATGCCCTTAGAAACCTTGAAGGCGGTGCTTGGTTTTTGGGGTCCCGTACGCGACTAGGCTCCCAAAAAGTCCCACACATGTGGTATCCCCATACTCAGGAGAAGCAGCAGAATGTATTTTGGGGTGTAATTTCACATATGCCCATGGCATGTGTGAGCAATATATCATTTAGTGACAACTTTGTGCAAAAAAAATAAAGTTTGTCATATTCCTGCAACTTGTGGCAAAATATAAAATATTCCATGGACTAATCATGCCTCTCAGTAAATAGCTTGGGGTGTCTACTTTCCAAAATGGGGTCATTTAGGGGGGTTTTGTGCTATTTTGGCATTTTATGGCCTTCGAAACTGTGATAGGTAGTGAGGAGTGAAATCAAAAATTTGTGCCCTTAGAAATCCTGAAGGTGGTGCTTGGTTTTCAGGGGCCCGTATGCGGCTAGGCTCCTAAAAAGTCCCACACATGTGGTATCCCCGTACTCAGGAGAAGCAGCAGAATGTATTTTGGGGTGCAATTCCACATATAACCATGGCATGTGTGAGCAATATATCATTTAGTGACAACTTTTTGTATTTTCATTTTTTTATTTTTTTTGTCATTATTCAATCACTTGGGACAAAAAAAAAATATTCAATGGGCTCAACATGCCTCTCAGCAATTTCCCTGGGGTGTCTACTTTCCAAAATGGGGTCATTTGGGGGGGTTTTGTACTGCCCTGCCATTTTAGCACCTCAAGAAATGAGATAGGCAGTCATAAATTAAAAGCTGTGTAAATTCCAGAAAATGTACCCTAGTTTGTAGACGCTATAACTTTTGCGCAAACCAATAAATATACGCTTATTGACATTTTTTTTACTAAAGACATGTGGCTGAATACATTTTGGCCTAAATGTATGACTACAATTGAGTTTATTCGATTTTTCTTATAACAAAATGTAGAAAATAGCATTTTTTTTCAAAATTTTCGGTCTTTTTCCGTTTATCTCGCAAAAAATAAAAATCGCAGAGGCAATCAAATACCATAAAAAGAAAGCTCTATTTGTGGGAAGAAAAGGACGCAAATTTCGTTTCAGTACAACATTGCATGTCCGCACAATTTACAGTTAAAGCAGCGCAGTGCAAAATTCTGAATTCACCTCTGGTCCTTTAGCTACCAAATGGTCCGGGGCTTAAGTGGTTAAAGGAATATTTCATTTTTATTGTTACACTTTAAGCATTGTTAAAATCACTGCTCCCGAAAAAACGGCCGTTTTTAAAACTTTTTTTGTCCCCTGGGGCAGAACCCGGGTCCCCAAACCCTTTTTAGGACAATAACTTGCATATTAGTCTTGATAATTAGCACTTTTGATTTCGAACGTTCGAGTCCATTGTATTTAATAGGGTTCTAAAGTTTGCGGGAACTTTAGGTCTGTTCGCAGGTTCTGGTGCGAACTGAACGGGGGGGTTTTCGGCTCATCCCTAGTCCACACAAAAGAGGAGGTGCCATGCTTCTTGCTTACCAAAATGACTGCAGCCTGCCACTGTTTCTTAATGTCTTCAACCACCCCTTGTTGCATCATCTGTTCTTGCATATGCTTGACTCCTTTGTAGAGTTGTGGTAGTATACTTCAATATCTCTCCCAGATTGGAGAGCTTTCCTGTGGGTATCTCATGTTCAATCCCATTGCTACAGCCCAGGTGACAGTCCCTGTGTGAGAACACCTCAGACCACTTACCCACTCAGTTAGAAGCTGTAAAGTGATTATTGGTAGTGATGAGCCGAACACCCCCGGGTTCGGTTCGCACCAGAACCCGCGAACGGACCGAAAGTTCGTACGAACATTAGAACCCTATTAAATACAATGGATGCGAACGTTCGAATTCTAAAGTGCTAATTATAACAACTATTATGCATGTTATTGTCCTAAAAAGGGTTTGGGAACCCGGGTTCTGCACCAGGGGACATGTATCAATGCAAAAAGAAGTTTTAAAAACGGTCGTTTTTCGGGAGCAGTCATTTTAATGATGCATAAAGTGAAAAAAAAAAAGTCAAATATTCCTTTAAATATCGTACCTGGGGGCTGTCTAAAGTATGCCTGTGAAGTGCCACGTGTTTCCCGTGTTTAGAACTGTCCCTGCACAAAATGACACTTCTAAAGGAAAAAAAAGCCATTTAAAACTGCTTGCGGCTTTAATGTAATGTCTGGTCCCGGTAATATGGATGAAAATCTTTAAGAAAAATGGCATAGCTACCCCATGACCCCCCCCCCCTACCCCAGCCCATTACCAGCCCCTTTGGGTCTTGTATGGATATTAAGGGGAACCCCGCACATAAAATAAAAAAGGCCCTATATACTCTGAACAGCCGTATACAGGCGGTGCATACAAGACAGGGACTGTAGGTTTGTTCTTATGTAGAATCTGTTTGTAATTTTGAACAGGTACATTGTTTAAGTGTAGCTCCAGCCCAAAAATCTATTTTTAAACTTTTTGGAAAACATAGGTAAGGGTTATCACCCCTGTAACATTTGTTTTGCTGTCTGTGCCCCTGTTCAGAACATTTCACCTCACTTTCCGTCCCAATGACAACTGTTTTTGAAATGTGGTGTTTTTCTTGAAACAAGGATTGCTGATAAAGCATCAGTACAGAGGAGACACCTTTCTCCCATATTAATTCTTACAGGAGAGAATTTTCCTTCCTAGGGGTAGATTTCCTCTCACTTCCTGTTGTCTTCTTGCGTTTGCAAGTAGGAGTCGTTTGTAAGTTGGATGTTTGAAAGTAGGGACCTGCCGTAGATACTCTGCAGAAATAGGCCCCTTAGTTGTTGGTGTTGGCACAACACTGTAAGCACTCACAGTTACTCTTGGTTGGTGCTGGAACGCCCTGCTGTCAACTATTATATCAGGAATTGTAATTACATATAATTGTTGAACAGTGGTAGTAAAAATTGGGCCTTTGATGGTGGTGCTGGTGCCACAACACTGTAAGCCCTGACAGTTACTCTTGGTGGGTGCAGCAATGGGCCCTGCTGTGAATTATTAGATCAAGAATTGTAATTGCATGCCCCTGTTGAACAGGGGCTGAAAAATTGGGCCTTTGGTGGTGGTGGTGGTGTTGACACAACACTGTAAGCCCTCAGAGTTACTCTTGGTGGGTGCAGGAATGGGCCCTGCTGTGAATTATTAGATCAAGAATTGTAATTACATGCCCCTGTTGAACAGGGGCTGAAAAATTGGGCCTTAGGCACTGGTGGCACAACACTACAACCCCTCACAGATACTGTACTTGGAGCACAGCAATGAGCCCTGTTGCAAAGTATTGCTTCAAAAATTGTAATGACACGCCCCTGTTAAACAGGGGCTGAAAAATTGGGCCTTAGGCACTGGTGCCACAACACTCCAACCCCTCACAGATACTGTACTTGGAGCACAGCAATGAGCCCTATGGCAAATTATTGCTAAAAAAATTGTAATTACACGCCCCTGTAAAACAGGGGCTGAAAAATTGGGCCTTAGCCACTGGTGGCGGCACCCATAAACAAAAATGATCTTCCAAGCTATCATCATCAATCGTATCATTGAGGACTCGGAGGAGGAGGATAGCCAGTCAACATAACAGCACAGACACTCAGCATCAGCATCAGTCTTGAAGGGATGTGACATGTTAAAATCAATTAGTCTGTTATATCAGCATCAGGTGTGTGGTAGCTGGTGGTGATCCAAGACTGGTTCATCTTGATGAAAGTCAGTCGATCAACCGAGTCGGTGGACAGGCGCACCCTGTGATCCGTGACAAATCCTCCAGCAGCACTGAATGTGCGTTCCGAAAGAACGCTGGATGCAGGACAGGCCAGTAGCTCAATTGCATACTGTGCAAGCTCTGGCCAGTGATCCATCCTCAAGACCCAGTAAGCCAGAGGATTTTCGGTGGGGAAGGTGTCCAAGTCTGACCTTGCCCCTAGATATTCCTGCACCATGTTTATCAGACGCTGGCGATGGTTGCTGGAACCAATCATACTTTGGGGCTGCGGACTAAAGAATTGTCTGAACGCATCGGTCAGACGGCCACCTTCCCCACCACTCCTTCTTTGACTGGCCGAAGCCTCAGCAACTCGTTGTCCTGGACCAGGAGTTTGTAACCTCCCAGTCTCTGGGAACGCGTTGCACAGACCTTTCTGCAAGGCCTCCCGGAGTTGTCTCATCCTCTGCTCCCTCTGCGACGGTAACATAAGGTCCGCAACCTTACCCTTGTACCGTGGATCAAGGAGAGTGGCCAGCCAGTAATGGTCCCTCTCCTTGATCCGAAGAATACGAGGATCCTTCCGCAGACTTTGCAGGATCAGGGAGGCCATGCAGCGTAGGTTTGCTGAGGCATTCGCTCCGGAGTCCTCTGGGTCACTAAGGACGACATGATCCGCAGTCACCTCCTCCCAGCCACGTACAAGTCCACTGGTTTCTTGGGACTGTAAATCATCCCTAAAAGACTGCTGCTGATGATGCTGAGTGCCAGCCTCCACCTCCATGCTGACACAATCCTCCTCCTCCTCCTCCTCCTCTTCCACTTCCTGTGCGATGGGTGGGACAGAAGGAACACTGTCTGGGTAAAGGGGGCCTTGAGAGGCAAGGAAGTCCTCCTCTTCCTGCCTCTGTTCTGCCTCAAGTGCCCTGTCCATTATTCCACGCAGCGTGTGCTCCAACAGGTGGACAAGAGGTACAGTGTCACTGATGCATGCACTGTCACTGCTCACCATCCTCGTGGCCTCCTCAAATGGTGCCAGGACAGTGCATGCATCCCTGATCATGCCCCACTGGCGTGGAGAAAAAAAACCAAGCTCCCCTGACCCTGTCCTGGTGCCGTAGTCGCACAGGTACTCATTGATGGCCCTCTGCTGCGTGTGCAGCCGCTGCAGCATGGCCAACGTTGAGTTCCACCTGGTGGGCATGTCACATATAAGGCGGTTCTTGGGCAGGTTCAACTCCTTTTGCAGCTCAGCCAGGCGAGCACTGGCATTATAAGATCTGCGGAAATGCACACAGACTTTCCTGGCCTGCCTCAGGACATCCTGTAAGCCCGGGTACCTGCCCAAGAACCGCTGCACCACCAGGTTAAGGACGTGAGCCACACAGGGCACAGGGGTCAGTTGTCCCTGTCGGAGGGCGGAGAGGAGGTTGGTGCCATTGTCGCAAACCACCATTCCTGGCTTAAGCTGGCGTGGCGTCAACCACCTCTCGGCCTGGCCCTGCAGAGCAGACAGGACCTCTGCCCCAGTGTGGCTTCTGTCCCCCAAACACACCAGCGCAAGCACGGCATGGCATCTTTTTGCCTGCGTACTTGCGTAGCCCCGTGAACGGCTACGGAGCACCGCTGGTTCATAGGACAAACCACAGGAAGAGGCCATGGAGGAAGAAGAAGAGGAGGGGGTGGAGGAGAGAGGTGTGTCACAACCAGTAGTAGCATTTTGGAGGCGTGGCGGTGGGACAACCTCCAACACTACTGCACCTTGTCCTGCATCCTTCCCAGCTGCCAAAAGAGTGACCCAATGGGCCGTGAAAGAAAGGTAACGTCCCTGTCCATGCCTGCTGGACCATGAGTCAGCGGTAATATGCACCTTACCGCTGACCGCCCTGTCCAGCGAGGCCAAGACATTGCCTTCCACATGCCGGTAGAGAGCCGGAATAGCCTTCCGTGAGAAAAAGTGGCGTTTGGGAACCTGCCACTGAGGAACCGCACATTGCACAAACTCACGGAAGGGGGCCGAGTCTACCAACTGAAAAGGCAGCAGTTGAAGCGCTAGCAATTTAGCCAAGCTAGCATTCAACCGCTGGGCATGTGGATGGCTGGGAGTGAACTTCTTTCGACGGTCCAGCAGCTGGGGCAGGGAAATTTGCCTGCTAGAATCGGACGTCGGTGTACTGCTAGCAGAGTGGCCGCAAGTACTTGGCTGTGACACACCTAATTCTACACCTTCATTCCTCTCAGTGCATGTTTCAGAGAGGACTGAAGTTATAGTGGGGTTGGAAATCCCAGCTGATGCGGTGCAAGGAGAGGTCCGCTTTGTTCTTTGGTGTGGGTCTTTGAGGTAGGCTTGCCAACGAGCTGCATGGCAGGTCAACATATGTCTGGTCAGGCATGTGGTACCCAAGCGGCTGATGTTTTGGCCACGCGATATACGCTTGAGACATATGTTGCAAACAGCAGCTGTGCGATCTGATGCACTAGCCTCAAAAAAGGCCCACACCAAGGAACTTTTTGAATGACGGGCAGAGGCAGCGCCCTGCACAGGCGGAGCTCTGCGGTGTGATTCCGTCGGTGTACTGCCCTTACGCTGGCCACCAAAGGGCATCCTGTCTCGTTGGAGATGTGCCTCCTCCTCATCCTCCTCCTCCTCTCTCCTATTAGGCACCCACGTGGAGTCAGTGACCTCATCATCCCCTCCCTCCTCATCACTGGAGCCAATCTGGCAGTATGCTGCAGCTGCTGGAACATGACTGCCAGATTGGTGTCCTTCTTGAGCATCCCCTCTGTCTGCTCTCACCCTACTGCCTTCCTGTAGCTGGGTTTCATCATCAGACCCTTCAAAACGCTGGGCATCCTCCTGGAGCATGTACCCAACACTGTGCTCAAACAGTTCGGGGGACTCCTCAGGAGGAGGACATGGTGGGTCTAGGGAAGGAGTGACTGATGATGAGTCTGACATTGATACCAGGGAAGAGGACGCTTTGGCAGCTGCTTTGCCAGTACCCTGAGCCTGGGTGAGAGAGGATGAGGAGGAGGAGGAGGGCTTGGTCATCCACTCTACCAAGTCTTCGGCATGATGTGGCTCAACATGTCCAGCTGCGGAAAAGAAGGACAAGCGTGTCCCATGGCCATGTGCTGATGACAATGCACCGCGTCCACGACCAGCACTGTTGCCCCAGACACAGAGCCTGCTTGCCCTCTTTTATTGCCTCCTGACTGTCTGCCTCTCCTTGTTTGCCTTCCAGACATTCTAATAGATGGCCTGCAGGGAGATGGGAAAAAAGCAATAAGGGCTACCTTCAGGTGTCCTTCTCTGTCCCTTGAAACAAGGACTTGCACAGTGAAAGAAACTGACACTCTCCCTACCTACAGTTTTCTGTCCCTAGAAAAAATGTTTTTTTTAAGCACAATATAGCACAAGGAGAATTCACTCACTGTCCTTCCAGGTCCCTAGAAACAAGGACTTGCACAGTGAAAGAAACTGACACTCTCCCTACCTACAGTTTTCTGTCCCTAGAAAAAATGTTTTTTTTAAGCACAATATAGCACAAGGAGAATTCACTCACTGTCCTTCCAGGTCCCTAGAAACAAGGACTTGCACAGTGAAAGAAACTGACACTCTCCCTACCTACAGTTTTCTGTCCCTAGAAAAAAAGTTTTTTTTAAGCACAATATAGCACAAGGAGAATTCACTCACTGTCCTTCCAGGTCCCTAGAAACAAGGACTTGCATAGTGAAAGAAACTGACACTCTCCCTACCTACAGTTTTCTGTCCCTAGAAAAAAAGTTTTTTTTAAGCACAATATAGCACAAGGAGAATTCACTCACTGTCCTTCCAGGTCCCTAGAAACAAGGACTTGCACAGTGAAAGAAACTGACACTCTCCCTACCTACAGTTTTCTGTCCCTAGAAAAAATGTTTTTTTTAAGCACAATATAGCACAAGGAGAATTCACTCACTGTCCTTCCAGGTCCCTAGAAACAAGGACTTGCACAGTGAAAGAAACTGACACTCTCCCTACCTACATTTTTCTGTCCCTAGAAAAAATGTTTTTTTTAAGCACAATATAGCACAAGGAGAATTCACTCACTGTCCTTCCAGGTCCCTAGAAACAAGGACTTGCACAGTGAAAGAAACTGACACTCTCCCTACCTACAGTTTTCTGTCCCTAGAAAAAATGTTTGTTTTAAGCACAATATAGCACAAGGAGAATTCACTCACTGTCCTTCCAGGTCCCTAGAAACAAGGACTTGCACAGTGAAAGAAACTGACACTCTCCCTACCTACAGTTTTCTGTCCCTAGAAAAAATGTTTTTTTTAAGCACAATATAGCACAAGGAGAATTCACTCACTGTCCTTCCAGGTCCCTAGAAACAAGGACTTACACAGTGAAATAAACTGACACTCTCCCTACCTACAGTTTTCTGTCCCTAGAAAAAATGTTTTTTTTAAGCACAATATAGCACAAGGAGAATTCACTCACTGTCCTTCCAGGTCCCTAGAAACAAGGACTTGCACAGTGAAAGAAACTGACACTCTCCCTACCTACAGTTTTCTGTCCCTAGAAAAAATGTTTTTTTTAAGCACAATATAGCACAAGGAGAATTCACTCACTGTCCTTCCAGGTCCCTAGAAACAAGGACTTGCACAGTGAAAGAAACTGACACTCTCCCTACCTACAGTTTTCTGTCCCTAGAAAAATGTTTTTTTTAAGCACAATATAGCACAAGGAGAATTCACTCACTGTCCTTCCAGGTCCCTAGAAACAAGGACTTGCACAGTGAAAGAAACTGACACTCTCCCTACCTACAGTTTTCTGTCCCTAGAAAAAATGTTTTTTTTAAGCACAATATAGCACAAGGAGAATTCACTCACTGTCCTTCCAGGTCCCTAGAAACAAGGACTTGCACAGTGAAAGAAACTGACACTCTCCCTACCTACAGTTTTCTGTCCCTAGAAAAAATGTTTTTTTTAAGCACACTATAGCACAAGGAGAATTCACTCACTGTCCTTCCCAGTCCCTAGAAACAAGGACTTGCACAGTGAAAGAAACTGACACTCTCCCTACCTACAGTTTTCTGTCCCTAGAAAAAATGTTTTTTTTAAGCACAATATAGCACAAGGAGAATTCACTCACTGTCCTTCCAGGTCCCTGGAAACAAGGACTTGCACAGTGAAAGAAACTGACACTCTCCCTACCTACAGTTTTCTGTCCCTAGAAAAAATGTTTTTTTTAAGCACAATATAGCACAAGGAGAATTCACTCACTGTCCTTCCAGGTCCCTAGAAACAAGGACTTACACAGTGAAAGAAACTGACACTCTCCCTACCTACAGTTTTCTGTCCCTAGAAAAAATGTTTTTTTTAAGCACAATATAGCACAAGGAGAATTCACTCACTGTCCTTCCAGGTCCCTGGAAACAAGGACTTGCACAGTGAAAGAAACTGACACTCTCCCTACCTACAGTTTTCTGTCCCTAGAAAAAATGTTTTTTTTAAGCACAATATAGCACAAGGAGAATTCACTCACTGTCCTTCCAGGTCCCTAGAAACAAGGACTTACACAGTGAAAGAAACTGACACTCTCCCTACCTACAGTTTTCTGTCCCTAGAAAAAATGTTTTTTTTAAGCACAATATAGCACAAGGAGAATTCACTCACTGTCCTTCCAGGTCCCTAGAAACAAGGACTTGCACAGTAAAAGAAACTGACACTCTCCCTACCTACAGTTTTCTGTCCCTAGAAAAAATGTTTTTTTTAAGCACAATATAGCACAAGGAGAATTCACTCACTGTCCTTCCAGGTCCCTAGAAACAAGGACTTACACAGTGAAAGAAACTGACACTCTCCCTACCTACAGTTTTCTGTCCCTAGAAAAAATGTTTTTTTTAAGCACACTATAGCACAAGCACAAAACACACTGACACTCTCCCTACCTATCCTTCTCTTTCCCTAAACTAAAGGAATCCAGGTTAAGCAAGAAAGAAATAAAAGTCACTGTCCCTGCCTATGCTGCTCTATCCCTGCTCCGGAACACACTACACTAGGCCGCCGTGCTGGCGGCCTTTTATAGTGTGGGGCGTGTACTAAACACCCTCAGCAATAATTGGCCACAGGCATCCTGCCTGTGGCCAATCATTGCTCTCCTCGCTGCCGGCGCTGTGATTGGCCAAGCATGCGGGGTCACAGTGCATGCTTGGCCAATCACAGCGCCTGGATGACACTGCGATGGCGTAGTGCATTGTGGGCCGTTCGCGTCACTCGAATTTGGCGCGAACGGCCCAAATCGTTCGATCTTCGTCGAACGATCGAACAGCCGATGTTCGAGTCGAACGTATGTTCGATTCGAACACGAAGCTCATCCACAATTATTGGATATCAGTTCCTCAGTGGTCAGTTGTAGTTGTGGTACTATTTGCTCTCCTGCCCACTTTCAGTTACTTCCTGCCAACCGTTGGGTCATATTCACTTTTATCATGCAGTGACAACCATAAAACACTGAGTTCTTGCCTTGAGGGCAATCACATCCATAATTATGGTCAGCTCTGCCACTGCTGTCCTGGGGAGCAGATGGAGTGATAGATTCCTGGAGTTATGAGTTTTAATTATCACCATACCTTTCCAGACCATGGTGAGGGTCCTTGTAACAAGTAGAACCACGTATGAGGCAAGGGTTTCATGAGAACTATTAAACCTTGCCATCCATGGTGAGAGCTGACATTTATTGTGAGTTTCTGATTAGGTGGTACCACAACCTCTGTCCCAAAAAGAACCCTGGTGATTCCAGGTTTTCCCAAAATATTTATAGAGCACCGATTGTGAATGGAACGTCTCCAGGTCACCATACTGCATTAAATAAGAAAAAAAAAGTAGAAACATTCAAATTACAATATGGATTGTATCAAAATCATAATATGCTATAATAATTTTTTTTTTATGTTTTTTTTCCTATGAAAGTGGAGTTATCCATTAACTCCCTAATTTGAATCTAAGTAACAATTTATTGTGCATAGAATTTTCTTCCCATTTCTGCTTCCTGTGATAGTGTAACAGGATGGATAATTGGCTGAATGATTGGACAGAGAATAACTGCTACTTGCAGCTACGTGGCAGAAGTGGTGGTGAGGGGGGTGGGATCAGTGGCAGAAGTGACAGGGGGATAGGGATGAGAACAGTGGCAGTGGTGGTGTCATCCTCCCCCACCACCACGGCTGCCTCTTACTGATCCCACCTCCCCCACCACCAATCTCAACCCTATCCCTATCTGCCACAGAGGGGATGGGGGATGGGGATCGGATCAGTGGCAGTGGTTATGGGGGCTGGGAATGAGATCAGTGGTGGGGGAGGATGAGATCAGTTGCACTGGAAATTACTTGCTCACTTACTTTGTCAGTCTATTCCCCTCCGTATATCTCTACACGTGCCTTCAGGGATGCCTCTTCTGTCATGGGGTCTCCTCACAGAGGGAAGAGCTCCTCCCCCTTCACTCTATTGGTCTTCCCTACATGGCTGTGGGCGGAAAGAGCACTGCGCCCTGAGCACACCCACTAGTGTGATAATGGCAAATTAATATTTGCTATTGTCTTTATGGTTCTGCTCCCGGACAATTAGGAAGCAGGACTCCCAATCGTGTCTCAGGACACACTGGGCAATGGGGTCTAAGGACACTTCCTGTTCAGCCCGGAAGAGAACGGAGAGGAGAATGGTATGGCTCTTTATTCCCCCTGCCTCCTAAGGTTAGTCTCTCCCGGGGGGAGTCCGGTGCTTGAAGCGATCACTGCCTTCACCCGTCCGCCGTCGATCCGCAGCCACCTCTTCCCAGCCACGTACAAGTCCATGGGTTTCTCTGGACTGTAAATGATCCCTTGAAGACTGCTGCTGATGCTGAGTGCTAGGCTCCACCTCCATGCTGACACAATCCTCCTCCTCGTCCTCTTCCTGTGGGATCAGCGGGCCCGCAGGAACACTGTCTGGATAAAGGGGGCCTTGAGAGGTAAGGAAGTCCTCCTCTTCCTCCCTCTGTTCCGCCTTAAGTGCCCTGTCCATTATTCCATGCAGCGTATGCTCCAACAGATGGACAAGAGGGACAGTATCACTGATGCATGCACTGTCACTGCTCACCATCCTCGTGGCCTCCTCAAATGGTGACAGGACAGTGCATGCATCCCTGATCATGACCCACTGGCGTGGTGAAAAAAAAACAAGCTCTCCTGACCCTGTCCTGGTGCCATAATCGCACAGGTACTCATTGAAGGCCACAATACATATAACAAAAATGTCACTGCCCTCATCTATGACTGGTCTTCACAGCAAGGAGCACTGGATGGGCGGACGCATGTCAATAAAAAACACACAGAATATCCAAGCTCAACTTACCAACCAATCAGCAACAAAACGAATTCACCTGTCTAACAGTGCGTTTAAAAACAGGGGTTTAGTTGCACGCATTTGCAAATACATGTGTAAGCTGCAGGCCGCGTCAAGGCTCCCTGTATGCTGCAGTCCTAACTATAAAATTTAAGGTCTCCTCAATGGAAGCACATGTATGCTGATGGATAGATATAGGGCAGGTGACTGGGGGGAGCCCACCCTCCATTAAAGGGGCAGGAGCACACTAAACACCCAGCAGCACATGGAAGCAAAGGTGCTAGTGCGTTGCCTGACCACAATGACAACAATACATATAACAAAAATGTCACTGCCCTCATCTATGACTGGTCTTCACAGCAAGGAGCACTGGATGGGCGGACGCATGTCAATAAAAAACACACAGAATATCCAAGCTCAACTTACCAACCAATCAGCAACAAAACAAATTCACCTGTCTAACAGTGCGTTTAAAAACAGGGGTTTAGTTGCACGCATTTGCAAATACAGTACATGTGTAAGCTGCAGGCCGCGTCAAGGCTCCCTGTATGCTGCAGTCCTTACTCTAAAATTTAAGGTCTCCTCAATGGAAGCACATGTATGCTGATGGATAGATATAGGGCAGGTGACTGGGGGGAGCCCACCCTCCATTAAAGGGGCAGGAGCACACTAAACACCCAGCACATGGAAGCAAAGGTGCTAGTGCGTTGCCTGACCACAATGACAACAATACATATAACAAAAATGTCACTGCCCTCATCTATGACTGGTCTTCACAGCAAGGAGCACTGGATGGGCGGACGCATGTCAATAAAAAACACAGAATATCCAAGCTCAACTTACCAACCAATCAGCAACAAAACGAATTCACCTGTCTAACAGTGTGTTTAAAAACAGGGGTTTAGTTGCACGCATTTGCAAATACATGTGTAAGCTGCAGGCCGCGTCAAGGCTCCCTGTATGCTGCAGTCCTAACTCTAAAATTTAAGGTCTCCTCAATGGAAGCACATGTATGCTGATGGATAGATATAGGGCAGGTGACTGGGGGAGCCCACCCTCCATTAAAGGGGCAGGAGCACACTAAACACCCAGCACATGGAAGCAAAGGTGCTAGTGCGTTGCCTGACCACAATGACAACAATACATATAACAAAAATGTCACTGCCCTCATCTATGACTGGTCTTCACAGCAAGGAGCACTGGATGGGCGGACGCATGTCAATAAAAAACACACAGAATATCCAAGCTCAACTTACCAACCAATCAGCAACAAAACGAATTCACCTGTCTAACAGCGCGTTTAAAAACAGGGGTTTAGTTGCACGCATTTGCAAATACATGTGTAAGCTGCAGGCCGCGTCAAGGCTCCCTGTATGCTGCAGTCCTAACTCTAAAATTTAAGGTCTCCTCAATGGAAGCACATGTATGATGATGGATAGATATAGGGCAGGTGTCTGGGGGGAGCCCACCCTCCATTAAAGGGGCAGGAGCACACTAAACACCCAGCACATGGAAGCAAAGGTGCTAGTGCGTTGCCTGACCACAGTGACAACAATACATATAACAAAAATGTCACTGCCCTCATCTATGACTGGTCTTCACAGCAAGGAGCACTGGATGGGTGGACGCTTGTCAATAAAAAACACACAGAATATCCAAGCTCAACTTACCAACCAATCAGCAACAAAACAAATTCACCTGTCTAACAGTGCGTTTAAAAACAGGGGTTTAGTTGCACGCATTTGCAAATACATGTGTAAGCTGCAGGCCGTGTCAAGGCTCCCTGTATGCTGCAGTCCTAACTCTAAAATTTAAGGTCTCCTCAATGGAAGCACATGTATGCTGATGGATAGATATAGGGCAGGTGACTGGGGGAGCCCACCCTCCATTAAAGGGGCAGGAGCACACTAAACACCCAGCACATCGAAGTAAAGGTGCTAGTGCGTTGCCTGACCACAATGACAACAATACATATAACAAAAATGTCACTGCCCTCATCTATGACTGGTCTTCACAGCAAGGAGCACTGGATGGGCGGACGCATGTCAATAAAAAACACACAGAATATCCAAGCTCAACTTACCAACCAATCAGCAACAAAACAAATTCACCTGTCTAACAGCGCGTTTAAAAACAGGGGTTTAGTTGCACGCATTTGCAAATACATGTGTAAGCTGCAGGCCGCGTCAAGGCTCCCTGTATGCTGCAGTCCTAACTCTAAAATTTAAGGTCTCCTCAATGGAAGCACATGTATGCTGATGGATAGATATAGGGTAGGTGACTGGGGGGAGCCCACCCTCCATTAAAGGGGCAGGAGCACACTAAACACCCAGCAGCACATGGAAGCAAAGGTGCTAGTGCGTTGCCTGACCACAATGACAACAATACATATAACAAAAATGTCACTGCCCTCATCTATGACTGGTCTTCACAGCAAGGAGCACTGGATGGGCGGACGCATGTCAATAAAAAACACACAGAATATCCAAGCTCAACTTACCAACCAATCGGCAACACAACAAATTCACCTGTCTAACAGTGCGTTTAAAAACAGGGGTTTAGTTGCACGCATTTGCAAATACATGTGTAAGCTGCAGGCCGCGTCAAGGCTCCCTGTATGCTGCAGTCCTTCACTCTATTGGTCTTCCCTACATGGCTGTGGGCGGAAAGAGCACTGCGCCCTGAGCACACCCACTAGTGTGATAATAGCAAATTAATATTTGCTATTGTCTTTATGGTTCTGCTCCCGGGCAATTAGGAAGCAGGACTCCCAATCGTGTCTCAGGACACACTGGGCAATGGGGTCTAAGGACACTTCCTGTTCAGCCCGGAAGAGAATGGAGAGGAGAATGGTATGGTTCTTTATTCCCCCTGCCTCCTAAGGTTAGTCTCTCCCGGGGGGAGTCCGGTGCTTGAAGCGATCACTGCCTTCACCCGTCCGCCGTCG
This sequence comes from Rana muscosa, assembly GCA_029206835.1. NCBI lineage: Eukaryota > Metazoa > Chordata > Amphibia > Anura > Ranidae > Rana > Rana muscosa. Next base: position 608,021,818 of record CM055118.1, read on the forward strand.
ATCCGCAGCCATCTCTTCCCAGCCACGTACAAGTCCATGGGTTTCTCTGGACTGTAAATGATCCCTTGAAGACTGCTGCTGATGCTGAGTGCTAGGCTCCACCTCCATGCTGACACAATCCTCCTCCTCGTCCTCTTCCTGTGGGATCAGCGGGCCCGCAGGAACACTGTCTGGATAAAGGGGGCCTTGAGAGGTAAGGAAGTCCTCCTCTTCCTCCCTCTGTTCCGCCTTAAGTGCCCTGTCCATTATTCCATGCAGCGTATGCTCCAACAGATGGACAAGAGGGACAGTATCACTGATGCATGCACTGTCACTGCTCACCATCCTCGTGGCCTCCTCAAATGGTGACAGGACAGTGCATGCATCCCTGATCATGACTAGGGATGAGCTTCGTGTTCGAGTCGAACATACGTTCGACTCGAACATCGGCTGTTCGATCGTTCGACGAAGATCGAACGATTTGGGCCGTTCGCGCCAAATTCGAGTGACGCGAACGGCCCACAATGCACTACGCCATCGCAGTGTCATCCAGGCGCTGTGATTGGCCAAGCATGCACTGTGACCCCGCATGCTTGGCCAATCACAGCGCCGGCAGCGAGGAGAGCAATGATTGGCCACAGGCAGGATGCCTGTGGCCAATTATTGCTGAGGGTGTTTAGTACACGCCCCACACTATAAAAGGCCGCCAGCACGGCGGCCTAGTGTAGTGTGTTCCGGAGCAGGGATAGAGCAGCATAGGCAGGGACAGTGACTGTTATTTCTTTCTTGCTTAACCTGGATTCCTTTAGTTTAGGGAAAGAGAAGGATAGGTAGGGAGAGTGTCAGTGTGTTTTGTGCTTGTGCTATAGTGTGCTTAAAAAAAACATTTATTCTAGGGACAGAAAACTGTAGGTAGGGACAGTGTCAGTTTCTTTCACTCTGCAAGTCCTTGTTTCCAGGGACCTGGAAGGACAGTGAGTGAATTGTCCTTGTGCTATATTGTGCTTAAAAAAACATTTATTCTAGGGACAGAAAACTGTAGGTAGGGAGAGTGTCAGTTTATTTCACTCTGCAAGTCCTTGTTTCCAGGGACCTGTAAGGACAGTGAGTGAATTGTCCTTGTGCTATATTGTGCTTAAAAAAAACATTTATTCTAGGGACAGAAAACTGTAGGTAGGGAGAGTGTCAGTTTATTTCACTCTGCAAGTCCTTGTTTCCAGGGACCTGTAAGGACAGTGAGTGAATTGTCCTTGTGCTATATTGTGATTAAAAAAAACATTTTTTCTAGGGACAGAAAACTGTAGGTAGGGAGAGTGTTTTTTTTCTTTCACTCTGCAAGTCCTTGTTTCCAGGGACCTGTAAGGACAGTGAGTGAATTGTCCTTGTGCTATATTGTGCTTAAAAAAAACATTTATTCTAGGGACAGAAAACTGTAGGTAGGGAGAGTGTCAGTTTATTTCACTCTGCAAGTCCTTGTTTCCAGGGACCTGTAAGGACAGTGAGTGAATTGTCCTTGTGCTATATTGTGATTAAAAAAAACATTTTTTCTAGGGACAGAAAACTGTAGGTAGGGAGAGTGTTTTTTTTCTTTCACTCTGCAAGTCCTTGTTTCCAGGGACCTGTAAGGACAGTGAGTGAATTGTCCTTGTGCTATATTGTGCTTAAAAAAACATTTATTCTAGGGACAGAAAACTGTAGGTAGGGAGAGTGTCAGTTTATTTCACTCTGCAAGTCCTTGTTTCCAGGGACCTGTAAGGACAGTGAGTGAATTGTCCTTGTGCTATATTGTGATTAAAAAAAACATTTTTTCTAGGGACAGAAAACTGTAGGTAGGGAGAGTGTTTTTTTTCTTTCACTCTGCAAGTCCTTGTTTCCAGGGACCTGTAAGGACAGTGAGTGAATTGTCCTTGTGCTATATTGTGCTTAAAAAAAACATTTATTCTAGGGACAGAAAACTGTAGGTAGGGAGAGTGTCAGTTTATTTCACTCTGCAAGTCCTTGTTTCCAGGGACCTGTAAGGACAGTGAGTGAATTGTCCTTGTGCTATATTGTGATTAAAAAAAACATTTTTTCTAGGGACAGAAAACTGTAGGTAGGGAGAGTGTTTTTTTTCTTTCACTCTGCAAGTCCTTGTTTCCAGGGACCTGTAAGGACAGTGAGTGAATTGTCCTTGTGCTATATTGTGCTTAAAAAAACATTTATTCTAGGGACAGAAAACTGTAGGTAGGGAGAGTGTCAGTTTATTTCACTCTGCAAGTCCTTGTTTCCAGGGACCTGTAAGGACAGTGAGTGAATTGTCCTTGTGCTATATTGTGATTAAAAAAAACATTTATTCTAGGGACAGAAAACTGTAGGTAGGGAGAGTGTTTTTTTTCTTTCACTCTGCAAGTCCTTGTTTCCAGGGACCTGTAAGGACAGTGAGTGAATTGTCCTTGTGCTATATTGTGCTTAAAAAAAACATTTATTCTAGGGACAGAAAACTGTAGGTAGGGAGAGTGTCAGTTTATTTCACTCTGCAAGTCCTTGTTTCTAGGGACCTGTAAGGACAGTGAGTGAATTGTCCTTGTGCTATATTGTGCTTAAAAAAACATTTTTTCTAGGGACAGAAAACTGTAGGTAGGGAGAGTGTTTTTTTTCTTTCACTCTGCAAGTCCTTGTTTCCAGGGACCTGTAAGGACAGTGAGTGAATTGTCCTTGTGCTATATTGTGCTTAAAAAAAACATTTATTCTAGGGACAGAAAACTGTAGGTAGGGAGAGTGTTTTTTTTCTTTCACTCTGCAAGTCCTTGTTTCCAGGGACCTGTAAGGACAGTGAGTGAATTGTCCTTGTGCTATATTGTGCTTAAAAAAAATATTTTTTCTAGGGACAGAAAACTGTAGGTAGGGAGAGTGTCAGTTTCTTTCACTGTGAAAGTCCTTGTTTCAAGGGACAGAGAAGGACACCTGAAGGTAGCCCTTATTGCTTTTTTCCCATCTCCCTGCAGGCCATCTATTAGAATGTCTGGAAGGCAAACAAGGAGAGGCAGACAGTCAGGAGGCAATAAAAGAGGGCAAGCAGGCTCTGTGTCTGGGGGCAACAGTGCTGGTCGTGGACGCGGTGCATTGTCATCAGCACATGGCCATGGGACACGCTTGTCCTTCTTTTCGGCAGCTGGACATGTTGAGCCACATCATGCCGAAGACTTGGTAGAGTGGATGACCAAGCCCTCCTCCTCCTCCTCATCCTCTCTCACCCAGGCTCAGGGTACTGGAAAAGCAGCTGCCAAAGCGTCGTCTTCCCTGGTATCAATGTCAGACAAATCATCAGTCACTCCTTCCCTAGACCCACCATGTCCTCCTCCTGAGGAGTCCCCCGAACTGTTTCAGCACAGTGTTGGGTACATGCTCCAGGAGGATGCCCAGCGTTTCGAAGGGTCTGATGATGAAACCCAGCTAGAGGAAGGCAGTAGCGTGAGAGCAGACAGAGGGGATGCTCAAGAAGGACACCAATCTGGCAGTCATGTTCCAGCAGCTGCAGCATACTGCCAGATTGGCTCCAGTGATGAGGAGGGAGGGGATGATGAGGTCACTGACTCCACGTGGGTGCCTAATAGGAGAGAGGAGGAGGAGGAGGATGAGGAGGAGGCACATCTCCAACGAGGCAGGATGCCCTTTGGTGGCCAGCGTAAGGGCAGTACACCGACGGAATCACACCGCAGAGCTCCGCCTGTGCAGGGCGCTGCCTCTGCCCGTCATTCAAAAAGTTCTTTGGTGTGGGCCTTTTTTGAGGCTAGTGCATCAGATCGCACAGCTGCTGTTTGCAACATATGTCTCAAGCGTATATCGCGTGGCCAAAACATCAGCCGCTTGGGTACCACATGCCTGACCAGACATATGTTGACCTGCCATGCAGCTCGTTGGCAAGCCTACCTCAAAGACCCACACCAAAGAACAAAGCGGACCTCTCCTTGCACCGCATCAGCTGGGATCTCCAACCCCACTATAACTTCAGTCCTCTCTGAAACATGCACTGAGAGGAATGAAGGTGTAGAATTAGGTGTGTCACAGCCAAGTACTTGCGCCCACTCTGCTAGCAGTACACCGACGTCCGATTCTAGCAGGCAAATTTCCCTGCCCCAGCTGCTGGACCGTCGAAAGAAGTTCACTCCCAGCCATCCACATGCCCAGCGGTTGAATGCTAGCTTGGCTAAATTGCTAGCGCTTCAACTGCTGCCTTTTCAGTTGGTAGACTCGGCCCCCTTCCGTGAGTTTGTGCAATGTGCGGTTCCTCAGTGGCAGGTTCCCAAACGCCACTTTTTCTCACGGAAGGCTATTCCGGCTCTCTACCGGCATGTGGAAGGCAATGTCTTGGCCTCGCTGGACAGGGCGGTCAGCGGTAAGGTGCATATTACCGCTGACTCATGGTCCAGCAGGCATGGACAGGGACGTTACCTTTCTTTCACGGCCCATTGGGTCACTCTTTTGGCAGCTGGGAAGGATTCAGGACAAGGTGCAGTAGTGTTGGAGGTTGTCCCACCGCCACGCCTCCAAAATGCTACTACTGGTTGTGACACACCTCTCTCCTCCACCCCCTCCTCTTCTTCTTCCTCCATGGCCTCTTCCTGTGGTTTGTCCTATGAACCAGCGGTGCTCCGTAGCCGTTCACGGGGCTACGCAAGTACGCAGGCAAAAAGATGCCATGCCGTGCTTGCGCTGGTGTGTTTGGGGGACAGAAGCCACACTGGGGCAGAGGTCCTGTCTGCTCTGCAGGGCCAGGCCGAGAGGTGGTTGACGCCACGCCAGCTTAAGCCAGGAATGGTGGTTTGCGACAATGGCACCAACCTCCTCTCCGCCCTCCGACAGGGACAACTGACCCATGTGCCCTGTGTGGCTCACGTCCTTAACCTGGTGGTGCAGCGCTTCTTGGGCAGGTACCCGGGCTTACAGGATGTCCTGAGGCAGGCCAGGAAAGTCTGTGTGCATTTCCGCAGATCTTATAATGCCAGTGCTCGCCTGGCTGAGCTGCAAAAAGAATTGAACCTGCCCAAGAACCGCCTTATATGTGACATGCCCACCAGGTGGAACTCAACGTTGGCCATGCTGCAGCGGCTGCACACGCAGCAGAGGGCCATCAATGAGTACCTGTGCGACTACGGCACCAGGACAGGGTCAGGGGAGCTTGGTTTTTTTTCTCCACGCCAGTGGGGCATGATCAGGGATGCATGCACTGTCCTGGCACCATTTGAGGAGGCCACGAGGATGGTGAGCAGTGACAGTGCATGCATCAGTGACACTGTACCTCTTGTCCACCTGTTGGAGCACACGCTGCGTGGAATAATGGACAGGGCACTTGAGGCAGAACAGAGGCAGGAAGAGGAGGACTTCCTTGCCTCTCAAGGCCCCCTTTACCCAGACAGTGTTCCTTCTGTCCCACCCATCGCACAGGAAGAGGAGGAGGAGGAGGAGGAGGAGGAGGAGGAGGATTGTGTCAGCATGGAGGTGGAGGCTGGCACTCAGCATCATCAGCAGCAGTCTTTTAGGGATGATTTACAGTCCCAAGAAACCAGTGGACTTGTACGTGGCTGGGAGGAGGTGGCTGCGGATCATGTCGTCCTTAGTGACCCAGAGGACTCCGGAGCGAATGCCTCAGCAAACCTACGCTGCATGGCCTCCCTGATCCTGCAAAGTCTGCGGAAGGATCCTCGTATTCTTCGGATCAAGGAGAGGGACCATTACTGGCTGGCCACTCTCCTTGATCCACGGTACAAGGGTAAGGTTGCGGACCTTATGTTACCGTCGCAGAGGGAGCAGAGGATGAGACAACTCCGGGAGGCCTTGCAGAAAGGTCTGTGCAACGCGTTCCCAGAGACTGGGAGGTTGCAAACTCCTGGTCCTGGACAACGAGTTGCTGAGGCTTCGGCCAGTCAAAGAAGGAGCGGTGGGGAAGGTGGCCGTCTGACCGATGCGTTCAGACAATTCTTTAGTCCGCAGCCCCAAAGTATGATCGGTTCCAGCAACCATCGCCAGCGTCTGATAAACATGGTGCAGGAATATCTAGGGGCAAGGTCAGACTTGGACACCTTCCCCACCGAAAATCCTCTGGCTTACTGGGTCTTGAGGATGGATCACTGGCCAGAGCTTGCACAGTATGCAATTGAGCTACTGGCCTGTCCTGCATCCAGCGTTCTTTCGGAACGCACATTCAGTGCTGCTGGAGGATTTGTCACGGATCACAGGGTGCGCCTGTCCACCGACTCGGTTGATCGACTGACTTTCATCAAGATGAACCAGTCTTGGATCACCACCAGCTACCACACACCTGATGCTGATATAACAGACTAATTGATTTTAACATGTCACATCCCTTCAAGACTGATGCTGATGCTGAGTGCCTGTGCTGTTATGTTGACTGGCTATCCTCCTCCTCCGAGTCCTCAATGATACGATTGATGATGATAGCTTGTAAGATCATTTTTGTTTATGGGTGCCGCCACCAGTGCCTAACGCCCAATTTTTCAGCCCCTGTTTAACAGGGGCGTGTAATTACAATTTTTGAAGCAATACTTTGCAACAGGGCTCATTGCTGTGCTCCAAGTACAGTATCTGTGAGGAGTTGCAGTGTTGTGCCACCAGTGCCTAAGGCCCAATTTTTCAGCCCCTGTTTAACAGGGGCGTGTCATTACAATTTTTGAAGCAATACTTTGCAACAGGGCTCATTGCTGTGCTCCAAGTACAGTATCTGTGAGGAGTTGCAGTGTTGTGCCACCAGTGCCTAAGGCCCAATTTTTCAGCCCCTGTTTAACAGGGGCGTGTCATTACAATTTTTGAAGCAATACTTTGCAACAGGGCTCATTGCTGTGCTCCAAGTACAGTATCTGTGAGGAGTTGCAGTGTTGTGCCACCAGTGCCTAAGGCCCAATTTTTCAGCCCCTGTTTAACAGGGGTGTGTGTCATTACAATTTTTGAAGCAATACTTTGCAACAGGGCTCATTGCTGTGCTCCAAGTACAGTATCTGTGAGGGGTTGCAGTGTTGTGCCACCAGTGCCTAAGGCCCAATTTTTCAGCCCCTGTTCAACAGGGGCATGTAATTACAATTCTTGATCTAATAATTCACAGCAGGGCCCATTGCTGCACCCACCAAGAGTAACTGTCAGGGCTTACAGTGTTGTGGCACCAGCACCACCATCAAAGGCCCAATTTTTACTACCACTGTTCAACAATTATATGTAATTAAAATTCCTGATATAATAGTTGACAGCAGGGCGTTCCAGCACCAACCAAGAGTAACTGTGAGTGCTTACAGTGTTGTGCCAACACCAACAACTAAGGGGCCTATTTCTGCAGAGTATATACGGCAGGTCCCTACTTTCAAACATACAACTTACAAACGACTCCTACTTGCAAACGCAAGAAGACAACAGGAAGTGAGAGGAAATCTACCACTAGGAAGGAAAATTCTCTCCTGTAAGAATAAATATGGGAGAAAGGTGTCTCCTCTGTACTGATGCTTTATCAGCAATCCTTGTTTCAAGAAAAACACCACATTTCAAAAACAGTTGTCATTGGGACGGAAAGTGAGGTGAAATGTTCTGAACAGGGGCACAGACAGCAAAACAAATGTTACAGGGGTGATAACCCTTACCTATGTTTTCCAAAAAGTTTAAAAATAGATTTTTGGTCTGGAGCTACACTTCAACAATGTACCTGTTCAAAATTACAAACAGATTCTACATAAGAACAAACCTACAGTCCCTGTCTTGTATGCACCGCCTGTATAGGGCTGTTCAGAGTATATAGGGCCTTTTTTATTTTATGTGCGGGGTTCCCCTTAATATCCATACAAGACCCAAAGGGGCTGGTAATGGGCTGGGGTAGGGGGGGGGGGGGGGGTCATGGGGTAGCTATGCCATTTTTCTTAAAGAATTTCATCCATATTACCGGGACCAGACATTACATTAAAGCCGCAAGCAGTTTTAAATGGCTTTTTTTTCCTTTAGAAGTGTCATTTTGTGCAGGGACAGTTATAAACACGGGAAACACGTGGCACTTCACAGGCATACTTTAGACACCCCCCAGGTACGATATTTAAAGGAATATTTGACTTTTTTTTTCACTTTATGCATCATTAAAATGACTGCTCCCGAAAAACGACCGTTTTTAAAACTTCTTTTTGCATTGATACATGTCCCCTGGTGCAGAACCCGGGTTCCCAAACCCTTTTTAGGACAATAACATGCATAATAGTTGTTATAATTAGCACTTTAGAATTCGAACGTTCGCATCCATTGTATTTAATAGGGTTCTAATGTTCGTTCGAACTTTCGGTCCGTTCGCGGGTTCTGGTGCGAACCGAACCCGGGGGTGTTCGGCTCATCACTAATCATGACCCACTGGCGTGGTGAAAAAAAAACAAGCTCTCCTGACCCTGTCCTGGTGCCATAATCGCACAGGTACTCATTGATGGCCCTCTGCTGCATGTGCAGCCACTGCAGCATGATCAACGTTGAGTTACACCTAGTGGGCATGTCACAGATTAGGCGGTTCTTGGGCAGGTTAAATTCCTTTTGGAGGTCAGCCAGCCAAGCACTGGCATTATATGACCGGCGGAAATGCACACAGACTTTCCTGGCCTGCCTCAGGAGATCCTGTAAGCCCGGGTACCTTCCCAAGAACCGCTGCACCACCAAGTTAAGGACGTGAGCCAAACAGGGCACATGGGTCAGTTGTCACTGTCGGAGGGCGGAGAGGAGGTTGGTGCCATTCTCGCAAACCACCATTCCTGGCTGAAGCTGGCGTGGCGTCAACCACCTCTGAGCCTGCCCCTGCAGAGCTGACAGAATCTCTGCCCCAGTTTAGCTCCTGTCTCCCAAGCACACCAGCTCAAGCACCGCATGGCATCTCTTTGCCTGAGTGCTTGCGTAGCCCCTTACGGAGCACCGCTGGTTCCGAGGACAAATCAGCAGAGGAAGAGGCCATGGAGGAAGAAGAAGAGGAGGGGGTGGAGGAGAGAGGTGTGGCAGAATCACCACTAGTAGCATTTTGGAGGCGTGGTGGCGGAACAACCTCCAACACTACTGCACCCTGTCCTGCATCCTTCCCAGCTGCCAGCAGAGTCACCCAGTGCGCCGTGAAAGATAGGTAACGTCCCTGTCCATGCCTGCTGGACCATAAGTCAGCGGTAATATGCACCTTACCGCTGACCGCCCTGTCCAGCAAGGCCAAGACATTGCCTTCCACATGCCGGCAGAGAGCCGGAATCGCCTTCCGTGAAAAAAAGTGGCGTTTGGGAACCTGCCACTGAGGTATCGCACATTCCACAAATTCACAGAAGGGGGCAGAGTCTACCAACTGAAAAGACAGCAGTTGAAGTTCTAGCAATTTAACCAAGCTAGCATTCAACCGCTGGGCATGTGGATGGCTTTGAGCAAATTTATTTCGCTGGTGCAGCAACCGGGGCAGGGAAATTTGCCTGCTACAATCGGACGTTGGTATACCGATAGCAGATTGCCGCAAGTACTTGGCAGTGGCACACCTAATTCTACACCTTCATTCCTCTCAGTGTAGGTTTCTGAGAGGACTGAAGGTATAGTGGGGTTGGAGATTCCAGCTGATGAGGAGCAAGGAGAGGTCCACTTTGTTCTTTGGTGTGGGTCTTTTATGTACGCTTCCCAACGGACTGCATGGCAGGTCGACATATGTCTGGTCAAGCATGTGGTGCCCAAGCGGCTGGTGTTTTGGCCACGCTTGATACGCTTTAGACATATGTTGCAAATAGCAATGGTGCGATCTGCTGCACACATCTGAAAAAAGGCCCACACCAAAGAACTTTTGGCAAAATGCGGTCAGCAGCTGTAAGAGAACCATCCGTTTTCGTCCAATGCGCATGCGCTCGCGCAACGGATTGCGTGCAAGCGCAGGAGTGCGTCCCTAGCGCCAATTGGCGCCAGACGGCCTATTTAAGGAAGTGCCCTGACCCCAGACCCTTGCTGACTGATCTTAAGCTGTTACCCGATATCCTGAACCCTCTTGTGATCCTGCTTGATACCTGTTGGTGAAACTGGCTTGCCTTGACCCTGCTTCCGGACTCTGCTCTGTTCTGATTACTGGCTCCTGATCCTGGCTACCCATTTGACCCTGCATTTGCCTGCTGCCTTGTACTTTGCTGCCTGCCTATTACCTGACCCGGCTACCCTTGTGACCTTGCATCTGCTTCCTGTGTCGCTCCTCTCCAACCTCCGAGTGTCTGCGACTTCAGTCCTGCGACTCTCTGCAACTTCCTGCTGCAAGTCTTCCAGGGACTTAACCTCATCTGACGTTCCAGTGCCACTGTTCCAGCAGAGTGCCTCTTTAACCCCGGCCAATTCTTGGTGCACAGCTACCTTCCGTGATCTGATGGTCCTCCTGCTTGTCCAGGCTCGCACCCCCTGCTACTGGTTTCCGGGTCTTCATCTGCAGGCACTCGTGTTCCTCCTGTCCCTCGGTTCCCTCTGTTCCACCTCCAGTGGGACCAGGGCTGGAGATGCAATAGAGGCCGACCTCGTCACTTCAGTCTCCCTTAAGGTACGTGACAGCAGCGCCCTGCACGTGCGGAGCTCTGCGGTGTGATGCAGTCGGTTATCTGCCCTTAAGCTGGCCCCTGGAGGGCATCCTGCCTCATTGGAGATGTGCCTCCTCCTCCTCCTCCTCCTCCTCTCTCCTATCAGGCACCCATGTAGAGTCAGTGACCTCATCATCCCCTCCCTCCTCGTCACTGGAGCAAACCTGGCAGTATGCTGCAGCTGGGGGAACATGACTGCCAGTTTGTTGTCCTTCTTGGTCACCCCCTCTCTCTGGGTTCACGTTGCTGCCTTACCCAAGCTGGGTACCATCATCGGAGCCTTCAAAACGCTGCTCATCCTCCTGCAGCATGTACCCGACACTGTGGTCGAACAGTTCGGGGGACTCCTCCGTGCATGATGGTGGGGCTAGGGAAGGAGTAACTGATGATGACCTTGAGTCGATGGAATAGGCCGCTTTGGCACCTGCATTGGCAGCCAAGGTAGCCTGGGTGACAGAGGATGAGGAGGATGAGGATGGCTTGGTCATCCACTCTAACAACTCTTCTGCATGTTGTGGCCCAACACGGCCAGCTGCCGAAAAAAAGGACAAGTGTGCCCCACGGCCACGTGCTGATAAGGATGCACCGTGTCCATGACCAGCACTGTTGCCTCTAGACACAGAGCCTGCTTGCCCTCTTTTATTGGCCTGTGAGTGTCTGCCTCTTCTTGTTGGCCTTCCAGACATACTGTATTTGATGTGTTGGAATAGGTACACAAGGAATGGCCTGCAGTGAGATGTAGCTGCACAAAGCTGGGATGTACATATATACTGTATTCAGTACACTGACTTAATATACTGCAGCTAGCTGAATCAACTGCCTGCCTGTAGTATTATTAGGAAGAGAATAACAGGAATTGTCTGCAGTGAGTTTTAGCTGCACACTGTGCCCAGTATTCAGTACAGTGACTTAATATACTGCAGCTAGCTGAATCAACTGCCTGCCTGCCTGTAGTATTATTAAGAAGAGAATACGGTAACAGGAATTGTCTGCAGTGAGTTTTAGCTGCACACTGTGCCCACTGCCAGTATACAGTACACTGACTTAATATACTGCACCTAGCTGAATCAACTGCCTGCCTGTAGTATTATTAGGAAGAGAATAACAGGAATTGTCTGCAGTGAGTTTTAGCTGCACACTGTGCCCACTGCCAGTATACAGTACACTAACTTAATATACTGCAGCTAGCTGAATCAACTGCCTGCCTGTAGTATTATTAGGAAGAGAATAACAGGAATTGTCTGCAGTGAGTTTTAGCTGCACAATGTGCCCAGTATACAGTACACTGACTTAATATACTGCAGCTAGCTGAATCAACTGCCTGCCTGTAGTATTATTAGGAAGAGAATAACAGGAATTGTCTGCAGTGAGTTTTAGCTGCACACTGTGCCCACTGCCAGTATACAGTACACTGACTTAATATTCTGCAGCTAGCTGAATCAACTGCCTGCCTGTAGTATTATTAGGAAGAGAATAACAGGAATTGTCTGCAGTGAGTTTTAGCTGCACACTGTGCCCAGTATACAGTACACTGACTTAATATACTGCAGCTAGCTAAATCAACTGCCTGCCTGTAGTATTATTAAGAAGAGAATAACAGGAACACTCTGGAGTGAGATCTAGCTAAACTGTATACAGTGTATATGTATATATATATATATATACACAAAGCGTGCAATGCAGATATATACTAAACATACTGATCTAACTAGCTGAATCAACTGCCTGCTCAATCTAGCTAACTGAAATGAAATGACGCTCTCTCTCTCTCTCCGCCGCCGCAACACACTACACAAGGTTGACGCGCAGGCGGCCTTATATAGTGTGGGGCGTGTACCTAATCCCTGAGCCATGATTGGCCAAAGGCACCCTGGCTTTGGCCAATTATGGCTCTCTGTGCTGACGGCGCTGTGATTGGCCAAAGCATAGTGTATGCTTGGCCAATCATCAGCCAGCAATGCACTGCGATGATGCAGTGCATTATGGGCCGTGACGCGCCGCTCAAATTTGGTGCGAATGGCCAATAATGTTCGAAATTCGCCAAACAAGCGAACAGACGATGTTCGAGTCGAATTCATGTTTGACTCAAACTCGAAGCTCATCCCTAATCATGTGTGGTCTTTCTGAGCTGCTAAGGAAGGGAAGCAGATAAACTTGTCTTCGTTGATCATGTACAGGAATGTGTTTTTGTCTGTGTCTCTGTTGAGGAGATTTCCCATCAGTTCCCATCACTTCTTGTCATCCCTGTCTGGTAGTTGATCTAACTCTTCTCTCTTCTATCTAAATTCAAATACAACTTTTAGTTGTAGATGTACTTTAATGCTTAAAAGCAGCATCCATAGAGATAATTATACTAATTGCATCATATGGATCTAAAACAAGTGGATGAGAATGTGCTTAAAGTATAGGAAAATCTGTTATGTTGAAATATATATATATATATATATATATATATATATATATATATATATATGTGTGTAAAAATGAGCTATAAACAATAAGAATGAGTAGAAAAATTATTATTTATTAAAGGAATTTATATAGCACCAGCAATTTATGCAGTGCTTTACATATTTTACAAACTCCTAAGGACAGGGACATTAGTCCCTGTCCTTAGGAGTTTATACTCTCAAGCCTCATACACACGACCGAGTTTCTCGTCGTAACAATCTCGTCTTTTTTCGACGAGATTCTTGTTAACCTTGACGAGTTTCTCGTCAAGCTTTCCATGCGTACACACTGACAATTCCAAATCTCGTCGTTGTTCTCCATGGTCACGTCCAGCACGTACGACGGCAGTATAAAGGGGAAGATCGATTTCCTTGGCGCCACCCCTTGGGCTGCTTTTGCTGATCTCGTGTTACCGCGTGTGAAGTAAAAGTTTGGGAAGAGACGATTCGCGCTTTTCAGTCTTCGTGCTTTTCAGTTCGTTTTCTGCGGTTCAGTTTGTGCTTGTGGGTTCGTATCTTGACTTTCAGGGCGTCTAGGCAGGTCGTATCTGTTTTACAGTGCGTTCTTGCCCGTTCGTTTCTGATTTTCAGTTCGCTATTCATAGGCCTTGCTGTTCTAAAGTGCGTTCTGTTCTGTACTTTCTGATCAGACGACCGTTTCCTAGCCATGTCGCCTGGACGTTCTCGTCGTCGAGTTCGTGCTGTGCGTGCGCTTGGTGTTGGTCTGCTTGTTTTGGACCAAGACCAGTCCATGAACGGTGTGAGGAGGAGTTCATGGACCAAGAATTGGTTGCTCCAGCGGGACCAATTCTGCCATATGCCTCTGCTGCGGGAGATCGTCGAGAATAATCCTGAGAACTACAGGAATTTTCTGCGGATGTCTGACCCCGTTTTTCAGGAACTGTTGGCTTTGGTGTCCCCCTATATTACCAGGAAGGACACCGTTATGCGGGAAGCCATCAGTGCTGAGCAGAGGCTCATCGCCACGTTACGCTACCTGGCGACAGGGAGAAGTCTTCAGGACTTGAAGTTCATGACAGGCATCTCCCCCCAGGCTCTGGGCCTCATAATCCCAGACACCTGTTCTGCCATTATACAAGTCCTGCAGGAGGACTATATTAGGGTAAGTTTTCTCCATTAACATCACATTTTATGTATTTCATGTATGCTAATGTATTGTATTTCTTTCATCCTTCACTAATTACCATGATTGTAATATGCTGAGAATGTCCCCTTTGTCCCCATGCATGCTGGAAGTTTTTAAATGCCCCTTTTTTCTCCTCTATGCATATTTCCCTTCACTAAGCTTTCCAGCAGGGGCGTCTGTTGCTCCAAATGTTTGGGGGTCCAACCCCAATTTAGGAAAAACTTCCTCCTTTTTTGCGACTGTGCCTATTAAACGCCCCCAGTTGCCCCCTCCAATGCAGCCATTTTGTTCCCTCCAATGCAGCCATTTTGTTCCCTCCAATGCAGCCATTTTGTTCCCTCCAATGCAGCCATTTTGTTCCCCCCAGCCCTGCACTTACCTTCTTGTGGTCAGCGCCATCCTTCTTCTGTCCTTGATGTCTTCTCCTGCCCTTGATGTTGCATCAGCCAATCATGTTACCATTAAACAAACTTGGTGAACATGATTGGCAGAGCAGCCTGTCAGTGTTTACCCAAGGAATGCTCCCCCCCCCTGCGTCCCCTATTTAACTTTTATGAAGCCAATTACATCCCTCAGGCTGTAATGTGCAAGCCTATTTGCCTCCCTGTTTCTGATATGCAATTTTCACCCCATAAATGCTGCAGTTATTCATATGTTGGTCGCTTAACAGGGGGCCATCCACCAGAATAGTGGGCGGCATTGACAATACATAGGTTAATGCAAGGCATGAACCGATGTATTGTTCGGAGTGACGGGCACAGAAGAGAGGTGGCAGTGCTCCAGCGCCCACTCTGGACGCACCGCCACTGCAATGCTATCCTGTGGCCAAACACATCTACCCCCCCCCCAAAATATTTTTTTAATGTACCATCAGAGGGGGTGATAAATATGAAACATGAGCCTTCCATTATACTTCTTAAAAACAGATTAATAAACGTAGAATTTGATTGATGTTGGCCTCTAATGTTTTTTATTATAATCTGCTTGTAATGTAATATTTTAAAATTCTAATTTTTTTTCATCTTGTTTGACTCCCCAGCTTCCTTCCACGCCACAGGAATGGCAGACTGTGGCATCGGAGTTTGCCACGCGGTGGGACTTCCCCAACTGTGGTGGTGCCATAGACGGGAAGCACATCCGCATCGTGCCGCCACCCCGTTCTGGGTCCTACTTCTTCAATTACAAGGGGTTTCATAGCATTGTGCTGATGGCGGTGGTGTCAGCACGGTATGAATTCCTCTATGTTGATGTAGGGAAGAATGGCCGGATGTCCGATGGGGGATCCTTCATCCAGACGGAGTTTGCCCTCCGTCTCCAGAGTGACGACCTTGCATTGCCACCGGATGCAGGGAATGTTGAAGGACTCCCCTTTGTTTTTTTGGCTGATGAAGCCTTCAGGCTCGGACCGCATCTTATGAGGCCATTTTCTCAGAGGACCCTGACCCCAGAGAAGAGGGTGTTCAATTACCGGCTGGCCAGGGGCCGAAGAGTCGTTGAAAATGCCTTTGGCATAATGGCCAGCCGGTTCCGCATTTTTTTTACTTCCATCCACTTGGCGGACTACAAAATAAACTATGTAGTTTTATGCTGCTGTGTGCTACACAACTTTCTCAGCAGAATATCCACTTCTTATATGGCCACAGTATTGCCTGAGGCTGGACTTTCATCTGCCAATCCCCTGCCGGGCCTTGAATCTGCCCGTCCTGGCTTGCCCCCCCCCCCCAAAATGCCCATGAGGTTCGGGAGAAATATATGCAATATTTCACGGGTAGGGGGGCAATTTCTATGCCAGGCTATGCCTAAAGATTCATGGAGAATGTGCTAAATAAAATACTGATTTCAAATTTTTACTTTTGTTTGTTTCCTGTCTCCTAGTTTGTCTTAGGGCATTTGTAGTGCCAAGTGTATTTTCCTTTAGTAAATAACAACCATTTCACTATATAACCTTAAAAAAAACACAAATAAGGTTAGAGTGTATTGAAAAAAGAAGCTACACGTTGTTTCTGTTCAAACATTTTACTCTGTGCACATTCACACACATGTTTACTTTTTTTTTTTTTGTCCTGGCCACAAACCGCCAATTCTTTTCTTACGAAAATACAAAAACAACAGTTGCATTCCAAAAAGTACAACTTTGAATATCTCTGAGCAATCTGAGACATTCACACTTACACAAACTATGTCTCTATGTGCCTGTCATAATATGGGGTCTTGCCACCCCTTGCCCAGCCAAAAATTGAATATGCACACATTTTAAAGTAATTTCCAATAGGGATTTTAGACTCCTGATCCCTATTGTCAACATGTGCTATCTGCCATCAGGGGTGATCAATGGACGTGTTTTGGGGGTGCAACCCCTTCCTCAGTTCACCTACTTTAGATACGAGGAAGGGGTTGCACCCCCAAAAGACGTACATGGATATCCCCTGATGGCAGATAGCACATGTTGACACACTGTGTGCATATTCAATTTTTGGCTGGTTTGATTGTCAAAAAGAGTTTAAAAGGTTGAAGAACAGTCATTCCTGAAACAAAAATGGGGGTTTTGTTGACTTATTCGATTCTCCCCAATACATCTAGAATGTCTTTAAATGTTTGATCCATCACATGAATTATTTGTTTTATTCTGTCCAGTTCCGTGCTACATTCCATCACTTGCTGTATTATTTGGAGGGCACTGTCAGCAGAGAAACGTGTACTATCCTTCACCACAACATTTACATCCCCTAAAAACAAAATAAAAAGGTATTATAACTCTGCAGGCCTACATCTCTTACCTGAAGCTGTGGTGACAGATACTGACCTGTTGTGGTGACCAGTTCCACAACGTCATCCACCTCTCCTTCCTGCACTTCTCCTTCCTCCACCTCAACTTCCTCAACATCCTTCGGTTGTGGGTCTTTGGGAGTTTGGGGTTGTTGTGAAGCTGTGGGGTTCCTGTGCTCCCTGGAGTGTTCTCCTCCCAGTCTTCTCTCCCCTATGAGAATCAAACAAAAGGTCTATTTATCACACTGAAATTCTCTCAGAAAAATTAAAACAGGCTAAATTGTTTGGAAGTGGGGTACAAGTGTGTGTTTGTGCGGATTCTAAAGATGAATGCATTATTTGGAACAAAAAATAGGTTTAGTATTCACCTTTTGGATGTAAATTTTTAGACATGGAGGCACCACAAAAATTCACTGATGCACATGTGTGGGACACCCAAAAAAGGCGGCTCTGTTGGCCCACACTATAGTGCTACAAAGTACAGATGTGGTACCAGCTGCTGAGTGTCCTCTCCTTTACACTGATTAAAGTTTGCATTTCATTCTCTTTACAAACACATCATCTAGCCAAAAATTTAGGAACAACAATTTGTAAAAAACAGGCAGATGTCTATTTTCTTTTGGGGCTGTAAAATAAGCCAAAACAGCGGATAGTGGCCGAACGAAGTGTCTGTAACGTAACGAACGATTACTGTGCCAAACCAAGTTCTAAATTAGGACATTTTGGAAGGGAGTCCAATATGAAAATAAACCAAAAGGAGCAACATGTAATTTGAGAAAAACATTAATAGCAGAAAAGTGTACATTTTACTTACTTTTTGCTAGCATTCTCTTAATGCTCCTTAACTGCTCTGGCTCCCTCAGTTTGAGGTCTGACCACCTCTTTCTGAGCTGCTCATTTGAGCGTTTCACCCCGAAATTCGTCTTCAGACTCTTCACGACTTTCCTCAGGATTTTGGCCTTCCTTCTATTAGGTTTGCTATACGGCCCATGCTTTGCGTCATAATCAGACTTGAGCAATATGTCCACCATCTCCGCCATCTCCGCAAAAGACATATTAGATGCCTTGAATCTCCTCCTTGATCGTGACGTTTCCTCGGTCTCCGGGCTTGTCTCCTCCACATTTTTGGAGGAATTATCAGACACCTGCTGTAAATCCGCCGTATCTGTCTGCGCGCCGAAAGAGAAGGGGCGGGGAAAAGATGTTAGTTAGAACGTCATGGGCGGGCGACGTGTGCAGAGCGACGTGTGCGTAGTTTGACGCATGCGTGGTGTCAGTGTTGCCAACCCCCCGAAGTGAAATTTACTGGCAGAGCGACAAAATTTACGTACGGCACCAATTTTTGCGTGCAAAGAAATCCATGGAAATTACTGACAGATCCACATTTTTTACTGACACTGAGAAAAAGTACCTACGGTTACTGTTTTTAGTACTAAACAGTGCAAATATCAAGATTTCAACTATAAACACATAGCTAATGCTATTATCAATGTGTTTAAGTTAAACAAAAGTAAAAAAAAAAAATTCTCCATTTACATGAAGGTCAGGTTACTATAACCCAGCCAGCACAGAGTTCCCCCTTACATCAGAGTCTGCAGGATTCCACCTTACAGTGAAAGGGAACTCTTATGTAAAGGGGAACGCTGCAGATCATGATGTAAGGGGGAACTCTGATGTGGAGGGGGGCTCTGGTGAATAGAGACAACCTTACGCAGAGTGAATACACTAAGGTAAGGGGAGGTTACTAATATAGGGGGTGGAATTTTTATATCAGTGCCCCCTTACATTATTGTATTCACTCCCCTCCTTAGATCAGTGACCCCCCCCCTCAGACTGGTCTGGCGGCGGTGTCACTGACCTCCTCTCAGGTGCAGTGTGGGG
The DNA here is from genome assembly GCA_029206835.1 of Rana muscosa. Lineage (NCBI taxonomy): Eukaryota > Metazoa > Chordata > Amphibia > Anura > Ranidae > Rana > Rana muscosa. Next base: position 608,040,618 of record CM055118.1, read on the forward strand.
CTCAGTCAGACGGCTTCAGCTTGACCTCCTCTCCACAGTCCACACGTCGGTTTCTTCCCGTAACCCCCATCACGGCGCTCCCACTCTTGACTTCTTTCTAGGGTCCCCTCAGACTGCAGACATGATAAAAGACAGGAGAGGGTCAGAGGCTGCGGACATGACACAGGAGGGGGGACAGAGGCTGCGGACATGACACAGGAGGGGGGACAGAGGCTGCGGACATGACACAGGAGGGGGGACAGAGGCTGCGGACATGACACAGGAGGGGGGACAGAGGCTGCGGACATGACACAGGAGGGGGGACAGGCTGTGGACATGACACAGGAGGGGGGACAGAGGCTGCGGACATGACACAGGAGGGGGGACAGAGGCTGCGGACATGACACAGGAGGGGGGACAGAGGCTGCGGACATGACACAGGAGGGGGGACAGAGGCTGCGGACATGACACAGGAGGGGGGACAGAGGCTGCGGACATGACACAGGAGGGGGGACAAAGGCTGCGGACATGACACAGGAGGGGGGACAGAGGCTGCGGACATGACACAGGAGGGGGGACAGAGGCTGCGGACATGACACAGGAGGGGTGACAGAGGCTGCGGACATGACACAGGAGGGGGACAGAGGCTGCGGACATGACACAGGAGGGGGACAGAGGCTGCGGACATGACACAGGAGGGGGACAGAGGCTGCGGACATGACACAGGAGGGGGACAGAGGCTGCGGACATGGCACTGTGCCTGGTTCTCTGGCTACAGGTTTCCGAGAGTCTCCCAGTGCCTCTTCCTAGCATGACAGTTAGTAATGTGTCAGTCAGCCTAGCCCCTGTTTTGGCATGCCTTTTTATAGAAGCAGCCAGCACTGCTGTATCATGCAGTCACTATGAGACAGAGATTGTGGTAGAAGAAAAAAGAGGTGGACAGGGAGAAAGGGGGAGATCAGAGAGGAGCAAGAAGCATGGCAGCAGAAAGGGGTGATGATGCCCAGAGGGCACAGTACTCACAGTGCAGGCTCAGCTTTACATAGCCAGCAGTGGCAGGGAACAGCAAGGGGTGTAGTGATGACGTCACTCCCAGTAGTCCACACACCCAGTCGGGCGGGCAGGCAGGCAGGCAGGGGACTGTCCATCCGTTGCTCCGGTCCGGTGGGAGAATGTGTGCTGTGTTGTCCTTTTCTCTCAGGCTCCCGAGTCCCGCCGCTCAGCTCTCACGCACAGCGCACGTCTGCTCCTGCCTGATTGTTTTTAAAGCTGGCGCGAAAATGCGCTGAGATAATTGGCTGCGCGGCGGGTGGGCTGGACAAAGGGCATGCAGGAGTCAGACTCGGCGGCTCAGATTCGGATCTTCTCTGGGATTTCCGAATTACGCATGCGCAGTTCTGACCCGAGCCGATCGCGGCCATATTTACTGGCACTTTTCCCTTACTACGGACTTTCACGTACAGGGAAAAAGTGCCTTGTTTTTACGTGCTGTCCGTAAATCTACGGACAGTTGGCAACACTGCGTGGTGTATATATAGCAAACACACATGTGACTATACTACGTTCGTTGTGCGGAGAGAGGAGTTCAAGTGACGGACGTGCGAACGAAGGTATGTGATTTTGAGTTTGACTAATTGTTGGCCTATACTGTCTGGAGAATGTTGTAGGATATATATGGTGACTAAGATTTTAAGGAGGTTAGACTGTGTGCCTCACATTAGTTATATATTATTTATTTTACTTGCAGACCCAAAATGAATGTCTTTATAAGTGACAAGGAATTCCTTGCGGAATTTATAGACCGGGTAAGGGAGCTGCCCGCTCTGTGGGAGACCAAAAACCCCATACACAAAAAAAAAGGGGTGAGAAAAGCAGCGCTGGAGACCCTGCTCCCATTTGTGCATACCAAGGTGCCCACAGCCACAGCAAAACAGGTGGACACTAAAATTGGGAGCTTGAGAGGCACATACAGGAATGAACGCTCTAAGGTCCTGGCTTCTCAGAGGTCAGGAGCAGCAGCAGATGATGTGTATGTCCCGAATTTGTGGTACTACAGCAGGATGTCCTTTCTGGATGACCACATTGAGCCAAGGCCATCACTCTCCACTCTTCCCCTCAGACTTCCCTGCAGCCAACCTGAGCCTTCTCTGGAGCAAGAGGAGGCAGCCATCCTGGATGAACCTGATTTGGCCATCTGGAGCCAGGTATAGTATTTATAGAAAATGTATTGGGATAAAATTAATATTTGACAAATATGTCAAGATGACAAACATTAACTGTTTTGGGTTCCACAAGTGAAATCAAGATCTCGAGACATTAGTCTGGCCTAAATTGGGTGCTAAATAGTCAATCTGATGTAGTTGTAAATTGGTGAAAATGATTTCTGGATTTACATTCGAATTGCTTCAATCATGATCTGAATTTTGGATGCAAAGATTAAACCAACATATTAAACTATGTCCCTTTTTCATACACAGGATGAAATCAGCCAGGAGGAGTGTCTGGAAACTGTCAGGCAGGAGGAGGCAGGGCCCAGTGGCAGGCAGGAGGTGGCAGGGCCCAGTGGCAGCCAGGAGGTGGCAGGGCCCAGTGGCAGCCAGGAGGTGGCAGGGCAAAGGAGAAGCACCAGATCACAGGTGCCTCCCATCCGACTTCCCAAAAGAAACAGGAGGGACAGGACCACCAGTGAGGCAGCAATGGCCCTTATTAAAGAGGCCCATGCCACCCTCAAGGAGCCCACATCCCCTGAAGAGGCCGTTGCCGGCCTAGTGGAGGCAAAGTTCAAGGTGATGAGCACGGAGCAACGCCTCCAATGCGAGCCCCTGCTCACCACCTTGCTGAACAAGGGGGTGATGGAAAAAATTACCCCCAACACCGCTATTTGTGAGGTGGCACAACTGTCCCAACCTCCTCCTCCACCTCCACCTTCTTCTTCTGCCCCACCCCCTTCTCCTCAACCTCCTCCTCCACCTCCACCTTCTTCTTCTGGCCCACCCCCTTCTCCTCCACCTCCATCTTCTTCTTCTGCCCCACCCCCTCCTCCTCCACCTCCACCTTCTTCTTCTGCCCCACCCCCTCCTCCTCCACCTCCACCTTCTTCTTCTGGCCCACCCCCTTCTCCTCAACCTCCACCTTCTTCTTCTGGCCCACCCCCTTCTCCTCCACCTCCACCTTCTTCTTCTGGCCCACCCCCTTCTCCTCAACCTCCACCTTCTTCTTCTGGCCCACCCCCTTCTCCTCAACCTCCACCTTCTTCTTCTGGCCCACCCCCTTCTCCTCAACCTCCACCTTCTTCTTCTGGCCCACCCCCTTCTCCTCCACCTCCACCTTCTTCTTCTGTCCCACCCCCTCCTCCTTCACCTCCACCTTCTTCTTCTGGCCCACCCCCTTCTCCTCCACCTCCTCCTCCTCCTAAAAGGAGTACCCCTCCAGTGGCCCAGCCTCCAGCCAAACGAAGAAGGAAGGCTGCAGGGAAGGCTTCAGGAAAGGTTGCAGGGAAGGTTGCCAGGAAGACGAGGAAGTGATGGCCTTGCTTCATTGTGGTCGGACAGAAGGCAGCCTGTTGTAGTACCACACACTTGGGACATATATCTCACCTGCTGCTGTTCCTGACCTCTGGGAGGCCAGCATCAGATTGTGTTTAGAAATGTTGGCCTTCTCTCAAGCTCCCAATTTTAGTGTCCACACAGGGTTGATGTGTGGTCTGGGGTCCCTGGGATGCACAAATGGCAGCAGGTTCTCCAGCGCTGCCTTCTCTTTATTTTATTTGAAACATGAATAAATGTTATTTTTGTTTAAGTTCATACTTGACTATGTGTATTTTTAATAAAATTACAATTTAGCTTTGGAGTAAGCAGAGACATTTGACAGCCAAAAAAAGGGACAGATACCAAACCCAAAAAAAGAATAACAATCTTATTTAAAAAAAATAGGGTGTAAAATTTAACAAATATATAATAAAATATTCAATGGGAGATCACTATCAAAACATTGCCAAATTACAATTAACATCAGTTTGAAAAATGTAAAAATGTAAAATATTCAGAAGATCTTGCACGATATAATACACCTAAATCTTCTTAAGAACAGCATGAAAAAGGTTAAAAAAAGATAGTCATAACTCTGTGAGAATATCAGCAGCAAAAGAAGTTCATTCGTTTGGATTAATGTAACACTCTAAAGAAGATTTCAATGCACAACATTTAAACGATGCAATAATTTCGAGCGTGTACGAATGTGCTATCTCCATTACGAAGGCTTGTTTTACCAGAAGATGCGCTCCCGTCTCATACTTGCTTCTGAGCATGCGCGCTTTTTGAAGAGTCGTAAAAGCATACACACGAACCATTTTCTCGTCACAAAACTGGCCGACGAGAAACACGACGAGGAAATCTGGAATCCTGACGAGAAAATAGAGAGCAGGTTCTCTATTTTCCCTTCGAGATTCACGGCAATTTTCTCGTCGTAAAACCATACACACGAACGGTTTTCTCGAGGAAAAAGCTCTCGCGGCACTTTTCTTGCCGGTTTTGAGAAAATCAGTCGTGTGTACGAGGCTTTAGGTCCATCATCTGCATACATATACATACTAGGGACAAATAACCTACCAGTATGTTTTTAGAGTGTCTTTGGAGTGTGGGAAGAAACCCACAGAAGTAGATCGTGTCCTGGTTATGATCCAAACCAGAGACCTTCATGCTGAAAGGCAGAAATTAAAAACTGTGCATTTTATCTTATATAAATAAACTATTTAGATGGTCATGTAGAAAGGGGGGCACATAGAATGGTGTTATTAAATTGTATACATGAAAATGAAAAGGCTGCAGCAGGACATGAAGATACAGGTACAAGTGAGCTCAGTGAGTTCAGAAAGATTAGGGACCTGCTGCGGGCGACATAGAAGCGTTACCTACTAGGAAGGACATAGAGGTAATGATCTCCCGGGTGTCTGAGATCCATCAGCGGGAAATACAGGAGGTGCGGTCTGATGTGCAACAGCTGAGCGTGCGGGTTACAGAGAGGGTTACAGAGAGGGAAGCTTCAGCTGACGGTGTAGAGGGGAGTCTGGTAAAGATGGAACAGGAGCTGGCTAGTCATAAGGAACATGCATTGAATTTGCAATTACACATAGAGGAAATGGAGGACCGAGGCAGACGAGGGAATGTGCGGTTACGAGGTATCCCTGAATCAGTGGGCCATGAAAATCTCAGAGAAATGGTGGTCGCTATATTTAAAAAGATATTGGAACCTAACCCGCCAGAAATATTTGAAATAGACCGGGTGCACAGAGCTCTGGGTCCCAAACGGAGGGAAGAGGACAGGCCTCGCGACACTAGGCTTGTGCAATTCGTTTCGTAACGAATCAAAATTCGTCCGAATTTAGCAACTTTCGGACATTCGGAAGCATTCGAATTTCCGAACAGAGCAATTACGAATAAAACCGAATCCGAAATAAATTATACCGCAAAATAGCGAATGCCCGAAGGTCTTCGGCATAATTCGTTATGAAAAAAGTTACGAATGTACGAATCCATTCGAAGCACAATAACACTCACTCTGCTCTCTGCTTCTCCCTCACCATGCTGAACTCCCTCTCAAAATGGTGTACAGGGGCGGAGGCTATAGCCGCATGAAAAAACGAAAGTAAAATACGAGATTTCAAATCCATTCGAAGCACAATAACACTCACTCTGCTCTGCTCTCTGCTTCTCCCTCACCGTGCTGAACCCTCTCAAAATGGTGTACAGGGGCGGAGCCTATAGCCGCATGTAAAAAACGAAAGTAAAATACGAGATTTCGAATCGTTACAAATAACCGCTATGTATTTAGAAAAGTACAAATCCATTCGAAGCACATTAGGCATAATAGGCAGCGTCGTTGTGAGAGAGACACGGAAAATTACGAATCAACGAACCCAAAAAAAGTTACGAAAGTAGGAGTTGTGTCCAGAATCAACGAAAAACAACGTACTCTACCGAAAGTACGAATTATAAAGCAACAAAAAATTCAACGAAAAATGTCGCTTGCAAAAATACGAATGAGTCCGAACACGAAAAATCCCGTCTAGCAAAATTACGAATGATTACGAATCAACAGGACCGGAAAGAAACGAACCGAAACGGAACTAATTTTTCCGTTGTGCACAAGTCTACTATCTGTCGAATACATAGATATGCATATAAAGAGGACATTGTACGGAAGGCATGGAGTGTGGGGGTCTTAGATGTTAACGGAGCCAATGTGAAGATATTACCAGATCTTTCTTATGCGACCTTACAGCGTCGAGCTATACTAAGACCTCTACTAGACCAGCTGAGGGAGATGGGTTTAACATATAGGTGGAGATTCCCGTTCGCATTGACCATACGGAAAGAGGAGACTTCTTTTACTCTGAATAGGATGACGGACTCCGCCGATCTCTTTCTATTTCTGGGGATCCCAACCTTCCCATTACCAAACTGGCTGAGACCATTACAATTCCCCGGACAACGGGGGAACCAGTCCCAACAGACAGGGGAGCAGCCCCGGACTAATAGATGGAGGCGAAGGACACAGGAAAATATAGATCAGGAGGCTAATCAGGGATAGAGCTACACAGCTTACCGTAGTACTCACAGCACTTCTCACAGTACTTTTCCCTTCTTTTTTTTTCTTTTTTTTTTGGATGTTCCTCCTCTGCATCCCTGAGGCACCCCTGTGACACCCATGGAAAGAAGAAGGAACCTGAAAAGGGACATGGACTAATTCCAGGTACTCTCACCTCTTTTTCCTTTTTTTTTCCCCCTCTTTTCTTTCTCGCTGAGGAAGAATTGGAGAACTCTGCATAAGGGTATATAAAGGATATATAAAGAAGAGATAAGAGGAAGAGAAGATCCCTCATGTTTTTTTTTTTCTCTCTCTTTCTTTTTTTTTTTCCCCTTGTTTGGGGAAGACTTTCTCTCCTTGGTGGGTGTGTGCCATGTGTGTTATGTTTTAAAGGCATACATAAATATTTTTTCTTTTGATGCGGATGATACCCTGGAATAGACAAATATAATAGATTGAAATAGACTGAAATAAGGGGGAGGGAGGTTGATAATGAGATGGGTAATGCCGAATATAATCTGGGGGTGGAGCGCTGGGGCTATGGTGGTTATATTTGGTTATGCTTTGGGGGGAGGGAGGGGGGACCTTTAGGGTAAAAAAGGGAGGAAAGGGGGGGGGGGTGAAAAGGGGGGTGGGATGGTATATGAGATTTTGGGGGGGGGGGGTATGGGGTATTGGGTAGGGAGGGGGGGGTTGTAAAACACATTGTAAACACATTGTAAAACACATTTTTGCGATAGTTTATATAAAAAGGGGAATATCATCTCTAATAGAGGGTACAAGAGAGAGGTAAGCACTACAGAGACACCTAATTAATGTATGGTAAATGGGTACGGTACTCGTAATCACAGTTGGGTTTGTGTTTTTTTTTTTTTGGGGTAGGATGAGGGGAGGATAGTAAGAGAAAGTAAGGGGGGTCACTTGGAATTCACTATTAAAGGGGAGGGGGGGAGGGGGAGAGGGGAGAAGGTGGAGAGATGGGTAAAGGGGGGGTTGGGGTTGTTTTTGTTTTCTCTGCTTTGTTGTTTTTTCTTTGTATGTAGGGAGGAGGAATCACACAAAGGGTCCTCCGGAACTCCCAGTACCCTAATTAGAGAGATATACAGAAGCTTAGCCCCCGCTCCCTCCCCGTTCCCCCTTAAGAATTCCCTAATCCGGGGTTTAAGTTATCAACTAGATAAGCTATCTTAGCGTTAGGGTTTGTGCTTTTAACCATGGCAATGGTCGTGGGAATTGAATGGAATGGATCTTATTTTATTTATTTTTTTTGGTACAATATATTTTATGTTGAAGGAAGGGAGAGGGTGAGGATGGAGAGGAGGGGAGGGGAGAGGAGGGAGGGAGGAAGGGGGAAGGGAGGGAGTGAAACTTATGTTTATGTTTATGACTCAAAATATATATTTCCTCTTACCTTAGGGGACACAATATGGTTACAATTTGGTTAATATATGGCTAATATCGGATGCAGGGGAAACTGAAAAAAGTCTAATAGTACTGATGTATACATATACCGGAATATAAGCTGTTTGTAATAGGGCAGACAATAAGAATAATGTTGATGTGATCGGCGGGGAGGGAAGGGGAAGGGAGGGGGGAGGGACCTCACCCGCATATTTTTGACTGAACCCCCACCTAGGTAAGTACTCACTTAAGCGGCAAACCCAAAGTGAGTACAAAAAAGTAACTTTTAATTTGAATCCCTCCATTTATTAAAGGGGGATACGGGGGTGCTCTTACCCACCGTAACACATTAGGGTTGTTAGAACCCTTTTGCTTTTTCCTTTTTTTTTTTCTCTCGGCTCGGTAGGGGAGATGGAGGAGCTGAGAGTTATCTCTCTAAACTCTAAGGGGCTTAATACCCCAGAAAAAAGGAGGATGCTCCTTCAAGGCTTGAAACGATTAAAATCGGATGTGGCATACATTCAAGAAACACACTTTAGAGAGGGCAGAGCACCAATCTTGAAAAATAATCTTTTTCCATTGGTATACCACGCCTTTTAATAGGGCAAGTAAATCTCGAGGGGTATCTATATTAATAGCAAGACAAGTACTTTGGAAATTAATAGATCAAAGAATAGACACAGAGGGCAGATTCTTGTTTCTTAAAGGCATGATTGAGGGTAATAAAGTGACCTTGGCTACGATATATGCACCTAATACTAATCAAGACCAATTCATTTGCGCCACCCTTAATAAACTTATGAAATTTAGGGAAACTACTCCTGGGAGGAGACTTTAATCTCCCCCTAGATCCTAAAATGGATACCTCAGCAGGAAGATCTTCGGTAGCTAAAGGCCTTCGTAAGAGGGTCTTACAGACCTTCCATAATTTTCAACTTACCGATGCCTGGAGAGCGTACCACCCAGATGAAAAGGACTATACCTTCTATTCAACTCCACATAAGGGTTACTCTCGGATTGATTTATTTATTGTCCCATACAATATGGTAATGGAGATCAAAGAAATAGAGATAGGGAGTATCACATGGTCTGACCATGCTCCGATTACCATGACACTGAGTATGAATAAACAGTCAGAGGGAAAGATGAGACAGTGGCGACTGAATGAGAACCTGCTTGAGGATGAGGTAACGGTTCAAGAGGTAATGAGAGAAATTGAATACTATTTTCAATATAATTTTACACCAGAGATAGATGCAGGGATAACATGGGAGGCGCATAAAACTGTAATAAGAGGGATTCTTATTAAGCATGGCTCTAGGATAAAGAAGGATAGGGAAAAGCAACTGAATAAATTACTGACAGACATACAAGTATTGGAGACCAAACACAAACAAGACCCAAGAGGAACAGGAGAGAGGGAACTTTTAGCCCTACGTAGACAAGTGACGGATCTATTGCATTATAGAGCTAAGGCAGCAGTACAGAGATGTCGGAGATATTATTATGAATCAGGAGACAAATGTGGCCGAACATTGGCTAGAGCTATACAAGAACAGAAAACCCAATCATATATCCCTTATTTGGTGGATTCGAAGGGGAACAAGATATATCTCCCTACTCAGATAGTTATGACTTTTCGTAAGTTTTATCAGACTCTAGATAATCTGCCTACTACAATGCAACCCCAAAATAATAAAAACAAGATAGAGGAATATATAGCATCGTCAGGTATCCCCCAATTATTAGAACAGACTAGAAAGGACATGGAAGCGCCTATCACATTAGAGGAACTACAGGAGGCCATTAAGTCAGCTAAACCAGGTAAAGCCCCAGGTCCAGATGGATTTACATATAAATACTATCAGAAATTTTTTCCACTCCTAGGTAAGCAGATGGTACAAATATTTAATGCAATAGGACAAGGGACAAGGTTTACACCAGAAACGTTGAAATCACATATCACTCTCATACCGAAGGAGGACAAGGATCCATCAGCATGTGGCAGTTACCGCCCTATCTCTCTACTTAATGTAGACCTAAAAATTTTCACTAAAATACTGGCCATGCGTCTCCAACCACACCTAACAGATTTAATACATCCAGATCAGGTAGGTTTTATACCAAGTCGAGAGGCTCGAGATAATACTATTAAAATCCTGAACCTTATCCATGTAGCCAACCTCTCAAACATTCCCACTGTGTTCTTAGGAACAGATGCCGAAAAGGCATTTGATCGGGTTAATTGGCCTTTTGTGTTCTCAGTGCTATGATATGTTGGGATGGGGGAGAGGATGGTTGGATGGATATCGAGTTTATATACAAGATTAGAGGCACAAATTAAAGTAAATGGATTCATATCTGACCCCTTTTCTATTTCTAATGGCACCCGACAGGGATGCCCCTTATCACCCCTCCTTTTCGCGCTATCGCTTGAACCCATACTTTGTAGAGTAAGGCAAAACCCCGATATATCGGGGGTAAGAACTGGAGATACGGACTATAAGGTCTCCGCTTATGCGGATGACCTTTTGTTTTCTTTGACGAAACCAACAATATCAATGCCGAATTTGATGGGAGAATTGGATCGATATGGTACCATATCTAATTTCAAAATTAATATGACAAAATCAGAAGCAATGGGGGTATCTATGTCAGTATTACAAACTAGTACCTTGAAAATAAACTTTAAATTTAGATGGTCCTCGACGGCCATTAAATATCTGGGCACCTATATGCCACCCAAATTAGATCAAATTTTTGAATTGAATTTTTTACCCCTATTAAGTAAAGTCAAAACCTTATTGGCTAAATGGGACAAGGGTACCTTTTCGTGGTTTGGCAGATGTAACATAATTAAAATGTCAATCATGCCTAAATTAATATACTTATTTCAAACACTGCCAATCCATGTACCTGTAGAATTTTTTAAACGGACGAATGCTCTGATAGTAGATTTTGTCTGGGGGCATAAGAGGCCAAGATTACAACGTCGAATACTGACTATGCCTAAACAATTTGGGGGAGTAGCAGTTCCTGACATTCAGAAATACTATCAAGCGGCCCACATGGTGAGAGTAATAGACTGGTGTAGGCATACAAGTCTTAAAATATGGTCAAAGATTGAGCAATCACAGTGCAGAGTCCCACTGCGTCGAGCGGTTTGGTGCTTTGGAGACCTTAGTTCTGATCTCAAAAAGCACCCAACCTTGGGCCCTACCCTGCGGATTTGCTCTCAAATATGCACCATCACCGGACTATCATCAGTCAACTCCCCCCTGTACCCCATCGTGGGAAACCCACGTTTCCCTATGGGACTACAGGAGGGACCATGGAGAAGACTTTTAGACTTACAGATATTTCAGGCTTCGCATTTCGCGCAAGGAATGACGATTAATTGGCCCTCATTTATGGAATTAACTTCACCTAACGATCGCTTTGGCCTCGATTTCGGGAGTGGAGTCCAACTGAGACATTTTTTTAATACCCTACCACCCCTGGAGGGTTTCCTAAGACCATTGACTCCTTTAGAAAAGTTGTGTGAAGAAACAGGCCCTTGTTACCATACACTTTCGAAAATATATTGATTATTGATTGCCCCTCCAGAAGATTATGTCCCCCCATACATAAGGAAGTGGGAAACAATATTGGACAGGACATTTACGCAGGTACAACATAAGCAGATTATAAAGTGGGCGCTAAAATCATCCATATGTACGAGGGCCCAAGAAACAAACTTTAAAATCATGACGAGATGGTACCAAACACCAGCACTGCTTAATAAATATTTCCCGGAGATCTCAGATAAATGTTGGAGATGCCAAGAAGAAAGAGGGACATTGCTCCACGTGTTTTGGTCATGCTCGAAGTTAGTACATTTCTGGAGGGAGGTACGTCAGATAGCACAAAAATTTACTGATTATAATATACCAGAAGACCCGGCTTTATTCTTGTTGCATGTTTCTGAAATACCAGGGGAAATATACAGTAGATCAATTGTACGTCATCTTATTAACAGAGCTAGAGCATGTATTGCCCGGCAGTGGAGAGATACGAATCCCCCAACAATCTTTTTATGGTTTAATAGAATTGAAGAAGTAAATAAGATGGAGGACTTGACACTCTCACGTCAAAACCGGCATGAGATTTATCCTAAAACCTGGGCACAATGGAACATATTTAAATACTCGGAAGAAGGGAAGACCCTTTTTTGTAACCCAAGAAGAGGAGGGGGGAGCTAGGGCTCGTCTACCTCCCTGTCCGACCCGAGAGAATTTTTATATAGGGAAATTTTCTTTTTATGTAGGGAAATTTTCTTCTTGTCTTTTTTTATTTTTGGGTTAAGGTGAGGTAACCGAAGTTTTTTAGAAGGTGGTGGGTAATAGGAGGGGTCTGGGATCTTAGGAGGGGAAGAATCAAAGGAACAGGAATATTCCAATAGAATTAGATTTATGTTCTATTTAAGATCATAAGAATGTGATATATGGTTTGGGCCCGTGGGGCATTTATTGGTTTAAACTGAAACAGTAAAATGTGCTATTTGATTACTTCCCCTGTATGTTGGATAAAACAGATAAATAAAGAAATAAAAAAAAAAAAAAGAAAATGAAAAGGCACAAAAGGAAAAGCTGTAAATACAGTATGGCATAACGAAAGACTGGAAACATCTGAGAATCCATGGCTGTTAAGCCCTGTACACACGATCGAATATCCTATGGATTCTAATCCAATGTTTTTTTCCATCGGAAATCCGATGAAACTGTCTTCCATCAGTCTTGCCCACGCACCATCAGTCAAAAAAAACGACCGTTTCAAACGCGGTGACGTAAAACACTTCGATGAGCCGAGAAAAATTAAGTTCAATGCTTCTGAGCATGCGTCGGCTTGATTCTGAGCATGCATGGGTTTTTTATCCGATGGAGTTCCCCACAGACGATAGTAATTTGCTATCGGTTTTTAAACCATCGGATACATTTAAAACATGTTCTATTTTTAAACACCGATGGAAAAAAGACCGATGGGGCCCATACACGATCGGTTTGTCCGATGAAAACAGTCCGATGGACTGTTTTCATCGGTAAAACCTATCGTGTGTACACGGCTTAAGAGAAAGACAAGACCCAACAGACATACTTCCTGCAAAAGTCCAAGATCCTCACTGGTTGTATCTACATGGAATAAGCAAGTAAGTAGGGCATGATGCTCTAAAGTTTAACCACTTCCCTACTGTGCACGAAAACCCCCTTCCTGCCCAAGCCATTTTTCAGCTTTCAGCGCTGTCACACTTTGAATGACAATTGCGCGGCCGTGCGACGTGGCTCCCAAACGAAATTTGCGTCCTTTTTTTCCCACAAATAGAGCTTTCTTTTGGTGGTATTTGATCATCTCTGCGGTTTTTATTTTTTGCACTATAAACAAAAGAAGAGCGTCCAGTTTGGAAAAAAAAAACACTTTTTTACTTTTTGCTATAATAAATACCCATTTTTTTTTTTTCAAATTAAATTTTCCTCAGTTTAGGCCAATACGTATTCTTCTACATATTTTTGGTAAAAAAAAAATCGCAATAAGCGCGTATTGATTGGTTTGCGCAAAAGTTATAGCGTCTACAAAATAGGGGATAGATTTATAGCATTTTATTTTTTTTATTTTTTTTATTAGTAATGGCGGCGATCTGCGATTTTTATTGTGACTGCGATATTGCGGCGGACACATCGGACACTTTTGACACATTTTTGGGACCATGCACATTTATACAGCGATCCCTGCTATAAAAATGCATTGATTACTGTATAAATGTGATTGGCAGGGAAGGGGTTAACCACTAGGGGGCGGGAAGGGGTTAAATATGTTCCCTCAATGTGTTCTAACTGTGGGGGGAGGTGACTGACTGTTGGAGGTGACCGATGGTTGTCCCTATTTACAAGGGACACACCATCGGTCCCCTCTCCCTCACAGGACGTGGATCTCTGTGTTTACACACAGAGATCCACTTTCCTGCTCGTTTCCCGGGCAATCGCGGGTGCCCGGCGGCAATCGGGGCCGGGGCCTTGGGAATGCACGCCCCCTAGCTCGTTTTAAAGGGAGGACGTCATATGACGTCCTCCCAGAATGAGAGTGTCCTCCGCCCGCCGTCAATTGACAGTGGGCGGGGGACAAGTGGTTAAAAAAGACACTCACACTGTCACTTTGCCAATTCAGGGCAAAGTGATAATGTTTGTGTAAAATTCCTCCATCCACTTTAAGGTCACTTCCCAGTGCTCCCCCGCCCTCCCCGTTTCAGCTCCTACCAAACTACCCAATGTTGGATGGTATCAAAGCTAAGAAAGAGCGATGACATTTCCCACTCATACTCCCATCATATACCTGCAACTATGATGTCATTTGCAGTGCTGGACACAGAAAAAAGAGTGTCAGGGTCACGCAGGAGAATTGAGTATAAAGTAGTTGAAAGTTGGACTTTGCAAAAATATTGTTGTCTTGAATGGGCAAACGGTGGGGTAGATTTATTAAAACTGGAACACTCAGAATCGAGTGCAGCTGTGCATACTAACCAATCAGCTTCTAACTTTAGGGTGTTCAATTAAGCTTTGGCAATACAACCTGAATTTCTTTGCAGAGCTGCACCAGATTGTGCACGCTCTAATTTTAGTAAATAACCCTCAATGTCTCTTTAGGAGCTTGTGTCAACAGACACTCTGTTAGCTTGGAGAAGATAGGGAGGAGGAGGGAGGAGCAGCAAGGGAGTGTCCTTCCATCCCAGGCAATGGAGCTGTGTTTTTCTATTGATACACACACTGTTGGAAGACACCACGATATTACCTGCACCTGAGGGTGGCTTCAAAGGATGCTGTAAGAGAAAGGAGCCACCATGAAACAAGAAACCTGAGGTAGTGGACATGGCGCCAGCTTATACTGGAACAAGATTGAAAGATACAGCTGCATACTTAGTCAGTGATTAAATCAACCACTGAAAGTGTTTAGAAACAGAGAGTTTAATATCACTTTAATAGTTATCACATGTAACAATGAAAAGACTTTAGGTAGCATTTATTATCTCATCATTTTCCCTTGTGATGATAACACCTGATTCATTTGGTGAAGTAGCTTAATTAAAGTTAACAATGAATTAATTGATGTCAACATCAATTTAATTAGGATGTGCTAAAGGAGGTTAAAAGCTAGTGTTACACAGATCCATCAGTTTTATTGAAATGTTACTAAAACACAGTAGAACTTCCAAAATGTTTTTCTAACGTTTAAACTCTCAAAAATACCATGTAGGTTTCCAGACTCCCAAGAAATACCAGCCTAACAGGCATATGCTGGTCTGCAATCCCCATGGCTGGAGGATTGTTGAAAATGTGAACACTGACCCTTAGCTTTTTACATTACACATTGCTTTAACCACTTCAGCTCCCGAAAGATTTGGCTGCTCAATGACCAGGCCATTTTTTGCGATACGGCACTGCGTCGCTTTAACTGACAATTGCACGGTCATGCGACGCTGTACCCAAACAAAATTTACATCCTTTTTTTCCTACAAATAGAGCTTTCTTTTGGTGGTATTTGATCACCTCTGCGTTTTTTATTTTTTGCGCTATAAACAAAAGAAGAGCGTCAATTTTGAAAAAAACACTATCTTTAACTTTTTGCTATAATACATATCCAAATGTTAATTTTTTTTTAGCGACCTGCTCCTGTTGGGTAGGCGCTATGTGTTAAATTTAGTTGTCTGAGCTGTAGTTTAGCTCAGAAGGATTACGCTAAATTGTTGGCTCTGTTTCAGTCAAGTTGGGTTGCACGTTTTCCACTTGACAGTAGGTGTCACTGTCACCACAGGTCAAGGTTGGAAATGCAGCAGGCTGGTTGTATTGGATATTCCTTTCCCAGAAGTGGCTCAGGGGGCGTGGTCAACCCGCTGTGCATTCTGGGAAGGGGTACTTAAGGGACAGAGACCGCTCTAGCGGGGTTCGTTTGCCGGATCCTGACCTGAGGGCCCTCCTGGCCTCAGGGATGTGTGATCCGTTTTTTGGCCTCGTGGCCTGCTGGCCCGAGGCTCTGCAACTGAGAGTAGGCCCAGGAGTTTCTGGGGCCTACTAGTCCAGGGATGGTCCTACGCGGTCTTGCCTGCGGGAAGAAACAGAACAATTGGGGACTCAATTGAAGGACGCATCCTGGCCAATTTACTGGCTGAAAAATTCTGGCACTGTGAGCTGTGTATTTCCTGAGGAACTTTGCAAAGTGTCAGTGTGGTTGCACAATCTTGTGGCAGAAGATTGTGAAACGACTCGACGGCACTCACCAAGTCTGTGGCAGAGACTTTGAACGAGCTTCGCACCGGTTGCTAGGCCAGTGAGAGTAGGCCTATCCGGTGGTTGTTGAATCCAGTGTGGAACCGATTTGTCCTCTGGATCTAAGATTGTGCCCGTGATCCGCAAAGCAAGGTACCTGAACCTCCCCTATCCCTCTACCCCTCTATTGGAACTGTTTAATAAAACTCTTGAAGAAAAAGAAACCAAGTGTTGGTGTGGACATTCATGAAAGCTCTTCAAGTGGTACCCCTGAGACGAGTGTGGTGAACAGAAAGGTAACGGCAGGCCCAAATCTAAACCAGCAGCTCCTACGGGGGCAGTGCTACAAAAAGAAAACATTTTTTTTCCTCAGTTTAGGCCGATATGTATTCTTCTACATATTTTTGGTAAAATAATTTGCAATAAGCGTATATTAATTAGTTTGTGCAAAAGTTATAGCATCTACAAAGAGGGGATAGATTTATGGCATTTTTATTTTTATTTTTTTACTAGTAATGGCGGTGATCAGTGATTTTTATCAGGACTGTGATATTGCGATGGACAGATTGGACAATTTTGGGACCAGTGACAATTATACAGCGATCAGTGCTATAAAAATGCACTAATTACTGTATAAATGTCACTGGCAGGGAAGGGGTTAACACTAGGGGGTTATCAAGGGGTTAACTGTGTTCCCTAGGTGTCTTCTAACTGTGGGGGTGATGGGACTGACTAGGAGGAGAGAGAGATCGGTGTTCATACTTAGTATGAACACACGATCTGTCTCCTCTCCCCTGAGAGAACTGGGATCTGTGCGTTTACACACACAGATCCCGGTTCTCGCTCTGTCGTGAGCGATCGCGGGTGCCTGGCAGTCATCATCCCGCCAGGCACTCGCAGCGGCTCTAGAGGTGAGCCGCGGGAGTGTGCGCATGCCTCCGCGGGTGCGCGTTCGCCCCCTAGTGGTCAAAAGGCAAAGCGACGTAAGGTAACATCATTCCTCCCAGGGGAGCCAACCTGCCACAGTAAAACTGTGGCGGTTGGTCAGGAAGGGGTTAAACGGATTTTAAAGGCAGAAGTTTTTTTATCTTAAAGCATTCTATGCATTAATATAGAAAAACCTTCTGTGTGCAGCAGCCCCCCTCAGCTCCCCTAATACTTACCTGAGCCCGTATTTATCCAGCAATGTTGCAGCAATGTCTAAGCTGCCTGGGACTCCCCTTCTCATTGGCTGAGACAGCAGCATGGCACGATGAGCTCCCTGTCAGGAACCATGAATCAGACGGAGATGCAGTAAAAATCACACCTTTCAATATAATGGTAAAAATGGTACAATCAGTAAACATAGTAAAAACATAGCCAGGGTTTGGTAGCCAAAGCGGATAGTCAGAACAAGCCAGTAAATCAGGAAACCAGAGATCAGCATAGTCGGAGGCAGCAGACAGGATCAGGAATCCGAAGGGACATCGGCTGGGCAAGTCTTCAACAGGAACACAGCAAAGAATCTCCAGATATGTTTGACAAAGGTGAAGGCACGGAAGGAATGAACCAGGCAGTTTAACCACTTCCCGCCCAGTCAATAGTGAATTGACGTCCGGGAAGTGGTTGCAATATCGATACTGGACGTCATATGACGTCCTGCAGGATAATGCCTTGCGCGCGCCGATCACCTGTCAAAACAAACTCGGCGGCGCGCTCCGTGCGCGCCGCCACAGGCTTGCAGAGCGGGGATCGGGGAAGGCGAGTGTCCCTTGGACACAGCGCGTCCCCGATCAGAGTAAACAGCCGATGAATTGGCTGTTTACCACGTGACCGGCTGTGTCCAATCACAGCCGGTCACAAATGTAAACAAACTCCACAGGAGTTACTACCTGATCCCTGCTCTCTCCTCACACACCGATCTGTGAGGAGAGAGAAGAGATCAGTAAGTTAGCTCAGTGTAGTTTGTCTACATAAGTTTACAGTGCACAACATGCCCCCCCCCATAAAGACGACCTGTCACACAGCCCAGCACATCAATCAGCCCATCTGTCAATCAGCCCATCTGTCAATCAATCAGCCCATCTGTCAATCAATCAGCCGATCTGTCAATCAATCACCCCACCTGTCAATCAATCACCCCATCTGTCAATCAATCAACCCATCTGTCAATCAATCAATCAGCCCATCTGTCAATCAATCAGCCCATCTGTCAATCATCTGTCACAGGCCCACCTCCATCAGTACCGCCATTGGCACCGCCACACAGGCTACCAGTACCGCCACCGGTACCAGTACCACCACCAGTACCGCCACTAGGCCCAGCATCTATACTGCCACACAGGCCCGCTACCAGTATCACCACTAGTGCCGCCATCGGTACCACCACCAGTGCCACCACCACCTGTACCACCACCTGTACCGCCATCGGTACCATCACCACCCGTACCGCCATTGGTACCACCACCACCTGTACCGCCATAGGTACCACCACCACCTGTACCGCCATCGGTACCACCACCACCCATACCGCCATCGCTACCACCACCACCCGTACCGCCACCTGTACCGCCATTGGTACCGCCGCCACCACAACCACCCGTACCGCCATCGGTACCACCACCACCTGTACCGCCATTGGTACCACCACCACCCATACCGCCATCGGTACCACCACACAGGCCCACCACTAATACCTCCATCGGTACTACCACACAGACCGCCACCACTACCACCAGCAGTACCATTACACAGGCCCACCAATAAGCACTGCCATAATGTCCCAAAGGGTTTACACACCTGAGGAGGCATATGCCATTCTTGCCATGTCGGATGATGAGAGCAGCGGGGAGCTCCCATTATCCGATTCTGGTTCGGAATACGAGCCAGTGGAGGATAGTGGCTCAGAGTCCGAGTCCCCGGAGGAAACCGTCCCTCCCAAAAGAATGCGATCGGCACCAAGATCAGCACCAAGATCAGCACCAAGATCAGGAGAACTGCCCACCACCAGCAGCGCCATACCCCAGGAAGAGGAGCCCAGTACAAGCAATGGAAATGCACGCCCAACCCGAAGAATCCAGCCCCAATCCTACCTTCCCGATGCCCTGGCAAACCCCTTATGGTTGCCTGCCAACTCAGGATCCGCTATCATCCCCCCTTTCACCGCACAGCCAGGTGTGCAGCCCGACACTACAAATTTTTCTAAATTTGATTATTTTTGTTTATTTTTCCCACAAGATTTGCTGCAGAATATAGTGGATCAAACGAATCTGTATGCATCCCAATTTATTGCTGCCAACCCCGATTCTTCCTACGCCCGCATGTTCCAGTGGCGGCGTCTAACATTGGAGGAATTTAAATTATTTTTGGGCCTTATGTTCAATATGGGGCTTACAAAAAAGAACGAAGTCCATTCATATATTCCGCTGTCATGTCCAGGAAAAGATACGACATGATTATGCGCTTTCTCCACTTCAATGACAATTCACAGTGCCCTCCCCGAGATCATCCCAACTACGACAAATTGTACAAGATACGCCCCCTAATCAATGCCTTTTCCCAGCGATTTGAAGAAGTTTTCATCCCAGACCAAAAAATTTGTGTGGACGAGTCCCTCGTACATTTCACCGGCCGACTGCAGTTCAAGCAGTAAATACCAAGCAAGAGAGCCAGGTATGGGTTAAAATTAAATAAATTATGTGATCGAGCCACTGGATACGTCTGCAAATTCAGGATCTACGAAGGCAAAGACTCCCAGCTCCAGCCCCGTGATTGCCCCACATATATTGGAACCAGTGGGAAAATTGTCTGGGAGTTGGCATACCCCCTGTTCGGAAAAGGTTACCATTTATATGTTGATAATTATTATACCAGCCTGCCCCTTTTTCGCCACCTTTACAGTAAACAAACCCCGGCCTGCGGTACCTTCAAAAAAAACCGGAAGGGATTCCCACAAAATTTATTGACAAAAAAATTGCGACCTGGAGAATCGGCATCCATGAGGAACGAGGAGGTGTTGGCCATGAAGTGGAGGGACAAGAAAGATGTCCACATCCTCTCTACGATCCACAATGACACCATGGTGGAGATCCCAAGAAGACGCGGCTCCATTGTAAAGCCTGAATGTGTCCACGACTACAATTTGTACATGGGGGGGGGGGTGGATTTAAACGACCAGATGCTACAGCCCTACTTATCAACCAGAAAGTCCCATTATTGGCACAAAAAAGTTGCGTTTCACCTGTTTCACATGGCCCTTTTTAATTCGTTTGTCTGCTACCAAAAAGCAACTCAAAATCACCGACTCCACTACCTCCAATATATCGAAGATATCATCGATGCCCTCATTTACCAACAAGATCCCGCCCCAGGAAGCATTCGCTCTGATAGTGTGAGTCGGCTTCACAAGCGACACTATCCCTTTAGCATCCCCCCCACAGAATCTGGAAGAAGACGCCAAAAGAAATGCCGTGTATGCAGCAGAGGAGGAGTAAGAAGAGACACCAGCTATTATTGTCCCGATTGTCCCTCCCAACCTGGCCTGTGCATCGGAAATTGCTTCAAAAATTATCATACATCCATTAGTTCCCCTTATTCTTAACAGACTGCCATTTCCCTATTTGCCTGCTACCATGTTACTAACTACCTTCCATGTTAATTAACTGACCCTGGCCTGTTTACCGACGATGTCTTTGCTTGCCGATTTAAACCACGTTTCTGACCTCCACGTGCACCAACCTCAGCCTGTTTACCGACGATGCCTCTGCCTGCCGATTTAAACCACGTTTCTGACTTCCACGTGTACCGACCTTGGCCTGTTAATCGACCATGTTTTTGCCTGCCACTTGGACTGATCTTTTGGCCATCTACTTTTAGTACACAGGGGTCTCACATATGTGAGGGGCTTCAGAATAGCGTTCTGAGTAGAGAAAACCAGTTTTTCGTTTTCTGTGCTCCAAGAACAGGGTCTGGTTGCCCGGAGGCTTCAAAGCGATTTGGGTGGGAGAAGCCTCTACCCCTGTCCCCTGGCCCTAAGCTTGATGGTCCTTCCTGCTGCCTGGACCAATAATTTGGCTGTGCTGACCATATTACTGCCTGTAATGACCCATGACATTATGGACCATGTTTCTTCCTGCTGCTTGGACCAATACTTTGGCTGTGTTGACCATATATCTGCCTGCTGCCTCTACTGACTTTGGACAGCATTTCTGCCGGGACACCTCTGCCTGCTACCTGGACCTGTGCTTTGGCTGTGCTCTGGCTGTGCTGACAGTATCTCTGCCTGTGCGAACTATGGACAGTATTCCTGCCTGCTGCCTGGATGATTGCTTTTGCTGTCGCTAACCTCATCCCTGCCTGCTGCCTGGACCGATGCTCTCCTCTGTGGACCACTGCACTTCTAAAACCACAGGTAATCTTTTGTTATTTGGTATGTACCTGCTATGTGTTAGATATATGAAGGGCCTTCAAAAATGTGATCGGTAGTCAGAAAATGATATGTGCAATTAATGCTGCTAGAATGCCTGGAGGTGCTACTTGGATGTTGGGCCTCTGTATGTGGCCAGGCTGTGTAAAAGTCTCAAACATGTGGTATCGCCATACTCAGGAGGAGTAGCAGAATGCATTTTGGGGTGTAATTTTTGCTATGTACATATTATGTGTTAGAAATATCTTATAAATTGACAACTTTGTGTAAAAAAAATGCATTTTAATTTTTTCTCCACATTTTCCAAAACCTTCTGGAAAAAAATGAACCATTCAAAAGACTCATAATGCCTCATAGATTATACGTTGGAGTGTGTGCTTTCAAAAATGGGGTCATTTTGTGGAAAATTCTATTGTCCTGGTGCTCCAGGGCCTTCAAAATTGTAATAGGTGGTTGAGAAAGGATATGTGCGATTTATGCTTGTAGAATGCCTGAAAGTGCTACTTCAATGTTGGGCCTCTGTATATGGCCAGGCTGTGTAAAAGTCTCACACATGTGGTATCGCTATACTCAGGAGGAGTAG
This sequence comes from Rana muscosa, assembly GCA_029206835.1. Classification (NCBI taxonomy): domain Eukaryota; kingdom Metazoa; phylum Chordata; class Amphibia; order Anura; family Ranidae; genus Rana; species Rana muscosa. The sequence continues at coordinate 608,062,861 of CM055118.1, forward strand.
CAGAATGCATTTTGGGGTGTTATTTTTGCTATGTATATGCTATGCGTTAGAAATATCTTATAAATGGACAACTTTGTGTAAAAAAAATGCATTTTCATTTTTTCTTCACATTTTCCAAAACCTTCTGGAAAAAAATGAACCGTTCAAAAGACTCATAATGCTTCATAGATTATACGTTGGGGTGTGTGCTTTCCAAAATGGGGTCATTTTGTGGAAAATTCTATTGTCCTGGTGCTCCAGGACCTTCAAAATTGTAATAGGTGGTTGAGAAAGGATATGTGCGATTTATGCTTGTAGAACGCCTGAAAGTGCTACTTCAATGTTGGGCCTCCTGTATGTGGCCAGGCTGTGTAAAAGTCTCACACATGTGGTATCGCTACACTCAGGAGGAGTAGCAGAATGTATTTTGGGGTGTAGTTGCAATTATGCATATGCTGTGTGAGAGAAAAAAAATGTTAATATGACCAGTTTGTGTAAAAAAAAAATAAAAAAAAAATAAATTAAATTTTCCCAAGAATTGTGGGAAAAAAATACAACTTCAAAAAACTCACCACACCTCTTAGTAAATACCTTGGACTGTCTACTTTCCAAAAAGGGGTAATTTTGGGGTATTTGTACTTTCCTCGCTTGTTAGTGTCTCAAGAAATTAGATATCCCTTCAGTACATCAGGCGTGATCAGATGTGATAAATTTTCAGTGATTGCCACCATAGTTTGTAGACTCTATAACTTTCACAAAGACCAAATAATATACACTAATTTGGGTTCATTTTACCAAAGATATGTAGCAGTATACATTTTGGCACAAATTTATGAAGAAAAATTACTTATTTGCAAAATTTAAAAAAATTGCTGTTTTTTTGCTTATATCGCAAAAAATAAAAAACCCAGTGGCGATTAAATACCACCAAAAGAAAGCTCTATTTGTGAGAAGAAAATTATAAAAATTTTGTTTGGATACAGTGTAGCATGACTAAGTAATTGTCATTCAAAGTGTGAGAGTACTGAAAGCTGAAAATTGGTCTGGGCGGGAAGGTGCATAAGTGCATGGTATTGAAGTGGTTAAATAGCCAGAATGGGCTGTGGAAGGGAATGAATATTGCACTAAATGAAAAACAAAAAATATGCTGCTACACAACAATGTGACAAAGATTACAAATGTGATAAGTATAAAAAATGTAGCGCTAGTGGTTGAGGAGACACATGAGTATCTCACTGGGTAAATATAGTCACTGAGTGTGAAACTGTGAAAAATATAAACAAACCAACCAAAAAAAGGGTGAATGTGCTAATAAGTCCACATGTGGGAAAAGTAAAAATATGAAAAATGAATGTCCATCAATACAACATGTGAATACAAAGTAGAAAAAATGGACGTGCAGTCATATGGGTCATCATAGGAACGATTTCTTCCGAATAAATGAAACAGATGGAATACTCTTACCAGAACCAGTGGATCCGCCTGTCAGCAACAGCAGATCATGCAAGCATGGGAAATCCAAAAACGACCGACTTGTCTGACGACTCCTGTGTAGTTAGGACCACGAACTTGGCCGTTGGGATTCAAATGTCCTCAGCTGGAGACCTTGGATTGATGGTATCCCGGATGGATGGAACTAACCCGAGCTAACAGGGTGTCCACCCTATTTCCAATCGATGTTGGGGTGATTAGGATGAAAGAAACCCCAGAAGGGATGAATGGACACGATGAAACAGCTCCAAAAACTTACTCCAACAAACATGCAAGAAGAAAGAAAAATGGTGCAGGTCAAAAAGTATGAAAAGGTTTTATTGTAATAAAACCGACAATAATTTGACATTAAAAGTGATCACAAGTTAACAAATAAAAAAGGCAATATGGGGAGTGGTGTACCAAGCCCTAAGCGTTTCGTCCAACTAGGACTTCTACTGGGGCATTACATGATTAATCTTTTTTTTAATGCTTAATATTTTTTTTTACATTTTATTTTCATTATGTGTATTGATGGATTTCATGATTTTTTTTTAGGCATAGCGTGATATATTTGATAATTGCAATTAGATTTGATGATTGCGTGATAGATTTGATGGCGCACGCGCATCCACAATGCCGCTTCCTTAAAGGGGACATATATATACGTCCTTCTGCCCAGGTGTGCCATTCTGTTGACATATAAGTGCGTGCAGCGGTCGGCAAGTGGTTAAGAAAATTAAAGAGAAGGTCCGCCCGCCCCTTTAAAAATTAAAAGTCAGCAGCTACACATACTGTAGATGCTGACTTTTAACATTAGGACACTTACCTGTCCTCCAGCGATGAGGGCACAACAGGCGATCTTTTGATCGGCTGGTCAGGTGCTGCCGCGGCCATTGCTACTAAGGGAATCCAGCAGTGTAGCCTTTCGGCTTCACGGCTGGGCCCCTACTGCGCATGTGCGAAGCGTGCTGCGCTCTTTCACTGGCAGGCAGAAGAGGAGGGAGGAGGAGGGGGTCCGAGCTGCTGACGTAGATCACTGCGGCCCGGTCTCCCGGAAGTGGGACAGGATACCTGTCAAAAGACAGGTATCCGCTCCTCCTCCCCCTCGAAAGGTGCCAAATGTGGCACCAGATGGGGGGGAGAAAGTTAGATGAGAGGAAGTTCCAAGGATTTTAAGAGACAGTACATCCATTTTAGATGAGTATGAGGTTCCTTTGCCACAAAAGTTTAGCAAAACAAAAACAAACTCTAATCTGAATACTTTTTCAGATGTACTATAAAATTGGAAACATAGTTGCACTACATATCACCTTTTTATTAGGTTTTCTCTAGCCAAAAATAATCCAAAGGAGTCTTGTTTGCCCCTTGATAGGTCTCCTTTTACTATATAACCTTATCTGAAGTTATGTTCCAAAGAACAATATGAGCTTTTTTGTATCTCTTTGCCCTAAAGTGTTAATTTACTTCTACAGAAAAAATATAAAGATCAACTAACACTGAACACCCTCCCCATTCCCTGGTCTTCGCTGCACTTACCTCCATGCATGATGAGCTTTCAGTGCCCATGCAGCCGGTCCAGAAGCCTGGGGATTTTAAATCCCCAATCTTCTCCCTGTTCTCTGTGCAGCGCTTCCAGGATGGATCAGAGAGATTCACTGTGATGGCGCTGACCAATCAGGATAACTCGGCTCCATCCAGGATGTGCAGCACAGAGGAAAGGGAGAAAAGTGGGGATTTCAAATCCCTGGACAGCTGGACTGGCAGCGAAAGCTTAGCAGCCCCGGAGGTAAGTACACCTGGGACTGGGGGAGGGAGCTAGTTCAACTTCTCATTTTTTTCAGTAAAAGGTGAACTAACACTTTAAGCCAGAGAGTGTGTCAATAAAAAGTAACCATTAGGAATTAAATCAGTGAGCCAGTATTTGTGAATGAGCAGGTAATTTTACCTCAACACCGAATTTTACCTCAAGGTTATTTATGTTGATATCACTGTGGTGGGAAGTGGCACAATAGCTGGCCTGAACCATGGGGATACCAACTTGTATGGTAGTTGTCCCTGGTCATTATCTCTGGGGCCATGCTTCTTCCCTTCTAACAATTTCTTTTAAGCTTGGCACTTGAGTTGTATCATAATTTTTTATATTAGATTTATCATTAATTTTATACCTGATAATGAATTAAAATTAATAGTAAACGTATGAGGATTATAAATAATGTGTAATTAACTTTATATGAGAAAACAAATGTAGAAATGTGAAATGATACATATTGGTAATGCTTGACTTAGGCCCCTTTCACACTGGGGCGGGAAGGTGCGCTGTGGGTATAGCGGCGCTATTTTTAGGGCCGCTATACCTTAGTTTTTACCGCGGTATGCGGGCGGTATTACCGCGGTTTTCCATTGCTTTCAATGGGCAGCAGCGGTAAAGGAGCGGTGAACACACCGCTCCTTCACCGCTGTAAAGATGCGGCTAGCAGGACTTTTGGAGTGGTCCTGCTAGCGCACCGCTTCAGTGTGAAAGCCTGAAAGCCTTTGGGCTTTCACACTGAAGACTGCAGGGCACGATTTTTTCAGGCGGTATAGCAGCGCTATTATTAGCGCTAAACCGCCTGAAAAACATGTCAGTGTGAAAGGGGCCTTAGGGTCTGTGTTGATAGACTTTGGGCATTTTATGTTAGTCTGAGACATGTCTGAGATCATTTACAGTTCATTGACAGGTGTATTTGACTTGAAGTTGATCTTCTACTGACCTTAATTTGATTCTCTTCAAATCACTTCTGCATTCCTGTAGAATTGCATGGGGAGATAAACACTGAAACACTGTTAGCTCTTTCAGGGCAAAGTGACCATTTGAGTCCAACTCCTAACTACTTTATACTTCCCTATAGCTGAAAAAAAAAAATACTCAATGACATCTTGCGACTAAAATTAATACTATCTTCTCAATAACATTTACTTGTATTGCTGCTGACATATTTACTAGGTTCATGTTAATTATCATTTTAGGAATAAAAACAGTGTAATAGTGAATTATTAACCAGTCTCAAAGTCCTATGGAACTAGTAAATAAATATCAGCTTCTCTGTGTTTTTTTTTTTATTACATTAATGGAAATATCATATAAATGTGACTTGATTTGACATTTTCCTACATTTGATAATACTATCTGATTTGGAATAGTGGTCAAATCAATCATGCAACTACTGAATCTAGTCCGAGTTCAACTGACTTTTCAGTCCTACCAAACCCTGCCAAAATTCTAATTGGTACTTTATAGAACTGCATCATGTGATTTTCTGTTGGGAAGAATATACGATCTACTACATGGGTGTGAGTGAATGTGAACATGTTAATCCATATGTGGTAATTGCATGCAAAGTGCTTTAACCTGCATACTAAGTCCTAGAGATTAGCAATGCTCCTGTGCATGTGTATGCATATTTGCTTGTATCAAGTTCTAAAAACTCTGACACTTATGTTAAATAAAATGGAATCAGATCAGTGCTTGATGCAGTTCATATAATGACTCAATAAGGCACAGTGTATATAATTCATCAGGCCTCTCCTTTTTCTCCCAAAACAACTAACTACATTTTGTCTCTAAACTCAAACTACCTCTTCCAAATGTAAGGTGAAATGTAATCCTATTAAGCATTTAAATTGGTTGTGCTCAAAATAAGAGACATAATGAAAACAAATATGAAAGAGCTCCTAGTTTGGTCTGAACATAGGATTGAATGGACCTTTGCTTAATCAGGCATTCATCCACATGCCCAACTTTAAGCCTGCTTAGAAAGAGAAAGGTTTGCTCCTGCTACTAGTTATGACAGCTTCCTTTTTCCATGGTCAACGTTGTGCTGGCACCTGTCACAATAAAAACAAAAGTAAAAAAAAAAACAGCTTAGGGTTTCCCCCATATTTTTTATTCAGCTGTTTAGATTTGGTAAAGATTTTAAGCAGAAATCCATGTACTAATAAAGAAAAAAAAGTCTGGGCTCCCCTTAAAAATCCATACCAAACCAATATTTAAGCATGTACTGTAGGCTGGCGGGTCAGGAACTGTATGGGGTGAGTGTATGGCTACCCTTGTGAACCATACCAGGACACATGCTCTCAACATGGGGGGGGGGGGCACCTTACCAAGGAAATTCTTGTTATTTTATCGACCAAATATTGTCATATCCATATTTGGTCAATACCTTTACTTGGGAGACTCCATCACTTTGTTTATACTTAGCTGTCTTTCACCAGAGCTGTCATTTGCAGATGAGCAGTCATCAGGATCAGAATTGTGCCGACGTGTGTTTTGTTCTTTCCAGGCGCTGGTTCTTCATTTATTCTGATTCACATGGATATGTATCACAGGACAATGTGATTGATGATGTATTTACATACTGTAATGGGACTTTTTATTTACTGTTCACTTTTTTATTAATGACGAAGGTTATTATAAGGTGCCCCTTACTCATTCACATGTGGGTAGTATCTCTTATTATTAAAGTAGGCTTCCATATTCTGATAACTCCCACACCTGCATACCCCCTTAACAAGGGGATAAGGTGCTTTGCCAGGGGGGTTCCCTCCGGCAAGGTATTTCCCCATGTTGAGCGCATGTGACCTGGTATAATTCAGAAGCGGGGAGTGCATGATCATCTCCTCTTTACTGGCCTGTCAGGCTGCATTCTTGCTTAAGGATCTGGAGTGGATTTTTGAGACACTGGATGCTTTTTTTTCTTTCTTGATTTTTACATGGGGTTTATCTTAAAATCCCTACCAGACATTATTGGTCTGGTATAGAATTAGGGGAACCCACCCACCCCTTTTTTTGTGTTTAATTTGCAAGAAACCCCCTTGACATTTATATCAGACCCTCATTAAGAGCCCATTCACACAGGGACGACTTTGGATCCGACTTCAAGTCGCCCTAAGTCGCCCCTAGTCGCCTCAAGTTGCGCTGCATGAGAAAATCAATGTAAGTGAATGGAGCCGTCTTAATGCACACTACTGCAGTCGCTCCGACTTCAGAAAAGGTTCCTGTACTACTTCAATCCGACTTCTAGGCGACTTCTAGGCAACTTGTACCCATTGATTTCAATGGAAGTCACCTCAGAAGTTGGATCACTGTCTTAACAGAAGCAACAATACAGGAAGAGAACATACATTTCTCAGGCAAACCCCTCCCTCCCCCTCCCTCCCACTGAGCTGATTCTTGTTTGATTGGCCACTGGAAAGCCTCCTGTCCTGGAGGCAACTTGAAGTTGATTTGTAAGTTGCCTCATGTCGCGCTGTGATTCATACTCAAGTCATGTCCAAGTTGCCTCCCAAAGTCACGCTGGAAGTCGTGTTGCCCCTGTGTGAATGGAGTCTAAGGAAAAGGGGGACACCCTGAAAGGTGTAATTTCACCTTTAATCACTAGTCCTGACCATTATCTTATTATCTAATTATAATGATCTTATCGGCCGATTCTGTTGCTCTCATATCCAAATATATCTCTATGCATAGGAAACAGCGTATATGAATAATTGACCCAGCGAAGTTGATTCATACACTGTTCGGTTTTAATATCCCAGACAAGGTGTTAAGTATAGATGGCGTTACCGACCATCTTCCATCAATAAGGGGTACATGTTCAAATTACACATTTCCTTCTACAATGTATTTAACCAATCATAATCGTTAACTCTTTATCATTATAACTCATTATGTCACATTATATTATGTCACCCAGACAGATATAACTGCAGACCATCTTATGACACACGCGTAACTTCCCGATGTCTGGTTTTGATTTCAACACAAACTCACTTCTTACACAACAATATATATTTACTTGATCAGCAAAATTATAACTTTAAAGGAACAGTTGAGCCTTAAGCCCTGTACACACGATCAGATTTCCGATGGAATAAAATCCGATTGATTTTTCCATCGTATTTCCGATGAAGCTGACTTCCATCAGTCTTGCCTACACACCATCAGTCAAAAATCCGACCGTCCCAAACGCTGTGACGTAAAACACTCAGACGAGCCGAGAAATATTAATGTCAGGGTCACCTGTGGCCAGGTGACAGATGCACACCGTAGGGGGACAGGAGTGCACCGCGAGGTAGTGAACCCTATGGCTGGCTTCTGTGGATAGGAAACTGGGTGGTTGTGGAAAGCGGGACCAGAAGAGCACAACCGGGATCCCAACGGAAGCGAGAGCCAAGATTCCCCAGGGCGCGGAGTCTAAGACCCAGCTGGTCTTCTCCAGGGCCTCTAGTGGTGAGGATGTTACGCTGCAGGCTGGGACCAGGTCGCGGCCCCTGGAGTTTCCTAGCTCACGCCCCGTAGGATAAGGGGAAGCAGCAGCACACGATAGAGAGAACCGAATAACAAGCCGAAGGTCAGGGCCACAAGCAGACAAGGATAACGAAGAACGAGCCGAAGGTCAAGGGTCACGAGCAGACAGGGATGGTCGGGGACAAGCCAATAACGTAACAGAGAGACAGACGTAGCACACGGCAGGCAGGAACCCAAACACACAATGCCTAACAAACACGTTGATCAGCAAAGCAGGCTTGCAGTGCACAGGTTAATATAGTGTTCAGTGATAGGGCCTGGGGTGGAGTCAGGCTGGGAGGAGATTATAAAGGAAGCCAGGTGAAGGAGGTCTGGTCTCTAGATGAACACATGAGGAGGAAGGTAAGATGGCAGACAGACATTAATGCATATCCATGACAGTACCCTCCCTCTTACGAGGCCTCCCCCTTCCCCGCCTGGGCCCAGGTTTAGAGGGAAACTTCAGATGAAACTCCTTTAACAGACGAGGTGCAAAGACCTCAGATGCAGTGATCCAAGACCTCTCCTCAGGACCAAACCCTTTCCAATGAACGAGGTACTGAAGAACGCCTTTACAGAGTCGGGAGTCCAGAATTTGACTGATCTCGTACTCCTGATTATCCTCAGAGACAGGCGCCACGGTAGGAAGAGGACGAGAGAATTTATTGAGGACTAAAGGCTTTAGAAGAGCAACATGAAAGGAGTTAGTGATTTTAAGGCTCTTAGGAATCTGGAGTTTGAAACAAACCGGATTCAGTTTAGCAGTTACCGTGTATGGACCGATGAATCGTGGAGCAAACTTCAGAGAAGGAACTCGGAGCTTGATGTTCCTGGTAGAGAGCCAGACTTTGTCCCCTGGCTGAAGAGAAGGCGGTTTACGCCTGCGGCGGTCGGCAAAGCCTTTGAATTTTTCAGCAGCTGCCCGGAGGGAATCATGAACGTGACCCCAAACGGAATTGAGAGACTCCTGAACCGAAGCCAAAGCTGGAATGTCTGGAGAACAGATCATAGGAAGAGGAAGTTGAGGGTGTTTTCCATAAACTGTGAAAAAGGGTGTCTTCTGCGAACTGGTATTCACATGATTGTTATGGGAGAATTCTGCCCACGGGAGTAGAGAGGACCAATCGTCATGGTGAGAAGACACAAAGGTGCGAAGAAAGACCTCTAACTCCTGATTAACCCTCTCAGTCTGTCCATTGGATTGGGGATGGTAAGAAGAAGAAAAATCCAAGACAATATTGAGGGATTTGCAAAAGGCTCTCCAAAAACGAGACGTGAATTGGACTCCCCTGTCGGAAACAATATGAGAAGGGACCCCATGTAGGCGGAGAATTTCTCGAATGAAAATGGGAACCAAGGCAGGGGCAGAAGGAAGACCAGGAAGAGGAACAAAATGAGCCATCTTGGAGAATCGATCGATTACCACCCAAATGACTGTATTATTCTCAGACAGTGGGAGATCGGTGATAAAATCCATGGCAATATGGGCCCAGGGTTCCTTAGGAATAGGCAAGGGCATGAGGAGACCAGCAGGAGCTTGTGTGGAGGATTTGGACTGAGCACAGACATGACAAGCTTTAACGTAGTCTTTGACGTCTGAGCGGAGATTAGGCCACCAGTAGTGACGACTGATGAGTAGGAAGGATCGGAGGAATCCAGAATGCCCTGCCACCTTGGAATCATGTCCCCAACGAAGGATCTTAGCTCTTAGCTCAGTGGGGACAAAGGTCTTACCAGGCGGAATTTTAGACTTCAGGGTGGTAGAGTGGGCAACAATGCATGAGGTGGGAATGATCGGCTCAGGTTCAGGGGCGGACTCCTCGTCCAAAGTGTCAAATGACCTAGAGAGCGCATCAGCCCGACCGTTGCAGGAACCAGGTTTGTAGGTAATCGTGAAATTAAAACGGGCAAAGAAGAGACTCCACCTGGCCTGTCTAGGATTCAGACGTTTAGCATTCTGTAGATACTGTAAATTCTTGTGATCGGTAAAGATCGTTATGGAGTGAGGGGAACCCTCCAAGAGATGACGCCACTCCTCTAACGCCAATTTAATTGCGAGAAGTTCCCGATCACCGATGGCATAATTCCTCTCTGCCTGAGAAAATTTTTTGGAGAAGAACGCACATGGTTGGCGTCTCTTCTCAAAGATTTGAAGAAGCACAGCTCCCACCCCCATTGAGGAAGCGTCCACTTCAATAAAAAATGCATTCCCAGGATTTGGTCTCCTCAAGAGGGGGCCAGAAACAAAGGCCTGTTTCAGGTTGTGAAATGCAGAGACAGCTTCGGGAGGCCAGTCTCTGGCATTCACACCCTTCTTGGTCAAAGCGATAATAGGCGCGGCAATGGAAGAGTAATTCCTTATGAACTGCCTATAATAATTAGTGAAGCCAAGAAAGCGCTGTGTGGCCTTGAGGCTAGCAGGAAGAGGCCAGTTGGTGATAGCCAAGACCTTCCCAGGGTCCATACGAAGCCCCGAACATGAGACAAAGCACCCCAAAAACAGGACCTCAGAACATTCAAAGGAACATTTCTCCAGCTTGGCATAGAGATTGTTCTCTCTAAGACGTTGAAGTACAGTGCGGACATGGTTTCTGTGGACGAGCAGATTTTCAGAAAAGATCAGAATGTCATCCAGATAGATGACAACAAACTGGTACAGCAGATCTCTGAAGATTTCATTGACAAAGTTTTGAAACACGGCTGGAGCATTACACAGACCAAAAGGCATCACCAGATATTCGTAATGCCCGTCTCTAGTGTTAAATGCAGTCTTCCATTCGTCACCCTCCCGTATTCGAATGAGATTGTACGCGCCTCTGAGATCCAACTTGGTGAAAATGGAGGCACCCTTCAACCTATCGAATAGCTCAGATATTAAGGGTAAGGGGTATCGATTTTTAATAGTAACCGCATTTAAACCCCGATAATCGATGCAGGGTCTTAAGGTACCATCCTTTTTGGCAACAAAAAAGAACCCTGCCCCTGCAGGCGATGAGGATTTCCGGATGAACCCTCTCTCCAGATTCTCTGCTACATACTCCGACATGGCCTGGGTCTCTGGGATGGACAGAGGGTAGGTACGACCCCTGGGTAGAGTTGCTCCGGGGACAAGATCAATAGCACAGTCAAAAGACCTGTGGGGAGGAAGCACCTCAGCTGATTTTTTACAGAACACATCCCGGTAATCGCTGTATGCGGCGGGAAGATCAGAAGAAACAGAAGTGGCAGCAACCGGAAGACTCTCCTTGGGGGTCACCTTGAGAAGACACGACGAGAAACATGAGGAACCCCAGGCCAGGATCTGCCCAGAGACCCAGTCCACATGTGGAGAGTGGAGCTGTAGCCAAGGGAGGCCCAATACAACTGGGGTAGAGGCCTTGGGTAGAATAAGAAAGGATATCCACTCCTGGTGGAGAATCCCTACCGACATCCTAATGGGTAGCGTCTGGAAGCGAATAGGGCCCCCTGGGAGAACAGTGCCATCAATTGCCGAGACTACCAATGGGGTAGTGAGAGGTGAAAGGGTAAGCTTCATAGAAGAAGCAGTTCTCCAATCCATGAAATTGCCGGCAGCCCCGGAATCCAGGTATGCAAGGGTTGACTGAGGAGAAGTGCCTACATGAAGGGACACCGGCAAGAGCAGGCGAGAAGGTGATGTTTCTGGGTCCAATACTCCACCTTCCAAATGTATTAGACCCGAGCGTTTCCCGGACGAAGCGAGCAGGAGTCACGAAAATGACCCTTGCCCCCACAATAGAGGCACAAGCCCAGAGTTCTGCGCCTAGCACGTTCTTCGGGGGTTAGTCTGGTCCGGCCCAGCTGCATAGGTTCTTCAGCAGGTAGAGGATGCTCCACGGAATGAAGGGAGGGGAGCTCAGACTGGCTAGGACCCAGAGAGTGCTGGCGTCTTTTTTCTAAGGACCTCTCTTGAAAACGAATGTCGATCTGGTTGCATAATGAAATTACATCGTCCAGACCGACGGGAATGGCTCTTCCCGCTAATTCGTCTTTCACTCGGTCAGAGAGGCCATGTAAAAAGGTAGCGACCAGGGCCTCATTATTCCAGCTCAATTCAGCTGTGTGGATACGGAACTGAAGAGCATATTGCCCCACTGAACTAGATTCTTGGCGAAGACGTAAGACAGCACTAGCCGCTGAAGAAGCCCGAGCCGGCTCTTCGAAGATATTACGAAAGAGCTTCAAGAATTCGGACAGACTGGAAACCACCGGATCGTTCCTCTCCCACAGGGGGGCAGCCCAGGCCAAAGCTTCACCGGAGAGGAGGGAAATGATATAGGCTACCTTAGCCCGGTCAGATAGGAAGCTTTGAGGCTGAAGCTCAAAATGAATAGTGCATTGGCTGAGAAACCCCCTGCAGGCCTTGGATTCTCCAGAGAAACGGAACGGAGCTGGCAATCTTAGTGAGTGTGAGGCTGCGACTGGTGCGATAGGTACAGCCGCTGGTTGTACTTGGGGTTGCGGATTCGGGGTTCCCAAGGAGACCTGAAGCTGCTCGAATCGAGAAGCCAGATCCTGGAGGAATCGCATCACCTGGGTCTGATTTGATTCCTGGGTCTCAAGTCTGCGAACTATGCCCTGCAATGGATCATCCGCGGGAAGCGGGATGTCAGCCGGGTTCATGGCTGATCAAACTGTCAGGGTCACCTGTGGCCAGGTGACAGATGCACACCGTAGGGGGACAGGAGTGCACCGCGAGGTAGTGAACCCTATGGCTGGCTTCTGTGGATAGGAAACTGGGTGGTTGTGGAAAGCGGGACCAGAAGAGCACAACCGGGATCCCAACGGAAGCGAGAGCCAAGATTCCCCAGGGCGCGGAGTCTAAGACCCAGCTGGTCTTCTCCAGGGCCTCTAGTGGTGAGGATGTTACGCTGCAGGCTGGGACCAGGTCGCGGCCCCTGGAGTTTCCTAGCTCACGCCCCGTAGGATAAGGGGAAGCAGCAGCACACGATAGAGAGAACCGAATAACAAGCCGAAGGTCAGGGCCACAAGCAGACAAGGATAACGAAGAACGAGCCGAAGGTCAAGGGTCACGAGCAGACAGGGATGGTCGGGGACAAGCCAATAACGTAACAGAGAGACAGACGTAGCACACGGCAGGCAGGAACCCAAACACACAATGCCTAACAAACACGTTGATCAGCAAAGCAGGCTTGCAGTGCACAGGTTAATATAGTGTTCAGTGATAGGGCCTGGGGTGGAGTCAGGCTGGGAGGAGATTATAAAGGAAGCCAGGTGAAGGAGGTCTGGTCTCTAGATGAACACATGAGGAGGAAGGTAAGATGGCAGACAGACATTAATGCATATCCATGACAATTAAGTTCAATGCTTCTGAGCATGCGTCGACTTTTTTCTGAGCATCCGTGGGTTTTTTCTCCGATGGAGTTCCACACAGACGATCGGAATTTGCTATGGTTTTTTTTTTCCATCAGATAAATTTAAAACATGTTCTATTTTTTCTCACCGATGGAAAAAAGACCGATGGGGCCCATACACGATCGGTTTGTCTGATGAAAAAAGTCCATCAGACTGTTTTCATCTGTAAAACCGATCGTGTGTACAGGGCTTTAGATTACAAAACACAAGGGGGACCTTTTTACATGACTGCTGTTTTTTGTGTGGTGTCCCCCTAATAAAGTTTAAGTTTAGTTAACGGCTTGCCGACTGCCCTATAGCAGATTTACTGCTACAAGACGGTCGAGCTGTGCAGAATCACATATATACAGTGTATATAATAAGTCTAAACACCCCTGTTAAAATGTCAGGTTTCTGTGATGTGAAAAAATTTGACAAAGATAAATCATTTCAGAATTTCTTTTCACCTTTAATGTAACCTATAAATGGTACAACTCAGTTGAACAACAAACTGAAATCTTTTAGGTGGAGGGAAGTAAAAAATAAAAAAATATGGTTGCATAAGTGTGCTCACCCTTACACCAATACTTTGTTGAAGCACCTTTTGATTTTATTACAGCACTCAGTCTTTTTTGGTATGAGTCTATCAGCATGGCACATCTTGACTTGGCAATATTTGCCCACTCTTCTTTGCAAAAACACTCCAAATCTGTCAGATTGCGAGGTCATCTCCTGTGCACAGCCCTCTTCAGATCACCCCACAGATTTTTAATCAGATTCAGGTCTGAGCTTTAGCTGGGCCATTTCAAAGCTTTAATCTTCTTCTGGTGAAGTCATGCCTTTGTTGAATGTATGTTTTGGGTTGTTCTAATGCTGAAAGGTGAAGTTCCCCTTCATGTTCAGCTTTCTAGCAGAAGCCTGAAGGTTTTGTGCCAATATTGACTGGTATTTGGAACTGGTAATTCCCTCTACCTTGACTAAGGCCCCTGTTCCAGCTGAATTAAAACAGCCCCAAAGCATTATGCTGCCATCACCATGCTTCACTGTGGGTATGGTGTTCTTTTGGGGATGTGCAGTGTTTTTTTGGAATTATAGCCAAAAAAGTTCAACCTTGGTTTCATCAGACCATAATATATTTTCCCATATGCTTTTGGGAGACTTCAAATGTATTTTTGCAAAATTTAGCCGGGCTTGGATGTTTTTCTTTGTAAGAATATGGAGAATATGAAGAATATGGGAGATTGTTGTCACATGTACCACACAGCCAATACTTGCCAGATATTCCTGCAGCTCTTTTAATGTTGCTGTATGCCTTTTGTCAGCCTCCTTGACCAGTTTTCTTCTTGTCTTTTCATCAATTTTGGAGGGACGTCCAGTTCTTTGTAATGTCACTGTTGTGCCATATTTTCTCCACTTGATGATAACTGTCTTCACTGTGTTTCATAAAATTCTATTGTACGCTTCTCCTGATTCATACCTTTTAGCAATGAGATCCCTCTGATGCTTTGGAAGCTCTCTGCGGACCATGGCTTTTGCAGTAGGATGTGACTCAGAAAAAGTTAGGAAAGACCTACTAGAACAGCTGAACTTTATTTGGGGTTAATCAGAGGCACTCTCAATGATGGCAGGTGTGTAATGACTCCTATTTAACATCAGTTTGAATGTGATTGCTTAATTCTGAATACAGCTACAACCCCAGTTATAAGAGGGTGTGCAGGCTTATGCAACCACATTATTTTATTTTATTTTTACTAAATCCCTAAAAGATTTCAGTTTTTTTTTTTCAATTGAGTTGTACAGTTTATAGGGCACATTAAAGGTGGAAAAAGTTCTGAAATGATTTATCTTTGTCTAATTTTTTTATATCACAGAAACCTGACATTTTAACAGGGGTGTGTAGACTTTTTATATCCACTGTATATATACAGTACGTGATTCTCCACTTCCGGGTTTTGGGTGCGAGTGCGCACTACCGGTGGCTCCCTCCAGTTCCCTCCAGGACTATCATTCGGTACACTGACAGAATGGCAATCTGCCTATGTAAACAATGTCATTCTGTCTGTAAAACAGAAACACAGATCCATGTCTTCCATTAGTAAAAGCACCTCCCCACACATGTAAAGCACTGGTCAGGCACACCGTTAACCCTTTGATCGCCCCTGATGTTAACACCTTCCCTGCCAGTGGCATTAGTACAGTGACAGTGCATATTTTAAGCACTGATTACTGTAATAATGTCACTGGTCCCCAAAAAAGTGTCAAAAGTGTCATTTAGATGTCCGATTTGTCCACCACAATATTGAAGTACTGCTATAAGTCGCTGATCGCCACCATAACTAAAAAAAAAAAAAAAGATATCCCATAGTTTGACGGCCAGTTCTTTATTTCTAGCGCAAAAAAAAATCACAGAGGTGATCATATACCACCAATAGAAAGCTCTATTTGTGGGGAAAAAGGACGCACATTTTATTTGGGTATAGTGTCAGTTAAAGTAATGCAGTTCCTCATTGAAAAAAATAACCTGGTCAGGGGTACACCTTCCGGAAGTGAAGTGGTTAAAATTTTTTTTTTTAGAAAAATCAGCAAAAGAGACATAACTTACAGTTGGTATGACATGTCCCTTATGCTGATTATTAATGTTTAAGAAGAAATCTTCATCCATCGTACCACCCCCCCCCCCTTGCCCCTGCAGCCATAATCTTCCAGTGCAGTTGAGGTTAATACAGCTAAATAGCTGTCAAGACTATGCCTGACCCTTCCTGCAAGATCTGACATATATAGTAGCTGTACTATAGCTTCTATGAATATAACAGGATCTAAGAATAGAGGATGGGCAGGTAGCTGAATAGATTGATAAAAGTGGTAATAAGGCTTTTCTGAATGATTGACCTGGCAGGAAAGGACAGGCATAGTTGGGCACTCTTGACAGTCCTTTAGCTGTATTAACCCCTATCACACAAGAAGATTACGGCAGCGGGGGTGGGGGGTAGGATGCTCAAAGATTTCTCCTAAAACATAAAGAATCATCACAAGGGACACATCATACTAACTGTAAGTTAACTGTAAGTTTTGTTTCTTGTGCTGATTTGTATGTTTGTAGCTTTAGCTAAACTTAGGCTTTAAAATTTTTACCAGACCCTTTTCTATAATAAGGGTCTGGTACTGTATATATGAAGAGAATCACCTGTGGTTTGTTTAAAATAACAATGCACAGATCATACAGCTGTGCCACAGCAGGTTCAGGGCACCCCCCAGGCAATTTAAATAAAGGCATTTTGCATTTTTAATGTTTCACTTTTAGCATTTAAAAAACCAATGACCCTTGTCATTTGTTTGACACTCCCTTGCCTATTAGTCTAGCAAGTGGCCAGAACAGATTTTTTTATTCTCTAACTGTTTGACCAACCTGCCTTGAACCAAATCTAGATATGTTCAGCTCATCCCTAGAAGCAAATAACCACCTTAACCATAAAACAAACTGGAAAATGCCCAGCCCAACCTGACCCCAAAGTATGTTTTCTAGAAATTATTATACATGTGCATTCGTTTTCGTCCGAATGCATTTTCGTCCGAATTTCGGGTATTTTCGTTATTGTTTTAACATACGAAAACGAACGCGCAGAATCCGAAATCCAAAAGATCCGACATAAAAAATGCTTTTTTTTAGTTTTCGTTGCTACAACAGTTCGATATACAGGTAGATAGGAGATTCGACATGACACTGACAATAACAATCTGTGTCTATCGAACCTGTGGTTGAATGTGCCAACCTTAACTCGATTAGTCCAAGATTATTCCACATAGAGAGGAAACATTCGACATAGAGAGAAAAGATTTGACATGAACGACGAAGATTCGACGAAGCAACGAAAATAATTCAAACGTCTAATCTGTCATTGAAGGCTTATAGTGTTTGTCGAAAGTTCTAAAAAGATTTGACAAGCAGCTAAACTGTACGACGCTGCAATTGTACATTTCCGGTCAAATGCTCGGCCCATAGGCTATGGAAGAATTCGAATGTTGGTTGACTAGTAATAATGGTTTATAAATATAATTATTACTTGTGTCATACAACAATAGAATTCTTCTATAGCTTGTAGGCGGAACATTTGACCGGAAATGTACGATTGTGGCGTCGTACAGTTTAGCTGCTCCGTCAAATTTTCTTAGAACATTCGACACACATCCACCATAGCAGCCATATCCACAGGGAAACATCTACATCTGTTAATCAGCCACCTGTCGGCAGTCGATTTGTTTCGCTCATAGCCCAGTACAATCTGGTAAGGAGATTACCTGTAAGGTGGCGGTTCACTCTGTGGTGTATGTTTACCGTTTTTACTGTTTTAATCAAATTGGTTAAGGCTTGAACTTCATATCTGTTTGGTAAGGAGATTACCTATAAGGTGGTGGCTCACTTTCACCAAATATCATACACTGGGTGTTGTTACGCTTTCTACACTCCATAGCAACTATCCCTTTTAGGATTACTTTATGTGGCAGGATTACGCTATGTTTTTTTCTTCTCCGTGTTAAAACACCTTGGATGCATATACCTACCCATATTGTGGAGTCATTCTTCCATTGCTGCAGCTCACCATCTCTGAGGAATTTAGCACTGGTGTGCTAATCAAACTCCTGGGCTGGGTTATAGCCACCTGCATGTTTGGCTTACTATCTGGTAAGCATATATTCACACAAGTTCATATATGATCTATGTGCGTTTTTTGGCATTTGTCTATTCCAGCACCTTTCAATTGGACTTTTTTGGACTTTGAATTTCTTTTCCTTAATATCTTGGACTCATTAGCGCAATTTTTTTCCTTTTATTCGACACACGACACACGCCATAAGCCTTCAATTACAGATTTGAAGTTTGTATGTTTTTCGCTGCTTCGTCGAATCTTCGTCGTTCATGTCATAAGCCTTCAATGACAGATTCAACCTTAATTAATTCGGATTTTCAGACGAATGCATTTTTTAACGAAACAAAATAAATAAAAACGAATTTCGGGAGTAACTAAATAAAAAAATTCGGACGATTCAGTGATCTTACATTAGCTAGTCACATTCAGATTGTATTACAAGAAAAGTATTTTTTGTGTTGGATGCCCCCTAATGTTTCCAAAATGTTAACCCAGATATTAAGCATCTTCTGTACTTTCTCAATTTTGCAAAGTGGGTTGATTTTCCTCCTAATCTTATCCTTATGAAACAAACTACTACTTCTAACAAACAAGACCTAAAAAGAAATAATGCAGTTTTACCACTCAACCTATAATCAGCCCTACAATCCCTCCACACAGGTAAAGAGTGGATTTCCTTAGACGAGTGGTTCTCAACTCCAGTCCTCAGGGCCCACCAACAGGCCAGGTTTGCAAGATAACTGAAATGCATCACAGGTGATATAATTTGCTGCTCAGGGATTGCAGTATTCTAGTCTGCATCTCACCAAGGTAATACTTAAAATCTGGCCTGTTAGTGGGTCCTGAGGACAGGAGTTGAGAACCACTGCCTTAGACCGATAGGAGTATATTATAGATCTTTGTTGGCGCTATACTGGGGCAGATGAATGAAAACTCTTACAACCCATATTTTCAACATAAACAGCTTGCTCTGACATACATATACTACTTTACTTTAATTCCTCATTAAATGAAGTAGTGTGTACTTTTTTTAAATATATGTAAAGTTAATACATAAATAGAAAAATTACAAGACATATAAGCTCACATTTATAAATATATGATTTTACCTTTCACTGTGAGCAATTTAACCATCATTGAAAACCTAAATTAGAAAAAAACTTCTCATGACAATCAATATATTTTACCAAAATCAAAACACATTCACATGCTCTGAACTGTATGATAATGACACTGCAATACACAAATAAAATAGAAAAAATCCCCCCATCAGCCTTGCACATTGCTAGTACACTTGTGCTATATATATATATAGATCAGTGTTTCTCAACTCCAGTCCTCAAGGCGCACCAACAGGTCATGTTTTTGGGATTTCCTGCAGATGAAACAGCTGTGGTAATTACTAAGGCAGTGAAACTGCTCAAATCACCTGTGCAAATCAATGGAAATCCCAAAAACATGACCTGTTGGTGCGCCTTGAGGACTGGAGTTGAGAAACACTGATATAGATCTATATATATTTATGGTCGGAGCCCTCTGTCCAGAGAGATATAAATCAAATCACTTAAACACATCACAAGACTAACAACATAAATTAAAGTGTGCCCTGGTCTGCTGGACGGTATGCCAGGAGAAGGGGGCATACCCTTAATAAGAAATAACAGATGATTCTGTAGAGAAATTGTTTCAAGAGGAGTGCCCTAAAAGGGGGTTAGGGTGTATGGGTACCGCGCACTAGAGCCGACACGGATCCTCGTAGATGGTCTGCTTAAATACGCCCCAGGCTCCTCCCATAATTTCAGGCCACCATACTGGCCTTCCTATTTATGGTCAGAGCCCTCTCTCCGGAAAGATATGAATCACATAAACACATCACAAGACTAACAACATAAATTAGACCTGAAGTGTGCCCTGGTCTGCTGGACGGTATGCCAAGAGAAGGGGGCAAAAACACCTGGTTAGGGAAGAAATTTTTATTGTGTATGACAATTAACTATAGAGCGAGTCCATTGAAGGCTCGTGATATTTCTGCTCGAGGATTGGGGACGTATCGAGCAAAACAAGTGGATTTCCACCTGCCCATTTTTTTGATCACGTGGTCCGGGGACCCCGTTTCGTGATGCTGCTGAAGCTGCTCCAATGTTAAAAGAGTGTCCAGAGTAACGGCCTGGGTCATGGCCTAAGTTGCGCAAAAGCGGTCTGACGTGAGTAGTGAACTGGTTTCCGCTTTAGAGGGTTAGTCGGGAAAGGTAGTAAAGGGCTGGTGTCTGGAAGGCTGGCCAGAAGGGCTAACAGCTGATCTAGAATGGCCATGAGGCACCATGCGTTGTGAGTCTGAAAAAGCTTAATGTCTACTCCAGGACCAGACTGTTGCGTTTTGGACACCGTGAGGTGTAAGACGAAATTACTCTGGTGGCGAGTCAGATGGTGTCCACGTAGTACCTGGCAACTAGGGCTGGTGACAGTAAATTCGCTGGAGCGTAAGAAGCCGTAGAAGGCTAGGTAAATGGCTGCTTGAATGACCAGGCTGGAAAGGGGAACGTGAAAGGATAGAGGACATGTCTCGGAAAATGACGCTGGTCACAGGTAAGCGTTTGGTACTGATCTGGGGTTGTTGCCTGTGAATGCCTCGCAGTATAGTTTTGACCGTGTGGGCGGCGAACAAGGATGGTTTGGTAGGGTCTTGTAAGGAGATGAAATGTATGCCAGCTAAATAGAGTCTGATGGTATTGTGTGATAATGTCAACTGTGTGTGACAGTATGAAATGAAGGCCAGGATAGGATATGGTTGCTATCTCCTGATACTGCCCCAGTGTTCGAGGCTAGGAACCTGTCGTAGGCTTTCCAGGTGGTACGGTAAGCCCTTAGGGTATTGGAGGATAAGGATGAACTGATAAGGGTGGTTGCATCATGGAGGTGTCGTTTCAATCCAGGGTTAGCTGCGACCAATGTGGGATAAAGGACATGGTCGGGTCGGCTCCGGGCTTCTGTGAAAAGAATATGCCAAAGTTAAGGCGGGATAGTGCGTCGGCCGAGGTATTGCATTTGCCTGGTATGAAGACACAGACGACATTGAACTGATGATGTAGCGAAAGTTGCACCAGCCTGCACAGGAAGGACATAATGGCCAGCGATTTGGACCTGCCTTTGTTTATTATTGTGGCTCTGGCCTGGATGTCTGTGGCGAACGTCACCGTCTGTCCTGCCCAGGTGCTGCCCCAGACTTGAGCCGCTGCGACTATGGGGTAGATCTCGAATAGAGAGGAGGATTGACTAATCCCAGGAATTAAGAGTATCTCTGGTGGCCATGGCCCTGCGAACCAATGATGGCCAAAAATTGCTGCAAAGCCTGTGGAGGCTGCTGCATCAGTGATTATCTGTAGTGAAGAGGGAGATACTGATGGAATGAACATGGAACTGCCGTTCCAGTTCTTGAGGAACTCGTCCCACAAGGCCAGATCCGCTATAGCCACTGCATCTAACTTGAGGATTTGGTCAGGGTCTTGTGCCTGGGAGAGGAATACTAAGAGGCATGAGATAAAGGATCGCCCTTGAGGAATGATCCTCATGGCAAAGTTAAGCATGCCCAGCAAGGATTATAGCTGCCTCCTAGTGCAACTTGTCAAGAGGCAGGCTAGCCTGCATGACGCGTGTTTCGAGTATGACCCCTAGGAAGGTGATGATCTGTGCCGGGCCTTCCACTTTCTTCTCGGCTATAGGCACATTGAGGTTGCTAAAGACCTCTTTCAGGCTGTTTAGGTATTTTGGGTGTTTACTAGGTGTCTCGATAAGTAAGAAGTCGTCTAGATAATGGATCACTTTCTGACAACATGCGTGGTGTGACAGGATCCAGGAAAGGGACTGGGCGAATGTGTCAAACAACCATGGGCTGCTTTTGGAGCCAAAGGTCAGCTTGGTGGTGAAGCAGTACAAGCCTTTCCACTTGATTCCGTGCCACCGCCAGAGGGGCGGTTCAATCGGTAGCAACTTAAAGGCGTCCGAGATGTCGGCTTTAGAGAGCCAGGCATCTACCCCTATATTAAAGATGGCTTGGATGGTTAAGTCTACTGAGGAATATTTGAGGGAGAACTCCTCTGTGGGTATATGGGAGTTTAAACTGGGTATCTGAGAACAATGAGTCGCAGACAAATCATAGACTAAACAAAATTTATTTGAAAACTTGCCCTTGACAAGCCCAATAGGGCTGACTCTCCATAGGATTAAGGACAAGGAGCAGATAAAAGGTCCAGGGTTCGTTTCAAGTGTGCTATTTGCATTTGGAATCTGTTGCTGTCAACTCTCAATATGAGATCCAAAGAGCTGCCACTATGTGAAGCAAGCCATCCTTAGGCTGAAAAAACAAACCCATCAGAGAGATAGCAAAATGGGAGGGAGGCACATATACAAACTGTTGTAATTCCTACACCGTTCACCTGATTTGGATGTAAATAACCTCAAATTAAAGCTGAAAGTCTGCAGTTAAAGCACATCTTGTTCGTTTCATTTCAAATCCATTGTGGTGGTGTATAGAGCCAAAAAGATTAGAATTGTGTCGATGTCCCAATATTTATGAACCTGACTGTATATAGATCTATATATATATATATATATATATATATATATATATATATATATATACTCACTGTAAATTTATATATAATTTGCAAACCCATTCAAGTCTATCTGAATTTTTTGTTATTTTGGGTGGGAAAAATGCCTCTCAAACAAGTGAGCTCCTTTCATGTCATGGTTTAATCTATATGTGATCTAATGCAGCAATTCTTGTGGTGAAAGATTTAGCTCTCAAATCAGTCATATTCTTAAAATGAACTTGTGATTGCGCATGCACAATGCCATCACTGTGCCACTATTTGAAGCAGGTAATATCGCCACCCAGGTGTACTTCAGGTAAATGCAAGATCATTTTCAGTGACCCCCGGATCCGTGAGAAATCAAAATGACACTTGGAAACGGATAGTGTGTTCATTAGATCTCTGGGCTTTATTGATTTTTTAGAGTGGCTTATATGTAAAAGAAAGATAGGAGGGGCTATGTCTTAACACATACGTTTCTAAAAATTATACAAACTCAGTATATTCTTATCTTATATTATACTGCTGACAATCAGGCTACTGCATGAACAGGCTTAATCACAATGACTATCAGTAGCAGGGTGTGACTCTATTCAGTTAAGCTAAGTATGTCAAAGTTCATTTCTACTTAAAATGGAGTTTATTTTTTATACATTCTATTACAATCCCCTCTTTTATCACGAATGGGATAATCACAAACCCTGAAGCCCCCAACATTCACCTGGACTACTTTCTCATAAATGTATCATTATCCTAAGCATGTAAAAATAGAGAACAATAAACAGATAATCTCAGCTTCATAGCAATTGTCCATGAAATACAAAGGGGGGAGGGGCGTGACAGTCCTTAAAAGCAAGTGGGAGGGGCATGACTGCCTTTAGGCCAAAATAAAAAATTGTCCCAAAGAAAAGCACAAAAAAAATCTCTTGTATGGCTTCTGAATGTCCAATAAATTCATGAAAGGGAAGGAAAAAGAAATGTCCACATTATAATTCTCATTCTCCTAAACTTTTCCCAAAACTTTTGGTTCGATTCTGTGTTTATCCATATTTTACAGAGATCCTTCTACCCCAAAACCCTGCCTCTTTGTAAGGATAGAACTCGATATCCACAGACAGATGGGAACTGATGCATTGGGCTAGACTTGGGCTTCAGGCTGGCGTATTTGTATCACTCATTGTGATGCTCACTGGACTTTCGTAGACCTTGGGCGTGCGTCATGGCTAACCCTCAAGGTGTCATTCCAGGAATATTTTCCAACAGGTGTCCGCCTTTACTCATCTCAGCATCTCCCAAGGCATTTGAACAACAAAGATGAACAATGAAGATGAACAACGAAGATGAATAACGAAGATGAACAATGAAGATTTCCATGTAAAAGCTGTAGTCATCTCTTCATCCGGATAGGGTATAAGGCAGGGTATAAATGGGGTATAGGGTAGGAATGGGATGGGCATTTCTTCTGGCTGGCTGGGGCAGATATTCCTCATCCAACATGAATAATCACAGAATCTATCTGATCAATTAAGGCCTTAACCATTGGAGGTATTAAACATAATATTCCTTATTACATGCAGAAATATAAAATGTTTCTCAGCAACAGTCTTCATTATATAGATTCAATATGTTTAAACTAAACATTTTTTCTAATCCAGTATTACAGCAGGACTTCAATAAAACTTAAACAACTTTAGTTTCTTCTATCCCCGGGACCCAAGTGGACCCGAGGAACTCAGAACTGAACATTTTACCCAAACACATATTCTGACTCAGAAGTCAGCCTCCTAACTTTTCAAATATATCTGATCATCAGCAACAAACAAAAAATTGATGGATAAACTTCATTACATCATTAACATATCTTCACAATTGAAACTCTGGGAATTCAAAAGGTAAATATATCCAGAATAGTCACTCTGACTGTTATTCAAACAAACTTTCCCATCATATTTTAGTACCTCATGGACTCAATATATGCAGCAATGTATTTCGTGTATCCTGGTTACTTAACCCAAACTTTTAGAGAAATATATATTATCAGGAACATGGGCCTAATAACTTTTACTCCCTGAACAAGAAAACACAATATAAGACGACTCTTTGTGTACATTTTAAACAAACACTTAAGATATTTTACTAATCAAATAATACCTTGTGCATTCATTAAACACGATACAACCACTTTCTCCTTTTATTCACATCCATTTGGCCACTCCATTCATTCTTCATTTAGAAATGTTCTCCATATTTGCCCTTTGAACATCTTTTAAGCACCTTTTACCATTACTTTTTTTTTTTTTTCTCTCGTATTTTTCCCTAGTGCATAGGATTACACAAACCTTAAGTTACTTCCTTTTTCTTTACCAACCACAATTCCTCTGGCGTAGCGCCAGGAATACATAACTTCCTTGGATGAGGCTGGCTCACACACCTGCGGTGCATTCGCACTCCGCACTACCCAAAAAGTGTGAGTTTTCTAGGCAGTGCGGTCCGGCTTACATGCAAATTCAGGGCCATTGACTTCTATGGGAACGCTTCTGAATCGCACATGTCATTCAGTTGTGAACAGTATAAAATCCTGACCTGATATGCAATCCTGACCTGATCCTGATCAAAACTGACATGAAGCGCTGAACAACTACTTTGTCAATTAGCTGTGAAAACAGAGCTCAAACTCGCACTGCATATGTGTAAACCCAGCCCTAAATTTGTATTTAACCAAAAAAAAGAAAATCAAACATTTTAAAATCCCCAATCATTGTTCATACAGCCTAAACACAATTAAAACCATTTGCACAAATAACCATTCCCTTGTCTTGTAACAGGCAATGTCCTTATACAATGCAAAAGTTCCCTTTTTTTTTTTTCCCCCTTCTCAACATCAACAAAACCATAATACCATTCACTGAACACCGCGGAGCCCAGGGCAATTATATCACATTTGTCGATACTGAAAAGAAAACAACACCTTTTAACTTCAATAACGTAAGGATAGGCAATTACACAATTAAAACAGTCCCCAAATTCAGACTCCAAGGCTCTAAGGCTCTGTTTCCACTACTGTGAGTTGCTGTGCGACCTGACACATGCAAAGCCGCATGACAAGTCAAAAACCCATGTATTTCAATGGTCCTTGTTTTAATTTGTGCGACTCAAGTCGCAGCGACACAAAAAGGTTCTTGTACTATTTTGTTCCTACTTCGGTGCAACCTTTTCTCACACTTTTGAATGACATTGCATCAAAAATCGCATTGCAAAGTTGCACTGCAAATCACGCAAATCTGGGGTTGCAATAGCGGAAACAGAACCTAACTGAAATAATCAAAATACCCCATGTATAAGTTGAAATGCTACTCTAAAAAAAATTGTATCTGATCAGATTCCTCAAAAAAAAAAACATTTGGTACCAGCGCATACATCTAATTTATCAGTGACGTCACATTCCCCTTTTAATGTTTCCAATTAACTATGCATTTGACATGGGAATATGGGCCCAACACATTTCATGAATAGACTGACAATAGTTGCAACATTTTAACAATAAACATGTATTTTTTAATCTATATAGATAACTTTTCTGAATCAAATCCTTCTTTAACATTTTCTCCACCTCAGCAAGTCTCTCGGACTCGCTGAATATGGAATGCAAATATAGCAGTATGCTTTGCGCAAAAGCGTTGACGAAGGTATGGTCGGTTGTTTGATCCCCTCTTTCACTTGAAGTGAAATAGCAGATTTATGCAAGTGGACATATACCTCTGTGTATTGTGCTAAACAATAATTTGGATAGGAGGAATCACTCAAATAAAGCACCACACACAGATGAGTACCCTACTCTGTCCCTCTCACCTGCCCACTTTAGCAACGCTCTCCTACTTGGCAGGATCAAAGGACATATCAATTACTCAACAATCCGTTTGCATTCAGAAGAAAAAAACAACTTATACTTTAAATTGGAATTCCAAGACAACAACAAACAAACACATCAAATGTAAGCATTTTTCTCTGAGCAGATGGAAGAGAATTCCCTATACTAACAACAACTTTCCCTATAGTATAGCTAAAACCCCTTTGTCCCATCTGCACCACAGCGACAACATTTATCATACATACAAAAGTACTTACCACTCTCACAATATTTGGATATAAGCAAGGGAGATTTCTAATACTGTAGACCACTTTGACTGTTTAACCTTAGGGCCAGTTCACACCACATGCAGTCCAGTGAGTTTAAAAAAAATAAAGTTCACACCAGTGCTTGCAGTTCCAGTGCACTTCAGTTCAAGCATCCTGCACTGGAACGCTGCAAAAATGCATAAAAAACGCACTGGAGGGGTGAAAAAACACTGGACTGCATTAAAAATGCACAAAAAACGCACTGGAATGCATCAAAAATGTGCATGTAAAAAAACCACCTGGAACGCATCCGGACTGCATTTCTATGGTGCAAACCGCCCCCTACAGTCAGTGTATCTACACAACAAATTATCTTATTACTTCTATGCGACAGATATAAGAGCGAAAGTAGGTTGGATCACCGAAATATAATCCTCATTTACCATTTCAGCTCCTTGCCAAAAGGACTGTCGTGTACACTTTTCTACAGCGTTCCCAAAACGCTTCTAAATTAGGACCTTCTGAGAGGTACTTTACAGCGTTCCCAAAACGCTTCTAATTAATTAGGTCCTTCTCAAAGGTACTTTACAGTGTTACCAAAACGCTTCTAATTAATTAGGACCTTCTCAAAGGTACTTTCAAAGGCGGATTTTCCCAAAAAATCCCCTATACACCAAGGTGTGGTTCGTATCCCTCTTCTACATAGTTCTAGATGAAATTTAAATCAGAGCTAAGGTAAGAGAAAACAGTCTGTCTAAAAGACAAAAAGATTCTTCTTACCAAAGGTGATTTTTTCATCTCCACCACTGCCACCATCTGAAGCAGGTAATATCGCCACCCAGGTGTACTTCAGGTAAATGCAAGATCATTTTCAGTGACCCCCGGATCTGTGAGAAATCAAAATGACACTTGGAAACTGATAGTGTGTTCATTAGATCTCTGGGCTTTATTGATTTTTTAGAGTGGCTTATATGTAAAAGAAAGATAGGAGGGGCTATGTCTTAACACATACGTTTCTAAAAATTATACAAACTCAGTATATTCTTATCTTATATTATACTGCTGACAATCAGGCTACTGCATGAACAGGCTTAATCACAATGACTATCAGTAGCAGGGTGTGACTCTATTCAGTTAAGCTAAGTATGTCAAAGTTCATTTCTACTTAAAATGGAGTTGATTATTTATACATTCTATTACACTATTCACTGAAGAGCCTGTTATGAAATTTTGGTTGATGGCGATATCTATACCGAGTAGGTTAGACTCGTCTGTGAGTTATAGGGTTAGTTCACCTTTGATTTTTTTTGTTTCCTGTAAAGTGGGTCCATGTCTTTAAAGATCATGGTGCAGAACAAACAAATAAATTCCCTTTCCTTTCACTCACGCCCCACAAAGCTCACAAAGCCGTAACTTCTGGTTTCCACTTTTTTAAAAGCCACACTAGTAGTCCTGCTTTCCGTACCAATCTCAGCTGGAACTGATAAGCTGCTCCTGAATAGTGACGTATATCCCCATGTTACTGTGCACCTTCTCTCCCCACCTTTCATAGCGGTGGCTTGCCTGCTTTGCCCCGCCCCTGGCCACCAGCATGAGCGCTCCACTCCAAAGCAGCTTCACAAGTGTTCACCTGCTTTCATCTCTCAACTGTAAAGTATATTGAATTGATTGCTGGCCAAGAGCATATACTCAAGAATACTAAAACTGCTCAGAACGAGTCAGGGTTGGTTGTTGTAAATGTGTCATGTCATTATTTATTTTATTTTGCAGGGACACCCTAATAATAGGGGTCTTCCCTGGCAAGGTAACCCTTCCATGTTGAAGGCACATGGCCTGCTAGAGTTCTGGGGGGGGGGGGCTTCCAGATTCTGATAAGCCCCATGCCCACAGACCCTACAACCAGTGAACAGGGCTTTTGAGGAGAGGCCATTGTCTTTATCAACATGGGGTCGATGTGCTTTGCCAGGAAGGGTCCCGCTGGCAAGGCACCCACTCATGTTGAGAGCATGTGGTCTGGTAAGGTTCAAGAAGGGGAGGTCACATGCCGCCCCCCCCCCCTCTCCACTTTCCTTGCCAACCAGGCTACATGCTTGAATTAATCTTGTATAGATTTTTAGGGGGACCTCATTGATTTTTTTGTGTTTTTACATAGAGACCTTTACATGGTGACCTTTGCATGGAGACCTTTGCCAGACCTTTACATATCTAGAAACTTGCAGTATCTCACAAAAGTGAGTACACCCCTTACATTTTTGTAAATATTTTATTATATCTTCTCATGTGATAACGCTGAAGAAATTACACTTTGCTACAATGTAAAGTAGTGACTGTACAGCTTGTATAACAGTGTAAATTTGCTGTCCCCTCAAAATAACTCAACACACAGTCAGTGAGTACACCCCAAGTAAAAATGTCGACAAATTGGGCCCAAAGTGTAAAAATTTTGTGTGGCCACCGTTACTTTCCAGCACTGCCTTAACCCTCTTGGGCATAGAGTTCACCGGAGCTTCACAGGTTGCCACTGGAGTCCTCTTCCACTCCTCCATGCCCACATCACAGAGCAGGTGGATGATAGAGAGCTTGCGCTCCTCCACCTTCTGTTTGAGGATGCCCCACAGATGCTCAAAAGGGTTCAGGTTTGGAGACATGCTTGGCCAGCCCATCACCTTTACCCTCAGCTTCTTTAGCAAAGCAGTTGTCGTCTTGGAGGTGTGTTTGGGGTCGTTATCATATTGGAATACTGCCCAGCGGCCCAGTCTCCGAAGGGAGGGGATCATGCTCTGTTTCAGTATGTCACAATACATGTTGTCATTCATGGTTCCCTCAATGAACTGTAGCTCCCCAGTGCTAGCAGCACTCATGCAGCCCCAGACCAGACACTCCCACCACCATGCTTAACTGTAGGCAAGACACATTTGCCTTTGTACTACTCACCTGGTTGCCACCACACACGCTTGACACCATCCGAACCAAATAAGTTTATCTTGGTCTTATCAGACCACAGGACATGGTTCCAGTAATCCATTAATCCATGTCCTTAGTCTAATTGTCTTCAGCAAACTGTTTGCGGGCTTACTTGTACATCATTTTTAGAAGAGGCTTCCTTCTGGGACGACAGCCATGCAGACCAATTTGATGCAGTTTTCGGCATGTGGTCTGAGCACTGACAGGCTGACCCCCCCCCCACCCCTTCAACCTCTGCAGCAATGATGGCAGAACTCATATGTCTATTTCCCAAATACAACCTCTAGATATGAGGCTGACCACGTGCACTCAACTTCTTTGGTCGACCATGGCAAGGCCTGTTCTGAGTGGAACCTGTCCTGTTAAACCGCTGTATGGTCTTGGCCACCGTGCTGTAGTGTTTTGGCAATCTTCGTATAGCCTAGGCCATCTTTATGTAGAGCAAAAATAAATTTTCAGATCCTCAGAGAGTTCTTTGCCATGAGGTGCCATGTTGAACCTCCAGTGACCAGTATGAGAGATTGAGAGCGATAAAACCAAATTTAACACACCTGCTCCCCATTCACACCTGAGACCTTGTAACACTAACAAGTCACATGACACCGGGGAGGGAATATGGCTAATTGGGCCCAATTTGGACATTTTCCCTTAGGGGTGTACTCACTTTGGTTGCCAGCAGTTTAGACATTAATGGCTGTGTGTTGAGTTATTTTGAGGGGACAGCAAATTTACACTGTTATACAAGCTGTACACTTACTACTTTACATTGTAGCAAAGTGTAATTTCTTCAGTGTTGTCACATGAAAAGATATAATAAAATATTTTCAAAAATGTGAGGGGTGTACTCACTTTTGTGAGATACTGTGAATAATTATACAGAGAAAGAGAGACTTTTTAATGATACACAGTACATAGACATATGTATATATTGGAACTTTGCAGTGTCTCTTGCAACTCCCCATTTTTATTATTTTTATTATGTGTTACTAGTGAGGCAGAATGTGGGCGTCTCCTCAGGCTCCCCCTCCCCCAAGTCACAGCAGTGTGGAGATCACAAGGAGATGAGAAACCTGAGCTGGTCAAAGTGAAATTCTACTTAATGTCCCTTACCAGGCCCTCCTATACAGACACAGAGAACGCAATGATTCATAGGACTTGTTTCTAATTAGCTCAGTAAACTACAGTTCCAGGTGACACTGTCAGGAGGAAGCAGGAGGCAGAAAGAGAAGCTTTGAATGCATTTTTTTTAAATGACTTGGATAATGAGGGATTTTAGAACACAGGGGTAAGCACATTTTACACAAAAATGATTATGCACATTAAGATTGTCATCTATGTTAGGCATAATATCTGAAGGAATTAGAATTTTAGTGCTAATGGTCAACTTAAGCGTAAAATCTTCCATCAATATCCTCAAGAAACCTCCTAATCACTTATATTTGCTGAACATATTTTTGTTGATTGCAGATTAGAAGTTAATCATATTTGCAATATTGCAGTACTTTAACCACTTCAAAACCAGACACTTTCCCCCTTCCTGCCCAGGCCAATTTTCAGCTTTCAGCGCTGTCGCACTTTGAATGACAATTGCGCAGTCATGCAACACTCTACCCTAACCAAATTTTTATAATTTTGTTCCCACAAATAGAGTTTTCTTTTGGTGGTATTTAATCACCTCTGGGGTTTTTATTTTTTACTAAACAAATAAAAAAAGGCCAATTTTTTTTTTTAAAAGAAAAGTTTTTTTCTTTGTTTCTGTTATAAAATTGTTGTAAATAAGTATGTTTTCTTCTTCACTAACGGGCACTGATGAGGCGGCACTAATGGGCACTGATGAGGTGGCACCAATGATTTGGGACTAATAAGGTGGCACTGATGTGCACTGATAATGAACACTAATATGCAGCACTGATGGGCACTGATAGGCGGCACTGATATGCAACACTGATGGGCATTGATATGTGGCACTGATGGGCACTCATAGGCAGCACTGAAAGGCAACACTGATGCGTACTTGTGGGTGGCACTGATAGGCGGCACTGATAGGTAACACTGATGGGCACTGATGGGAGGCACTGATGGACACTGATAGATGGCACTGATAGGTATCACTGATAAGGTGGCACTGGCAGGCATTACTGATGGGCACTGATTGACATCATATATGGACACTGATTGACATCATATATGGGCGCTGATTGGCATCTCTGGTGGTCATGGAGGGGGGGGCTGCACTGATAATCAATCAGCGCAGTTCCCCTATCAGGAGAGCAGCCGATTGGCTCTCCTCTACTCGCATCTGTCAGATGCGAGTGAGGAAAAGCCGATTCACGGCTTTTCCTGTTTACACTGTGATCAGCTGTGATTGGACACAGCTGATCACGTAGTAAAGAGTCTCCATCAGAGACTCTTAACCGAGATCGGTTTTGCGGTGTGTCAGACTGACACACTGCACCACCGATCGTCATGCTACCGGCTGTTATCCTGAAAGACGTCATATGTCGTCCAGTCAGGGCGGGAAGTGGTTAAGTAATAATGGCAATTCTCATTTCCTCGCAATTTTAGTTGGAAGAGAATTGACTTAATCTTATGTGAAAAAAATTATAAATACACCAAAAAAAGAAATAAGACTTTAGTATCACTTTAAAATGATTATACTTGCATTATATACCTGCTAAATATAGTAAGATAGATAGTTATGTGACATTGAACAACAAGAGTGGACATGGGATGGGACATATGCTACAACTAAAATACTTTACCACAATGGTTTTCATGTTCACATAAGGTTAATGGGATTGCTAGCCTATATACACAATACTTGTATAACCCTAGGTTGTTTACATTTGTGCAGTGTGTTAACATACGTTGTATCACATGTTAACGTGTATTGATTTAGGCAATCTATTGAAACTAATGGACTGCCAATGCACCAAAATGTGTCTATCAGACATGTCACAATTTTGTGGTCACAACACGTAACGTACTATGGTGCAATGAGATGTACTGCAGCATGTTACAATGTATGTGCATTATTGGGGTACTATTCAAAATGCTGCAATGCATAGATGTAAATCAGACCCAATATTACCTAACATATTTATGTCTTAAGAAAGGAGAGGTAAATGAGTCTCTTCAGCTATCACATGGTAAGTAGAATTTGATTCTTTAACCACTTCAGCCCTGGAAGATTTTACCCCCTTCCTGACCAGAGCACTTTTTACAATTCGGCACTGTCTAGCTTTAACTGGTAATTGCGTGGTCATGCAAAGCTGTACCAAACAAAAAATTTCCCACAAATAGAGCTTTATTTTGGTGGTATTTGATCACCTCTGCGGTTTTTATTTTTTGCGCTATAAACAAAAAAAGAGACAATTTAAAAAAAAAACAATATTTTTTTTTATTTTTGCTATAAGAAGAAAAAAAAAATTTCTTCATCAGTTTAGGCCAATATATATTCTTATACATATTTTTGGTAAAAAAATCACAATAAGCGTATATTGATTGGTTTGCGCAAAAGTTATAGCATCTACAATCTATGGGAAAGATTTATGGCATTTTTATGGCATTTTTATTATTTTTTTTTTACTAGTAATGGCGGTGATCTGCAATTTTTAGCGGTACTGTGACATTGCGTCAGCCAGATCGAACACTTTTGACACATTTTTGGGACAATTGACATCTATACAGCGATCAGTGCTATAAATATGCACTGATTACTGTGTAAATGTCAGTGGTAGAGAAGGGGTTAACACTAGGGGGCGATCAAGGGGTTACATGTGGGTTCCCTAGATGTGTTCTAAATGTATAGGGATAGGACTGACTGGGGGAGGAGACATACCGTTGTTCCTAGTAGAAACAATCAATATGTCTCCTCTCCCCTGACAGAACAGGGATTTGTGTGTTTACCTTGCTGGGTCTCGTGCATGTGACCGCACGTGGCCAGCAGCGATCGTGCCCGCCTGGCGGCTCTTAAAGGGGAAGCCGCACCTGTACGGGGTTTCACCCAGGAGAGCCATTTTGCAGCAGTATATCTACATGAGGCGGTCTGGAACCGGGTTAAAAAATCAAGGAACATCAAGGAGAAATCCTATGCAGGCAGCACTAAGATCGCATTTAGGTTTCACATTTGCATGCTGGGAATAAAATGAATGGCAAGCATCAGTATGTTTGGAGCTGCCCAGCACTGAATCTGAGCATTGCTTTAAAGCTTTTAATATGAAATAAAATGTACATCCTTCAAACACAAAAATCTGTTAGATAATGGACTTGAAAACAGTAGAGGTTTTCAGAACATTAATTTGTTTAAACAATAACAAATGAAGCCCTTTGCTGCTATAGTACAAAGACAGGTTCAGTGCTGTACCTGAGTGATTTTGTTTTTTATTATTTATGGCTCATATCAAGAATAAGTCACAGTACATAGAGCAGGCGAGTACACAGTGAAACTACTCACAATAGACAAAGCATCATAAAAAATGGTGTTAAAAAAGGAAAGAGATAACAGTGACATCCGGTACTTCATGCTTAGGGAAACTTTTTGCTCTGATCTGTCAGTTAAGAAAGGATAGTGTGTCCTTTTGGGGGGTCAAGCAAGGTAATCAGCTAATTGGGAAGCATAGCACATCTTGGTACAGGTTGAGAGTCCCCCTTTTTTTTTAAATAAAGCATTATAAAGAGGCTTGAGTGAGCTTTTTACTAAGTTGCACCTGCTGAAAAAGGTGTTAACACCCTTTTCACACTGTAAGAAAAGTTTTCGAATAAGTTGTTAATATAGCATGAAAAATGTTAGGAACTAATAACACAGAGAGGAAATATTTCACTCATTATATCCTGACACCTTTTACTTTTTTAATGAATGAAATAGTATTACTGCATAATATAGCAGTTGATTATATTGCTTAAAATGACAAAGTGTGCCATATTCATTGCTATGCTTAGTTCAACAAACCAATATCTTTACTTTTTTCAAAGATAAGAATGTATTATATTAACGTTCTTACTAGAAAATGCTGATAGCAATCCTATTAAATATTTAAATTGCCGCCTGCCCAATTTTAAACCAGTTTCTGGCTTCTCTGATAAGTCTACACAGGTATCCCTAAATGTCATCTGTTCTATAATCCCCTTAGTTTAACTACAAGATTACATAGAACTTCAGCGTACTCATCTCTCTTCATCATTTCTTGGCATTTCAATGTTGAATACATTCCCTCCTAACTAACGCATACAGAAGAAAATTCTAGGTCTTAGAAGCACTATTATCACATACAGCAGAATTCTATATTTGTCTGTAAGAGGAAAAACTTTACTACAGCAGTGGGGCAGAGAATGCAGCAGGGTGTAGCTAACTTGATTTGATTTGCTCTTGTCTGAATAATTAATTTAGCAGAGAGATCAGTGGTTTGGGCTCTACATGCAGCGTGTAAACTATATGCTATGGCTAATTTGCCACTATACACTGCATTTTAGGTTATTAAATAATAATTTGGTATGATCCTTTTTCCAATTGATAATTGTAAAGAGAGAGATGTGATACCAAGTATGTTAAAGGGTCCATGCACTCTAGGCGGCAGAAAAAATGCCAGATCTGCTGTCAGAAAAAAAGCAGCAGAAAAAAAAATGTGGCTATGGAGCATATTGTGCATGCAGTAGGCGTGTTTCCGAGCTTTTATAAGCGTTTTCCCCCAAAACACAAGAATACACTTGAAAAAATGTATATTTAAAAATGCTTGACAGCCTAAACGTGGTGTTTAGGTGCATTTAGGCGCGTTTAGGCATGTCAAGTACATAGTTGCCAACATTGCAAAAAAAACATCTTGGACACTTTTTTTGTATTGAGGCGGAGCCTTGCTATAATCAGGGGGCGGGGCATTCGTTTGTAGGCGTGTCATGACGGAGTGAAAAATGCGGCGCGCGAAGCGTGCCGCGGCGAAAAATGGGCGTGGTTTACGCACGGTAGTGGGTGTGGTTTAAATGGGCGTGGTTCAAATGGGTGTGGCTAGAGTCCGAGGTGAGAGAAAGAGAGAGAAAGAAATAGAAAGAAAGAAGCCAGATCCTACACCACAATAGTAATGTGTGACAAAATTGGCAGATAAGGATACTCCAAAACACCTGTTGGCGCTTCAATCATCCCGGCACCATGGTTGTTACGGTGTCAGGATGATTGAAGTGCATTATTTCTATTTTTACATTGTAATATAAAATGAAATCATTCAACTCACCATAATGCCGAATCAGTGGAAGCCCTGAGCGTGTTACCTGCCACGTCGCCTGCCACCAGATGGCCTCCCCAGCAGTCCGTCCTTGCATCAGGTGCCTCCCCAGCAGTCCGTCCTTGCATCAGGTGCCTCCCCAGCAGTCTGTCCTTGCATCAGGTGCCTCCCCAGCAGTCCGTCCTTGCATCAGGTGCCTCCCCAGCAGAGCCCCCTCCACACTTGTGGACAAGGGTCCAAAAATCGTGCTTGTCCCGGGAAATTCGGGACTGTTGGTTACTATGCAGGCGTCCCCAGTGGAGTCCCCCCTTACATCAGGCGTCCCCAGTGGAGTCCCCCCTTACATCAAGTGTCCCCAGAGGAGTCCCTCCTTACATCAGGCGTCCCCAGCGGAGTCCCTCCTTACATCAGGCGTCCCCAGAGGAGTCCCTCCTTACCTCAGGCGTACCCAGCGGAGTCCTTCCTTACATCAGGTGTACCCAGAGGAGTCCCCCTTACATCAGGCGTCCCCAGCATAGTCCCCCCTTACATCAGGCGTCCCCAGCGGAGTCCCCCCTTACATCAGGCGTCCCCAGCGGAGTCCCCCCTTACCTCAGGCATCCCCAGCGGAGTCCCCCCTTACCTCAGGCGTCCCCAGCGGAGTCCCCCCTTACCTCAGGCGTCCCCAGCGGAGTCCCCCTTACATCAGGCGTCCCCATCGGAGTCCCCCCTTACATCAGGCGTCCCCAGTGGAGTCCCCCCTTACCTCAGCCGTCCCCAGCGGAGTCCTCCCTTACCACAGGCGTTCCCAGCGGAGTCCCCCTTACCACAGGCATCCCCAGCGGAGTCTCCCCTTAACCACAGGCGTCTCCTGTCTCGGGCGCCATTATTGTTTCCCCTTCCCCGAAGGGGAACAAAATAGAGGCGGAGCCGACAGTGTGGCTGAAAAAAAAAAATTAAGCTGTGGCGCTGCCGACCCCCGCCCCTTTCCATTACAGACAGACCTGCAGCGGGGCGGGGCGGGGCGGGGGGGTGGCCTGCCGGCCAGCCAAAACACAGATATAGTACAATAGAAGATAAAGCTGCTGCGGCGCCGCCCACCCCCGGGGAGGTGCGGGGTGTGGGCGGCGCCGCAGCGGCTTTATTTTCTATTGTACTACATCCGTGTTTTGGTCTTCTTGAACATGGCGGCCGGCCGAGACATTGTCTCCGCCAGCCGTGGACCTCTAGCGGCGGCGGCCTGCGGCGTCCAAATTCGGGGAAAACGGGAAAAATCGGATTGGCCGGGACAAAA
Organism: Rana muscosa; assembly: GCA_029206835.1. NCBI lineage: Eukaryota > Metazoa > Chordata > Amphibia > Anura > Ranidae > Rana > Rana muscosa. The sequence continues at coordinate 608,099,814 of CM055118.1, forward strand.
TAAATCCGGGAAAAGGGTTTGAATCCCGGGAACGTCACGGCCAATCCGTGACTGTTGGCAACTATGCACCCACTACACTGATTACCCTGCCACCCACTACACTAATTTCTACACTACACTGCATTCCAGGCAGCATAAATTGCAGGACTATAGAGTGAGCGATCTGCAGCTAGATGTGCGATGAGCTGCAGTGCTGCTGGACTTACTTTGTGCTGTGCTTGTCGTGGGATCCTCCTGAGTCCTCCCCTAACCTGAGGTGAGTCTGAGGACATCCGACACAGCAGGTGGCAAGGTAAAGACAGCCCCGGCTGTGCCATGGCGGGCGGGTGCAGCGCAGGCATTGCTAGGCAGTTATGTTTGGGAGGGGAAGAACTTTTCCATCACCTCCAGCAGCGATCGGTGGCGGCGGCGGCAGGGTTAAGGGTCACTGTGTGAAGGGAGGGGCCACCGAAGAGAGAGAGTCGCGATTGGCTGCCCCTCCCCTCACACTAGAGGTCAGTGAAACTAACACTTGTGGCGGCGACGGCGGCCATTTTGGTGTAGCCGTCGCCGTTTTAAGCCCTAAACATTCCCAAATTTACCGGGACAAAACGGGACAAAAAGAATTGGGCTTGTCCCGAATCGGGACAAGCCCAATTCGGGACAAGGGTCCAAAAATCGTGCTTGTCCCGGGAAATTCGGGACTGTTGGCAACTATGCAAGTATTTTTTCTGCCTGAAAGCTCATCTCAAAAGTGATGTTTTTTTTGTTCAGCCTGTGAACACTACTCTACTGTACTACTGTATGTGCATGATTAGAGAAAGGCAGGAGCACCGCTCACTGACCCAGTGCATGAATATGTGAATTAGTGTGGCCTCAGCCACTACCGCTCCAGCCACGTCGTCGGTGAGTGGTGTTCCTTCCTTTCTCTGATGTGATTTTGTGTTTAGGCTTCTGGTGTGGCATCCTGCTATATGTCTATCTCTGACTTCCGTGTACCGACCTTGGCTTGTCCTGACCATTCCTGTGTGCTAGTGACCCTGATCTTGGCGTGTCTTCCTGACCATCCCTGTCTGCTATTTGCCCCGACCTTGGCTTGTTCTCCTGACTATCCTGTGTTTAACCCTGTACTGCTGCTTCCGCTCTGTTTACCAGAGCTAGTACATGAGCCGGAGCTGAGAGACCCCAAGGGCCGTGACCTGAAGTCAGTTGCAGCTAAATCCATCCCCAACACTAGAGGCTCTAGGGAAAACCTGCTGGCTCTTATATTCCACGCTCTGGTGAAATCTTACGCTCTAGCTTCCTGTTTGGTCCGTGTCAGTGTTCAGGTGGAGCTGCTTTCCTCCCACCCAGAGCTCTATTCGCAGCAGTCAGCCGAAGGGTCCAGAATCTTAGTAGTGCGCTCCTAACCCCAGCGGTATGCATCTGTCACCTGGCCTCAGGTGACCTGACAACTATACAGAAAGACCAAAATAGTGAACAGCAGTGCACCAGTGTTTTAAAGTCCTAGTCATCAGAACCTCCTCATATGTGCTTAGCAGGAGAAATGGCAACTCACCAGAGATAGATGCTGTCTCAATCAAAACACTTAATAAGATCCCTCTGTAGTATGGTCATCAGGAACCAGTGACAAGCTGTTCAAACTGCTCTTCAGAATCCCACATACGAATCACCATAAAATCAAAAGAAACTTATAGTGTAGTAATTTGAAGCAAAACAAAACTGTACAGATAAACACCAGGCAGTGGAAGACAGTGTACAACTGTGATCAGCAATTCCTCCTCATCATGCAATGCACTCACCAGAAATATTGTGCTGCCAGGAAGTCCCCAGCTAAACTCTCTTTGTGAAATAAGTATACCAGTGGATAGAAATCAAACATGAATTGTAAATCAGGTTTCCTCCCCCTCATGCAGTGCACACTCACCAAATCTATAGTGCTGCCATAGAGAGGGCAGCCAATACATTTAGTACGATGGATGGATGGATACAAGCCAGACAACAACCTTCTCCAGTGGGATCCTTTCATAAATCTTCTTTATGGGATACTTTCCAGCTCAAACAATACCACCAAAATTACATGAGTGATTCATAAGGGGGTTATTTAGGCAAATCTAGATCTGAGGGTGACATGCAAGGACAATTAAAAACAGCATTTTTGCTTGCACATGATTGGATGATAAAATCAGCAGAACTTCTCCTCATTTCAGAGCTTCCCCTCAGACCTACAGCGACTGCACTTTCAAGTGCACTATCAAATGTACTTGCAGTGCAAAGTGGATTTGCTTTTTGTAAATAATCCCCCATAGTGTAGCATTTATTGAGCCAAATGTAGCAGCAATACAGTTAATGTCAATACTAAGTGGTCCATATTGTGAACTTGGTGTTGAATTATTTTACATTAAGGTCATCACAGAGGACAAAGGGGCACTCTTTACATCTAGAGCAGGGATATGCAATTAGCGGACCTCCAGCTGTTGCAGAACTACAAGTCCCATGAGGCATAGCAAGACTCTGACAGCCACAAGCATGACACCCAAAGGCAGAGGCATGATGGGACGTGTAGTTTTGCAACAGCTGGAGGTCCGCTAATTGCATATCCCTGATCTAGAGGAAAAGAGATTTCATCTTCAAATACTGAAAGGTTTCTTCACAGTAAGAGCTGTGAAAATGTGGAAAAGACTCCCTCCAGAGGTGGTTCTGGCAAGCTCAGTAGATTGTCTTAAAAAAGGCCTGGATTCTTTCCAAAATGTACATAATATAACTGGGTACTAACATTTATAGGTAAAGTTCATCCAGGGAAAATCCGATTGCATCTCGGGGGATCAGGAAGGAATTTTTTCCCCTGCTATAGACAACTGGACCATGCTTTGCTGGGGTTTTTTCGCCTGTGGGTATAGGATTGTGTATATTGGATTGTATTTGTTTATTTTTTTTGGTTGAACTAGATGAACTTGAATCTTTTTCCAACCTGACTTAGGGCTCTTTCACACGGAGGTCCGTTCAGGTCCGCCTGTCAGTTTTTTAGGCGGACCTGAAACGGATCCTCCATGCACCCCTATGGAGGCACGGATGTCAGCGGAGACATGTCCGCTGACATCCGACCCGCTCCGCTCCGCCAAAGTGTGACGGAGGAAAACCCTATTTTTCCTTCCGTCGGCGGAGCGGATCGGATGACAACGGACTCTACGGTCCGTCGTCATCCGATTCCCCATAGGGGAGAGCGGCGCTCTGACAGGGCGGTCCCTGCACAGTGTGCGGGGACCGCCCAGTCATCCGTCGGCTCAGCGGGGATCAACGGAGCGATCCCCGCTGAGCAAGCGGAGCTTCACGGGGCGGATCTGCACGGATCCGCCCCGTGTGAAAGGGGCCTAACTATGTAACTTAACTATGTAACTATGGCACTATGTAACTATATCAATACTAATGATAATAATCAGCCAGTGTTAAAATGTGCCACTTATTCACTTACATCAGAATACCGTCAGTTTGGGGCCCGGCGTGGCGGTGTGACGTCAAGTAGATAGCTCCGCCCTACGTGTCTCCCAACAAATGTGCATCCTCAGAGGCCTGACTTGCCTGCATGTACATGGACACATAGGCTTAGTATTGCTTCTACAGGCTGAAAGAAAAGATGCCAAACACCTGTATAAGCAGCATTTTTCATGCCCAGTGTGCACAAGGTCTAAAAAAGCACGCCAAGGTCTGAAACTGCACCAAAACCGCCAGACCTCATGGACGTCTATGGGAAAGCACAGCTAACCAGCACAAAACCTGCAGGTTAGCTTGCCAAAGCGCAGTGAACTGCACCTACGCCACCCTTAAACTCTAGGTTGTGCTGTTAGGTCAGGCTCTTTGAAGACTGTGAACCCAGGCAGTTGACATATTGTTATAGTATTACATGACCTATATTCAGTTTGTATGTGCTCACATGATGTTTTGTAACAATATATCCAATTTGGTATATGATTAAATATGTATTATATTTTACCATGGTAATCTTTTTCTTACTAAATGTTGTTCTAGTCAAATCATATATTATGATTATACTATCTATTACAAAATTCAAGACATCCTGTACATCGAATTCTTGTATAAAATTTTATAACAGACTTGTTCAATAAAACAGCGAGAAGAGTGATAAAGATGAGTAAAGTGCAATAACAAATATAGCAACAAATCAGTTATCGCCTTTTACATTTAGAGCAATCAGAACATTATCGCTGAGTGGTTTCTGCGGATTATGGCACATTGTTATTTGCCCTATTAAATTTATCTTTTTTTGTCCAGTATCAAGGATAACAAAAAAAGAGAAACCATCTTGTGAGTTAATTCAGAAATATACCTGAGGGAGAATAAGCGGAGTGCTGAACTGGTGGTCTGCCCAGAGGCTTGGATCTGTAGTAAGGATCACTAAGGAAAAATTGTGACAGAGATAGAGCAGCCAGTGAGGATACAATTGCTAAGAAATGTTGCTGGAAAAAAAACACCGCAGGGACTTGTATGCAGCATTGTAAAACACTTCTTTCTGGTTTCACTGCATGGCAGATTTAGTCCTTGGGTCAATGAATAGACTCTCTGACATCTTTCATAGTCATTTAACTAGAATTATGGATGACTAGAAAAGGCTTCTGCACTAAGCCTGGGATGTGGTTCAAGTAATTTTAACGCTTCCCACAGTGTGAGACAGCTAGTGCTTGTAGCACAAAACTTCACTTCGGGAGGTAGACAGCACGGTGCACTACCAGGTAGATCTTATACAAATGAACACTTCTACCCCACAATTTAAAAATCATACTACTGGGAAGATCAAACTTCTTCTAGCAAAGACAGGGAATCTGAATGGACTCTATCTTTCTGAAAGGCTGGAGTGATTCCTAAAAGTGCATGGCATAAAGGGAATATAAATAAAAATATTCAAAACAAGGATTTGATATTTAGCGAGTGTGGACAAATGAACAGCTAAATACAGAAATTAAGTAAATATTTACCTGCTAAAGGACTCATATTTCTGTCCAACCAGTTATGTGATTAACACAGCCATGTCTGGCAAGGAAGACGAGTTGTTGCAGTCAAGTAAAATCTAAAGTAATATTCCAGACTACCACCTAACTAGTTTTAAATCTTTACGGTTTAGGAGATATTCCCCTCGCAATGCGCAAAGGGGATTCTTGGGCTGAAGGCTCGGCAGACGCCGGACCTCGCCGGAACGAAGTCTCCCGCGCTCATGCGCGGGAGTGAGACATCGCGGCTCCAGCCACTCACAGCGCTGGAGCCGCGATACCCGGAAGACACGCCGAGGCAACATGTCATCTCCCTCGGCGTGGACCAGGTGAGTCAACGATGCCTTGTTCTAAGGTAAGTATTTCATAATGAGCTAGTATGCGGTGCATACTAGCTCATTATGCCTTTCCGTTGCAGGTGACTAGAAAAAAAAAAAGTGGGTGACTTTACAACCGCTTTAACATCTATGCTGATTAACCTGTGTAAGAAAGATGTACTTACTTACTTACTTACCTATTTTCAGACCACTCCAGTCTGGTCACCTGAAACAGCTCACCTGTGTCAGCCATCTATGGCTGGAGGTGAGAGGAGGGAGCGCCAACAATGTATAGGCCATAGTAAACCTATGGGTGACATCACCACTCACAGCCATTCCTAGTGTTTGTTAAGTGCTGCAATAATAATACAGAGCTGTATTAATTTGTGTTTTTTATATCTGCCTAAACATCAGCTTCATATGCACTTCTGCAATATCTAGCAGTTTTATATGAAGCATGTCCTTGATAGATGACCTCCTCCATTATGCCTTGCAGTCAGGCTCCTTACTTATGTGCCCCCATGCCTGCTTTTTGTTCACCTTTATCATATGTATCATCATGATCCCAGATAGTTAATATTTCTGTGAACCCATTTGCAGATTTGCATACCATGCATACCTGCTAGGGATGAGCTTTATGTTCGAGTCGAACATGAGTTCGACTCGAACATTGGCTGTTCGCCCGTTCGGCGAACAATTTAGGGTGTTCACGGCAAATTCGAAAAGCCGCGGAACACCGTTAAAAGTCTATGGGAGAAATCAAAAGTGCTAATTTTAAAGGTTAATATGCAAGTTATTGTCATAAAAAGTGTCTGGGGACCTGGGTCCTGCCCCAGGGGACATGTATCAATGCGAAAAAAAGTTTTAAAAATGCCCGTTTTTTCGGGGGGAGCAGTGAAACAATAAAAGTGAAATATTCCTTTGAATTTCGTACCTGGGGGTGTCTAAAGTATGCCTGTAAAGTCGCGCATGTTTCCCGTGTTTAGAATTGTCCCTGCACAAAATGTCATTTCTGAAGGAAAAAAGGTCATTTAAAACCACTCGCGGCAATAATGAATTGTCGGCTCCCCAGCAATACAGATCAAAGTCATTGAAAAAAACGACAGGGGTCCTTCAGGTCTGGTATGTATTTTAAGGGGGGTTTTAAGGGGAACCCCACACCAAAATAAAAAAAAATGTCGTGGGGTCCCCGCAAAAATCCATACCAGACCCTTATCCGAGCACGCAACCTGGCAGGCCGCAGGAAAAGAGGGGGGGACGAGAGAGCGCCCCCCCTCCTGAACCGTACCAGGCCACATGCCCTCAACATGGGGAGGCTGTCCCCATGTTGATGAGGACAAGGGAACCTCGGGTTTCTCTATGATAAGGACGGGTGGCCCTGCCCCCTCTTATGCGTCATGGGGGTTTCGTTCCTGCTGGAGAGGGGAGACTGCAGCGTCGCTGGAGAATGGATCATTGTTGGACATCGTCGGGATTACATCGCTGGAATTTTTTTTTTTTGCATTAATACATGTCCCCTGGGGCAGGACCCGGGTCCCCAAACACTTTTTATGACAATAACTTGCATATTAGCCTTTAAAATTAGCACTTTTGATTTTTCATGTTCGTGTCCCATAGACTTTAACGGTGTTCGCGTGTTCGAACAAATTTTTTGCCTGTTTGCATGTTCTGGTGCGAACTGAACAGGGGGGTGTTCGGCTCATCCCTAACCTCTCTAAGCATGGGATCCAACTTATACCCACTCTAAGTTCTCTTTTTGATTTCCACCATAGTGCCATAATATTCCCTTTCTTTATAACCCCATGCTAGAGTTTTACTCTTCTTACCATTTTTGCAGCTTTTTTTTTTTTTTTTTATTATTTTTTATTAGAGATTTTTCAAAGTGCAAAGTAAAGTACAAAATAGTACTGAGAATACAAGGAGAACAAGAATACACCATAAGCAACAGGTGACCCAAAGATACAATACGCACAGTAATGGGTTGGGTCAAACGGGGGTATAATAATACATGAGTTGAGTGAGCACATATTATACCCTTGGGAGAGCGACATAGTGTACTCCAGAGAAGCAATAATAGTAACAAAGGAAGGAAGGGAGAGAAAAAAAAAAGGGGGGGGAGGGGGTAATGGATGGATAATCATAGGATGTACATTAAACATTTCCAAACAAGTACAGGTATCGTTTGAATGCTGCTGCTATCATAAGTAAAACGGTACCGAAGAATTTTTTTTTTTTTTATTCTACTTTGCATCAAACCATTCTGCCCATATTTTCCATTGAGTGTCAAACCTTGCCCTTCTGCCATCTCTATTTGCTAACAAAACTTCGAAGGTATAATTATTTTGTGTAATTTCAAGAACTTCCGAAATGTTGGGGAGCTTGTTAGATTTACAATTTCTAGTTATCAATGATCTAGCTGCTAACAGGAGATGTGTAACTACAATTCGGAGGCAAGGGGGGAATTTTTCAATGCCTAGGTTTAGCAGTGCCAATTCAGGATTGGGCGGTGTTAGGATTCCTGTAATGCGTGAAATACATCTAAATACATTTCTCCAGAAGCTGGTAAGGCGTTTGCTGAGCCAGAACACATGCATGATGTTACCCACGGCACCACATTCCCTCCAGCACAGCGGAGAGTTAGAGGAAGAAAATTTTGACATTCTATATGGAGTTAGGTACCATCTCTGAGCAATTTTTTGAGTAAGTTCCCAGTGGTTTACGCATCTGGAAGCTTTGTATGTAATTCCAAATGCATATTGCCATTGGTTCGGCGTAAAGGTTTTACCCAAGTCTAATTCCCATTTGTGGTGAGGAGGGGAGACAGTGAAGTCCAATTTGTTTTGGAAGGGAGTGTAAAAAAGGGAAATCCCTTTAGGGGATGAGAGTTCCTTAATGTAGAATTTCCATAGGTTATCTTGGATAGGTATGTGATGGGACTTTATTGACTTTAGGAAGTGAGAGGCCTGGATATATTTAAAGCGGTCGGTAGGTGGAAGGTCAAATTCCGCTGAAAGTGAGTCAAATGATTTAAGTGTGTCGTTACTGTATAGATCGGCTATCCAGGAGATGCCTCTGCCGTGCCAATCAGAGTAGGTAGTGTGTGGGATTGCGTGTGTCAGAATCTCAATGGGGATAGGGATAGTTATTGTACTGGGGGACTTGGAGGCCAAGTCGCACAGGTCTCTCCAAGCCATTAAGGAAGCTTGAAGTGTTAGTGGGAACTGGCGTAGGGAGAAAGGTTTCCATACGTCAAGAATTAGAAGATTGCGCAGATTTAGAGTTGGGCTAAGGGCTTGTTCGATGTTACACCAGAGGATGTCGGAGGATGGGGATATCCAATGCCTGAGTTGGGTAAGTATGGCTGCCCGAAAATAGTCCTTAATGTCAATGAGACCCATCCCCCCACTGATCTATGTTTAATTAAAAGGGATTTGGAGCATCTTGGTCGTTTAGTACCCCAGATATAATGTTTGAGAATGGAATTTAAGGATTTGAGGTGGCTGTTTTTCAGTGGGATGGGTAGTGTTCGGAAGACATACAAAATCTGTGGGAGTAGGAGCATTTTGAAGGAGGCCAGACGGCCCGACCAAGTTAGTTCGACCTTGGATAGTCGGCTTGTCTCCTTGGTCATTTTGTCTATTAAAGGGATATAGTTAGCATCTGCAAGTTTAGAGGGGTCTGCAGTGATTTGGAGTCCTAAGTAAGGTATACTGGATGTGTTCCAGGAGTAGGGAAAGGAATTTTGCAGATGGGATTGGAGGCAAGGGGAGAGGTGTAAGCCTAGTACGAGAGATTTCATAAAATTTACCTTATAGTAAGATATTTGGCTAAATTTGTTAAGAATGTTGTGTGCCTGCAGTAGAGATGTCTGTGGCGAGGTCAAGAAAAGGATGATGTCATCCGCAAAAAGGCTTATATTATGTGATCTACCCAGGAACGTGAAGCCTGGCGTACCGGGGTGAGCTCTGATTTTTTCGGCTACGGGCTCTATAAGGAGATTAAAAATTGATGGGGACAGGGGGCACCCCTGTCTAGTACCATTGGTTATACAAAAGGGAGGGACAACATATTAGAAGTGTAGACCTGCGCACCTGGGGAGGAATAAAGAGCCAAAATAGCCGATAATATACGACCGGAGAACCCAAATTTCCTCAGGACCTGAGTCATGTAGCCCCAATGTACCCTGTCGAACGCCTTCTCCGCGTCCAAAGAGAGTAGCAGAGAAGGCGTCCGACTGGATGTAGCACAATGCACAATGTCTATGACTCTTCTAGTGGCATCTGATGTCTGCCTGCCTGAGGTGAACCCTGTTTGGTTGGGTTTGATCAGAGTTGGCAGGATGGGGAGCAACCTGTGGGCTAATATTTTGGCATAAAGTTTGACATCAGTATTTAATAATGAAATAGGCCTGAAATTAGCCGGCGTGGTTGGGTCTTTTCCCGGCTTTGGGATGGTAACAATATATGCTTTAAGCATTTCAGCGGGAAACGAGGCAGAGGACATTGCTTCAGAAAACACAATTTCCAGTGAGGGGGTGAGGACATCTTGGAAGGTCTTGTAATAACTATTAGGTAGTCCGTCTGGACCTGGTGATTTACCACCTGGGAGAGTTTTGATCGCTTTCCGGATCTCAGGCTCCGTGACGGGTGAGTTAAGAGATTCTAACTGTGAGTGTGATAGTGTAGGGAGTGCGAGATCGGCCAAGAAAGATTGAATTGCATCTTCAGTTGGTTGGGGGGTGTTAGGGTCATCTCGTAAGTTATATAAGGAGTAGTAGTAGTCAGCAAAAGAGTTTGCTATCTCCTTCGGTCTGAGTTACGAAGTAGAAAGGGGATGTTGACTTTTGCTCTGCGATCTTTTAGCCTCTGAGCTAGGAACTTGCCCGCTCGGTTGCCAGAAGAATAGTGGGTCAATTTTAGAGATTGAACATGTTATCATATTGGTCTAGTAACAGGAGCCTGAGATCTGAACGCAACTTGGATAGTTTATTGGCCAGGGAACTGTCAGATGTGTTTTTTTTCTGCGTTTCTAGGAGTCTAATCTCTGTGAGTAGGGAGTCTAATTTCTGTGTCCTCTGCCTCTTTGCCCGCGAGCAAAGTTGGAGTATAATACCTCTAATAAAAGCCTTATGGGCACACCATACAGTAAATGGGTTGGATACCGAGTGAGAATTTAAAGAAAAGTATTCCTTTAGGTGGTTGGTTAGGGAAACCACCTGAGAGGGTTGTTGGAACAGTCGAGAGTTAGCCCTCCAGATGTAGGCTGGGGTAGAGGGATTTCTCTCATCTACCGTAATGGACACCGGTGCGTGGTCCGACCAGGTGATATCATGAATGGTGGAGGAGGATATTTTCTGCAACAGGAGTCTATCAACTAAAATCAGATCAATACGTGAGTACGAATTATGCCGGGAGGAGTGAAAGGAGTAGTCTCTTTCATTCGAGTGTTGGCATCTCCAGGAGTCGTACATTTCCTCAGCATGGAGCAAGGATTGAAGGGCCAGTTGGGGGCGTTTTGACTTAGAAGTGGTATCCATCGCAAAGTCAACCGTTAAGTTATAGTCTCCACACATTATCAGAGCACCCCGTTTTACTGCGTTGATTTTGCAAAAAAGCTTTTTCAAAAAGCGTAGTTGATGGGTATTGGGCGCGTAGAGATTAACTATTGTGTAGGGGTGGTTATTGAATATTCCCACTAGGATCAGGTATCTGCCATCAGGATCAATGATTGTCTCTTGGAGGGAGAAAGTCACAGAGTCTTTGATGGCAATGAGAACCCCTTTTTGTTTTTTGGAGGCTGAGGCCTTAAGTATGTGTGGAAATTTGTTATGATGAAAGGAGGGGGTATTAAAAGGTGTCCAATGCGTTTCCTGTAAGCACAAAATGTCAGTATGTAGTTTAAGGGCTTCTTTCCAGACTGAGGCGCGTTTAGCCGGGTGGTTTAGGCCGCGGACGTTGAAGGAAGTTACTGTAATAGCCATGGGTTACAGGTGGAGAAAAGAGGAAACATTACCTTATCGAGCCCAGGGTTTTTCCACAGAGTCTGTAATTTCCGGATGGTGAGCGCAGATGTCGTACCGGTCGTCTTCAGAGTTAGAAACTTGTTATCCATCTCAGACGGGGTAGGGAAGAAGTTAAAAAACATAGAAAATGGGAAAGCAAAAGTCAAAGAACAAAACTGGTAACATAAAAAGGTAGATTCTTTTAGGAATCTGGTGGCAGATTTACTGCACATTACTCAAAGTGGGGGAACTCGTGGACTTTGAGCTCCAAAGTGATTCAGGAATCTTGTGGATCAGGTGGATTATTGCTACTGAGGCATTGAGGCTATGTTTTCTTTTTGTTGTTTCGCTTGTGCGACACGACCTGCCAGGTATCCTGAGTATGGATCTTAGAATTGGAGGGATGATTTTCAGGAATTTGTTCAGGCAAGATATCCCATTCCCGCAGAAGGGTCAGGCCTTCCTCTAGACATGTGATCACTGATGTTTTGCCCTCCCGTGTGATAGTGAGTTTGGTTGGATAGCCGCATCTGTACACAATACTATGGTTTCGCAGTGCCTTGGTTACGGGCAAAAGAGACTTACGTTTCTGCATAGTGTACTGCGAGAGATCTGCAAAAACTTGAATGGCAGAGTATTGTGCAGGGGGTTGTGAGTTCTTGCGAAATGCCAGCGTAAATTGCTCTTTTACATGATAGAAATGCACCTGCATCAGCACGTCCCTCGGAACATTGTCCGGGAGGTGGGAAGGTTTGGGGAGGCGGTGGATTCTGTCGATAACCAGTTCCGATTTTGGTGCAGAGGGTAGGAAGGCACCTATGAGGTCCTGGGCGTATTGGTGGAGTTGCGCAGGTAGAATTGATTCAGGTATGCCACGCAGTTTAATATTATTCCTGCGTGACCTGTCCTCAAGGTCTGTGACTTTAGCTTTGTGCCAGGCCACCTCATCTGACTGATCATTGTGGGAATCCACCAGAGAGTTATAAGAGGATGCATATTCACCCATCTTTTTTTCCACATGGTCAATCCTACCTCCCAGTTCTCCCACCTCAGCTTTGAAGTTTTTCATGCATTCCATCATGTCTGAATGCAGAGAATTACGCGAAGAAATCAGCATGTCTTTTAAAGTTGTATCTGAGATGGGCTGGTTAGTGGTAGGGAAAGCGTTAATGGTGTCAGCCAGCTCCCTCGTGTCATCCAGTGAACTCTGGTGTGCACTCACCTTAGTGCTTTGAGGAGCAGCAGATAAGCGGGGCTTTGACTTCACAGGGCTGCAGGAGAGAGGTGTTGAGACAGCCGGAGAGTGTCGGAGTGATCCGTCCCTTGAGACAGGGCTTGGTGTGGCAGAGGAGGATCCGCCTGTTGAGGTCGGGGAACAGCCGCCGGCGCCATCTTGGTGCGCGCCGCTGCTCTTAGGGGAGAAGAAATCCTCCAGTTTTGCCGGGTGAGCGGCGGGTTTCCTCTTTCTAGCCATCCCCGGATGTCGAGCGGGACAGCAGCTACTCGGTGAGGCTGGTGGAGTCGGTCTCAAGTGCCTCAGATTGCTGAGATTCCTATCGCTGGAGCTGAGCTCTCAGTTCAGCCATCCATGCAGTTTGCCGCGGTAGCCACGCCCCCCCATTTTTGCAGCTTTTGATATCCTCGATCTGATTAAAGGATACATGGGACCCTGGGATTTTGTTCCATAATTAGTCTCTTGATACTATCAAGTTAGTGTCAGTTGGGAGATATATTTTAAGGTTGGGCTGTCAGCAGGAAATCTTTTCATTATAAGCAGACTGAGGCATCAACATAGCTACAAAAGGTAGTACATAGAGTAAGAACAGTAAGTCCTGCTAGCCTGCAAGTTTAAAACGGCTTCTAACAAGAGGTAATTGTTGGGAAATATTTTACTGGGCCCAAGTTTTGTGCTGATATGCTGCATGGATTTGAAAAAAATACACAAAGAATATCAAGGTTCAAGAAGGTAGGAATACATATTGCTCTTAAATTTAGGAAAATACTAATTAATTTAAGAAAGGGTCTCCTGTGTCAATGCTTTATTTATATCAATATAAGGCCAAGCTGTCCAAGCTAATGCCGCGTACACACGACCGTTTTTCATGACGAGAAAAATGCTATTTTTTAATTTGGTCATTAAAAACGACCGTGTGTAGGCTCCAGCGCATTTTTCGTGACGTGAAAAATGGCCATTGAAAATTTGGAACATGCTCTATTTTTTCTCGTCGTTTTTCACGTCGTAATTTTTCTCGTCGTGAAAAACAGCCGTGTGTAGGCTTTAACGACGTGAAAAAAACACGCATGCTCAGAAGCAAGTTATGAGACGGGAGCGTTCATAATGGAGATAGCACATTCATCACGCTGTAACGGACTGAAGAGCACGAGGCTGAAAAGCGCAAATCGTCTCTCACCAAACTTTACTAACACGAGGATCAGCAAAAGCAGCCCAAAGGGTGGCGCCATCCGAATGGAACTTCCCCTTTATAGTGCCCTCGTACGTTTCGTACGTCACCGCGCTTTGTTCGAGCATTTTTTTTCACAATCGTGTGTAGGCAAGGTAGGCTTGAAGAATCACGTCGAGAAAAACTTTGTTTTTTCAATGACATTAAAAACGGTCTTGTTGGCAATAAAACATGTGCGGTTATCCTAATCTTTTCTAAAGTCAAGTGTTTTACAGATATGTTCAGTCCTATCAGTTGATAGTGTCTAAAAATGTTTCCTATTTTACCAGAGGGTAGTCAAGTAAAAAATAAGACTTAAGTGAAAAATGTACAAATATTGAACCTGCTGCTGAGGAGTTCAAATCATATCTCAATTAAGTGATTTATTTCTAGTAAAGCATGTGAAAGGATTGTCACTCATAGATAAACAGTGCAGAGGTTTGGAATATTTACCTACTGTGTTCAAGTACAGCAGTGGATTTATGTTGTAATTTTTCATGAAAACTACCTCTTTAAGGGACAAGGGACTCTACTAGGTGAAGGTGGTTCTAGTCCTATCTAAGTTCTAGGGCGTCCAATTTCTAACACTGTTTTTATCAATGTTTAACAATCGATTTGATAATCCTTTGCAAATGCATTTAAAGCATCTCATTTTATATGAGTAACTGATAAGCCTCACTATTGTCCAGTCGGATTTTTGGCCAAGATACTGGTATGAATGAGCTAATGGTTTGATCCAAACGCAAGTTCAGACTGAACCTTGGCTGTTTGGGTGTCTGGACGAACACCTTGTTGGCAGAAGCTGAACATTGTGCAGGACAGCAGTATAACTGCTATTATACGTGACAGCTTCCCACTGTCAATGATTGTTAAGGAGGCTGGCGGGTGCAGGCAGCACCAAATCCTTGATTGTAAACCTTAAAAAATTTTTTAATAAAAATAACAAACATGTCTATACTTACCTGCTCCGTGTAATGGTTTTACTTACCTCCTCTTCTTAATGCATAGATTGCATTAAGCTGAAAACCTTAAGTCTTTACAAAAACTTTAACAACCAGAGACGCCAAAAGCCCCATTCACTTACATGGCTGAGAACCCCAACCGTGTAAGCAAAGCTAAGAACAGATAAAAAAAAAAAAGGATTCCACAATGTACATCCACTGACATCTATGTCATCCAGCAATGTGGATTCAAATCAGTCATGATCCCTGATACCTGCCAACTGGTAAAAAGAAAAAAAAGTTGGCTCACTGACACATGTCCGATCCCATTTCTTCACTTCTGCCAAATGAGACAAATTTTGGGCAGGTTTTTTATGATTTTTTTTCATTAAAGGAAATATCAAAAGCTGAGTGTTTTTTTTTCAGTTTATATTTTTTGTGAATGAGTACAGGTACTATGTACCCCTTACTCATCCATATGAGAAGGCTGGTATATGAGAGCCTCATTGTTATTCAAGGGGGCTTTCAAATTCTGATAAGACCTCACAACCTCTAGGCTAGGGCTGTGGGGAAGATGTCTTTTTCCTCATCAACATGGGTCCTGCATTAACAACTATATGAGACCCACATCTAGGATAAAGGTCTGGTATAGATTACTGGAATCTCTGCAGGCTTTATCTACAAACAGAAGTAAGGGGCTGGAAGCTGTCAATTTGACTGCAATTTAGGCACTCTTTTTATTTGTAAATATTAGTTTTGTTGTTGGAGTTTGTATACATCTCGGCTCATTGTAGTCTTTTACGTCACCGCATTCTTGGCAGTCAAAAGTTCACCAAACTTTTGTGTGACCTTGTGTATGCAAGACAGGCTTGAGAGGAAAACCGCTCGTGTGTACGAGGCAATAGGCATGTTTTTTAAAGTAATTTAGCATTTTTGATGTTTCACTTTAAGCACTACTGAAATTGCCGCTCCCCACCAAACGTAATTTTGTAAAAAAAATATATTTACATGCGCCCCCAGGACAGTGCTCAAGCCCCATTTCCATTTGTTTGACAATCCCTTGTTACAAGACAATGATATCCATTTTCCAGCCTAATAGGTAAAGCTGAAAAACAGCCATCATTGTCTTTTAACATTTGACTCCCTTTGATGTCAATGTGGTTCTGTTTTGGCACCAAAACTTAATTACTTTCACTCAACCCAGGTATGTTCAGCTAATCACTATTCACTGCCTATGCAAATTACCTCTACCATCATTCACAATGGTTTAAGTTGCCATGATCATATTTGGACAGTGTCTTAGACCAATAGGGGTGTGATATGACGTCAAGATAAATATTTAATATCGCTTACCCTGGAGAGATTATTTATGGCTACATTATAATCAATATATATGGTGAGATAGGGGGCGCTGTTCATATGCCACAATAATAGTGATTACGAACCAGTGATAAATGCATTAATTAACATACAGACTAAAACATGAATTCAATCCGCTGCATGCACATAGGTGAACAAAATTCCTTATTTGTATCAATAAAGGAATTTTGTTCACCTATGTTCACCTATGTGCCTGCAGCGAATTGAATTCATGTTTTAGTCTGTATGTTGAATAATGCATTTATCACTATTATTGTGGCATATGAACAGCGTCCCCTATCTCACCATATATGTCAATAGGTGTCACATCACTCTATAAGGGGAGCAGCATTTTTATATTTAATTTCTTTATAATTTATATCACTTTGTTACATTGTTGGCATGGAGGTATTTTCACACATTATAATTAATGTTGGATAAGGTTTCTACCTACATGAAAAGACAATTTTCTTAGCATACTTCTATACTGCCCATCATTAGAGAACAGTTGTGTAAGGAGAACTCCTGCTGTCTTATTTGAAGGTGGAACCTGAGATTCTGATCAGTTTATATGACTTTAACATGGGAGAGGGGAGTATAAGGGGGCTTGGAGTGATCTTTTACTTGTAGGAGGAGTAGTGTTGGTGGTGGCTCACAGGGAGAAGTGGATGACCTTCTATAAATTAAAAGGTCAAAAAAGGGGTTTAGTTATTACACACGAATGAAGGTGATTTTCCTTGGATGGTAAAGGTTATCTTAGTAAGGAAGAATGAAGAATGAAGCAATGATTATTGATTAAATAAGAGTTTGGACTTGATGGTTGATTCACATAATATCTATAGGTTTGGTGTGGAACTTCTGCTTAATTCACATATGCACAAGTGCATGTAGATTTCAAGCATTGCACATACAGTACAGTATGCGCTTTATGATTTAACACATTTGTTTTATTTTATTATTATATTTGATTATTATTTATTTTTTTACATTGCAGTAATAAGGTAGGATCAATAACAGTAGTATATTGTTATAAACAGATTCACACTGAAGGGGCACAAGGCAATATTGCAGCGCTGCACATTTTTTGTCACTTTGGTAGGTAAAACGTGTCCCGTATATTTATTTCTTCTGTTTATTTAGCTGTTTGCCTGGAATTCAGATTTTCATTTCCTAATTGTGAAATAGAGTTTGAGAGAGAAAATAATAATTTTGACTCTATTTCTGCAAATAGTATTTTATCTACTAGGGGGCTGTTAAACAATCAGTAGTGAAAAAAAATCTGCATCCTCTCTTACAGTCAGTGAACATGTTAATGCATTAAAATATTACATTTTAATAAACTAATAAGACTAAGCCTTGATAATATGAAGAACAGGTAAGTAGAGCAAAAGCCAAAGTTGATACATGCCTTTTAAAAGCTAAGGTCCTATGAGTATTTAAGTGCATCTCTTGGATACAAACAATATAGGTAATTTGTTTTAACGTATTAAAACATGTAGGCTCTTTTGAATTTAGAATAAATGCAGTATTAAACCTAAAGAAATATACATTTACTCGCCCACCCACCCTTAGCCCCCTATTAAAACATACCCTGAAAATATAGGATACCATTAAATATTCTGATAAACTGCTTTCTCCAAAAACTTCCCTTACTATCCATCATGGACAATCCTCTTTCCCTACTGGACTTGAATCCCGGACCTTCTTTACTTGGTGGACTTTGCAAAAATTCAATATTGTATATTCTCTAGTGGAGAAGTGGTCTGTCTTATCCTGGATGACCCTCCAAAGCCACTTCAAGACGCCCTCTTCAGAGCTCTTTCAGTACACCCATCTTCGGCACTGAATCATATAGCTTCTCCGGGACAAATGTCCACTGACTTCACAGACGGCCTTTAAAAACCCTTGTCGCTTTACTCCTCTAGCAACCAAACTAATTTCCTTGGTCAACTCCCAATTCAGCAGAATGCCCTCTCTGTCCACACATACTTTTATTGGCAGATTAAAGGAGGATTTGAGGGCCCAAAAATTAGAAAAAGACTAGCAGGAAGCATGGTCCACTATCACATTCTGCTCTATTAATGTTATTACATTGGAGTCAGCTTACAAGGTGCTTACCAGATGGTATCTGCTACCTTCAAGATTGGCCCATATATGTTCCCCGGACATTCAGGTCTATATTTTAGAGGATGCCAGGCAACTGGTGAAGTACATATATGGTGGACCTGCCCAATGCTAAACCGCTTCTGGTCTAAAGTTTTTTCCCTTCTTCATACAACATTCGGGACCCACCTTTCTAGAGACCCCTGGCCAGCATTATTGCATTTGAAACCTCCTGGTGTTACTAAGAGGAAGTTCAAACTTACAAATTTTATACCTTTAGCTTCTAAAATGACCATAGCCAGGGCATTGAAAAACAATTCACCCACTTCTCTGAAGTCAAATCCCGAATGAAACAGTTATTTAGCATCCTTGCTAATAACCATACCAAATTTCCCAAAATCGGCGACCCCTGGATTGCATACCGCCATTCAAATCTAGCTGTCTAACCCAGGCCCTCATTGATCCAGCTGTTAATAATATACGATATTCCCTTGCGTTGTGCCCCCCCATTTTTCACCCCTCCCTATATCTCCTTTCTTTTTAATTTCTTCCCTTTGCTCCCCCTCATCATCTTTCCACTATATCCTATCCACTCTCTCTTTTTTTCTCTGCTTTTTTTTTTTACTCCTTTTTTGTTCATTTCTCTTAGCCATTTCTGGCTCCACCTGCTAGTCGCATATATGTCTTAATTTTGACTGATCCTCCCTGTCAAGCACCAGACAGATGACGTTCTCTGTTCCTATGTTTAAAAAATGTTTTCCGTGATGACAGGAAACTGTTAATGGTGGATATTGTATTGTTTACTGTATTCAGGAACTATGTACTGACACATCTGTCTAATATACTGTCCACAAACCTTGAAAAATTCAAAAAACATATTGAAATGAAAAACAATATACATTTTATTATATTGCAGCTTACCGGTCCATAAATATGGTGGCTGGATTTGTTTTATTTTCTTTCAGGCTTTTTTTCCTTTATTTTTACATGGCAATTGGACCAGTAACATACTTCCTGTCTTATGCCCTGTACACACGATCGGTTTTACCGATGAAAACAGTCCGATGGACTTTTTTTCATCGGACAAACCGATCGTGTATGGGCCCCATCGGTCTTTTTTCCATTTCCAATTCCGATCGTCTGTGTGGAACTCCATCGGAGAAAAAACCCACGCATGCTCAGAATCAAGTCGACGCATGCTCAGAGGCATTGAACTTCATTTTTCTCGGCTCATCGGAGTGTTTTACGTCACAGCGTTTGGGACGGTTGCATTTTTGACTGATGGTGTGTAGGCAAGACTGATGGAAGTCAGCTTCATCGGAATTCCGATGGAGAAATCCATCGGATTTGAATCCATAGGAAATCCGATCGTGTGTACAGGGCTTTACTGGAGGAGCAAAAGAGACACCTTTGGACAGCAACATTGTCAGTTTGGGGACAGAGTAGTGTTATGGGCACTGGTAGATTTTGATGGACTTTACCAATAAATTTAAGTTGAACTCCAGCTAACATTTTTAAGCACTTACAGCAACAGTTTTTTTGTTGGGATAAAGGATTTACATAAACTAATACAAGCTGACCATTGTAAGAATTCCTGTGGTTTCTCTCAACATTCTAGCTGCCAATTTTGCTGGACAGCTTGGTCTGTTTAACCACTTCCTGCCCGGGCCATAGCCGAATCATGGCTACAGCGTGGTCGGATAACTCTGGGAGGCCATACAATGACGTCCTCCCAGACTTCCCGTGTGCCTCCCTGGGGCATGCACATGGAAATGTCCGTGCTCGCCAGGTTCCCCGGACCCGGCGCATCACAGTTCGCGGTAAAGGGACAATGACAGCGGCCCATTACCACGTGATCGCTCCGTCCAATGAAAGACCGATCACAATGTAAATAATCCGGGTCATGCAGGGGTTCAGCTTCACAGTGCCTAGTAGTGCCCAGCAGTGCCACTACAGTGCCCAATGTGCCCACCAGTGCCACTACAGAGCAATATCAGTGCCCCCTGTGCCACATTAGTGCCCCTTGTACCACTACAGAGCCACATCAGTGCCCCCTGTGCCACTACAGTATCACATCAGTTCCCCCTGTGCCACTACAGAGCCACATCAGTGCCCCCGTGCCACTACAGTGCCCATCAGTGCCACATCAGTGTCCCCTATGCCACTACAGTGCCCATCAGTCCCACATCAGTGCCCATCAGTCCCACATCAGTGCAAATACACATCAGTGATCTGCAGTGCCCCTACTGTGTTCATCTGTGCCACATCAGTGCCGCAACAGTGCTCATCTTTGCCATCAGTGCCACATCAGTGCCACTACAGTGCTCATCTGTGCCCTACAGTGCCTCTACAGTGCCACTTCAATGTTCTACAGTGCCACTACAGTGCTCATCTTTGCCATCAGTGCCACTACAATGCTCTACAATGCAACATCAGTGCCACCATGTCCACTACAGTGCTCATATGTGCCATCAGTTCCACATTAGTGCCCCTACAGTGCCCATAAGTGACACCTGTGCCCTACAGTGCCAATAAAGTGCCCATCAGTGCCACATTAGTGCCACTAGAGTGTTCATCCGTGCCCTACAGTGCCATCAGTGCCACTACAGTGCCCATCAGTGCCACTAAAGTGGCACTACAGTGCTCTTCAGTACCACTACAGTGCTCAATAGTGCACATCAGTTAACTTAAGTGAGTGCTCATCAGTGCCACCCTATCAGTGGATCTTGGAGGTGCTACTTGCATGTTGGGCATCTGTATGTGGCCAGGCTGTGTAAAAGTCTCACACATGTGGTATTGCCATACTCAGGAGGAGTAGCAGAATGTATTTGGGGTGTAATTTGTGGTATGCACATGCTGTGTTAGAAATATAGTGAATAGACCCACACCTTCTCATGTTCCACATCTGGTCCGCTTAGCGGACCTGATGGGGAACTTTAGAAGGGGCGGGTCTATTCATGTATTACACAGTGAAGGAAGTTCCCATCAGGTCCGCCCCCTCTTAGAGCGGACCTGATGGGGAACTTCCTTCACTGTGTAATACATGAATAGACCCGCCCCTTCTCGCGTTCCGCATCTGGTCCGCTGAGCGGACCTGATGGGGAACTTTAGAAGGGGCGGGTCTATACATTTAAAACACTGCGGAGGAAGTTCCCCATCAGGTCTGCTCAGGCACAACCAATGACGGACAGCGCTGGACATCGGGATCGCCGCGGGATACTGGATTTCATCGCTGGAATGTTTTTTTTTATTTCGTTTTTAGTTTTTAATAAAGGACTTTTCCAAGGTGTTTGTGTGTTTTTATTTACATTTTTTTACACTTTCTTCATGAAATGGTAGGGGTACAATGTACCCCTTACCAATTCACATAGGGGGGGGCCGGGATCTGGGGGTCCCCTTTGTTAAAGGGGTCTTCCAGATTCCGATAAGCCCCCTGCCCGCAGACCCCCACAACCACGGAGCAAGGGTTGTGGGTATGAGGCCCTTGTCCCCATCAACATGGGGACATCCTCCCCATGTTGAGGGCATGTGGCCTGGTACGGTTCAGGAGGGAGGGGGGCCGCTCTCTTGTCCCCCCCCTCTTCCCCTGCGGCCGGCCAGGTTGCGTGCTCGGATAAGTGTCTGGTATGGATTTTTGGGGGGACTCCACGCCATTTTTTTTCAAATTTGGGGTGGAGTTCCCCTTAAAATCCATGCCAGATCTAAAGGGCCTGGTATGGATATTTAGGGGGAACCGCACACCATTTTTTTTTTAAATTTGCGGCGGGGTTCCCCTTAATATCCATTCCAGACCTGAAGGGCCTGGTAATTGAATTTGAGGGAAACCCCACGCTTTTTTTTTATTTTTTATCAATGACTTTTCTATGTATTGATAAAAGCCGACAATTCATTAATAGCCGCAAGTGAGTTTTAAATGACTTTTTTTCCTTCAAAAATGACACTTTGTGCAGGGACAGTTCTAAGCACGGGAAACATGCGCGACTTTACATGCATATCATACACACCCCCCAGGTACGAAATTTAAAGGAATATTTCACTTTTATTGTTTCACTTTAAGCATTATTAAAATCACTGCTCCTAAAAAAATGGCAGTTTTTAAAACTTTTTTTTGCATTGATACATGTCCCCTGGGGCAGGACCCGGGTCCCCAAACACTTTTTAGGACAATAACTTGCATATAAGCCTTTATAATTAGCACTTTAGATTTCTCCCATAGACTTTTCGAATTTGCTGCGAACACCCCAAATTGTTCGTTGTTCGGCGAACGGGCGAACAGGCAATGTTCGAGTCGAACTCGAAGCTCATCCCTACTCAGGAGGAGTAGCAGAATGTGTTTTGGGGAGTAGTTACAAGAATGCACATGCCATGTGAACGAAATAACCTGTTATTTGACAATTATGTGAAAAAATTATAAAAAAACTTTATTTTGCAATGAATTGTGGGAAAAAATTACAACTTAAAAAAACTCACCATGCCACTTACTAGATACCTTGGAATGTCTACTTTCCAAAAAGTGGTAATTTGGGGGGTATTTGTACTTTCCTTGCTTGTTAGTGTCTCACAAAATGAGATAGTCCGTCAGTATATCAGGTGTGATCAGGTATCATCAATTTTCAATGATTAGCACCATAGCTTGTAGACTCTATAACCTTCACACAGACCAAATAATATATACTTATTTAGGTTATTTTTTTTTTTATTTTTATCAAAGATATGTAGCAGTATAAATTTATAAATTACTAATTTGTAAAATTTGCAAAAATACAAACAAAGAAAAATTCCATTTATAGTGCAAAAAAAAAAAAAGCCAGTGGTGATTAAATACCTCCAAAAGAAAGCTCTATTTCTGTGAAAAAAAAAGGACAAACATTTCATATAGGTACAGTGTTGCATGACTGAGTAATTGTCATTCAAAATGTGAGAGCAGTGAAAGCTGAAAATTGGCCTGGTTAGGAAGTGGGTATAAGTGCCCAGTGGGCAAGTGGTTAAAGGGGTTGTAAACCCTCGTGTTTTTTCACCTTAATGCATCCTATGCGATAAGGTGAAAAAACTTCTGACACTGACCAACCCCCCAGCCCCCCCTCCGTTTTACTCACCTGAGCCCGTTCGTTCCCTCGGTGGAGACACACTCTACCTCTCTGCCCGTTGTCTCAGCTCTTTATTTTTTAGATTGATAGCAGCGCAGCCTATGGCTCTCGCTACTGTCAATCAAATTCAATGACGCGGGCGCTGGGAGGCAGGGCTGAGTCCTGCAGTCTGTGTGAATGTACACAGAAGCAGGACTCGGGAGCGCGCCCGCATGGGTGTCCACCTTAGGAGAGCCTTCTCCAACGTGGGCACTCGATGCAGGGAGGAGCTACCAGCGCCGCCGGGGGACCCCAGAAGTCGAGGATTGGGGCCACTCAGTGCAAGACGAACTGCACAGTGGGGGTAAGTATGACATGTTTGTTATTTAAAAAAAACAAGGGTTTACAACCCTTTAAACCGAATGAAACCCTCTTATCCATTAAAGCCAAGGAAGCTGCCAATGTTATCATTCATGGCATACATATTTGAGAAAACATGCATTTGATGGGTTCAGTTCTACTTTAAAGGTTGAAAAACGACTGACTAGATCACTAGGTGAGAATAAAACAATCAAACCTTTAAAAGGGAATTAATGTGCCACCACATGTAAGAAGTGGTAAGCTGCAATATATTATTTTTGGAGCGGACGCATAAAATGTATATATTGGCTCAAAGTCAAACATGCAGTGCTGCAAGATATGGGCTGTCAGGAGTGTCTGTCCCAGAAACTGTGGTGATAGAGACCCATGGAAAAACCAGGCGCACACATTGTTGCCCCAGGAGGATGAGAGTCTCCATGCTAGAATCACTAGTAGTGCACAGCAATTGCGTCCACGGTGTCATGAACTGGACAGTCCATGATGGCAAAAAGTAATGGCTCCAGTTCTTCAAGTGATGCTCGACCTTCCAGTCTAGCAAGCAACTGAGTGCCAGACTCCCCTCGCATGTTCGCCAAGCTTAGCATGGACAATGAGCGAGGGAGTGTGGGATCATGGAGAGCGTCTGGCACTCAGTTGCCTGCTAGACTGGAAGGTTGAGCATCACTTAAAGAACTTGAGCCATTACTTTTGCCAGTGTAGACTGTGCAGTTCATGACACACAATCGGAATTTACGACAAGAAAAGTTTGATGTGAGCTTTTGGTCGGAAATTCTGACCGTGTGTAGGCTCCATCGGACTTTTTCTGTTAGAATTTCCGACAACAAAAATTTGAGAGCTGGTTCTCAATTTTTCCGACAAGAAAAGTTCTTGTCGGAATTTCCGATTGCCTGCACGCAATTCTGACGCACAAAAAAACACGCATGCTCAGAATCAAGCAGCAGAGCCGAACTGCCTTTCAAACTTCATTGATCTCGGCTCGTCGCACGCCTTGTACGTCACCGCGTTCTTGACGGTCGGAATTTTGTGTGACCGTGTGTATGCAAGACAAGGTTGAGCCAACATTCCATCGGAAAAAAAATCCACGGTTTTCTTGTCGGAATTTACGATCGTGTGTACGCGGCATTAGATGCAATTTCTGTGCACTACTAGTGATTATAGCATGGAGGCTCCCATCCTCCTGGGGCAACAATATGTGTGCCTTGTTTTTCCGTGGGTCTCTATCACCACAGCTCCCGGAACAGACACTCCTGACAGCCTTCAGCTTGCAGCACTGCATGTTTGGATTTTGAGACAATATATACATTTTGTGCATCCACTCCTGAGGAAGTAAAATTAATCCACGAAATGCGTCAAGCTTTTTTAGATGCATATGTGTTTTCAATACAGGTACTCCTCACTTAACGACCAGGTCGTTAAACGAATTGGTTGTTAAATGAGGAACCACAAGTAATCAATATTTTAAGCAATCTTAACTACTGCACTGTACTCTATTGTGAAAAAAAGGTCTAAACACAAAACTCCAGCTCAATAACATTTTTTTAATTTGATTAAGTACAGAACACAAAGGAAAATAATTCTGTACTGTACTGTACAATACAATGATGTATAGCACACCGTTCTGGTGGGGAGAGCTGGTCGTAAGTCCGAGTGGTCGTTAAACAGGTAAGTCATTAAACAAGGAGTATCTGGTACACGATGCATTTTTTATTTTAGATCATACTACTTCTGCTTTTCTCAATGATCCCATAACACAGAGCAGCACTGGCTCACAATATCATATATTGCAAAGTGTCATGATGATATACATGTATATACTGTAGATGAATTGCAATGTGTCATTGTTATGTATAAAGATAAAATAGTTTTTTTACTTGTGTATGTACAAACTGCTATATGTTTTGACATGTGTACATGCTGAAAAAATATGTCATTATATGTTTACCAATTATCCAGTTGTCATCACGCGCCTCATTTAAAGTCCCAAAACCCTCCATTGTATCTCCAGATTTAGGGATGGAGGCACCTGTTCCCAGGTGCTTCATTTAAAGTCCCAAACAAACCCCTTTAGTTCACATTCCTTCTCTACGTCATTGGTCACTGACCTTGAAAAACACTCACTAATAAAGTGACAGGACAGCTAATATGTCCACACTGGTTCTGAGTAATTGACACACGAAGTAGAAAATGATTGATAAGAATGACAGTACCTACAAAAACAAGTAATGGTTCCTATATTTCCATCCTGATAGCTTCCATAAACAAAATCTCAGCAAAGTGCCTCCAGGCACTACACTCACTTTAGGAAAGATGCAAGTGGGCAGTTCTACACACTCTGGTATTGTATTTTAATGCAGTTAACAGCTGAAGATTGTCATTTGTCTTAAAAACAGGTGCTTAATGCAAGTGACAGGTGAAGGAGCGTGTTTTTTAGCTAAATATAGGCAACTTAGCTTATTTTTAGCATATGTACAGTATTTATCTTACATAGGGATGAATGGCTATAGATACAACGCATACTGTATGCATTTTCATTTAATTCCAGAATAATTATTTTTGATTGTCTAACATAAGCCTCATTAATGTGCCTATTTAACTTCACAAAAAAGCATATTCTCTTTTCCTGCAATTGCAAATAGCCTGAAATGTGTCTTGTTTGAAATATTTTTAGACTTAAATATCAGAATTAAATCCAGCTTAACCAATGTATTGTATTTTTTTTCAAAATACCATTAGCATTCTTTTATTCATCCAGTATATTTGTTTAAACCTCTAAATCTGTAGAGGTGTGAATGAAGATCTTTCTTTATGTTTTTGATCTAAGCCAGTTCTGTGCATTGAGGCTGACAACATAAAAACGCAAAACACTGAAAGTCTGCCAAAAGCTGTCAGATGAGAACTTAGAAGTAACTGGACACTTTACTTTATGGGGTTTTGAATGTTTGATGAGTTCATGGGACTACTGAGCAATATTTGTGGATAAATTAATCATAAAATGGAGTGGTGTGCAATTCTGGATCTGAAAATCAACCGATAACCTCTGTACAAACATTTTGATCACTGGCAGACTTCTTAGTTCATCGATGCAATCTTGTCAAAGTAGAGTGAAAGAAGACTACTTAGCTATTCAAATTATGTTTTAGGGTGCGTATGCACTGAAAGCAGAAAAAAACGAACAATATATGAAGTGCAGCCAAAAGTTTACTTTCTTTTATATAATTTTATTAAAAAAACAAAAAAACAAAAAAATAAAAATAAACAGCAGTATCTTCTCCACAGCTTCTTATAGCATAAATGCCTCTGGCTCCAGTATGACAGGCAGCTTTTAAGGGCCAAAGCAGTTAAAAAAACACCAGTTATTATAACAAAAAAATGAAAAACACATATAGTAAAAATGTACATATTCACGGTCTTTCGATTATTATGAGCTTCATAACTAATTAGGGAGCCTAAATACATGGGCAATGTTAAACCTTAGTTTGTAAGCTCTAAACCTATCATAAGAAAATCATAGAGACCATTTCTTACCCTAATCACAGAATGTTAGTTGCTTGGTTGTTATACTGACCCGCTGGCTTTAATGATTTCTGAGTCAAAGAAAAATCATCAGGTCTTAAATGCATACTTGTTTTATCAAAGTATTAAAGAAAAAATATTAATATAATAACCATACACCTATTATTTTGGCAAAACAAGCCTCATCAATGGCAGCCTTTATGTTTTTCATCTGATGTTTTTCTATGTCTCCCTTTAGCGTCAATCTGCCTGTGTTGAACATGGATCTTAAAGTTTACCCTTTTAAAGCAGCCCTTTTCAACTAAGGTGTGCAGGCACTCTGGAGTGCCCTCATGTTTTTTCAGGGGTACCTTGGCAAAATGTCCAAACATGGTGTTCAAGCCAGCAGGTGGATGAAATCTGCATTTTAAGTACACAAAGCCACAGGTTTTAATTGTGCAACCTTCTAGCCACTGTCATGAAAAAAGAATATAAATTCAAATACAATATATAGAACAATGGGATATTGTATAAAGATCCATATAATTATTCAAGATACTCAAGTAGTGATAATATATACAGTGTGTCAGATCACTTTAAAGGTACCAACAATAATACAAAATATGTAATGATATGAATTCACAAGCAGGAAAGAGACATGTCAAGGACCAAGCACCCTACATTATATGCACAAGAGGGAAATTAGATTAATAACAAAGGACAAGCTATCGTTCAAGGCTGGGGGGTAAACTGCCCCCCAGTTACCAAATCCATTGGGTTTCTCTCTGCAGGATATTTTGATCAAGGTTATCTCCTCTGGGGTTGGGATTGACCACCTCCAACACCCAACATTTTAATGATGTACTGTCTCTATTAAGATTCAGACATACATGTCTGGCTACAGGTGCCTTTAGATGGTATGATACTGATGACGCCCCCTGTATTCCTCGATACCCTATGACAGGGGTCTACAAGTGATACAGAGGGTCCTAAATACACGAGCACTGAACAAAAGTAGACACAATTTGTTTGTGTTGTAACTCTTGGAATTCCTATTAACACATAACAAGTCTAAATTTCATTAAAAGTTTTTTTGCCAGGCACAGGGCACTGCCATGGGCACCAAGTGTGCCTTGGAATATGCCAACAGTTACCTAGGAGATTATGAGGCTTGGCTTTTCAGTGGAGAGGGGGTGTCATCGGTGTACCTGGACAGGATTTTGTCCTGGTACAGGTACATCGACGACGTCCTCGTCTTGTTGACGGGAACTAAGCAAGAAGCCCTGATTTTTGTTAATAGCTTGAGCAACAATAATTATAATTTGTCCTTCACTAGTGAATGCGACCCAGCACGGGTCAATTTTTTGAACTTGAACATTGAACTGGGTGAGAACGATGACATTAAAACAAAATTATATATTAAACCAACGACCACCAATAACCTCCTGCACACAGACAGCTACCATCCTAGATCACTAGTTCCTAACATACCAGTAGGACAATACCTACATGCAAAGAGACTGCAGACTTTTAGATGGAGGCAAAACATTTGAGAAATAAATTCATTCAATGTGGAGGTGGTTGACTATCGCCTAACAAAGAGCAAGGCACAGCGATAGGGAAGCGTTAATTTTTAAACAAACAGGTAGCGACAAGGACAGGACACCCAATACTAGAATATGTTTACAATTTAGCGAACTTTCCTAGGGTCAGAGATATATGTACCACACATTGGCACCTGTTGACGGATGATGATGCTGTCAGAAAATTGGTACCAAATCGTCTGCAGTTCATTTACAGAAGAGCTTATTCATTAAGTCACCTACTTACACATAGTGATATTTCTTGGCGCCCCTCTCCTTATGACACCTGTGGGGGCATGTGGAGATGTGGCTCCTGAAAATTCTGTAGGTATATGGTTGAAGGCATTTCCCTCACTTAGTCAAATGGCAAAGTCCTGAAATGTAAGGGACATGCCAATTGCAATACATCAGGTGTTATCTATGTTCTGGCATGTATATGAGGAGTAATATATCAGAAAGACAATAAGGACAGTTAGGAGGAGGTTCCAGGATCACATATATGATATTGCTACATACCATCTAAAGGCACCTGTAGCCAGACATGTATGTCTGAATCATAATAGAGACAGTACATCATTAAAATACTGGGTGTTGGAGGTGGTCAATCCCAACCCCAGAGGAGGTAACTTTGATCAAAGGATCCTGCATAGAGAAACCCAATAGATTTAGGCTTGAACGATAGCTGGTCCTTTGTTCCGTTCTTAATCTAAATTCCCTCTTGTGCATATAATAAGGCTGCTTGGACCTTGACATGTCTCTTTCCTGCTTGTGAATTCATACCATTACATATTTTGTATTATTTTTGGTACCTTTAAAGTGATCTGACACACTGTATATATTATCACTATTTGAGTATCTAGAATAATTATATGGATCTTTATACATTATCCCATTGTTCTATATATTGTATTTTGTATTTTTTTTTCATGAGTTTTGTGCTGAAATTGGGAGACAATGATGTTTGTTTTGCCTCCTGGTGTCCCCTTAAAATGTAGGAGCTGCCACTCTTACTGCACATGCGCGACTATGTCATGGCAGGTGCACCACAATGTTTTTGCGTCATGACATTTATTTACGTCGGGCACAATAACGTTATGACGTATATTAAATTTTTGGCCATTTTGGCTCCAAAAGTGCCTATTTTAGGTATATTTAACCACTTCAGCCCCGGTCCATTTTGGCTGGTTAAAGACCAGGCCCCTTTTTGCGATTCGGCACTGCGTCGCTTTAACTGACAATTGCACGGTCGAACGACGTGGCTCAAAAACAAAATTGACGTCCTTTTTTTCCCACAAATATAGCTTTCTTTTGGTGGTATTTGATCACCTCTTTTTATTTTTTGCGCTATAAACAAAAATAGAGCGACAATTTTGAAAAAAAAGTAATATTTTTTACTTTTTGCTATAATAAATATCCCCAAAAAATATATAAAAAAAATCATTTTTCCTCAGTTTAGGCCGATACATACTCTTCTACATATTTTTGGTAAAAAAAAATAGGATTTTTATAACAGCTTACCTGTAAAATCCTTTTCTTGGGAGTACATCACGGGACACAGAGCGACATAGTCATTACTAATGGGTTATATAGATACCGTCAGGTGCTGGCACTGGCAACTTCCAAAACCGGAAGTACCCTCCCCTATATAAGCCCCTCCCATCCGGGAGCACCTCAGTTTTGTAGCAAAGCAATAAGTGTCCCCAAAGAGGGGCGGGAGCTCTGTGTCCCGTGATGTACTCCCAAGAAAAGGATTTTACAGGTAAGCTGTTATAAAAATCCTATTTTCTTTCTCGTACATCACGGGACACAGAGCGACATAGTCATTACTAATGGGATGTCCTAAAGCAATGCCCAATGAGGGGGGGGATACACCATATATAAGCTGAGCGCTATCAGACATGAGGATCTTTTGCGGCCTGCAACACACTGCGCCCAAAGGCGACATCCTCCTGACTTCTAACGTCCACCTGGTAGAACCTAGTAAACGTGTGTACTGAAGACCACGTTGCGGCCTTACAGATTTGAGCCAGGGAGGCCTGGTGATGCACTGCCCATGAAGTTCCAACTGCTCTCGTGGAGTGCGCTCTAACTTTGAACGGAGGCGGTCTCCTTCTCAAGCCATAAGCTTGCATAATGACCTGTCGAATCCACTTGGCTAAAGTAGATTTTGACGCTGCCTGACCCTTTCTGGGGCCTTCCGGCAGAATAAACAAAGTATCCGTTCTGCGAATCTGAGCAGTGGCTTTTAGATAAGCTTTAACTGCTCTTACTACATCCAAAGAATGCAATAACTTTTCCTCTACCGAAGTAGGTTTGGGGAAAAAAGAAGGAAGAACCACATCTTGGTTCAAATGAAACCTCGATACCACCTTAGGAAGAAAGGCTGGATGAGGACGTAACACTACTCTGTCCTTATGGATAACCAGATATGGCTCCTTACAGGACATAGCTGCTAATTCCGATACTCTTTTAGCCGAACAAATGGCTACTAGAAAAATCAATTTCCTGGTGAGAAGCACCAAGGAAATATGCTGTAATGGTTCAAATGGTTGTTTCTGTAGAACCGACAGAACCAAGTTTAGATCCCATGGACATATGGGAATATTAACCGGAGGACTAATACGGATCACTCCTTGTATAAAGGCTTTGACTAGTGAATGCGAAGCCAAGGGCCTTTGAAAAAATATTGACAAGGCCGAAATCTGACCCTTGATAGTACTCAAGGCAAGCTTCCTATCTACAGCCCACTGTAGGAAGTCCAGAATCCTACCTATTACGTACTTATGTGGATGCCATTTCTTGGCCTCACACCACGCGATGTACGCCTTCCAGATTCTATAGTAGATCTGCCTGGATACCGGCTTCCTGGCATTGATCATGGTAGATACCACAGCATTAGAGAGCCCTCTCTTTTTTAGAATGTGGGCTTCAATAGCCAGGCCGTCAAACCTAGGGCTGGTAAGGAAGGGTGGTATATCGGTCCTTGCGAAAGCCGGACGACGTGGGAGAGTCCAAGGACTCCCCACTGAAATTTTACAATCTCCGCGTACCACGCTCTTCGGGGCCACGCTGGAGCCACCGGAATCACTGGTTTCTTTTCTACCCTGATTCTGCGGAGTAATCGAGGTAACCATTGTGGCGGTGTGAATGCATATATCAGCTTGAACTGATCCCAAGGGAACACTAGGGCATCCGAGCCGCAAGCTAGGGGATCCCTTGTCCGAGAGACAAACCTGTCCCCCTTTGCGTTGAATCTGGATGCTAGAAGATCTACATCCGATGTTCCCCACCGCTGACATATTGTCCAGAAAACCTCGGGGTGAAGGGACCCTTCCTCTGGGCCTAATTGCTGGCGACTTAGAAAGTCCGCCTTCCAATTCTCCACTCCTGGAATGAATACCGCAGATATGGCTGGGACATATTTTTCTGCCCATTTCAGGATGTAATTTACTTCCCTCTGGGCTGCACGACTCCTGGTGCCCCCCTGATGATTGATATATGCCACTGCTGTGGCATTGTCTGATTGCATTCTGACAGGGGACCCTTGGAGTTTGGATGTCCATGCTACTAGGGCATACCGGGCTGCTCGTATCTCTAAGAGATTGATGGGCAGGGCCTTTTCTGCATCCGACCATCTGCCCTGGAGAGACTATTGCTCCAGTACTGCTCCCCAGCCTATAAGGCTGGCATCTGTAGTGACCACCTTCCAGGAAATCGGACTGAAGGATTTCCCTCTTTCCAGATTCTGGGGAACCAACCACCAGCGGAGGCTCCTGCGAACGGAAGGGGACAAGGACATTGGTAAGTCCAGAGCCTGAACTTTTTTGTTCCAGGCTGACAGTATGGCCCTTTGCAACTTCCTTGAATGGAATTGACCGTAGGGTACTGCTTCAAATGATGCCACCATTTTTCCCAGCAGCCTCATATACAGGCGTATGGACGGCTGTCTTTTTTGTACCCACTAAGTGGATCAAATCTTTCAAAGACAACACCTTTCCTCGAGGCAAGAATATTTTTCTCTGGTCTGAATCCAACCTTAGCCCCAAGTATTCCAGACTTTTGACTGGTTTTTAGGGCTGACTTGTCTCGGTTGATAATCCAACCGTGAGATTCCAGATACTTGATCGTCTTGTGAACGACCACGTCTAGTTTTTTCACTGAGTGGTCTATCAGCAACAAGTCATCCAGATATGCCATTATCATTACACCTTGTGTTCTTAGATTGGCCAATAAAGGGCCAGAATTTTTGTAAACACTTGTGGTGCTGTAGCCAAACCGAAGGGTAAGGCTCTGAACTGAAAATGGCGCCCTTCTACTGCAAAGCGTAGAAATTTTTGGTGGACTGGAAAGATGGGAATGTGCAAATAAGCATCTTTGATGTCGATCGTGGCTAACCAATCCTCCCCTTGTAGGGCAGTGGCCACCGATCGGATCGACTCCATCGGAAAGTCCTGATATACAGGAATTTGTATAGCCCTTTTAGAATTAATATGGGCCTCCCGTCCGCGTTTGCTTCGGGACTGTAAAGAGGTTTGAGTAAAACCTGAACCCTCATTCTTCCAGGGGAACCTCCATAATTACTCCTTGGAGCAATAGTTGTTCTAGTGCCAACAGGAGGGACTCTCTCTTCCGGGGATCCCTTGGCACGTTTGACCTCAAAAATGGGAAGGAGGAGAGTCTTTTAACTCCAAACTGTATCCCAAACCTACTGCGGAGAGCACCTATCTGTCTTGATCGTGTCCCGCCAGGTCTCTTGCGAACAACTGGAGTCCTCCCCCCACCCGACTGAGTGGGGGCTTCATGAATTTAACTTTGGGGGAGGTTTTGTACCTCCCCTGACCCAGGGTTTCTCATTACCCTGCTACTGTCCCTGTTTTTTACCCCCGGGATTTGACCAAGGAGGCCGTCGGAACTGTTACACAGCCGATGCCCCAGGGACTGGAGAAGCAGGCCTCTTAAAGAGGGACCTCTAACTCTGCTTTTAACCGGCAAGAGCGTATTTTTACAGCTGGAAATTTTCTGGATATATTTGTCCAGGTTTTCCCTGAATAAGCGTTCACCATGAAATGGGACGCTAACCAGCCATTCTTTACAGGGAGCTTCAGCAGACCAGTTTTTGAGCCATAGGAGCCTACGCATATGTACTATAGACAGCGTAAGGCGGGAGGCCTGATGGACTGAATCCTCTATGGCGTCAACCGCAAAGCCTAAGGCTCTAGGTAGATCAGCTAGGGCAAAG
The DNA here is from genome assembly GCA_029206835.1 of Rana muscosa. Lineage (NCBI taxonomy): Eukaryota > Metazoa > Chordata > Amphibia > Anura > Ranidae > Rana > Rana muscosa. The sequence continues at coordinate 608,133,719 of CM055118.1, forward strand.
CCTGCTGATCTGTCAAGTCCCTCAAGACCTGTTTCAAATGATCCTTCACTGCTTAGCAGACCCCAATAGCTGCTACTGCTGGTTGTATCACCAAGCAGATTTTCATAAGGACTCCAATCTTTTATCTATTGGGTTCTTGAACATTTGGACATTATCCACTGGACATGTCAGTGATTTATACATACAAGAGATGGCTGCGTCCATTGTAGGGACCTTCCATTTTTTTTTTTTTTTTTTTTTTTTGATGAACTTATCCTCCATGGGATAGACCACCGGAAATCTCTTGGGGAATAAATATTTTCTCAGGACGTTCCCAATCCTGGTAAATGAGCCCTTTCAGTAAAGGGTGAAGTGGAAAAGAACAAACAGTCTGGGGGCTTCTAGCGACCCCAACGAGGATACAGTAGTGGTTGATGGTTCCGCAAGGTGCATTTTTAAATGCTGATCGGACCATGTTAGTCAGAGACTGAACCCATAATCTTTCAGCTTGAGATGCTGAGAAAAGGTTCCCCCACTGTTGATTCCTCTATAACAGAATCAACCTTATCCTGATCCCCTTCAGGCAGGTCGATCCCTGTATGGGACTGTTGCTCTGCTAACAGGCACTCTGAAGGAGGAGACGGAGATCGGGCGTGCTTTCCCTGACAGGGAGGCAGCGATAAATGTTGACAATCTCTCTCTAATCCTCCCAGAGCTGAGGAAAAAACCTCCTCTGTTACATACACAGGAGCAGGTGACTGAGGACAGCCACAGTACCAAGTACCCCTGCGGGGTCTCTACGGTCACTTACCTCTGAACTTCAGGGGAGACTGGTGCAGCAGGAGTATGCCCAAGATCCTCCGAGCCCGATGAGACCCCCTTCGCTTCCTGGAAGATTCAGTTCCGGAGCTTCTGGACGGCATATTCCTAAGCCTAAAGCTGAGGTATTCCAGCCGTAATACACCACTTTTACTGAGAATAGTCTAGCACAATTGCTGCTATATCACAGTTGGTGTCTACTAATGTGCCTTTCTAGGGGATGCCTGTATCAACCGCTTGCTGTATGCCTTTAAATGTTGCCAGCTCTGTCTCTGTACTTCATAGCCAGCTCACTACAATATTGTGTTTTTTTTTAAACTGCTGGGACGCCTGCACATGCGCAGAAGCGCTGCGGCGCGCACAGAGCGTCATCCCCCAGGCTCCGCCCCCTTTCCCGGCTCACCTCTATATATAGAGGCGCGTGCACGCGCGCGGGCACGTGCGCCTTCGGCGCTAATTTCAAATATGGTAACAAGGGACAGGAGCCAGGGCCCCTCTTTGCCGCAGGCCGGGGGATGGACGAGCACTGCAACATGGCAGAGGAAGCAGTTTCCTATAAGAGAACTCACCATCTGCCTGGACTTTGCTCTGCTGAGAAGAAGCTAGTCCACATGACAAGAAAACATTCCACAGCGGCCTCTAGTGGACAAACACAGGTACCGCAGTCTAATATATTAAATATATTGTGAGGGGGTTAGCTCGGCAGCGGGTGTGGGTGACCCCCGGGATGGGCTCCCCACACAAAAACAGGCCCAGCAAACGGAGGTTGTGGTTTTCAAAATCAAAAAGGTGCGGTTTATTTTCTATTTACAGTGACAAAACACAGCAAAGCAAAAGAAACATAAACAAAATAAATCCTGGTCAACTTGACCTCTAACTAAACATACAGGTTTCCTAACTAACAACTGGGATCAGCCTAGTGCTGTCCTAGTCCCTAAGTCCCTGGTTTTAAATGTCCAAGCAAATAGCCACACAGGCTTTGTCTCACCGCACAGGGGTTCACTCTCCCTAGACAGTCCACACAGGTCTGGTTCCAGGCATGAGCTAACATCTAATGAAGCTGGGAGTTTTTATAGAGGCCTTAAACGAACTGACAGGCTTCAGCTGGTCTACTCAACTCCCTGTCTGCACGACGCCCAGCACTCTCCCTAGAGGTATGAGTCATCCATGAGCCCACTAGCCTTAGCTGGGCTTATAAAACTCTCCGCCTAGTTGTATAAGTCGGCGTAAAGCCTGAATCTGGGCGAAATATATCTACCCCCCTGGATGCAACCAGGTGACTTTACCTTCCTGCTGTCACATACCCCCCCCTCTTGTTTTAACCTCGGGGTTGGAACACCAGCAATCAGGCATTCATGTACTCGAGACAAAGCATCCACATTCCCCATTTGAACGCCAGGGCGATGCTTTACTGTGAAGTTGAATTCCTGGAGGGCCAGGAACCACCTATTCACTCTTCTATTTGTTTCCTTGTTTTGAGCCATCCACTTTAACGGAGCGTGATCCGTAACCAAGTCAAAGTGCCTACCTAGCAGGTAGTACCGAAGGGAATCTAGAGCCCACTTCACCGCTAAACACTCCTTTTCAACGGTGGCGTAATTTACCTCATGGGACTTCAACTTCCTGCTGAGGTAAATGACTGGGTGCTCTTCCCCGTTCCAGACCTGGGACAATACTGCTCCTAACCCCACATCTGACGCATCACTTTGTACGACAAAGTCTTTAGAGAAGTTGGGTGAGTACAACACTGGCTGGCTACATAAGGCTTGTTTCAAGAATTGGAATGCTGCCTCAGCCTCGGGGGTCCATTTAATCATGACCGACCCTTTCCCCTTCGTCAGGTTGGTTAGGGGCACAGCCTTAGAAGCAAAGTGGGGAATGAATCGCCGATAATACCCAGCGATTCCCAGAAAGGCTCGTACCTGCTTCTTGCTGTTGGGACGTGGCCAACTCTGGATGGCCTCGACTTTGTTGAGTTGGGGTTTTATTACTCCCCTCCCAATGGTGTACCAAGATATTTGGCCTCTTCCTGCCCAATGGTACACTTCTTGGGGTTAGCCGTAAACCCCGCTTCCCGAACAGAGTCCAGGACTGCTTGCACTTTTGGCAGATGTGAGGCCCAATCTGTGCTATGGACAATTACGTCATCCAGGTAAGCCGCAGCATACTTCCGATGGGGCCTCAGCATCTGGTCCATTTTCCGCTGGAATGTGGCCGGCGCATTCTGTAACCCGAACGGCATTCTTTTATATTGGAACGCCCCGTCTGGGGTTACAAATGCGGTTTTCTCTTTGGCCGACTTGGCCAGGGGGATTTGCCAATACCCTTTTGTGAGGTCAAGAGTCGTCATGTATCGGGCTGTTCCCAGCCGGTCGATCAACTCATCTATACGTGGCATGGGGTAGGTGTCAAATTTTGTAACTTTGTTCAACTGACGAAAATCGTTACAAAATCGCCAGCTCCCATCCGGTTTAGGCACCAACACAATGGGACTAGACCAATCACTTTGGGACTCCTCTATCACCCCTAAGTTCAGCATTTTCTGTACTTCCTCCCGTATTGCCTCCCGTCGGGCCTCTGGGATCCGATAGGGTTTTAACTTCACCCTTTCACCGGGCGGGGTAATGATGTCATGCTCTACCCCAGATGTTTGTCCCGGCAGCTCAGAGAATACCTCCTTGTTGCGAAGCACAAACTCCTTAACCTCCTGTTGTTGGGGTTGTGACAAGGTGGCTGCTATTCCAACCTCAGGAATCACGCAACCAGTTTGAGCTGGTGACCAAGTGTCTGCGACTAGGGACTCTCTATCCCTCCAGGCTTTCAACAGATTAACGTGATAGATCTGTTCGGGCTTTCGCCTTCCTGGTTGTCTGACCTTGTAATTCACTTCGCTCACTTTTTCCATTATCTCGTAGGGGCCTTGCCATTTGGCAAGGAATTTACTTTCAACCGTAGGGACAAGTACCAGTATCCTATCCCCCGGGGAAAAGGTACGGGTCTTGGCTCCACGGTTGTACACTCTCTGCTGTGCTAACTGCGCTTGGGCCAAATGTTCCTTCACGATGGGCATTACCTGTGCAATTCGGTCTTGCATCAGGGCGACATGCTCAATCACACTCCTGTGGGGAGAACTCTCACTTTCCCAAGTTTCCTTGGCAATATCCAACAGCCCTCTTGGGTGTCTCCCATACAGTAACTCAAAGGGGGAGAATCCCGTAGAGGATTGGGGCACCTCCCTAATAGCAAACATCAGATAAGGAAGTAGACAGTCCCAATCCTTTCCATCTCTATCCACCACTTTCTTCAACATTTGTTTTAGGGTTTTGTTGAATCTTTCAACCAGCCCATCGGTTTGGGGGTGATACACAGATGTACGTAATTGCGTCACTTTGAACAATTTACACAGCTCCTTCATAACCCGGGACATAAAGGGTGTACCTTGGTCCGTAAGCAGTTCTTTACAAATACCCACCCGGCTAAACACAAGAGATAGCTCTTTGGCTATGGTTTTGGCCGAGGTATTTCGGAGAGGGATCGCTTCTGGATAACGGGTGGCATAGTCCATTATAACTAATATGTACTGGTGCCCCCTAGCGGACTTGATTATAGGACCTACCAAATCCATGGCGATCCTCTCAAACGGGACCTCAATGATGGGTAGAGGGACCAGCGGGCTACGGAAATGTGGCATCGGGGCCGACCTCTGACACACAGGGCAGGAGGAACAATAATTTTCTATGTCCTTCATCACCCCCGGCCAATAGAATCTCTGTAATACCCTCTCTCGGGTTTTCTCTGTCCCCAGATGACCTCCAAGAATGTGCCCATGAGCCAACTCCAACACCAACTTCCTGTAAGGTTTGGGCACCACAAGCTGCTCAACGGTTTCTTCTGCCCTTTTTGCCACCCGATACAGTAGGTCCTTCTCTACGCTGAAGTATGGGTAAGTGCAGGTATTATCTGGGTTCACTAACTCGCCATCTATTTTCACTACGTTTTCCCGTGCCTTTATTAGGGCGGGGTCTTTCAACTGTTCTGTGGCAAAGTTTTCCCTGTGAACCTCAAGATCAGAAAACTCCACAGACGGTAGGTTTTCGTCTGAGGAGGTGGGCTCCTCTCCAGTTTCTTGAGTCTCCCCTGCCAATACTGATAAGGGAAATTCCGGAGAGTCCTCACCACTCTCAGGGGAGTTCTGGCTATCACATTCCTGGTACATAGGGGCACCAGTGGGGGGCTCAGGATCATCCCACAGTTCCCAGAACTTCGGAAAATCCCTTCCCACAATGGCGTCATGCGGTAACTGAGATACTAAGCCCACTGGATGAAAGAGGGTACCTTTGGGGGTCTCGAAACACACTGTAGTCACTGGATACTCTCGGGTGTCCCCATGCACACAAATAACAGCTACCTTGCTATTCCCAGAGACCTCTGTTTTAACTAACTCAGCCTTTATCAGGGTCACAAGGCTACCTGAATCCAGCAATACCACAACATTTCTACCATTAACACACATTTTGCATAAATGTTTCTCAGTTCCTCGAATGGCAGTGCATGCGACTGTCGCACACAGCGACTGACGTCTGCCCGTCAGAAAGTCACACTGCATGGGTTCCTCCACAACCGGGCAATTGGCTGCAATATGTCCCGCTTGCCGGCAGCGGTAGCAAACGATCCTTCTTGCCGCCTCTTGAGCCGCTGATTTCCCAGGCTGTTCTCGCCAAACTTGGGGTAGAGCTCACACCCTCTCACTCTCTCCACCCTCACCCCTTGGAATCCTCTTATCCGCCCCTGGGGATGGTCTGGTCTTAGGGTGGAAAGTCTGAGTGTCTCTGGAAGAGGCCGTCAGGTTCTCTGTAGCCAAGTATTTCTCCACACGATCCACAAGACCATCGGCCGTCTCTGGGTCTCCATGGCTTACCCACTTTTGGATGGCAGTAGGAAGAGCTCTCAAAAACCGATCCATTACAACACGTTCCACAATCTTTGGTGCGGACAAAGTCTCTGGCTGTAGCCACTTTCTGCTCAGGTGAATGAGATCATACATTTGAGACCTGGGGGGTTTTCCAAGCTGGAAAGTCCAGTTATGCACACGCTGAGCCCGGACAGCCAGGGTGACACCCAGCCTTGCCAATATTTCAGCTTTTAGCATCACATAGTCTTTTGCTTGGTTAGGCTCTAGGTCATAGTAAGCTTTCTGCGATTCACCAGTTAACAGAGGAGCCACCAGTCCAGCCCACTGCTCCTCAGGCCACTTTTCTCTTTCAGCGGTCCTTTCAAATGTGGTCAAAAATACCTCTGGATCATCCTCTCCAGTCATTTTTGTCAATAAACGACTGACCCCAAAGGACGCGGTATTAGTGGGACGGCTTTCCTCACTGGTCTGCGGACGTTGCTGCCTTACTGCTTCCATCTGTTGTTGTAGTCTCTGCTCTTGCTTCTGCAACAGGTCTATGAAGCGGGCCTCAGATTGCTGCTGGGCTTGTTGCTGAGCCTCCAGACTCTGTTGCAAAGTTGCGTTTGTCTGCTGCTGGGCTGCAAGGCTCTGTTGATGAGCTTGCTGCTGGGCTGCAAGGCTCTGTTGATGAGCTTGCTGCTGGGCTGCAAGGCTCTTTTGCAAACCTGCATTTGTCTGCTGTTGATTGGCATTTGCTAGAGCCAGCTGTTTCAGTATCTCCTCCATGCTGGCTTAAAAAAAAACTGCCACTGGTTCTCCACCAACTGTGAGGGGGTTAGCTCGGCAGCGGGTGTGGGTGACCCCCGGGATGGGCTCCCCACACAAAAACAGGCCCAGCAAACGGAGGTTGTGGTTTTCAAAATCAAAAAGGTGCGGTTTATTTTCTATTTACAGTGACAAAACACAGCAAAGCAAAAGAAACATAAACAAAATAAATCCTGGTCAACTTGACCTCTAACTAAACATACAGGTTTCCTAACTAACAACTGGGATCAGCCTAGTGCTGTCCTAGTCCCTAAGTCCCTGGTTTTAAATGTCCAAGCAAATAGCCACACAGGCTTTGTCTCACCGCACAGGGGTTCACTCTCCCTAGACAGTCCACACAGGTCTGGTTCCAGGCATGAGCTAACATCTAATGAAGCTGGGAGTTTTTATAGAGGCCTTAAACGAACTGACAGGCTTCAGCTGGTCTACTCAACTCCCTGTCTGCACGACGCCCATCACTCTCCCTAGAGGTATGAGTCATCCATGAGCCCACTAGCCTTAGCTGGGCTTATACAACTCTCCGCCTAGTTGTATAAGTCGGCGTAAAGCCTGAATCTGGGCGAAATATATCTACCCCCCTGGATGCAACCAGGTGACTTTACCTTCCTGCTGTCACAATATATATATAAAAAATTTTTTTTTTTTTTTTTCTTGACCACCATTAAAAATTATTACATTTTTTTAGTAGTTACAGGCATGCACAGAATTTTGCGGGAATACCATTAGGTAACAGACAGAAAGACAAATTAGGCTTGGGGGTCCCCCAATAGAACCAAGTTCCTGGGGGCCCCCACTTACCTGTTCCCCGCCGCAGGATTTTGTTTGGTCCACAAAAGCCCAAACTTCACCTATCACGGCAGGCATTGTAATCAAACCTTCAGGGACCGGGTTCCCAAGGATTCCACTCCCCTGGACCTGTATAGCACCCTGCACAGAAAACATCTTGGTCGTGGGTATGACCAGAGCTCTGGATCCCAGGGTCCAGCTCTCCTAAGAGAAGCATTACAGGCAAAACCTTGCTCTTCTCTGCAAGGCCCGGGTACCGACCGTTTAGCTATGAAGCTTTTTTGGTCGGATCCGGAATAGCTTACTGAGGCCCAAAAGAACCTGTACGCAAGCTCAGTGAAAAACACATGTTTCTTCTTGGCCAACACCTTAGACACTGGCAAAAAACTGAGGTGCTCCCGGATGGGAGGGGCTTATATAGGGGAGGGTACTTCCGGTTTTGGAAGTTGCCAGTGCCAGCACCTGACGGTATCTATATAACCCATTAGTAATGACTATGTCGCTCTGTGTCCCGTGATGTACGAGAAAGAAATCGCAATAAGTGTTTATTGATTGGTTTGCGCAAAGGTTATAGCGTCTACAAAATAGGGGATAGTTTTATGGCATTTTTATTAATATTTTTTTTTTACTAGTAATGGCGGCGATCAGCGATTTTTATCGTGACTGCGACATTATGGCAGACACATCGGACACTTTTGACACATTTTTGGGACCATTGTCATTTTTACAGTGATCAGTGCTATAAAAATGCACTGATTACTGTGAAAATGACACTTGCAGTGAAGGGTTTAACCTCTAGGTGGCGCTGTAGGGTTTAAGTGTGACCTAATGAGTGATTATAACTGAAGGGGGGCGTGGCTTGGCATGTGACGTCACTGATCGTCGTTCCCTATGACAGGGAACAGACGATCAGTGACACTGCCACTAGGAAGAACGGGGAAAGGTTTGTTTACACTTGGAGCTTTGGACCGGGTCACGAGTGCGTCACCGGCGGAGCGCGCGCGCGACCCACGGACAGGTTCTTAAAGGGGACATGCCTGTCCGTGCCATTCTGTCAACGTACATCGTCGTGCGGCGGTCCTTAAGTGGTTAAAGACATCCCTCACATGGATAAGTGACAGTTGCCTCTGAAGCAGCTGGTGTGTCTGGCAAAACCAGTCAGGCTTCCAGGTTGGTCCCATGCAACCAGCCTTTAGAATACCTGCTCTCCTACCTCCTCCAATCCTTTAAGAGACTGACATTATCCTGGATATGGACTGATATACCTTTGTTACCACAAACACAGCTTAGACTTTTCAAGATCCACATGGATGGCTAAATACATTTTCTTTACTTGAGTGTTAAATGGCTTTTTGTTTCTCTTCAAATTACACGGATGGCTCCCACACTGGGCAATGATAAACCACATAATATACAGTTGAAGAAGTTTTCATATGTGATTAATTTGCCAATTAAAGTGGTTGTAAACCCACTCACTATTTATTTATTTTTTTGTTAACCTGCAAGAGAAAGGCATAACGAGCTAGTATGACTAGCATACTAGCTCATTATGTACCACTTACCTTAGATCGGGGCCCCCGAAGCAGTCCACGTCCCTCTGTCCAGCCGCAGACATCACTGCGGCGATAGCCGGAATGTTACTTCCGGGTATCGCCGCACCAGCCAGCAGATGCCTTACTAATGAACCACATGAGCACTATATGTGATGAAAAGGACATCCCTCCCTGGGAGTTTTGAAGTTGTATTTGATGCTCACCATATAAGCCACCATTTCACTCTCATTTCAAGCCAGATACATAAGGACTGATCCCAGACATAATACCCTTATGGACTTCACAGGTTATTAACCACATGCACTGTATCATCCTCAGCTGGGTAGATCTCACATCGTGGCCCAAACAGTGCTGGCCACATGGGGGCGACATTGTCCACATGTGGTTTGGTTATAACATTCAAATTCAAATTAGCTCTGAAACATATTTCACCAAAGGATTCCTCTTCAAGGAACCTTCAGCAACACTCAGCCATGAGCTATACATCATCACTTTATAATATGGAGAAGTATGGATGGGCTTGATGTTCGTTTGTTCATAGAACCGGAGAGCCCCATAATGCACTGCCAGATCGCAGTGCATTAACGGCTGCTGATTGGCCAAAGCATGCACATGACCTGTATGCTTTGGTCAATCACAGCGCGATGTGCTGTGAGAGCCATGATTGGCCAAAGGCAGGGTGCTCCAGTCCACGCCCCACACTATTTAAGGCTGATGCTTACACAGTGGCCGTATATAGTGAATGAATGGAGATTAGGCAGGTAGTTAGTGTAGTGTACAATCAGTCAGTGTAGTATATACTGTATATATATATATATATATAAGTATAAAAAAGTTCAGAGTATACAGTGCAGTTAGTGTAGTATATATATAATACTGTTCAGAGTATATAGTGCAGTCTGTATAGTATATATAATACAGTTCAGAGTATATAGTATATAGTGCAGTCTGTTGGGAAGCTGAAATCTCTACACATCTGTTTTTACAACCAAGAACAGATGGCACTTGCCATCCCCAAAGTTTGCATAGTAAAGAAAGGCTTGTCTCGAGGCCCCCTGGTGTGGTGGAAGCTTCAAAGAATTTAATGATGATACTCTACAAGCAAGCTGGAAGAGGGACGGCCCTGTGAACAATCATTGGACCAGAAGGCAATGGGGGAGGTCTGAATGGTGACTGCTTGGTAAAAGAAGGGTTGTTACACAGAATTCTGCCTATTTGACTGCAAGCTCTCTGATCTAGGATCTGGCTGAGATCACATGCATCTCTGAAGGCTTAATAGCAGCCTGTTGGTTCGGGCCTAAGACATGTGACCTACAGAGGCCTAGCCTTCTATTATATCCAGGAACTCAGCCAGCAGAACCTTAGCAAGAGGAGTGTTGAGTATGCTTCATATTATTGTTGGTTGTTGTATACTGTAACTGATATCTGTTGTGTGTATATATATATATGTTTCCTATTTTAGAGGAATAAATGTAAGATGACTTGATTACGAAGCAGCTGTGTTTGTCTTTATACTATATAGTGCATCATCAGGCCTAACATGGACTATACAATTAATACAAAGATGCAATAGTTATAGATTATGGATTAATATATATAATATTGCATAGTTTACAATATTTGGCACCCCAGATAGGACTGAGATATATTTCTCACAGAATTCAAACCCGAAATGTATTTTTGTGTGAGTCCGTTAAGCTAAGAAGTCCTCAAATAACCCATAACTGAAAATTCTGAAGCCATGCTTTGATGGTTCTGAAAGTTCTAGGAAAAGTTTTGAAATACGTTTTTAAAGTTATTTTTTTATGAAAATTTTTTTAATTTTTTTTTTTTTAGTTTAGTTTTATTTTATTTTTTATTTTATTTTCATTTTTTATTAAGCTTTTAATAATTTACCCATGTGCTGTTCCTAGAGAAGTTCAATGTGGCATGTAATATAAAAGGAGAGCACTGATGAAGAGTGTGCTCTGTAGAACTCTGTAGAACTTACAGCTAATTACAGCAAGTTACAAGCTAATTTTAAATGGCAGGCAACAAGTTTTTTTTTTTTTTTGGGGATTGATTCCTTTGTGTGTGTATGGTAAACAGCTGATTTGTAGATCTGTGGCTGTGTGTGTAAGCAGCTGGTCACTGTAGCTAGAGACAGATTTTGCATAACAATGGACATGCAAAAGTTCAATTGTTTTGAATGATATCAGGTAACAGTGGTAATGAATGAAGATTGTTTTTTTTTGATTCGTGAGTTGTAACAGCTAAAGGTAATTGAGTTTGGCTCATTACTCAGTACAGGGTTAGAACTAATAATTGTGTATTGGTGGATTGTATAGTGCTGAAATGGAACTTGTGTATACGTATGTTAAAAAGTATGCATCTGCCAATTATCATTCATGTACAGATGAACCTCTTAAAAGCCAATTTGATGATCTGTTGGCTCAGTGTCACCAAGGGAATGCCAGATTATTGGGTAAACGTTTAAAGAAAAAAGTGAAGAAAGAAAGATTAGCAAATGAGATTGCAGTGTTGCTCAGAATTAAAGATATATCTGAGCAAATGGGAGAAGAATGGCAATCACAGAGAAGACATTTTGGGGAGGGCATAGAGAGAGTCAGTGAAAACCTTCTGAAGATTGCAGCGGCCAACAGTAATGAGAGGGATGAATTGCAGGCAAAAATAGCCAGTTTGTCAGGAAGAAATACTGATCTAAAAGAGCAGATTCATAGGTGCAGCATAGATTGTGAAATGAAGGGCAAACTTTTAGAATCATTGCGAATAAAGTTGTCAGAGATGGAAGAGTTGGGTATATCGTTAGAAAGAAAATTAGCAAATGCAGACTCCCAGCTTCTTGCTAAAGAGCAATGTATAGTATCGCTCAATGAGCACAAAGGAACATGTCAATTGGCTGATATCTGCACAATCAATGAGGAAAAGGGCCATGATGAAACACAGTCAGATATTGCACCTATAGCTGCAAATCAGAATAACAGTTTGATTACAATCCAAGAGAGACTTACTTTGTGCCAGATTCTGGGTGAATTTAACACCCTGGAGTCACCAGTGAGTCTGTCCAATAAATTTGAGGCTCTAGTGCTTAAATTCCAGTTGAGTAATGAGGATGCATGCTCTCTTCTAAAAGCATGGCTACCAGGACCTTTGGTAGGCCAGGTAACTGCATGGGTTAATGATAACTTAGCAGATGCAGAGGTGCGGAGGAAAGAATTACAGCGTATTGTAGACAGTCGCGATAATGGTATGGGTGATTTACAACAAATGAAATTTAGGAGAGGAGATGACCCAATATTGTTCTGCAGTGAGTATCTGACATTGTATACGAAGGTGCTCAACTGTCCTGACTTATTGGAGGATGATGCAAGTTTCATATACTCAATGGCCAATAAGTGTTATGTAAGCTATCCCACTAGAATGGCTCTGAGGAATGCTAGATCCTACCAAAATTTTGTCAATATCCTGCGAGACTTCTGTCAAGAGTCCAGTTATAGGGAATATGGGTCAAAGGCAGATGCAGATACTAGTGATCGTAATGATTCTGGAGTTGGTTTAGGGGAGACGTCTGATGAGTCCATCCCTAATGATTACTCCTCAGACGATGAAAGTGTAAAGTCTGTTCAGACTAATGTTATGCAACAATGTGAATCCCTGTCGTCTTATGCTCAGAGAAGGACCTATGCAGGGAGACCAACCCTTAAATGTTTTCTATGTAAAAAGGGGGGTCACATCGCCAGATATTGTTGGGCGGCAAATAATGACATCAAAAAAAGACCTCAACACCCCAAAACGACCCCAAGGCGTTACGAAGTGTATTCGGTGCGATGGGGTAGCAATAGCCATAGAGGCCGTAATACTCAATTAAGACAGTCAAGGCATTATTATGAAAAATGGAGGGAGCCACATGTTCATTCAAATATAGCAATGGAGGGAAACAAGGATAGCAGCCCTTAGGGAGCTGCAGGGATGGTGAGAATTTTCTGGTTAATGTTTCTTTGCTATGAATAAGATGTGAGTTACAGAGGTTTGCCCTTCTGGTTTGGAATATTATAGAGGACCTTGATATGTATATATTTTCGAGGATAGGCCGCAGGATCGTTATTTTGTTTTTTAAATACTGTTAGTTTCAATTTTTTGTCAATAACCGTCTTTGTGTTTTGTTTTTTCTAGAGACCAGGGAAGAAGTTAAACGGGTTTGGATACTAATGTTTGTGTTTTGTTTACAGATCCTTCAAAGTGGAAACAGTGGGCAAATTTTGCAGAGCAAGGGTTAGGTTTTCACATGGTACCATGAGCTCATTAATTAGTAATTGTTTGCAAACAATGAAAAAAAATTAAACAATAGTCAGACATTAATGGAGTAAAGACTTACAAATGAAGTTACAAATGTTGGGATGAAATACAGATGTTGTTTTTTTTTTTGTTTTCCCATTAACTAATTCTCTTCCAGATCGGAATGAGCACTTACTCTTCTCATGAGAAAAGTCCGTGGATGTCTTTAATTAAAGTTCAGTGTTTGTCATTGTTTGATGATGGTTGTCTTGCCATGTTGTTGTGTGTTGATGGCCAGATTTAGAATTTTAGAATTTTATTGATTTTCATTTTTTCAAAGAAAAATAATTTTTTTTAAGTTTTAATTTTTTTTTCTTTCATTTTTGTCTTTGTAATAATTTTTATTTTTTTTGAATTTTTGAATTTTTATTAATTTTCATATTTTTTTTATTAGTTTCATTGTTTTTTTCTTTTATTATTATATTGTTTCATCTAGTTTGTTTTTGTTTGTTCAGGTGGAAACATTGTTAGGTTTAGTACACCTGAAAAGGGGGTCATTAGCAACTGACTAGGTGGTCGCTGAATATGTCCTCAATTAGCAGCTGAATACATTTTGTCTAGGACAAGTTGGTAGGAAGCCATTTTAGCTGCTGGAATTTTTTTCTTCTTTTCTTCTCTCTTGTTTGTTTTCTTTTCATTCAGGTGGAAAAAGTTCCAAAGATTTAGGATTTTTCAACCTGAAAGGGGCGTAGATCTTAAAGTACAGAGTATGCATTGTCTTTTTTGAGTGCTTAAAATTTTGAATTTTTGAGAAGCAACGTTCACGTGCATTTTTTTTTTTATTTTAGATTTTTACTCATACCATGGGGATCCATTTTAGAGTGGATTCATCCGAAAGGAATCATGGTTGTTTTGGTAATTTGTTCAGAAGTCAGGAATACTAAATTCCTGTGTTAGTAGATATTATGGATAAGAATTTGATTCTGCTCTTGTTCTTAACTTCCAGAATCTTGGTGGAGCGAGATTGGAGAGGATTCTGGAACAGAGATGAAGGATGTTCATCTGGTTGGCTGTTCGTCTGTGCCATACCACACTGAAAAATTTGTTCTTATAAACGTTCAGGAGAGAAAAGATTCAGACTAATACTTGAAATATAAGGTTCCTTTTTCTTATGGACAATTTTTGTGCTGATACTGAATCTGAAGGACTTTGCCCAACAACGAGACTTGTGAAACATTTTGCCACAGTCTCTCCTGTCATTTATGAATGCAAACGGACTATGACTACAAATGCAATGGGTTGGAGGTTGGGAAAGGAATATAACCTATCCAATCCTTCAGAACAAGAGATGTAATATATGTTTTTTCTTTTTATCATGGGAGGAGGAATCGAAAGAAGGAAATGTTTTTTTTTTTATGTGGGACATGTATTGACGTAACTGAATTAATATGGTGCAGGTACCTAGGAGGTTGACAATTAAAGGTGTCTGTTGGCCAGACTAGAGGGTACTAGGTGACACATCAATGGGGTGAAAACTTCCTCGAAGGGATGGTGTCTCAATCTTAGCAGTCCTAAAGAGAAGCTCTCGGTTAGTGGACATGTGGGACACCAGAACCGGACATGTGGGAGATACACCTAATTGATGTCTCACCTGAGAGGGTTGAAACCCTGCACAGGTAATGCCAGTGAACACACACAAGAGCATGCTCCGTTGAACAAAGGGAATACACACTGGCTACCAGGGTACAGTATACCTTCACCACATGGCACTTTAGCATCTCATAGTGGTTGATAAAGACCTATTGTCCTATATGTGCTGAATATACTCTGAATCAAGTGTGGTCAGTATGTCAGTGGCTTGCTTCCAGAGATACGCGGAGCGCTTTTTCTAAGATGTAACCCGAAAGAGGAGGGATGTATTCAGCACTATATTGGGGGAATAGGAGCTGGGATGGGTGTTGGTGGAGTGGACATCGATCTCCTAGGGAACAAACTCTCAGCCATAGCTTCAGACAGCAGGCGGGGCTTTGTTATTCAGAGAGATTGATGCCCCCCCCCTTTGAGTCACATAAATACCCAGTGTAAAGTGGATCAAGATTTTGTCAACCATGGTGAGAGTTGGTAGAGAGTGTGAGATGGTATGGGACAGATATATGTCATTGGCTCTGGCATGCACACAGGGGCAGGCGGAGTTATCGACCAGCATCAAGCTGATCGACCGTATCTCTACATGAGGGGCAGTGGCCTGATGAGTTAGCATCACCACTCAGTAAGACTTTGCCAAAACACAGCGCTTACACTAATCCAAAGTGGTGATCGAATGCCTGGATGGGCTGTACGGGTTTGGATTGTGAAAGGTTTTGTGCTGTATGACAGAAGTGCAGACTCGGTCTGTATATTTTGTGGCATCAATGGGCTTGCTGACTGGGGATTCTATCTTGTTGCATTGGTGGCTAATTGACCCACATGTGATCATAGAATACGGAAGCTGGGGGCAGGTTGATATTTCCCTCTGTCGGAAGCATGTCCTTTGCATACCAGGTCAATACACGGTACTGTGTTCTGGATGGAGAGATCATTGCTGGGAAGGAAGCACCTGGGTATTATTTAGGACATAGACAAGTTTGTTTCTTTGTCCTAGAGGATACCGATGTAGCGTTAGTCATGGAACTAGGGTATTTCTTGAACCTAACAGTAGGTAGGGGTGCAGGAGATTCCCTGGGCATGGTCACTGAAATCCAGACACAGAGATGAAATTTTGTGGGTTGTGTTATTGTTGGAAATTTATATGTGTTGTTAGACTAAAAACTTGTATGGGAAGCTCTCCCGCTGATCTATGCAAGCTGAGGGACAAAATGACGGTATGGTCTCTTCGTATAAATTAGAGACTTTGCTGCCAATTTAGATCCCTGAGGTACCGCAGACAGGCCAAGTTGCGGTAAGAAAGACCACTGTAACCAAGCCTGCCCAATCCCGACCCATATCTACAATAAAGAGTTATAGGAGGTTGGGGGCGGGAGGCGTAAATGGATGGATCATATATATACATATGTTATGATAATGTGTTGATTTATGTCATGGTATAGTGTGATAAAATATATATATTAGGCTAGTAATATGGCCAAGTAAGGTCCTCCTCAAAGCTATGTAGCTGAAAGCTAGTTGAGTTGTTGCTCTGAGGGTGTGCGAGTGAATGGTGAATGAATGGACACCCCTTGCCGGTACTATACCCCTTCATGAAGATGTCAAGAAGAAGAAGAAGATACAGAACGGTGACAGGGAAGCTGTCATGGAAGATGGATGTTGGTGTGTCACCCAGTAGCAAAGCGGCAAGTGTGGGGAAACATAGCACGTTAAGACCGTTATGGACTGTTCTATAGGAGCTGGTTCTGAAGCCTATGTTAAGAGGGGCAACACGGTAAAACCATTATGGACTGTTCCAGAGATACTGGTTCTGAAGCACATGTTGGAAGACAGTTATGGACTGTTCCATAGGAGCTGTTTCTGAGGTGCATGTTGGAAAACGCAATACGTTGGGACAGTTAAAGTCTGGTCCATAGGTACTGGTTCGGAAACACATGGTGGGCGTTAGGACCATATGGACTGTTCAATGGGAGCCATGTCTGGAGTAGGGTGATATGCGCCCTATTAGGCGCAAAGCGGCATATGTTGGGAAGCTGAAATCTCTACACATCTGTTTTTACAACCAAGAACAGATGGCACTTGCCATCCCCAAAGTTTGCATAGTAAAGAAAGGCTTGTCTCGAGGCCCCCTGGTGTGGTGGAAGCTTCAAAGAATTTAATGATGATACTCTACAAGCAAGCTGGAAGAGGGACGGCCCTGTGAACAATCATTGGACCAGAAGGCAATGGGGGAGGTCTGAATGGTGACTGCTTGGTAAAAGAAGGGTTGTTACACAGAATTCTGCCTATTTGACTGCAAGCTCTCTGATCTAGGATCTGGCTGAGATCACATGCATCTCTGAAGGCTTAATAGCAGCCTGTTGGTTCGGGCCTAAGACATGTGACCTACAGAGGCCTAGCCTTCTATTATATCCAGGAACTCAGCCAGCAGAACCTTAGCAAGAGGAGTGTTGAGTATGCTTCATATTATTGTTGGTTGTTGTATACTGTAACTGATATCTGTTGTGTATATATATATATATGTTTCCTATTTTAGAGGAATAAATGTAAGATGACTTGATTACGAAGCAGCTGCGTTTGTCTTTATACTATATAGTGCATCATCAGGCCTAACATGGACTATACAATTAATACAAAGATGCAATAGTTATAGATTATGGATTAATATATATAATATTGTATAGTTTCTAATAAGTCCGTATAGTAAAGTATATATAATACAGTTTAGAGTATTTAGTGCAGTCCGTATAGTATATATAATACAGTTCAGAGTATTAAGTGCAGTTCGTATAGTATATATAATACAGTTTATTGTATATAGTACAGTCCGTATAGTATATATAATACAGTGCATTACTACACTAAAAAGGGGCCCTCGGCTCCTGCCTGCAAAAGGCAGTTGCTAAGGCCTGGCTGAGCAGTTAGTGTAGTATATATAATACAGTTCAGAGTATATAGTGCTGTCAGTGTAGTGTATATATAATACAGTTCAGAGTCTATAGTGCAGTCTGTATAACCCCTGATAGCGAGTGAAGAAAGAGTTAATGGCTCCTTTGTAGAGCTGCTGCCGAAGCGCTTTGCAGGTGCCTTCGTCAGTGCTGCCCATTCATTTCAATGGGCAGGGGCAGTGGAGGAGTGGTGTATACATCGTTCCTCCACCGCTCCAAAGATGCAGCTTGCAGGACTTTTTTAACGTCCTGCCAGTGCAGCGCCCCAGTGTAAAAGCACTCAGGCTTTCACATTGGGGTGGCAGAGGAGGCTTTTTTCAGGCGCTATTTCTAGCGCTAAAACGCCTGAAAAACACCTCCAGTGAGAAAGGGGTCTAAGAGTTGTGGTGGAGGAAATGAGATCTGTATATACCGGAGTGTATATAAGTTGTTCCATTTCTTTGTTCTAAAAGTCGTCCCAATTTATTGTTCTAAAATTCACTGGGCATCCCAAACTTCCAATACCACATCCAAGTTCAATCCTCTCAATAAAACAAAAAAACAAAGCTAACGGACTGTTCTGTTCATTGCCTTGGAGTGACTGAGGACTTGAATGCTGGGCAGGATGACAGTTGGGTCACATCACTTAGCAGCCCTTATGGGGGTACCGCTACATATATAATACAGTTCAGAGTATATAGTGCAGTCAGTGTAGTTTTTATAATACAGTTCAGAGTATATAGTGCAGTCCGTGTAGTATATATAATACAGTTCAGAGTATATAGTGCAGTCCGTGTAGTATATATAATACAGTTCAGAGTATACAGTGCAGTCCGTATAGTATAAATAAGTATATAGTGCAGTCAGTGTAGTATATATAATACAGTGGAGAGTACATAGTACCATCAGTGTAGTATATATAATACATTGCAGAGTATATAATGCAGTCTGTGTAGTATATATAATACAGTGGAGAATATATAGTGCAGTCAGTGTAGTATATATAATACAGTTGTTATGGGTTTCCTTAATAATAATATTAATAATAATAATAATTTTAATATTTACGGGCAGAGACTTGAAAGTTCACTTAGGCCTCAAAAGCTGATGAACACGTTTTTCCCATAACAATTGGGCTAGCCATCTCTAACATTTACAAACCTGGTTTGAAAGTTAAAACTATGACAACTTTCCTCAGGACAAATTAGAGATGTTTAAGAAGTCAACACTGCCATTGAAAATACTCTACAGATAGTTAACCAAATTACAAACCTTCCAACTAGAGCAAACAAATCCTTTGTAAGAGAAAGACTTTAGTAAACAGAGATGCTAATACTAGCCGTGTAGAGACAAAGGTATATGGCAACCAAAAAACTGGACAATCAAATGTATGGACATGGCCAGAGCTATATTGACTAAGAAGTATTGATAAGAAGGATCTGTTTGGACAGCTGAACCATTCACCCAATTCTCAGTTTAAAGTCCAGGGCTGACCCCCAAGAGGAACTTTTATACATATATCTTTTTCATTTCTTTTCCTTTACCTCATATATAAGTGGACATAAATATCCTAATCATAAGTGATGCATATGCCACTTCTCAGACATTTTAAGAAAACACCTGGATACATTATAAATATACATGATATTCAAAGTAAGAACATATATTGATATGTAATAAATAAGAATGATGTTTAGATTATAAATGACATTTTAGGTCATAGGGAAAAATAGGATTTTAGTATCTGTTGACCTAGGGACTTCGTTAGAAAAATGAAGATAGCTATCAGTGTGATTTTATAGATAGAAATGTTTTAAAGAGTTAATTAGCCTTACGAAATACGTCGAATTATGATTGTAGAATACAAAAGGAGTCCACGTTTAGAAATGACCACATATTCAAAAGATATAGATAAATATTGAATGTTATATTGATTGACATATAATCTGTACCCTGTTTAGAAAAACCAGCTTATAGATATATTTTTAGACAGGAATATAAAACAAATTATGTTATGTGAATGAATCAAGAAGTATATTAGAAGTACAGTATGTTATATATACCGGATTACCAGAAGATTAAAATCCATATATTCTTCCCACAATATACAAATTACACACATTCTGAGAATAGAATATATCAACTTAAAGAATTGATGCCCTAGTGGCTGAAAGTGGTATTACTTGAGGTTCCCAAAAATTCAGGGAACAGTTAATTATTAAATTACCAACCTATAGAAACCAGAGATTTTTGTACAGTAACTCCCCTAACTGCAGCCACCAATACGTGGAAGAACCACCTCCTTTGGGAAGAACTTAGGATAATTTTTATAATCTTATTGTCCAGAGACAAGATGTTAAGGGAAGAAAAATTAGAGGAGAGAGGAAGACAGGAGGACTGACCACACACTGACATCACTCACCGAGGACTCCCTGACAGCCAGTCACTTCCACCGGCCGGGGAGAGACACTCAGGGACCCACCCTGAGGGCACACTGGGAGATCCACACTCTCAGAGAGACTGACACCCATGCACCATGCATGAAGACATATTCTTACACTCATGAAGATTCCTAGACGCCCGAATCCTGAAAACCACGGCAGCCATCTTAACTCTGGTCAGGAGATTGCCATTATGGAATGGGTAGATATGCCATTTTTGATTTTATCTTGAATTCATTGTTGTTCTCAAAATTGTTGAAGTATTGAATATTCTGCAATCATGATTTATTCTCATTAACCAACAACTGGTAGATGTTTTTTGTAAAGATTCAATTTTTCATTGTATTTTTCTTTTTGCATAGTTCCAATCTTAGTGGCAAAACAGAGGTCCAATTTATTTCACATTGTTAACCACTTACTTACCTGCAGTATAGTAACGGTTGGATGTGTGAAATACAGACGTTCTGTTTCATTGTCAATTATACAAGGTTGTTGAACCTATTGAGAATTTATCATGACAGCATTATGTCTAAGGGACTGTATGCCCATTTTGCGGGTAATTTTATTGATTTTGTAGTCGTTCATGTAACAGAATTGGTATTTTAATTTCATGTAAATATTTGCTTTTTGTCAACCAATAAATGTAGCTATTTTGTATGATCGCACGTCTCCGTGAATAAGTTTCATATTATAGACTGTATCATATAGATTGACTTCAAAAATATCTTTTGTTAAAAAGAACTTAAAATTAATATATTGTGCGGGCAAAACTGTCCCTTAAAAGCACAACACAGTGCAGGGTATATAGTGCAGTGCAGAGTATATAATACAGTGTCTTGAAGTGGTTAAGGGGAACCCTATGACAGAATTAAAAATAAATGATGTGGGGTCTGATCCAAAATCAATACCAGACCCTTATCCAAGCATGCAGACTGGTGGTCAGGATGGGGGGGGTGAGCAAGCGCCCCCCCCCCCTCCTTAACCATACCAGGCCACATGCCCTCAATATGAGGGGTGGCTGCACCCCCATCCCAAAGAAACTTGTCCCCATGTTGATGGGGACAAGAGCCTATTCCCGACAACCCTGGGCTGTGGTTGTCGGGGTCTGTGGGCAGGGGGCTTATCGGAATATGGAAGCCTTTCTTTAACAAGGGGACCCCCAGATCCCAGCCCCCCTATGTGAATTGGTATCAGGTACATTGTACCCCTAGCCATTCACCAAAAAAAGTGTCAAAAAGTAAAAACAGACAGTTTTTGACAATACCTTTATTAAAAAATAGAAAAAGTGTGCCGCAATGTCCATCCATCTTCAATCACGCCGCCTGACAGACCCTAAAAATAGAAAAAATTGAAAAAGCTCTGCCTCGATGGGAGGCCTCCCGACGACTCCTGTCTCTTGGCTGTGACAGCTGTTATATAGGTAAGGGCGGGGCCACCCGGTGACGTAACAGAGCGAACCCGCCCCTTATGACGTCATGTGACATCATGTGACATCAGAGAGGGGCGGGGTCATCTGGTTATGTCAGCGGGTGGCCCCTCCCTTGCCTATATAAGAGCTGTCAAAGCGAAAAGACAGCAGTCTCCGGGAGGCCTCCCAGAGTTTTTTGTTTTTTTATTTTTCGGGTCCATCGGGCGGCGTGCTTGAAGATGGATTTACATTGCAGGACGTTTTTTTCTTTTTTAATAAATAAATTGTCAAAAACTGTCTGTTGTGGTTTTTACTTTTTGAAGTTTTTTTTTGGTGAATTTGTAGGGGTACAATGTACCCGATACCCATTCACACAGGGGGGGGCAGGATCTGGGGGCCCCCTTGTTAAAGGGGGCTTCCAGATTCCGATAAGCCCCCCACCTGCAGACCCCAACAACTACAACCACAGCCTAGGGTTGTCGGGAAAGGGCTCTTGTCCCCATAAACATGGAGACAAGGTGCTTTTGGGTGGGGGGCACAGACCCTCCTGCCCCAAAGCACCCAATGTGGCCTGGTATGGTTCAGGAGGGGGGCCCTCGCCTGCACCCCCTATCCTGACCTCCACGCTGCATGCTTGGATAAGGGTCTGGTATAGATTTTGGGGGGACCCCACACCAATTTCTTTTTTAATTTTGGTGTGGAGCTCCTCTTAATATCCATACCAGACCCAAAGGGCCTGGTATGAACTGGGGGAGGCTGTTTTTTTCCTTGAATTTTCATCTATATTGCCGGGAGCTGGCAATACATTACAGCCGCCAGCAAGTTTAAATTACATTTTTCTTCCTTTAGAAATTTCATTATTGCTGAGGCATGTTCTACACATTGCATAGATGCAACACTTTACAGGCAGACTAAGAGGACCCCCCAGGCACGATATTTAAAGGAATATTTCATTTGTATAATTTAACTTTAAGCATTATTAAAATCACTGTTCCTGAAAAAACTTTTTAAAAAACTTTTTTTTGCATTGATACATGTCCCATGGGGCAGTACCCAGGTCCCCATACACTTTTTATGGCAATAACTTGCATATAAGCCTTTAAAATTAGCACTTTTGATTTTACATGTTCGTATCCCATAGACTTTGATAGGGTTCGCTAGAACTTTTTGCCTGTTTGCGGTGTTCTGGTGTGAACTGAACCGGGGGGGGGGGGTGTTCGGCCGATCCCTATGGAGAAGGCAATGTTACACAATTTTTGATTTAGTAAATTGTACCCCCTACTGGGGCACATGCATTCATGAATATGTGCTAATATTTTTGTTTTTGTCTTTTTCATCTTTTTTGGAGAGGAGGTTGTTCATACAACTTCCCTGCAGCTGCCATGGTTATGTGTAGTTTTAAATAATTGGCCAATTATGTTTTATGAGATAGTGGGTGTACTGTTTTTAGATATTTGTGTTCAATAAAGCTGATTTCTATACATATGTCAGATCACTGGGTCTTGTTACACCTATTTATGGACACAGCACACAGTGTGTACAATTGAGTTTGCACTCAGCTAGTCTCTTTTTTTGTTTCTCATATATGATTGTAAAGACAGCTCCCACTTGATTTAAGTTCACCCCCTTTTTGGAATAATTCCAAAAACTTTTTTTTTCTCCCCTATTCTGTCTTTAGGACACATTTTAAAGTTTTATTTTTCTCAATCTTATATAAAATATATTCTGTTGATAGATAATAATACAGAATTTTAGGGAGTGTCTTGCTTTAACTAGTTTTATGTATTTTACTGAATTCAGAATGAATGCAGGGAGGTTGTTTTGTATATATCTTTCTGGAGTTTCTGATTATCATTATATAATTATTCCTATCAGTATATTAAACAGGCCTAACCTTGGAGCCCTGATTAAACAGATAGTCTGTACAACCTGACAAGATTTCTAAATCAAAAGTACATTTGAGAGAAAGAAATGTTGTCCTTTGACACACACTGTATTCATTTTTCCAATACCTGTCATGCATTAATGTCAAAATTAGTACACACTGTTCTTTCTAGTATCCTAATCAGATTTTTCTTTCAAGTATACTACTTGCAGAAAAAGGTAAAAAAAAACAAAAAAAACAGCATATTTTTAAATAATATGGTGCCACGAGTAAACAAAATATAGCAACTCTTAGTGGCCAGTTAGGATTTACCATAATTAAAGGATATTGAAACCCAAGAAAAAAGAATATAGAACATAATGTATTCTAGTGCTTCTTAGATGCAGTGGCTGCATTAGTTTTTACCAAAAATACCTGTTGGTCTTGACAGAACTCACCTGGGAGTCCCTGCCCCTTTTGTCTACTTTAGCAGCAGAGACTGGAAGATGTCCTTTGTTGCTAGAGAAACGACAGGATTGGACATGTCTGCAGGCAGTGGGTGTTGTTCATTGTGAATAGGGATGAGCCGAACACCCCCGGGTTCGGTTCGCACCAGAACCCGCGAACGGACCGAAAGTTCACACGAACGTTAGAACCCTATTAAATACAATGGATGTGAACGTTTGCAATTTAAAGTGCTAATTATAACGACTATTATGCATGTTATTGTCCTAAAAAGGGTTTGGGAACCCGGGTTCTGCACCAGGGGACATGTATCAATGCAAAAAGAAGTTTTAAAAACGGCCGTTTTTCGGGAGCAGTCATTTTAATGATGCATAAAGTGAAAAAAAAAAAGTCAAATATTCCTTTAAATATCGTACCTGGGGGGTGTCTAAAGTATGCCTGTGAAGTGGCACGTGTTTCCCGTGTTTAGAACTGTCCCTGCACAAAATTACATTTCTAAAGGAAAAAAAGCCATTTAAAACTGCTTGTGGCTTTAATGTAATGTCTGGTCCCGGTAATATGGATGAAAATCTTTAAGAAAAATGGCATAGCTACCCCATCACCCCCCCACCTACCCCAGCCCATTACCAGCCCCTTTGGGTCTTGTATGGATATTAAGGGGAACCCGGCACACAAAATAAAAAAGGCCCTATATACACTGAACAGCCGTATACAGGCGGTGCATACAAGACAGGGACTGTAGGTTTGTTCTTATGTAGAATCTGTTTGTAATTTTGAACAGGTACATTGTTTAAGTGTAGCTCCAGCCCAAAAAATCTATTTTTAAGCTTTTTGGAAAACATAGGGAAGGGTTATCACCCCTGTAACATTTGTTTTGCTGTCTGTGCAGTGTGCTCCTGTTCAGAACAGTTCACCTCACTTTCCGTCCTAATGACAAATGTTTTTTGAAAATTTGTTTTTTTTATTGAAACAAGAATTGGTGATAAAGCATCAGTGGAGAGGAGACCCTTTTTTCCCATATTAACTCTTACAGGAGAGAATTTGCCTTCCTAGGGGTAGATTTCCTCTCACTTCCTGTTGTATCCTTCCGTTTGCAAGGAGGAGTCGTTTGTAAGTTGGATGTTTGAAAGTAGGGGCCTGCCGTATATACTCTGCAGAAATTTGCCCCTTAGGTGTTGGTGTTGCCACAACACTGTAAGCCCTCACAGTTACTCTTGGTGGGCGCATGAATGGGCCCTGCTGTGAATTATTAGATCAAGAATTGTAATTGCATGCCCCTGTTGAACAGGGGCTGAAAAATTGGGCCTTTGGTGGTGGTGGTGGTGGTGTTGACACAACACTGTAAGGCCTCACAGTTACTCTTGGTGGGCGCAGGAATGGGCCCTGCTGTGAATTATTTGATCAAGAATTGTAATTACATGCCCCTGTTGAACAGGGGCAGAAAAATTGGGCCTTAGGCACTGGTGCCACAACACTGCAACCCCTCACAGATACTGTACTTGGAGCACAGCAATGAGCCCTGTTGCAAAGTATTGCATCAAAAATTGTAATTACACGCCCCTGTTAAACAGGGGCTGAAAAATTGGGCCTTAGACACTGGTGCTGGTGCCACGACACTGCAACCTCTCCCAGATACTCTAGTTGGAGTGCAGGAATGAGCCCTGCTGCAAAGCATTGCATAAAAAATTGTAATTACATGCCCCTGTTAAACAGGGGCTGAAAAATTGGGCCTTAGGCACTGGTGCTGGTGCCACGACACTGCAACCTCTCCCAAATACTCTAGTTGGAGTGCAGGAATGAGCCCTGCTGCAAAGCATTGCATAAAAAATTGTAATTACATGCCCCTGTTAAACGGGCTGAAAAATTGGGCCTTAGCCACTGGTGGCGGCACCCAGAAACAAAAATTTTCTTCCAAGCTATCATCATCAATCGGATCATTGAGGAGGAGGAGGATAGTCAGTCAACATAACAGGACAGTCACTCAGCATCAGCATCAGTCTTGAAGGGATGTGACATTTGAAAATAAATTAGTCTGTTATATCAGCTTCAGGTGTTTGGTAGCTGGTGGTGATCCAAGACTGGTTCATCTTTATGAAGGTCAGTCGATCAACCGAGTCAGTGGACAGGCGCACCCTGTGATCCGTGACAAATCCTCCAGCAGCACTGAATGTGCGTTCTGAAAGAACGCTGGATGCAGGACAGGCCAGTAGCTCAATTGCATACTGTGCAAGCTCTGGCCAGTGAGTGATCCATCCTCAAGACCCAGTAAGCCAGAGGATTTTCGGTGGGGAAGGTGTCCAAGTCTGACCTTGCCCCTAGGTATTCCTGCACCATGTATATCAGACGCTGGCAATGGTTGCTGGAACCGATCATACCTTGGGGCTGCAGACTAAAGAATTGTCTGAACGCATCGGTCAGACGGCCACCTTCCCCACCGCTCCTTCTTTGACTGACCGAAGCATCAGCAACTCGTTGTCCAGGACCAGGAGTTTGTAACCTCCCAGTCTCTGGGAACGCATTGCACAGACCTTTCTGCAAGGCCTCCCGGAGTTGTCTCATCCTCTGTTCCCTCTGCGACGGTAAGATAAGGTCTGCAACCTTACCCTTGTACAGTGGATCAAGGAGAGTAGCCAGCCAGTAATGGTCCCTCTCCTTGATCCGAAGAATACGAGGATCCTTCCGCAGACTTTGCAGGATCAGGGAGGCCATGCAGCGTAGGTTAGCTGAGGCATTCGGTCCGGAGTCCTCTGGGTCACTAAGGACGACATGATCCGCAGCCACCTCCTCCCAGCCACGTACAAGTCCACGGGTTTCTTGGGACTGTAAATCATCCCTAAAAGACTGCTGCTGATGATGCTAAGTGCTAGGCTCCACCTCCATGCTGACACAATCCTCCTCTTCCTCCTCCTCCTCCTCTTCCTGTGCGATGGGTGGGACAGAAGGAACACTGTCTGGGTAAAGGGGGCCTTGAGAGGCAAGGAAGTCCTCCTCTTCATGCCTCTGTTCTGCCTCAAGTGCCCTGTCCATTATTCCACGCAGCGTATGTTCCAACAGGTGGACAAGAGGTACAGTGTCACTGATGCATGCACTGTCACTGCTCACCATCCTCGTGGCCTCCTCAAATGGTGCCAGGACAGTGCATGCATCCCTGATCATGCCCCACTGGCGTGGTGAAAAAAACCCGAGCTCCCCTGACCCTGTCCTGGTGCCGTAGTCGCACAGGTACTCATTGATGGCCCTCTGCTGCGTGTGCAGCCGCTGCAGCATGGCCAACGTTGAGTTCCACCTGGTGGGCATGTCACATATAAGGCGGTTCTTGGGCAGGTTCAACTCCTTTTGAAGATCAGCCAGGCGAGCACTGGCATTATAAGATCTGCGGAAATGCACACAGACTTTCCTGGCCTGCCTCAGGACATCCTGTAAGCCTGGGTACCTGCCCAAGAACTGCTGCACCACCAGGTTAAGGACGTGAGCCACACAGGGCACATGGGTCAGTTGTCCCTGTCGGAGGGCGGAGAGGAGGTTGGTGCCATTGTCGCAAACCACCATTCCTGGCTTAAGCTGGCGTGGCGTCAACCACCTCTCGGCCTGCCCCTGCAGAGCAGACAGAACCTCTGCCCAAGTGTGGCTCCTGTCCCCCAAACACACCAGCGCAAGCACGGCATGGCATCTTTTTGCCTGCGTACTTGCGTAGCCCCTTGAACGCCTACGGAGCACCGCTGGTTCCGAGGACAAAGCACAGGAAGAGGCCATGGAGGAAGAAGAAGAGGAGGGGGTGGAGGAGAGAGGTGTGTCACAACCAGTAGTAACATTTTGGAGGCGTGGCGGCGGAACAACCTCCAACACTACTGCACCTTGTCCTCAATCCTTCCCAGCTGCCAAAAGAGTGACCCAATGGTAAAGAAAGGTAACGTCCCTGTCCATGCCTGCTGGACCATGAGTCAGCGGTAATATGCACCTTACCGCTGACCGCCCTGTCCAGCGAGGCCAAGACATTGCCTTCCACATGCAGGTAGAGAGCCGGTATCGCCTTCCGTGAGAAAAAGTGGCGTTTGGGAACCTGCCACTGAGGAACCGCACATTGCACAAACTCACGGAAGGGGGCCGAGTCTACCAACTGAAAAGGCAGCAGTTGAAGCGCTAGCAATTTAGCCAAGCTAGCATTCAACTGCTGGGCATGTGGATGGCTGGGAGTGAACTTCTTTCGACGGTCCAGCAGCTGGGGCAGGGAAATTTGCCTGCTAAAATCGGACGTCAGTGTACTGCTAGCAGAGTGCCCGCAAGTACTTGGCTGTGACACACCTAATTCTACACCTTCATTCCTCTCAGTGCAGGTTTCAGAGAGGACTGAAGGTATAGTGGGGTTGGAGATCCCAGCTGATGCGGTGCAAGGAGAGGTCCGCTTTGTTCTTTGGTGTGGGTCTTTAAGGTAGGCTTGCCAACGAGCTGCATGGCAGGTCAACATATGTCTGGTCAAGCATGTGGTGCCCAAGCGGCTGATGTTTTGGCCACGCGATATACGCTTGAGACATATGTTGCAAACAGCAGCTGTGCGATCTGATGCACTCGACTCAAAAAAGGCCCACACCAAAGAACTTTTTGAATAACGGGAAGAGGCAGCGCCCTGCACAGGCGGAGCTCTGCGGTGTGATTCCGTCGGTGTGCTGCCCTTACGCTGGCCCCCCCGAGGGCATCCTGCCTCGTTGGAGATGTGCCTCCTCCTCATCCTCATCCTCCTCATCCTCCTCCTCCTCCTCTCTCCTATTAGGCACCCACGTGGAGTCAGTGACCTCATCATCCCCTCCCTCCTCATCACTGGAGCCAATCTGGCAGTATGCTGCAGCTGCTGGAACATGACTGCCAGATTGGTGTCCTTCTTGAGCATCCCCTCTCTCTGCTCTCACGCTACTGCCTTCCTCTAGCTGGGTATCATCATCAGACCCTTCGAAACGCTGGGCATCCTCCTGGAGCATGTACCCAACACTGTGCTCAAACAGTTCGAGGGACTCCTCAGGAGGACATGGTGGGTCTAGGGAAGGAGTGACTGATGATGACATTGATACTAGGGAAGAGGACGCTTTGGCAGCTGCTTTGCCAGTACCCTGAGCCTGGGTGAGAGAGGATGAGGAGGATGAGGAGGGCTTGGTCATCCACTCTACCAAGTCTTCGGCATGATGCGGCTCAACACGTCCAGCTGCCGAAAAGCAGGACACGCGTGTCCCATGGCCACGTGCTGATGGCGATGCACCGCGTCCACGACCAGCACTGTTGTCTCTAGACACAGAGCCTGCTTGCCCTCTTTTTTTGGCTCCTGACTGTCTGCCTCTCCTTGTTTGCCTTCCAGACATTCTAATGGCCTGCAGGGAGATGGGAAAACCAGCAATAAGGCCTAGCTTCAGGAGTATATTTTTCAGGAAGCACACTATGCCCGCTGTAAGTGCTGCAAATGCCTGTTGGTGTAACACACCAGGAAAACACAGCAATACGGGCTAGCTTCAGGTGTATATTTTGCAGGAATCACACTACGCCTGCTGTAAGTGCTGCAAATGCCTGTCGGTGTAACACACTAGGAAAACACAGCAATAAGGCCTAGCTTCAGGAGTATATTTTGCCGAAATCACACTACGCCTGCTGTAAGTGCTGCAAATGCCTGTTGGTGTAACACACCAGGAAAACACAGCAATAAGGCCTAGCTTCAGGAGTATATTTTGCAGGAATCACACTACGCCTGCTGTAAGTGCTGCAAATGCCTGTTGGTGTAACACACCAGGAAAACACAGCAATACGGGCTAGCTTCAGGAGTATATTTTGCAGGAATCACACTACGCCTGCTCTAAGTGCTGCAAATGCCTGTTGGTGTAACACACTAGGAAAACACAGCAATACGGGCTAGCTTCAGGAGTATATTTTGCAGGAATCACACTACGCCTGCTGTAAGTGATGCAAATGCCTGTTGGTGTAACCCACTAGGAAAACACAGCAATAAGGCCTAGCTTCAGGAGTATATTTTGCAGGAATCACACTACGCCTGCTGTAAGTGCTGCAAATGCCTGTTGGTGTAACACACCAGGAAAACACAGCAATATGGGCTAGCTTCAGGTGTATAATGTGCAGGAGGCACACTACGCCCGCTGTAAGTGCTGCAAATGCCTGTTAGTGTAACACACCAGGAAAACACAGCAATAAGGGCTAGCTTAAAGTGTATACTGTGCAGGAGGCTTAGCAACAATGACACTGACACTGTCCCCTGCCTATCCTTCTCTCTCCCTGCACACAAGGTTTATCAAAGAATATGACACTGACACTCTCCCTGCCTATCCTTCTCTCTCCCTGCACACAAGGTTTAGCAAAGAATATGACACTGACACTGTCCCCTGCCTATCCTTCTCTCTCCCTGCACACAAGGTTTAGCAAAGAATATGACACTGACACTCTCCCTGCCTATCCTTCTCTCTCCCTGCACACAAGAATAGCACAAAGAATATCACACTGTCCCTGCCTATTCTTCTCTTTCCCTGCGCCGGAACACACTACACAAGGCCGCCGCGCTGGCTGCCTTTTATAGTGTGGGGCGTGTGCTAAATCCCCTGAGCTATAATTGGCCACAGGCAACCTGCCTGTGGCCAATTATGGCTCTCCTATCTGCCGGCGCTGTGATTGGCCAAGCATGCGGGGTCACAGTGCATGGTTGGCCAATCACAGCGCCGGGCTTGCACTGCGATGGCGCAGTGTATTGTGGGCCGTTCGCGTCACTCGAATTTGGCGCGAACGGCCCAAATCGTTCAATGTTCACTGAACGATCGAACAGCCGATGTTCGAGTCGAACGTATGTTCGACTCGAACACCGAGCTCATCCCTAATTGTGAATAATGAGGATCAATATCACTGGATGACATGACTGACAGTGTAATTACATTGTGGGGCTTTTTTTGTCAAATTTGTGTGCCCCCCCTTTTTGTTAAAGGGGTTTCAGATTCCAATAAGCTCCCCACCCACAGACCTCTACAACCACTGGGCCAGAGTTGCAGCAAAGAGGCCCTTGTCCTTTACCAGGGGGCCCCCTCCGGCAAGGTATCCCCCCATGTTGAGGCCATGTGGTCTGGTATGGTTCAGGGGGAGCAGGCTCCCTGCCAGACTGAATTCTCAAAAAATCTTATACCTTATGAATCAATAAAGCCTGTAACGAGAGGTCCACAGGAGCTGTTAAGCGCATATTTCAGTCTTTGGTGGTGGCATTGACGCACAGATCTCTTTTCAAGGTGTTGGATGGTGGAGATGCACATCAGGATTATTATCACATCATTTGTGAACAGGATTTATCATCACAACACTTGTGGACATCCTCTACTGTTTTACTATGTCTCACAGGAGAGTTGCTGCTCATACTGTTTATGAAACTACACATTAGCGTGTTTTTATACAATTTTTTCACAATTTTTTCACATTATTGAACTGCTTTGATTAATGATTACTGTAAACATTAGCTGAATGATAAATAGGTCATGTACATGTATTTCAAAATTATCTTAAAATGTAGTGCTAATGAATAGAAATAGGTTGATTGATTCATAAGGTATAAGATTTTTGAGAATTTGGTCTGGCAGGGAGCCTCCTCCCCCTGAACCATACCAGACCACATGGCCTCAACATGGGGGGGATACCTTGCCAGAGGGGGCCCCCTGGTAAAGGACAGGGCTTATCATCACAACACTTGTGGATATTCTTTACTGTTTTACTGTTTTTTGTTTATTATCTCAACTCTATAAAGTTATACCAGTTTAATAATATGCATGTTCAGAGTACAGTAGCCTACAGCAACTGATCAGATTTTAGTCACTACAATTAAAAATTATATCTGATTGGTTAATAAGAGTTACTGTACTTTCTTCTTTTTATTAAATAGGTCTGAAATATTCCCACAAGTTCTTAATTCCTTCACATTGCACTTTCCCTTGCAAAATTGGGTTTAAATAGTCCCTCCGTGTTTAATGTTTGAAAGATTCACCCTAATTTAATTAAGCTTGCTGGGATGGAGCCGAAAATCAGACTTGTTTTCCAACTCGTTTTAAAAATAGAATCCATATTAATGAAGGAAAATCTGCCTTGAAGGAATGATGTAGCCCATCATGGTATCAGCAGGGGCACTTAGTTCATTGCTGTAGCAGATGCATGCCAAATAAAGAGATGGTACTATACACCAATCTGTGCTAGCAAAACACTGCTGGAGAGTTCCAGGATTGAAATAAATGGCACTAGTTGTTTTGCTCAGCATCAGCTTCTGTTTCTAGCTCTGCATAAGCTGATCCAGTTTGTGGTGTTATTCCATTAACCCATTGCTACTATAATGTAATGTATATTATAAAGGCACCATTGTTTCAGCAGAATGTAGAAGTAAGGTGGTTTGTAATTTGAGTGAAATTGCTTTTTCATTTTTTTTCCCCTCTATACATGATACAGTTTATCCATTTGTTTCAAGTGCTTTCACCATCCATGACATGTGCTTTTTTTCCCAGTAAAGTATATACAGCTGTATATATATATATATATATATATATATATATATAAATATATATATATATATATATATATATATATATATATATATATATATATATATATTATTTTTTTGTGTTGGACTGCCTAAACCTAAGCAGCTAGAAAACAAGCATCCTTTACCCCACCACTGAAATCCCATATACACTGACTTGTTCCAAGTTACATGTGTCTAGACCATCACTCACCCCTCTCATGCCCAGTCTCAAAGACCAAAATAACCTATAAGCACCACCATGCTTATGCACTAGAATACATCCATTCCCCTTATCTGTTTTTCCTACAGTAAATGAAAGTCATTGGATTCTAGGGAGTGATAATTCTGCTTCCAACAAACTGCCAGCATTACAAAGTTAATCTTTCAAGCCTTCATGTAAGTTTTGCATCAGTCAGTGTGCTAAGCTTGGGGTATTGTGTCACTCAAAATTAGTATAAGGTGTACCTTGAATTGTAGAGCATTTTGAGATCTATTACAAAAAAAAATATTAGCAGCAGGGCACAGACCTCTTCACCACAGCAAATGAATGAGAATACTACCACTAATGCTGGTAATTGCAAATAGTGGTTATGATTTCCTTTTTATTAGTGAATGCTTGCCCCAAGCCAAAAACACCTGGTCACTGGAATTGTCTATCATTCCTAACTGAAAGAAAAATGAGCACCCAAATCCACAGAAACTGCCAGCACCCTTGGCATAACAATTACTCACAGCCCCCTGAAACTGAGAACCACACATCACAGCCTTACCAAACTGTCGATCATCCATATGCATTCCCCTGGTCTGAGGATCACATAGGACACCCCACTTTCCAGATTACCAGCTCACACTTCCCCTGGACTAAAGACTGCCTCACCAGCTCAGATGATAAGACCTGCATTTCCTTACAGACTTTCCACTTTCATCAATTACCTCCTGTTCCCCCACTAAAATAATAGTTTACCCCCCCCCCCAAACCACCTAGATTTAAGACTAGTGTTGAGCGAACCCGAACTGTAAAGGTTCGGGTCCGTATCGAACTTTAGCTTTTTCCCGAACCCGAACCCGGACTTTGTGCAAAAGTCCGGGTTCGGGTTCGGCAATCTAATTACGCATTTAGAAATGCTTCAGGGGCCAGCCAATCACCTTTTGATTAGCTGGTGTGTCCTTAGAGGCCATCATAGCCATGCCTACTAATGGCATGGCTGTGATTGGTCAGTGCAACATGTGACCCAGCTTCTATATAAGCTAGAGGCACACAGCACACACGTCACTCTGCTTCAGAATAGATAGGGGGGGGATCTTGCCTGCTGCTGCTGCTTTTAGGGAGAGATAGAAAAATACATGAGTTAGTCCTGATTCTGGAATCTGAGGGAAAAGATAGAGACAGTGTAGTGTAGGGCCAGGTTCCTGTTGGTGCTTTTAGGGAGAGAGATATATTATATAGGAATAGGAGTCCAGATTCAGAGATATAACTTAGCGATCTGCATAGGTTTACCTGTTTGTGTTGCAGTGCAGTCTTTTTACACTGCTATGAGCCCAGTGTCAGAGAAAATCTACCTTTTATTTGCAAGCTCAGTGCACCAGCACTGCATATATTACGTTGAGAGATGCACCGTTTCCATACTGTGGGTGTATTCTGCTCTTGGAAAAAGATCCATTTAGGACAAAAAAAAAAAGGCACTTTATTGTGCTCTTTTCCAAAAGACCCATTGGGCAAAAAAAAATAAAACATTCCATTTTATTTTGCTCGTGCAAAAAAAGACCCGTTTAGGGCAAAAAAATAAAAAATAAAAAATTTGCACTTTAATGTACGCTTGCAAAAAGAGCCATTTAGGGCCACAAAAAATATTTTGCAGTGTGTTATACATATGTGGAGGTGTGTGAAATAAACAATTTATATATACTTTTCTTCTACTGTGCTATACTAAAAAAAAAACTTTTTTTTTTAATAGCATTTTCTGCAGTTCTGTAGCTGTGCGATTCAGCGGTTACGTACTGTGGGTGTATTGTGGTCTTCCAAAAAACGCCATTTAGGGCCACAAAAAATATTTTGCAGTGTGTTATACATATGAGGAGGTGTGTGAAATAAACAATTTATATATAGTTTTCTTCTACTGTGCTATACTAAAAAAACAACACCAATACTGTCCCCCGAGGACAAAATGGTCCATGAATCCTACAGAATTAGGGTGTTTGAGCCTATTTACCACTCAAACACTTCCCTTAAATTTAGCACCCCGCTACATTTTTATTTCAAAGTATTTTATTTTCCCACTAGCTTATCCATTAAATTGAATAATTTATTCCAGAAAGGGCGTATTCTGGGGCATTCCCACCATATGCGTGGCATCGTGCCGTTGAGTTTCTGAGGTTCTTAATGACTTCCTGTACCTCTTCTGCTGAAAAGGGGGCCTCCAGCATATTTTTTTTAATGTTATTTTAAGTTATTTCCCTATCCACATTTGTTTGCAGAGCACTTGCCATGCTCTTAACAACATTTTGTTGCCATTTGCAGCCCTCTAGCCCTTTCCATTACTTTTTTAGAGCCTTTTTAGTCCTCAGAAGTCCGGGTAACCATTGACTTCAATGGGGTTCGGGTTCGGGTTCGGTTTAAAGTTCGGCCGAACCCGTCGAACCCGAACATCCAGGTGTCCGCTCAACTCTATTTAAGACCACTTGCAGAAATGTGAAAGAATATCAGCTGCACTCCGCTTAGCTTCTCTTATGCCTCGTACACACGACCGGTTTTCCTGGCAGGAAAACTGCCATGACAGCTTTTCGGCAGGAAAAAAAATTCAGTTTTTTTCCTGCCGGGAAAAATGGTCGTGTGTACGAGGCATTACAGTATTTTTTTAATAATCAATTAACTGAATGCATACAGCAATGTCTCCACTCAAAAGTAAACCTTCCTTCACCACTTCTGGCTTGCCCACAAGGATAGAAGCCAGGATAGCCCCTATCCTTGTGAGCAAGACAGAAGTGGTGAAGTGGTGAAACACAACAAGGTAGGTTGGCTTTTGAATGGAGACATTACTGTATTCAGTCAATTCATTGATTATTAATAAATACTGTAAAAGGAGCTAAGTAGAGTGTGACTGATATGATTTCATATTTTCAATGGAGAATGGACACTGACTATAATGGCCAGCATCCAGGTTGTCCAAGAAGTTGTACAAGAGAGGCCAGTCTTGAGAGGAGCTATGGATCTGTATGCACTTGCAGAAATGACTGCTGCTGCAAAGAAGTGCACATCCAAAATAAAAAAGGAAAAAAAAGAAAACATTTATTTTTAATAGTTGTTTGGTACATACATTTATTTTTTAACTTTTAAATAATAATATATTTATTGATTCATAATTTCTTTTTTTTCTGCATTTCATTAAATTAATTTCTACAATTTTGCTAAGCGATATACAGATAATTTGATTCCGAATCCTGAAATACATTGACCTTTGTTCATTAGCAAGAGTTTAGAATCTATGTATATCTCATGAATTTAGACTTCATTACACATTTTACTGCAAGCTAGAGCTTTAAGTGCATGTGGTAAATATTCTGGCTCCCACACTAAACACACAGATATTAAAATGTATAGATGGTTATTTATTGTGTGTGAATAAATTGTGTGAATAAATTGTTAGCAAATTTAGGAACATACAGTCATGTGAAAAATGATGTACACCCCATGGAAATGGTTGACTTTTTAAATATATTTTATATTTTAACAAGGGAATATTGGATTTTTATTCAAACAGATGAAGGTAAATAGGAACACACACAAAAAATGCCTTTTCAGTCAAAAATATCAGTTGATGTAATGGTTCACTATGCAAAATATTTAAAAACCTTTGGTCTCCACCTCAGTTGAATTTGCTGATTTGGCCAGTCCTGGAATAATTGGCATTTGCAAAGAGAACACTAGACTTATGCCCCATACACACGATCGTTTTTCATGCCGTTAAAAATGCCATTTTAAAAAATGGCCATTAAAAATGATCGTGTGTAGGCTCCAGAGCATTTTTAACGACGTGAAAAACGGCCATTAAAAATTCCGGACATGCTCTCTTTTTTCACGTCGTTTTTCATGTCGTTTTTTTTAACGACGTGAAAAACGATAGTGTGTATGCTTTCACGACGTGAAAAAAAACGCGCATGCTCAGAATCAAGTATGAGACGGGAGCGCTCGTTCTGGTAAAACTAGCGTTCGTAATGG
This sequence comes from Rana muscosa, assembly GCA_029206835.1. Lineage (NCBI taxonomy): Eukaryota > Metazoa > Chordata > Amphibia > Anura > Ranidae > Rana > Rana muscosa. Next base: position 608,170,345 of record CM055118.1, read on the forward strand.
AGATAGCACATTCATTACACAGTAACGGACTGAAAAGCGCGAATCGTCGCTCAACAAACTTTACTAACATGAAGGGTGGCGCCATTCGAACGGAACTTCCCCTTTATAGTGCCGTCGTACGTGTTGAACGTCACTGCGCTTTGCTTGATCGTTTTTTTTTAATGATAGTGTGTACGCAAGGCAGGCTTGAGAGGAAACATGAAAAAAAAACGAGGAGAAAAACGTCGGTTTAAAAAATGACATTAAAAACGATCGTGTGTACGGGGCATTAGGCCTCGTTCACACTGAGGAGCTTGAAAAACTGCCAGTAAAACACTGGGCGCTTTTGAAGAGCTTTTCAGGCGCTTTTGAAGAGCTTTCAATTAATTTCAATGGAGAGGGGTGTTTTTTCACCGCTCTGTCAGCGCACTGCCCCAGTGTGAAAGCATTCATTGATTTTAATGAAAATACGTTTTCGGAAGCTTTCAGGCGCTTTTTTTAGCATGAAAGCACCTGAAAAGCGCCTCATTATGAGAGTGGTCTAAAGGTTCAAATAACATGAAAGGAAAAATAGAAAAGCGCCTCTTAGCAAAACAGATTTATTATGTAGCAGACAATTTGTATCAAACACTTACATCATGGTAAGTTTCAGGTGTCATCCAGTAGGATCAATGTTTATATTGCGTCCAGGATCTCTGACGCTACTCCACGGATTTCCCAGGTCCCGGTTATGGCGGCCGCAAGTAGCCGGGATGCAGGCTGGCTTGTCCGTGATAGGAGAGAGCAGCGAAGGATGGCAGCGGTCGGTCCGGAGAGGAGCGTCTAACGTCAGCTGGATGGTGCAGGGAACCACAACGCGTTTCAGAGCATGCGCAGCTCTCGTACAGGGCATGCGCGCTCCTTTCTCAAGTGTACAAGGAGACAGGAAGGACGGATGTTTAAAAGTAATTCTGCCCGTCAGCGCAGCAGATAGTAATGAAATAATTTTGCTCATAATACTACTCATCATCATTATGAGCAAAATTATTTCATTACTATTCATTACCTTTATTATCATTATTATTTTATATATTTTTTTATTATTTTTATTTATTATTTTTATTATTTTCTATTGTTATTATTATTTTTCTGCTATTTAAGCTATCCCAAGTTAGTGGGGTTAAAACTCCCGTTTTTTTCCATGCAACACACTTGTCATAGCAATCATTGAATTCTGCTGCGCTGACGGGCAGAATTACTTTTAAACATCCGTCCTTCCTGTCTCCTTGTACACTTGAGAAAGGAGCGCACATGCCCTGTACGAGAGCTGCGCATGCTCTGAAACGCGTTGTGGTTCCCTGCACCATCCAGCTGACATCAGACGCTCCTCTCCGGACCGACCGCTGCCATCCTTCGCTGCTGTCTCCTATCACGGACAAGCCAGCCTGCATCCCGGCTACTTACGGCCGCCATAACCGGGACCTGGGAAATCCGTGGAGTAGCGTCAGAGATCCTGGACGCAATATAAACATTGATCCTACTGGATGACACCTGAAACTTACCATGATGTAAGTGTTTGATACAAATTGTCTGCTACATAATAAATCTGTTTTGCTAAGAGGCGCTTTTCTATTTTTCCTTTCATGTCATTTTCCTTGAGTCGGCTTCAACTTGGAGAAGAGCTGCCCTGGGCAACTGAGTTTTTATTAAAGACTTCCTATCCACAATTGTTACTATAGAGTTTTTCAAAACTTTATGCTACCTGCCATCCCTTGGTAACAATAATAACTTTATGTCCACCTGATTGGAACCCTTTTTTTGTTTTTTGATTTTCAACCTTTGCATAATATCCTTTACACATTTAGGATTAATAGTGTTTGTCTGTGCAGGCATCCCAAGCGCTTGCATTTGCTATTGTTTTTAAAGGTTCAAATAAGGCAGGTTCCACCTGCATACACTCCCTCCCTCCCTAAGGAGGCTCTAATCATTGAAACCTGTTCTGTAACACCAGATTCTGATGTCATGGATTTGAAGTGACAGTAGATGTAGGAGTGTGTTTCCTTTTTTCCATATGACAAATCTCTTTTTTTTACTTTAGATAATGAAAATAAATACACCATGTCGATGTTATGATTTATTTGTTCAAGTATATCACCTTTATCTGCAGGCACTATTTGAATCAAGATCAAATGTTTGCCTGTTCATATGTATTGAAAAACTAATTTCCATGGAGTGTTTTATGTTTTCACGTGACTGCATATGTAGTATTATGGTTGAAGAGCATCTAAGTGAATTTCTATTCCTTGCGTTCTAGTTATTAGGACAAATAACCAATGTGACAGTGTTGAATCATGCATCAATCACTTCATCCAAGCTTAGGTATGATTACTTTACCTAACCTTTGATTTATATAGCGTATAGCAGGGAGAGAGTCCTTTTAATGCTACTTCAAGAGTGACATGGAAAAAACATGAACAACAAATCGTATTCAAACCTGCCTTATGTAATTCTATGGACCATCCTCAAATATTTATTTCTGTATACAAACAAAATCCCCATAAAACTCTTAGACCTTTTTTGAAGTTGGAGCGACTGCAGTAGTGTGCATTAAGACGGCTCCATTCACTTGGGGCGACTTGGGGCGACTTGAAGTTGGATCCAAAGTTGCCCCTGTGTGAATGGGCTCTTAACAAAATCAAGACTTATGCCTTGTACACATGACCATTTTTCCCGGCAGGAAAAAAAACAATGTTTTTCCTGACGGGATTCCTGTCAAGCCTGCCTTGCATACACACTGTCACACAAAAGACCGCTGAACTTTTGAATGTCAAGAGCGCGGTGACGTCAAAGACTACGATGAGCCGACAAAATGATGTTCTATGCTTCCGCGCATGCGTCAAATTGTTTATGAGCATGCGCGTTTTTTTCCCCTCGGAAAAGCATACACACAAGCGGTTTTTGCGATGAGAAAAAGACTGATGGGAAACACGACGGGAAAAAATAGAGCAGGTTCTAATTTTTTTGCGGGCAGTCTTCTCATCAGGAAAACTGCTATGGAGCATACACACTTCTCATCGGGAAAACCGGTAGTGTGTACGAGGCATAAGAGTGCAAACCATTTTTGAAATAGATTTATTTGTGCTTAAACTAAAATCACAATTATACCACGATACCTAAAAGTGTCCAGATTGTTAGGTGCCTAATAGTCTTAACAGAGCATATAATACGTCTCTTAGTATACCTCCAACGGAAACACCTAATCACATCTTAATTTTCTATACAGTCTCCTCTTACTGCAGCAATATTCTTACTAGTACAATCTACCGAAGTGATTTAGGGTGGAGAAACTTCTATAAAGAAAGTGTATAATACATATACAATGTACATATACAATGTATACAATACATATTGACTGATCATCTATTAACCTCCAACTTCTATAGGTATGTGTAGAAATGCCAATCTCACCTGTAAATGCTAATGAGTCCCATAAATCAAATGTGCTCAACACCTTGTTGGTACATGATGGGATGCTCCTCCCCACAAAGCATTAAAGGATAAGTCCAGCCTGAGTTTTTTAGGATGGGCTTCTCCTATGGCTCACAAGAGTGCAATTCATTTTGCACACCTGTGACCTGTTTTCAGGTTTTCAGGTCTGAAGTCCTCTCTCTGCTGACGTCACTGCCATCAGTCGAGGCAGCACGTCATCCCGACTTCCAAGTCTGGATCTGCCTTGATTGATGCCAGTCTCAGTGTCTCAACAAACAGCTGGAACGCTAAGATGGCCACTTCTTGCCCCCCCCCCCCTACAGCTCATTGCTCCAATGAGCATGGAGAAGCAGACAACGAGCGATGCAGACTGACAGTCAGCATCGCTCTGCTTGGGGAGGAGTGAGAACTGAGACATCGGAGGTGTTCAATGGCTCAGTTCTCAGTGCAGAGACGCCTGATGCTCCATCCACCAAGGTAAGTAGGATTAGCAAAAAACAAAACAAAAACATACTTCTCTTTTTTAATACATACTCTATCAATTGTAAAACAACATACCCCCAGCAGTCCACGCAGAGCAAATGCAGATGACTATGTATATTGGGCCACAGATTTGTTGTAGTTCTGATGTCCTGAAAACACAGAAATCAACTCAAATCAAATCAAAGGAGGTGAAATCAAAGGATGTGCAGATATTCCTTGCTTATGGGTACACCACACCTGGATAAATTGCTCAGCCACGTTTTCTGGTCTACTCTCTAACTGATTCATCCAGAAGATGACTTCACCATGTGTAATAGATCCACAATCCTCACAAGTGAAAACAAACCCACCAACGTATGCATACGTTGGTGGGTTTGTTTTCACTTGTGAGGATTGTGGATATCTGCATATCCTGCCGATTTGGTGATTCTACTAAGCCTTGTTTGCCCCCCCTGAATAAGGGCGGTCGAAGGCTTTCTGGTAAGCCTTTTATCCTATCGAGGTGATGGGCAGCACAGGTGCTGAGCACTATTGTTACACATTTGCACTGGAAGTCACTTTTATTGGATATCAACGTTTATTAACTTCACTTGCTTTTTGGAAAGGAAGTGATTGAGTCAGGGAGTTTCCTCGTGTCATCTCCTGAATCAGTGACAGGGCTCATCACAGGGCTGCATCCAGCTCCATCCAGCCTAAATTTAGCTGAGCTTCCTGAAGGTGGGGAGGGAGGGTAGGACTGGTGGCTGCTAGGGGAGTCATTTTGTTGAAGAGATGTTTTTTTTTTTTATGTGTTTTCACCTGATTCCTAACCATCAGCCATCTTGCCTACCTTCATGCTGCGGCTGAGTAAAAAAGTCTGTCAGCTGTTGTGGTTTGGAGGTTCCTTTTTTTTTCCAGTCATGTTCTCCAGGTGTGCCCGGACCGGATCGCCAGCAGATTCGGATGAAAATGGGGTCCTAAGTCGCCGTTTTGTGCCACTGTTTCCCCGAGGTGATCAGAGCTCCGGTCTTATGCTGCCATCCGCCTCCGTAGGAGGTCACGCCCCCATCACTTTAGTGCAACTTTAATGCAACTTTGAATGTGACTTGTTGTCCCTCTGCAAAGTTGGACCCACTGCTGCATGTAAAACGTTCAGGTATGACTTTCATGAAACTTTTGAAGGTTTGAGTCTATGGTCCTCAAGTTGCATGAAAGTCCGACCAAACGTAGTGCATGAACTACTTTAAAGTCGCTGCAACTTTAAGTCCTACATATATGAATGGTTATCATTGGAAATCATGAGGTACTGCTTGTCATGTGACTTTAATGTCCAAAATCGCATGACAAATTGCACAAGTGTGAATGGGATCAAAGACCACTCTCTTCCCCTATATTATCTCCCCATCTCCGTGATTTTAGATTTTTGGCAGGTTGCTGGATAGCAGGTTGGAATTGGTTATTACTTCCCTCATTTCTCCTGATCAGACTTAAGTTTATTAAATTACAGATAATAAGATATTAACTGCAAATGTAATTTCAGGATGCCAACCTGTTCTCTTGCTCTGTTCATTTATTAAGCCTCATTATCCACAAGGCTTTTTACAGTGTTACGTTGCTCAATTTGACCCCATTTTGAAGTTTGGATTTGGGGATGCATTCTTGAATGGGGTCCATGCTTCATATCATTCCCCTCAAACCAGAATAACATTTCTGGGATGTTACTCAGATTTATTTTCATTAGGCAGGGGCCTTAGACAAGGATGCCCTTTATCACCTCTCCTTTTCACATTAGTCATAGAACCCCTTGCCTTTACCCTTCAGCAAAATGTTAACATTGTTATTGCTGACAAAAAGGGGACTGTTGGGTCTCTGAATCGTGAACACAGGGGGGCACACAAGTACATATAGCCTCCACACTGCAATCCATGGTAATTTAGCACAATGTAGCATAGTATAGCATATAGTATAAATGGTGAAGGTCTTTTGCGCTACTAGTGAGTAAAGAAAGATGTGACCAAGGGGATATAATGTGTTCTAAAGCAGCAGAATCTAGCAGTGTTCACTGTACACAATAAATGGATAAAATATAAATGGTGATTACAACTCGCATGTAGTATTGGTGTCTTACAGCTGACGTCTCACACTTCTCTCCAACTTCTCTCCAATGGTATATATGGTGTGGTGGCCCGCCTGCACTGATCCCACTTGTCTCAGGGGCTATAGTAGAAAATAATTGATATTACCTAAAATTACATAGGAGAACCTTTATAAAATGACATGAAAAAATGTATTGTGGAACACTAACTGTTTGGTTTTGCATCAATATCATAATATACCATGAATTTTGCTACAGACTTCTCTTGGTCAAGTACGATGTATTTTGGATGCACATAAACTATTTAAACTAGTTATAACATCTTTGACTTATGGATTCCTTTGGATACTTTTGCCAGTGTGTTACCCTTAAAATCACTGATGCACTTGGGGTCAAACCAGACAAGAAACAGGTTTAATTACATTCTGTAATTAGAAATGAAAGTAATTACTTATTCAATCCCCTGATGATTTCTCATGTTCTCTGGGATATGTGACAATTCTGCATGACTGCCTTCTTGGCCACTTGCTTGCTAAATCCAACTCTGCTAATAAGACATAATCACCCTCAAGCATTGGTATTCTCTAGGTGTTTTAGTTTTGCAATGACCTTATATGACAGAATACTTGTAATAAATACAACTTAATAAACCTCTAAAGAGCTGAGGATATTGGTACCCAAAGACACCAGGTGACCATCCTTCAGTCCACCTAATAATAGTCAAACTGGGAAATTATCATATATGTTTAAAATAATATACTTTCTCCGCAAACATACCCTGGCTAATGAATTTTAAGACAAACTTGGATTATTAGGGACTCTCTTAGATGATTGATTTTTTTCCTTACCAAGGGTGCCATCTCAGTGCATAAACATGCATGTTTGGCTGATAAAAGAATGCAATTCTACAAAACTATCGCACAGTGGTTGGTAAAAGGTGAACTATTGAAGAGATAAATTTAATATTATCTAGCCTTGGAAGAAACTCTGGTGTGCTTTGCCCATGTTACTTTCTCTGTCTGGAAAAATCACTGCCCTGTAGGAGATAACAGTAATTCTGCAATAAACACTGTGTAACTTTGCAACCTAGTGGCTCCCAAAGTTCTCGGGAAGTAGGTATTCAGATCTCTGCAGAGCCAAGATCTGTTACCTGTACACCAGGATGCAGGCAGAAACATAGAGATTACGATTTATTTTTTATTTTTTAGAGTTGGGTGATAGCATGAAAACCCTATACATGCAGATTTAGCTCTGTAACCATTTAGGGTTTCTCGTGCCAGTTCTTACTGCCCGTCTCACGCATCCTTGATATTTGGAGCTTACCACCTCTGAAGTTTATCTCTGGGTTTGTTTGCATATTTTTTGTGTGGATTGCCCCCTTTCTTTTGAAATTTTGGGGATTGAACTGCTTGTTTGCTGTTTTATTGGAATTTTATGGTTGTTTTTTAATAAATTCCTATTTTGGATTTACACTATGTGGAAGTGCTCTTTCCTGTTTTTTTGGTGACACGATCCTTATGGAGGGCTTCGGGTTCACACGCTGATCACCCACATTTGGAGAGAGTCACAGTTTGAAACGTTGAAAGACGCCATCAACAGGAGAGGACAAACTTGGATTCCCATTTGCTGGTCCCTGACGTGGACATAAGCCTGATAGATCCACCGCTATATGGTGAGCTGGATCTACAACACTCGGTAAGAGTAGTCATTTCTTATTTTCTGTCCCTGACCCAATGGTGAAGGCACTCCCGGGTGTTACATCTTATTGGCATACAAACCATCCACTTCAAGGAACCATTTGAAACAGGACTTGCATATCCACAGATGACAATTTTTGGATATTGGTTCTCGCCTGTACTAAGAGACATTTCAAAATCTTGTTTGCACTGAACTCTGTGGATATTTATATATAAGTCACATAGTTTTGTTCCTTACAGGAGATTCACGGTTATGTGTACGATTTATGCACCAATTATAGGTGTTATAGATTTTTTATGATTCTTATAAGTGTTCACTGAAGAGAGTCATTATAATTTTTATATATATTTTTATATATTTTTTTGTGTTCATTTCTATGGGTGTCAGTGGTTCTCCTAGATTTTGGTGATACATCACTGCAAATATTGTTTGAATAGATGTATTATTCATTCATGTATATATGTCACATGTGTTTGTCACAACATTTATTATTTGGTCTCCTATAGGCCATTTGGTTCTCTATTGAGTCCCAATATATATTTGAATTCACTTTTGAATTTCACATAGCGCCACATTTATATACTCTTATCTTTTTCAACCATTTAGGTTTACCTAGGGATAGTGTAGGTTAAGTAAAAAAAATATATATATATACATTTCATTCTCTTTCATGTGACCACCTTATTTATATCTAACTGTTGGAAACAGAATGTGGTCATCAGTGTAACTAATGGTGAACTGGCACAGGCGGCAGCCTGGAAAGCACCTTGGTAATTTGAAATGATCATAACCAAACAGACAGGACTGACAGAGATCAGCCAAAAAGTATCTCATCCAGAAAGCAATCACAATAACAATTTAGGTGTTGATTGGAGAGGGCTTTCATTGGCAAGACATGAAATACCTAATATATGGAACATTTGGTTTGTAGTTTTATATACATGTAAATAGTTTGCCTGTTGCAGTAATATTTTCTTATTGTTATCAGTTTGATTCAAAAGTATATAGTTACATATGGAAGATCAAGAAGAAAAAAGGAATACAGAAATAAATATGTAATTTATCCCAGTTACCGCGCAGCCTTTCACATCAAATTCACATATTCCTTTTATAGTTACAAAAACATTTCTATGGGAATTCTGAATATCTTGTTCCATAGTACCATTCCAAGGGTCAGTGTATTTTTTATAACTGTATCAATAGTCCAAAGAAATGATGTGAACAGGAACCTAATAGTCATGTACGAAGGCATCAGATTTCCAAGTATGTTTTATGTTGCCATAACCCTGGTCTGTGCATTGTGAGACCTTTAGAACAGACACCCTGGCTGATCACACTTATTTCTAATTTGGTTGACTAATAGGCTTGTGCAATTCGTTTCGTAACGAATTGAAATTCGTCCGAATTTAGCAACTTTCGGACATTCGGAAGCATTCGAATTTCCGAACAAAGCAATTACGAATAAGACCGAATCCGAAATAAATTATACCGCAAATAGCGAATGCCCGAATGTCTTTGGCATAATTCGTTATGAAAAAGTTACGAATGTACGAATCCATACGAAGCACAATAACACTCACTCTGCTCTGCTCTCTGCTTCTCCCACACCGTGCTGAACTCCCTCTCAAAATGGTGTACAGGGGCGGAGGTTATAGCCGCATGTAAAAAACGAAAGTAAAATACGAGACTTCGAATCCATTCGAAGCACAATAACACTCTGCTCTGCTCTCTGCTTCTCCCTCACCGTGCTGAACCCTCTCAAAATGGTGTACAGGGGCAGAGGCTATAGCCGCATGTAAAAAACGAAAGTAAAATACGAGATTTCGAATCGTTACAAATAACCGCAATGTATTTAGAAAAGTACAAATCCATTCGAAGCACATTAGGCATAATAGGCAGCGTCGTTGTGAGAGAGACACGGAAAATTACGAATCAACGAACCCAAAAAAAGTTACGAAAGTAGGAGTTGTGTCCAGAATCAACGAAAAACAACGTACTCTACCGAAAGTACGAACCCAAAAAAAGTTACGAAAGTAGGAGTTGTGTCCAGAATCAACGAAAAACAACGTACTCTACCGAAAGTACGAATTATAAAGCAACAAAAAATTCAACGAAAAATGTCGCTTGCAAAAATACGAATGAGTCCGAACACGAAAAATCCCGTCTAGCAAAATTACGAATGATTACGAATCAACAGGACCGGAAAGAAACGAACCGAAACGGAACAAATTTTTCCGTTGTGCACAAGTCTATTGACTAATATCAAGGATGAGCTCAGGTGTGTTTGGTAATGCCCCGTACACACGATCCGAATATCGTACGACAGATCGTATGACTTTTTTCGCTTAATAGTCGCAAGTAAAATTAAATAGGTTATTAAAGTCACGAAAATTCTCGTATGACAGAAAAAAAAATCGGAAGTGATGTCATGTGTTGTAATGTATTTGTATTGTATTTTCGGACGACAACTGTACTGACTAAACGAAAATCGTACAATTTGTTATTGTGCAAGGGAAATTTTCGTGCATGTCCGATAAAATAATATCGGATGAACTGTCATAATCGGCTCTCGAAGCTCTGTACTAACGATCCGATTATCGTACCATTCTTCCTCGGACAACATTTTTCGTACGATATTCAGATCGTGTGTACGGGGCTTAAGTAGGCTTGGTTTTTACATGTTTGGATACTAGCTTGAACCCACCTGAGCTATCCCACCAGCCAATCATAAGCAGCCAAGGCATTCCCCACCCTGTAGCCACGATATACACTTGTCTATATCTTTCACCTTGAGAAAAAGTGTCTTTGTACTCTGTGTTTTTTGCTGATATGGGACTTCAGTAAATGGTCGATCTGGAGCATCGCTGGAGTGCAGGCTTTTCTCTCTGTTTAGATTCAGAAGCAAGCCAAATGTACTGTAGTAAGCATTTATGTTGGTTTGACTCACATTTCAGTAGCTATGATGTGCTTTTAACTCACTGCTTGTTATTAGCTCATGAGTTGCTGCAGGCCGATTCCCATTTGTTCTTAGCTGCTTCTGAGCTGCTCTACATTCATGATGAATTACCGTATATGAAGAAGGAAAGCACTTTCCCTTATGCAAGTGATGGCAGATTTGATTATGTCATGAATATATATGTGTTGAAGTTTTAGCTTTATCAGATCTCCCTATGCTTTTAAAAAAAAAGAATGAAGAATGAGCATATTCACCTTCTGCCCTTTTCTTTCGCTCTTGAAATATTATTTGGTGACAGACACAATTTTCTTTTCACCTCACTATCAAGTTATATCAATTTATGCTGAGAGAAATTAGGGATCATTCCAATGCTCTCAGCATGAACTGTTAGCACGAGTGAGTGAAATTAGACATGACCTTTCATTGTCCAGTTGAGAGGCAGCCAGAGTGTATTTATTTGAATATATGTGCATCTAATCCTGAGATTGAAACCATCCTGCCATGCAGCACAGCTAAATGACACCACTTTCTCTGTTACAGTTATAGACAGTAAGTAATGTTATCTCTCTATCCAAGCCTGCTGACCAGACAGCGAGAATCAACCACAGATGAGCTAATTTGTTTGACCACTTTGCTCTCTTCTCCTCTCAGTATTTTCCTAGTCAGCACACTTGTATGATACCTTTCCAAACAAGCTTCTAAAGAGTAGACATGTGCACACTGAAATATTTCGTTTCGGAATTTCGTTTTCGTCTGAAAAATAAATTTATTTAGTTACTCCCGAAATTCGTTTTTATTTATTTCGTTTTTCGTTAGAAATTGCATTCGTCCGAAAATCTGAATTAATTAAGGTCGAATCTGTCATTGAAGGCTTATGGTGTCTGTCGAATGTTCAAAGAAGATTCGACGGAGCAGTGAAACTATACGATGCTGCAATCATACATTTCCGGTCGAATGTTCCGCCCACAAGCTATAGAAGAATTCTAATGTTGTATGACTAGTAATAATTATATTTATTCATTACTATTACTAGTCAACCAACATTAGAATTCTTCTATAGCCTATGGGCGGATGCATTTGACCGGAAATGTACGATTGCAGCGTCGTACAGTTTTGCTGCACCGTCGAATCTTCTAACTTTCGATGCTTTGTCGAATCTTCGTCATTCTAGCTATTTTACTGCTCCTCCTCTTTGGTTACAATCAGCCAATAACATTCATCATCAACTTTATTTTTATTTTACTTCCCCCACCCAATTCCAGCAGTGATCTTTTCTCTCTATGTCGAATCTTTTCTCTCTATAATAACAAATCTTTTCTCTCCTATGTCAAATCTTTTCTCTCCTATGTCGAATCTTTTCTCTCTATAATGTCGAATCTTTTCTCTCCTACGTCGAATCTTTTCTCTCCTATGTCGAATCTTTTCTCTCCTACGTCGAATCTTTTCTCTCCTATGTCGAATCTTTTCTCTCCTATGTCGAATCTTTTCTCTCCTATGTCGAATCTTTTCTCTCCTATGTCGAATCTTTTCTCTCCATGTCGAATCTTTTCTCTCCTATGTCGAATCTTTCTCTCCTATGTCGAATCTTTTCTCTCTATAATGTCGAATCTTTTCTCTCCTATGTAGAATAATCTTGGACTAATAGAGTTAAGGTTAGGCACATTCGACCACAGGTTCGATAGACACAGATTGTTATTGTCAGCGTCACGTCGAATCTCCTATCTATATCGAACTGTTGTAGCAACGAAAACGAAAATAAAGCATTTGTTTATGTCGGATCTTTCGGTTTTCGGATCCTGTGCTTTCGTTTTCGTTTGTTAAAACGATAACGAAAATAGCTGAAATTCGGACGAAAATGCATTCAGACGAAAACGAATGCACATGTCTACTAAAGAGGGCCATACCAAAACTGAACAACATTTCAAAAGGAAAAGTTGCTTTCGGAACCTAATGTTTGGTGCTCTTGCTTTTAGTGTGATTGGTAAGTACAAGAGCAGTCGGTCACCCGATTAGCAGAAATGCCCAAAGATGTTTTAGTGAACATCAAATTGTCTAATTTCGCCAAATAAAAAATGCACTTTGTGGTTAAAATTGCCACTTCAGTTCAGGGGGCAGTGGCGGTGCGTCCATTAAGGGCACACGGGCGCCGCCCCCTCTGTCACACCACCCCCCTCTATGTAAAATGGATAGATTCATGCATAGCATGAATCTATCCATGGCTGCTGTAGCCACCCACTATTCAGGCGTCTGGCTCCTTTTTGGACGCCTGGTGCCTGAATTACAGCGGCGGGGGAATTTTTTGGAAGCACCTGATTAGAGCCATAGGCTCTAATGGGCTTCAAAAAAGGTGGACTTGGAGCACAGAGCATTGCACTCACAGTCCACCCAGGTGTGTTAGAAAAGCAAATTAATATTTTCTTTTCTAACACTGAACCGCCTCCCAGCCAATCAGGAGGCGTGGGTCTAAGTGGCGGTCAGACGGCGAGCAGTGGGAGGGTCACAGAGGCTGTATATGATGGGCACAGAGACTGCATATGATGGACACGGGCGCTGTATGATGGGCACAGGCTACATATGATGGGCACAGAGGCTGCATATTATGGGCACAGAGGCTGCATATTATGGGCACAGAGGATGCATATTATTGGCACAGTGGCTGCATTTGATGAGCACATTGGCTGCATTTGATGGGGCACAGTGGTTGCATTTTATGGGCACAGTGGCTGCAATTGATAGCACAGTGAGGCTGCAATTGATGGGTTTTTTTTCAGTATTTTCAAAAAAATTCAGTTTGTTTGCGCCCCCCCCCCCAATTTTGAGCACCAGCCGTCACTGATGATAGGTGTGAAGAGATGTCACCAGGTATGGTTATATCTCTGCAAGTCTTTCATGAAATGCATTTTAATTTGGTGAAATTTGATGTTCACTAGAGGAGATGATTCTGACAAATTCCTAAACACATAACTTTGGACACCTCTGCTGTTCAGACCACCCACAGGTTATTTCTGCAGACTCTTCTTGTACTTACCGATTCTATACACCCATCTTAGAACCCCACAGAGGACACAGGATGGGAACGCCCGAGGCACAAAGTGTGACAGCCTTTATCCTATGTTGAGACAGGTTTTATCCACCTCCGTACTTGGAAAGTTTTTTCCACCCCTTGGTGTTGACCATAGCCTCAATAGATGTAAGTCATTTTGATTTTCTCTTTTCCTCTTTTGGAGCCAGCCTCCAAGTCATGTTTTCTTTTTCAAGCAATGTATTCCCTTTTTTTTTTTTTATCAAACAAGTTCTTTATTAAACTGAAAACAAACAATAACAAATACAGATACAACTACAGGCCAGTGGCAGTCATCCAACGATTACATATAGATTACAAGAATGATGATTCACTTGTAAACTCACAGAATTAGAGCATGAATATATACATTCCAGATACTGACATACAAAATGTACCTCATGGAACCAAATTACATAAACACAGCCTCCAATGTTTTTTTCGGCATACCTAGCTTAGACTAAGCTGATCTGTTTGGACATTGCACAAGCCGCAGGCTAAAGCCCTGTACACACGATCGGATTTCCTATGGATTCTAATCCAATGGATTTTTCCATCGGAATTTCGATGAAGCTGACTTCCATCAGTCTTGCCTACACACCATCAGTCAAAAATCCGACCGTCCCAAACGCTGTGACGAAAAACACTCCGACAAGCCGATAAAAATTAAGTTCAATGCTTCTGAGCATGCGTCGACTTGATTCTGAGCATGCGTGTTTTTTTTGTCGATGGAGTTCCACACAGACGATCGGAATTTGCTATCGTTTTTTCCCATCGGATAAATTTAAAACATGTTCTATTTTTTTCTCACCAATGGAAAAAAGACAGATGGGGCCCATACACGATCGGTTTGTCTGATGAGAAAAGTCCATCGGACTGTTTTCATCGGTAAAACCGATCGTGTGTACACGGCATCAGTCCAGGGGTGTTCAGCCACAGTGCCCATAATGTCTCAAACTTTCCTGAGCAATCATAAGTGTGCGCAGCCTATTGCATTAGGGTGTGCACCCCAAAGTTTAAACACGCATGAATGCCACCTGCAATCACAGGGAGGAGGCTCTGGTAGTAGGAGACAGTTGATTGAGACCATATTATATTACACCCTAAATACGGGTGTAATGTGTTCCTAAGGTTGAACCTAGCCTTTAATATAATCGGGGCATTTACACTGGCCACTGGCACCCCCAACCACCCACCTGGTGCTGCCCCTGGATAATGCTAATGTACATGGGGTGATTAGGGTGTATCCATGCACATCCGGCACACCCTGTGCGCACGCCTATGTGAGCAATGTATTATTTTTTAAACAATTTCCTACACTATAAGGGCTCTCCCATCTCCCTCTTTCCTTTTCTGGTGTACACCCTGAGCTATGCCAAAGACCTCTAGCTAGTTCTTCAGGACTAAACCCTTCGGGCCACACTTGGCCACCACACCCAAGATATTATTGCATTTAGTGCAGGACACTTAGAAAAGGACAGCTTTACAGCCCTATATATATTTCAGGTATCTTGTTGGGTAGTTTAACAGCGTATGAAATGTCAGCTTTGCAAGCTAGTACAGAAAAAAACCAACCTGACAGCATAATCTGTTTGCTCTTACTAGTACAGGCAACATGGTCTAGTATTACAATGAATGGAAATTCATTTTTTTTTTTTTTGTCAAAAAGTAAAAAAAAATGTTCGCTATGCAGGAAAGTAAAAAAGCCACCCTGGTCAAGTAATGTATTTGCAATTTAGCAGTTGCACCAGTTACTGAATCTGACTATTTTGTTCGATCTGAGAATGAAACAGTAAGCATTAGTCAATGTTAGCTTTGTGGACAACTACAGAAAAAGGGCTGTCTGGCAGAATAATTTGTTTGTAATTACAAGGTGCTTGCACGCCACAGCTGTTTTTTTTTTTTTCCTCAGAGGGAAAATAGTCAGCAATTTTAGCAGTATTACAACAAAAAAAAGGCAGCCTGGCAGAGTAATCTTCTTTGCAATTAAATGCACTGACAATGTGGCCTTAAATTACGCTGGATGTCACTGGTGTTGTTCCTTAGAGTGAAAATACTCAACAAAGTGTTAGCTTTGATCAAGTATAGATGGTCTGGCTGAATACTCTCCTTGCAGTTTGACACATGCACCAGTACTGTGTGAGAATACACCGCTCCAGGATAATTACCCCTCCTGAGGTCAGCTGCCTCCGTCTTTAATGAAGCAGGGTGCTGGCTCTATTTGCAACAGAGATAATGAAAAGAAAATAGCTGGATAGCCGCACTCCAAATATTCACCTTTATTCAAAAGTATAAAATCAAGGCATCAAGGGTAGGTACAGACTAACTGCACTGCCGCTGACATGTTTCACACCAGACACGGTGCTTAGTCATAGCTAAATTGCTGAATATACATACAGGCAGGGGGATTGTTCTCTATATGCCTAAGGCCCCTTTCACACTGGCCACGTTTTTCAGGCGGTTTAGCGCTAATATTAGCGCTGTTATACCGCCTGAAAAAATTGTGCCCTGTATTCTTCAACGTGAAAGCCCGAAGGCTTTCACACTGAAGCGGTGCGCTAGCAGGACCGCTCCAAAAGTCCTGCTAGCCACATCTTTACAGCGGTGAAGGAGCGGTGTGTTCACCGCTCCTTTACCGCGGCTGCCCATTGAAATCAATGGGACACAGCGGTAATACCGCCCGCAAACCGCGGCAATAGCCGCGGTTTGCGGGCGGTATTAACCCTTTTTCGGCCGCTAGCGGTGGTTAAATTCACCCCGCTAGTGGCCGCATACCGCTGTGACAACGACGGTATAGCGGTGCTGAAAATTGCGCCGCTATACCGCCACCGCACCTGCCCGCCCCAGTGTGAAAGGGGCTTAATGGTTACACTTTGGATTGTAGATGCTCATAGGTGCTTCCTATTACGTTACTTACGACATACATGTGTTGTCCATTTGTCTAATTACTTAGGTGTATATATGTACCTGTATGTATATTCAGCACTTTAGCTATGACTAAGCACCGTGTCTGGTGTGAAACATGTCAGCGGCAGTGCAGTTAGTCTGTACCTACCCTTGATGCCTTGATTTTATACTTTTGAATAAAGGTGAATATTTGGAGTGCGGCTATCCAGCTATTTTCTTTCCATGCACCAGTACTGTACTGGCCTAATATAGTGGCACTGTTGTCACTAGTGTATGTTTGAGAAGGAGTATTTTCTGCAGTTTATTAAAGATAAAAGTCTCATGCCGCGTACACACAACCGTTTTTCATGACGAGAAAAATTTCATTTTTTAATTTGGTCATTAAAAACGATCGTGTGTATGCTCCAGAGCATTTTTGGCGACGTGAAAAATTGCCATTAAAAATTTGGAACATGCTCTATTTTTTCTCGTTGTTTTTCATGTCGTTGTTTTTCTCATCGTGAAAAACGGCCGTGTGTAGGCTTTAACAAAAAAAACATGCATGTTCAGAAGCAAGTTATGAGACGGGAGCGCTCGTTCTGGTAAAACTAGCGTTCATAATGGAGATAGCACATTCGTCGCGCTGTAACGGACTGAAGAGCACGAGGCTGAAAAGCGCGAATCGTCTCTCACCAAACTTTACTAACATGAGGATCAGCAAAAGCAGCCCAAATGGTGGCGCCATCCAATGGGACTTCCCCTTTATAGTGCCCTCGTACGTTTCGTAAGTCACCGCGCTTTGTTCGAGCATTTTTTTTCACGATCGTGTGTAGGCAAAGCAGGCTTGAGAAGAATCAGGTCGAGAAAAACATATTTTTTTCAATGACATTAAAAACGGTCGTCTGTACGCGGCATCAGTGGCGTCACTAGGGTTGGTGTCGCCCGTTGTGAAAAAAAATGGTGTCACCCCCCAACAACTATAGTCCCCCCTCAGTACAGACCCCCCTCCACTAATTACAGACCCCCCTCCCACAGTATAGATCCCCTCCCTCAGTACAGACCCCCCCACTAAGTACAGACCCCCTCCATCAATATAGACCCCCTCCCTCAGTATAAACCTCTCCCCTCAGAACAGACACCCCCACCTCAGTGCAGACCCCCCCAGTGCAGACACCCCCCCAGTGCAGACACCCACTTAGTTACAGACACCCCCCAGTTACAGACCCCCTTATGCAGACCTTCCTCAGTTACAAACACCCCTCAGTTACAGACCCCCCCAGTGCAGACCTTCCTCAGTTATAAACAACGCCTCAGTTACAGACCCCCTCAGTTACAGACACCCCTCCTCTGTTACAGACACCCCACTCAGTACCAGACCCCCCTCAGTACCAGACCCCCCCTCAGTACAGACCCCCCTCAGTACCAGACACCCCCTCAGTACAGACACCCCCTCAGTACAGACACCCCCTCAGTACCAGACACCCCCTCAGTACCAGACACCCCCTCAGTACCAGACACCCCCTCAGTACCAGACACCCCCTCAGTACCAGACACCCCCTCAGTACAGACACCCCCTCAGTACCAGACACCCCCTCAGTACCAGACACTCCCTCAGTACCAGACACCCCCTCAGTACAGACACCCCCTCAGTACCAGACCCCCCTCAGTACAGACACCCCCTCAGTACCAGACCCCCCTCAGTACAGACACCCCCCCAGTGCAAACTCCCCCTAGTGCAGACCCCAGCAGTACAGACACCCCCTCCCCCCATCAGTAAAGATTCCCCCTTACCTTACAGACCTCAGAACAGAGCGGCAGATACACACAGCGGTGTGTCCCTCGAGCGCGGGCTCCTCCTCCCCTGTGGATGTAAACAGAGAGGAGGCAGAGCGGGCAGCGGCTTCCTTCTGCTCCATTGAGGGACACAGCCGCGGCATGAGCCGCGAGGCACAGGGCAGCGGGTGGGCGATGTCAATGTGGTGCCGCTGCGCTACCCACGGGTGTCACCCCTCTGGTGGGTGTCACCCGGGTGCGGCCCGCCCCCCCCCCACCTGGCTAGCAACGCCGCTGCGCGGCATCAGAGAAATATAAAACTTTGACCTGTACAGCAGCAGTCTCCTTTTGCTATCAATATTTCTATGCTAGAACACATGATAAGAAGCAAGAAAATAGTTACCAGCCAAAACCCTGTCTGCACAACACATGAAATGGCAGCTTCCTACTTTGTTCTGAGGTTTTTATATGGAGCTGTGCCTATTCAATTAATATCTGCTGAGGCACAGGATAGAAAGCGATTTCTGGGTTAAAAGGGAGTGCTCAGGATGATGGTTAGGTCACCAATGATAGAACTAATGCACGTGACAGAAAAACTGACTGAACACATTTTGGATCACTATTAATGTGTATATAGTCAAATCTTTTTTTTTTTTAGATAGAAAGGGTTAAAATTGCCTATAAAATTCAGATTTTCCTGTCAACTTTTGTCTCAGCAACAATGGTCCCCAGGACAAATTGAGAGGAAGAATTTGCCTGGCAAAGACACGGTCAGCAATTTTTTTTAAAAAATTACAGTTTTTCCATACAAAACCTAAAGAAAGAAAAATGGTTATACAACATACATTGTAAAACAAATTGGTTCATTTTCTATTTATTTGCAATATCATGCAGTAATAATTATTTTATAGCAGACACGGATAAGTGTTAAAGTAGCTAATAAAGTCTTTGTTATTTGTATAGGACAAAAGAATGCAGATTGTACTGTGACAGTGCTGTACCCGTCACAATGTCAGAAAGATTAGATGTCACTCAGAGTTCTCACTTATGCAAGCTTAGGGGCTCTGAAATGACTGTGCAGAAAACAGGTTTTGACATTTTCTCCAGGATTAATACCTCCTGGATTGGGTTCTGGAGTTCTGAGACTTCTTAGAGATGTAGGAGGAATGAACCGTTTGTCCACATTTTACTGGAAACCAACATCCTGATTGTGCAGTGTGCATGTGTGCACGGTCTTTTAGTTAAGCAGCCGTCTATGGTTCAAGGCTCCTTCCCCTGGAGACAAGCTCCTGCAGGAGCAGTGTGTGAACAGACACTGGAAGAGTGCCTGTAATAACCTCAAGGAGAGGTGTTGTAACCAAGCCATTGCCTGAAAAATGTATTAGGAGACTATATGTAATTAGGCAGGAGTCTGTGCAGCCAAAGTTGGGCAGTTTCTCACAAGGCTGATTGAGATAATGTGGTAAGTCTGTGCAGAGACAGGCTCAAGGTCTATGAAGTCCGGATAGCCAGGAGGCTGGAAACATTTTTTTTTCTTTGCAACAATGAAAACCCCTGCAAGGGTAAACTTTTGTGTGTTTTTGAACTTTACTTTTGAATAAACGTGGGCAAAAAGGCCCCAAAAGGTACAACACTGGCTGGACTGAAGTTCAAAAGGGTTGCTACACTTGAGTGAACCCCCAACAATACTGAATCTACATTATATCATCACCACTTACATTTTTGCTATATAAAAAATAATCCATCCAATGTCAAATTATTAACATACATGCCATGGGATCACATGTATCATGCATACTGCAAACATGCATAGAGCAATTAAAACCCGGAAACATATATATCTTTATAACCAGAATTTATTTCATATTGAACATACAAACTCTCAACAGGTCATAGAAATTTATATATTTTTTTTTTGGATTATTATTGGCCACGGCCTGATCCATTGGTTTTAACAAAAATATATTTAATAATACACCAATATTTTATATTCCAAAACATATAGCCTTCATCAAAATATTTACCAATAACCATACTCAACCCAGCCACCGAGACTCGAGCCGATTATCAATTAAAATTATATTTCCTTATTCTCCCCTCCGGCAGATCGCCAGAGGGAGCCTACCACATGGATCGGCCGCAACGGAAAAAAAAGGGGGGGTAGGGCGGGGAGCTCCTCCTGCTGGAATATTTCAGGAACTGCAGCACTGACCCAAACGCAGCTGTTCTTTAAATAGGTCAGAATCAGCTTCCAAAATCTTCCCAACTGACACCTGATTTTGCCAACCAATCCCTGACTGCTTCCCAAAACCTTCCAGAACCCTCTAAAACAGCTGACCTGCCTAACCAATCTTAGCTACTTCACCTTCACCTGACCCATCCTGAACTATTGACCTCTCCTGGCCCTATGGCCATAACCTGCCTTATCCTGTATTTTTTTTTTCATTTTAACACCTAACACCCTGCAGATACCGTGATCCCATGAGGAAAGGGGAGCCTAAATGGCTACTCCCTTTCATTCCCCATGGGATCACATGTATCATGCATACTGCAAACATGCATAGAGCAATTAAAACCCGGAAACATATATATCTTTATAACCAGAATTTATTTCATATTGAACATACAAACTTTCAACAGGTCATAGAAATTTATATATATATATTTTTTTGGATTATTATTGGCCATGGCCAGATCCATTGGTTTTAACAAAAACATATTTAATAATACACCAATATTTTATGTTCCAAAACATATAGCCTTCATCAAAATATTTACCAATAACCATACTGAACCCAGCCACTGAGACTCGAGCCGATTATCAATTAAAATAAAATGTCCTTATTCTCCCAACCGGCGGGAGGGGGGCTTGCAGCACCCCTCTCGTCCCCACAACCCCAAACAGCGGCCAACTCAATGCATGTTTGCAAGTTCATATTAAATATGTCTAAAACTATGGGAGACAAATGCACCCCGTCATCCCTATACAGACCCTGTAAACCACCTTCAAGCTCATGATGCCGAAATGATATACCCAAGTCCGGGACCAGAAATTTCTCCATTGCTTTATTAACGCGTTTCCTAACCTTGTCAAGAGGTTTAAGCACGCAAGAATCCAACCACCGCAAACGCGGAATTATCTCAGAAAATAAAATCACCGTATTTGGGGAAGCAATACGTAAAAACGTACACGTATCCTTCATATTCGTGATCAAATCGAAAGTTTTTCATTTACCAATGTCATTACTACCTATATGTAATAATAGGATATCCGGAGCATCATACATAGCATATAGCCAGATCAAACAGAAGATCCTCCCCTCACCATACCTCTATGACCAAACCAGTGGACATGAAAAGCTGAAGGATCCAGGCCCAAGCTTTCTGAATAAACTCTATTCGCAGCTCTCTTCTGTGCCCAAAAAATAAAAGAATGCCCTATAATCCAGACTGTATGCTGATGACCTGAAATAAAATAAACAATTAATAAGGGCGAATGTACAGCTTGTAACAGTCTGACCTCCATCTACCCAACTTTTTAATTGCACTCCCTTCAAGACCCAGCCCAGCGGCCTCTGTCGCCGCGCCAATGCGAAAGGAATGCGTCGTTATCTTAGCATGACCTAAACGAAGATGATTGACGCATCTCTTCAGGGCTGCCGAAAATTGGTAAATAGTCACCGGTGATCCATCCTCATGAACAAACAATAAACGTGAAACATGAGGATGAATATTTAGGTAAGCCTGAAGCCTTTCGACTGGACAAATAGACCTGAAACCACACTTATGTAAAGACACCCACGCACCTACACCTATGGAATCCGTTTTACTAGAACCTAGGAATAGCTTAACACCTTCTTTATTAATAAACACATTGGACAGTAACATGCCTGAACCCTTAGTCTTGGAGGCAGGAAGAATCTCAGAGACCCTAAATGCCCCAAAGAACGCAAGCATGAATACCGAGTTAAACAGGATAGCTTCATACGCGGAAAAGCATATAACAGAAGTTATCCCGCAGATCTGGGACAAAATAGTGGAGGTAATAGGAGACCTAACATCCTTCCTAAAATTACCCTTCCTATACCCCTTCAAAACCTGCCGCACAGAGAAGAAACTGTGGCATGCTGGCAGATTAAAAAGGCGCAGAAAAAAGAAGATACCCGACAGAGTCTTGCTAATATGAGACCAAGAATAATTTTTCATTATCAGTGACTGAAGAAACAGAAGCACCAACTCCTCGGAATGATCGGTCAAAGACAAACGAAGGGACACTAAAAAGGATGACCACAAAACCCACAAAGCACTGTAGTTCCTCCATGTGGAAGGGGCCACCGAGTTCTGAATGTTCCGGAAAATTCGACTAGGTCCCATAAAAGGGAAGGGAAAGTCACCCCCACTGGATCCGCCCCCGGCAGAAGCTGGAAAAACCGGTCCATCTGCAAGCGAGAGAGAGCGTCAGCGACCACATTAGTTTTACCATATGTTCCACTTCAAGCAAAGAAAAACCAAATGTCTTAAATAAGAAACAACAGGAGGAGACTTGGAGGAGAGACTATTGACTGCGAATGATACACCTTTGTTATCAGTGCTAACTAGCAACCTTCGATTCGCAAAAAATTTACCCCAGACTTCTAAGGACACAATCACTGGGAATAATTCTAATAAAACTATGTTCTTACATAGACCCGTACTTACCCACCTGTCTGGTCAAACTGCAGCACACCAATGAGATCTCCAAACTGCCCCAAAACCAACCAAGCCAGCAGAATCAGTTTCCAGATGAAAATCACTGGCTAGCATGAAGTCATGCTGCCACATGGTTTTCCCATTGAAGTGCTCCAGAAATTGTAACCAGACCATCAAATCCTGCTTCACATCAGAAGACAACCTAATATGCGAGGAGGGTTTTTTTAGACCTGAAATGGCAGCGTATAGCTTTCTAGAAAAAACCCTACCCATGGGTAATACCCAAGTTGCAAAGGCCAATTGGCCCAAGAGGGATTGCATCTCCTTTAGTGTCACTTTATGTTTTCTAATGAACAAACTCAATGTCTGTGACAATTTAAAGATTTTCCCTTCAGGCAATCGAAATTCCATAGCGACAAAATCCAACGTTATACCCAGAAACTCAATACAGGTTGTAGGGAGCACCGTCTTATCTCCTGCCAAAGGTATTCCAAAATGCTGACACACCATTTGGAAGGAAGACAAGAGATGTAAACAAGCGCTAGAGTCTGCAGGACCTAAAAATAAAAAATCATCTAAATAATGAATAAGGCAGGAGGAATTTGAGCTCATACTTACCACCCATTCAACAAACGTGGAGAATGCTTCAAAATAAAAACAAGAAAGTGAGCAGCCCATTGGTAATGCTTTATCAAAATAAAACCGATTTTCTAAATAAATCCCTAATGAGTTAAAACAGTTTGGATTCAAAGGAAGCAGCCGGAAAGCAGATTGAATATCCGCTTTAGCCATTAAGGCATTTTTCCCTAACCCCCGAATCTTCTCTACAGCTGAATCAAATGATGCATAGGACACTGATACAGACTCAGTGTCAATTTGATCAATAAATGAAGCACCAAACGGAAATGATAAATGATGAATCAAACAAAACTCATTTGGCTCTTTCATTGGAACCAAACCCAAGGGGGAAACCTTGAAATTGGAAAAAGGGGGTTGGTCAAAAGGGCCCTCCATTCTACCTGCCTTGACTTCCTTACGCAGTTTTGCTCGCACTACTGATGGGGAGTCCTCCACTGACCTCAAATTGTCTACCATAGCACAACCAACCCCAGAAAAGCTAGGTAGCTGGAAACCCACTGAAAAACCTTCAATTAGCAGGGAAGCCATCTGCTGGTTTGGGTAGAGTTGCAGCCACGGAAGCATGTTTTATAGCATCACTGGCGTGGCTGCTTTTGGAAAAACCCTCTCTTGCGTTGGACTGTAATTTCCGAAAACATTTAGAAATCGGGTGATTACCAGCACAAAACGCACACTCATGCTTATATTTACAAGACGTCAACCATTTACATTGCATGTCATTATAAGCAAAGCACAAACCTTTCTTATAGCCTGCAGTAGCAGATGGTTGGGGTGCAGCCAACGTGGGTGGACGTGAAAAGGGCTGCTTCTGAGGTAAGAACAAGTTGAGCCAGAGGCCCACGTCCTTAGAACCCCATTGCAGGGAGGGCTGCACTGCCAGCTTCTGCCTGAAAGCTTCATCATACAGTAACCATGCTAAACCATTAAAGCTCCTATAAGCCTCTAAAATAATATCAATATGCTGAAACAAAAAAGGACTTTTCTCAGGGAATTTTTCACATAATATACTGGAATATATGATAAATTCTTGTAACCAACCATAAAAGGATTTAATGAGAGCTCTGCGACGCTCCTCGTCAGACTTGTCATCCTTCCTGTCATACCTAAAGGACTCCTTAGAAGGAGGGAGAATGGAACTTAAATCAATGTATTCCCCCTTCCAAATCCTCTCCTTCACTGACACAGCTAAATGGAATCCTAAAGGGGACAGAAAACATGGCATGCATTCTTTACTCATAGATTCAGAAATGTTCTTAGCTGCCTCACAACTACTGCTGGCTGAACTGCAAGACAGGTGAGGCACAACAGTGGGATCAGCTGAAACAGCTGACCAAACTCCGGTCACTGCACTCTCTCCGGGAACAGGCTGAGTAGCAGCCTGTGCCCGCATAATAGTAATCAATTGTTCTAACGAAGCAGACAAAACAGATAATTGAGAAGCTGTACTAAACTCACCAGCTGAACCCCGAGCATGGCTCTCTCCAGGGGAAGATGCGCACCGCACAGGGATTCTGTCGGTTAACAGGTCCTCATGAAGAGCTGACGAACCGGTACTCCCGCGTCCAATCCTCCCACCCCGGCGAGCCTCCTGCTGGACGACAGGCTCGATAGGCTGGGGGGTAAAACTCCGCTCACAACCGCTGTCCCTATGGTATTTCGTCTCATCACTCCGGGAACCTCAGGTGCGCATGCGCGCCGGCTCCTGTGAGAAAAAAGGGGAGGTTTCCGGCTTCCTCGTCTTGCGGTGGGCTGACCTGGGCTGGAATTCCTCCTCAGTGGGTGGCTACGCTTGCTCCGCCTTCTCCCTGGCACCTCCTCCTCTGCGCCGTCAGCACCAACATCTGTCGCAGGTCCTGCCGACTCTGAAAACCCCGTTTCAGGATATGGCTGCTGGGGGGAGGGGGGGGGGAAATCGCCCTGCTCACTTTGATCGCTGACCGGGGGTCAGAGCTGATCAGGCCTGGATCTGAAGGTAAGGTGAGACATTGCCGGATCCAATCTTCCCATCCTGCGGCTTCAGCTCTGTCAATCAGTTGGTAAATCAGGGACTCCATAGCGGCACGCGAGCTCCTCCTGCTGGAATATTTCAGGAACTGCAGCTGTTCTTTAAATAGGCCAGAATCAGCTTCCAGAATCTTCCCAACTGACACCTGCTTTTGCTAACCAATCCCTGACTGCTTCCCAAAACCTTCCAGAACCCTCTAAAACAGCTGACCTGCCTAACCAATCTTAGCTACTTCACCTTCACCTGACCCATCCTTAACTATTGACCTCTCCTGGCCCTATGGCCATAACCTGCCTTATCCTGTCATTTTTTTTTTTTTTTAACACCTAACACCCTGCAGATACCGTGATCCAATGAGGAAAGGGGAGCCTAAATGGCTACTCCCTTTCATTCCCCATTCCAGACAAAATCAGGCTTCACAATCCACAATCACATCTCAGGTGCTGGCTCGGCTTGTCTCCACTGAAACAATCAATTATATCAGCAACAAGAAGGATGCACATCGAAGTGCAAAATAATCTTCCTTTTTTTAAATAGAAATTTAACAATGTTGCACTGCCATATGTGTATAACGCACAACTCAAACGTGTATAAAGGTTGTATAAACCAATAATTATAACATTAATTCAAACGCCACAAAAACTAATATACCGGTAATCATGCAATGTGAATGCAAGAATTTAGTGCACAAGATAAGAAAAAGTGTTATTCACATAAAAATTTAGTCCAAAAAAAGTCCATTAGGTAGTGATCCAAACAGTGCCAGGTGGCTATTATTCCAACTTCACTGAATTAACACCCAATGCTCCCCTTCCAGTTCAAACACACATATGGGTTTGTTTACTAAAGCTGGAGAGGGCAAAAATAGTCACAATTCTGCATAGAAACCAATCAGCTTCTAACCTCAGCTTGTTCAATTAAGCTTTGGCAATACAACCTGGAACCTGATTGGTTTATCTGCAAAATTGTGACTAGTTTTGCCCTCTCTAGCTTTAGTAAATAAATCCCATAGCCTCTTACCAGAATCTCAGACCTATCAAGGTCATCAACCGCCTTAGTGAGCTTCACCTCTCACTTTAGGTTTAGAATAGCTTTCCCTTCTCCAATCATCCTTTAAGATAGCAATGCTAGGAAGCACCTCACATGCTCATCCAGGATAGTCTCAGACCAGATGATTCCACATAACAATGAGAAAAGAAGCTCATTGCGCAACATCCAGTAAAATCAAAGAGGGTTTATTTAAAATCTACTTACAGCAGCGAAGATAAAACCAAGCATTGAAATAGACATAATCCGTCCTACACCCTCCTTTCTGTGCCTTGCCTGACGTACTTTTCATCTTAAAAGACTTCTTCCAAGAGACTGACTTGGGGTTGGTTTTGCACAGGGCAGCCCAGATTCTCTTTTTGGGTCCCTCTTTGCAGCTCCTGGCCCCTCCCTTCTGGCCAGTGCTCCCACAGCAAGCAGCTTGCTATGGGGGCACCCGAGCTGAGCTGAAGCTCTGTGTATCCATTCAGACACAGAGCTGCCTCTCTCTCCCAATTGGCCAGCTGACTTTGATTGAAAGGAGCCAATGGCACTGCTGCTGTGTCTCAGTCAATCAGAAGGGAGAGTCAGGGAAAGCTGAGGGACTCATGGACATCGCTGGAAAGAGAGAGGGCTCATGAAAGTATTAAGGGGTGCTGGGGAGGCTGCTAAACACAGAAGGCTTTTTATCTTAATGCATTGAATGCATTAAGATAAAAAACCTTCTGCTTTTACAACTCCTTTAACCACTAGAGGCCCGCGCTATAGTCAAATGACGGCTACAGCACGGACCTGAAAATCCAGGAGGACGTCAATAGATGTCCTCCCTTTTGCGCGCGCGACACGCGCTCCCTGCAGGGCGCGCTCGGCATGCGCTGTGATTACCGAGTCACTGAGACTCGGGAGATCACAGATCCGTGTAAGGGGCCGGTCCTGGCCCCTTACCACGTGATCAGCTGTCAGCCAATGACAGCTGATCACATGATGTAAACAAAGGATCGGTTACCCTTTTTTTTTCTCCTCACGTTGACAGCTTGAGGAGAAAAAAAAGCCGATCACCGGCTTGTTTAAAAGGGACATCAGTGCCTATTAGTGCCACTTATCAGTGCCACCTCTCAGTGCCGCCTATCAGTGCCCACCAGTGCCACCTTATCGGTGCCCATCAGTGCAGCCCATCAGTGCCCATCAGTGCAGCCCATCAATGCCCATCAGTACAGCCTCATCAGCTTACATCAATGAAGGAGAAAAATTACCCATTTGCAAAAGCTCTATTTGATAAAATTATACAAATTTCATTTGGGTACAGTGTTGCATGACCGCGCAATTGTCATTCAAAGTGCGACAGCACTGAAAGCTGAAAATTGGTTTGGGCAGGAGGGGGGTTTAAGTCCCCAGTAAGCAAGTGGTTAAAGACCTTGATAGGTCTGAGATTCTGGTAAGAGGCTATGTGTGTTTGAACTGAACTTTCTCATCTTGTGCACTATATTCTTGCATTCACGTTGCATGATTATATTTTTTTTGTGGCGTTATAATTAATGTTATAATTATTGGTTCATACAACATTTATACACGTTTGAGTTGCGTATTATACACATATGGCAGCACAACACAGTTAAATTTCTATTTGGTGTGTACAATATTATGAGTGTAGCTGATTCAACATAATAATTATTAATCATTATTTATAATAATTTCTTAGTAATTTTTTACTAAGTGCAGGTATTTTTATTTTTCAATTCTTTATTAAAATAGCCAGCGGGAACAAATTCTATCTGACATGTTTCGGACTAGAAAAGCACTGTGCCTAGCGCTGAACATGTCAGCAGAGAATTTGCTCTGGATTGCTATTTTAATAAAGGAAGATTATTTAGCATCTTGGCATGCAGTATTCCTGTTGCCGATAGAAGTGTATATGTATAAAACTAGTTGCTATATATCAAAAACATGTTGGATGTATACCTCAATTCAAGTAATTACAGAGCAAAAACACTGCAGAGCCACAGATGTGTCCTTTCCTGAGTTTTCAGCATTGTCTATTCATTATTACCTGTATTGGAAGCATTATATACGGTATATGTTTTACATAATTTGAGCAACCCTCAAACCAGCAGCTGAATGTCACCATGCCACAGTGAGAACATACTAACTCCAATTCATCAGTCACTTCATGAGTTCTTTATTGTTGATCCCATATTCTCTCATGCCCTGATGAAAGGGGTGATGTCAGGACCCCAGAAAAGACTGAAAATGTCTTTTGAAATATCAATAGCATTAGAAGCCTTATGAAATTTAAATAATTTGGTTTAGATCTAACTTCTTTTTTTTCTACATTCTGTATAGTAGTCTACAATGCACTCTGCCTACCTGACAGGTTTGAAGATCAATTTCTGTTCTTTTTATTTAGGACAATAGATTTTTGTTCCCTAGGTATCATAGGCTACTAGGATACTCACCACATTAATACAGTGCAAGAACATGCCCTCTATATATTATGTCTTTCTTCTTTGTTCTCTACAGTGTATGTTGGTCAAATGATTTCTCTGTACTGTATATTTGTCCTTATTGTCCTTTGTAACATACAAAAGTAATTAGCTTTTTTTTTTTTTGTATAACACTCATGGGTATACTTAAAAATGTTATAGAATATTTTATAGATTATTTAAATTATCAATAATTTACATTTGAAAATGATTTATTTCTACAAATTAGAGAAACAAAAAATAGATATCCTCCAATACCAACCAAAATATCCTCATTGAAATTGAAATTGATGTGCTAAAATAAAAGGAATGAAATAAGAGAAAAATTGTGAACTTAATGCTGCTGTAAGAAGGATATAATTATAATTATTGCTGGCAAGGAAGTGTTACTTTGCCACAAAGTTAATATGCATAAAGCTGAACTCCAGGTAGACATAAAACACTATTTAATGCAGCCATGTTTGCCTTTAACCACTTAACCACTTGCCGCCCGCCCTATTACAAAAGGATGACGGCAAAGTGGTTTCAATATCCTGTCCGGACGTCAGGGGGGGGGCGCATTGCGGCGATCGATGTTGCGGGGTGTCAGTCTGACACCCCGCAACGCCGATCTAGGTAAAGAGTCTCTGACAGGGGGGTCTGTGCTGATCGATTATCAGCGCAGCGCCCCAGAGGATGCCCACACTGGACCAGCAGGGACGCCACAAGGACCACCAGGGATGTCACCACCAGGTATGCCACCCTAGACTACCAGGGATGCCAAAAAGTGCCCACAATGGATGCCAATCAATGCCCACAATGGGCATCACTGATTGGTAGGCATTATTGTTTGGCAATGATTGGCATACATCAGTACAATACATTACAGTACATCAGTGCCACCTATCAGTGCCCATCCATGCCCATCCATGCCGCCGATCAGTGCCCATCCGTGCCGCCTATCAGTGTCCATCCATGCCGCCTATCAGTGACCATTCATGCTGCCAATCAGTGCCCATCCATGCCGCCGATCAGTGCCCATCCGTGCCACATATCAGTGCCACCTATCAGTGCCCATCAGTGCAGCATATTAGCGGCCATCATCAGTGCCACCTCATCAGTGCCACCTCATTGGTGCCACCTCATCGGTGCCCATCAGTGCCCGTCAGTGAAGCCCCATCAGTGCCCATCAGTGAAGGAGAAAACGTACTTATTTACAAAGTTTTGTAAATGAAACAAAAAAAAAAAATGTTTCCCCCAAAAAAATATTTTTATTTGTTTAGCAGAAAATGAAAATCGCAGAAGTGATCAAATAACACCAAAATAAAGCTCTATTTGTAGGGAAAAAAGTTTAAAAATGTTGTTTGGGTACAGTGTAGCATGGCTGCGCAATTGTCATTCAAAGTGAGAGAGCGCTGAAAGCTGAAAATTGATCTGGGCAGGAAGGTGTATAAGTGCCCTGTATTAAAGTGGTTAAGGACCGCCGCACGTCGACAGAATGGCACGGCTGAGCACAAGGATGTACAGGTACATCCCCTTTAAGATCCCAGCCGTGAATAGCGGGCACGCCGCCACCGGCACGCTCGCGACCCGTCCTGAGCTTCGTGACCGCGCCCGCAGGACTCGTGGACCCGATCGCTGCCGGTGTCCCGCGATCGGGTCACAGACCTGAAGAACGGGGAGAGGTGAGTGTAAACAAACCTTTCCCCGTTCTTTTCCGTGTCATGTCAGTGATCGTCTGTTCCCTGTCATCGGAACAGACGATCAGTGACGTGTAACGTGTAGCCACGCCCCCTTCAGTAATAATCACTTCCTAGGGAACACTTAACCCCTACAGCGCCACCTAGAGGTTAAACCCTTCACTGTCAGTGTCATTTTCACAGTAATCAGTGCATTTTTTTAGCACTGTACGCTGTAAAAATTACAATGCCCCCAAAATGGTGTCAAAAGTGTCTGATGTGTCCGCCATAATGTCGCAGTCATGATAAAAATCGCTGATTGCTGCCATAACTAGTAAAAAAAAATATTATTAAAAATGCCATAAAATAGTCCCCTATTTTGTAGAAGCTATAACTTTTGCGCAAACCAATCAATAAACGCCTATTGCGTTTTTTTTTACCAAAAATATGTAGAAGAATTTGTATAGGCCTAAACTGAGGAAAAAATATGTTTTTTAATATATTTTTGGGGGATATTTATTATAGCAAAAAGTTAAAAATATTGCAATTTTTTCAAAATTGTCGCTCTATTTTTGTTTATAGCGCACGACCGCGCAATTGTCAGTTAAAGCGACACGGTGCCGAATCGCAAAAAGTGGCCTGGTCTTTGGCCAGCGAAATGGTCCGGGCTGAAGCGGTTAAAAACATTTTAAAGGAGTTTTACTTACAACTAACATTACACACAGTGCCGGCCCAAGACATTGTGCTGCCTGGTACCAAGAATGAAATGCTGCCCCCCCCCCCCCCAAATAAAATAAAAAATCACGCACACCGAAATGCCCCCACATCCATTATTTGATATGATAAATAAAGAGGAACTGTCATGGCTCTATACATGTAAAGGAGTATATAGAGGACCTGTCATGGCTCTATAAAATGGACCTGTTATGGCTCTATTCATGTATAGGAGTATAAAGAGGACCATCATGGCATTATGCGTGTATATAGAAGTATAATGAGGACCTGTCATGGCACTATACATGTATGTAGGAGTATAAAAAGGACCTGTCATGGCTCTATACATGTATGTAGGAGTATAAAGAGGACCTGTCATGGCTCTATACATCTATGTAGAAGTATAAAGAGGACCTGTCATGGCTCTATACATGTATGTAGGAGTATAAAGAGGACCTGTCATGGCTCTATACATCTATGTAGAAGTATAAAGAGGACCTGTCATGGCTCTATACATGTATGTAGGAGTATAAAGAGGACCTGTCATGGCTCTATACATGTATGTAGGAGTATAAAGAGGACCTGTCATGGCTCTATACATCTATGTAGAAGTATAAAGAGGACCTGTCATGGCTCTATACATGTATGTAGGAGTATAAAGAGGACCTGTCATGGCTCTATACATGTATGTAGGAGTATAAAAAGGACCTGTCATGGCTCTATACATGTATATAGGAGTATAAAAGGACCTGTGCCTGGCCGGCGGCCGCAATGTCAGCCGTCCACCCACGATCGGTCCACAGAGAGCCAGAACGGGGAACTGTCAATGTAAATAGACAGATCCCCATTCTGACAGGGGAGGAGAGACAGATCTGCTGTTCCTAGTGATTAGGAACAGAGATTTCTCTCCTCCTCCAGTCATTCCCATCCCCCCCCACTGTTAGAAACACCTCCCAGGAAACACATTTAACCCCTTCCCTAACAGTGACATTTACACAGTAATCAGTGCATTTTTATAGCACAGATCGCTGTATAGATGTCAATGGTCCCAAAAATGTGTCAAAAGTGTCCGACCTGTGCACCGCAATGTCGCAGTCTCGCAAAAAAAAAATCTCAGATCACTACCATTACTAGTAAAAAAATAATAATAATAAAAATGCTTCAAGTGCATTATTTCTATTATTACATTGTTATATAAAATAAAATAGTTCAACTCACCATTATTGCAGAATCAGTGGGAGCCCCGAGCGTGTCACTTGCCAACGTCACCTGCCTTCAGATGCACATTGTCACCTGCCACACATTGCGGATTGTCACTTGCCACGATGTCACCTGCTACACGTAGCTGATTGTCACTTGCCACGTCACCTGCCACATGTAGCAGATTGTCACGTGCCACCTGTCACACATTGCGGATTGCCACTTGCCATGATGTCACCTGCCACACGTTGCAGATTGTCACTTGCCACGTCACCTACCACACGTAGGGGATTGTCACTTGCCACAACGCCACCTGCCACACATTGCGGATTTTCACTTGCCACGACGTCACATGCCACATGTTGCAGATTGTCACTTGCCACGTCACCTGCTACACGTAGCGGATTGTCACTTGCCACGTCACCTGCCACACATTGCGGATTGTCACTTGCCACAATGTCACCTGCCACACATAGCGGATTGTCACTTGCCACGTCATCTGCCACACATTGCAGATTGTCACTTGCCATGACGTCACCTGCCACACATAACGGATTGCCACTTGCTGTGTCCCAGAGTAAAGGAGGGCAGCAGAGAGATAATGTAATCTCTCTGCTGCCCACACAGTGGGGGCCGAACTGCAGCGATGCAGGGCGGGCAGTGAGAGATGATGTCATCTCTCTGCTCCCCCGCCCGCTGATTGGCCAGCAAGCCCGCTCACCTGCTGACTGTCACGCCCGCTGACTGTTCCCCTGTTCTGCCCGCACGCTCCTTTTACCTGGGCCCGACGCCCAGGTGAATTGAGCGTGCGGGCAGAACAGGTGGAGCGGAGCAGGCTGGCTGGCAGGCGGGCGTCAATTTGCCTCACAGTGAAGCGCGGAGCGGGCGGAACGAGTTGGCGACAATTTGCCTCACAGTGCAGCGGGGAGTGAAGCGGGCAGAACGGGCTGGCGGGCGGAACGGGCTGGCCAGTGGCAATTTGCCTCACAGTGCAGGCAGGGCCGGTGCTAGGCAATTTGGCGCCCTAGGCAAGACCAGCTATGTGCGCCCCCCCCCCCCCCAAAAAAAAATGTCCCTGCGTCCATCATATGTGATGTGCACCAGTAAATTAAGGGGGTGGGGTGGTAGGAAGCTGGCAGGGGGGGATGAAGATTACAGGGGGTGGTAGGAATATGACAGGGGTGGGTGGGTGGTAGGAAGCTGACAGGGAGGATGAAGATTACAGGGGGTGGTAGGAAGATGACAGGGAGGATGGAGATGACAGGGGTGGGTGGTAGGAAGCTTACAGGGAGGATGGAGATGACAGGGGTGGGTGGTAGGAAGCTGACAGGGGGGATGGAGATGACAGGGGTGGGTGGTAGGAAGCTGACAGGGAGGATGGAGATGACAGGGAATATGGAGATGACAGGGGTGGGTGGTAGGAAGCTGACAGGGAGGATGGAGATGACAGGGGTGGGTGGTAGGAAGCTGACAGGGAGGATGGAGATGACAGGGGTGGGTGGTAGGAAGCTGACAGGGAGGATGGAGATGACAGGGGTGGGTGGTAGGAAGCTGATAGGGAGGATGAAGACGACAGGGGTGGGTGGTAGGAAGCTGACAGGGAGGATGGAGATGACAGGGGCGGGTGGTAGGAAGCTGACAGGGAGGATGGAGATGACAGGAGTGGGTGGTAGGAAGCTGACAGGGAGGATGAAGATGACAGGGGTGGGTGGTAGGAAGCTGACAGGGAGGATGGAGATGACAGGAGTGGGTGGTAGGAAGCTGACAGGGAGGATGGAGATGACAGGAGTGGGTGGTAGGAAGCTGACAGGGAGGATGGAGATGACAGGGGTGGGTGGTAGGAAGCTGATAGGGAGGATGAAGACGACAGGGGTGGGTGGTAGGAAGCTGACAGGGAGGATGGAGATGACAGGGGCGGGTGGTAGGAAGCTGACAAAGAGGATAGAGATGACAGGGGTGGGTGGTAGGAAGCTGACAGGGAGGATGGAGATGACAGGAGTGGGTGGTAGGAAGCTGACAGGGAGGATGAAGATGACAGGGGTGGGTGGTAGGAAGCTGACAGGGAGGATAGAGATGACAGGGGTGGGTGGTAGGAAGCTGACAGGGAGGATGAAGATTACAGGGGGTGGTAGGAAGATGACAGGGAGGATGGAGATGACAGGGGTGGGTGGTAGGAAGCTTACAGGGAGGATGGAGATGACAGGGGTGGGTGGTAGGAAGCTGACAGGGAGGATGGAGATGACAGGGGTGGGTGGTAGGAAGCTGACAGGGAGGATGGAGATGACAGGGAATATGGAGATGACAGGGGTGGGTGGTAGGAAGCTGACAGGGAGGATGGAGATGACAGGGGTGGGTGGTAGGAAGCTGACAGGGAGGATGGAGATGACAGGGGTGGGTGGTAGGAAGCTGACAGGGAGGATGGAGATGACAGGGGTGGGTGGTAGGAAGCTGATAGGGAGGATGAAGACGACAGGGGTGGGTGGTAGGAAGCTGACAGGGAGGATGGAGATGACAGGGGCGGGTGGTAGGAAGCTGACAGGGAGGATGGAGATGACAGGAGTGGGTGGTAGGAAGCTGACAGGGAGGATGAAGATGACAGGGGTGGGTGGTAGGAAGCTGACAGGGAGGATGGAGATGACAGGAGTGGGTGGTAGGAAGCTGACAGGGAGGATGGAGATGACAGGAGTGGGTGGTAGGAAGCTGACAGGGAGGATGGAGATGACAGGGGTGGGTGGTAGGAAGCTGATAGGGAGGATGAAGACGACAGGGGTGGGTGGTAGGAAGCTGACAGGGAGGATGGAGATGACAGGGGCGGGTGGTAGGAAGCTGACAAAGAGGATAAAGATGACAGGGGTGGGTGGTAGGAAGCTGACAGGGAGGATGGAGATGACAGGAGTGGGTGGTAGGAAGCTGACAGGGAGGATGAAGATGACAGGGGTGGGTGGTAGGAAGCTGACAGGGAGGATAGAGATGACAGGGGTGGGTGGTAGGAAGCTGACAGGGAGGATGAAGATGACAGGGGTGGGTGGTAGGAAGATGACAGGGAGGATGGAGATGACAGGGAATATGGAGATGACAGGGAATATGGAGATGACAGGGGTGGGTGGTAGGAAGCTGATAGGGAGGATGAAGACGACAGGGGTGGGTGGTAGGAAGCTGACAGGGAGGATGGAGATGACAGGGGCGGGTGGTAGGAAGCTGACAAAGAGGATGGAGATGACAGGGGTGGGTGGTAGGAAGCTGACAGGGAGGATGGAGATGACAGGAGTGGGTGGTAGGAAGCTGACAGGGAGGATGAAGATGACAGGGGTGGGTGGTAGGAAGCTGACAGGGAGGATGGAGATGACAGGAGTGGGTGGTAGGAAGCTGACAGGGAGGATGGAGATGACAGGAGTGGGTGGTAGGAAGCTGACAGGGAGGATGGAGATGACAGGGGTGGGTGGTAGGAAGCTGATAGGGAGGATGAAGACGACAGGGGTGGGTGGTAGGAAGCTGACAGGGAGGATGGAGATGACAGGGGCGGGTGGTAGGAAGCTGACAAAGAGGATAGAGATGACAGGGGTGGGTGGTAGGAAGCTGACAGGGAGGATGGAGATGACAGGAGTGGGTGGTAGGAAGCTGACAGGGAGGATGAAGATGACAGGGGTGGGTGGTAGGAAGCTGACAGGGAGGATAGAGATGACAGGGGTGGGTGGTAGGAAGCTGACAGGGAGGATGAAGATGACAGGGGTGGGTGGTAGGAAGATGACAGGGAGGATGGAGATGACAGGGAATATGGAGATGACAGGGAATATGGAGATGACAGGGGTGGGTGGTAGGAAGCTGATAGGGAGGATGAAGACGACAGGGGTGGGTGGTAGGAAGCTGACAGGGAGGATGGAGATGACAGGGGCGGGTGGTAGGAAGCTGACAAAGAGGATGGAGATGACAGGGGTGGGTGGTAGGAAGCTGACAGGGAGGATGGAGATGACAGGAGTGGGTGGTAGGAAGCTGACAGGGAGGATGAAGATGACAGGGGTGGGTGGTAGGAAGCTGACAGGGAGGATGGAGATGACAGGAGTGGGTGGTAGGAAGCTGACAGGGAGGATGGAGATGACAGGAGTGGGTGGTAGGAAGCTGACAGGGAGGATGGAGATGACAGGGGTGGGTGGTAGGAAGCTGACAGGGAGGATGGAGATGACAGGGGCGGGTGGTAGGAAGCTGACAAAGAGGATAGAGATGACAGGGGTGGGTGGTAGGAAGCTGACAGGGAGGATGGAGATGACAGGAGTGGGTGGTAGGAAGCTGACAGGGAGGATGAAGACGACAGGGGTGGGTGGTAGGAAGCTGACAGGGAGGATGGAGATGACAGGGGCGGGTGGTAGGAAGCTGACAAAGAGGATAGAGATGACAGGGGTGGGTGGTAGGAAGCTGACAGGGAGGATGGAGATGACAGGAGTGGGTGGTAGGAAGCTGACAGGGAGGATGAAGATGACAGGGGTGGGTGGTAGGAAGCTGACAGGGAGGATAGAGATGACAGGGGTGGGTGGTAGGAAGCTGACAGGGAGGATGAAGATGACAGGGGTGGGTGGTAGGAAGATGACAGGGAGGATGGAGATGACAGGGAATATGGAGATGACAGGGAATATGGAGATGACAGGGGTGGGTGGTAGGAAGCTGATAGGGAGGATGAAGACGACAGGGGTGGGTGGTAGGAAGCTGACAGGGAGGATGGAGATGACAGGGGCGGGTGGTAGGAAGCTGACAAAGAGGATGGAGATGACAGGGGTGGGTGGTAGGAAGCTGACAGGGAGGATGGAGATGACAGGAGTGGGTGGTAGGAAGCTGACAGGGAGGATGAAGATGACAGGGGTGGGTGGTAGGAAGCTGACAGGGAGGATGGAGATGACAGGAGTGGGTGGTAGGAAGCTGACAGGGAGGATGGAGATGACAGGAGTGGGTGGTAGGAAGCTGACAGGGAGGATGGAGATGACAGGGGTGGGTGGTAGGAAGCTGACAGGGAGGATGGAGATGACAGGGGCGGGTGGTAGGAAGCTGACAAAGAGGATAGAGATGACAGGGGTGGGTGGTAGGAAGCTGACAGGGAGGATGGAGATGACAGGAGTGGGTGGTAGGAAGCTGACAGGGAGGATGAAGATGACAGGGGTGGGTGGTAGGAAGCTGACAGGGAGGATAGAGATGACAGGGGTGGGTGGTAGGAAGCTGACAGGGAGGATGAAGATGACAGGGGTGGGTGGTAGGAAGATGACAGGGAGGATGGAGATGACAGGGAATATGGAGATGACAGGGAATATGGAGATGACAGGGGTGGGTGGTAGGAAGATGACAGGGAGGATGGAGATGACAGGGGGTGATAAAATGTAAGACAGGCCTCAGAGGTAGGGTGGTGGGATCATGCCAGGAACAGGGGGATGACGAGGAGCATGATGATGACAGGAGACAGTAGATGGCATCATAGCATTAGGGCTGTGTGTGAGGTCATCACGGGCGGCTGGTAGCAGGGATGTTCGGGCTCCCTCGTTCAGCAAGTGACGTCACTGGATGCTGTCAGTGTCGGGCAGCGGACCGTCATTCACAGTACCTACGTCTTCCACACTACGGCCGTCCATCCTGGAGAGGAATTCAAGGAGCTGCTCAGCAGCGGCGGCGGCGGCAGCCATTATCCGCGCTCTGCACATGGTATTTGGTAGGAGATTCGCAGAGCGCGGGAGAAGGGGAGGAGCCGGGGGAGGGGAGCACATTGATCCACCTACTGACCCAACAACTGTTGGATGATCGAGGCTGCGTCAAGCTCCCAGTGCCTCTTCCTCCACAGGACTGCGCGGCGGCAAGGACTACTACTGTCACACATTGAGATAGGGAACCAGTGGCCATGGCTGCGCCCTAGGCGGCTGCCTAGTGGTACCGCCAGCCCTGAGTGCAGGGGGAGTGGAGTGGGCGGAACTGGATAGTGGCAACTTGCCGCTCCCCTGAATGTGCCGCCTGGTACAATGGTACCACCGGGTCCCATGGTAGGGCCGGCCCTGATTACACATAACCTCTTACATACAACTTAAATCTGACTTGATAGCAGCCTCCTGTCATCCAATGCACAGATGCACTTAGATTGAGAATAATAGAGACAGCACTGAGAGATAATAATGCTCTGCTGCATGTAGTAAAGCAGTAGTAAACTCTGTAAAAAACAAACAAAAATAAACTAGTACATTATGAAAGACTTACCTTAAAACAAAGCCCTTTAGCGGTGCGCTGTCACTGCTTCAGAGGCTTCCATCTTCACCGGTCTTCCTTCCGAGTTCGTAGGACTCCAGGCATCTGATTGGCATGCATGTGGGAATCTAGGCCGCAGCACATAGCTCTGAAGGAACGGCACGGGTATGCTGTTCCTTCAGAGCGCATGTGCTGGTGATATCACAAGCTGTTGCTCACAAGAATATCTCCTAAACAGTGCATGTTTAGGAGATATTCATTTTACCTACAGAAAAGCTTTATTATAAGCATACCTGTAGGTAAAAAATTAATTCCGGGGATTACTACCACTTTAACACTAAAGCCCTGTACACACGGCCGAGAATCTCATCAGGAAAAAACCCGTTGTTTTTCCTGACGAGATTCTTGACAGGAATCTTGT
The DNA here is from genome assembly GCA_029206835.1 of Rana muscosa. Classification (NCBI taxonomy): domain Eukaryota; kingdom Metazoa; phylum Chordata; class Amphibia; order Anura; family Ranidae; genus Rana; species Rana muscosa. Next base: position 608,209,765 of record CM055118.1, read on the forward strand.
CCTGGCCGAGTGTACACACGTACCTTTCAAAAGAACCGCCGTTCTTTTGAATGGCACGAATGCGGTGACGTCATCGACTATGATGAGCGTGCGCTCATCACATTCAATGCCATCGCCGCCATCTTGCTACACCCTACCTATGCCTAGGAAGCTACCGCGCATGCGTCAAAGTAATTTCGAGCATGCGTGGGTTTCCACGGCGACAGGTAAGTGTACACACAATCGGGTTTCTCATTGGGAAACAGGCCGACGAGAATCCCGACGAGAAAAAAGAAAGCAGGTCTTCTTTTTTTCTCGTCGAGATTCTGGTCAGTTTTACTGACGAGAAACCTAAAAACCTCATACACACGACCGGTTTTCTTGGCAAGAATGCTCTGCAAGCAGTTTTCTTGTTGGTTCTTGCTGAGAAAACCGGCCGTGTGTACGAGGCTTAAGGCTCTTGTCACACCAGCTGTGGGAGGACTGCATTGAGCGGCTATTTTAGAGTAGTTCCACTGCAGTCCCCCACAAGAAAAGGCAAAATGCCTTGTCTACTACCTGGCAGGTTCACACCACTGTGCTGCGGTTGTATTCACTGAATAAAATTATGGCAGGCCATCGTTTTTTCAAGCAAAGTGCCAGGCAATCCACTGCCTTGCATCACATGGTTGCTGATTGAACTTAATAAAATGTCACTGTGTGACATTTAAATAAAGTTAATTTAAAAAATGAACAGTAAGGTGCACTTTGTTAAAATAAAAAGTGAACTGTGCAATCTCATTGCACACCAGCCTTTGCATTGTAATGCAAAGACTGGCGTGAATAGACCCTTAAGGTCATTTTACACTACACTGCACATAAAAATGCACTGCAAATGCTTGTGCAGTAACATGTATGCTTTTTCATGCATGCTGCGTTGCATTCATATGCACTAATGTGTGTTCAGGAATGAATGGAGCACACAGAAAACAGTTTTCTATGTACCCTTGCAATGACCCTTGCAGTGACATGCTGCTCTCGCGCATGTGAGTAGCATCAGATTATATGCCCCACCATACATATTTCATCACAATTGACATCATTTCCTGCTTCCCCTGATGATCAGTTGTGGTGAAATGTGTAGGGACAGGCATGTGAGCTGAGGCTACCGAGCATGCACGAGAGCAGCGCGCTTTTGTGTGCTGTTCGATTGTGAGTATATTTTCTAAATAAACATGGATCTTTTAAATGTTGTTATGCTAAGTGTGGCATATTCTTCTTTTGCTGGGTCATGTGCTTTATGGATATTTTGTAGTTGATCTGAACAGTTGTTCTGAGGAATTTCATTTCCTGTCACCTTTAACCCATTAATGTTGGGCATGTCTGACCTCATTATATAAAAGGGTCTCATCTTTTGGTAAGAGGCTTATATATTTTTGGTGATGTTAAAGGAGCATTCTCAACTGCTTACTGACTTGGTGTTGGAGGAATCCATCTTCAGATATGTGTATAATTTTGCACTTCTGCACAATTTTTATTGATGTGTGACATTGTGTGGGTATATACTTTATATGTACATTAGTAGCACCCCCTAGCGTTGCTAGAGTGCTAGAGTCAAGTTTGTGCTTAGTGTATGTAAATTTTTTCAGACTTAGCTGATATATATATATATATTAGGGATGCACCAATGCCACTTTTTTGACACTGAGTACGAGTACCGATACTTGACATCATGTACTCGCCGATACCAATTACCGATACCTATCACGTAGGTAGGAGGGTGGTTTGGCGGGGACTTGGGCGAGGCTGGGGGGAGGGCAGGGTGGGAAGTAGAGGGGTAAGTGAGGGCAGGATAGTTGAGGGTGGGGTGGGAGAATTGAGAAGAAAAAGGCTGTGATTGCTGGGGGAAGAGGATGGGAGGGTCATTGAGAGACATGGGGACAGAGGTTACAGCTGGTGGGGGAAGGAGGAGCAACACAGGGAGGGTGCAGTACAAGGCATTAGGATGGCACAGTACAGGGCATTAGAAAGGTGTTAGGAGGGTGCAGTACAGGGTGTTAGAAAGGTGTTAGGAGGGTGCAGTACAGGGCATTAGAAAGGTGTTAGGATGGCGCAGTACAGGGCATTAAAAAGGTGTTAGGATGGCGCAGTACAGGGCGTTAGGTGGGTGTTAGGAAGGCGCAGTGCAGGGCATTAGGTACAGACACCATACTTTACATCATATATAGTCTGGTGTGTGTATAACATATACAGTATAGTGTTGGGGTACAGACTGGTCTGTATATAATGTACAGTGTCAGTGTATAAGACTGGTGCCCCTGTGTAACCCCTCATCCAGCCTCTATCCCGTGTCACCCCTTATCCACCCTGTGTCACCCCCTCATCCAGCCAGTATCCCCCTGTGTCACCCCCTTATCCAGCCTGTGTTGCCCCTCATCCAGCCTGTGTCCCCCCTCATCCAGCCTGTGTCCCCGTGTCACCTCTCATTCAGGTTGTGTCTCACCGATACAGCTTGCTGCTGTCCCCTTCTCCCATCCAGCCTGTGTCTCACCGTGTCCCGCTTGCATCCAGATCCAGCCTGTGTCTTTAAAATCATTCGGCATTGTGTTCAGCTACAGCAGCTCTGTGCTCGGCTTCACGCGGGATACTGCTACACAGGCCGCCATGCCTTTGCCCCGGGCCCGACTTCCTACTTCCTAGCGCTACAGAAGGTGTCCCGCCCCTAACTGACGTCACTTCCATTATCGGTTTTCGGTATCGGAGCATTTTCACGAGTACCGATACTCGTGAAAATGCCTAGTATCTGCACCGATATCAGTATCGGTATCGTGCATCCCTAATATATATATATTGTGAGGGGGTTAGCTCGGCAGCGGGTGTGTGTGACCCCCGAGATGGGCTCCCCACACAAAAACAGGCCCAGCAAACAGAGGTTGTGGTTTTCAAAATCAAAAAGGTGCGGTTTATTTTCTATTTACAGTGACAAAACACAGCAAAGCAAAAGAAACATAAACAAAATAAATCCTGGTCAACTTGACCTCTGACTAAACATGCAGGTTTCCTAACTAACAACTGGGATCAGCCTAGTGCTGTCCTAGTCCCTAAGTCCCTGGTTTTAAATGTCCAAGCAAATAGCCACACAGGCTTTGTCTCACCGCACAGGGGTTCACTCTCCCTAGACAGTCCACACAGGTCTGGTTCCAGGCATGAGCTAACATCTAATGAAGCTGGGAGTTCTTATAGAGGCCTAAATGAGCTGACAAGCTTCAGCTGGTCTCATCAACTCCCTGTCTGCACGACGCCCCACACTCTCCCTAGAGGTATGAGTCATCCATGAGCCCACTAGCCTCAGCTGGGCTTATACAACTCTCCACCTAGTTGTATAAGTCGGCGTAAAGCCTGAATCTGGGCGAAATATATCTACCCCCCTGGATGCAACCAGGTGACTTTACCTTCCTGCTGTCACATACCCCCCTCTTGTTTTAACCTCGGGGTTGGAACACCAGCAATCAGGCATTCATGTACTCGAGACAAAGCATCCACATTCCCCATTTGAACGCCAGGGCGATGCTTTACTGTGAAGTTGAATTCCTGGAGGGCCAGGAACCACCTATTCACTCTTCTATTTGTTTCCTTGTTTTGAGCCATCCACTTTAACGGAGCGTGATCCGTAACCATGTCAAAGTGCCTACCTAGCAGGTAGTACCGAAGGGAATCTAGAGCCCACTTCACCGCTAAACACTCCTTTTCAACGGTGGCGTAATTTACCTCATGGGACTTCAACTTCCTGCTGAGGTAAATGACTGGGTGCTCTTCCCCGTTCCAGACCTGGGACAATACTGCTCCTAACCCCACATCTGACGCATCACTTTGTACGACAAAGTCTTTAGAGAAGTCGGGTGAGTACAACACTGGCTGGCTACATAAGGCTTGTTTCAAGAATTGGAATGCTGCCTCAGCCTCGGGGGTCCATTTAATCATGACCGACCCTTTCCCCTTCGTCAGGTTGGTTAGGGGCACAGCCTTAGAAGCAAAGTGGGGAATGAATAGCCGATAATACCCAGCGATTCCCAGAAAGGCTCGTACCTGCTTCTTGCTGTTGGGACGTGGCCAACTCTGGATGGCCTCGACTTTGTTGAGTTGGGGTTTTATTACTCCCCTCCCAATGGTGTACCCAAGATATTTGGCCTCCTCCTGCCCAATGGTACACTTCTTGGGGTTAGCCGTAAACCCCGCTTCCCGAACAGAGTCCAGGACTGCTTGCACTTTTGGCAGATGTGAGGCCCAATCTGTGCTATGGACAATTATGTCATCCAGGTAAGCCGCAGCATACTTCCGATGGGGCCTCAGCATCTGGTCCATTTTCCGCTGGAATGTGGCCGGCGCATTCTGTAACCCGAACGGCATTCTTTTATATTGGAACGCCCCGTCTGGGGTTACAAATGCGGTTTTCTCTTTGGCCGACTTGGCCAGGGGGATTTGCCAATACCCTTTTGTGAGGTCAAGAGTCGTCATGTATCGGGCTGTTCCCAGCCGGTCGATCAACTCATCTATACGTGGCATGGGGTAGGTGTCAAATTTTGTAACTTTGTTCAACTGACGAAAATCGTTACAAAATCGCCAGCTCCCATCCGGTTTAGGCACCAACACAATGGGACTAGACCAATCACTTTGGGACTCCTCTATCACCCCTAAGTTCAGCATTTTCTGTACTTCCTCCCGTATTGCCTCCCGTCGGGCCTCTGGGATCCGATAGGGTTTTAACTTCACCCTTTCACCGGGCGGGGTAATGATGTCATGCTCTACCCCAGATGTTTGTCCCGGCAGCTCAGAGAATACCTCCTTGTTGCGAAGCACAAACTCCTTAACCTCCTGTTGTTGGGGTTGTGACAAGGTGGCTGCTATTCCAACCTCAGGAATCACGCAACCAGTTTGAGCTGGTGACCAAGTGTCTGCGACTAGGGACTCTCTATCCCTCCAGGCTTTCAACAGATTAACGTGATAGATCTGTTCGGGCTTTCGCCTTCCTGGTTGTCTGACCTTGTAATTCACTTCGCTCACTTTTTCCATTATCTCGTAGGGGCCTTGCCATTTGGCAAGGAATTTACTTTCAACCGTAGGGACAAGTACCAGTATCCTATCCCCCGGGGAAAAGGTACGGGTCTTGGCTCCACGGTTGTACACTCTCTGCTGTGCTAACTGCGCTTGGGCCAAATGTTCCTTCACGATGGGCATTACCTGTGCAATTCGGTCTTGCATCAGGGCGACATGCTCAATCACACTCCTGTGGGGAGAACTCTCACTTTCCCAAGTTTCCTTGGCAATATCCAACAGCCCTCTTGGGTGTCTCCCATACAGTAACTCAAAGGGGGAGAATCCCGTAGAGGATTGGGGCACCTCCCTAATAGCAAACATCAGATAAGGAAGTAGACAGTCCCAATCCTTTCCATCTCTATCCACCACTTTCTTCAACATTTGTTTTAGGGTTTTGTTGAATCTTTCAACCAGCCCATCGGTTTGGGGGTGATACACAGATGTACGTAATTGCGTCACTTTGAACAATTTACACAGCTCCTTCATAACCCGGGACATAAAGGGTGTACCTTGGTCCGTAAGCAGTTCTTTACAAATACCCACCCGGCTAAACACAAGAGATAGCTCTTTGGCTATGGTTTTGGCCGAGGTATTTCGGAGAGGGATCGCTTCTGGATAACGGGTGGCATAGTCCATTATAACTAATATGTACTGGTGCCCCCTAGCGGACTTGATTATAGGACCTACCAAATCCATGGCGATCCTCTCAAACGGGACCTCAATGATGGGTAGAGGGACCAGCGGGCTACGGAAATGTGGCATCGGGCTGACCTCTGACACACAGGGCAGGAGGAACAATACTTTTCTATGTCCTTCATCACCCCCGGCCAATAGAATCTCTGTAATACCCTCTCTCGGGTTTTCTCTGTCCCCAGATGACCTCCAAGAATGTGCCCATGGGCCAACTCCAACACCAACTTCCTGTAAGGTTTGGGCACCACAAGCTGCTCAACGGTTTCTTCTGCCCTTTTTGCCACCCGATACAGTAGGTCCTTCTCTACGCTGAAGTATGGGTAAGTGCAGGTATTATCTGGGTTCACTAACTCGCCATCTATTTTCACTACGTTTTCCCGTGCCTTTATTAGGGCGGGGTCTTTCAACTGTTCTGTGGCAAAGTTTTCCCTGTGAACCTCAAGATCAGAAAACTCCACAGACGGTAGGTTTTCGTCTGAGGAGGTGGGCTCCTCTCCAGTTTCTTGAGTCTCCCCTGCCAATACTGATAAGGGAAATTCCGGAGAGCCCTCACCACTCTCAGGGGAGTTCTGGCTATCACATTCCTGGTACATAGGGGCACCAGTGGGGGGCTCAGGATCATCCCACAGTTCCCATAACTTCGGAAAATCCCTTCCCACAATGGCGTCATGCGGTAACTGAGATACTAAGCCCACTGGATGAGAGAGGGTACCTTTGGGGGTCTCGAAACACACTGTAGTCACTGGATACTCTCGGGTGTCCCCATGCACACAAATAACAGCTACCTTGCTATTCCCAGAGACCTCTGTTTTAACTAACTCAGCCTTTATCAGGGTCACAAGGCTACCTGAATCCAGCAATACCACAACATTTCTACCATTAACACACATTTTGCATAAATGTTTCTCAGTTCCTCGAATGGCAGTGCATGCGACTGTCGCACACAGCGACTGACGTCTGCCCGTCAGAAAGTCACACTGCATGGGTTCCTCCACAACCGGGCAATTGGCTGCAATATGTCCCGCTTGCCGGCAGCGGTAGCAAACGATCCTTCTTGCGGCCTCCTGAGCCGCTGATTTCCCAGGCTTTTCTCGCCAAACTTGGGGTAGAGCTCCCACCCTCTCACTCTCTCCACCCTCACCCCTTGGAATCCTCTTATCCGCCCCTGGGGATGGTCTGGTCTTAGGGTGGAAAGTCTGAGTGTCTCTGGAAGAGGCCGTCAGGTTCTCTGTAGCCAAGTATTTCTCCACACGATCCACAAGACCATCGGCCGTCTCTGGGTCTCCATGGCTTACCCACTTTTGGATGGCAGTAGGAAGAGCTCTCAAAAACCGATCCATTACAACACGTTCCACAATCTTTGGTGCGGACAAAGTCTCTGGCTGTAGCCACTTTCTGCTCAGGTGAATGAGATCATACATTTGAGACCTGGGGGGTTTTCCAAGCTGGAAAGTCCAGTTATGCACACGCTGAGCCCGGACAGCCTGGGTGACACCCAGCCTTGCCAATATTTCAGCTTTTAGCATCGCATAGTCTTTTGCTTGGTTAGGCTCTAGGTCATAGTAAGCTTTCTGCGATTCACCAGTTAACAGAGGAGCCACCAGTCCAGCCCACTGCTCCTCAGGCCACTTTTCTCTTTCAGCGGTCCTTTCAAATGTGGTCAAAAATACCTCTGGATCATCCTCTCCAGTCATTTTTGTCAATAAACGACTCACCCCAAAGGACGCGGTATTAGTGGGACGGCTTTCCTCACTGGTCTGCGGACGTTGCTGCATTGCTGCTTCCATCTGTTGTTGTAGTCTCTGCTCTTGCTTCTGCAACAGGTCTATGAAGCGGGCCTCAGATTGCTGCTGGGCTTGTTGCTGAGCCTCCAGACTCTGTTGCAACGTTGCGTTTGTCTGCTGCTGGGCTGCAAGGCTCTGTTGATGAGCTTGCTGCTGGGCTGCGAAGTTCTGTTGTTGAGCTGCAAGGCTCTTTTGCAAACCTGCATTTGTCTGCTGTTGATTGGCACTTGCTAGAGCCAGCTGCTTCAGTATCTCCTCCATGCTGGCTTAAAAAAAAAACTGCCCGCATTCTCCACCAACTGTGAGGAGGTTAGCTCGGCAGCGGGTGTGTGTGACCCCCGAGATGGGCTCCCCACACAAAAACAGGCCCAGCAAACGGAGGTTGTGGTTTTCAAAATCAAAAAGGTGCGGTTTATTTTCTATTTACAGTGACAAAACACAGCAAAGCAAAAGAAACATAAACAAAATAAATCCTGGTCAACTTGACCTCTGACTAAACATGCAGGTTTCCTAACTAACAACTGGGATCAGCCTAGTGCTGTCCTAGTCCCTAAGTCCCTGGTTTTAAATGTCCAAGCAAATAGACACACAGGCTTTGTCTCACCGCACAGGGGTTCACTCTCCCTAGACAGTCCACACAGGTCTGGTTCCAGGCATGAGCTAACATCTAATGAAGCTGGGAGTTCTTATAGAGGCCTAAATGAGCTGACAAGCTTCAGCTGGTCTCATCAACTCCCTGTCTGCACGACGCCCCACACTCTCCCTAGAGGTATGAGTCATCCATGAGCCCACTAGCCTCAGCTGGGCTTATACAACTCTCCACCTAGTTGTATAAGTCGGCGTAAAGCCTGAATCTGGGCAAAATATATCTACCCCCCTGGATGCAACCAGGTGACTTTACCTTCCTGCTGTCACAATATATATATATTGTGACAGCAGGAAGGTAAAGTCACCTGGTTGCATCCAGGGGGGTAGATATATTTCGCCCAGATTCAGGCTTTACGCCGACTTATACAACTAGGTGGAGAGTTGTATAAGCCCAGCTGAGGCTAGTAGGCTCATGGATGACTCATACCTCTAGGGAGAGTGTGGGGCGTCGTGCAGACAGGGAGTTGATGAGACCAGCTGAAGCTTGTCAGCTCATTTAGGCCTCTATAAGAACTCCCAGCTTCATTAGATGTTAGCTCATGCCTGGACCCAGACCTGTGTGGACTGTCTAGGGAGAGTGAACCCCTGTGCGGTGAGCAGGGATGAGCTTCGAGTTCGAGTCGAACTCATGTTCGACTCGAACATTGCCTGTTCGCCCGTTCGCCGAACAGCGAACAAATTGGGGTGTTCGCGGCAAATTCGAAAAATCTATGGGAGAAATCTAAAGTGCTAATTATAAAGGCTTATATGCAAGTTATTGTCCTAAAAAGTGTTTGGGGACCTGGGTCCTGCCCCAGGGGACATGTATCAATGCAAAAAGAAGTTTTAAAAACGGCCGTTTTTTCGGGAGCAGTGATTTTAATAATGCTTAAAATGAAAAAATAAAAGTGAAATATTCCTTTAAATTTCGTACCTGGGGGGTGTGTATGATATGCATGTAAAGTGGCGCATGTTTCCCGTGCTTAGAACTGTCCCTGCAAAAAGTGTCATTTTTGAAAGAAAAAAATGCATTTAAAACTGACTCGCGGCTATTAATGAATTGTCGGCTCCCGGCAATACATACAAAAGTCATTGATAAAAAAAAAAAAAAAAAGCGTGGGGGTTCCCCAGAATTCAATTACCAGGCCCTTCAGGTCTGGAATGGATATTAAGGGGAACCCCGCCGCAAATAAAAAAAAAATTGACGTGGGGTTCCCCCAAATATCCATTCCAGGCCCTTCAGATCTGGCATGGATTTTAAGGGGAACTCCACCCCAAATTAAAAAAAAAATGGCGTGGAGTCCCCCTAAAAATCCATACCAGACCCCTTATCCGAGCATGCAACCTGGCCGGCCGCAGGGGAAAAGGGGGGGACGAGAGAGCGGCCCCCCTCCCTCCTGAACCGTACCAAGCCACATGCCCTCAACATGGGGAGGATGTCCCCATGTTGATGGGGACAAGGGCCTCATCCCCACAACCCTTGCCCGGTGGTTGTGGGGGTCTGCGGGCGGGGGGCTTATCGGAATCTGGAAGACCCCTTTAACAAAGAGGACCCCCAGATCCCGGCCCCCCCCTATGTGAATTGGTAAGGGGTACATTGTACCCCTACCATTTCACGAAGAAAGCGTAAAAAAATGTTTAAAAAAACACACAAACACCTTGAAAAAGTCCTTTATTTAAAAAAAAAAAAAAAAAACATTCCAGCGGTGAAATCCAGTGTCCCGCGGCGATCCCGATGTCCAGCGCTGTCCGTCATTGGTTGTGCCTGAGCGGACCTGATGGGGAACTCCCTCTCAGTATTTTAAATGTATAGACCCGCCCCTTCTAAAGTTCCCCATCAGGTCCGCTCAGCGGACCAGATGCGGAACATGAGAAGGGGCGGGTCTATACATGTATTACCAAAGTGAGAGCAGTTCCCCATCAGGTCCGCCTCCTCGGTATGTCAGACCCGCCTACGTCATTGGCTTGAGCGGGGAACTTTCTTCACTATGTAAATTTAAATTTACATAGTGAAGGAAGTTCCCCGCTCAAGCCAATGACGTAGGCGGGTCCGACATACCGAGGGGGCGGACCTGATGGGGAACTGCTCTCACTTTGGTAATACATGTATAGACCCGCCCCTTCTCATGTTCCGCATCTCGTCCGCTGAGCGGACCTGATGGGGAACTTTAGAAGGGGCGGGTCTATACATTTAAAATACTGAGAGGGAGTTCCCCATCAGGTCCGCTCAGGCACAACCAATGAAGGACAGCGCTGGACATCGGGATCGCCGCGGGACACTGGATTTCACCGCTGGAATGTTTATTTATTTATTTTTTTAAATAAAAGACTTTTTCAAGGTGTTTGTGTGTTTTTTTAAACATTTTTTTTACGCTTTCTTCGTGAAATGGTAGGGGTACAATGTACCCGTTACCAATTCACATAGGGGGGGGGTGGGATCTGGGGGTCCCCTTTGTTAAAGGGGTCTTCCAGATTCCGATAAGCCCCCCGCCCGCAGACCCCCACAACCACCGGGCAAGGGTTGTGGGGATGAGGCCCTTGTCCCCATCAACATGGGGACATCCTCCCCATGTTGAGGGCATGTGGCTTGGTACGGTTCAGGAGGGAGGGGGGGCCACTCTCTCGTCCCCCCCTTTTCCCCTGCGGCCGGCCAGGTTGCGTGCTCGGATAAGGGGTCTGGTATGGATTTTTAGGGGGACTCCACGCCATTTTTTTTTTAAACTTAGGGTGGAGTTCCCCTTAAAATCCATGCCAGATCTGAAGGGCCTGGTAATTGAATTCTGGGGAACCCCCACGCTTTTTTTTTTTTTTTTTCTCAATGACTTTTGTATGTATTGCCGGGAGCCGACAATTCATTAATAGCCGCGAGTCAGTTTTAAATGCATTTTTTTTCTTTCAAAAATGACATTTTTTGCAGGGACAGTTCTAAGCACGGGAAACATGCGCCACTTCACATGCATATCATACACACCCCCCAGGTACGAAATTTAAAGGAATATTTCACTTTTATTTTTTCATTTTAAGCATTATTAAAATCACTGCTCCCGAAAAAACGGCCGTTTTTAAAACTTCTTTTTGCATTGATACATGTCCCCTGGGGCAGGACCCCGGTCCCCAAACACTTTTTAGGACAATAACTTGCATATTAGCCTTTATAATTAACACTTTAGATTTCGAACGTTCGAGTCCATTGTATTTAATAGGGTTCTAAAGTTTACACGAACATTTTGTCTGTTCGCAGGTTCTGGTGCGAACCGAACAGGGGGGTGTTCGGCTCATCCCTGGCGGTGAGACAAAGCCTGTGTGGCTATTTGCTTGGACATTTAAAACCAGGGACTTAGGGACTAGGACAGCACTAGGCTGATCCCAGTTGTTAGTTAGGAAACCTGTATGTTTAGTCAGAGGTCAAGTTGACCAGGATTTATTTTGTTTATGTTTCTTTTGCTTTGCTGTGTTTTGTCACTGTAAATAGAAAATAAACCGCACCTTTTTGATTTTGAAAACCACAACCTCCGTCTGCTGGGCCTGTTTTTGTGTGGGGAGCCCATCCCGGGGGTCACACACACCCGCTGCCGAGCTAACCCCCTCACAATATATATATATATATATGTGTTTATTGAGACAGTGCTAATCATATTCATATATACATATATAGGGTTAAAGAGACAGTGCTAAACATATGTAAATACAGTACTACTATTTTTTGTTTTGGCTGGCAGCCAAGCCTGTGTGTTTTTTTTCCTGGGTTTGGCAGAGATCCAGCGAGAGCTTGGTGACTCATAGGCATCATCACTGAGACCTCCCCTCTACTTCTCGAACTTACTAGAAACTTCCAGAAGAATGGAAGGGAAATTAAGGTGGAGCTGCCTGAAGAATTCTGAGGGGCCTAACCAACAGATGGGTTGGCAGGGGGCAGGCCCCCTCTAATACTCAGAGTCAGCCAACCTGGGGCAGAAGAGTTTGGGTGGAAGCTGAAGATGGAGTGTTAGCTGTTGGAGGCCTTTGAGAGTAACCCTCTTGTCAGGGGAGGGGGGTAAACTCAGACCTGGGCTCAGGTGTGGAATGAACCCCTCTTCAAGATGCACAGGGGGATCCTGACCAGGAGGCACGAGAGCAAGGAGGGGACAGCAGCAGGACACTGACGTGCAAATCTCTAGGGAGGTAGGCAGCCAGGTGGGCTGGTGAGTGCACTGTCAAAGGACTGAAAGGCATGCCTAAATTGGCTGGGTGCAAGCAGTCTGGGATGGATACAGAGTCAGTCTGGGAGGACTGTGGAGTCTTAGCCAGGAGGGCCAGTGAAAGGGGCAACTGCAGCCAGGTGGGCTGGCAGTGCCTGAAGAGTTGGTGCCGGGATCAGTAGCCACAAGAATAGGACAGCCAAGCACTGGGACTTCTTTTCTGCTACACTACCAAAGAGGCTCGCGGTCCCTGCATGCAAAGGGCAGTCACGAAAGATCTAACTGCGTCTATGTTGGATCATCCTTACAGTGCTAGCTGGTCCTGGGAGATGTAGTTCTACAAGCAAGATTGTGCTGGAGGTAGAAAGAGAAGTGTATATACAGTGTGTATATAATTGTGTCCCTGGAGAATTCTTTCTGTGCTGATCAAGTGGGCATCCCATAATACCCTTTTCCCATATCCAATTTCAACTCCCTTCTAAAATACAAAAATGAAGCTGCAAGGACTGCTTCCTGACTCTAGCATGCGTGGAGAATTCTGTGTGCAGTGTGAGAGATACCCATGTTCACCAGTGGCTCCTGCGGTGGTAGCGCTACACACGCACACACATGCTAGACATATGTATATACAAACTATTTTTTTGTTTTGGATAGTGTTAGTTAGAGATCAGGAGACATGGGAAAATACTGTGTTTTTTTTTGTTTGCCATCAATAACTGCACCCCAAAAACTATAACTGTTGGGTTCCTAGTGTTGAAACCATTATTTGTGATTTGCAGCATTTCTAAGGTAGATATAAAAATAATTTGCTTACTTGTTCAAGCTTTTGGAGCAATACAGTCAATGGTGCATTACCAATGTGGTACATAGACAGCTGTTTTTATTGAAGGGCAAAAAATAATCCTCCTATCACCTTCATTGTCCATCTGATCTTGGCTTTGTTTTTTGAACCTGATGTGACATCACTTTTTCATAGTAGGACAGAGAAACAGAATTAGAACAGATACTCGGAACTCTGGCATAGCAGTTGATATCTGAAAGAACCCAGGGAAAACAAATGGTTAAGGTCATGACAATGGGTTTGGCCTAAAAAACACTAATTAGCACATCCATGATTTTGTGAAGAGTACTAAAAAACATGAATTATTGGGGGCCCCTGAAGATGAAAGTTGAGCACCTCTGGGTTGAATCATATTCCTGCTTGCAGGAAGCCATAATTAGTAATCTCGGGGGAAGAGAACTAAGAATAGAACAATGTGAATTGTGTGCTGCAATGGCAGGTAGTTGCAGCCAAAATATTAAGGACAAGCAAGGTCCCGCTGCCAGGCAGAGTGGATGATTTCTTTTTACTGCATTGTAACTAGAGATGATTAGAAAATATTCATTTACTATGCTAATGACTTTGTGCAGATCTCATCAGTGTTTATGTACTAGTACAAAGGATGAGGTTTCAAATGTTGTATTCATTTGTACTGATTGCTGCCTCTTACATTTTATTCATGTTTTCTGTTTAGTACTTAATGTTGAGCATTTATTACAGCCTTGTGACAACAGTTGTTAAACAAAAAAAAAAAAAGATCCTGTATGAAGTCCAAATATTGAATGATTCTGATATATTCAGGTCTTTAAAAGTTATCTCTGGACTCTCCTTATGCCCCCCCCCCCGCCCTAACGGATCACTAACATTAAAGAAAAAATACATCTAAAGGCCTTTTAAGTCACCTAAAGCCGCAGTCATGTGACACTCCAGTCCTGACTTTTCTCTAAACATCTGTTTTCAGGAGATAGGGGCCTTCTTTGGGTGTTCATGTCACTGCCTGCATGGCTTGGACACACTTACTATTGGCTGTCCAGCAGCGCGGTCCTCTGAAAATCCATAAAAGGAGCCTGTAATGGTTATGTTGGTGACTAGTAGTCCTTCACACCTGGAAATGCCACCGGCAATTTAAAGATGAATTCTAGGTATGGATATTTTATACATACAGTAAAACCTTGGTTTGAGAGTAACTTGGTTTGCAAGCATTTTGCAAGGCAAGCAAAATGTTTTAATAAATTTTGCCTTGATATACAAGCGATGGCTTGATATAAGAGTAGCGTCATGTGACAACTGAGTATAAAAAAGAAGAGAGGAGCCTCTAAGTGTAGCAATATGGTTACATTTAATGAAGGTACAACATTTAGCAACTTATTGCTACACTTAGAGGTGCCTCTCTTCTCTTTTATAACCTTTTAAAAAAATGCTTTGACATAAAAGTGCTTTGGATTACAAGCATGTTTCTGGAATGAATTATGCTTGCAAACCAAGATTTTACTGTAGTTACTTTGGTCTAGCTTGGACCAATGTAACTATGTATATACCATATCTGGCAGAGGCCCCTGAAAGCCGAAAATCACGGAAGTAGCACTGCTACTCTGGTAATCTCCACTTGCTTCTGGGTTCCATGCAATGCAGCTGCCCTGGTTCATTCTGAATGAAGGAGGTTGGCAGCTCACCATGGGCACCATTCAGAGAATTCTTTGCATTTTCTCAATGAATTCAAAGAATTCTCTGACTGGATGAAGTTAAGAGCATGATGTCATCACCCTGTCTCTCCACCTCATCCAATCTGAGAATACTATGCATTCATTCAGAAAATGCAAAGTATTCTCTGAATGGTGCCTATGCCAAGCCGCTGATTTCCTGTATTCAGAATGCAGCACTCTGATACCAGAGGAGATTACCAGAGTAGCAGTTCTACTTCAGTGATTTTTAGCTTCCAGCGACACCAGCCAGGTATAGTATATACAGGGCCGCCATCAGGGGGGTACAGGTAGTACACCTGTAAGGGGCCCGGAGGTCCCCAGGGGCCCGGATGCCCCCCCTTTTGTTTTTTTTGTTTTCAATTTTTTGTTTTTTTTGTAAGGGGCCCAGAGGTCCCCAGGGGCCCGGAGTTCCCCAGGGCCCCGGATGTCAACCCCCCTTTTTTGTATTTATTTTTTATAATTTTTTTTATTATTAATTTTTTTATTAAATTTTTATTTATTTATTTATTTTTATTTATTTTTTTGTAAGGGGCCCAGAGGTCCCCAGAGGCCCGGAGGTCCCCAGGGCCCCGGATGGAAACCTACCTTGTTTTTATTTATTTTTTATAAAAAAAAATTATTATAAATTTTTTTATTTAATTTTTTTTTATTTATTTATTTTATTTATTTATTTATTTATTTTTTTGTAAGGGGCCCAGAGGTCCCCAGAGGCCCGGCAGCAGCACCCCCCCCCCCCGGTTCTCCTCTGCTCCAGGGGGGCCCCATGTCTGAAGCTGTGTAAGGGGCCCCAAAATTCCTGATGGCGGCCCTGAGTATATGCATAGTTACATAGATCCAAGCAGGGCCAATGTAAGGTAACATTGAATGTGCAGGATGGGTTAGAGAGAGATGGGAGGTAGGGGTATATGGGGGTGTCAGTATTTGCCAAGATATGAGCCTTAAATAGTGTTTGCCAAATGATATCTAAATTGTTATATATGAATAGAGAGGCTCTAACTGATTTATTCTGATCAGGTTACGCTTATCTGTTTGGTGTGGGTCTTTGTAATTTTTCAGTAGTTCATGTCAAAACATTTGCTCTATTTTAGGTTCTTGGTGATGTTTTCTGTTTTTTCCCATGGTGCTTTGAATGGCCTCCCATCCTCTCCTATACGATTACACTTTTATTCATAAGCCAAGCAAGAGATGATGTGCCATCAGATTCAAAATCTGTAGAGAAAGCATTTCATATATACAGTGCTTGTTTCTTGCCTGCATTCGAGTTAATCACTTCTTCACAGAGCTGCTCAGAACCTAGACTAGTCACAGCATTTCACAATCCCTCATCATTATCCACCCTTCAGGCACAGTGTATTTGCTAAACCATAGAACTAACTACATAGCCTGTCACTAATTATTGTCTCTGCTCATTCATTGCCATAAGCATTCACAGTAAATTTGCGAAATGGTAAAGGTCAATAGGAGTTGACACATACCCTTACTTATGCCGCTTTTCAGGGGCCTTTCAGAGGTTGGTGACAGTACTGTTTTTTCATTTACAGGCTGTTAGGGATGGTCAGTTTTAGGCCTCTTGTACACAGATGTAATAATTTTACTGATGTATATATGCAGGATTATGACTTGTTTCATAAAGGCGTCATATATACATATAAACGTGCCTATGCACATACATGTGTAAAATTCTTCTACTCTCTGAACTCATCACTGCATTAGAGATCTTTACAAAGCTATGTAAATTGTCACATAGACAACAATATACGTATATATATACAGTATATATAGATATATATACAGTGGCGTTACTAGGGTTGGGGTCACCTGGTGCGAAAAAAAATGGTGTCACCTCCCACCAACTATAGTCCCCCCTCAGTACAGACCCTCCCCACTAAGTACAGACCCCCCTCCATCAATATAGACCCCCTCCCTCAGTATAAACCTCCCCCTTAGTACAGACCCTCTCAGTGAAGACCCCCCAGCAGTACAGACACCCCCTCAGTTACAGACACCCCCCAGTTACAGACACCACCCTCAGTTACAGACCCTCCGAGTGCAGACCTTTCTCAGATACAAACACCCCCCAGTTACAGACATCCCCCTCAGTACAGACCCCCCTCAGTTACAGACCCTCTCAGTTACAGACACCCCCCAGTTACAGACCCACCCCCAGTACCAGACCCCCCCAGTACCAGACCCCCCTCAGTACCAGACCCCCCTCAGTACAGACACCCCCCTCAGTTACAGACCCCCCCAGTACCAGACCCCCTCCAGTACCAGACCCCCCTCAGTACAGACACCCCCCTCAGTTACAGACCCCCCAGTACCAGACCCCCTCAGTACAGACACCCCCCTCAGTTACAGACCCCCCCAGTACCAGACCCCCCAGTACCAGACCCCCCTCAGTACAGACAACCCCCTCAGTTACAGACCCCCCAGTGCCAGACCCCCCTCAGTACAGACACCCCCTTCAGTTACAGACCCCCCCAGTACCAGACCCCCCTCAGTACAGACACATCTCAGTTACAGCCCCCCCTTGGTGCAAACCCCCCCTAGTGCAGACCCCAGCAGCACAGACACCCCCCCCAGCATTAGACACCCCCCCTTACCTTACAGAGCAGCAGATACACACAGTGGTGTGTCCCTCGAGCGCGGGCTCCTCCTCCTCTGTGGATGTAAACAGAGAGGAGGCAAGAGGGGGCGGAGGCTTCCTTACGCTCCGCTGAGGGACACAGCCACGGCGCGAGGCACAGGCAGCGGGCGGGGGTGTTAGTGTGGTGCTGGCGTGCCGCTACCCACGGGTGTCATCCCTCTGGTGGGTGTCACCCGGGTGCGGCCCGCCCCCGTCACATGGCTAGCAACGCTATATATATATATATATATATATATACACTGTATATATATATATATATAGATATATAGATATATCTATACAGTCATGGCTGAAATTGTTGGCACCCCAGAAATTTTTCCAGAAAATAAAGTATTTCTCACAGAAAAGTATTGCAGTAACACATGCTTTGCTATACACATGTTTATTCCCTTTGTGTGTATTGGAACAACACAAAAAAAGGTAGGAAAAAAAGCAAATTGGACATAATGTCACACAAAACTCCAAAAATGGGCTGGTTAAAATTCTTGGCACCCTTTTAAAATTGTGGATAAATAAGATTGTTTCAAGCATGTGATGCTCCTTTAAACTCACCTGGGGCAAGTAACAGGTGTGGGCAATATAAAAATCACACCTGAAAGCAGATAAAAAAAGAAAAAAAAGTTCACTTAGGCCCCTTTCACACGGAGGGTCCGTTCAGGTCCGCCTGTCAGTTTTTTAGGCGGACCTGGACGGACGCTCCATGTAGCCCTATGGAGCCACGGATGTCAGCGGTGACATGTCCGCTGACATCCGCTCCGCTCCGCCAAAGTGTGACGGAGGAAAACCCTATTTTTCCTTCCATCGGTGGAGCGGATCGGATGACAACGGACTCTATGGTCCGTCGTCATCCGATCCCCCCATAGGGGAGAGCGGCTCTCTGACAGGGTGGTCCCTGCACAGTGTGCGGGGACCGCCCAGTCATCCGCCGGCTCAGCGGGGATCAACTGAGCGATCCCCGCAGAGCAAGCGGAGCTTCACGGGGCGGATCATGACTGGTCCGCCCCGTGTGAAAGAGCCCTAAGTCTTTGCATTGTGTGTCTGTGTGTGCCACACTAAGCATGGACAACAGAAAGAGGAGAAGAGAACTGTCTGAGGACTTGAGAACCAAAATTGTGGAAAAAATTCAACAATCTCAAGTTTACAAGTCCATCTCCAGAGATCTAGATTTGCCTTTGTCCACAGTGGGCAACATTATCAAGAAGTTTGCAACCCATGGCACTGTAGCTAATCTCTCTGGGCGTGGACGGAAGAGAAAAATTGATGAAAGGTTGCAACACAGGATAGTCCGGTTGGTGGATAAGCAGCCCCAAACAAGTTCCAAAGAAATTCAAGCTGTCCTGCAGGCTCAGGGAGCATCAGTGTCAGCGCGAACTATCCATCGACATTTAAATGAAATTAAACGCTGTGGCAGGAGACCCAAGAGGACCCCACTGCTGACACAGAGACATAAAAAAGCAAGACTACAGTTTGCTAAAATGTACTTGAGTAAGCTAAAATCCTTCTGGGAAAACATATTGTGGACAGATGAGACCAAGATAGAGCAGTTTGGTAAAGCACATCAATCATTCCACTGTTTACTGAAAACGGAATGAGGCCTACAAAGAAAAGAACACAGTACCTACAGTGAAATATGGTGGAGGTTCAATGATGTTTTGGGGTTGTTTTGCTGCCTCTGGCACTGGGTGCCTTGAATGTGTGCAAGTCATCATGAAATCTGAGGATTACCAAAGGATTTTGGGTCGCACTGTAGAGCCCAGTGTCAGAAAGCTGGGATTGCGTCCGAGATCTTGGGTCTTCCAGCAGGACAATGACCCCAAACATATGTCAAAAAGCACCCAGAAATGGATGGCAACAAAGCGCTGGAGAGTTCTAAAGTGGCCAGCAATGAGTCCAGATCTAAATCCCATTGAACACCTGTGGAGAGATCTTAAAATTGCTGTTGGGAAAAGGCGTCCTACCAATAAGAGAGACCTGGAGCAGTTTGCAAAGGAAGAGCGGTCCAAAAATCTGGGTGAGAGGTATAAGAAGCTTATTGATGGTTATAGGAAGCGACTGATTTCAGTTATTTTTTCCAAAGGGTGTGCAACCAAATATTAAGTTAAGGGTGCCAAGAATTTTGACCAGCCCATTTTTGGAGTTTTGTGTGACATTATGTCCAATTTGCTTTTTTTCTTCACTTTTTTTGTTTTGTTCCAATACACATAAAGGGTATAAACGTGTATAGCAAAACATATGTTACTGCAATACTCTGTGAGAAATACTTGATTTTCTGGAAAAATTTCTGGGGTGCCAACAATTTTGGCCATGACTGTGTATTGTGACAGCAGGAAGGTAAAGTCACCTGGTTGCATCCAGGGGGGTAGATATATTTCTCCCAGATTCAGGCTTTATGCCGACTTATACAACTAGGGAGTTGATGAAGCCCAGCTGAGGCTAGTGGGCTCATGGATGACTCATACCTCTAGGGAGAGGGCTGGGCGTCGTACAGACAGGGAGTTGATGAGGCCAGCTGAAGCTTGTCAGCTCATTTAGGCCTCTATAAGAACTCCCAGATTCATTAGGTGTTAGCTCATGCCTGGACCCAGACCTGTGTGGACTGTCTAGGGAGAGTGAACCCCTGTGCGGTGAGGCAAAGCCTGTGTGGCTATTTGTTTGGACTTTTACTAAACCAGGGACTTAGGGACTAGGACAGCACCAGGCTGATCCCAGTTGTTAGTTTAGGAAACCTGCATGTTTAGTCAGAGGTCACGCTGACCAGGATTTATTTTGTTTATGTTTCTTTTTGGCTTTGCTGTGTTTTTGTCACTGTACATAGAGAAATAAACCGCACCTTTTGATTTTGAAAACCACAACCTCCGTCTGCTGGCCCTGTTTTTGTGTGGGGAGCCCAACCAGGGGGTCACACACACCCGCTACCGAGTTAACCCCCTCACAGTTGGTGGAGAACCAGTGGCAGTTTTTTTTAAGCCAGCATGGAGGAGATACTGAAACAGCTGGCTCTAGCAAATGCCAATCAACAGCAGACAAATTCAGGTTTGCAAAGGAGCCTTGCAGCCCAGCAGCAAGCTCATCAACAAGCCCAGCAGCAATCTGAGGCCCGCTTCATAGACCTGTTACAGAAGCAAGAGCAGAGACTACAACAAATGGAAGCAGTAATGCAGCAACGTCCGCAGACCAGTGAGGAAAGCCGTCCCACTAATACCGCGTCCTTTGGGGTGAGTCGTTTATTGACAAAAATGACTGGAGAGGATGATCCAGAGGTATTTTTGACCACATTTGAAAGGACTGCTGAAAGAGAAAAGTGGCCTGAGGAGCAGTGGGCTGGACTGGTGGCTCCTCTGTTAACTGGTGAATCGCAGAAGGCTTACTATGACCTAGAGCCTGACCAAGCAAAAGACTATGTGATGCTAAAAGCTGAAATATTGGCAAGGCTGGGTGTCACCCTGGCTGTCCGGGCTCAGCGTGTGCATAACTGGACTTTCCAGCTTGGAAAACCCCCCAGGTCTCAAATGTATGATCTCATTCACCTGAGCAGGAAGTGGCTACAGCCAGAGACTTTGTCCGCACCAGAGATTGTGGAACGTGTTGTAATGGATCGGTTTTTGAGAGCTCTTCCTACTGCCATCCAAAAGTGGGTAAGCCATGGAGACCCAGAGACGGCCGGTGGTCTTGTGGATCGTGTAGAGAAATACTTGGCTACAGAGAACCTGACGGCCTCTTCCAGAGACTCTCGGACTTTCCACCCTAAGACCAGACCATCCCCAGGGGCGGATAAGAGGATTCCAAGGGGTGAGGGTGGAGAGAGTGAGAGGGTGGGAGCTCTACCCAAAGTTTGGCGAGAACAGCCTGGGAAGTCAGGGGCTCAAGAGGCAGCCAAAAGGATTGTTTGCTACCGCTGCCGGCAAGCTGGACATATTGCAGCAAATTGCCCGGTTGTGGAGGAACCCATGCAATGTGACTTTCTGACGGACAGACGTCAGTCGCTGTGTGCGACAGTCGCATGCACTGCCATTCGGGGAACTGAGAAACATTTATGCAAAATGTGTATTAATGGTAGAAATGTTGTGGTATTACTGGATTCAGGTAGCCTTGTGACCCTGATAAAGGCTGAATTAGTTAAAACAGAGGTCTCTGGGAATAGCAAGGTAGCTGTTATTTGTGTGCATGGGGACACCCGAGAGTATCCAGTGACTACAGTGTGTTTCGAGACCCCCAAAGGTACCCTCTCTCATCCAGTGGGGTTAGTATCTCAATTACCGCATGATGCCATTGTGGGAAGGGATTTTCCGAAGTTCTGGGAACTGTGGGATGATCCTGAGCCCCCCACTGGTGCCCCTATGTACCAGGAATGTGATAGCCAGAACTCCTCTGAGAGTGGTGAGGACTCTCCAGAATTTCCCTTGTCAGTATTGGCAGGGGAGACTCAAGAAACTGGAGAGGAGCCCACCTCCTCAGACGAAAACCTACCGTCTGTGGAGTTTTCTGATCTGGAGGTTCACAGGGAAAATTTTGCCACAGAACAGTTAAAAGACCCCGCCCTAATAAAGGCACGGGAAAACGTAGTGGAAATAAATGGCGAGTTAGTGAACCCAGATAATACCTGCACTTACCCATACTTCAGCGTAGAGAAGGACCTACTGTATCGGGTGGCAAAAAGGGCAGAAGAAACCGTTGAGCAGCTTGTGGTGCCCAAACCTTACAGGAAGTTGGTGTTGGAGTTGGCCCATGGGCACATTCTTGGAGGTCATCTGGGGACAGAGAAAACCCGAGAGAGGGTATTTCAGAGATTCTATTGGCCTGGGGTGATGAAGGACATAGAAAATTATTGTTCCTCCTGCCCTGTGTGTCAGAGGTCGGCCCCGATGCCACATTTCCGTAGCCCGCTGGTCCCTCTACCCATCATTGAGGTCCCGTTTGAGAGAATCGCAATGGATTTGGTAGGTCCTATAATCAAGTCCGCTAGGGGGCACCAGTACATATTGGTTATAATGGACTATGCCACCCGTTATCCAGAAGCGATCCCTCTCAGAAATACCTCGGCCAAAACCATAGCCAAAGAGCTATCTCTTGTTTTTAGCCGGGTGGGTATTTGTAAAGAACTGCTTACGGACCAAGGTACACCCTTTATGTCCCGGGTTATGAAAGAGCTGTGTAAATTGTTCAAAGTGACGCAATTGCGTACATCTGTGTATCACCCCCAAACCGATGGGCTGGTTGAAAGATTCAACAAAACCCTAAAACAAATGTTGAAGAAAGTGGTGGATAGAGATGGAAAGGATTGGGACTGTCTACTTCCTTATTTGATGTTTGCTATTAGGGAGGTGCCCCAATCCTCTACGGGATTCTCCCCCTTTGAGTTACTGTATGGGAGACACCCAAGAGGGCTGTTGGATATTGCCAAGGAAACTTGGGAAAGTGAGAGTTCTCCCCACAGGAGTGTGATTGAGCATGTCGCCCTGATGCAAGATCGAATTGCACAGGTAATGCCCATCGTGAAGGAACATTTGGCCCAAGCGCAGTTGGCACAGCAGAGAGTGTACAACCGTGGAGCAAAGACCCGTACCTTTTCCCCGGGGGATAGGATATTGGTACTTGTCCCTACGGTTGAAAGTAAATTCCTTGCCAAATGGCAAGGCCCCTACGAGATAATGGAAAAAGTGAGCGAAGTGAATTACAAGGTCAGACAACCAGGAAGGCGAAAGCCCGAACAGATATATCACGTTAATCTGTTGAAAGCCTGGAGGGATAGAGAGTCCCTAGTCACAGAAACTTGGTCACCAGCTCAAACTGGTTGCGTGATTCCGGAGGTTGGAATAGCAGCCACCTTGTCACAACCCCAACAACAGGAGGTTAAGGAGTTTGTGCTTCGCAACAAGGAGGTGTTCTCTGAGCTGCCGGGACAAACATCTGGGGTAGAGCATGATATTATTACCCCGCCCGGTGAAAGGGTGAAGTTAAAACCCTATCGGATCCCAGAGGCCCGACGGGAGGCAATACGGGAGGAAGTACAGAAAATGCTGAACTTAGGGGTGATAGAGGAGTCCCAAAGTGATTGGTCTAGTCCCATTGTGTTGGTGCCTAAACCGGATGGGAGCTGGCGATTTTGTAACGATTTTCGTCAGTTGAACAAAGTTACAAAATTTGACACCTACCCCATGCCACGTATAGATGAGTTGATCGACCGGCTGGGAACAGCCCGATACATGACGACTCTTGACCTCACAAAAGGGTATTGGCAAATTCCCCTGGCCAAGTCGGCCAAAGAGAAAACCGCATTTGTAACCCCAGACGGGGCGTTCCAATATAAGAGAATGCCGTTCGGGTTACAGAATGCACCGGCCACATTCCAGCGGAAAATGGACCAGATACTGAGGCCCCATCGGAAGTATGCTGCGGCTTACCTGGATGACGTAATTGTCCATAGCACAGATTGGGCCTCACATCTGCCAAAAGTGCAAGCAGTCCTAGACTCTATCCGGGAAGCGGGGTTTACGGCTAACCCCAAGAAGTGTACCATTGGGCAGGAGGAGGCCAAATATCTTGGGTACACCATTGGCAGGGGAGTGATAAAACCCCAACTCAACAAAGTCGAGGCCATCCAGAGTTGGCCACGTCCCAACAGCAAGAAGCAGGTACGGGCCTTTCTGGGAATCGCGGGTTATTATCGGCGCTTCATTCCCCACTTTGCTTCTAAGGCTGTGCCCCTAACCAACCTGACGAAAGGGAAAGGGTCGGTCATGATTAAATGGACCCCCGAGGCTGAGGCAGCATTCCAATTCTTGAAACAAGCCTTATGTAGCCAGCCAGTGTTGTACTCACCCGACTTCTCTAAAGACTTTGTCGTACAAAGTGATGCGTCAGATGTGGGGTTAGGAGCAGTATTGTCCCAGGTCTGGAACGGGGAAGAGCACCCAGTCATTTACCTCAGCAGGAAGTTGAAGTCCCATGAGGTAAATTACGCCACGGTTGAAAAGGAGTGTTTAGCGGTGAAGTGGGCTCTAGATTCCCTTCGGTACTATCTGCTAGGTAGGCACTTTGACATGGTTACGGATCACGCTCCGTTAAAGTGGATGGCTCAAAACAAGGAGACAAATAGAAGAGTGAATAGGTGGTTCCTGGCCCTACAGGAATTCAACTTCACAGTAAAGCATCGCCCTGGCGTTCAAATGGGGAATGTGGATGCTTTGTCTCGAGTACATGAATGCCTGATTGCTGGTGTTCCAACCCCAAGGTTAAAACAAGAGGGGGGGGTATGTGACAGCAGGAAGGTAAAGTCACCTGGTTGCATCCAGGGGGGTAGATATATTTCTCCCAGATTCAGGCTTTATGCCGACTTATACAACTAGGGAGTTGATGAAGCCCAGCTGAGGCTAGTGGGCTCATGGATGACTCATACCTCTAGGGAGAGGGCTGGGCGTCGTACAGACAGGGAGTTGATGAGGCCAGCTGAAGCTTGTCAGCTCATTTAGGCCTCTATAAGAACTCCCAGATTCATTAGGTGTTAGCTCATGCCTGGACCCAGACCTGTGTGGACTGTCTAGGGAGAGTGAACCCCTGTGCGGTGAGGCAAAGCCTGTGTGGCTATTTGTTTGGACTTTTACTAAACCAGGGACTTAGGGACTAGGACAGCACCAGGCTGATCCCAGTTGTTAGTTTAGGAAACCTGCATGTTTAGTCAGAGGTCACGCTGACCAGGATTTATTTTGTTTATGTTTCTTTTTGGCTTTGCTGTGTTTTTGTCACTGTACATAGAGAAATAAACCACACCTTTTGATTTTGAAAACCACAACCTCCGTCTGCTGGCCCTGTTTTTGTGTGGGGAGCCCAACCAGGGGGTCACACACACCCGCTACCGAGTTAACCCCCTCACAGTATATATATATATATATATATATATATATATGGATAAATATATATATATATATATTGTAAGGGGGACGACCATGCATAGCAACAGGAACAGTCTAAGAAGGAGTGCCTTGCATGTTTATTCAGCAGGGCAAAAAAACAGACAAAGTTTCAATAAGGAAAGGGTTTGTACAACAAATCCATAGCATAAAAACAAACATAAAATATGCATGTTCAAGACATTAACTAAACTCAGGTCAGTTCCTGACAAAAAAGGTTTTCTTTTATGCCTCAAAGCAGGTATCATTTGTATATTGTTATGCCCCATACACACGATCGTTTTTCATGCCGTTAAAAATGCCATTTTAAAAAATGGCCATTAAAAATGATCGTGTGTAGGCTCCAGAGCATTTTTAACGACGTGAAAAACGGCCATTAAAAATTCCGGACATGCTCTCTTTTTTCACGTCGTTTTTCATGTCGTTTTTTTTAACGACGTGAAAAACGATAGTGTGTATGCTTTCACGACGTGAAAAAAAACGCGCATGCTCAGAATCAAGTCTGAGACGGGAGCGCTCGTTCTGGTAAAACTAGCGTTCGTAATGGAGATAGCACATTCATTACACAGTAACGGACTGAAAAGCGCGAATCGTCGCTCAACAAACTTTACTAACATGAAGGGTGGCGCCATTCGAACGGAACTTCCCCTTTAGTGCCGTCGTACGTGTTGAACGTCACTGCGCTTTGCTTGATCGTTTTTTTTAATGATAGTGTGTACGCAAGGCAGGCTTGAGAGGAAACATGAAAAAAAACGAGGAGAAAAACGTCGGTTTAAAAAATTACATTAAAAACGATCGTGTGTACGGGGCATTAGTGTTCTGCCAACACTCAGTATTTTCACTCAGCAGTAGTCTTCCACAGCAGGGAGACTGAAAGAGAAATAGAGAGAGAGAGAATTCGTTTTTTACACATCAGCCAAAAACCCTGGAGACCCTCACTATGTGTGGGTGAGAATCATATACACCGTCCACTTACAGGTATTTGTCATATCTCTTTTAGAAAATATTCTTCTACTGACTATGATTATACTGACAATGCGTTCTTCTAAATTTTATCTCCATAATGACTTTTGTTTAATCCTCATCCACATACCTGTGAACTTTCCAAAATTTTTCCGGAATGCAGTGACGCCTTTCTTATAGATCACTCATGCTGCTTTGCATACCTGATGTCACTGCAGAGACAATGGCGTAGGTCAGTGGTTCTCAACCAAGTACCCCCAGCAGGCCATGCTTGAAGGTTTTCTTTTATCTTGCACAGGTACTTTAAATCAGAGTCAACGGCTTGGTATTTTGGACAGCTATTTTATCTAAGAGAAATTCCCAAAACATGGTATTTATTGCAAAGTAAATTCTCACCGCATTCACTAAGCTAAGAGAAAATTCCATTTCAAGGTGAAAATTCCCTTGCAAAGTGTACAGTCTATTTGCCTTTCGTATATGGATCACAAGAAAGATGATCGTCACTCGGGATAGCATCCAAAAATAATCTTCCTTTTATTGAAAAAGCATGTACTGTAGCTGCAAAACACCCAATTATGTTTGGCCACAAGGCCTTAATCATGGCTGATATAAAATAACATAACCAACTTTTTTAATTATGGACTAAAATGTCACATGATCAAAAACACAGGTGAGTTAAAATACAATATAGCACTGGGTGGTGTTGTTATGCATGAAGGTGGAAGCACCCATACACCTGTTTCTATTTGCCTTTAGCAAATCATCCTCATTGCTATCTCCTGCCTGCTGTAGACTGAGAGTGGAGTTGATTTACTAAAGGCTTTAAGAGGGAATTTTCCCTTAGCTTAGTAGATTAGCGGACCTGATGGGGAACTTCCTCTGCAGTGTAATAAATGAATAGACCCGCCCCTTCCGCATCTGGTCCGCTTAGCCTTACACCTATGTCATTGGCTGAGCGGACCTGATGGGGAACTATAGAAGGGGCGGGTCTATTCATTTAATACACTGCGGAGGAAGTTCCCCATCAGGTCCGCTCAGGCTCAGCCAATGACGTCTCGTTTGGACAGCGCTGGACATCGTGATCGCCGCGGGACACCGGATTTCATCGCTGGAATGTTTTTTTTTATTTTTTTATTTTTAATAAAGGACTTTTCCAAGGTGTCTGTGTATTTTTTTAATTTTTTTTTACACTTTGTTCGTGAAATGGTAGGGGTACAATGTACCCTTACCAATTCACATAGGGGGGGGGGGCGGGATCTGGGGGTCCCCTTTGTTAAAGGGGTCTTCCAGATTCCGATAAGCCCCCCGCCCGCAGACCCCCACAACCACCGGGAAAGGATTGTGGAGATGAGGCCCTTGTCCCCATCAACATGGGTACATCCTCCCCATGTTGAGGGCATGTGGCCTGGTATGGTTCAGGAGGGGGGCGCTCTCTCATCCCCCTCTTTTCCTGCTGCCTTCCAGGTTGCGTGCTAGAATAAAGGGTCTGGTGTGGATTTTTAGGGGGACTCCACGCCATTTTTTTTTTATTTGGGGTGGAGTTCCCCTTAAAATCCATACCAGACCTGAAGGGCCTGGTATGGATATTTGGGGGAACTCCACAATTTTTTTTTTTCAAATTTGCGGCAGGGTTCCCCTTAATATCCATACCAGACCTGAAGGACCTGGTAATTTAATTTGGGGGGACCCCCACGCTTTTTTTTTTTTTATCAGTGACTTTTCTATGTATTGCCGGGAGCCGACAATTCATTATAGCCACGAGTGAGTTTTAAATGACTTTTTTTCCTTCAGAAATGACATTTCCTGACAGACTCCATGGCAGACTACGTGTGGGTTAACCCCGCCTCCTCTCCACAGCTATAGGACCCCTTACCCATAAATTTGAGCTCACCTCCACAGACAGGTGTTCCTTTTTTGTCCTCCTCACATGGACCCTTCATTATGCAATTCAGGTGCAGTCCAGGATGTCTGTCGGATCAGGTACGAGTTGTGCGGTGCACCCAGGGCCCAGCTATGAGCGGGTGAGTGGTTTTGGGCTGATGGATACCCCTATGGTGGAAGGGATGTGGCCCCAGTGTACCATGACGGACGGTGGATCTCAGCTGGCAAGGTCTGAAGACTTTTTCTATTTCCATGGCAGATAGTTTTTGTTTGTTTGTTTGTTTGTATGTCTTTCTCTGCTGTTTTTTCTCTGTCATACAGCGCCGCTAAGCTTAGTATATGTGTGGAACGCTTTTGCGTTCCAGGATGCCATTCCCTTCCTGATCCCAGCCTGTTGATCGTCTGTGCATGCGCAGAGCCACAGTTAAAACGAGGCTTGGTTTTTGCGCATGCGCAGTATGGCGGAGGGGTCAGGGGCCGCGCAGGCGCAGTAGGTTCGGTCCCTCCGATGCATGGGCACAGCGGGACCGGCCATGACGTCATTCCGGCGGGTGATTTAAACCGCTGAGGAGCCCTATACAGGTGGGATAACCTGTGGGCATATAGCAGCAGCCTCCCGGAGTCTCAATACTACCAGGACGGGGTAAGCACTTCTTGGCAATGTAATGCATGTAATGCTTAGTGTCTCTTAAAGGGACAGTTTAAAAAAAAAAAAAAAAAACTTTTTTTTCTGCGCTGTTCTTGCATTGATTTGCTTATCCTTAGTCTAGGTAGTGGAGTTACGCATCATTGTGTGTCTTCCTCATCATGGACTCATCTGCACCGCCGTGTGGCCAGCCCTCCCGCACAAGGTCTGTGCGGAGTGGGTAGGGGGTTGGTGTCTTTGGTGTCATTTTTTTTCTGGTGGTTGCTAACGGTTACAACCTGCCCACCTTCCTCCCCCTCCCTTTGTCTGTATTATCTCTTACAGCCCGGCTACATCAGTTCATCGGTCACAGGATAGGGACCTTGCCAGGCTGCACCATCATCATCACCATCATCATCACCATCACCAATCATCCTCCAGGTCCAGACGTGACACTCCGTCTGGGACCCACTATCATAGGGGACGCTCACATTCCCCCTCTAAATATAGGAGATGTTCCCATTCCTCCTCAAGTCACCGCTACCACCACCGCTATGATCGCTCTGATCACAGAGCCTGTTGGGGATGTAAAACTAGAATCCCAGAGGGCAAATCGCTGTGTGACCCATGCTATGCCCGAGCGGTCGGTGAGAAAGAGACCGAAAAATCTAAATCTTGAGTCTCTTATTAAACGTGTGGTACAGCAGTCTATGATGGAAATAGATGTCCCGCCACACGAGGAGCCAGTCCACCACCTTGTCTGGCTCCTTGGCTGACGAGGCCCAGGAGGATTCCGGCCAATTCCAGCCCCATGATTCCTCCCATTATTCCTCGCAAGACGAGATGGAGGGAGATGATTCTGTGATTCCTCCCATGATTCCTCGCAAGACGAGATGGAGGGAGATGATTCTGTGATTCCTCCCATGATTCCTCGCAAGACGAGATGGAGGGAGATGATTCTGTAGTGGGATTCGACTACGCTTTAGTCTCTCCACTGATCAAGGCAGTGATGGAAACCTTAAAGTTGGAAGATACCACTGCCCCCCCCCCCAGAGAAACAAAGGAACTGTTTAAGAAACTGGGGAAAGAATGTTCCAATTTCACACTGAGCTGAAAGGAGTGTTTAAGGAAGAATGGAGCAAGGGGGATAAGAACGTTTGGAAAATGCTCCCCTCGTGGATGCAGCAGTAATGCGCCTAGCGAAGCATGTCACCCTCCTGCTAGATGACACTGTATCTTTTAAAGATGGTCTGGATTGAAAGATTGACCAAGACATTAAGAGAATATATAACTTGAACAGTATGGCTTGCAAACCAGCCCTAGCCCTTGCAGTCACCTCCAAAGCAATGGAGGCCTGGGTGGAAAATGTTGACTCCGTTCTGAAAGGTGTCTCGGAGGAATTGGCACAAAGTTCAGCAGTGCAAGAACTTAAACTGGCTATCGCCTTTTTGGGAGAAGCTTCAATTGATCTCATCCGCTTGATGGCTAGATCCTTGCTATCTTCGGTCACAGCCAAACGAGCACTATGGTTGCGCCCCTGGCTTGTTGATCCTGCCTCAAAGCAGGCATGGTGCAAAATTCCGTCTGAAGGAACTTCCTTGTTTGGAAACAAACTGTATAATGCCATTTCAAAGGCTACAGGCGGAAAGTCGGGATTCCTCCCTCAGGACAAACGTCTGTTTAACCAAAGAAAACCTCAGCAGAGACGCAGTACAGAGCGTTCAAGAGAGGCATGCTCCTATAGGCCCGGACGGGATTTTAGGAGAAGCTGGAACTGGAATAGGCAGATATCTTTCCCAAAAATCTGGCAAGAAACAGACGCCCGGGGGGCGCGAGCCAACCAAGTCCTTTTGAGATTGGGCCTGCCCAAGCGGTCGGGTAGGGGCTCGCCTACGTCTCTGCCGGCACGTCTGGGTGACCTTGATCTCAGATTATTGGACCATCAAAACGGTCTCAACAGGTCACGCATGGTCCTTCACCAAAGTCCCTCCATGCAGACCAATGCAATCTTCACTGCCTCAATCAGAAGAAAAACAACAAGTTCTTCTTTCATATGTGAATGCCCTGAAAGATCAAGGAGCAGTGGTGCCCGTCCCAAAGGACGAGGAATTCCAGGGGGTATACTTCCCCCTCTTCCTAGTACAAAAGAAGAACGGCTCTTGGCGTCCAGTTATAGATCTCACTTTCCTGAACAGGTACATAAAGCACGAGAAATTCAAGATGGAATCACTCTCATCCATCCAAAAAGTCGTTCAACCAGGCGACTGGTTGATCTCAATAGATGTTAAGGACGCGTATTTTCATGTTCCCGTGGCAGAAGAATTCCACAAATACCTTCGATTTCAGGTCGAACGAGAGCACTTACAATTTATTTGTCTTCCATTCGGACTAACGACCTCTCCAAGGGTCTTTTCCAAGGTACTGTTGGTAATTGTGTCTCTTATCAGAATACAGGGTGTGCGTCTGTATCATTACCTGAACGATCTGCTACTACTGTCCCAAGACAAGCAGCAGCTGCTGATCCACAAAGATCAAGTGATCTCTACATTGATAGAGTTCGGATGGCTCTTAAACCGACAGAAAAGTCAGTCAGAACCGACCCAACGCCTAACCTACCTAGGAGCTCAATTTGACACAGTAGAGAATACCATCTCTCTTCCGGAAGAAAAAATCCCGGTCATTCGGGTAAGAATATCTTTAGCCCTAGACTACTCTAACCTAAGGGCGTCACAGTGCCTGAAGATAATCGGCACGATGGTGGCCACGTTCCCCATGGTCAAATGGGCAATGTGGAGGCTTCGGCCTTTTCAATCAGGATTCCTTCAGCAATGGAAGACAGACGATCGCAATCAGCTGATCAGGACTACTCAGTCAATGAGGAACAGTCTTCTCTGGTGGCTTCAACACAAAAACTTGTTAACATGCCACTCCCTTGCTCCCATCCAATGGATGACTGTTTCATCCGATGCCAGCAATGCAGCCTGGGGAGCACATTGTGGGGCAGAACTGGCTCAGGGCAAATGGGATGCCCATCTCCACATTCCAGGGTCAAACGTTCTGGAATTGCGTGCGGCATGGTGCACCCTTCAAGCCTTCTCCCACCTTCTGAAAGGGAAGTCGGTCCTACTCAAAATGGACAATACCACCGCCGTGGCATATGTGAAGAGACAAGGGGGCACTCGGAGCCCCACCCTTCTCCAAGAGGTCGAACCTATCATGACCTGGGCTCAGAGGAATCTACAAACTTAACAGCAGTCTTCATTCCAGGGGAACAG
The DNA here is from genome assembly GCA_029206835.1 of Rana muscosa. NCBI lineage: Eukaryota > Metazoa > Chordata > Amphibia > Anura > Ranidae > Rana > Rana muscosa. The sequence continues at coordinate 608,241,920 of CM055118.1, forward strand.
AACATTCAAGCGGACTTTCTGTCACGCAGCAACCTAGACAACAACGAATGGTCACTGCATACACAGACATTCAAGTGGATCCTATCGTTGGGAATCGATCCAGAAGTGGATCTGTTTGCATCCCCCTGCAATCACAAAGTAGACAGATACTACACTCGAGGTCGGTGCAGTCAAGCCTTCGGAGCAGATGCATTAACAAGCCAATGGAAATTCAACAAGGCATATGCCTTCCCTCCACCTCCGATCATGCAAAAATTCCTGCAGCGGCTCCAGTTGGTGAAAGGCGAAGTGATAACAATAGCACCATACTGGCCGAACAGGCCATGGTTTCCTCTCCTGAATCTGATGAGCTTCAGGGACCTGCTAGAGTCTCTTGGGTGTGCTTTAGGGGTAATCTCTTATGAGCTCCAGAAAGCCTAACATGAACAAAACCTACAACAGAATCTGGACCAGGTTTGTCAGCTTCATGACTTCTGCTGGAAAATCTTTCAGAAATCCTGGAGTTCAAGACGTTTTAAGTTTTCTACAATCAGGCTTGGATCTTCCTTTGTACTCTGAGGGAACTGATTGACAAGTTTCAGCCTTATCGGCATTTTCAGGAACATCATGGGCAACTCATCCCCTGGTTCAACAATCCTTTCAGGGGGCTTCGAGAATCAGGCCTCAGAGGAAACCTAGATTCCCCAAATGGGATCTTCTGCTCGTCCTTGATGCTCTTTCAGCACTCAACAACAAGGATCTTTCTATTAAGGACTTATCAATCAAACTGGCCTTACTAGTGGCCATTACTTCAGCCAAAAGGGTTTCAGAAATAAGCTTCCTGGGTTGTCAAGAACCCTTTTTGACTTTCTTCCCGGACCGAGTGGTCCTTATTCCCATGCTTGGGTCTAAACCAAAAGTCAAGTCAGTTTTTCACGAGAATCAGGAAATAGTCCTTCCTACTTTCAATTCTCCAGAATCAGCAGATGTTCATCCCTTGGATGTAGGTGAGACTCTGAAAGAATATTTGCGAGTCACTTCATCTTTAAGAAGCTTGAACTACCTGTTCTTGTTACACACTGGTAGCAACAAAGGAAAGAGGGCTTCCTCCAGAACAATAGCAGCCTGGATCGTCCAATCTATTCAACAGGCTTACAGGGCAAAGGGCTTAGCTCCTCCAGAGGCGTGACGGCTCATTCCACCAGAGGCATGGCAGCCTCATGGGCAGCAGCTCGACACGTGGCTCCTGAAGTGATATGCAGGGCAGCCTCGTGGTCTTCTATTCATACATTTATGTCTCATTATTGTATTGAGCCTGCTTCCCTTTCCTCTGTTAATTTTGGTCGAAAAATCCTGTCAGTTGAGGGGAAAGATTAAAATATTTTTTTTGAGCAAGCATACCCTCCCGTGTGGATTGGCTAGTTATTTCCCACACGTAGTCTGCCATGGAGTCTGTCAGGAAAACGGAAAATTTATTACCAAATACTTACCGTAATTTTCCTTTCCTGATAGACTCCATGGCAGACGGAGTTCCCACCCATGAATTAAAAATATGAGAGTTGAAATTTGAGTCGGCTAGTTACGGAACACCTGTCTGTGGAGGTGAGCTCAAATTTATGGGTAAGGGGTCCTATGGCTGTGGAGAGGAGGCGGGGTTAACCCACACGTAGTCTGCCATGGAGTCTATCAGGAAAGGAAAATTACGGTAAGTATTTGGTAATAAATTTTCCGTTTTTGTGCAGGGACAGTTCTAAGCACGGGAAACAAGCGCGACTTTACATGCATATTGCCCGAACACCAGACCCAAACCTGAACATATAGTCAATTGTTCGGGTTCGTGTCCGGGACCCAAAAACCCAAAAGTTCGGTACGGACCCAAACTTTACAGTTCGGGTCCGCTCAACCCTAGTCCTGGGAAAAACCAAAGAGTATAATATTATAAAGTCAGGCATATAGAACTGTAAATAGATCTCAGGATAACGTTCATTTAATTAATTGCTGACAGACCGTAAACACAATGACTTAGTCTCATGCATATTCGGCCGGTAGAGGTATCATGAAACGGACCTGACTTTTCCACAAAAAACAACCAGCAGCAAACTGATTACATGTTTCGCTTTAAAGAAAGCTTAATCGGAGCTTCTATACGCCTGACTTTATAATATAATAGTCTTTCGTTTTTCCCAGGACCTATAAACCAAACGAATGAATATTTAAAAAAATGGCAAATATCTGAATTGCAAATACCTGCAAGTGAATTTAGTTGTGGATGAATGAATGTGGTGTGTATGGCCGGTCGGGTGGCCACCCTTGTTTATAGTTTTTGACTAGTCTCATTTTAAATTAGGGGATTACAAATGTGCGTTTTTTCTATAATTCAACGCAATATTTTTACTATCTAATTACGGTTCACCAATAAAGTTTATATAATTATTAGTGCCTTTTTGAAGAATTCTTTCTTTGGAGGACTTTATGTCCCCAAAACCATTCCCCCCCTTTTTTTATAGTGTTACATACTGTATTTATTGGCTTATAACACTCACTTTTTTACCATGAAAATAGAGGGTAAACTGTGCCTGCGTGTTATATGCAGGGGGCTGTGGAAAGTTTTTTTCCTAAAACTCCCCTCTTAAAGTTAGGGTGTGTGTTATACGCCTGTGCGTGTTATACGCCGATAAATACGTAGTTACTAGTTACTTAGGTTGAAAAAAGACACAAGTTCATTGAATTTAACCAGTACAAAAATTTATAAATAAATAAATAATTTGCGACTCATTGGAGTTTATAAATGGCTTTTTAAATATGAAAGATATGCCTTTTCCAAAATTTTTTACTCTTAATAAATATTATGACACCAGGAATGTATTCATTCAAAGACATAAAGGGGCTGATTTACGAAACGTTTGCGCCATGAGTATTGGCGCATCTGCGTGCGCAATGGCCCCCAGATCCCGGCCCCCCCTATGTGAAATGATAAGGGGTACATTGTACCCCTACCATTTCACAAAGAAAGTGTCAAAAATGAAAAAAATGACCAGTGCCGTTTTTAGACAATTCCTTTATTAATGTCTTCTCCTTTCTTCCATCTTCTTCCATCTTCTTCTTCCATCTTCTTCTTTTCTCCATTTGGGTTTCTTCCTCCATCTTCATCTTCCTCTTCATCTTTATCTTCATCTTCCTTCTTCCTTCGGTGTTCTCATCCGCATCTTGCTCCGGCATCTTCCCTTCTTCTTTCTTCTCCGGCCGCTCCGTTTGAATTGGAGGTTCCCACTGGGTGACGCTTCAGTTCTCCTATTGGTCCGCTGCCACCCGGTGGCTCTGCCCCCCTCTGACACCACGGGGAAAGTCCCTGTGAAATCCATGTGCGTCAGAGGGGGGCGGGGTCACCGGGTGTTATCGGACCCAGATAAGAACTGAAGAACTGAAGCGTCGCACAGCGGGAACCTCCAATTCAAACGGAGCTGCCGGAGAAAGAAGAAGGGAAGACGCCGGAGCAAGATGCGGACGAGAAGACAGAAGGAAGAAGGAAGATGAAGATGAAGAACAAGATGGAGGAAGAAACCCGAATGGAGAACAGAAGAAGATGGAAGAAGATGGAAGAAGATGGAAGAAAGGATAAGACATTAATAAAGGAATTGTCAAAAACCGGCTCTTGTCATTTTTTACACTTTCTTTGGGAAATGGTAGGGGTACATTTGTACCCCATTACCATTTCACATAGGGGGGGCGGGATCTGGGGGTCCCCTTTGTTAAAGGGGTCTTCCAGATTCCGATAAGCCCCCTGCCCGCAGACCACCACAACCACCGGGCAAGGGTTGTGGGGATGAGGCCCTTGTCCCCATTAACATGGGGACATCCTCCCCATGTTGAGGGCATGTGGCCTGGTACGGTTCAGGAGGGAGGGGGGACGCTCTCTCGTCCCCCCTCTTTTCCTGCAGCCTGCCAGGTTGCATGCTCGGATGAGGGTCTGGTGTGGATTTTTGGGGGTACCCCACGCCATTTTTTATTTTATTTGGGGTGGAGTTCCCCTTAAAATCCATTCCAGATCTGAAGGGCCTGTTATGGATATTTGGGGGAACCGCACGCATTTTTAAAAAATAAATTGCGGCGGGGTTCCCCTTAATATCCATTCCAGACCTGAAGGGCCTGGTAATGGAATTTGGGGGACCCCCACGCTTTTTTTTTGTGTTATCAAAGACTTTCAATGACTTTTATCTGTATTGACGGGAACCAGCAATTCATTACAGCCGCAAGGACTTTTAAATGACTATTATTTTACTTTAGAAATGTCATTTTGCTCTCCAACTGTTATAAACATGGAAAACATGTGCTACTTTACAGGCATAGACACCCCCGGGTATGATATTTAGGGCCAGTTCACACCGGATGCAGTGCAGTGCGTTTTTTTGATGCATGAAAAACGCAAAGAAAGTTGATCACATTAATGCCAATGGCATAGTTCACACTGCAGTCCGTTCCAGTGCGTTTCAGAAAGCAAAAAAAAAATTGGTCATGCTGCATTTTTTAGGTACAAAACTGTACTGGACCGCAGTAAAACACATCAAAAACGCAACGGAACGTACCAAAAACGCACTGGAATGCACCAGAACGCACCTAAATGCACCAAAGACGCACTGCAACACTCTTGTCCTAAGTGAAAAGAGGGGGAAAAAAACACTGGACTGCATCAAAAACGCAATTGTCCCATCTCTAATTTTGTAGCATGCTGGATGATGTGCTTAATTTTGGACGGGGGGGGGTTATTTTTTGCTAGCTGCATTGGTGTTGTTCTGCACATGCCCAGCCAGTTAGTTTTTTTTTTTGGGTGCTTTTTGTGTGTGAACAGCGCCTGGATATTTCTGGGCATGCTCACTCAGAGAGTGTTTTTATGGGTTAGTAATTGAAGGACATCCTTAACAGGTGTAGCCACTTTGAATTTCAGTCTCTACATTGGGAGAACTCGCATTTTGGGTGTTTCATGGACTGTGCGTGTGTTTTCAATTGCCTCATTAGTTCACAAACATATGTTATATAAAGCTCACAGGGAGCATTTGTTCGCTTGCCCTGAAAAGAGGCAAGTGTGTGTGTGTGTGGGGGGGGGGTAAAATGTACGTGTTGGTGTCCTTATCGAGTTTGTAACACATGTATTTTATTTGTTATGTCTTTGCAAAACAGGTGATTGGTTAACTTTTGTGGATTGTATTTTTTTTTGTGAGGAAAATGTTCCCCTGAAATAATTCTGATGTTGTTAATGTGTGTTGTTTGTTCACTTTGATTTAATTGTCTGTGCTGCATTTGTTTTGGCCAAATATTTCTCAAGATGTTGAGTCTGTAACTGTTTCAAATTGACCATGTTTTTTATTTTGCCTTCCCTTTTGTTTTGTTGACCAATAAATTTTGATGCAAAGTTTTAATGTTTGTTTTGTGTTTTCTTTGCAACAAATGTGACAGCTGATTGGCATGTCAAAACAAAACAGGTGTGATTTGTCTACCCTGGTGCCTTCATGCTAGCATATGCATGGATTGTGTGCTGCCATGCAGCGTCACCAGGAAATGAAAAATACAGAGCGGTAAGTATTCAATTTTCCTTTTTTACTGCAGTGGTTCTCAGCCTCAGTCCTCAAGTACCCCCAACAGGACATGTTTTGTGAATTTATCTCATGGAGAATTGCTGTCCAAAAATCAAAACCATTGACTGTGATTTAAAGCACATGTGCAAGAGGAAGGAAAACCTGCAAACATGGCCTGTTGGGGGTACTTGAGAAGCACTGATTTAGAGCACTGCACTTAAAAATAGCTCAAGGCTATACAATTCTAATTGTGGGCATTTTGAGGGAAACAAAGTAAGTGTTAGGACCCCTGCGTGTGTTTTTTTTTTTTTTTGAAGTTTGGGCTTTGTGTCTCCTTTTCTTAAAATTGGCTTCACTTCCTGTCACACAGCTAAACAGGAAGTGAAGGTAAAACCCTACCAATGTCATTTCTTGGGGACACACAGATCAATCTAACTAGTGTCCCCATTAAGAAAATTGCACTCTAGCACTTTGTTGTGTACACCCCAAATCATTGTATAGTTTGGGGTTTAGTAAAGACAAATCCACTCTGCAGTAAAAGTGTAGCTGCTGAAAATCTGAGGGAAAGTACTGGTGATTGGATGTTACAATCATGTAAAAGCAAAGATGGTGTTTTTTTTTTGCTTGCATGTCCCCCTCAGATATACAGCAAGTGCACTTGTAGTGCAAAGTAGATTTGCCTTTAGTAAATAAACCCCAAAGTCCAAACTACCTAATAATTTGGGGTGTACCCCGCAATATGCTTGAGTGCAATGTGCATATTGGGGAAAGTATTTAGACTGACATTGGGAGGGATTTTCCCTCACTTCCTGTGTGGCTATGTGACAGGAAGTGAATTATTTGGAAGGATAAAGTGGCCAAATTATTTAGTTTAACTTTTCAAAGACACATTCCTAAGTTGAATTGTGATGCATGTCAATGGCCCATTTAGACCCTCTTTAATCACTTGAGATCAGCGCTATAAATGATCGACGGCCACAGCATGGTCCTCAATTGCCGGGAGTCCGTCAATAAACGTCCTCCCCTTTGCGCGCGCTGTGGTCACAGAGTCACTGAGACTCGGGTGATGACAGATCTGAGTAAGGGGCCGATCCCTGCCCTTTACCATGTGATCAGCTGTCAGCCAATGACAGCTGATCACGTGATGTAAACAAAAGCTGGGTAATGGTTTTTGTTTTCTCCTTGTGCTGACAGTGTGAGCATAAAAAAAGACAATCACCGGGCTTATGTGCAAGGGACATGGGGCCCGAAGAGGAAGAGGCAATTCTGCGTCATCTGTGACAATTAGTAGCCCCTGCCAGTGCCACCTATCAATGCCCACCACTGGTGCCAATCAGTGGCACCTAGCAGTGCTGCCTATCAGTGCCCATCACTGCCAACTATCATTGTCACCTAGCAGTGCCACTTCTCAATGCCCACCAGTGCCAACTAGCAATGCCACCTTTCAGTGCCCACCCTTGCCACCTTATCGGTGCCCATCAGTGCAGCCCATCAGTGCAGTCTCATCAGTGTACATCAATGAAGAAGAAAAATTACCTTTTTTAAAAATATTAACCAGTTTCCTACCGCCTACCGTCAAATGACATCCTTGGCTTTGTGCGGTGACATCTGAATGATATCTATCATTCAGATATCATTCTTTTCAGCCGACGATTCTGTGCACAATAAAAACAATCATAGTGGCAGTTTTGCCGCTTGATCGCTCTTATAGGCGGCGGGAGGGGACCTTCCCCCCCCCCCTGCCGCCATCTGGTGCTTCTCCGGGCTCTCCTGTGCCATCTTGGGCTCGGAGAACGATTTGGAGATGACTGATGACCAGATGGTCACCAGTCATCTCTATGACCGTCGGAGGCCCGGGCGCGACGTTATGACAACACGCCGTGTTCCTGTATGTTAACCAAGCCGTGATCTCGGCTGTCAGCATGAGATTGGTGAATTTTTTTGACCAATATCATGCTTTCCAGCCTGGAGGAGAGATGTGGGGTCGTATTGACCCCGCATCTCTCCATAAAGAGGACCTGTCACACACATTCCTATTACAAGGGATGTTTACATTCCTTGTAATAGGAATAAAAGTGATCCAAAAAACAAAAAAGTAAAAAAAGAGTAAGAAATACAAAAAAGTAAAAAATAAATAAATAAATAATAAGCAAAAATAAGAAAAAACGCCCATGTCCCCGGTAGCTCGCGCTCAGAAGCGAACACACATGTAAGTCCCGCTTACATATGTAAACACCGTTCAAACCACACATGTGAGGTATTGCTGCGTGCGTTAGAACGAGTGCAACAATTCTAGCACTAGACCTCCTCTGTAATGGCAAAATGGTAACGTGTAAAAAAAATTTAAAGCATCGCCTAGGGAGATTTTTAATTACTGAAGTTTGGTGTCATTCCATGAGTGTGCGCAATTTTAAAGCGTGACTTGTTACGTATCTATTTACTCAGCATAACAACATCTTTCACATTATACCAAAAAATTGGCCTAACTTTGCTGTTTTGTAATATTTTTACCAAAAAAATGGCGTTTGAAAATTTATTGCGCAAATACCGAGCGAGATAAAAAATTTGCAATGACCGCCATCTTATTCCCTAGGGTGTCTGCTCAAAAAACATATATAATGTTTGGTGTTTTGAAGTAATTTTATAGCCCTAAATTCATGATTTTTACATGAAGAAGAGACGTGCCAGAATAGGCCCAGTGCTGAAGTGGTTAAAATATCCATTTTTTTTTTAAACTCTGTCTTTTGTATTTATATAAAAAAAAAAACGCAAAGGTGATCAAATAGCACCAAAAGCAAGCTCTATTTGTGTGCCAACAAATAATACATTTTCATTGGGTTACAGTGTTGTATGAGCGCGCAATTGTCATTGAAAGTGCATCAGCGCTGAAATTTGAAACTTAATCTGGGCAGTGCGCAAGTGGTTAATATAAGGCTACATGCACACGGACGTTTTTCAAGCCGCTTGTTTGAGCGTTTTTTGCAGCTTAAAAACATCTCTCCATGTTAGCCTATGGCCTCATGGCCACCATGGCGTTTTTGAGCTGTAAATGGCATAGGCGTTTTTAGGCCCCATGTAGACGGGACGCTGGTGCAAAGTGTTCAGAACTAAGGTTAAATGTGGCGTTTAGAAAGGCGCGCTTTGTGGCGTTTGCATGCCGTGTTTTACCACATTTGCGTGTATATGATAAGGAGCCGCCCTAAGCTCCAAAAACAGTATTATTTACGATTTTAGCTATTTTGTGAGACCAGAGTGATATCAGCAGCTGAGAGCAGCAGTGTAGTTGTATTTAGCGTGTCACTTGCCACTAGGGTGACCACGTGTCCCGGATTGCCCGGGACAGTCCCGCATTTTGCAGGTCTGTCCCGGGCACCTTCATTCCAGGACAATACAGTGTCCCAAAATGAAACTGACACAGCCACCCCCCGGGCCAATCTGATGCCCCCAAAAAAGGTCGCCACATCACCGCTTTACTCACTGACAGTACTTGTCCTGGCTGGGAATGCCTGGAGGAGCACAATCCCCGCCCCCTGCTCGTGATTGGAGAACTCATCACTGTGCTATGATTCGTTACAGCACAAGCTGATTTTTGGGAAGGGGGGTGTCCCTGAATGGTAGTTTGGAAATGTGGTCACCCTACTTGCCACATCACTTGCCACAAGTTGTGGATTGTCCACTTGCCACGTCAGCTGCCCCAAGTTCTGGATTGACCACAATGCAATGGAAGCAATTTCATTTATATATATATATATATATATATATATATATATATATATATTATGTTTTTTCCTCATTTGCCATAAATTTGGAGTTTATCAATGTAAAAAAATAGGTCACCTTTAAAAACGCTTCTAAACTAAAATGCGGCTAAACGCTGGTACCGCGTCTGAAACTTGGAAATCTTTGGCGTCTGAAGGCATTTTTAGGCTTTGTGAAAAACGATTTTAAACGCAACTGCAGATTTTTTTTGCCAGGCCAAAAACAGTGTTTTGGATGTAATAGAATTCAATGGACCCGTATCCAAAACGCAAGTACCGCAATTTTGCGTCGATTTTTTGTTTTACCTGTTTATAGCTGGTTGTTAAAGGAAATGTAAAAAAAAAAATTACCGGTTCATGTAAAAAAAAAACTAGAAAAAAACAGTGTGGGGTCCCCCCCCAGGTCCATACCAGGCCCTTCGGTCTAGTATAGATTCAAAGGGGACCCCCCCCAAAATAAAAAAAAATGGCGTGGGGGTCCCCCCAGAATCCATACCAGGCCCTTCAGGTCTGGCATGTATTTTAAGGGGAACCCCGCGCCCAAAAAAAATAAAATAGCGTGGGGTCCCCTAAAAATACACACCAGACCCTTTATCCGAGCACTCAACCTGGCAGGCCGCAGGGGAAGAGGGGGGGACGAGAGAGCGCCCCCCTCCCTCCTGAACCGTACCAGGCCGCGTGCCCTCAACATGGGGGTTTGGTGCTTCGGGGCAGGGGGGCAACCTGCAGCCCCCCCACCCCAAAGCACCCTGCCCCCATGTTGATGGGGACAAGGGCCTCTTCCCGACAACCCTGGCCGTTGGTTGTCGGGGTCTGCGGGCGGGGGGCTTATCGGAATCCGGGAGCCCCCTTTAATAAGGGGGACCCCAGATACCTGCCCCCACCCTATGTGAATGAGTATGGGGTACATCGTACCCCTACCCATTCACCTGGTGGCAAAATAAGCCAATAAAAAAACACAACACAAGTAATTTATTGGGCAGCTCCGGGGGTCTTCTTCCGAGTTCGGGGGTCTTTCTGCCGGGCGCCCCACTATCTTCTGCCAGCCCGGGACCCCGCTAGCAAAAGAGCTGGCAGAAGATAGCGGGGCGCCCGGCAGAAAGACCCCCGAAGTCGGAAGAAGACGGCGAGGAAGCCCGGGACCCTGCTAGCAAAAGAGCTGGCAGAAGATAGCGGGGTGCCCGGCAGAAAGACCCCCGAAGTCGGAAGAAGACCCCGGAGCTGCCCAATAAATTACTTTTCAAGCCTGTGTTGTCTTCAGGGATGAGCCGAACACCCCCCTGTTCGGTTCGCACCAGAACCTGCGAACAGACAAAATGTTCGTGTAAACTTTAGAACCCTATTAAATACAATGGACTCGAACGTTCGAAATCTAAAGTGTTAATTATAAAGGCTAATATGCAAGTTATTGTCCTAAAAAGTGTTTGGGGACCCGGGTCCTGCCCCAGGGGACATGTATCAATGCAAAAAGAAGTTTTAAAAACGGCCGTTTTTTCGGGAGCAGTGATTTTAATAATGCTTAAAATGAAAAAATAAAAGTGAAATATTCCTTTAAATTTCGTACCTGGGGTGTGTGTATGATATGCATGTAAAGTGGCGCATGTTTCCTGTGCTTAGAACTGTCCCTGCAAAAAATGTCATTTTTGAAAGAAAAAAATGCATTTAAAACTGACTCGCGGCTATTAATGAATTGTCGGCTCCCGGCAATACATACAAAAGTCATTAATAAAAAAAAAAAAAAAAAAGCGTGGGGGTTCCCCAGAATTCAATTACCAGGCCCTTCAGGTCTGGAATGGATATTAAGGGGAACCCCGCCGCAAATTTAAAAAAAAAATTGACGTGGGGTTCCCCCAAATATCCATTCCAGGCCCTTCAGATCTGGCATGGATTTTAAGGGGAACTCCACCCCAAATTAAAAAAAAAAATGGCGTGGAGTCCCCCTAAAAATCCATACCAGACCCCTTATCCGAGCACGCAACCTGGCCGGCCGCAGGGGAAAAGGGGGGGACGAGAGAGCGGCCCCCCCCTCCCTCCTGAACCGTACTAAGCCACATGCCCTCAACATGGGGAGGATGTCCCCATGTTGATGGGGACAAGGGCCTCATCCCCACAACCCTTGCCCGGTGGTTGTGGGGGTCTGCGGGCGGGGGGCTTATCGGAATCTGGAAGACCCCTTTAACAAAGGGGACCCCCAGATCCCGCCCCCCCTATGTGAATTGGTAAGGGGTACATTGTACCCCTACCATTTCACGAAGAAAGCGTAAAAAAATGTTTAAAAAAACCACACAAACACCTTGAAAAAGTCCTTTATTAAAAAAAAAAAACATTCCAGCGGTGAAATCCAGTGTCCCGCGGCGATCCCGATGTCCAGCGCTGTCCTTCATTGGTTGTGCCTGAGCGGACCTGATGGGGAACTCCCTCTCAGTATTTTAAATGTATAGACCCGCCCCTTCTAAAGTTCCCCATCAGGTCCGCTCAGCGGACCAGATGCGGAACATGAGAAGGGGCGGGTCTATACATGTATTACCAAAGTGAGAGCAGTTCCCCATCAGGTCCGCCCCCTCGGTATGTCGGACCCGCCTACGTCATTGGCTTGAGCGGGGAACTTCCTTCACTATGTAAATTTAAATTACACAGTGAAGGAAGTTCCCCGCTCAAGCCAATGACGTAGGCGGGTCCGACATACCGAGGGGGCGGACCTGATGGGGAACTGCTCTCACTTTGGTAATACATGTATAGACCCGCCCCTTCTCATGTTCCGCATCTGGCCCGCTGAGCGGACCTGATGGGGAACTTTAGAAGGGGCGGGTCTATACATTTAAAATACTGAGAGGGAGTTCCCCATCAGGTCCGCTCAGGCACAACCAATGAAGGACAGCGCTGGACATCGGGATCGCCGCGGGACACTGGATTTCACCGCTGGAATGTTTTTGTTTTTTTTAAATAAAGGACTTTTTCAAGGTGTTTGTGTGTTTTTTTAAACATTTTTTTACGCTTTCTTCGTGAAATGGTAGGGGTACAATGTACCCCTTACCAATTCACATAGGGGGGGGGCGGGATCTGGGGGTCCCCTTTGTTAAAGGGGTCTTCCAGATTCCGATAAGCCACCCGCCTGCAGACCCCCACAACCACCGGGCAAGGGTTGTGGGGATGAGGCCCTTGTCCCCATCAACATGGGGACATCCTCCCCATGTTGAGGGCATGTGGCTTGGTACGGTTCAGGAGGGAGGGGGGGCCGCTCTCTCGTCCCCCCCTTTTCCCCTGCAGCCGGCCAGGTTGCGTGCTCGGATAAGGGGTCTGGTATGGATTTTTAGGGGGACTCCACGCCATTTTTTTTTTAAATTTGGGGTGGAGTTCCCCTTAAAATCCATGCCAGATCTGAAGGGCCTGGAATGGATATTTGGGGGAACCCCACGTCAATTTTTTTTTAAATTTGCGGCGGGGTTCCCCTTAATATCCATTCCAGACCTGAAGGGCCTGGTAATTGAATTCTGGGGAACCCCCACGCTTTTTTTTTTTATCAATGACTTTTGTATGTATTGCCGGGAGCCGACAATTCATTAATAGCCGCGAGTCAGTTTTAAATGCATTTTTTTCTTTCAAAAATGACATTTTTTGCAGGGACAGTTCTAAGCACGGGAAACATGCGCCACTTTACATGCATATCATACACACCCCCCAGGTACGAAATTTAAAGGAATATTTCACTTTTATTTTTTCATTTTAAGCATTATTAAAATCACTGCTCCCGAAAAAACGGCCGTTTTTAAAACTTCTTTTTGCATTGATACATGTCCCCTGGGGCAGGACCCCGGTCCCCAAACACTTTTTAGGACAATAACTTAAGCCTTTATAATTAGCACTTTAGATTTCTCCCATAGATTTTTCGAATTTGCCGCGAACACCCCAATTTGTCCGTTGTTCGGCGAACGGGCGAACAGGCAATGTTCGAGTCGAACATGAGTTCGACTCGAACTCGAAGCTCATCCCTAGTTGTCTTTTTTATTGACTTATTTTGCCACCAGGTGAATGGGTAGGGGTACGATGTACCCCATACTCATTCACATAGGGTGGGGGGCTGGCATCTGGTGGCCCCCTTTTTAAAGGGGGCTCCCGGATTCCAAAAAGCCCCCCGCCCGCAGACCCCGACAACCAACGGCCAGGGTTGTCGGGAAGAGGCCCTTGTCCCCATCAACATGGGGGCAGGGTGCTTTGGGGTGGGGGGACCGCAGGTCGCCCCCCTGCCCCGAAGCACCAAACCCCCCCCATGTTGAGGGCATGCTGCCTGGTACGGTTCAGGAGGGAGGGGGGCCGCTCTCTCGTCCCCCCCTTTTCCCCTGCTGCCTGCCAGGTTGCGTGCTCGGATAAGGGTCTGGTTTGGATTTTGAGGGGACCCCCATGCCGTTTTTCGGCTTAGGGGGTTAACCTTAACCAGTTAACAACCACCTGCCGACAAATAACGTCGACAAGGTGGTTGCTTAACTCTGGGAGGACGTTATATAACGTCCTCCCAGAATCGCGCGCACACGGGAAACTCCGTGACCGCCGGGTCCAGAGGACCCGGCGGATCACGAATCGCGGTAAATCGCCGCTGATAGCGGCCGTTTACCACGTGATCGCTCCGTCAAATGATGGAGCAATCACTTGTAAACAGACCGGCGTCATGTGATGACGCCGGTTCCTCCCTCCCCTCTCTGTACCGGTCGGTACAGTGTGAGAGGAGAGGGGGAGAGAGCGGATGGCAGCAGCAGCTCTGTGGGCTGGATCTGTGACAATTGCAGTCACAGATCCAGCCATCCATCCATCCCTGCTCAGCCATCCCTGGTGCAATACCCTGCCAATACTCTGCAATACACCCTGCCAATACTCTTCAAAATACCTGCGCAATACTCTGCAAAATACTCTGCAATACCCTGCACAATACTCTGCAATACCCTGCGCAATACTCTGCAATACCCTGCGCAATACTCTGCAATACCCTGCAAAATACCCTGCAATACCCTGCGCAATACCCTGCGCAATACTCTGCAATACTCTGCAATACCCTGCACAATACCCTGCGCAATACCCTGCAATACCCTGCGCAATACTCTGCAATACCCTGCGCAATACCCTGCAATACCCTGCGCAATACCCTGCGCAATACTCTGCAATACTCTGCAATACTCTGCAATACCCTGCGCAATACCCTGCACAACCCTGCGCAATACTCTGCAATACCCTGCGCAATACTCTGCAATACCCTGCAAAATACTCTGCGCAATACTCTGCAATACCCTGCACAATACTCTGCAATACCCTGCACAATACTCTGCAATACCCTGCAATACCCTGTGCAATACCCCCTGTGCAATACCCTGTGCAATACCCTGCCATACTCCGCAATACCCTGCCATAGTCCGCAATACTCCGCAATGCCCGGCAATACTCCGCAATGCCCGGCAATACTCCGCAATGCCCGGCAATACTCCGCAATGCCCGGCAATACTCTGCAATAACCACTTCCTGCCCGCCGGCCGTCATATGACGTCCTTGACTTTGTGCGGAGATATCTGAATGATGGGTGCAGCTACAGGCATCATTCAGATATTAGTTTTTTCAGCCGGCGATTCCCTACACCATAAGAACAATCATAGCGGCTGTTCCGCCACTTGATCATTCTTACGGGAGGTGAGAGGGGATGGCCCCCCCTCCCGCTGCCCTCCGGTGCTTCTACCGACTCACCGCTACGATCAAAGCCAGGATTGTTGTTTTTTTTTTTTTTCAGGCTTCCCAGCCTAGAGGTGAGATGTGGGGTCTTATTGACCCCATATCTCACTGTAAAGAGGACCTGTCATGCCATATTCCTATTACAAGGGATGTTTACGTTCCTTGTAATAGGTATAAAAGTGATCAAAAAAATTTTTGGGGCGGAAAAACATATCAAACTAAAATAAATAAAGTAAAATGAACAATAAAAAAAATATATTTTTTTAAAGCGCCCCTGTCCCTGTGAGCTCGCATACAGAAGCGAACGCATACGTAAGTCCCGCCCACATATGAAAACGGTTTTCAAACCACACATGTGAGGTATCTCTGCGAACGTTAGAGCGAGAGCAATCATTTTGGCCCTAGACCTCCTCTGTAACTCAAAACATGTAACCAGTAAAAATATTTAAAGCGTCGCCTATGGGGATTTTTTAAGTAGCGAAGTTTGGCGCCATTCCACGAGTGTGTGCAATTTTAAAGGGTGACATGTTAGGTATCTATTTACTCGGCGTAACTTCATCTTTCACATTATGCAAAAACATTGGGCTAACTTTACAGTTTTTTTTTTTTAAGCACAAAACATTCTTTTTCCGTAAAAAACGCGTTAAAAAAATTGCTGCGCAAATATCGTGCGAGATAAAAAGTTGCAACAACCGCCATTATATTCTCTAAGGTCTTTGCTAAAAAAACATATATAATGTTTTGGGGTTCCATGTAATTTTCTAGCAAACAAATGATGATTTTTACATGTAGGAGAGAAATGTCAGAATTGGCCTGGGTGCTCCAGAACGCCTGAAGGTGCTTCCTGCATGTTGAGCCTCTGTATGTGGCCACGCTGTGTAAAAGTCTCACACATGTGGTATCGCCATACTCGGGAGTAATAGCAGAATGTGTTTTGGGGTGTAATTTGTGGAATGCATATGCTGTGTGTGAGAAATAACCTGCTAATATGACAATTTTGTGGGAAAAAAAAAAAGAGAAAAAAAAAATCTTGATTTTGCAAAGAATTGTGGGAAAAAATGACAACTTCAAAAAACTCACAATGCCTCTTTCTGAATACCTTGGAATGTCTTCTTTCCAAAAAGGGGTCATTTGGGGGGTATTTGTACTTTTCTGGCATGTTAGGGTCTCAAGAAATGAGATCGGCCGTCAGTACTTCAGGTGTGATCAATTTTCAGATATTGGCACCATAGCTTGTGGACTCTATAACTTTCACAAAGACCAAATAATATCCACCAATTTGTACTTATTTTTACCAAAGATATGTAGCAGTATAAATTTTGGCCAAAATTTATGAAGAAAAAATAGTAATTTGCAAAATTTTATAACAGAAACGAAAAGAAAATATTTTTTTTACAACATTTTCAGTCTTTTTTCTCTTATAGCGCAAAAAATAAAAAACCCAACAGTGATTAAATACCACCAAAAGAAAGCTCTATTTGTGTGAAAAAAAGGACAAAAAATTCATATGGGTACAGTGTTGTATGACTGAGTAATTGTCATTCAAAATGTGAGAGCACCGAAAGCTGAAAATTGGTCTGGTTATTAAGGGGGTTTAAGTGCCCAGTGGTCAAGTGGTTAAAATCCAGACCAGACCTAAGGGTCTGGTTTGGATTTTGGGGGGACCCCCACGCCGTTTTTCGGCTTAGGGGGTTCACCTTAAAATCCAGACCAGACCTAAGGGCCTGGTATGCTCCTGGAGGGGAACCCATGCCGGTTTTTTCATTAAAATTTGGCCTGGAGTTCCCCTTCATGATTCATACATGGGACAGCGAGGCTGCCGAGGACCAGCGCGATGACATCACGCTGGAGACATTCTCGGCCGGCTAGTTGCCTCTAGGACACGACTTGAGCAGCTGCTTCACGCTCAGGTTGTGTCCAAGTCGCCTCGCAAAGTCGCGCTGTCCCTGTGTCAGCCGGCACACGAGTCGCCCCGCGAGTCGAATCCGCTTCATCCGACTTCCCAGGCGACCTCTATTCAAATCAATGGGCTCCCATAGGGAACCATTCATTTTCAATAGAGCGCCGCTGACATTTGGATTTACTATAACAGTGCGCCGCTGTGCGCCGCTGGTTCCTGCGCCCAGTGAAGGAGTTATCCGGCGCACCAATTAAGGTTAGAACCAGCGCAGTGCACTGTTATTAGTAAATCAGCCCCAAAGTTACTGAAAAGTATACTTTAAGTACTTGAATCATGACAGATATGTTTCTTTTATGACATTTTAATATTTTTGAGTTTTTAAAAATTGCTAAGATAATTATTACGATAGATATGCCTTAATAAAAAAAAAATAGGTATGACTTAACATCTCTTTTTTCCGAAAACTTTAGGTTCTTCCATGTACTTTATATTCTTTTATGGGTGATAGTAATTAGTGTTCAAACAAGATTTGTATGTAGGCATGATGTAATATGAAAGGAAGAATATGGCTTGAACACTTTACCTTGGGCTTTAAAACACATTGTCCTCTAAATAAGAACACTACTTTCTCTGATCCTGTTACTAGGAGCAATTTATCTTTAAAAACACTCATAAATGTACAACATGTTATTTGAAGCACAATCAATCTTTTTTAGTATGGCATTCCATCCTCTACTATCCTGTGAAAATAAGAATAATATTAACAAGAGAGAGTAGTCAAATGTTCCGGCGCCTGTCTTATCTGACCACCAACATTTTTTTCAGGATGTCTAGCACTTTCTGATAGTGTATGCCATTAATATAGGTACCCTTATCAAACAACCAACTTGAGACAGAAGCTTATTAATAAATCAAAAACCAAAACTTTGAAGAGCAAATTTAAAAGTAAAGGGACAAAAATCACAAGCAGCTGAAGGAAGGAAAAAGCAGAAGCATAACATTACAGAAAAACAATATGCATGAACCCAATATGCTCTTTGTTTGGGACAGATTGGACAGCATTGGCCATGTGATAATAATTTGAATATTCTAATATTGTCATTAGTATTGGACTCTTTTATTCACTTTTGCCTAGCTAAACCTCATTTACATCCAAAAACAAACTTTGCCACCCAGGTCCTAAGGCAGCAAAGAAGCTCCCATCATTCTACTTTCTCCTTTGTGCTTCAATCTTGAGATTAAAGGTTCAGATTTTCGTTTTCTCTACACAAACAAAATTCACCTAAAAGTTAATTGTGTGTCAACAGAACATTGTTCCCCAATAGTACTGTAAAATAATTAAGTGGTGGTCATTGTAATTCTACCTCTTAAAATAACAGTTGGAGTAACTAAATAATTTAGGTCACATTTAAATCACACAATTAGGGTATGCTGTAAGTACAGTAATTAAATAATGGCTTTTATCACTAAGAGATATTATAATTAACAACAACAATATGTATTATATAAAAAAAAAGTATATGTTGAAACCGATAACATAAGTATCTACCAAAGTCTTGATTGCAGACCTCAGTAAAGCTGGCTATAAACTGGTAGAATTTCAAAAGAAAATTTGTGTGAAAAAAATTCAATACTACTGACAGCTTGACAAATATAATTTGAAAGTAGTTAAACATTTTGTTTGCTTTTAACATTTGATTTTGAAATGAATGAAAGATTTACCAAAAGAAAACCACATTCACTGATAGATATCCATTCTTTCAAGAAAACTGTCCTTTCTAATTTTTTGAATTTTCTTTACACTGCAAATGTTGATTTGAACTCATTAATGATTTGAATATCAAACAAATAATCTTAAAATTAAAGTTTTTCTAACTTAATTCTAATAATTTATACCCACAGCTCAAGGGTTATACTGCTTAAAAATTATTATTTATCATTTGATTCAGGCTCAGGCATATTTGTTATTATCTAATAAATGCAAAAAAAAAAAAAAAAAAGCAAAAAAAAACCTCTACCACTAGTCCACTACTAAACTGTTTCTTTATTAACCACTTCGCGCCCGGGCTATAAGCAAAAGACGTCCGCAAAGCGGTCGTCAATTGCTGATAGGACGTCTATGGACGTCCTCTTATTTACTTCCGCGATGCGCACCAGCGCGGGCGCGCGTCAGGGAAAAACTGTGCCCGCCGTGTCAGGCGAGTGCCGATGCGCGTGCCTGGCGGCCGCGATGTCCGCCAGGTACGAGCGATCAGCTGTCACAGAGCCAGGGACGTGGATCTCTGTGTGTAAACACAGAGATCCACGTCCTGTCGGGGAGAGGAGATGGATGGTGTGTCCCTTGTACATAGGGACAACCATCAGTCACCTCCCCCAGTCAGTCCCCTCCCCCCCACAGTAAGAACATCTAGCAGGGAACATATTAACCCCTTGATCGCCCCCTAGTGGTTAACCCCTTCCCTGCCAGTCACATTTATACAGTAATCAGTGCATATTTTTAGCACAGTTCGCTGTATAAATGTGAATGGTCCCAAAAATGTGTCAAAAGTGTCCGATGTGTCCGCCGTAATGTCACAGTCACAAAAAAAAATCGCAGATCGACGCCATTACTAGTAAAAAAATAAATAAAAAAAATAATTTAAAAAAAATCATAATTCTATTCCCTATTTTGTAGGCGCTATAACTTTTGCGCAAACCAATCACTATACGCTTATTGCGATTTTTTTTTTTTACCTAAAATATGTAGAATACGTATCGGCCTAAACTGAGGAAAAAAATAGTTAAAAAAAAAATGGGATATTAATTATAGCAAAAATTTAAAAATATTGTGTTTTTTTCAAAATTGACGCTCTATTTTTGTTTATAGCGCAAAAAATAAAAACCGCAGAAATGATCAAAGACCACCAAAAGAAAGCTCTATTTGTGGGAAAAAAAGGATGTCAATTTTGTTTGGGAGCCACGTCGCACGACCGCGCAATTGTCATTCAAATCGTGACGGCGCTGAAACCTGAAATTTCGCCTGGTCAGGAAGGGGGTTATGTGCCCAGTTGTCAAGTGGTTAATATTACAATATTACCTTATCCCAATAGTATATATGTCCAGTTGGTGCATAATTCATGAATTGAACCACTAATCACTAGTAATATTTTTTATTATATCAATGTAAACTTGGGATACTTTTTGGAGACTATTGTATACATTTTCCTGACTACAGTCAGCACAGGAAGTGATGGCAAATATCACCAACAGGTACAGAAGCAAAAATAAATGCATATTTAGTAAGAGAGAGGGAGGGCTAGAACTGACAAAGATTTTACTCTAGTCTGTGGGATTGATTTATTAAATGCAAATAGGCTGTTCATTTTGCAAGAGAAATTTCAATTTGCAAATGAATGTTTTTTTAACATTGTGAAGGTTTATAAAAATTTATTTTGCAAAGAATACCCAATCAAGTGCAAGGACAATAAACAAACAGTATTTTTTCTAGCACATTATAATGGAAGTCAGCAGAGCTTCATCTGATACACTAAGCTATAAGAACATTTTCTTGCAACGTGAACAGCCTATTTGCCTTTAGTAAATTGACCTCTGTGCCCTCCTATCCTAAGTGTCACACTACCAATTTTTGTACAGAGACTGGAAATATGGGAAATCTCCCCAATGGGGTCCAAGGCAAAATTAAAAACCTCACAGAAATTTTAACTCTTTCCCACTTTATAGGAAACTAAGAAATATTTTTTTTGGAATTGGGCTTTAAAATAAAAAAATAGATGACCTATTTAAATATATGTGCTCTTCATGGCGTACTTATGCAAAACTTGTTTTCAATATATATGACTGTATTTATTTGTACTGTTACTTCTTATACATACTATTGGAATTGCTAAATATAGGATTAAATGGATAAACAATAGTTACTG
This sequence comes from Rana muscosa, assembly GCA_029206835.1. Lineage (NCBI taxonomy): Eukaryota > Metazoa > Chordata > Amphibia > Anura > Ranidae > Rana > Rana muscosa. The sequence continues at coordinate 608,262,756 of CM055118.1, forward strand.
TATTTATCGGCGTATAACACGCACTTTTTTCCCCTGAAAATCAGAGGAAAATCGTGGGTGCGTGTTATACGCCGATACTGTCATACCTGAGCTGTCTCCGCTGACTGTGAGCGGAGCGGAGCGAGATACACATAGCCGAATGTACTCGGCTATACTCGGCTTTTCTCGGCTCCGCTCACAGTCACGCCCAGTCCCGCCATTGGACCTGTGTTATGTCCATCATAGGGCGGGACTCGGCGTGACTGTGAGCGGAGCCGAGAAAAGCCGAGTATAGCCGAGTACACTCGGCTATGTGTATCTCGGCGGCGGCTCCGCCCAGTCCCTGCGTCCCCTGCGTCCCCGGCGTTCGCACAGTCTCAGCGCCAATTTTAAAATGATGCACGGCGACACTGGGGGCAAGGCTGCACGGCGACACTGGGGGCAAGGCTGCACGGCGACACTGGGGGCAAGGCTGCACGGCGACACTGGGGGCAAGGCTGCACGGCGACACTGGGGGCAAGGCTGCACGGCGACTCTGGGGCAAGGCTGCACTGTGACAAGGCTGCAATGGACACTGACAAGGCTGCACTGTGACAAGGCTGCAATGGACACTGACAAGGCTGCACTGTGACAAGGCTGCAATGGACACTGACAAGGCTGCAATGGACACTGACAAGGCAGCATTTAAATGTAAGTTATTTTTCCTTAAACTTCCCTGCTAAAAGTTTTTTTCCCTAAAATTTCCTCCTAAACTTGGGGTGCGTGTTATACGCCGATAAATACGGTAAATATTGTGTGGTGTTTGTTAAATAAAACACACATATCCCATCTGATTGCATCTTATATAGCAGGTCATTCAGAAGCTGCAATAGCATGTCCACCTAGGAGGAGGTCCTAGTGCATGCTCAATATGTGCTGACTGGGGTTATATCTTCAAGCAAACCTGGGAAGGCCTTGGCATTCAAAACATGACAAAAAAAATCTGGATTGATCCACTATGGTTGTTTGTCCTGTGATCCCTACAGGACTGTCTGGCTAGATAGTGATAGCTGTAAACTGGTCATACACCAGTAGAATTTCATTTGAATGTTCATATGGAAATTGTCCTCAGAACATTTGATTTTTCCATTATTGGGGCTACTCATTTTGTTCAAAAGCTCTTAAAATTTCATCCAGTACTGGTTCTTGAATGGAATGCATTACAATATGTACAATTTTTACCAAACAAAAAACACATTTACCATTTGTTTAGTTTGAGAAAAAATTTCCATCCTGCTCCTTTGAATTTTCTCATTACCGTTGAAAATGATCATTGATGTTCTAAAAACCCAACTTTTCAAATCAAATGCATGCCCAGCAATAAATCCCAATTAAACCTTTTGCATTTGATACTGTAATGTTGCACAGACAGTAATAAAGTCCTTTGGTTCTTTTTTTTTATGTACTTCACACTGCACTAAGGGTTAAAATACACTGTGCTGGCAGCACGCTGGAGAATTGTCTTGGATCTCAGTTGTGGGGGTTTTGGCCCCTGCCAGCACAGTGTGACCAGTAAGTGTACAGTAAAATGCAAAATGATTATGTATCATGAGAGGCACAGTAAAGGGTTGATGTACAGTGTATACAAAATATATAGTTTTAGTATTTATATATATATATATATATATATATATATATATATGTATATATAATAATTTAGAGGATGAATAAAAGGTTTAGCATAGTGTAGTCATTTTATTAGTTAAATGATATATTGTTTATGGAGTTCTATACCTCTGGCCCCAAAAAAAGGACAAATGAGGGAAAGATGGAATTTGTTTGAAAAAGAGGGATGGTCCCTCGAAATGAAGCACAGTTGGGAGCTATGTCCCTAGGCTGTTCTTCTAATTTGGACAAATACCTCACCTTCACCTCAATTCCATTACATAGAGGGTGTTGCTTTGTAGTTCACAGGAGATAGCTAAGACATTTAATAATGTTTGAAATTTCAGTCTTATCCACTGAATGTTGCAAGGGCACAAGATTTCAAATAGCATTAACAGGTCATTTGTATCTGCAGAAAATGTACTTAAACTTAAAAAAACAAAACACAGACTGTATGGCTCCCATGAATAGAATGTATCTATCAGTCTGGTATGAAATAGGGAGGAGCTGTCACTGTGCAGAGTGGGATGCAGGATGTGTCTATTAGTTTTGGAGGATCTAAGAGGGGCTTTCTCTCTCTCTCAAGTTCTAAACAGTGGAGTGTAGGTTTAGGTTGGAGAGACTGTTAGGCCGGCCATACATGAATCGTAATTCATGTATGGAGTGCATTTTTACACAGGGACTGACCTAATTTCCATCCATGTATGGGCAGGCTGGTTGTATGCAAGTTGATCTATCCATTGACTTGTGTACAACCAGCCTGTCCAAAAAAAAATCTCTGTTAGTGCCATCAGTGTGTTTTGATGGTGGGGAAGTCTCCCTGCTGTCAGAATACAATAGCACAGTGGGAGGGACTACCCCATCCACATCGAATGTGTCGAGAAGAAACAAGTAATTTCTTTTGTTCAAACCACTGGTTGAATGAAAAAAAAAATTACTCATGTATGGCCAGGCTTTGTCTGTGGAGTGGACTGTAGGACGTGTTTATTAGTAGGTATGTGATGAAAGAATGTACACGTAAGCTGGTATAAAGTGGGTAAATTATTGCAGTGATGGACCATATATGTTCTATCTACTAATACGTCATTCTGTGTATTGTGTTATATCTTATGATTCTATTATTATTTCATATAGATGGGTATCAGTACAATATGTTATATAGAAAAGTCATATATGCAGTGTTCTATGTATGTTTGTAAATTTTAGGATGAGAAATTCCACACTGCATAACTAAGTACTATTCAAATATGGGTTCTAGAAATGTCAGAATAGATGGCTCCACCTCTATTTCAATATTTTCTGTGCAACATTTCTTTATTTTTTATCTCTTGTTGCCAGCACACCATCTATAATTCTTAATGGCTGGGCATCTCTGTTTCTTTGTGACTGTGGAAAAAACATTTCATGAATTATCCAAGGTGCGCTGACAACTTTAAGTTACATAGTTACATAGTTAGTCAGGTTGAAAAAAGACACAAGTCCATCCAGTTCAACCATAAAAAAATAAAATAATAATATCATACAATCCCATATACCTAATTCTATACCCACAGTTGATCCAGAGGAAGGCGAAAAACCCCAGCAGAGCACGATCCAATTTGCTACAGCAGGGGAAAAAAAATCTTCCTGATCCCCCGAGAGGCAATCGGATATTCCCCGGATCAATTAAGTCTGAGATATCTTAAATTAATTGATATTTCTGCTTATTACTCAACCTGTAATAACCTGATTGCACAATCTCCTTTAGATTTGCCAACAGAATGTAATGAGTGGGTATAAATTAGACATCTGCATTCGTTTTCGTCCGAATGCATTTTCGTCTGAATTTCTGTGATTTTCACGTTCATTTTAACAAACGATAACGAACGCACAGAATCCGAAATCCAACATAAAAAATGCTTTATTTTTGTTTAGTTGCGACAACAGTTCCATACAGAAAGAAGATTCGACATGACAGTGACAATAACGTTCTGTGTCTATCGAACTTGAGGTTGAATGTGCCTAACCTTACTCCAAGATTATTCGACATAGAGAGAAAAGATTAGACATTGTACATTATAGAGACATGAAGATTCGAAGAATCAGCTAAAAACATATGATGAGCGGACATTTCCGGTCAAATGCTCCGTCCATAGGCTATAGAAGAATTCTAATGTTGTTTGACTAGTAATAATAATTAATAAATATAATTTTTACTAGTCACACAACATTAGAATTCTACTATAGCTTGTGGGCGGAGCATTCAACCGAAATTGTACGATTGCAGCGTTGTACAGTTTAACTGCTTCATCGAGTCTTCTTAGAACATTCGACAGACACCATAAGCCTTCAATTGACAGATTCGACCTTAATAAATTCGGATTTTCGGACGAATGCATTTTTTAGCGAAACAAAATAAATAAAAACAAATTTCGGGAGTAACTAAATAAATAAAAAATCTGACGAAAACAAAATTCCGAAACGAAATATTTCAGTGTGCACATGTCTAGTATAAATTCAGTGAATTGTAGCTAGGCTCCCCACTGTACTTAATTGTACAATTTCTGTTCAATCTCCTTTAGATTTGCCAACAATCAAATTGTAACATGTGAGTCGAGTGTAATACCAAAATAGACATAGCCTGATACTGTAAAGTAATAGGACACTTGATACTGACATTACTGCTGCCGTTACATTTTTTACCGATGCCTCTCATGTTAACACAAGCAGTGATCTATAAGAGCATGGCCGTAATGTTGCCTCCTTGTAGTTTTTCTTGCACAATGTCAGGCACAGAGATACCTTCATACTGCTTACTGAGTTTTATCTGTATGGAGACACATAAATGAGGCTGATGTGGTTATTATACAGGATATAACGATTCTAAGATAATAAGGAAACATCATGAATAAAGCCTGCAGTCCTGGATTTAATTAAAGTATCCAATCCCAAGCTTTCTATTAATCCATCCACCTCTCTTTTAATTAAATGCTTCAGCTACTGTAACTCCACTGAGAATTTACAAGTGCTTTTTCCCCTATTCCAGATATAGTCAACATAACAGAGAAATGCTATCTGTAGTCTAATATGTTTCTAACAGAGAATGGTAAGGCAGAGGGCATCCATGTGGCCAATTGCTAAGCTTGAGAGTGCCCAGGATGGTCACTGAGCTGGCCTTTAATAGTGCCCTTTAGTAAATAATCTTTTTACATTGACAGTGTTTTATTAGAGATAGAAGCTTGACAATTACATTACTTGGAAGATGAATGCTAAACCTCCTGTAAGCAAAAGGATCAATAACTGGCCACTAGTGGCTCCGTGCTGGGACTTCCAGAGGCTTTTCAGAGGCTGTTTTCAATCTATCAAAATTTCATTGTTAATGTTGCCTGCAAGCCAGTGCTGCAAGATAATTTCAGATGAGCCTACTGCTTCCATTGTAGCATCCTATTTATATTATTCTGGCAGCAACAGCAGCGCAATATCAGAACTGCAGGTTTAAAATGGGTGGACAAGTCAGGACACATTTATTTTACACATTAGAATAGAAATAAAGAAAAAAGTAAATGCTCAGATCTTAGTGCATTCACACATAAGTAACACATATTAGGAATAAACTGATATCTATAAACAATGTTAAAGGAGATCTAAAGTCAGAGCAGCTGAACTGAAGGCAAAAAGTAAAAAATTGCGAGCAGGCAGGCTTTTTTTAAGCAGAAGACACATGCAACTTTCTGTCTATTCGCAATCCCCTCTAGAATGTACACCGAATTGCTCCTGCACAGTTTAGCTTACATTCTGGCTCTCCCTATGTGCCAGAATGACTGAACTCCTGTGCATACATGGGAGCGATGTGATCTTGAGTCAGCCAATCAAGATAGCAGAAAACTGCCACCTGGAGCATCAGACCTCGCTGGCATTGGACCAATAGGGCAGAGCTGAGTATTTGTGTATTTAGTACTGCTTTCATTTTATAACTGTAGCGCCCTTTTACTTTTTAGGGGTATTATGTGCCTAAATTTAGGGGCTGGTCTGAGCTATTAGCTGGGCTCAGACCATTCTCATTGCTAGGTATTGCTTCTGCCTATGTGATGCTGCCTGGTGTGTGGTTCCCTGCCGCCTGTAGGTGGCGCTGTCACATCAGGTCAGGGTTGAGCCAGGTGTAGCATTATTACGCCTTGGGGTGTCCTCTCTTGGCAGTGGCACAGTGGGCGTGGTCAACCTGCTGTGCATGCCGGGAGAGGGTACTTAAGGGGCAGACGCCATTGGTAGGGTGGTGTGTTCATCCCCGTCAGGGTCGGAGGAGTAGGAGTGAGACACGTACCCCACCTCCAGTGGCCCTCATGGCCGGGGGTACACGTGGGTGCGATCAGGCCCAGGCACCTTTAGCCTGGGGTCTGCAACTCTACTAGTGGGCCTAGCACCTTTAGCTAGGGCCTACCCCTAAAAGAAGAGCCCCAGGGTACCCGGGGAAGGGTACACGCTCTGACCAAGAGGAAGCCAGGGCAGGATCGGTCCCATTGAGGAGATGAGTAATGGAAGATTGCTGTCTCGGGAGAGGCCTGGTGACCTGTCAGAGGGAAGGATCTGTTACTTGGGGAAGCTAACCTGTAGAGTGCCCATTGGCATCATACTGTTCTTAAAGTGGTTGTAAACCCACTTTTTCAACTTGCACCTACAGGTAAGCCTAGATTAAGGCTTACCTGTAGGTGCAAGAAATATCTCCTAAACCTACACGGTTTAGGAGATATTTACTAAAATGTCAAGCGCCGCTATCTACGGCGCATGCGCGCCGTAGACAACGGCGCATTTATGGGGTTAATCCCATTCACATACTCGGCTACTTCCCAGCAATCGCTGGGCGCAGCCGAGTGGGACGCCTCCCGCTCGCATGCGCAGAGTGACGTCTCCGCCGCTCCGGCCAATCACAGCGCCGGAGCGGCGCTGTGATTGGCTGGTGCGGCGATACCCGGAAGTAACATTCCGGCTATCGCCGCAGTGATGTCTGCGGCTGGACAGAGGGACGAGGACGGCTTCGGGGGCCCCGATCTAAGGTAAGTGGAACATAATGAGCTATTATGCTAGTCATAATAGCTCATTATGCCTTTCTCTTGCAGGTGGGCCAAAAAAAAAAAAAAGTGTGTTTACAACCACTTTAAAGTCTACAGAGGTTAGAGGATTTCTAACACCCGTCACAGGCGGGGATAGGGTGGCGGAACTGTTCGAGCTCCACATCGGCTGCTAGGACTGTGAGAGAGAACTATTCGGGTGAGCTAAACCCACTCGGGATCGAGTGGCGACGAAATTGCTTGTTGTGCCCAGTGGCGGATCCAGGGGGGGGCAACAGGGCAATTGCCCCCCCCGAGACCATCTGTCACACTCACTTGCTTGCTCTGTTTTTTTTTTTTTGCGCCTGATCTCCCGGACTTTGGGGACCCGGTACCGGCCCGCCGTAAGTCCCCTGGACTCCAAACTTGGCACAAATGTAGCCACATGTCTCCTCTACAAGTGTGCAAAGTTTGGTGTCTGGGGGACCTATGGCCGGGGAGCACTGATTTTTTAAAGCCGGGCACCCCTTCCATAGACTCCAATGTTAAACTGTAATTTCTCCGGTGACTTTGCGGACACGGTACCGGCCGGTCGTAGGTCTCCTGGACCCAAATCTTGGCACACATGTAGCCCCATGTCTCCTCTACAAGTGTGCAAAGCTTGGTGTCTGAGGGACCTACAGCCGGGGAGCACAGATTTTTTAAAGACGGGCACCCCTTCCATAGACTCCAATGTTAAACGGTAATTTCTCCGGTGAATTTGCGGACCGGGTACCGGATGGTTGTTGGTCCCCTGGACCCCAAACTTGGCACACATGTAGCCCCATGTCTTCTCTATAAGTGTGCAAAGTTTGGTTTCCGGGGGACCGACGGCCGGTAAGATCCGATTTTTCAAAGCCGGGCACTCCTTCCATAGACTCCTATGTTAAACATCAGTCTAGTCATGGGCACAGTGAGGCATGGGCACAGTGAGGCAAAGTGAGGCACAGTGAGGCATGCAGATGGAAACCCTAAGCTTATACTCAAGTGTAACGGCACCCCCCAATATGAAAGGGGTATACGCCGTTTAGAATATTCCCTCTCTGAACACACAACCACTATCGACCCTCCACAGCCAGGCGACCACTTTCCATAGGATTAATCCTTCCAGAGATACGAGACAACGCTCTGTATTTCAAGTTCCAAAACAGGGAATAACTTTATTTTCAAAACACATGGTAACACATTTCTCTTCAAAACCCTTTCCCTCCCATCCTTGGGGGAACAGGGCGGGTTAAACTATCCAATGACAATGGTGATACAGGTCAGGTGTGTTCAAACTTCTCATTTGATAACCAGTCTTAGCAGGAGGGGTGATTTCCCCCCCCCCCCTCCTCACAGAAGACACTTAAACATCCCATAATAATAGGCAGCCAGACGGTCTACTAAGCTCCAATCCACATCATCACAATGAAAGGACCTGTAGCCTAGGTGAGGCTCATTAGCATTACACAAGCAGATAGGTGACACATCAGCATTTCTCAACTAACCTGTTGAGTTCAGAAACAGTAAATAGTCCTTCACAGATATCCTTGGGGATATGGTGGATAAATATTACAGACCCATTTTAGGTAGCCCAAGAGATATTTCTTAATGTCCATTATTTTCTGGCTCACCCTGTGTCCAAAGTGACCCTCCTGTCACACATCTCCCCTTTCGGCAGAAGACTAACAAAGGAGGTGACCCCAGACGGGTTGACTCCGAAGTTAGTCCATAGGTCCATTCTTCTAATGCCGGTAGCCACACAGTACCCCAAATAAATTGCTCCAAACAGAGCATTACTTACCCAGCCAACCTCTGCCTCTCTCAGAGAACATACCCGCCGCTTGGGAGAAGACAGGGTGACTGGGCTCAATCCGTCATGCTGTTGGGGATCTGGGCGGACTGCCCAGCATCCCTGGGGTATACAAGTGGAGACTGAAGTCCCATCCCCTTGTGGTAGGTGAAAATACCCCAGTGCTTGCAAAGCAAGGCTGACATCCTCCTGTCCCAGTGTCACACCATTTTCTGGGGTTGTGTCAGTGAGGACCGAAGTCCCATCCAGTACCACAGGAACTCCCTCTTCTGTTAGTTGAGAGCAGAGGCCCGCGGCACTCTGCTCTGTTGCCAGCTCTTGTGCTGGGTCGCTGTGAGTGGAGACCGCAGTCCCATCCACCAATATCCGCTCAAGTGGCAGTTGTGTGCAGCGGCCAGTAGCATTCTGCCCTGCTACCAGTGGTTCAGCTGGGGGTAAAAGCTTTACCACCTCAGCTTGTTGCTGGAGAGGGGGGCCAACTGCCCCGGCTCCCTGAAACTCCACAGTTGTTTCCGGTGCTGGGCAGAGGTTGCTATCACTCTGCCCTGTTGCCAGCACTTCTGCTGGGGACTCCACACCATCTGCTCTGGCTAACTGTTGGGGAGGGAAAAGGGCTGCTTCTCCCCCCTGCATCTCTGAAATCCCCTGGGAAAGAGGAACCATCACCTGCTCACCTCGGGCCTCCAAAACTGCCACGGGTGTAGAGCAGGGGTCTGCAGTACTCTGTCCTGCTGCCAGTACTTGGGCAGGCGATGCATAATCCCTAACATCCTCTGAATAGTCCCTTAAATCCATACCTTCTGTAATCTGTGGCTGGGGAGATGAGCCAACTGCCCTAGCTCCCTGGAACTCCATATCATCCATTTTGGCTTTAGGGAGGGCAATCTTCAGCTTTTCCACTGCCGATTCTTCAGCCAGGCTAGCTCCCTGGAACTCCATATCATCCACTTCGGCTTTAAGGGTGGTAATCTTCAGATTTTCCACTGCCGATTCTTCAGCCAGGCTAGCTCCCTGGAACTCCGTATCATTCACTTCGGCTTTAGGGATGGCAATCTTCAGATTTTCCACTGCTGATTCTTCAGCCAGGATTTCATAGTTGTCAACTGGTATTTCCTGATAGTCCCAGGCAAAGGGAGCCCCACCCTGCTGCTGAGCAGATTCTAGCAGCTGTCTGTAGGCGATCTCCGATTGTCGTATTTCCGCCTTTCTCCACTCATGTTGCCGCTCTAGTTCTCTCTCTTGTCGCTCTAGTTCTCTCTTTTGTCGCTGTTGTTCTTTTTCTTGTCGCTGTCGTTCTTTTTCTTGTCGCGCATCCTGCAGCTGGATGCCTTTAATGGCTTCCTGTATGGCGGTCTCTGATGAGTTAGCACCATATAATGCCAACCGCTGTTGAACACGTTGCTGAAACAGGTCTTCAACTGACCGGGGTCCTGCATCACCAACCCTCTGATCCATCTCGGTTAGCTCCCTGATCAAGATGGCCTTGTTCTTTGTCCCACCGGACCCTCCACGGCTCTCAAGTAAGTCTTTCAGCGTGGCTTTCCTGCCGGCTGCATAGCTGGTCATTCACTGTGGTGGTTTGGAGTGTCCCAGGAACTGGAGGGAAAATCCCGCTGCTGCCAACCAATGTAACGGCACCCCCCAATATGAAAGGGGTATACGCCATTTAGAATATTCCCTCTCTGAACACACAACCACTATCGACCCTCCACAGCCAGGCGACCACTTCCCATAGGATTAATCCTTCCAGAGATACGAGATAACGCTCTGTATTTCAAGTTCCAAAACAGGGAATAACTTTATTTTCAAAACACATGGTAACACATTTCTCTTCAAAACCCTTCCCTCCCATCCTTGGGGGAACAGGGCGGGTTAAACTATCCAATGACAATGGTGATACAGGTCAGGTGTGTTCAAACTTCTCCTTTGATAACCAGTCTTAGCAGGAGGGGTGATTTCCCCCCCCCCCTCACAGAAGACACTTAAACATCCCATAATAATAGGCAGCCAGACGGTCTACTAAGCTCCAATCCACATCATCACAATGAAAGGACCTGTAGCCTAGGTGAGGCTCATTAGCATTACACAAGCAGATAGGTGACACATCAGCATCTCTCAATTAACCTGTTGAGTTCAGAAACAGTAAATAGTCCTTCACAGATATCCTTGGGGATATGGTGGATAAATATTACAGACCGATTTTAGGTAGCCCAAGAGATATTTCTTAATGTCCATTTTTTCCTGGCTCACCCTGTGTCCAAAGTGACCCTCCTGTCACATCAAGTCAATAAGTTTTCCCAGGTTTTTGGGGTAAAATTAGGTGCCTCGGCTTATACACGGGTCGGCTTATACTCGAGTATATACAGTACTTGTTCTGCCGCTGCTGCTGCCCCAATCTTGGCACACATGTAGCCCAATGTCTCTTCTACAAGTGTGCAAAGTTTGGTGTCTGGGGGACCTACGGCCGGGGAGAACTGATTTTTTAAAGCCGGGCACCCCTTCCATAGACTCCAATGTTAAACTGTAATTTCTCTGGTGAATTTGCGGACCCGGTACCGGCCGGTCGTAGGTCTTCTGGACCCCAATCTTGGCACACATGTAGCCCAATGTCTCTTCTACAAGTGTGCAAAGTTTGGTGTCTGGAAAACCTACGGCCGGGGAGCACTGATTTTTTAAAGCCGGGCACCCCTTCCATAGACTCCAATGTTAAACTGTAATTTCTCTGGTGAATTTGCGGACCCGGTACCGGCCGGTCGTAGGTCTTCTGGACCCCAATCTTGGCACACATGTAGCCCAATGTCTCTTCTACAAGTGTGCAAAGTTTGGTGTCTGGAAAACCTACGGCCGGGGAGCACTGATTTTTTAAAGCCGGGCACCCCTTCCATAGACTCCAATGTTAAACTGTAATTTCTCTAGTGAATTTGCGGACCCGGTACCGGCCGGTCGTAGGTCTTATGGACCCCAATCTTGGCACACATGTAGCCCAATGTCTCTTCTACAAGTGTGCAAAGTTTGGTGTCTGGAAAACCTACGGCCGGGGAGCACTGATTTTTTAAAGCCGGGCACCCCTTCCATAGACTCCAATGTTAAACTGTAATTTCTCTGGTGAATTTAAAACATATTTTTTGGCAGTGCCCCCCCCGAGAAAAGACTCTGGATCCGCCCCTGGTTGTGCCTGGATCTATTTTTCACACTATTTCTTCTTTCATCCACCTATCTCTATCTACTACGCAGCAAATAGAAAATAAACTCTCTGTTGGAGTTAAAGTACTTCTGGACATTGCTTTCTTTGGGGGAAGAAACAGAGACTTGACCCCATACTCTGGGGGAGAGAACCAGTGGAAAGGGTGACTCGCTGAAAGACCCAAAATCTATGAACACCGCTTAACCTCTTTAAACAGGAGGGTACGGGCATATAGCATGGTGTGCCTTGACTCGCAAGTGAGCCAGGCGAGAAAAAGGTTTGTGTGCTACATAACATCAGCATTTTTTTTGCAATAAAAACAATTGTTATTTTGATGATTCAATATAAAAAAAAAAATCCTTTCATGTTGTGAGTGATTCCTATCTGCTTGCCATCTCTTTCAACAACTTCTTGGATTCCATGCATGCTTTGCAGCTTCTCCTCTGCTTCCTCTTGACTTTTAAGATGCTGCACTCTGTACAATGTGATAGTGGAGTGGGTCCTGTTGTGCCAATTTCAGTATTACAGACATGTGGAAATGCTAACCATCACCCACTGGCCATGGCAGGAGGTGTTTTATTGGGTTGAGGTCAGGACTCTGTGCAGGCTAGTCAAGTTCTTCCACCCCAAACTTGCTCATACATGTCTTTATGGACCTTGCTCTGTGCACTGGTGGACAGTCATGTTGGAACAAGAAGGAGCCATCCCCAAACTATTCCCACAAAGTTGGGAGCATGAAATTGTCCAAAATGTCTTGGTATGCTAATGCCTTAAGAGTTCCGTTCAATGGAACTAAGGGGCAAAGCCCAACCCCTAAAGAACAAACCGGCACCACAATCCCCTCTCCACCATATTATTTGAACTAGTGCACAAAGCAAGGTCCATAAAGACATGGATGAGCGAGTTTGGGGTGGAGGAACTTGACTGGCTTGCACAGAGTCCTGACCTAAACCCGATAGAACACCTTTTGATGAATTAGAGCGGAGACTAGGAGACAGGCCCCAACATCAGTGCCTGACCTCACAAATGCGCTTCTGGAAGAATTTTCAAACATTCCCATAGACACACTTCAAACCTTGTGGACAGTCTTCCCAGAAGAGTTGAAGCTGTTATAGCTGTAAGGGGTAAGCCAACTCAATATTTAACCCTACGGACTAAGACTGGGATGCCATTAAAGTTCATGTGTGTGTAAAGGCAGGCATCCCAATACTTTTGACAATATAGTGTAATGCCCTGTTCAAATCCGATGGAATTTTCCGTCGGAATTCCGATGAAGCTGACTTCCATCAGTCTTGCATACACACCATCAGATAAAATTCCGACCGTCCAAAACGCCGTGACCTACAACACGTACGATGGCACTATAAATGGGAAGTTCAAATCCAATGACGCCACCCTTTGGGCTGCTTTTGCTGATTTTGTGTTACCGTGTGTTAGTAAAAGTTTGGTGTTAGCCGATTCACGCTTTTCAGTCTCCGTGCTTTTCAGTCCATTACAGCATGACGAATATGCTATCTCCATTACGAACGCTAGTTTTACCAGAACTAGCACTCCCGTCTTCTAATTTAGTCTGAGCATGTGTGGATTTTTCTACGATGGAGTTCCACACAGACCATCGGAATTTCCTATCGTTTTTTTTTCCATCGGAAAAATTTAAAACATGTTCTATTTTTTTACACCGATGGAAAAAAGTCAGATGGGGCCCACACATGATCGTTTTTTCATTGGAAAAAAACGATCGTGTGTACAGGGCATAAGTGATTTTAGGTCATACATAAGTGAGTATCCAAAATATTTAATGTCTATAAAAGTCAAATACTGTGTTGGAGCACTCTTTGCCCTTTGTATTTTGCCTTTCAATTCCTAATGGATTGTGTTGCGAACTTAATAGATAGACGTAAAGCATTACATGGATGCGTCCAGGCTGTCATTTTAGAGAGCTGCAAGATGTGTGTGGTCCCTGCAGTGGATCCTGTCAATGGACAAATATCCCTTCACCCTGGCTATCCGTGTTTTACCTAAGGTTTAAATTGCTTTCTGCTCACTCAATAATTTATTTCCAGAAACAATGTTAAGATTCACATAGCAATACATGAATCATGCAAAACAGCCAGAGTTATTCCTGCTGTAGAAATGTATATGAGTAAATAAAATCCTAAATGATACAGTTCATTGATTCCTATGCTGTATTTGTCAATCAATGCATACACAATTTTATGAACCCCTCCCCAAACTAGTAATTTGGTTTGGATGGTGGATTAAAAGGACATGTGAACTTATTCATTCAGAAGATGCAAGTTGTAATAATGTGCATTGTGCAATTGCTTTACAATGACCGATGTTCCTTAGGCCTCATACATACAGGGTGCTTCAAAATGCACCTATGAATGCCAGAACTGCTGTCAGGAAAATGCAGCTGAAATCATGTACTTTTAGCTTTTTGCACAGACGCATCACCATTTACAAGCATTTATTTTCCAAAATATCACCCTCTGTTAATTTTTTACTGCCAAATGATCACAAATGTATTGTAAAATAGTTAATTATTAATTTTGGGCGCCATTTTGTGAGAACAGAGAGAGCACTATGTTTGCTAGGGAGCTATCTGTCTTTCCTGGCTGTGTATGGATTCAGTCATCAACAAGATTGACGAAATGCTCTTGCTGATTCTGTTGCAGAGGTTGAGAAGACATGGAGAACTGAATGAGAAGAGCAGAGTTCATCACTACTAGATATACTGATATCTCAGCATTTATCTTCAGGATAATTCATTAACATGTATGTGAAGCTGTGAAATTATCCCAACAAATTCCTTAACTTCACAAGGATGTCTGTTGACACCTTCAATAATCTTCTGGAGAGGCTGTGACCCGTCTAACTTTGTGTAAAAATAACAGTAAAAGTTATATGTGAAAAAATATATATATATATATTTCTATATTATTTTTCATAATTTGTTAATTTTTTTGTATTTTTAATATACGGTATATTTTTTGTATTCAATTGTTTTACATTTTTTTTAAATGTTGAAATTGTAATTTTTTTTACTGTTATTTTCATTTGTTATACCTTTTTTAATATGTTTTCCCTTTTTTTCAAAAGGTCATTTTTTTTTAGTGGGACTTTTTTGATTAAAATATTTTTCTATTCTAGGTTTCTGGCAACAGGACAATTTTTGCATCCCTACACCATTTTTTCCTTATTGAGATTATATGTGGGAAGATTAACACTAAGTTACCCAATTGCATAGCAGCCCTGGACAGAAAACACATTCGGGTGAAAATGCCACCCAAGTCCAGTTCAAGGTATTTTAATTATAAGAAATTCTTTTCCATAGTAACCTTGGGATTGGTGTATGCTTACATAAGAGTCATATGCATTGATGTGAGAGTCTACAGGAGTCAGGGGGATGCAAGAATCTTTCAAGAGTCTGCAATGGATCGTTGGCTATATGAAGGATGTCTCTTGGTTCCCACAAGGAGGCCTCTTGCATGCACAAAATCAAAAGATGCCTTATAGTGGACATAACACAAGCAAACAAATATTAAAATATCGACTAAGCTGTGGCCGTCAAGTTGTGGAGTGTGCATTTGGAGTCTGTACTGCAAAGTGGCGTGCACTCCTCTCCTCCATTCAATCAGATGTGGAAAATGCTATACAAGTAGTGCTGGCCTGCTGCATATTACATAACTTTCTAATTGGCAAGGAGAGAGTCTCTTCTGAACCTGCACCCCCAAACCCTGCACAGCATATGTTTATGGACTTGGCTCCACTTTTCAAGTTATGAACATTGAAAATCAGTTTGTTGGGGGGCGGAGCTAGCCGGAGACTGAGGAGGACATGCTGTAGCTGAGCTCCGGTACCAGCGGCACTTAAACGGCTTACAACGGACGATCCAGGCATCAAAAAGTTGCCCAAATACGGCGTTTCAGCTCCCACTGACCCGGCAAATAGACACCCAGCATGACGAGACGCAAGAAGGAGGGGAACCGGCCGTCCAAACTCACAGCGTTCTTCTCTATGGGGCCTAAGCAAGATGGCTACGGCTCATCCTCCACGCCAGCACAAGGCTCTTCCCAGCGCTCATCTCAGAAGGGCACAAACATGAAAAGAAGCAGCCCACCGAGGAACCCACATTCCCCGCTAGCTACCCCTTCATCTGGGAGCCCGGAGAAGGCGAGATGCCGGCTGGATGCCGCGGATGCTGGACATGAGGTGAGCTCTCCCATAGATTCAGGGGATGATACCAGAGACTTACCAGATTCCATCGACTTATTCCCCACAAACGATAAACCTGTCTTAGATACAGTATTGAAAGAGATGTTGGTGTCCCTCAGGAGCTCACTCCAGTCAGACATGATATCATGCGTACACAAGTTTGGCACAGAACTGAGACATGTGGCTGATAGGGTCTCTCACATAGAGAATACGATGGAGGAGTATGCTTCCACTATTAATGACCTGGTTGATGCTAGTGAAAAGTCAGAGGATGATATGGAGTCAGTGAAAGCTAAGTTGGCAGAAATGGAAGATAGGTCCAGAAGGAATAATGTGAAAATAAGGGACATCCCTGAATCTGTTACACACCAGGAGCTGCGTAGTTATGCTGCTCAACTGTTCGCTACAGTTCTGCCAGACCTGTCTGCTCTAGACTTCACGGTGGATAGGATCCATAGGCTCCCGAAACCCACATACCTCTCTGACGCTATACCTAGAGATGTGATCCTTAGATTACATTTTTATCACACCAAAGAGCAACTGATGGCAGTGTCACGCCAAAAAGAACAGATCCCTGCTCCTTACTCTGACCTCCAGTTCTATGCGGATTTATCGCAGTACACGCTTCAAAAACGCAGAAATCTCAATACCATCACAAAGGCCCTCAGAAATCACAAACTGACCTATAAATGGGGCTTCCCGACCAAGCTGATAGTCACGAAAGATGACAAAGAATATGTTATGGACTCCCCAGCCAAAGGAATGGCACTGCTACACTCTTGGGGAATTGTCCCTGATAATCAACCACAACCTCAGCGGGGACTAGTGATGAGCCGAACACCCCCGGGTTCGGTTCGCACCAGAACCCGCGAACGGACCGGAAGTTCGAACGAACATTAGAACCCTATTAAATACAATGGATGCGAACGTTCGAATTCTAAAGTGCTAATTATAACAACTATTATGCATGTTATTGTCCTAAAAAGGGTTTGGGAACCCGGGTTCTGCACCAGGGGACATGTATCAATGCAAAAAGAAGTTTTAAAAACGGTCGTTTTTCGGGAGCAGTCATTTTAATGATGCATAAAGTGAAAAAAAAAAAGTCAAATATTCCTTTAAATATCGTACCTGGGGGGTGTCTAAAGTATGCCTGTGAAGTGCCACGTGTTTCCCGTGTTTAGAACTGTCCCTGCACAAAATGTCACTTCTAAAGGAAAAAAAAGCCATTTAAAACTGCTTGCGGCTTTAATGTAATGTCTGGTCCCGGTAATATGGATGAAATTCTTTAAGAAAAATGGCATAGCTACCCCATGACCCCCCCCCCCCCCTACCCCAGCCCATTACCAGCCCCTTTGGGTCTTGTATGGATATTAAGGGGAACCCCGCACATAAAATAAAAAAGGCCCTATATACTCTGAACAGCCGTATACAGGCGGTGCATACAAGACAGGGACTGTAGGTTTGTTCTTATGTAGAATCTGTTTGTAATTTTGAACAGGTACATTGTTGAAGTGTAGCTCCAGCCCAAAAATCTATTTTTAAACTTTTTGGAAAACATAGGTAAGGGTTATCACCCCTGTAACATTTGTTTTGCTGTCTGTGCCCCTGTTCAGAACATTTCACCTCACTTTCCGTCCCAATGACAACTGTTTTTGAAATGTGGTGTTTTTCTTGAAACAAGGATTGCTGATAAAGCATCAGTACAGAGGAGACACCTTTCTCCCATATTTATTCTTACAGGAGAGAATTTTCCTTCCTAGTGGTAGATTTCCTCTCACTTCCTGTTGTCTTCTTGCGTTTGCAAGTAGGAGTCGTTTGTAAGTTGGATGTTTGAAAGTAGGGACCTGCCGTATATACTCTGCAGAAATAGGCCCCTTAGTTGTTGGTGTTGGCACAACACTGTAAGCACTCACAGTTACTCTTGGTTGGTGCTGGAACGCCCTGCTGTCAACTATTATATCAGGAATTTTAATTACATATAATTGTTGAACAGTGGTAGTAAAAATTGGGCCTTTGATGGTGGTGCTGGTGCCACAACACTGTAAGCCCTGACAGTTACTCTTGGTGGGTGCAGCAATGGGCCCTGCTGTGAATTATTAGATCAAGAATTGTAATTACATGCCCCTGTTGAACAGGGGCTGAAAAATTGGGCCTTAGGCACTGGTGGCACAACACTGCAACCCCTCACAGATACTGTACTTGGAGCACAGCAATGAGCCCTGTTGCAAAGTATTGCTTCAAAAATTGTAATGACACGCCCCTGTTAAACAGGGGCTGAAAAATTGGGCCTTAGGCACTGGTGGCACAACACTGCAACTCCTCACAGATACTGTACTTGGAGCACAGCAATGAGCCCTGTTGCAAAGTATTGCTTCAAAAATTGTAATTACACGCCCCTGTTAAACAGGGGCTGAAAAATTGGGCGTTAGGCACTGGTGGCGGCACCCATAAACAAAAATGATCTTCCAAGCTATCATCATCAATCGTATCATTGAGGACTCGGAGGAGGAGGATAGCCAGTCAACATAACAGCACAGGCACTCAGCATCAGCATCAGTCTTGAAGGGATGTGACATTTTAAAATCAATTAGTCTGTTATATCAGCATCAGGTGTGTGGTAGCTGGTGGTGATCCAAGACTGGTTCATCTTGATGAAAGTCAGTCGATCAACCGAGTCGGTGGACAGGCGCACCCTGTGATCCGTGACAAATCCTCCAGCAGCACTGAATGTGCGTTCCGAAAGAACGCTGGATGCAGGACAGGCCAGTAGCTCAATTGCATACTGTGCAAGCTCTGGCCAGTGATCCATCCTCAAGACCCAGTAAGCCAGAGGATTTTCGGTGGGGAAGGTGTCCAAGTCTGACCTTGCCCCTAGATATTCCTGCACCATGTTTATCAGACGCTGGCGATGGTTGCTGGAACCAATCATACTTTGGGGCTGCGGACTAAAGAATTGTCTGAACGCATCGGTCAGACGGCCACCTTCCCCACCGCTCCTTCTTTGACTGGCCGAAGCCTCAGCAACTCGTTGTCCAGGACCAGGAGTTTGCAACCTCCCAGTCTCTGGGAACGCGTTGCACAGACCTTTCTGCAAGGCCTCCCGGAGTTGTCTCATCCTCTGCTCCCTCTGCGACGGTAACATAAGGTCCGCAACCTTACCCTTGTACCGTGGATCAAGGAGAGTGGCCAGCCAGTAATGGTCCCTCTCCTTGATCCGAAGAATACGAGGATCCTTCCGCAGACTTTGCAGGATCAGGGAGGCCATGCAGCGTAGGTTTGCTGAGGCATTCGCTCCGGAGTCCTCTGGGTCACTAAGGACGACATGATCCGCAGCCACCTCCTCCCAGCCACGTACAAGTCCACTGGTTTCTTGGGACTGTAAATCATCCCTAAAAGACTGCTGCTGATGATGCTGAGTGCCAGCCTCCACCTCCATGCTGACACAATCCTCCTCCTCCTCCTCCTCCTCCTCCTCTTCCTGTGCGATGGGTGGGACAGAAGGAACACTGTCTGGGTAAAGGGGGCCTTGAGAGGCAAGGAAGTCCTCCTCTTCCTGCCTCTGTTCTGCCTCAAGTGCCCTGTCCATTATTCCACGCAGCGTGTGCTCCAACAGGTGGACAAGAGGTACAGTGTCACTGATGCATGCACTGTCACTGCTCACCATCCTCGTGGCCTCCTCAAATGGTGCCAGGACAGTGCATGCATCCCTGATCATGCCCCACTGGCGTGGAGAAAAAAAACCAAGCTCCCCTGACCCTGTCCTGGTGCCGTAGTCGCACAGGTACTCATTGATGGCCCTCTGCTGCGTGTGCAGCCGCTGCAGCATGGCCAACGTTGAGTTCCACCTGGTGGGCATGTCACATATAAGGCGGTTCTTGGGCAGGTTCAACTCCTTTTGCAGCTCAGCCAGGCGAGCACTGGCATTATAAGATCTGCGGAAATGCACACAGACTTTCCTGGCCTGCCTCAGGACATCCTGTAAGCCCGGGTACCTGCCCAAGAACCGCTGCACCACCAGGTTAAGGACGTGAGCCACACAGGGCACATGGGTCAGTTGTCCCTGTCGGAGGGCGGAGAGGAGGTTGGTGCCATTGTCGCAAACCACCATTCCTGGCTTAAGCTGGCGTGGCGTCAACCACCTCTCGGCCTGGCCCTGCAGAGCAGACAGGACCTCTGCCCCAGTGTGGCTTCTGTCCCCCAAACACACCAGCGCAAGCACGGCATGGCATCTTTTTGCCTGCGTACTTGCGTAGCCCCGTGAACGGCTACGGAGCACCGCTGGTTCATAGGACAAACCACAGGAAGAGGCCATGGAGGAAGAAGAAGAGGAGGGGGTGGAGGAGAGAGGTGTGTCACAACCAGTAGTAGCATTTTGGAGGCGTGGCGGTGGGACAACCTCCAACACTACTGCACCTTGTCCTGAATCCTTCCCAGCTGCCAAAAGAGTGACCCAATGGGCCGTGAAAGAAAGGTAACGTCCCTGTCCATGCCTGCTGGACCATGAGTCAGCGGTAATATGCACCTTACCGCTGACCGCCCTGTCCAGCGAGGCCAAGACATTGCCTTCCACATGCCGGTAGAGAGCCGGAATAGCCTTCCGTGAGAAAAAGTGGCGTTTGGGAACCTGCCACTGAGGAACCGCACATTGCACAAACTCACGGAAGGGGGCCGAGTCTACCAACTGAAAAGGCAGCAGTTGAAGCGCTAGCAATTTAGCCAAGCTAGCATTCAACCGCTGGGCATGTGGATGGCTGGGAGTGAACTTCTTTCGACGGTCCAGCAGCTGGGGCAGGGAAATTTGCCTGCTAGAATCGGACGTCGGTGTACTGCTAGCAGAGTGGGCGCAAGTACTTGGCTGTGACACACCTAATTCTACACCTTCATTCCTCTCAGTGCATGTTTCAGAGAGGACTGAAGTTATAGTGGGGTTGGAGATCCCAGCTGATGCGGTGCAAGGAGAGGTCCGCTTTGTTCTTTGGTGTGGGTCTTTGAGGTAGGCTTGCCAACGAGCTGCATGGCAGGTCAACATATGTCTGGTCAGGCATGTGGTACCCAAGCGGCTGATGTTTTGGCCACGCGATATACGCTTGAGACATATGTTGCAAACAGCAGCTGTGCGATCTGATGCACTAGCCTCAAAAAAGGCCCACACCAAAGAACTTTTTGAATGACGGGCAGAGGCAGCGCCCTGCACAGGCGGAGCTCTGCGGTGTGATTCCGTCGGTGTACTGCCCTTACGCTGGCCACCAAAGGGCATCCTGCCTCGTTGGAGATGTGCCTCCTCCTCATCCTCCTCCTCCTCCTCTCTCCTATTAGGCACCCACGTGGAGTCATTGACCTCATCATCCCCTCCCTCCTCATCACTGGAGCCAATCTGGCAGTATGCTGCAGCTGCTGGAACATGACTGCCAGATTGGTGTCCTTCTTGAGCATCCCCTCTGTCTGCTCTCACGCTACTGCCTTCCTCTAGCTGGGTTTCATCATCAGACCCTTCGAAACGCTGGGCATCCTCCTGGAGCATGTACCCAACACTGTGCTGAAACAGTTCGGGGGACTCCTCAGGAGGAGGACATGGTGGGTCTAGGGAAGGAGTGACTGATGATTTGTCTGACATTGATACCAGGGAAGACGACGCTTTGGCAGCTGCTTTTCCAGTACCCTGAGCCTGGGTGAGAGAGGATGAGGAGGAGGAGGAGGGCTTGGTCATCCACTCTACCAAGTCTTCGGCATGATGTGGCTCAACATGTCCAGCTGCCGAAAAGAAGGACAAGCGTGTCCCATGGCCATGTGCTGATGACAATGCACCGCGTCCACGACCAGCACTGTTGCCCCCAGACACAGAGCCTGCTTGCCCTCTTTTATTGCCTCCTGACTGTCTGCCTCTCCTTGTTTGCCTTCCAGACATTCTAATAGATGGCCTGCAGGGAGATGGGAAAAAAGCAATAAGGGCTACCTTCAGGTGTCCTTCTCTGTCCCTGGAAACAAGGACTTGCAGAGTGAAAGAAAAAAAACACTCTCCCTACCTACAGTTTTCTGTCCCTAGAAAAAATGTTTTTTTTAATCACAATATAGCACAAGGAAAATTAACTCACTGTCCTTACAGGTCCCTGGAAACAAGGACTTGCAGAGTGAAAGAAACTGACACTGTCCCTACCTAGAGTTTTCTGTCCCTAGAATAAATGTTTTTTTTAATCACAATATAGCAAAAGGACAATTCACTCACTGTCCTTCCAGGTCCCTGGAAACAAGGACTTGCAGAGTGAAAGAAACTGACACTGTCCCTACCTAGAGTTTTCTGTCCCTAGAATAAATGTTTTTTTTAATCACAATATAGCAAAAGGACAATTCACTCACTGTCCTTCCAGGTCCCTGGAAACAAGGACTTGCAGAGTGAAAGAAACTGACACTGTCCCTACCTAGAGTTTTCTGTCCCTAGAATAAATGTTTTTTTTAATCACAATATAGCAAAAGGACAATTCACTCACTGTCCTTCCAGGTCCCTGGAAACAAGGACTTGCAGAGTGAAAGAAACTGACACTGTCCCTACCTAGAGTTTTCTGTCCCTAGAATAAATGTTTTTTTTAATCACAATATAGCACAAGGAAAATTAACTCACTGTCCTTACAGGTCCCTGGAAACAAGGACTTGCAGAGTGAAAGAAAAAAAACACTCTCCCTACCTACAGTTTTCTGTCCCTAGAAAAAAATGTTTTTTTTAATCACAATATAGCAAAAGGACAATTCACTCACTGTCCTTCCAGGTCCCTGGAAACAAGGACTTGCAGAGTGAAAGAAACTGACACTGTCCCTACCTAGAGTTTTCTGTCCCTGGAATAAATGTTTTTTTCAGCACAATATAGCACAAGGACAATTAACTCACTGTCCTTACAGGTCCCTGGAAACAAGGACTTGCAGAGTGAAAGAAAAAAAATACTCTCCCTACCTACAGTTTTCTGTCCCTAGAAAAAAATGTTTTTTTTAATCACAATATAGCAAAAGGACAATTCACTCACTGTCCTTCCAGGTCCCTGGAAACAAGGACTTGCAGAGTGAAAGAAACTGACACTGTCCCTACCTAGAGTTTTCTGTCCCTGGAATAAATGTTTTTTTCAGCACAATATAGCACAAGGACAATTAACTCACTGTCCTTACAGGTCCCTGGAAACAAGGACTTGCAGAGTGAAAGAAAAAAAATACTCTCCCTACCTACAGTTTTCTGTCCCTAGAAAAAAATGTTTTTTTTAATCACAATATAGCAAAAGGACAATTCACTCACTGTCCTTCCAGGTCCCTGGAAACAAGGACTTGCAGAGTGAAAGAAACTGACACTGTCCCTACCTAGAGTTTTCTGTCCCTAGAATAAATGTTTTTTTTAATCACAATATAGCAAAAGGACAATTCACTCACTGTCCTTCCAGGTCCCTGGAAACAAGGACTTGCAGAGTGAAAGAAACTGACACTGTCCCTACCTAGAGTTTTCTGTCCCTAGAATAAATGTTTTTTTTAATCACAATATAGCAAAAGGACAATTCACTCACTGTCCTTCCAGGTCCCTGGAAACAAGGACTTGCAGAGTGAAAGAAACTGACACTGTCCCTACCTAGAGTTTTCTGTCCCTAGAATAAATGTTTTTTTTAATCACAATATAGCAAAAGGACAATTCACTCACTGTCCTTCCAGGTCCCTGGAAACAAGGACTTGCAGAGTGAAAGAAACTGACACTGTCCCTACCTAGAGTTTTCTGTCCCTAGAATAAATGTTTTTTTTTTAATCACAATATAGCACAAGGAAAATTAACTCACTGTCCTTACAGGTCCCTGGAAACAAGGACTTGCAGAGTGAAAGAAAAAAAACACTCTCCCTACCTACAGTTTTCTGTCCCTAGAAAAAAATGTTTTTTTTAATCACAATATAGCAAAAGGACAATTCACTCACTGTCCTTCCAGGTCCCTGGAAACAAGGACTTGCAGAGTGAAAGAAACTGACACTGTCCCTACCTAGAGTTTTCTGTCCCTAGAATAAATGTTTTTTTTAATCACAATATAGCAAAAGGACAATTCACTCACTGTCCTTACAGGTCCCTGGAAACAAGGACTTGCAGAGTGAAAGAAACTGACACTGTCCCTACCTAGAGTTTTCTGTCCCTAGAATAAATGTTTTTTTTAATCACAATATAGCAAAAGGACAATTCACTCACTGTCCTTCCAGGTCCCTGGAAACAAGGACTTGCAGAGTGAAAGAAAAAAAACACTCTCCCTACCTACAGTTTTCTGTCCCTAGAAAAAAATGTTTTTTTTAATCACAATATAGCAAAAGGACAATTCACTCACTGTCCTTCCAGGTCCCTGGAAACAAGGACTTGCAGAGTGAAAGAAACTGACACTGTCCCTACCTAGAGTTTTCTGTCCCTGGAATAAATGTTTTTTTCAGCACAATATAGCACAAGGACAATTAACTCACTGTCCTTACAGGTCCCTGGAAACAAGGACTTGCAGAGTGAAAGAAAAAAAATACTCTCCCTACCTACAGTTTTCTGTCCCTAGAAAAAAATGTTTTTTTTAATCACAATATAGCAAAAGGACAATTCACTCACTGTCCTTCCAGGTCCCTGGAAACAAGGACTTGCAGAGTGAAAGAAACTGACACTGTCCCTACCTAGAGTTTTCTGTCCCTGGAATAAATGTTTTTTTCAGCACAATATAGCACAAGGACAATTAACTCACTGTCCTTACAGGTCCCTGGAAACAAGGACTTGCAGAGTGAAAGAAAAAAAATACTCTCCCTACCTACAGTTTTCTGTCCCTAGAAAAAAATGTTTTTTTTAATCACAATATAGCAAAAGGACAATTCACTCACTGTCCTTCCAGGTCCCTGGAAACAAGGACTTGCAGAGTGAAAGAAACTGACACTGTCCCTACCTAGAGTTTTCTGTCCCTAGAATAAATGTTTTTTTTAATCACAATATAGCAAAAGGACAATTCACTCACTGTCCTTCCAGGTCCCTGGAAACAAGGACTTGCAGAGTGAAAGAAACTGACACTGTCCCTACCTAGAGTTTTCTGTCCCTAGAATAAATGTTTTTTTTAATCACAATATAGCAAAAGGACAATTCACTCACTGTCCTTCCAGGTCCCTGGAAACAAGGACTTGCAGAGTGAAAGAAACTGACACTGTCCCTACCTAGAGTTTTCTGTCCCTAGAATAAATGTTTTTTTTAATCACAATATAGCAAAAGGACAATTCACTCACTGTCCTTCCAGGTCCCTGGAAACAAGGACTTGCAGAGTGAAAGAAACTGACACTGTCCCTACCTAGAGTTTTCTGTCCCTAGAATAAATGTTTTTTTTAATCACAATATAGCACAAGGAAAATTAACTCACTGTCCTTACAGGTCCCTGGAAACAAGGACTTGCAGAGTGAAAGAAAAAAAACACTCTCCCTACCTACAGTTTTCTGTCCCTAGAAAAAAATGTTTTTTTTAATCACAATATAGCAAAAGGACAATTCACTCACTGTCCTTCCAGGTCCCTGGAAACAAGGACTTGCAGAGTGAAAGAAACTGACACTGTCCCTACCTAGAGTTTTCTGTCCCTAGAATAAATGTTTTTTTTAATCACAATATAGCAAAAGGACAATTCACTCACTGTCCTTACAGGTCCCTGGAAACAAGGACTTGCAGAGTGAAAGAAACTGACACTGTCCCTACCTAGAGTTTTCTGTCCCTAGAATAAATGTTTTTTTTAATCACAATATAGCAAAAGGACAATTCACTCACTGTCCTTCCAGGTCCCTGGAAACAAGGACTTGCAGAGTGAAAGAAACTGACACTGTCCCTACCTAGAGTTTTCTGTCCCTAGAATAAATGTTTTTTTTAATCACAATATAGCAAAAGGACAATTCACTCACTGTCCTTCCAGGTCCCTGGAAACAAGGACTTGCAGAGTGAAAGAAACTGACACTGTCCCTACCTAGAGTTTTCTGTCCCTAGAATAAATGTTTTTTTTTAAGCACACTATAGCAGAAGCACAAAACACACTGACACTCTCCCTACCTATCCTTCTCTTTCCCTAAACTAAAGGAATCCAGGTTAAGCAAGAAAGAAATAACAGTCACTGTCCCTGCCTATGCTACTCTATCCCTGCTCCGGAACACACTACACTAGGCCGCCGTGCTGGCGGCCTTTTATAGTGTGGGGCGTGTACTAAACACCCTCAGCAATAATTGGCCACAGGCATCCTGCCTGTGGCCAATCATTGCTCTCCTCGCTGCCGGCGCTGTGATTGGCCAAGCATGCGGGGTCACAGTGCATGCTTGGCCAATCACAGCGCCTGGATGACACTGCGATGGCGTAGTGCATTGTGGGCCGTTCGCGTCACTCGAATTTGGCGCGAACGGCCCAAATCGTTCGATCTTCGTCGAACGATCGAACAGCCAATGTTCGAGTCGAACGTATGTTCGACTCGAACACGAAGCTCATCCCTAGCGGGGACCCACATCAAAAAACCTAGAACCTGAATGGCGCACAGTTGACCGCAGAAATGCTCGTTCTCACAACTAACCTGGATTAAACTTTGATAATTACATAGAGTGCCTGTTGGAATAGATTGGATTCCTGTTCCGATCCTTCTCCCTTTCCCCACCTACCGCTTGAGTGATAATGAGTCACACACTTTTGCACTCTGTTACTTGGCAAGTTGCCATTGTTATTTTTTTTTTATGTTTCTCTTGAAATAACTCTCTTTTGCCCTAATAGTCTGAAGTACTGCTTCCCATACCTCGCTGAAAGAACCTTAGACAAGTATGAGCACAAAAGGCCTATCTCGCGCAGTGCAACTACAGGAATTATCCAGCGCCTCCCATCATCTGTAAGTAACTTTATTCTCCACACATGGCGGTAAAGTTTATGACACTAAATACCAAGGGTCTTAATCACCCTGCCAAGCAGAGATCTCTGTGGAAGGAGGCCTTGCATCAACATTGTGACATTTTGTGTGCTCAGGAGACCCACTTTCTACAGAACTCGCCTCCTAAATGCACGCATCCCCAGTTTCCCCACGTCTATCAAGCAAATGCGCCCTCAAAGACAAAGGGAGTGATGATAGCAATAAGAGACACAGTCTCTTTTCACCTACATGAAGCTATATGTGATCCTCAGGGACGTTTCATAATATTGATCTGTGACATCAATTCCGTCACTTACACTGTGGCGAATGTATATGCACCAAATGTGAGACAAATTAAATTTTTTCACAGGATTGTGAAAAAAGTAAGTAAGGTGCAGAAGGGAATGTTAATTATTTGTGGGGACTTCAACATTACACCAGACCCAGATGTAGATTCCACCTCTTCACCAAAGAGGCGGCCCTCGTCTCTGTTGACGTCCCTACAAAATCACAACCTATATGACTCTTGGAGATGCTTGAACGCAAATGAAAAAGACTATACTTTTTTCTCTAATTGTCATAGGTCTTATAGTAGAATTGACTTATTTTTGGTTGACAGATGGTTACTGATGAAATGTAAGTCGGTTAAAATCAATAGTATCACATGGTCGGATCATGCCTCGGTTTGCTTAACAATAGGGAACCCTTCTTCTCAAAAATCTACTTATTTATGGAGAGCCAACCATCGCCTGCTGCAGGAAGGTCCGATCAGGTCATACATCCAGGGTAAACTGATTGAATACTTTGACGAAAATCAAGGTTCAGTAGCCAATCCCTTTGTTATATGGAACGCACACAAGGCGGTGATAAGGGGGGTGATGATGCAGCAGGGGGCGAGATACAAGAGGGAAATGCAGCAGCAAACAGTACAACTGCTATCCAAAATTGAAGACATAGACAGACGAAACAAAGCTAATCCATCCCACATACTGTCTGACCAAGTAACACAACTTCGCACAGAACTACGACTAAAATTCCTTGACGACTTTGAAAAGACCTCTAGGAGGTTAAAACTGGCATACTACACCAGTGGAAACAGAGCAGGTAAACTGCTGGCCAACAAACTAAAGGGTCACAGAACCAGAACCCAAATCTCCCATATTCTACAACCAAAAACGCAGATCAAGCAAACTCACCCCCAAGCAATAGCTGACGCATTTAGCCAATACTACAGCTCATTATATAACCTAAAAGACGATCTTAACACACCACAGCCAACAAAAGAGGCTATTGACGCATTTTTAGACAAACTCAATTTCCCCAAACTTACACAGGAACACCTCCAGAGCCTTAATTCCCCCATATCTGATCTAGAGGTAAAACAGACGATCCAGGCTCTTCCCGCCAACAAATCACCTGGCCCAGATGGGTTTACAGGGGAATACTACAAGACATTTCAGGACATTCTTTGCCCACATCTCACCGAAACGTTCAACTCAGCTGCTGCATCTTCCTCTTTCCCTCCTGAAATGCTGACTGCTACAATCATAGCTTTGCCTAAACCAGGGAAATCTCCAGATGTACCACAAAACTTTAGGCCAATATCATTACTGAATAATGATGTCAAGATCTATGCCAAACTTATAGCTACTAGATTGGTGGACATCCTACCTGACATTGTGGACATAGATCAATCTGGATTCACTAAGGGGAGACAAACAGCTGATGCCACTAGGCGACTAGTCAACCTAATACACATTGCTAAAAGGAGGGGAACGCCTTCTCTGCTCCTTTCACTGGATGCGGAGAAGGCATTTGATAGAATTCATTGGGGATACCTTACAGAGGTGCTGAGCAGGTTCGGCTTTAGGGGCCTCATACTTTCTGCAATAAAGGCGTTATACACATTTCCTTCAGCTCAAGTTTACATTGCAGGTGCTCTGTCAACTCCCTTTGCAATAACGAATGGCACGCGCCAAGGGTGCCCCTTATCTCCACTCATTTTTAATTTGTTAATGGAACCTCTGGCCATGCACATGAGAGGACACCCCCAAATAGCAGGTTTGCAAGTGGGCAACAGGAAACATGTCATAAGTCTATTTGCCGACGACATAATTTTGTTCTTAACTAATGTAGACGATTCCCTGGCCAATGTTCACGATGCACTACAGACCTTCTCACTAGTTTCCTACTATAAGGTAAACGAAACAAAATCTTTTCTGATGGGACTAGGTATAGCTCCAGAAACTAAGATAGAATTACAGAACAAGTACCCTTATGTGTGGTCGGATGGAGGCATAGG
Organism: Rana muscosa; assembly: GCA_029206835.1. Classification (NCBI taxonomy): domain Eukaryota; kingdom Metazoa; phylum Chordata; class Amphibia; order Anura; family Ranidae; genus Rana; species Rana muscosa. Next base: position 608,291,823 of record CM055118.1, read on the forward strand.
TTATCTGGGCATAACATTAACTAATGATACGGCTGAACTGCTCAATGCTAACTACACACCATTCTTGAACTCTTTTCAAAACAAATTGAACAGAATTACTCATTCTGAATTGTCCTGGCTGGGTAGGCTAGCGGCCTTCAAGATGATGGTCTTACCTCAGCTGCTATATTTGTTCAGGACCCTTCCGATACCTATACCTAATGCGTACTTTGCGTCTCTTCAATCGATCCTGAATAGCTATTTGTGGCAGGGGAGGAGGGCAAGGTGCGCATTTAGCAAACTAGTGAGAAATAGAGCGGCGGGGGGCATCGGCCATGTTATACTGCAGCATTATTATTTTGCATCAATATTAGCCCAGATTAAAGTCTGGCTAAGACCTAACTGCAACCACTTATGGAAAAAACTAGAAGCCACACAAATACAGAAAGACAACATGGCAAACTTTTTGATGACAGCTCGTCACTGCAAATCTCTAGATAGGAATCTATCCCCACCCATACTAGCTTCATTGAGGGCATGGGCTCATCTTTGTACAGCGCAATCATGGGAGGAAGAGACGGTCCCTCTGAACCTTGACATTATGGCAGTCCGTCACATTATTCCAGATATAAATCTCAACACATGGAAGTTACATGGTATTCTCCATTTGGAGGATATAATCACTCGTTCCAAAATTAAACCATTTCACTTACTACAACAAGAATTTAACCTGCCACCGAGGGAGTACTATAGGTATATTCAACTAACTCAAGTAATAAGGAAGACCCCTACTTTGCTTACCCAACTTCCAAAGAAATTAACTGATTTTTACCAACAAGACACAAGGGGTTCCAAAGGTATGTCAATCATTTACAGGGAGCTACAGAGTAAGGATATATTAATTAAAACCCCAAACATTTTGGCATGGGAAAAGGACATTGGTCTGACATTCACTGCTAAAAATTGGGAGAGGGCAATCAAACTTCAGTTATCTACTACCAAAAGTACAAACTTATGGGAAATGCACCAGAAAATCCTGCTTCGCTGGTACCTTACACCACATAGATTGTCAAAAATCTTCCCAAGCACCACCTCAGGGTGCTGGAGGCTATGTGGAGAGAGGGGCACACTGTACCACATAATGTGGACATGCCCAAAGGTTAAACCTTTGTGGGTTCAGATTGAGAATCTAATACAAAATATCTCACATATCACTTTACCTTTACGCCCCGAATTGGCCATACTCTCTCTGGACTTGGAATCAGTACCTGTTGCACTTAGAACTGTAACCGCACATATATTATCGGCTACACGCCTAACTCTACTTAGACACTGGAAGAACATTGAAGCCCCAAAATTTCCAGAAGTTATAACTACTGTACAAACACATAGTACATACGAGACTCTCCATGCTTCAGCAATAGGGCAATTTGACAAGATATCCAAGTTGTGGGCACCTTGGCACGACTGGTATGACAAGCAATTAAATTAATGCGAGCTAATTAGGGCATACGTTTTTAACTATGGTTAATCTTAAAGTTATTTCATATGTTTGATTTTTTTTTTTTTTTCTTAGTTCCTAATGATGTAGTTACGAGACACATGTTTTTTTTTTTCTCATAGAAGTAGTGGCACTTAGCACTGCCTATATTATTATACAAGGGATGGGACTTCAAGGAATGTAGTGGGTTGATCACTGCAACCAAACAGAGAGATTGTTAGTGGTCGGCCATAGATTGTGGAACTAACCATTGTCCCATCTCCACCTGGTACAGGACTACTTACTACGATTAACGAATTGACTAATACATCAGGGGACTGTGTTCCTCTCTAACTCAGCTCTAAGTTATTTTGTATTATTTACTATATTATTTATATTTCTATACTTCTTGTTCGCTAAAAGTCTTTATCCTTTGTATGCTTTAAACTTTCAATAAAAATTATTGATATAAAAAAAAAATCAGTTTGTTGAGTTTTTCATTTCCCCAGATGGTCAAAAGGCCTGGCAAGATTAATATGTGTAGTTAAATTTCTTCAGATACCAGCTGCCTGGTAATTTTTCTCCAATTTCTAGGTGTTTCATAAAAGAAATTATTTTTTCTTTTGAATAAATGTATTCAAATTACCTTTTTGTGGTCTTCTTCTCTCCCAGCGAGGTTGTTTCTTTTTCATCTGTATGAAGTAAGGCGTCTATTCTCATAGAATGGATGCATTACCCAGCATGCATGAAAATGTGAACAATAAATACAGTATGTGCCCAGAAATACAGATCAGCCACAGTCTACAGTCTCTGCTCACAGTAGTAACATAAGAGTGTCTATAAAGGTGTTCAAACAAAGTTCATAGAGTAAATCCTGATGGAGTGAAGGATAATCCACTAATGACAGTTGATCCTAGAGTTGAAGCAGGCTCTGTGTGCTTAAAAAATAAGGAAGGAAAAATGCCTCTAAGTGTATTATCGCCATTCACCAACAGTTATTAATAATCTGAAAAAATGGCCACTCACATGGTTAATAACAATAGGATACAGTCTGGGAGAAGAGGGAGGCTGGCTGCTTAGTCCCGAGGGCGGTAATGGAGGGCAGGAGCTCAGTGGAGCACAGCGCTGCCCTCAAGACTAAGTGGCCGGCCTCCCTCTTCTCCCAGACGTTCTCCTGATCTTTTACAGTGGCATCCAGGCATATCTCATAGTGGAATGGAGGATCACTACACTGATGAGCCCTTTATTGTTTTTAACCATGTGAGTGGCCATTTTTTTTGGATTATTAATAAATGTTCTGATGATATTACACTTAGAGGTCCTTTACCTTTTATGCATGAAAATGTGTGTTTTTTTTTTATAAGTGTGAGGTAAACCTGCCATTCCCCATTAACCACTTCAATACCATGCACTTATGCACCTTCCCGCCCAGACCAATTTTCAGCTTTCAGTACTCTCACACTTTGAATGACAATTACTTAGTCATGCTACACTGTATCCAAACAAATTTTTTATCATTTTCTTCTCACAAATAGAGCTTTCTTTTGGTGGTATTTAATCGCCACTGGGTTGTTTATTTTTTGCGATATAAGCAAAAAAACAGCAATTTTTTTTAAAAAAAAACACTTTTTTTTAGTTTCTATTGTAAAATTTTGCAAATAAGTAATTTTTCTTCATAAATTTGTGCCAAAATGTATACTGCTACATATCTTTGGTAAAATGAACCCAAATTAGTGTATATTATTTGGTCTTTGTGAAAGTTATAGAGTCTACAAACTATGGTGGCAATCACTGAAAATTTATCACATCTGATCACGGCTGATGTACTGAAGGGATATCTCATTTCTTGAGACACTAACAAGCGAGGAAAGTACAAATACCCCAAAATTACCCCTTTTTGGAAAGTAGACAGTCCAAGGTATTTACTAAGAGGCGTGGTGAGTTTTTTGAAGTTGTATTTTTTTCCCACAATTCTTGGGAAAATTTAATTTTTTTTTTTTTTTTTTACACAAACTGGTCATATTAACAGTTTTTTTCTCTCACACAGCATATGCATAATTGCAACTACACCCCAAAATACATTCTGCTACTAAATGTGGAGAAAAAATGAAAATGCATTTTTTTTACACAAAGTTGTCCATTTATAAGATATTTCTAACGCATAGCATATACATAGCAAAAATAACACCCCAAAATGCATTCTTCTACTCCTCCTGAGTATAGCGATACCACATGTGTGAGACTTTTACACAGCCTGGCCATATACAGAGGCCCAACATTGAAGTAGCACTTTCAGGCGTTCTACAAGCATAAATCGCACATATCCTTTCTCAACCACCTATTACAATTTTGAAGGCCCTGGAGCACCAGGACAATAGAATTTTCCACAAAATGACCCCATTTTGGAAAGCACACACCCCAACGTATAATCTATGAGGCATTATGAGTCTTTTGAACGGTTCATTTTTTTCCAGAAGGTTTTGGAAAATGTGGAGAAAAAATTAAAATGCATTTTTTTTACACAAAGTTGTCAATTTATAAGATATTTCTAACACATAATATGTACATAGCAAAAATTACACCCCAAAATGCATTCTGCTACTCCTCCTGAGTATGGCGATACCACATGTTTGAGACTTTTACACAGCCTGGCCATATACAGAGGCCCAACATCCAAGTAGCACCTCCAGGCATTCTAGCAGCATTAATTGCACATATCATTTTCTGACTACCGATCACATTTTTGAAGGCCCTTCATATATCTAACACATAGCAGGTACATACCAAATAACAAAAGATTACCTGTGGTTTTAGAAGTGCAGTGGTCCACAGAGGAGAGCATCGGTCCAGGCAGCAGGCAGGGATGAGGTCAGCGACAGCAAAAGCAATCATCCAGGCAGCAGGCAGGAATACTGTCCATAGTTCGCACAGGCAGAGATACTGTCAGCACAGCCAGAGCACAGCCAAAGCACAGGTCCAGGTAGCAGGCAGAGGTGTCCCGGCAGAAATGCTGTCCAAAGTCAGTAGAGGCAGCGGGCAGATATATGGTCAACACAGCCAACGTATTGGTCCAAGCAGCAGGAAGAAACATGGTCCATAATGTCATGGGTCATTACAGGCAGTAATATGGTCAGCACAGCCAAATTATTGGTCCAGGCAGCAGGGAGGACCATCAAGCTTAGGGCCAGGGGGGCAGGGGTAGAGGCTTCTCCCACCCAAATCGCTTTGAAGCCTCCGGGCAACCAGACCCTGTTCTTGGAGCACAGAAAACGAAAAACTGGTTTTCTCTACTCAGAACGCTATTCTGAAGCCCCTCACATATGTGAGACCCCTGTGTACTAAAAGTAGATGGCCAAAAGATCAGTCCAAGTGGCAGGCAAAAACATGGTCGATTAACAGGCCAAGGTCGGTACACGTGGAAGTCAGAAACGTGGTTTAAATCGGCAGGCAGAGGCATCGTCGGTAAACAGGCCAGGGTCAGTTAATTAACATGGAAGGTAGTTAGTAACATGGTAGCAGGCAAATAGGGAAATGGCAGTCTGTTAATAATAAGGGGAACTAATGGATGTATGATAATTTTTGAAGCAATTTCCGATGCACAGGCCAGGTTGGGAGGGACAATCGGTACAATAATAGCTGGTGTCTCTTCTTACTCCTCCTCTGCTGCATACACGGCATTTCTTTTGGCGTCTTCTTCCAGATTCTGTGGGGGGGATGCTAAAGGGATAATGTCGCTTGTGAAGCCGACTCACACTATCAGAGTGAATGCTTCCTGGGGCGGGATCTTGTTGGTAAATGAGGGCATCGATGATATCTTCGATATATTGGAGGTAGTGGAGTCTGTGATTTTGAGTTGCTTTTTGGTAGCAGACAAACGAATTAAAAAGGGCCATGTGAAACAGGTGAAACGCAACTTTTTTGTGCCAATAATGGGACTTTCTGGTTGATAAGTAGGGCTGTAGCATCTGGTCATTTAAATCCACCCCCCCATGTACAAATTGTAGTCGTGGACACATTCAGGCTTTACAATGGAGCCGTGTCTTCTTGGGATCTCCACCATGGTGTCATTGTGGATCGTAGAGAGGATGTGGACATCTTTCTTGTCCCTCCACTTCATGGCCAACACCTCCTCGTTCCTCATGGATGCCGATTCTCCAGGTCGCAATTTTTTTGTCAATAAATTTTGTGGGAATCCCTTCCGTTTTTTTTAAGGTACCGCAGGCCGGGGTTTGTTTACTGTAAAGGTGGCGAAAAAGGGGCAGGCTGGTATAATAATTATCAACATATAAATGGTAACCTTTTCCGAACAGGGGGTATGCCAACTCCCAGACAATTTTCCCACTGGTTCCAATATATGTGGGGCAATCACGGGGCTGGAGCTGGGAGTCTTTGCCTTCGTAGATCCTGAATTTGCAGACGTATCCAGTGGCTCGATCACATAATTTATTTAATTTTAACCCATACCTGGCTCTCTTGCTTGGTATGTACTGCTTGAACTGCAGTCGGCCGGTGAAATGTACGAGGGACTCGTCCACACAAATTTTTTGGTCTGGGATGAAAACTTCTTCAAATCGCTGGGAAAAGGCATTAATTAGGGGGCGTATCTTGTACAATTTGTCGTAGTTGGGATGATCTCGGGGAGGGCACTGTGAATTGTCATTGAAGTGGAGAAAGCGCATAATCATGTTGTATCTTTTCCTGGACATGACAGCGGAATATATGGGCATGTGTTGGATGGGGCGTTTGGACCAATATGAATGGACTTCGTTCTTTTTTGTAAGCCCCATATTGAACATAAGGCCCAAAAATAATTTAAATTCCTCCAATGTTAGACGCCGCCACTGGAACATGCGGGCGTAGGAAGAATCGGGGTTGGCAGCAATAAATTGGGATGCATAGAGATTCGTTTGATCCACTATATTCTGCAGCAAATCTTGTGGGAAAAATAAACAAAAATAATCAAATTTAGAAAAATTTGTAGTGTCGGGCTGCACACCTGGCTGTGCGGTGAAAGGGGGGATGATAGCGGATCCTGAGTTGGCAGGCAACCATAAGGGGTTTGCCAGGGCATCGGGAAGGTAGGATTGGGGCTGGATTCTTCGGGTTGGGCGTGCATTTCCATTGCTTGTACTGGGCTCCTCTTCCTGGGGTATGGCGCTGCTGGTGGTGGGCAGTTCTCCTGATCTTGGTGCTGATCTTGGTGCTGATCTTGGTGCCGATCGCATTCTTTTGGGAGGGACGGTTTCCTCCGGGGACTCGGACTCTGAGCCACTATCCTCCACTGGCTCGTATTCCGAACCAGAATCCGATAATTGGAGCTCCCCGCTGCTCTCATCATCCGACATGGCAAGAATGGCATATGCCTCCTCAGGTGTGTAAACCCTTTAGGACATTATGGCAGTGCTTATTGGTGGGCCTGTGTAATGGTACTGCTGGTGGTAGTGGTGGCGGTCTGTGTGGTAGTACCGATGGAGGTATTAGTGGTGGGCCTGTGTGGTGGTACCGATGGCGGTATGGGTGGTGGTGGTACCAATGGCGGTACAGGTGGTGGTGGTACCGATGGCGGTACGGGTGGTGGTGGTGGCGGCGGTACCGATGGCGGTACAGGTGCCGGTACGGGTGGTGGTGGTAGCGATGGCGGTATGGGTGGTGGTGGTACCGATGGCAGTACAGGTGGTGGTGGTACCGATGGCGGTACAGGTGGTGGTGGTACGGGTGGTGATGGTCCCGATGGCGGTACAGGTGGTGGTACAGGTGGTGGTGGCACTACCGACGGTGGTACGGGTGGTGGTACTGGTGAGGGTACCGATGGCGGCACTAGTGGTGATACTGGTAGCGGGCCTGTGTGGCAGTATAGATGCTGGGCCTGGTGGCGGTACTGGTGGTGGTACTGGTACCGATGGCGGTACTGGTAGCCTGTGTGGCGGTGCCAATGGCGGTACCGATGGAGGTGGGCCTGTGACAGATGATTGATAGATGGGCTGATTGATTGACAGATGGGCTGATTGATTGATTGACAGATGGGTTGATTGATTGACAGATGGGGTGATTGATTGACAGGTGGGGTGATTGATTGACAGATCGGCTGATTGATTGACAGATGGGCTGATTGATTGACAGATGGGCTGATTGATTGACAGATGGGCTGATTGACAGATGGGCTGATTGACAGATGGGCTGATTGGCTGGGCTGATTGATGTGCTGGGCTGTGTGACAGGTCCTCTTTATGGGGGGGGCGTGTTGTGCACTGTAAACTTATGTAGACAAACTACACTGAGCTAACTTACTGATCTCTTCTCTCTCCTCACAGATCGGTGTGTGAGGAGAGAGCAGGGATCAGGTAGTAACTCCTGTGGAGTTTGTTTACATTTGTGACCGGCTGTGATTGGACACAGACGGTCACGTGGTAAACAGCCAATTCATTGGCTGTTTACTCTGATCGGGGACGCGCTGTGTCCAAGGGACACTCGCCTTCCCCGATCCCCGCTCTGCAAGCCTGTGGCGGCGCACACGGAGCGCGCCGCCGAGTTTGTTTTGACAGGTGATCGGCTGTGACTTTGACACAGCCGATCACATGGTAAACAGCCAATGAAATTGGCTGTTTACCGTGATCGGGGAAGCGCTGTGTCCGAGGGACACATGCCATCCCCGATCACCGCGCTGCGCGCCCCCGCGGGCGCGCGCAAGGCATTATCCTGCAGGACGTCATATGACGTCCAGTATCGATATTGCAACCACTTCCCGGATGTCAATTCGCTATTGACTGGGCGGGAAGTGGTTAAAGAAAGGATGCATCACTTTACATGCAATAAAATGGGTAATGTGGTTTTCATCTGTGTGAGGTAAAGCAGGCAATCCCTATTAAAGAATGGACGCATTACCGCACATGCATACAAATGTGTGATGTGGTTTTCATGCTAGGAAGATGGGGATAGGAGGGATCCATTGTAGGATTAGGGATGAGCATCGAGTTCGAGTCGAACTCATGTTCGACTCGAACATTGCCTCGAACAGCGAACAATTTGGGGTGTTCGCGGCAAATTCGAAAAGCGGAACACCCTGTAAAAGTCTATGGGGGAAATCTAAAGTGCTAATTTCAAAGGCTTATATGCAAGTTATTGTCATAAAAAGTTTTGGGGACCTGGGTCCTGCCCCAGGGGACATGTATCAATGCAAAAAAAAGTTTTAAAAACTGCCTTTTTTACGGGAGCAGTGATTTTAATAAAGTGAAACAAAAAAAGTGAAATATTCCTTTAAATTTCGTACCTAGGGGGTGTGTATAGTATGCATGTAAAGTAGTGCTTGTTTCCCGTGCTTAGAACTGTCCCTGCACAAAGTATCATTTCTGAAGGAAAAAAAGTAATTTAAAAGCACTCGCGGCTATAATGAATTGTCGGCTCCCGGCAATACAGAGAACAGTCATTGATAAAAAAAAATAAAAAATGCGTGGGGGTCCCCCCAAATTCAATTACCAAGCCCTTCAGGTCTGGTATGGATATTAGGGGAACCCTGCGTCAAATTTTAAAAAAATGACGTGGGGTTCCCCCCAAATATCCATACCAGACCCTACGTCATTGGCTATTCCTGGCAAGCGGGGAAACCCGGGCTTTCCCAGTGACGTGCGGGTGACCCCGCCCCCCTCTGATGCAACGGGAAATCTCCTCTCTGGCTGGAGGAGGGGCGGTGCTGCAGCTCGGGGCTCCTGTCTGCCAACAAACACTCCAAGAAGCCACAGCAAATCCATCATCCGGGCTTCTTCTAACAAACATCACATCCGGGGGTTATGTCTTCATCAGAGCTACTGTACGCTTCCCCTCCCCCAGCATTGGAACTCTGCCGAAACCATTGCTGAAATTTGACTATTTACTATAAACTGCCCAGGAAGGATCATCGTGAAATGTTTTATTGAACCGGAAAGGATTTCTAGCTTTATAAAGTTGTCATCTCTTATTGTAAGGTGTCAGTGTTTAGATCTGATTTTCGGGTACAATTCCTAATTAAAGTTGATATGAAACGTGTATAACTTTATTACCATAATATAGAAAGGTAGATAATTACCTATTTCTATCAAAGATGTAATATTTATGTGAATATTTTGATTATGACACAGGAAGAACAAAATATGTGCATCAATTTGATTCCTCTGCAGTGCAATAAATTAATAGACCACACCCCTTCTCACATTCCCCATCAGGTCCGCTCAGTCCTAAACCCAGTGAAGGTGACCCCGGCAAGCGGAGAAAGCTGGGGCTTACCCTATGATGTGATGAGTGACCCCGCCCCCTCATACATCATGGGGGTTTCGTGTGGAGTGGAGACTGGAGGAGACTGCAGCGCTGGACATCGGATCACCGCGGGACATAGAGAACAACGCTGGACAGACTGGATTACATCGCTGGAATGGGTTTTTTATTTTTTATTTTTAACAAAGGACTTTCCCAACTGTGTCTGTGTGTTTTTTGTTTTTTTTTACACTTTCTTTGTGAAATGGTAGGGGTACAATGTACCCGTTACCAATTCACATAGGGGGGTGCCGGAATCTGGGGGTCCCCTTTGTTAAAGGGGGCTTCCAGATTCCGATAAGCCCCCCGCCCGCAGATCCCCACAACCACCGGGCAAGGGCTGTGGGGATGAGGCCCTTGTCCCCATCAACATGGGGACATGGTGCTTTGGGGTCCAGACCCAAAAGCATTCTCCCCATGTCGAGGGCATGTGGCCTGGTACGGTTCAGGAGGGGGGCCGCTCTCTCGTCCCTCCCCTCTTTTCCTGCGGCCTGCCAGGATGCATGCTTGGATAAAGGGTCTGGTATGGATTTTTGGGGGGAACTCCACGCCATTTTTTTTTTAAATTTGCCATAGAGTTCCCCTTAAAATCCATACCAGACCCGAAGGGTCTGGTATGGATATTTGGGGGGAACCCCACATCATTTTTTTTTTATTTGACGCAGGGTTCCCCTTAATATCCATACCAGACCTGAAGGGCCTGGTAATTGAATTTGGGGGGACCCCCACGCATTTTTTTTTCCTTATCAATGACTTTCAATGACTGTTCTCTGTTTTGCCGGGAGCCGACAATTCATTATAGCCGCAAGTGCTTTTAAAGGACTTTTTTTCCTTCAGAAATGACACTTTGTGCAGGGACATTTCTAAGCATGGGAAACAAGCGCTACTTTATAGGCATACTATACACACTCCCTAGGTACGCAATTTAAAGGAATATTTCACTTTTATTGTTTCACTTTAAGCATTATTAAAATCACTGCTCCCGAAAAAACTGCAGTTTTTAAAACTTTTTTTGCATTGATACATGTCCCCTGGGGCAGGACCCGGGTCCCCAAACACTTTTTATGACAATAACTTGCATATAAGCCTTTAAAATTAGCACTTAAGATTTTTCATATTCGAGTCCCATAGACTTTAACGGTGTTCGGATGTTCGAACGAATTTATTGCTTGTTTGCAAGTTCTGGTGCGAACCAAACTGGGGGGTGTTTGGCTCATCCCTATGTAGGATAACCATGGTGTGAAGGTGGGGGCATGTGTGGACAGAGAGAAGCAGTGCTAGAAAGCTTCCACCCGGAGCAGCTGGAAAGTGTAACAGTGGCAGACCATACCTTTTGTGCTGCCCTGGAGGCCAACACACATGCATAGATCATATCTATGCATTGCTTTTCCCGATTCACATCAAGCTTGCCAAGAAGCATCTATAGGCTGCAGCAAAATGTATCTCAGGGATTGTTCACCATGTTCACCTTGCTGTAGACTCTACTACCAGGCAAGAACTACAAAATAAATACATTACATATGTTTGAAAAGATGCAGGTATTTCTTATCTAGGTATTACTAATACTTACTTACAGTACTTACTAATAAGACTGGTCTCCTTTTCAAAGAGAACTACTGACCTATCTTTTTTTTTTACAAACAATGTGGTGTTTTATTTGAAATAATATAGACATACAGTACATGGCATATGCAGTGACACAATTGGTACAGGTAATGCATACACGACATGAGGGTCCAAGTGGACAATCTGTATAACCGATTCAGTATAGTCAATGACAAAATGTAAAGGCTGAATGAGTGATTACAGGAACATGGAAGGTCAAGTCACCGGGCTACCTCTAGGAATGCTCAGTGGTCCAGCCCAACACAGGTAAGATGCATGTAACCCAACATTGAAGAAAATAAAAAAAAAGGGTAATGTAAACAGGATCAATCAGGTATCTCATTACAAGTGGCGGCATTTCCTAACCAAGTGTCCCAAATTTTGCCGTATTTAGCTGGGCAGCCCCTATGGACATAGATATCTTTTTTGTATGGTAATACATTGTTAATTGCAGCAACCCACTCTCTGAGTGATGGTGGTGCAGCCTGAAGCCATTTTCGCGCTATGAGTAGCCTTGCAATAAAGAGTGATTCTTGGAGGAACATTTTGTGAAATTTATCCGAGTCCGGATCTGGGAACTCCCCCAGTAGACATTGTTTGGGGCACAACATCAGGGGGGACCCTATCTCATCGTGAATAAATTTCACTATGTGCGACCAATAGTCCTGCATCACCGGGCACAACTAAAGAAGATGAAAAAAAGTACAGGATAGACTATCGCATCTGGGGCACAGTGGGTTGTGGTCAGGTTTAAACTTGGCCAATCGGATGGGGGTCAGGTATGATCTGTGGAGAATGTAGAATTGTGTGAGGCGGTCTTATAGTTTAGTCGAGACCTTTTTACAGGCGCCCAAAGCGTCCTCCCATTCGTCAGCTCCCCCACATCCCCAGACCACCGGTCTTTAAGTTTAAATGCTAGAGTAGCTGCAGGGGGATGAAGAAGAGAGTTGTAAAACGTTCAACGTTAGGGGAGATACCACCAAATTGAGCCCGGAGGGCATGGCGTAGCTAGAGGTATCGAAAATGCATAGAGTTGGGTAGGTTGAAATTGTCCTTAAATTGCTGGAATGATTTCAGAACGGTGCCACGATATGCGTCTGACAGGTACCTTACTCCCTGGTCGGTCCAAAGAACCTGGTCTGGAACTGTCAGTAATTCGCTTAGGCCAGGATTATCCCATAGGGGTGTATGAAAATGGGTGGATTCTGTTTTCAGTTTGCGCCTCACCACTTCCCAGATTCTGCAGTGGTGATATAGCAATTCCTTACGACTTGCCATCGTCCATGCACCCACCGTGTCTTTAAAAAGAACTTAAAATGGGTGAGTGCGCCCGGGAGCATGAGGGGAGCATATCAGTGCTAGATAACGGTCCTTGTCATGTTTGTCCAAGTAGAAAAAGTGGGACAGTTGCACCGCCAGGTAATAGAAATTGAAGTCAGGTAGCACTGCGCCTCCCAACTCAAGTGGGATTTTTCAACGTTTGCCAGCTCAATTTGTGTCAGGCCGTGCCCCACAAATACGAGTTGAGGATAGCTTCGATGGATTTAAAAATTCTGAGAGGCAAGTAAACTGGGGCGTGCTATATAGTACATATAAAAATTTAGGGAGGAGAACCATTTTGATTAGGTTTACTCGGCCCATCACACCCAAGGGCAATTTGGCCCACGTTTGCGTTTTAGACTTCAAAAATGCTATCAGGGGTTCTATGTTAATCCTAACATAGTCCTCAGGTGAGCGAGTAATTTGAACTCCAAGGTATTTTAAGGAGCTAACCCTAAGGAGAGGGGATGAGGCCTGTAGTTCTGTGGGGACGCCCACATCCAAAGGAAGGATCTGGGATTTATCCCAGTTGATCCTCAGTCCGGAGTATTGACCAAAAGTTTTGATAGCCTCCAGGGCAGCCTGCAGTTAATGACCAACATCAGCCAGGTACAAGTGCATATCGTCTGCAAACAGACTGAGCGTTTCCACGAGATCTCCACAGCGGAGACCACGGATCCCTGGATGAGTCGTAAGCGAAGAAGCAAGGGGTTCTACCGCCAGGGCGTACAGTAGCGGGGATAGAGGGCATCCCTGTCTCGGTCCCTCTAGAAAGGGGAAAAGGGGCAGATACTCGTCCATTGACCAAGATCCTTGCGTACGGAGTCTGATATAGGAGGTGGACCCATTTAATAAAGTTAGGCCCGAATCCAAATCGAGCCAAGCATTCCCAAAGATAGTCCCACTCGACTGAGTCAAACGCCTTTGTGGCGTCGAGCGACACCACAACCCTAGACCCCACCCGATCGTGCCGCGCTTGTAAGTTCATATACAGTCTACGCAAATTGTATGCCGTATTTTTAGCAGGCATGAACCCGGTTTGGTCCGGATGGAATAATGTAAGAATCACCTCGTTCAGTCTCACTGCCAGGATCTTGGCCAATATCTTAATATCTAGCTGAAGGAGAGATATCGGGTGATATGATCCGGGAAATTCTAAGTTCTTACCCGGTTTGGGTATAAGTACGATATAGGCTTCGCTCATAGAAGAGGGCAGGGAGCCAGATTCAAATATATGAGAGAATAGCTCATGGAGTCTAGGGACCAAGGTTTCACCGTAGGTTTTGTAGAATTCTAAGGGAAGGCCATCGGACCTGGGCGCCTTGGATGGATTAAGCAGGGACAGAGCCTCCGTAATTTCACCCGTAGTAATGGGAGCCTCCAGATACTCATCCTGTGAGTCCATAAGCATAGGTAACTCTATACCGGCTAACAGTGCAGCCACGTCTTCTCTAGAGTTGTCATTTGAAGAGGAGTACAAAGATGTGAAGAAGGAGCAGAACTCTCCAGCCACCTCGTCAGGGTCAGTGAGTATTACCCCGTCAGAGTTGCGGAGGGAAACCACCGTGGGAGGCCTGTGGTCCAAATGGGCCAGATAGGCCAAGAGCCGTCCCGCGCGTTCGCCACGTTCATAGGTCCTCTGCTTGCTATAGAATATCTTCCTTTCTGCTTTTTCGAAATGGAGACCATTCACCACCCGGGCCTGTAACCTTAGTAAATCTGCTGTGGACATGGAGGGATTGTTAGTAAACTCCTTTTCTGCTTCCGCAAGGGATTTTTCCGCCTGTGTAACCACCTGGGATGAGGTCTTCCGATATCTAGAGATGCACTGGGATAGAACCATGCGAGCATGAGATTTGAAGGAATCCCAAACCACCTCGAATGGCGCAGTATCCCTGTTAGTCTGGATAAAGAAATCCCATTTGTCGCCGGCCTCCTCCAATTCGGGGATGACCGTCAACCAAAAGGGATTAAGTTTCCAGGCATAGGACGTAGGGGGGGAATCAATCCGGAGCTCAATCCAGTAGGAGGCATGGTCAGAGAGGACCCGCGGGTTAAAACCCACGTTGCCTAAGATGGGGAGTAGGGTAGAGGATACCAATATGAGGTCTATTCGGGACATAGCATTGTGCATTGTCGAGAAACATGAAAACGTCTTATCCAGCGGATAGCGGTTTCTCCATGTATCTACAAGAGCAAGGTCAAGGATAAGTTTACCAAATCTAGTGAGGGTATGGGAGGGGCTGTCAGGGGGCATTAGCGACAGTCTGTCAAGTTTTCTATTTGCAACATTATTAAAGTCCCCTAGGCAAATCGCAGGAACAGTAGGGAATTGGGACATAAATGCCAGTCCTTCAGTAAGAGCATTAAATTGAAAGGGGGGAGGTACATAGAAAGCCATTATCAGTAGTTCCAGACCATTAACCTTAGCATGTAGAAATACAAATCTACCCTGGGGGTCAGATCTAAGCATAAGTAACACAAATTGCGTATTCTTGGCCACCAGTATAGCAACACCCCTGGAGTTAGCAGTATGCAGAGCCTGATATACCCAACCCACCCAAGATTTTTTAAGTGTCATCATGAGTTGACCTGTCAAGTGGGTTTCCACTAGCACCATAACCTCTGCCCGTTGTGCTTTAAGATATGAGAGGACAGCATTGCGCTTCGGCCTGGCTCTAAGACCCTGTACATTCCATGTAATCAATTTCACATTAGGCATAGTAACCAAATGCATATATCCATGTCCCCGATGACCAGAGTCCGCACGTAGTCATTCAGGACCACCCCAAAAATGGGATGGCCCGAAACACCGCCCCCGGAGTCCAAAGCACCTGGGAGAGGAGATCGTAATATGATCCAGTAGACGGTCAGCATAACACCACACAATGTCCCAGAACAGTGTATGTCACTCGTAACATCAATTAGACATGAATGCGCCAAGTTCTCCTGTACACCATGTAAAATCTGAATTATAACCCAACAACAGAACTTATGAGAAAAGAAAACTAAAGCACTGGGGTGTCCAGGCAGGCAGCGCGCCAAGCACCCGTCAGGCGCATCATGCCAAGCCCGGACAGACCAGGGAAACCAAGCTTGGGTAGATAGACAAACGTTACATTTGGCAATGAAAACAGTGAGGCCCGCGAGGGCACCCGTTAACAAGGGGACGATTATCTGCTGCAGAGCTAGCAGCAGTGTGAGAAATGAGACCCCCGGTCTTGGATCTCCAGGATTACAGACATATGGGGAACAACAGGATAAGGAAATATGAGTCCGTATCCCGGGCGTCATGACGGGCGGTAGCTCGCCTTAAAGCAAAAGTTGAGGGCTACAGTTCAAGTTCTCCATCTCGGAGTACAGGTGTGGCAAGGGGATAGGCAGGGGAAGTGCAAGAATAAGGTCAAGTACTAAGGGATGGACGGGGAGGAAAAATGAAAAAAAAAGAACCCCGACCAGATCGGGGAGAGAGGATTTTCTCAGGGAACAGACAGTGGATGGGAAGTCTTCAGCACGCGGTGTAGAGCACAGTACCTGAGGATGATGAAGTTCCGAGCTCCGCAGGTAACTTGAGGAGAGAGCCATCCCCCGGAGGACCGTCGGACAAAACCCCCAGCCGGCTCCAGCCATGTATCAATGCGGGCTCCCGGGCTGAGTCAGCCGCGTGCTCAAGCCAGGAGAAAACAGCCTCCAGGATATCAAAGAAGTGTGCTCTTCCCTCGCCGGCGACCTGGAGTATAGTCGGAAAGAGCATTGTATAGGAGTAGTGGCGGATTGTTAGCTGGCGCTTGGCTTCAGTGAATTGAGCACGTTTTTTCTGGACCTCTGCCGAGAAGTCTGGGAAAACCTTGATCTCAACGTTTTTGAAGGGGATGTTTCCCTTCAGTCTGGTGAGGCGAAGGACAGCGTCTCGATCACGGAAGTTGAGCAGCTTGGCAATGAAGGTCCGCGGTGGTGCCCCCTGGGGGGGGGGAGGTTTAGCAGCCAGCCTGTGCGCCCTTTCCACCACAAAGGACGTAGAAAGTTCGGCCCGACCGAAGGTGTCAGTAAGCAATTTCTCAAGGAACGTAGGGGGATCAGAGCCCTCCGCACCCTCAGGCAGTCCCACAAACTGCAGGTTGCACCTTCTGAGGCGGTTTTCCATGTTGTCCTGCTTGGCTAGGACCATGGTAAGCTGGTGCTGTAAGCGTTCAGTGGTAACCTGCAATGGCGGCACCTCATTCTCCACACGGCTGATGCGGGTCTCTGTCTCTGTGACTCGCTCCCTAAGTTTCTGCAAGTCCTGGCGGATGAGGGAGACATCCACCTTCACCTCCTCAATCCTGCATGTCAGGGAGCTCTTACAGTCTAAAATGGCCTCCAGCACTCGCGCCATGTTCTCCGTGGATATGTCCACAGGAGTAGAGGAGCCAGCGCCATTTTCCTCCCCAGCCTCCTTATCTGTGAGCCGGAATTTGGCAAGCTTCGCAGCTGCATCAGCTTCTTCAGTGTCGACATGATCCCCGTAGGCAGGAGGTAGAATGTACCCAGAATGTATTCAGGTAAGTAATTAGCAGGCAGTAATAGCTTCAGGATATGCTATATCGGATATTCGGCGAGCGGAGCTCCCGTTCAGCAGTCCTCGCACCATGCCGTCCAGGCCACGCCCCCACTACCGACCTATCTTAAACAAAATTTCAAACTAGTTTATCTCATATTTCTAAACTTGAGTTGTCCTGGTTAGATCAATTTTCAGCTTTCAAGATGACTACCTATACCAGCCTCTAAATCTTAATGTTAATTTAGCAGTTTAATCAAACTCAGAATAGCGGGAGATCTGGGCCATACTGACTTACATGACTAATATACAGCCACTATATTAACATCTCAAAGACCAGTTTATGAAGCCATTGGTATCTATGAAGTGAAACTGAGCAACACCAAGTACCTGGAAATTGTTTACATGCTTACCTGCTAGCTTCTATGTATACAAACTTAGAACCTACAAATCTTTCCCCAACTATTTGTGCTGCTCTAATTGCATGGCACCCTTTCCCATTACCTCTCCCATATCAGATCCTGAGGTACTTCCATGCCTATTCCTATCTCTGCTCTCTCTCTTCTAATTCCAAATTATTATTTTTTTCCTTCAAATTTTTTTTTTTTATTATTTTAGAAAATTATTCTCATAATACATACAATTCGTGCATTTTGTTCAGTAAAACATTACACATAGAAAAAAAAAGACATATCTAATCTTACATCCATATAATATTTTGTGTCAATCTTGTGTATTTGCATCTCTATCCTCTTTTCCCCTCTTCTCCCTTTCCACCTCCCCCCTAATCCCATGACTACGTCCATCATCTATGCCTCCTAGTATCTGATCACCACAAGTTGTTTTCTTTTTTTTTCCCTTCCCTTTCTCTCCCCCTTCCTTTCCCTTTTCCTTTCTTTTTCCACCACTGATGTTCTCTCCTATCTAGATGTTCAACCTTTGCTCCTTCAGGCCGTTCTTTCCTTCTCCTCTCTGCCCCTCCCTCCCCTACACCTCCCCAGGGTCTCTACATCTGGTGTCTTTCCACTACCAGTTGAGATGGCGCTAAATCAGCATCCCCCAGCCATGGTTGCCATATAGTATCAAATTTACCCACTTCTCTTCTACGACTGCACGTCAATCGCTCTCTAAGAAGCAAGGAGTTTACATAAGAGATCCACTGCTTCCCTGTGGGTACCACTGGTGCCATCCAGTATTTTGCGATAAGGTTTCTAGCTAGATACATCAATCTAGTTGACATGTAGTACATTCCTCTTGGGAACATTTCTACATCTATGGCTCCAAGCAAGTACACTACAGGGTTTAGAGGGACAGGAACCTGTGCTAGTCTAGTAATGCACTGGGAGACTTTCTCCCAGTACCTGTGTAGTTTTGGGCACCTCCAGATTAGGTGTATGAAGTCCCCCTTATGTACTTTATATTTTGGGCACGGGGGGAGTCTCTTCCTCCCCATTTGTATAACTGCACTGATGTTCTATATGCCCTATGCAAAATAAATAATTGCGACAATCTATGGGATGCGTATACCCATACCGCTGGAATAGATTCAAGGGCCATTTCCCACTGGTTTCCATCTATCTCCCCTATGTCTTCCACCCATTTGCTTCGGCATTTTAGAGAGGCATAGCCCTGTACTGAGGACAGCAATTCACTATAGATTTTTGATGTTAGTCCTTTCCTAGTGTCCACCCCAAGAACTTCTCTCAACAAAGTTGATGTTGACACTGTCAAAGAGTGTGTTGTTTGTTGTGCCTGCAACGCATGATGAAGTTGGAGATATTGATAGAAGCTCCTGGGGTTTAACTGGAATTCCCTGCATAGCTGTTCATACGTCTTCAACACCTCCCCCTCATATAGCTGTGCAAAAAAACAGATCCCCCTCTCTTTCCAGGGGGTAAAGCCCTGCAATTCCTGTACCTCTGGGTATCTCTGATTGTGCCAAATCGGGGTAAAAGGCAACAAACCCGATATCTTCAGAGCTTTCCGGACCTCCCCCCTACCCTTTTGAGGAGGACACACGTAGGTGCCGAGCCTGGCATGCTTGGCAGGTCCATCTCCATATGAGAGGCCGCCTCTAATGCGGGGGCCGATGCAGTCACCAATTTACATATAGGGTCCTTATTTCCTTCCTGCCCCCACCCTGCCATCTGCTGGAACTGTGAAGCCAAAAAGTACATTTTGGGATGGGGTACTGCCAGTCCTCCTCTGTCCTTTCCATATTGCAGTGTGGCTAGACTGATCCTGACTGCCTTTTTTTTCCATATTAATTCCCTCATCAACGTATCAATCTGTTTGAACCATTTGTTCGGGATCCACATAGGGGAATTATGGAAAACATACAATTGCTGCGGGGCCCATACCATTTTTATTAAATTTGCCCGTCCTATTACTGACAGTGGAAGCTTACGCCAACTGTTACATTTCGCTTTCTGTTTAACCAACAATGGTCCCAGATTCAGCTGAAGGTACTCAGCCGGATCTGGGGATACCACCACTCCCAGATATTTAAAGCTATTGGCTATAACTATTTGTTCTGCCCCCTCTGGTAACTTTTCCTTCAACTGATCTATGGGCATTAAGGTTGATTTTGACCAGTTGATGGTAAAACCTGAAAAACTTCCAAACTCCCCTATTATCTCCATCACTGCTCGCAACGAGGCGGCTGTGTCGCCTAGATATATAAGCGCATCGTCCGCATATAAAGATATCTTTTCTTCCCTCTGACCCCTGCAGAACCCTATCACTTCTGGGGCATTGCGGATCAAGATGGCCAGAGGCTCTACCGCCAGGGCGAACAGCAGTGGGGACAATGGGCATCCCTGTCGGGTACTTCTATATAACTCAAATTGAGAGGAAAGATTGTTATTAATACGCAGTCTGGCTCTTGGCTTAGAATAAAGCACCTTTACCCACGCTATAAATTTATTCTCCACTCCAAATATTGCCAGGATTTCCAAGAGGTAGGGCCACTCCACACTATCAAACGCCTTTGCAGCGTCCAGTGACAGAATGGCCCTACCCCCCGGATTATCCACCGGCACCTGCAGATTCATGTATAGTCGCCTAATGTTATCGGCCGTAGAACGGGTGGGTATAAAGCCAGACTGGTCATGATGGACCAACTTGCCAATTACTTGGGATAGCCTCTTAGCCAAGACTCTAGCAAAGAGCTTGACATCCCCATTTAGTAAGGATATTGGGCGATAGGAGTCCAATAGGAGCTTATCCTTTCCTGGCTTTGGGAGCACTGTTATTATTGCCTCTTGCATACTATCTGGTAGGCTGCCTATTTCCTCTGCCTCCATTATAGCCTGCAACAGGGGCGGTAGAAGGTCCTCCCCATAATGGGAGTACACCTCCGCCGGTATCCCATCCGGGCCTGGGGATTTATGATGTGGTGCCCCCTCCAATGCATCTGCCAGTTCCACCAGTGTGATTGGAGAATTCAACATTTCCCTGTCCGCCTCGGATAGCTGTGGAAAAGGGCAGGCTTGTAGAAACAGAGCCAAATCAGATGTATTATAGCTAGTTTTAGAGGAGTATAAGTCCTTATAGAACCGCTGAAAATTATCTAAAATATCCGAGCTAAGGGTATACTTCTCTCCGGATTCTGCCCTTACCGCCGAGATATTAGCGGATTCCCGCTGCTCTCTAGTTATGAGGGCAAGAGGGCGGCCAGTGTTTTCCCCCTCTTCAAAATAGCTCCGCTGCTGAAAATATCCCTCTTCTCCGCTGCGGACAGCAAAATCGAATTGTACATTGCTTGTGCCTCCGTCCATAAGTCATGGTTAGATTGGATGGGGTCGGCTATTAAGGCCTGTTCTCTCACTTTCATTTCGTCCCGTACCCTATTCTCCCATTCCCTGGACCGAGTTTTAATTCCCGTAATCTCTCTAACAAGGCATCCCCTTAAGAATGCCTTTAGTGTATCCCATACTACCGCTGCACTAGCAGATCCCCTATTAAAGTGCAAGAATTCCCGCAGTGCCCCCCTCGTTCTGTCCGGGGTCGGGAACAGGGTTAACCAAAAAGGGTTCACTTTTCACAGTAGGCGGCCCGAGGCAACAGTGACATCCAGCCGTGCCCAAAATGGAGAGTGATCTGATAGTAGACGTGGCTCATAGGCCGAGTCCCTCACCCGTTGCATAAGTGCCTCATTCCCTAAACCCAGGTCAATACGGGAGAGTCCGTCATGTGTAGCAGAGTAGCACGAATAACATCTGTCCTCTTCATGCCTCTCTCGCCAAACATCACGGAGTCCCAGTTCCAGGAGTAGGGAGGCAAAAGCCGTCTTGCCAGTTATCTGTCTCACCACTCTGGGAGTCAAGGACATTCTATCCTGGCCTATATCCAAAGTATTATTATAATCTCCCAGCGCTAATACCGGAACGTCCGGGAATTGGGCCATGAATTGCGCTAAACTCCTAAGAATGGTCATTGAAAACGGTGGAGGGATATAAATTGAGGCAATAATACATACTAGCCCATTAAGCTTACAAAGCAAAAAAACAAATTTACCCTCTCTGTCCACCTTCTGTTGTATACCCTCAAAGGAAACTTCGGTGGAGACCATTACAATGACTCCCCTTGAATATGAGGTTTAAAAGTCAGCAGCTACAAAAAGTGATGACTTTTAATAATCAGACACTCACCTGTCCCACGGTCCAGCGATGTGGGCACAGGAAGCCTCGCTCCTCGCCCCCTCCTCTCCTCTCCAAGGCGTCGGCATTCTAACTGTGGGCGCCGGGCTGTGGCTTCACTGCCGGGTGCATTGGGCATTCGCGAGCTGCTCTGTGCGCTGTGAATGGCCGGGCAATCTTCAGGGACCTGTGACGTGACCTAGAAGATTGAAGGGAGGGAGGGGAAGAGGTGATCCTACTTTGGGCGCCACGGAGCCAGGGGAAGAAGTGGGAGCTGGGTGCCTGTCAAAACAGGGTACCCGCTCCTCCCCCCAAAAAATGACATGCCAAATGTGATATGTCAGGGGGTCACCATTACTTAAAGCGGAAGTTCCATTTTTGGGTTGAACTCTGCTTTAAAGACTGGGATGATCATATTATCCATTTACTATATCACAGTACTAGCCTGAAATAATTTCACACCCCTGAATATAACCTGCCAGACACTGCACACTTTAAATACCTTCAAATCTCCTCTTGCCTGCAAAAACTTGTATTAAAAAAAAAAAAAACATATAGTGAAGCACTCCCCAAATATAAATTCACAGCAGATATTACAACCAATGTGTAAAGCCTCGTACACACAGCCGAGATTCTCGTCAGGAAAAAAACGTTGTTTTTCTTGACAAGAATCTTGACAAGAAACTTGTCCCGGCAGAGTGTACACACGTACGATTCAAAAGAACTGCCGTTCTTTTGAATGGCACGCACGCGGTGACGTCGTTGACTACGACGAGCGTGCGCTCGTCACATTCGATGCCGTCGCCGCCATCTTGCTACACCCTATGCCTATGCCTAGGAAGCTACCGCGCATGCATCAAAGTCATTTCGAGCATGCATGGGCTTCCACAGCGACAGGTAAGTGTACACACGCTCGGGTTTCTCGTCGAGAAACAGGCCGACGAGATTCTCGACGAGAAAAAAGACTGCAGGTCGTCTTTTTTTCTCGTCTGGGAATCTGGGCAGTTTTCTTGACGAGAGAACTGAAACCCGCGTACACACAGCCGGTTTTCTCAGCAAGAAAGCTCTCCCGGCAGTTTTCTTGTAGTTTTTTGCCGAGAAAAACGGCCGTGTGTACACGGCCTAATGGTTATATATATATATAAAGTACCAAACAAATATTAACATATAGGCTCATTCAATAAATCATAAAAAATTATCAAAAAATGCATAATTGCATAAAACATAAATAACGCATTTGCGTAACACATGTGCACATACAATATTTCAAATAGTGCGAAAAAGAGTTCACGTTTTAAATTTGAATAAGTGGCACAGTTTTTAAAAATAAACAAAAATGTCCAAACAAAAAAATTATCTCAGTGAATTTTTTTTCCAATTAATTATATGTTCACAGCATATAGTGCACAATCTTCACTGTGATTCTTTACTCCATCCAATGTGTGATAAAACACCACAACAGTGCACAAATGGATGTGCACTCACCTTCTGAGCTGGACCCCGCTATAAACACAGGAGGTCAAACAGCGCTTTAAATCTTTCCCTCTTGTCTAATACAGATCTTTCTCCACAAGGTTAAATATTTTTTCTCATTGAAGCACTCATAGGACAGGAGCAGTAGAAATCCCCATAGTGTAAAACTGTAATATTTATTTGTAAAAAGAAAAAATTGCACACAAAGACTGTTTTTTTAACGTGAGGAGCGTCAACATCACGTGTCAACATCACATTGGGCGGAGCTTTGGCACTATCTTTGATTCCTATTCACTGGCTTGTACTTGGAGCTGGTTGCTGTTATGCTGATGTTTTTGTAAAAATACAGTCTGTGAGTGTTGAAGCCATACCTCTTATGCTTAAAATGATAACAAGTTACATAGTTTTAGCAGAGAAACTATCCATAGTTCGATACTGGAAATCTGATCACATACTTGACACTATGGAGACTAGAATAGTACACACTCATTACACTTAAACTATGCTAACTTCTAGTAATGGTAGAAACTCCAGTGCAATGAAATTATGGCAACCTTGGATTTTCTGGTATGCAACTAGGGATGAGCCGAACACCCCCCATTTTCGCACCAAAACATGCGAACAGACAAAAAATTTGTTCGAACACGCGAACACCGTTAAAGTCAATGTACCCGTTACCAATTCACATAAGGGGTGGCGGAGTCTGGGGGTCCCCTTTGTTAAAGGGGGCTTCCAGATTCCGATAAGCCCCCCGCCCGCAGACCCCCACAACCACCGGGCAAAAGGGTTGTGGGGATGAGGCTCTTGTCCCCATCAACATGGGGACATTCTCCCCATGTTGAGGGCATATGGCCTGGTACGGTTCAGGAGGGGGGGCGCTCTCTCATCCCCCCCACTTTTCCTGCGGCCTGCCAGGTTTTGGTGCGGGGTTCCCCTTAAAATCCATACCAAACCTGAAGGGTCTGGTATGGATTTTTGGGAGGGACCCCACGCCATATTTAAAAAAAAATTGGTGTGGAGTTCCCCTTAATATCTATACTAGACCTGAAGGGCCTGATATGGAATTTGGGGGGATCCTCGCGCTTTTTTTGGTTCAGGGTTCGCCTTAATATCCATACCAGACCTGAAGGGCCCCCTCCACACATTTGTTTTTTTAATATTGGTTCCCTGCGCAAAATGTCATTTTTGAAGGAAAAAAAGTCATTTAAAACTACTGCATCTATTAATGAATTGTCGGTCCGGCAATACAGATAAAAATCATTAAAAAAACGTCAGGGTTTTCCCTTAATACTCATACCAGACCCAAAGGGCCTGGTAATGATCTGGGGGGGACCTCTGCCATTTTTTTCAATGACTTTTCTCTGTATTGCCGGGGACCCGGGGATTCATTATAGCCGCGAGTGGTTTTAAATTACTTTTAAATAGAGATAGGGAGTATCACATGGTCTGATCATGCCCCGATCACCCGGACACTGATTATGAATAAATACTTAGAGGGAAAGATGAGACAGTGGCGACTGAACGAGAGCCTGCTTGAGGATGAGGTAACGGTTGAAGAGGTAATGAGATAATTACAATATTATTTTCAATATAACTCTATACCAGAGTCAGATGTAGTGATATTATGTGAGGCGCATAAAACCGTAATAAGGGGGATCCTTATTAAGCATGGCTCTAGGATAAAGAAGGACAGGGAAAAGCAATTGAATAAATTACTCACAGATATACAAGTATTGGAGACCAAACATAAACAAGATGTGGGAAATGCGGGAGAGAGGGAGCTTCTAGCCCTCCGCAGACAAGTGACAGATTTATTGCATTATAGAGCTAAGGCAGCAGCACAGAGATGTCGGAGATATTATTATGAATCAGGAGACAAATGTGGACGTATATTGGCTAGAGCTTTACAAGAACAGAAAACCCAATCTTATATTCCCCACTTGGTGGACTCGAGGGCGAGCAAGATACATCTACCTACTCAGATAGCTATGACTTTTCATAAGTTTTATCAGTCTCTGTATAATTTACCCATCAGAACGCAATCCCAAAATAATATAGAGGAATATATTTTCTCGTCGGGTATCCCCCAATTGTCAGAGCAGATCAGAAAAGATATGGAAGCGGCTATTACATTAGAGGAACTGCAAGAGGTCATTAAGTCAGCTAAACCAGGTAAAGCCCCGGGTCCAGACGGATTTACATATAAATATTATCAGAAATTTTTTCCTCACCTGGGTAAACAGATGGTACAAATATTTAATGCAATAGGACAGGGGACAAGATTTACATCAGAAACGTTGAAATCACACATTACTCTTATACCGAAGGAGGATAAGGATCCATCAGCATGTGGCAGTTATCGACCTATTTCCCTATTAAATGTAGATCTCAAAATATTTACAAAAATATTGGCCACACGTATTCAACCACATCCAACAGCATTAATACACCCAGATCAGGTAGGCTTTATACCAAGTCGAGAGGCCCGAGATAATACCATTAAAACCTTGAACCTTATCCATATAGCCGGCCTCTCCAACATGCCCACTGTGTTTTTAGGAACGGATGCCAAAAAGGCTTTTGACCGGGTTAGCTGGCCCTTTTTGTTTTCAGTTTTACGATATGTGGGTATGGAGGAGAGGATGGTTGGATGGATATCGAGTTTATATACAAGACCAGAGGCCCAAATTAAAGTAAATGGACACATGTCTGATTCCTTTTTTATCTCTAACGGCACCCGTGAAGGGTGCCCCTTATCACCCCTCCTTTTCGCTCTTTCGCTGGAACCCCTCCTTTGCAAAGTAAGGCAAAACCCGGATATCTCGGGGATAAGAACTGGAGATACATATTATAAGGTCTCCGCGTATGCGGATGACCTTTTGTTTTCCCTGACAAAGCCAACAATATCAATGCCGAATCTGGTGGGAGAATTGGATCAATATGGCGCTTTATCCAATTTAAAAATCAACATGACAAAATCAGAAGCAATGGGGGTATCTATGTCACCAACACAAATCAGTGCCCTGAAAGCAAATTTTAAATTTAGATGGACTTTGACGGTTCTTAAATATCTGGGCACATATATGTCACCCAAATTGGACCAAATTTTTACGTTGAATTTTCTACCATTATTAAGCAGAGTAAAAACTCTATTGGCTAAATGGGACAAGGGTACCTTTTCATGGTTTGGTAAATGTAACATAATAAAAATTTAAATTTTGCCTAAATTATCCTATCTATTTCAAACACTACCTATCCATATTCCTCCAGAATTTTTTAATCGGACTAATGCATTGATAGCTGACTTTGTCTGGGTACATAAGAGGCCAAGATTACAAAGTCGAATAATGACCATGCCTAAACAGTATGGGGGGGTAGCAGTTCCAGATATTCAGAAATATTATCAAGCGGCTCATATGGTGAGATGAATAGACTGGTGCAGGCATACAAGCCTTAAAATATAAAAGATTGAGCAATCACAGTGTAGAGTCCGATTGCGCAGGGCGGTTTTGTGCTTTAGAGACCTTAGTTCTGACCTCAAAAAGCACCCAACCTTGGGCCCTACTCTGCGGATCTGCTCTCGAATATGCACCAATACCGGACTATCATCAACTAATTCCCCCCTGTACCCCATTGTGGGGAACCCACGTTTCCTCCCGGGATTACAGGAGGGTCCATGGAGAAGACTTTTAGACTCACAGATATTTCAGGCCTCGCACTTTGTGCAAGGAACGACCAGTAATTGGCCCTCATTGATGGAATTAACCTCATCTAATGATCATTTTCGACTGGATTTTTGGAGCGAAGCACAACTGAGACATTTTTTCAATACTCTTCCACCTTTGGAGCGTTTTTTAAGACCATTGACCCCTTTAGAAAAGTTGTGTGAGGAAATGGGCTCTTGTTATCATACACTCTCGAAAATATATGGACAGTGGCGGAACTACCGCCATAGTGACACACGCGGCCACTATGGGGCCCGCAACCGAGAGGGGCCTGTGGGGAGGAGGAGGAATGCATACTGCCGGGGGGCGAGCACCGCCCGCACGGTCCCCCAGCCAGGGGAAGTGAGGAGAGGAAGAGGCGAGCTGTGCGTACAAGCAGAGAGCTGTAATAGCTTTCATTTGAATGTCCTTGTCCTGTGTTCCCGGGGCTCACCGTCACATAGCCCCACCTCTTGGCCCGGCGCCTTTGATAGACAGAACGCCGGTCCAATGCGGGACATGTGACGTCATTAAAGGCGCCGGGCCAAGAGGTGGGGCTATGTGACGGTGAGCCCCGGGAACGCAGGACATTCAAATTAAAGCTATTACAGCTCTCTGCTTGTACGCACAGCACGCCTCTTCCTCTCCTCACTTCCCCTGGCTGGGGGACCATGCGGGTGGTGCTCGCCCCCCCCACTCTGAGGCAGCCCCATGCTCGCCAATAGCCATTTGAGGGCTGCAGTATGCATTCCTCATCCTCCCCGGTAGTTCCGCCACTGGCTCGCCTCTTCCACTGCACAGGTGAGGCTACATTGTGCACGGGTCATGCTGCATTGGGCACAGGTGAGGCTGTATTGGGCACGGGTCATGCTGTATTGGGCACAGGTGAGGCTGCATTGGGCACAGGTGAGGCTGTATTGGGCACAGGTGAGGCTGCATTGGGCACAGGTGAGGCTGCATTGGGCACAGGTGAGGCTGTATTGGGCACGGGTCATGCTGCATTGGGAACGGGTCATGCTGCATTGGGCATGGGTCACGCTGCATTGGGCACAGGTGAGGTTGCATTGGGCATGGGTCACACTGTATTGGGCACAGATGAGGCTGCATTGGGCATGGGTCACACTGTATTGGGCACAGGTGAGGCTGCATTGGGCACGGGTGAGGCTGCATTGGGCACGGGTGAGGCTGCATTGGGCATGGGTCACGCTGCATTGGGCAAAGGTGAGGCTGCATTGGGCACAGGTGAGGCTGTATTGGGCATGGGCAGGCTACGCTGCATTGGCCACTGGACACGCTGCATTGGGCACAGGCCACACTGCATTGGGCACAGGTGAGGCTGCATTAGGCACTGGACATGCTGCATTGGGCACAGGCCACGCTGCATTGGGCACAAGTGGGCACAGGTGAGGCAGTATTGGGCACGGGCAGACCACGCTGCATTGGGCACAGGTGAGGATTATTGAAGCGCTAACACCAGGTGTTTGGAGTATCTTTATCTGTTGATTAAACTTTCTTGAATACATATATTGCTATTGTGGTGTAGGATCTGGGTTCTTTCTTTCTTTCTTTCATCTCAGACTCGAACCACACGCCCTTTAAACCATGCCCACTATTTAATTTAAGCCCGCCATTTTTTTGTTGGGGGGGGGGGGCATACAACATTTTGCTATGGGGCCCTGTGATTTCTAGTTACGCCCCTGTATATGGACTATTGATTGCTCCTTCAGAGGACTATGTTCCTCCATATATAAGGAAGTGGAAAATGACACTGGACAGGACATTTACTCAGGCACAACATAGGCAGATTATAAATCTTGCGTTAAAATATTCTATATTTACTAGGGCCCAAGAAACCAACTTTAAAATCATGACAAGATGGTATCGAACACCCTCATTGCTTAATAAATATTTGCCGGAAATTCCGGACAAATGTTGGAGATGCCAGGAAGAAAGAGGGACATTACTCCATGTTTTCTGGTCGTTCTCGAAGGTGCTGCATTTTTGGAGGGAGGCACGTCAGATAGCACAAAAATTCACTGATTATAACCTCCCAGAAGATCCGGCTTTATTCTTGTTGCACGTATCCGAAATACCGGGGAAAACATACAGTAAATCAATTTTACGCCATCTTATTAATGAGGCTAGAGCGTGCATTGCTCGGCAGTGGAGAGACACAAAACCGCCAACAATCTTCTCATGGTTCATACGAATCGAAGAAGTAAACAGGATGGAGGATTTGACTTTATCACGTTAAAACCGACATGAGATCTATTCTGAAACCTGGGCACAATGGAACATATTTAAATACTCGGAAGAAGGGTAGTCCCTTTTTGAAACTTGAGATGAGGAAAAAGTGGGGGGGTGAGGGGAGAGCTCTGGTCCCCCTATCTCCTCTGCCGACTGGAGAAAAATATTTTTTGGATGGGGTTGTTTTTTTTTTTTCTCTTAGGGGTTAAGGTGAGTTAATTGGAGTTTTTAAAAAAAGGAAGGAAAAGGGGGGGGGGAGTCCGGGTATATAGGAGGGGAAGAACCAAAGGAGAGGGAATATTTCAATATAATTAGGTTTATGTTGTATAAGATAAGAGGAAGGTTGTATATTGAATAGACCCGTTGGGTACTTATTGGTTTGAACTGAGTCAGTAAATTTGTTATTTGTTTATTTCTCTTGTATGCTGGATAAAGTAGATAAATAAAGAAATTGAAAAAAAGAAATCATTGAAAAAAACGGCAGGGGTTCCCCTTAATATTCATACCAGACCCAAAGGGCCTGGTAATGATCTGGGGGGACCCCTGCCATTTTTTTCAATGACTTTTCTCTGTATTGCCGGGGACCCGGGGATTCATTATAGCCACGAGTGGTTTTAAATTACTTTTTTTCCTTCAGAAATTACATTTTGTGCAGGGACAATTCTAAACACGGGAAACATGCGCTGCTTTACAGGCATACTTTAGACACCCCCAGGTACGAAATTTAAAGGGATATTTAACTTTTATTGTTTCACTTTAAGCATTATTAAAATCTGCTCCTGGAAAAACGGCAGTTTTTAAAACTTTTTTTTGCATTGATACATGTCCCCTGGGGCAGGACCCAGGTCCCCAAACACTTTTTATGACAATAACTTGCATATTAACCTTTAAAATTAGCACTTTAAATTTCTCCCATAGACTTTTAAAGGGTGTCCCGCGGCTGTTCGAATTTGCCGCAAACACCCCAAATGGTTCGCTGTTCGCCGAACGGGCGAACAGCCAATGTTCGAGTCTGACTCATGTTCGACTCTAACATAAAGCTCATCCCTGTATGCAACACACAAGCCTAGAGAAACTGCTATGTATCATTTAGAGATATTAAAGCGGAGGTCCACCCTATTTTTTTTTTTTTTTTAAAGCCAGCAGCTACAAATATTGCAGCTGCTGATTTTTTTTTTTTTTTTCATTCAAGTTTTAGTTTATTATCTGAATAGAGTCAGTACAATCTTTACAGAAAAAAGTACAATGTAGTATCACAATATAATATGCAAGCGAACAAGTTAAATATCAGTAGATCTCAAAATACAATATTACCATGTTGGAATACATCAATGCAAAAATACTATAAAAACTGAAAATATTGAAATATATTTATCAAAAATAGGAGTAACCCCCTACCTCTATACCCCCTCATTCTAACTTTCCCTTCTTCGAAAATAAGTAGCAATGATGGCCTATTAAATATCTCAAAATATATGTATATAGTTACCAGAAGATGAGGAGATCCTCTATTCCCCCAGACACCCCTAAAGGGAACATACTGTGCCTGAGAAGGCAAGAGGAGCTCCCCCCCCCCTCCTAACCAACCCAAAAACTTTTTTTTTTTTTTTGAGAAAACATATGACCTTAATTTGAGTATATATAATAGGAAATATAGTAGTCTACTATAAGTTTAACCGGGTGTAAAAAATCCTTCTCAAAATAATAAATCAAAGTCAAATGTTTTGACTCTATAATAAGAGAACGTTGTATAAACCTGAGAAGTCTTAAAACAATCTAGTACAAATACCTATTGTTTATATTCCATATAACAAAAATAAATAAGAATGGGAGACAGAGAGAAAACAAGAGAAAATATTTAGTGTTCAGTAGGAAAAAAAGGAAGAAATAGAAAAAGAAAGAGCCTACCTGCTCAATGTAAACATCAATATTCAGCGATTGGTGTTGCTAATTACTTAAAGGGTGTAGGAATTCCCCAAAATTGTATCCAAGGTTCCCATATAGAATTAAATTGAGTAGATCTGTCCAACGTTGAACTAATAATTTTTTCCTGTTCCATTATCCAAGTAACTTTTCTCTTCATACATAAAAGAGAAACTGATGTTTTTTCCATGCTTTGGCAATGGTTATTCTAGCCCCTGTAAGTATGAATAGAATCAGTTTTCTGGTAACCTTGGGAACCTGTGGTATAAATCCGTTAAGTAAAGCGATCGCTGGAGATTGATGTATTGTATATCCTGTGATTTTTCGTATAATATTGAAGATTTTATTCCAAAATCTTCGGATTTTGGGACATTCCCACCAAATATGAATCATAGATCCTAATCCCTGACAACCTCTAAAACAGAGAGGGGATGAGGTGGGATACATAGCAGCTACTCTTGTAGGAACTAGGTATCATCTAGTAAAGATTTTAACATTTGCTTCTATAAGTGAAGCATTAAGAATGCCTTTTATTGATCTAATAAAATTTCCACACCAGTCCTTCAGATCCCAATCACTTTGGAGGTCCTTCTCCCAAGCCAGCATATGAGGCAGTTTAACCACTTCCATACATGGCACTTATACAGCTTCCTGCCCAGACCAATTTTCAGCTTTCAGCACTGTTGCACTTTGAATGACAATTGCGCGGTTGTACTACTCTGTACCCAAACTAAATTTTTATCATTTTGTTCCCACAAATAGAGCTTTCTTTTGGTGGTATTTGATCACCTCTGCGATTTTTATTTTCTGCTAAAAAAATTAAAAAAAGACCGAAAATTTTGAAAAAAAACACATATTTTTTTGGTTTCAGTTACAAAACGTTGTAAATAAGTACGTTTTCTCTTTCACTGATGGGCACTGATGGGGCTGCACTGACGGGCACTGATAAGGCGGCACTGATGGGCACTGATAAGGTGGCATGGATGGGCACCGATAGGCGGCACGGATGGGCACCGACAGGCAGCACGGATGGGCACCGATAGGCAGTACGGATGGGCACCGATAGGCGGCATGGATAGGCACCAGTAGGTGGCACGGATGGGCACAGATAGGCGGCACAGATGGGCACGGATGGGCACAGATAGGCGGCACGGATGGGCACAGATAGGTGGCACGGATGGACACCGATAGGTGGCACGGGATGGCACTGATAGGCGGCACGGATGGGCACTGATAGGTGGCATGGATGGGCACTGATAGGTGGCATGGATAGGTACTGATAGGTGGCACTGTACTGCAATGTGTTACTAATGGATGCCAATCAATGCCAAACAATAATGCCTGCCAATCAGTGATGCCCATTGTGGGCACTGATTGGCATCCATTGTGGGCACTGATTGGCATCCATTAGGGGCACTGATTGGCATCCCTGGTGGTCTAGGGAGGCATACCTTGTGGTTGGCATCCCTGGTGGTCTGGTGGCATCCCTGGTGGTCCAGTGTGCATCCTCGGGGGGGCTGCACTGATAATCGATCAGCACAAACCCCCCCTGTCAGAGGAGCAGCCGATCGACTCTCCTCTACTCGCGTCTGACAGACGCGAGTGAGGAAAAGCCGATCACCGGCTTTTCCTGTTTACATCATGATCAGCCGTGATTGGACACGGCTGATCACGTGGTAAAGAGTCTCCGTCTGAGACTCTTTACCTAGATCAGTGTTGCGGGGTGTCAGACTGACACCCTGCAGCAACCATCGCCGCGATGTGCGCCCCCGGGGGCACGCAGCGGCTCAAAATCCTGAGGACGACATATGACGTCCAGTCAGGATTTTGAAACCACTTTGCCGCCGTCAATCCGCTATAGGGCGGGCGGCAAGTGGTTAATATCGTTGGAAGCAAGCGACTTGTATTTAACAGAAATCCCACCTCTCCTATTAACCACTTGACAACTGGGCACTTAAATAACCAGACCAATTTTCAGCTTTTGGTGCTCTCACATTTTGAATGACAATTACTCAGTCATGCAACACTGTACCCATATGAAATTTCCGTCCTTTTTTTCACACAAATAGAGCTTTTATTTGGTGGTATTTGATCACCTCTGCGGTATTTTTTTTTTCCGCTATAAATGAAAAAAGACCAAAAATGTATACTGCTACATATATTTGGTAAAAATAACGCAAATTAGTGGATATTAATTAGTCTGGGTGAAAGTTATAGGGTCTACAAGCTATGGTGCTAATTACTGAAAATTGATCAATTTGATCACACCTGATGTACTGACAGCCTATCTCATTTCTTGAGACCCTAACAAGCCAGTAAAGTACAAATATCCCCCAAATGACCCCTTTTTGGAAAGTAGACATTCCAAGGTAGTTATTAAGAGGCATAGTTAGTTTTTTGAAGTTGTCATTTTTTCCCACAATTCTTTGCAAAATTAAGATTATTATTATTATTTATTTTTTTCACACCAAATTGTCATTATAACAGGTTATTTCTCTCACATGGCATGTACATTCCACAAATGACACCCCAAAATATATTCTGCTGCTCCCCCCGAGTATGGCGATACCACATGTGTGAGACTTTTATACAGCCTGCCCACATACAGAGGCCCAACACTGAAGTAGCAACTTCAGGCGTTCTAGGAGCATAAATTGCACATCTAATCTCTCAACCACCTATTACACTTTTGAAGGCCCTGGAGCACCAGGACAATGGAAACGCCCACAAAGTGACCCCATTTTGGAAAGCTAACACCCCAATGTATAATCTATGAGGCATTATGAGTCTTTTGAACGGTTCATTTTTTTCCAGAAGTTTTTGGAAAATGTGGAAAAAAAATTAAAACGCAATTTTTTTTACACAAAGTTGTCCATTTATAGGATATTTCCAACACATATCATGTACACAGCAAAAATGACACCCCAAAATATATTCTGCTGCTCCTCCTGAGTATGACGATACCACATGTGTGAGACTTTTATACAGCCTGGCCACATACAGAGGTCCAACACTGAAGTAGCAACTTCAGGTGTTCTAGGAGCATAAATTACACATCTAATCTCTCAACCACATATTACACTTTTGAAGGCCCTGGAGCACCAGGACAATGGAAACGCCCACAAAGTGACCCCATTTTGGAAAGCTAACACCCCAACGTATAATCTATGAGGCATAATGAGTCTTTTGAAAGGTTAATTTTTTTCCAGAAGTTTTTCGAAAATGTGGAAAAAAAATGAAAACGCATTTTTTTTACACAAAGTTGTCCATTTATAAGATATTTTCAACACATAGCATGTACATAGCAAAAATGACACCCCAAAATATATTCTGCTACTCCTCCTGAATATGGCGATACCACATGTGTGAGCTTTTTTAACAGTCTGGCCACATAGAGGCCCAACATCCAAGAAGAACCCTCAGGTGTTCTAGGGACATAAAGTACACATCCAATTTCCTTACAATCTATCACATTTTTGAAGACCCTTAATATTTCTAACACAGCATGTACATACCAATAATTACACCCTAAAATACATTCTGCTGAGTAAACGGTAAAAAAAAGATTACCTGTGGTTTTAGTAGTGCAATTGTCCACAGGAGGAGAGCCCTGATCCAGGCAGCAGGCAGGGACGTGGTCAGCGACAGTGAATGGAATTGTCCAGGCAGCAGACAGGAATATTGTCCATAGTCACTACAGGCAGGAATACTGTCCATATACAGTCCAGGGTCAGTGCAAGTAGAGACATTGCCAGCAGTGCCATAATATTGGTCCTGGTAATAAGCAGGAACATGGTCCAAGTAGCAGGCCAGGAAAGAATGGGGACAGGGGTAGAGGCTTCTCCCATCCAAATCTCTTTGAAGCCTCCGAGCCTCCAGACCCTAATCCGGGAATGAGAAAACTAAAAAATAGTTTTCTTCATCCAGAAAAACAATTCTGGAGCCCCTCACATATGTGAGACCCCTGTGTTCCCACTAGCATAGCAGGGTAAAAGATCAATCCAAGAGTCAGGCAAAAAACGTGGTCAAACAGTCCAGGGTCAGTTCCAGAGCAGGCAGAGGTAGGTACAGTTAAGCGTTAGGCAGAAGAGTGGTCGTATAACAGGCCAGGGTCAGTTCCGGAGAAAGCAGAGGTATGTACAGTTCAGTGCAGTGGCATAAGGGGTGTGGAGGAAAATGACAGGAAATGAGAATTGCATTTACCATACTTCCCTAATAGTGTAGAAACGTATGGTAACGGCGGAAACATTCGCCTATACAGAGGCCTGGTTGGGAGGGACAATCGGGACAATAATACACGGTGTCTCTTCGAATTCCTCCTCTGGAGCACACCCGACATCTCTTCTGACATCTGTAGCCTGTTTCACGGGGGACGGCTTTCTCAGGGAAGTGGCGCTCGTGGAGTCTGCTCACGGAATCAGAGCGAATATTTTCTGGTGGGCTTTCAGGGTACAAAAGGGCGGAGATAACTTCTTCTTGGTAGAGTAGATAGGATACGGGGTTCTCTGTTGATTTTTTGTAAATAACATAAGTGTTATACATGGCCAAACTAAAAAAATAAAGGGACACTTTCTTATACCAGTGGCGGGATTTTCTTGTGGGAAGATAGGGTTCAATCATCTGATTGTTGAGGTCCACTCCCCCCATAAACAAATTATAATCGTAGACACAAGCTGGTTTCTGGATTGTGCCGTTTCTTTTGGGGACTTCAACGTAGGTGTCGTTGTGGATTGAAGTGAGCATGTGGACGTTTCGTTTGTCCCTCCACCTGACAGCCAATATCTCCTGGTTCCTCAATGATGCCGTCTCCCCTCGTCGTAGCTTTTCATTGACGAGTTTTTGTGGGAAGCCTTTTCTATTGGGTCTTACTGTGCCACATGCTGGGGTGTCCCTCCGGTAAAGATTGCGGAACAGGGGCAAGCTGGTATAAAAATTATCCACATAAAGGAGTGGATAGATAAGCTCCCAGACCACTTTTCCGCTGACTCCGATGTACTCTGGGCATTCAGGGGGATGCAGTTGGGAGTCCTTCCCTTCGTACACCAGGAAGGCGTAGATGTACCCCGTAGCTCGGTCACATAGCTTGTACATTTTAACCCCATATCGGGCCCTTTTGCTGGGGATAAACTGTTTAATGCACAGCCTGCCTGAGAATTTTATAAGGGACTCATCCACGGAGATATTCTGTTCAGGGATATACAACTGGGAAAATATTTCAGAGAAAAAATTTAGGAGTGGCCGAATTTTATATAGTTTGTCAAAAGCTGGGTCATTTCGGGGAGGGCACTGGGTGTTGTCATTAAAGTGGAGGAACCGCATAATCATTAGGTATCGGGATCTTGGCATAATGGATGAGAAGAGTGGCATGTGGTGGATGGGGTTGGTAGACCAGTAGGAGTACAGTTGGTTTTTTTTTGAGAGTCCCATAGTAAAAGTTAGGCCTAGGAAAATTTTGAATTCCTCTACGGTAAGTTCTCTCCACTCAAAGGGATGGGCGTAACTAGACCCAGGGTTGCTTACGATGTACTGCTGTGCGTAGAGGTTGCACTGGGCCACAATGGAGGATAGTAAGTCTTCGGTGAATACTAAATGAAAAAAATCGAGCATGGAAAAACCATCGGTGTTCACCTGGACACCTGGCTGGGCGGTGAAAGGGGGGATATTTGCTGCTCCGGAATTAGGGGGAAGCCACAGGGGGTTTTGAAGGCCATAGGGAAGGCTGGCATGGCCCCTATCCCTTTGGGGCTGAGATGACACCCTACTGGTGCCTGGCCTTTGTTGCAGTGGCACTGCGCTTGGGGTGGACGGCACTGCGCTTGGGGTGGACGGCACTGCGCTTGGGGTGGACGGCACTGTGCTTGAGGTGGACGGCACTGCGCTTGAGGTGGACGGCACTGTGCTGCTGGTAGTAGGCCGCTTCCCCACGCCAGAACCCCTTGTTTTCACGGGCACACATTCCTCTTCTGATTCTGTATCAGACCCACTGTCTGTAATGGGTTCATAGGCCGAATCCGAATCGGACTGAGACTCCTCGCTGCTCTCATCGGTCATGATTAGACGCTGGTAGGCCTCCTCACAAGTAAAGAATTTTTTTGCCATGCTGGTGGCTGGTGAGGCTGCACTGCAGAGCACTGTGGTGGCACTGGTGGGCACAGGCGGCACTGATGTGGCACATGTAGCACTGGTGTGCACTGTAGTGGCTCTGGTGGCACTGATTAGCACACAGGCGGCACTGGTGGGGACAGGCGGCACTGGTGGGCACAGGCGGCACTGGTGGGCACAGGCGGCACTGATGTGGCGCTGATGGGCACAGGTGGCACTGATGGGCACAGGTGGCACTGATGGACACAGGTGTGGCTCTGGTGTGCACTGGTGTGGCTCTGGTGTGCACTGGTGTGGCTCTGGTGTCACTGGTGGGCACAGGCAGCACTGGTGGGCACAGGCGGCACTGATGTGGCACTGCAGTGGCGCTGATGGGCACAGGTGGCACTGGGCACAGGTGGCACTGATGGGCACAGGTGTGGCTCTGGTGTGCACAGGTGTGGCTCTGGTGTGCACTGGTGTGGCTCTGGTGGCACTGGTGGGCACAGGCGGCACTGGTGGGCACAGGCGGCACTGATGTGGCACTGCAGTGGCGCTGATGGGCACAGGTGGCACTGGGCACAGGTGGCACTGATGGGCACTAGTGTGGCTCTGGTGTGCACTGGTGTGGCTCTGGTGTGCACTGGTGTGGCTCTGGTGTGGCTCTGGTGTGCACTGGTGTGGCTCTGGTGGCACTGGTGGGCACAGGCGGCACTGGTGGCACTGGTGGGCACAGGCGGCACTGATGTGGCACTGCAGTGGCGCAGATGAGCACTGATGGGCACAGGTGGCACTGATGGGCACAGGTGGCACTGATGGGCACAGGTGGCACAGGTGGCACTGGTGTGGCACTGGTGTGGCACTGGTGTGGCCCTGGTGTGGCTCTGGTGGCACTGGTGTGGCTCTGGTGGCTGTGGTGTGGCTCTGGTGGCACTGGTGTGGCACAGGTGGCACTGGTGTGGCACAGGTGGCACAGATGTGGCACAGATGTGGCACAGATGGCACAGATGTGGCACAGATGTGGCACTTTGGGGCACTTTTGGGCACTGTTTGGCACTGTTGGGCATAGCTGGGCACAGGAAAAATCAAGATTGACTCACTGTGCGGCACTGTGTGGCAGTAATGTCTCTCCTCTCCTCTCACGCTGCATCGGTGTGAGGAGAGGAGAGAGATGAACTTGTCCTGACCCCAGTTTGTTTACCTCGATCTGTGTTGCTACGGGTCCGGTGGACCCGGCGAGCACAGTCGTTTGCATGTGCGCGCCCGCGGGCGCGCGCAGGAACGATTCTAAAGGAGGACGTTATATAACGTCCTCCCAGAGTTAAGCAACCACCTTGTCGCCGTTATTCGGCGGCAGGTGGTTGTGAAGTGGTTAATAGCCTGTTCACATCTAACTTCATATGGCGTAGGTTCTCCAGATCCAGGATTATTTTCCCATAATTTATTAGTAAAATTAGAGATTTGAAGAAATCTTGATCTTTCAGTAGAAGGAAAATCAAGATTATCAATGAGATATTGTATAGAGAGAGGGCCTGATCTTGAGAAAAAACGTCCAATGCGGTACACCCCCTTATCATGCCACCACTTAAAGTGAGATAAATAATGTATTCTGAAACAGATCAGCCAATGGTTGCAGCTTAGAGACCAAAGAGGGGAGATTCCTAAGCGAGTCCCACAAAGCTAAAGATTGTGATAGAGCAGGAGATAAAATAGAAGGTCTGTTTTTGGGAGGACACCACAATAAATTTTCCAAAGAAAATTTAGGGGAAGCCAATTCTTCTATACGAATCCAGTCAGGTTGTTCATTTTTGAGTTATATATCAGACAACTGTGCCAGTCTAGCAGCTTGGTAATACCACCAAAGGTTCGGAAGTCCCAAGCCTCCCTGCTCAGTGAGAATATACAGGCTGCGGGAAGAAAGGCGTGGACCTTTTCTGTTCCAAATAAATTTAAGGATTTTGCTTTGGAAGGCTTTTAGGTGAATGTTTTTAATCGGAATAGGGAGCGAGTGAAAAAGATACAACAATCTGGGTGGGAGGGTCATCTTGATCGAATTAAGTCTGCCAATCCAACCGATATTGTGTGTTCTCCAGTTGCTAAGATCAGCCTCAAGTTTCCTATACATAGGTGGATAATTAGCCTGATATTAATCTTCAAATTTTGAAGTGAGATTAATACCTAAGTATTTAAGGGAGAAAGTACTCCAACTGAATTCGTATTTATTTTGTATGTAGGAAACCACGGAGTCTGGAAGAGACACATTAAGGGCTTTAGATTTGGCCATA
Organism: Rana muscosa; assembly: GCA_029206835.1. NCBI lineage: Eukaryota > Metazoa > Chordata > Amphibia > Anura > Ranidae > Rana > Rana muscosa. The sequence continues at coordinate 608,331,380 of CM055118.1, forward strand.
TTAACCTTGAGACCTGATATTTTGGAGAATTTTTGAAGCAGAGAGTAAATTTCAGATAAAGAAGACATTGGGGAAGTAATAAACAACAACAGGTCATCTGCAAATAATGCACATTTATGATTTTCTTTTTCACACTGGATCCCCCTGATATCCGGATTGCAATTGCTAATTTTTCCATCATAACAGCGAATATCAGGGGAGATAAAGGGCAACCTTGCCTAGTACCTCTACAAATCTTAATGGAGTCAGAGAATAGCCCCTGTAATCTGACTTTAGCTTCAGGTGTAGAATATAGAGCAGATAAAATGCCTAAAACTTTTGAACCAAAACCCCAGCGCTTCATGACCTCAAACATGTATGGCCATGAAACTGAATCAAAGGCCTTTTGCAGGTCCAACGATAGGAGCATACCTTCCTGTTTTTGTTTACCTACCCATTGGGTTTGCAATATTGACACCAAATCTACCGCTCTCCTCACTGGATCGGGACCCTGTCTACCAGGGATAAATCCCACCTGATCTTTATGGATATATTGCCCAATGAAGGAAGATAACCTATTAGAGAGAATTTTGGTTAATATTTTTAAGTCATTGTAAATCAAAGAAATTGGCCTGTAATTTTCGACTAGGCTGGAGTCCTTATCAGGTTTTGGAATAATGGATATATATGCCATGTTGAGCTGTTTACCTATTGGATGACCTTCTGTCAGAAAATTAAAAAATCTTGTGAGATAGGGTGTCAGGGTCTCTTAGAATGTTTTATAGTAAGTAGGAGAAAAACCATCAGGTCCGGGAGCTTTATTAGTTTTCAATGTTCTAATAACTTCTGAAACTTCTGTCATAGATATGGGAGCTTCTAATTCCTCTCTATGTATATCTGCTAACTTGGGTAATTGTAAGCCATCTAGGAACTCCTCTATTCTATTGGAGGTAGATTGTCCTTCAAAACTATATAAATCAGAATAGAAATCTTGAAAGGCTGTCATTATACGCTGGGGGGTTAGTGTAAGAGAGCCATCAGCTAATCTGATCTTGGGAAGAACTCTAGATTTGAATCTAGGGGATAATTTATGAGCTAACATGGGACCTATCTTATCCCTCATTTGATAAAATTTGGCCCCAGACCACTTAACAGAACTATCTGCCTTCACCGTGAGAGCCAGATTCAGGGCAGCCCTAGCAGCATCTAATTTGGAGGCAGGAATATCACATGGATCCTTTTTATGTTGTTTACTCAATGTTACAAAGTCTCTTTCTAGTCTTTTGTCTAGCTGCAATCTGTATCAATTTGCCTCTGACGGTAACTTTGTGTGCCGCCCACAGAATTTCCGGAGAAACTTCCTCCCTTTCACTATGTTCAAAATATTCCTTAATCTCACGTTCAATTTCTGTAGCAATAACAGGATCCTTTAGTAACGATTGATTAAGAGTCCAATGGGATACCCTTTGAACCATACTATCACGTTTCAAAGACAGTAGAACCATAGAGTGGTCTGACCATGCCACGTCTATAATAGGGGAGGCAATGGCAGAAGGGATATGTTGAGTAGAAACCATTATGTGATCTATACGTGAGTATGATTGGTGGGGATTTGAAAAGTGAGTAAAATCTTTTGTTTTTGGATTCAGCTCCCTCCATATATCCGTCAATCTGGATCTATGAAGTAGGCGAGCAATTTGTGTACTAGCCCTGGTTGGACGGATCATTTTAGTCTTCAATGGTTTAGATTTATCTAGCCCTGTATCAAATGCTATGTTGGAATCTCCTCCCATAATGATAACTCCATCCATAAATGGCTGAAGAGTTTCAAACATTCGGTTAAAGAATCTCTTTTGTCCCCTATTAGGAGCATAATATGATATTAAAGTATACAACCTCCCATCTATGGTACCTTTCACCAACAGGAATCTCCCCTCTGGATCTCCACATTCCATCTGTAAATTAAACTTGCAGTGTTTAGAAAATAAAATTGCTACTCCCCTAGTCTTATTTTCAGCATTGGCTAGATTAAATACTGGGAAGTGGGCATGTAAAAAAGTGGGGGTGTACCGCTGTGGGAAATGGGTTTCCTGTAAAAAAAGGACATCGATGTGATGAGACCTATATTGCTGAAAGGCCTTCCGTCTCTTAATTGGGGAGTTCAACCCCTGTGTGTTATGAGTAATAACCCGAAGAGGAGAAGAAATATTATTAGTGGCAGCCATGAAAAAATAGAGTAAGATCAAGCAATTCGCTGTCCCAAATAATACTCAATCTAATAAAAACCCTTAATAAGAAAGAATTATTCACCAAGGTTGGATTATCAAACTTCAAACATCCCTTCAAAAAAACTCTCATTGGCAGGTAGGCTAAGAGAAAGAAGAAGACAGTAAAGAAAGAAAAGAAAAAAACAAAATCAAATTCACTCAGAAGCGATACATAGTATATCAAAAGGACAAATAATGGCCCAGAATGAAGGGAGGAATAAGACTTCCTTCCTTCATTCAAAAAATACTCAGTAGTATAGCCCATAAGAAGGGCTAAGTACCCTCCTCTCAGATCGCTAAAAAACAACAGATCCAAGAAGTGGGTGGAGGCCCAATGCCTCAACACCGGCCAGTGACAGCCTCTCAAAAACTGTGAAAACATCAAACTAAAAGCGGATTCATCTTAGATAAACCGAAAGTCCATAACAGACTATATTTTGTTTTCTAAAACACAAAAAAAAAAAATTTTCCAATTGCCACCTGAGATATCAGGTAGAGAAGATAAAGTCAAAAAGGAACTTATCATCTACTCAGGTAACAAGATTATCGTTAACTCTCCTATGTTTGACTTTGTTCCAAATAGAAGAGGTTGGGCTTATAGGAGATTGACGTTTGATAGAGCCTTGTTGGGCAGGTGTAGTGTCCATGTCCGGTTCCATAGAGATAATCTTCAGGTCCAGCAAAAGATGTTCACCTTCTTGGAAATTATGAACTGCATAGTGTTTGCCATTAAAGGAGAATTTTAGAGCAAAAGGAAAAGCCCATCTGTATTTTATGTCTTTTTTAAAAGGGCCGCCAATAGAGGTTTTAGGGATCTTCTTCTTTGAATAGTATAAGGAGAAATATCAGAAACATTTTGAATAGTGGCTCCCTGGTATTGTAATAGTTCCTGTTGGCGAGATTTCTTCATTATGTCCTCTTTTATAGAATAATAATGTGGTTTAACTACCACATCCCTTGGTAAACCGTCCTTTCTAAGTGGTCCCAGTGACCTATGAGCACGGTTCAATTCCAACTTGTGAGCAGGAATAGATGGTAATAGGATTTTTATGACATCCTGTATAGCAGCATGTACATCAAGGATATTTTCTGGCAATCCCCTGACCCTAAAATTGTCTCTCCTGGAACGGTTCTCAAGGTCATCAATTCGTGCCTGTGCTGTTTCCAGCTGGTCCTGCATGAATTGTAAATGTTCAGTATTCTGGTCAGTTTTTGCCACAGTGATGTCTAACTTGTGCTCAATATTTTCAATTCTACTACCAAGGGACTGAAAGTCAGCTTTAATTTCACCAGTAATTCTTTCAGCATTTAGTGCTAATCCTTTATCCAGCATTTCTGATATTCTCGTGAATAATTCGGATACATTGAAAGTTACATCAAGAGCCTGTTTAACCTGTGTATGTACTGGGATAGGAGCTAGTGTAGAGACCTCTATTGGGGATAAATGGATAAATTCCACAGGGTTCTCCTGTTCCGCATATTCAGGAGAAGTGATAGAAGGACAAACTACAGAATTAGAAGTCTGAGAAATAAAAGATATAGATGAAGGAGCCAAAACTTGCTTAATAGCATTGGAGGCCTCAGCAGCTTTCTGTGTGCATGTCTGAGGTACGGCGGCCATCTTGGAAAAATTCAGTTTCTCCTCAGGCTGTTTAAAACGTTTCTTGCCTCTTTTAGAATATTTACCCGGCATAGACAGGTGCTCTGAAGCTTCCGCTAGCGTTACCCGTTATTCTCAGGCGACAAGGGAGTCTGTAACCGCTTGTATCTCTGCTGTATGGCCGGCGGTGAGCGGAGCTCCGGTCCTAAGCTGCCATCTTAGGAGCTCCCGCCCCCTTTTTCTCGCAGCTGCTGACTTTTATTAAATGGACACTTACCTGTCCAGCGCGCCCGCGATGTCGGCAGCCGAGGCCGAGCAATCGCTCGTTCCTCGGCTGCCCCCGCTGCCATCCTGGGTGAGGGAATCACGAAGTGAAGCGTTGCGGCTTCACTGCCCGATTCCCTACTGCGCATGCGCAAGCCGCGCAGCGTGCCCTCACTGGTTCCCGCTGTCTCCTGGGAACTGTGTGTTTCCCAGATGACAGCGGGGGGGAAGTGGAGTGACTCCCGTGGGAGTCATTCCCGGAAGTGGGTGCAAATACCTGTATTATACAGGTATCTGCACCCCCCTCCCCCCTGAAAGGTGCCAAATGCGACACCGGAGGGGGGGAAGGTTCCGAAAAGCGGAGGTTCACTTTTTGTGTGGACCTCCACTTTAATACTCTATCCTCAACCGATTGTATTTTCCACCAGAAATATAACTGAATTTGTGAAACTGACACTTTTTTGTTTTCTTTACAGGATATTTTGTTTGTTCTACTGATTGTTATTGACTTTTGTATCCTCCTGGCTTTAGGATCATGTATCCAAGATATTTTGACCTTACTATGAGAACTTGTTATATGCTTGATGAAGAGGGGGGGTGGTGTTGCGCTGTTTCTGGTATGAACATGTATTGGTGAAGATATATAAGGTGCACAGTGGCTAACTTGAACCAATAAATAGAATACAATATAATAAAAAATATGAATAAAATCAATACACAATCTAAAATGATAATGATGGATTAAGGTAATGAATATGTACTAGAACCATAAAACAATCAAATAAATAAATTAAAAGTGCAAAGTGCATGAAGAATACATAAAAACTTCAATAAATATGACAGTGAACACTGCTGTGCAAATATGCTAAAAAGTGCATAAACTAAGAAATCTGCAAATAGCAGTACAATGAACTGTGCACAAGTGAGACGGCTAATTGCAAAGTGCAATAAAGTGCTAAAGTGAATTGCAAAAAATATATATAACGTCCAATAAGCAATGGAACAGAAATAAAGATGTTGAACTACAAAAGTTCATATATGAAGAAGTGGCAAGTGGTGCCAGTGGAAAAATTAATAAATGATTTCTTCAAAGTGACGGTCCTGGAACTTTGCGTCTACAAGTGATTCTATAGTGAAAAGATGTGTGGATTTTGACTTCCGGTGTCACACACTAGGGTAATAGATGGCCTCTTACCTTGCGGTAATGAGGTAACCGCATGTGTTAATTAGGGTCAATAGTTCCTCTGTTATGGTCCTATCATCAGTAGAGAGACCTTATGCCAACCGCTGTGGTTCCTCAGATATAAGGTGGACCTATATTGTATCCAGGGGATTGCTTTCACCTCCCAGTGATAGCGGGATTAAAGGAAAAAGAATAGGGTCTCGATCGTGAAGTACGTTTTAAAAAACCAAATGGTATGTTTATTTGTCTAGCAGTGGATTGCTTGCATAAAAAACTCACATGAACTCACATAAAATAACATAAAGATGAACTTATCTCCTATACGAGCGGCGAGCTCCTTTGCTTCCGTCTGTCTGATTGCCTCTCCGTCCCTACGCGTGGCGTCACAATCACGTGACTTCATCAGGGGATGATGGGAAGGCAATGAGATGGTCTTTAAATAGTTTTTCCATTAGAATGAATGTGGCGGCCATTTTCTCGGAGTTCAATGTTAATCTCCATTGGCGGCCATTTTCCCTAGGATCCTGTCTTGGTAATAGGGGCGGCCATCTTTATGGTGGTTAAAAAACAATATAATGATAACAACGACAACAAGTGCGCCGCCATTTTCTTTAGGGTTTTTGATAGTTTGGTTGGCGGCCATGTTTTTGAAGTCCATGCATCGGTATATAGTGATCTTTAATATCTACATAATACCTTGCAGGACATATGAAACAGGTCTGTAAGAACGAGGGGCATGCAATTGTGATTCATAATAATAAATGATAAAACTAAAAAGTATATATAAATACAATTGCACATGAGTTTATAAAATAAAAAACATATAAAAAATTTAAATATGTATATTACAAATAAATTTGTCTTTATGTGTAACAATGATTAAATAGTTATATTCCCGAAATGAATAAGGGGTGGGTTCTCATAATTATCGGGGATTCATATATACACCAAACCCCCTAAATGATAGAACCTAGGTCTGGTGAACATCAGATAGACGTCTGCAATATGAGCTTGTCAGATATTTGCTTCACAGATACATATGAGACATAAATATTAAAATACTAAAAAATAGAGATTTGCAGAGTAAAATATAAAATTGACGATATAAAAATAGGAGATGTAGTCATTATTTAACAAAACTGTATAAATATAAATTTCAGTAGGAAAGGACATAAACACTACAAGGTGAGTGGGTATTTGGTGAATTAATAGGTGTACTAAAAGTCACTGAGGAAACAGTTGAGATCGAACTCAACGTTGAGTCCTCTTGGTACAAAAGTATCAAGGGTGAATATCCATTTGGACTCTAGTTGACTTAAGGTCGACTTAAGGTCCTCACCTTATGTCCCCCCCCCCGCCAGTGTTTAGTATATGGCTCAATGCCCCAAAATTTGAGCTCTGAGGGGTCTTTATTATGGTGTAACAAGAAATGTTTAGATACATTGTGTTTATCAAATCCTTTCAGTATATTTTGAACGTGCTCTTTAATGCGAATCCTAAGGAGTCTTTTTGTGCGCCCTATGTACTGAAGGCCGCAGCTGCACTCCAGGGCGTATACTGCCCCTTCCGTATTGCAACACACATTATGCTTATGTCAAGATTAGAGTTGAGCGGACACCTGGATGTTCGGGTTCGACGGGTTCGGCCGAACTTCGTAAAAAAGTTTGGGTTCGGGACCGAACTTTAACCCGAACCCGGACCCGAACCCGAACCCCATTGAAGTCAATGGGGACCCGGACTTCTAAGGACTAAAAAGGCTCTAAAAAGGTAATGGAAAGGGCTAGAGGGCTGCAAATGGCAGCAAAATGTTGTTAAGAGCATGGCAAGTGCTCTGCAAACAAATGTGGATAGGGAAAAAACTTAAAATAACATAAAAAAATAAAAATAAAAAATAATAATCTTGACCTAGGAGGACGAGGTCCATATGGAGTAGGAGGTTGAAGTGGCGGTGGATGTGGCTGTGTAGGTGGAAGCGGCGGTGGAGGAGGACGAGGTAGCCAACACTGATTCAAAAATTCAACAATGGCTGTGTAATGCCGGTGATGTGTCGAATTCTGTCCCCCGTCAAATAGTGTCCACCCTGTACTGCGCTTGCTCAGTATGTAGGACAAGGGGATTTCTAAAATCTCCCAAGATGAACGGCGCCTGCGTGGTGAGTTCAGGTGAAGGCCACACCATCCGTGGTTCAAGACGAGCCAAGTGAGGCCGTGCCCGAAGCGTGGCGATCGAACCGAGCCCGTGAGGGGCCCTGTTACTATGTGCTACCGTATGTCCACTTGGATGGTGGGGCTTGAACCTGCACTCACAGCGCAGGCGCCGTTCATCTTCGGAGATTTTGTGAATCTCCTTGTCCTCTGTACTGCGCAAGCGCTGCGCCTTCGCAGTATGGGCCGGACACAATCCGATGGCCGGACAGTTTTTGTCACAACACCGGTATACATGTCTATTCTGCACAAGGTACGGACAAGTCCTGTGGGATCCATGCCTGGTTCATTTTAATGAAAGTGAGCTTGTCCACATTGGCTCTGAACAGGCGGCTGCGCTTGTCTGTGATAACACCCCCTGCCGTGCCGAGCTTTTCCACATTTCAGCCATGCTAACCCTGCCTTCTGAGGTGCTGCCGGTGCCCCGGCTGCGTTGGCGACCTCTTCCTTCTCCTCTGCCTTCGCCTTGTGCTTCCACCGTACGCCCGCTGTCAGGTGGGAATGCCACCAGCAGCGCGTCTACCAGCGTGTGCTTGTACTCGCGCATCTTACGATCCCGCTCCAGTGAGGGAATTAAGGACGGTACGTTGTCCTTGTAACGGGGATCCAGCAGGGTGGCCACCCAGTAATCAGCACCAGTTAAAATGTGGGCAACTCGGCGGTCATTGCGGAAACACTGCAGCATGTAATCGCTCATGTGTGCCAGGCTGCCCAGAGGCAAAGAAAAGCTGTCCTCTGTGGGAGGTGTATCGTCTGTGTCCTCTGTATCCCCCCAGCCATGCACCAGTGATGGCCACGAGCTGGTCTGGGTGCCACCCTGCTGTGAAAATGCCTCCTCCTCCTCCATCTCCTCCTCCACCTCGTCATCCTCCAGAACTGTTCCCTTTCTGCCGGACAATTGTGTACCTGGCGTTTGTTGGTGCAGGAACCCACCCTCATAGCCACTTGTGAAAGACTGCCCTGAAAGCCTTCGAAATGATCCCGCTTCCTCCTCCTCATCCTCCTGTGCCACATCCTCTTCCATCATCGCCCCAAGCGTTTTTTCAAGGAGGCATAGAACTGGGATAGTAACGCTAAGAACGGCGTCATTGGCACTGGACATGTTGGTGGAGTACTCGAAACAGCACAACAAGGCACACAGGTCTCGCATGGAGGCCCAGTTATTGGTGGTGAAGTGGTGCTGTTCCGCAGAGTGACTCACGCGTGATTGCTGCAGCTGAAACTCCACTATCGCCTGCTGCTGCTCGCACAGTCTGGCCAGCATGTGCAAGGTGGAGTTCCACCTTGTGGGCACGTCACATATGAGGCGGTGAGCGGGAAGGCCGAAGTTACGCTGCAGCGCTGACAGGCGAGCAGCAGCAGGGTGAGAACGCCGAAAGTGCGCACACACAGCCTGCACTTTCTGCAGCAGCTCTGGCATATTGGGGTAATTTTTAAGGAACCTCTGGACCACCAAGTTCAGCACATGCGCCAGGCAAGGGATGTGCGTCAAACCGGCTAGGCCCAGAGCTGCTACGAGATTTCGCCCATTATCGCACACCACCAGGCCGGGCTTGAGGCTCACTGACAGCAACCACTCATTGGTCTGTTGTTCCATGTCCCTCCACAACTCCTGCGCGGTGTGGGGTTTTTCCCCCAAACAGGAAAGTTTTAAAACTGCCTGCTGTCGTTTACCCCTGGCTGTGCTGAAGTTGGTGGTGAAGGTGTTATGCTGACCGGATGAGGAGGCGGTAGAGGATGAGGAAGTGGAGTAGGAAGAGTTAGCAACAGGAGGCAAACTGAAGTGCCCTGCAATCCTCGGTGGTGGAAGGACATGCGCCAAACTGCTATCTGCCTCAGGCCCAGCCGCCACTGCATTTACCCAGTGTGCTGTTAGGGAGATATAACGTCCCTGACCGTGCTTACTGGTCCACGCATCCGTAGTTAGGTGGACCTTGCCACAGATGGTGTTGCGCAGTGCACACCTGATTTTGTCCCCCACTTGGTTGTGCAGGGAAGGGATGGCTCGCCTGGAAAAATAGTGGCGGCTGGGCACGACGTACTGTGGGACAGCCAATGCCATCAGGCTTTTAAAACTCTGCGTCTTCACCAGACGGAATGACAGCATTTCAAAGGCCAGGAGTTTTGAAATGCTGGCATTCAGGGCCAGGGATCGCGGGTGGCTAGGGGGGTACTTCCTCTTCCGCTCCAATGTTTGGGAGATAGAGAGCTGAACGCTTCCATGGGACATTGTGGAGATGGTTGGTGACCCAGGTGGTAGTGTTGCTGGCAGATGCTCTGTTTGCGGGGTGGCAGGTGCCACTGTCACTACAGAGGTGGATGAAGAGGCCGAGACTGCAGCAGAAGAGGAAGCAGGAGGAGCCAGAGACCTTTCTTGGTTTTTGAGGTGTCTACTCCACTGCAGCTCGTGCTTTGCACTTAGATGCCTGGTCATGCAGGTTGTGCTCAGGTTGAGAACGTTTATGCCTCGCTTCAGGCTCTGATTGCACAGCGTGCAAACCACTCGTGTCTTGTCATCAGCACATTGTGTGAAGAACTGCCACGCTGGGGAACTCCTTGGACCTGGCTTTGGTGTGCTCGGTCCCTTGCTGCGTTGGGCAGTAGCAGACATACTGTCTAGCTGACAGACGCTCCGCTTTTGCACCCTGCTCCCTCTTCTGCTGTGCTGGTGGCTCTGTGCGACCACCGCCTCTTCCTCCAAACTACACTGGTCACCTGCATAACGTTGATTCCATGTGGGGTCGAGGACCTCATCGTCCTCCACATCATCTTCCACCCAGTCTTCACCCCTGCCCTCCTTGTCTGTCTGCACAATTGCGAAAGCAGCAGCAGTTGGCACCTGTGTTTCGTCATCATCCGAGACGTACTACGATGGTCCTCCCATGTACTCATCATGAAACATAAGTGGTTGGGCATCGGTGCACTCAATCTCTTCCACTTCTGGGGCAGGGCTAGGTGGATGGCCCTGGGAAACCCTGCTAACAGAGTCATCGAAAAGCAGAAGAGACTGCTGCATGATTTGGGGCTCAGACTGCTTGGCTGATTTGCAAGGGGGTGAGGTGAAAGACTGATGGACATGGGTTTCAGGTGCCAACTCTGTTCTTTCATCAGAAGAGTGGGTGGGAGACAATGTGAAGGAACCCGAGGCACTGTCAGCAACCCAATCTACTATCGCCTGTACTTGTCCTGGCCTAAACATTCGTACAGCCTCATTAGGCGCGACAAAATACCGCCGCAGGCTCGGTCGCCTACTCGCACCTGAGGAAGGTGTTTCACTTGTGCGTGTATCTGGCACAGATCCACCACGTCCTCTCCCTGCAACAGGAGCTCCACCAGCAGCACCACGACCGGGGCCACCACGTCCCTTTGACCTTCTCCTCATATTTTCCAAATTTAGGATCTTGCCCTAAATGGGTGTTCTTGGAAGCGCAGAACACACCCACAGTACGTAACCGCTGAATCGCACAGCTACAGAACTGCAGAAAATGCTATTCAAAAAAAATTTTGTTTTTTTAGTATAGCACAGTAGGAGAAAACTATATAGAAATTGTTTATTTCACACACCTCAAAATATGTATAACACACTGCAAACTTTTTTTGGTGCCACTAAACGGCGTTTTTTGGAAGAGCAGAACACACCCACAGTACGTAACCGCTGAATCGCACAGCTACAGAACTGCAGAAAATGCTATTCAAAAAAAAAATTGTTTTTTTAGTATAGCACAGTAGGAGAAAACTATATAGAAATTGTTTATTTCACACACCTCAAAATATGTATAACACACTGCAAACTTTTTTTGGTGCCACTAAACTGCGTTTTTTGGAAGAGCAGAACACACCCACAGTACGTAACTGCTGAATCGCACAGCTACAGAACTGCAGAAAATGCTATTCAAAAAAAATGTTTTTTTTTTTAGTATAGCACAGTAGGAGAAAACTATATAGAAATTGTTTATTTCACACACCTCAAAATATGTATAACACACTGCAAACTTTTTTTGGTGCCACGAAACGGCGTTTTTTGGAAGAGCAGAACACACCCACAGTACGTAACCGCTGAATCGCACAGCTACAGAACTGCAGAAAATGCTATTCAAAAAAAATGTTGTTTTTTTAGTATAGCAACGTAGGAGAAAACTATAAAGAAATTGTTTATTTCAAACACCTCAAAATATGTATAACACACTGCAAACTTTTTTTTGTGCCACTAAACGGCGTTTTTTGGAAGAGCAGAACACACCCACAGTACGTAACCGCTGAATCGCACAGCTACAGAACTGCAGAAAATGCTATTCAAAAAAAAAATTGTTTTTTTAGTATAGCACAGTAGGAGAAAACTATATAGAAATTGTTTATTTCACACACCTCAAAATATGTATAACACACTGCAAACTTTTTTTGGTGCCACTAAACTGCGTTTTTTGGAAGAGCAGAACACACCCACAGTACGTAACTGCTGAATCGCACAGCTACAGAACTGCAGAAAATGCTATTCAAAAAAAATGTTTTTTTTTTTAGTATAGCACAGTAGGAGAAAACTATATAGAAATTGTTTATTTCACACACCTCAAAATATGTATAACACACTGCAAACTTTTTTTGGTGCCACGAAACGGCGTTTTTTGGAAGAGCAGAACACACCCACAGTACGTAACCGCTGAATCGCACAGCTACAGAACTGCAGAAAATGCTATTCAAAAAAAATGTTGTTTTTTTAGTATAGCAACGTAGGAGAAAACTATAAAGAAATTGTTTATTTCAAACACCTCAAAATATGTATAACACACTGCAAACTTTTTTTGTGCCACTAAACGGCGTTTTTTGGAAGAGCAGAACACACCCACAGTACGTAACCGCTGAATCGCACAGCTACAGAACTGCAGAAAATGCTATTAAAAAAAAATGTTGTTTTTTTAGTATAGCACAGTAGGAGAAAACTATATAGAAATTGTTTATTTCACACACCTCAAAATATGTATAACACACTGCAAACTTTTTTTTGTGCCACTAAACGGCGTTTTTTGGAAGAGCAGAACACACCCACAGTACGTAACCGCTGAATCGCACAGCTACAGAACTGCAGAAAATGCTATTCAAAAAAAATGTTGTTTTTTTAGTATAGCAACGTAGGAGAAAACTATAAAGAAATTGTTTATTTCAAACACCTCAAAATATGTATAACACACTGCAAACTTTTTTTTTGTGCCACTAAACGGCGTTTTTTGGAAGAGCAGAACACACCCACAGTACGTAACCGCTGAATCGCACAGCTACAGAACTGCAGAAAATGCTATTCAAAAAATTTTTGGTTTTTTTAGTATAGCACAGTAGGAGAAAACTATATAGAAATTGTTTATTTCACACACCTCAAAATATGTATAACACACTGCAAACTTTTTTTTGTGCCCCTAAACGGTGTTTTTTGCAAGCGTACATTAACCACTTAACGACCGCCCACCGCCGATTTACGTCGGCAGAATGGCACCGACAGGCAGAATCACGTAGATCTACGTGATCGCCTTTGTGCAGTTGGGGGGTCTATCCGGACCCCCCTTCACTGCAGTGAGCGGCCGTTAAGTGTTCGGGAGCGATCAGGCATGAGGGGGCGGCCGCTCGATTTCGCCCCCCCCTCGCGATCGCTCCCGGCGAATGAAATTGCTTCCTCCTGCCTGAAATGTAAACACAGGCTGGAGGAAGTGATGTCATCTCCCTCGCCGCGGTCTTTTCGTTCCCGGCGCCGAGGAGAGAAGAAGCAGGTTAGTGCACCAACAGTCCACTGACACGTAGGTACACGTAGGCACACAAATCACCCCCCCAGTCACCCCCAGATCACCCCCCAGGTCACCCCAAAGCCCCCAATCACAGTGTCACTGATTGCAGTGATCATTTATTTTACTGATCACTGCATTTAGTGTCATATGTGATTGTAAAAAGTTGCAGGGCAGTTAGGATTAGGCCCCTTTAGGTCCAGGGTAGCCCCCTAACCCCCCCTAATAAAGGTTTAACCCCTTGATCACCCCCCAGGTAACCCTTTCACCCCCTAACTTCAGCGTCACTAAGCGATTGTTTTTCCGATCGCTGTATTCGTGTCGCTGGTGTTTTAGATAGGCAGTTATTTTTTTTTAGGTTCGCCGCAGGTTTTTATTAGTGTCAGGTACCCCCATATATTATTTTAACCCCCTGATTGCCCCTAGAGTCAACCCTTTCACCAGTGATCGCCGTATAAGCGTCACTGGTGTCACTGGTTAGCCAGTAAGTTATTTAGTTATTTAGGTTACCCGTCAGGTTTTTATATAGTGTCAGGTACCCCCATATTTAACCTAATAAAGGTTTTAACCCCCTGATTGCCCCTAGTTAACCCTTTCACCAGTGATCACCATATAAAGGTTACGGGTGACGCTGGTTGATTAGTTTGCTTTTTATAGCATCAGGGCACCCGCCGTATATAACCCAATAAAGGTTTAACCCCCCTGATCGCCCGGCGGGTGAGATCAATTAGGTTTTAGCGCCAGAGAGGGTCTGCGTCGCCCCAGGCAGTGTTAGGTTAGTGCCAGTAACGCTAACACCCACGCGCAAAGCATACACCCCCCTTAGTGGTATAGTATCTGATCAGATCTATACTAGCATCCCCAGCGGTTTAGGGTTCCCAAAAACGCAGTGTTAGCGGGATCAGCCCAGATACCTGCTAGCGCCTGCGTTTAGCCCCTCCGCCCAGCCCAGCCCAGCCCAGCCCAGCCCACCCAAGTGCAGTATCGATCGATCACTGTCACTTACCAAACACAACACACATAACTGCAGCGTTCGCAGAGACAGGCCTGATCCCTGCGATCGCTAACAGTTTTTTTGTAGCGTTTGATATATTTGCTGACGACAGTCAGGTGCTTTTTTTCCTGTGAATCTTACTAGTGTACCCCTAAATTTAGAGCCCAAAATGGCAAGACGAAGGTACACTAGTAAAGAGGCCTACGAGATTCTGAGCATGACAGATAGTGAAGAGGAGGTCACGTATCTGTCAGATTCAGGCTCAGAATATCTTCCCGTAGAAGACAGTGACGTCAGCGGCCCCACGTCAGATAGCTCTGACGACGAAGTTGAGGTCCCTGCTAAGGTCAGGTGTACCCGATCCCGATCTTCTGAGGTTGTTGAGGAGCAAGAACCGCAGGTCTCTCGTATCATGGAGCAGAGTAGTACTAGCGCCGCTATTCCTTCTGGTGAACTGGCAAGCACCAGCGGCCTAGTACAGCCTGGACGTACATCCAGCACTACAGTAACACTTGGTGACGTGGCGAGTCCCATAAGTGCAGTTCAAGCTGGCGAGGTGGCAAGCACAAGTAGTGTCCCGCTGCCACCAAGAAGACAAAGGCAGGGCCGTCGTGCCCATACTGCCCTTCCTGCAGAATTTGCCTATCCTGATTGGGTCCCCACCACTTCTGCAGAACCCGTACTTCCCCCATTCACTGCCCAACCCGGTATTCAGGTGGAAACAGCTGATTTTATTCCAATTGATTTTTATTCGCTGTTTTTCACGGAAGATCTCTATAGATCTATTGTGGACCAGAGTAATTTATATGCTGGTCAATTTATCGCCGCTAACCCCCAGTTGCCTAAAATTGCCAGAAATTGGAAACCAATTACGGTTTCCGAATTTAAGACCTTTCTGGGCCTTTCCCTCAACATGGGCACACATAAATTTCCGTCATTGCGTGCTTATTGGTCCACGCACCCAATTGACCACATGCCCATGTTCTCTGCCTCCATGTCCAGGGCACGATACGAGCAGATTTTGCGGTTCATGCACTTCAACGACAATGAACTTTGTCGTCCACGTGGGGACCCTGAATACGACCGGCTCTATAAAATTCGGCCCCTCATAAACCACTTCAACGAACGTTTTGCAGCCTTGTTTACTCCCGATCAAGTTGTCTGCGTTGATGAGTCCCTGATTAAATTTTCTGGCCGCTTGTCTTTCAAGCAGTACCTTCCCAGCAAGCGTGCCAGATACGGGGTCAAGCTCTACAAGTTCTGTGACAGGGCAACAGGCTATGTAGTGAACTTTACGGTTTATGAGGGAAAAGATAGTCAGATTGAGTCGGTCAACTGCCCGGATTACATAGGGAGCGCTGGCAAGATAGTGTGGAACTTGGTGTCACCCTTATTCGGAAAGGGGTACCACTTGTATGTGGACAATTATTACACGAGCGTGCCACTGTTTAGTCACTTGTTTGATCATCAGATTGGAGCATGTGGCACCGTGCGACCTAATCGCCGGGGCTTTCCCCAGCGGCTTGTAGATGCCCGTCTTAGGCTGGGGGAGAGAGCCTGCTTGAAGTGTAATAACTTGCTCGCTATGAAGTGGAGGGACAATAAGAATGTTTTCCTTCTTACCTCCCTTCATGCAGACACGACAGTCCAAATTCGTACGGCGACTGGTGTTGTGGAGAAACCCCTCTGTGTCCACGAATATAACCAAAATATGGGAGGGGTGGACCTCAACGACCAGTTGATGGCGCCGTATCTAATTGACCGTAAGGCGAGACGCTGGTACAAAAAAGTGTCTCTATCATTATTCCAATTGGCTTTGCTGAACGCTCATGTGCTATACAGAGCTTCAGGCGGGACGTTATCTCTTCTAAAATTCCAGAATGAGATAGTCACAGAACTCCTGTATCCAGGCGGTTCTGCACCTCACCATCCCCTACCAAATGCAGTAAGCCGGCTGCATGAGAGGCATTAATCGTATGTCCTCCCGAGTACCCCTACCCAAAGCCACCCCCAAAAAAGATGTCGTGTCTGTAGCAAGCGCGGATTTAGGCGTGACACCCGTAGTTTTTGTCCACTCTGTCCTGACAAGCCTGGTCTTTGCCAAGGTGAATGTTTTGAACGCTACCACTCAAAAGTGAAGTTTTAGCGTAGGGTACAGCATTTCACAGACAAGGACACACTTACACAGGGTCTCCCAAGATGCCATTACATTTTGAGAGACCCGAACCATTACAGTTGTAAAGTTACAAAAAAAGTGTAAAAAAGAAAAAAAAAACGTAAAAAACAAAACACAAAAAAAATATAAAATAAAAAAACCAAAAATAGTTGTCGTTTTATTGTTCTCTCTCTCTCTATTTTCTCTCTATTGTTCTTCTCTTTTTTACTGTATTCTATTCTGCAATGTTTTATCATGCTTGCTTTTCAGGTATGTAATTTTTTGTTTTCAGGTGCGCCATTCAACTGCAGCGCGGAATTATTTATCTTGACAGCAACAGCGTTTGCTCCCACGATACATAAAGCCGTGACTCCAGTGCTGTAGGAGGTGATTTCACCACCACAGTTAAAAAAAAGAGCATATATGCCGAAGCATGGGGGCAGCAGGGGCGGAGGAGCGATTTTGCTCCTAATGCCGCGTATATACGGTCGAAATTCCAACGGAGGCTTGCCCGTGGAAAAGTCCGACCGTGTGTACGCGGCATAACCTTTTATGCCGCGTACATACGGTTGAAATTCCGACGAAGGCTTGACCGTGTGTACGCGGCATAACTTTTTTGCGGGAGGATGCCCCCATGCTTCGGCATATATGCCCATCATTAGAAGTGGGTGGATGAAGGGAGGTATTCTAATGGTGGGCATACCCACCAATCAATCTCTTTTTTTCGTTCAGCCAATAGGCTGTATGAAAAAAAAGATTACAATACATGTCCAACAAGGACCAGCAACGTACTGGTATGTTGCTGGACTTTGAATGTTTATACCAGAATGATGCCTGCGGGTTTAGGTATCATCTTGGTATCATTCTTTTCAGCCAGCAGCCGGCTTTCATGTAAAAGCAATTCTAGCAGATAATTAGCCTCTAGACTGCTTTTACAAGCAGTGGGAGGGAATGTCCCCCCCCCCCAGATATAAAAAGCACCATTGGGAAATTGGGAAAGCATTTTATCACACCGATCTTGGTGTGGTCAGATGCTTTGAGGGCAGAGGAAAGATCTAGGGTCTAACCCCCCAATTTTTTTCAAAAAAAGAGTACCTGTCACTACTTATTGCTATCATAGGGGATATTTACATTCCCTCAGATAACGATAAAAATGGTAAAAAAATAAAATATGGAAGGCACAGTTTAAAAATATAATAAAAAAGCCAAATAAATAATAAAAAAAAAAAAAAAAAAAAGCACCGCTGTCCCCCCCTGCTCTTGCGCAAAGGCGAACGCAAGCGTCGGTCTAGCGTCATATGTAAACAGCAATTGCATCATGCATGTGAGGTATCACCGCGAAGGTCAGATCGAGGGCAGTCATTTTAGCAGTAAATCTAACGTGGTAACCTGTAAAGGCTTTTAAATGCTTTTAAAAATGAATGTAGTTTGTCGCCGCTGCGCGTTTGTGCGCAATTTTAAAGCATGTCGTGTTTGGTATCCATGTACTCGGCCTATGATCATCTTTTTTATTTCATCAAACATTTGGGCAATATAGTGTTTTTTAGTGCATTAAAAATAAAAAAGTGTGTTTTTCCCCCAAAAAATGCGTTTGAAAAATCGCTGCGCAAATACTGTGTGGAAAAAAAAATGCAACACCCACTATTTTAATCTGTAGGGCCTTTGCTTTAAAAAAATATATAATGTTTGGGGGTTCAACATAATTTTCTTGCAAAAAAAAATTTTTTTTCATGTAAACAAAAAGTGTCAGAAAGGGCTTTGTCTTCAAGTGGTTAGAAGAGTGGATGATGTGTGACATAAGCTTCCTAATGTTGTGCATAAAATGCCAGGACAGTTCAAAACCCCCCCAAATGACCCCATTTTGTAAAGTAGACACCTCAAGCTATTTGCTGAGAGGCATGTTGAGCCCATTGAATATTTTTTTTTTGTCCCAAGTGATTGAATAATGACCAAAAAAAAAAAAAAAAATGTACAAAAAGTTGTCACTAAATTATATATTGCTCAAACATGCCATGGGCATATGTGGAATTACACCCCAAAATACATTCTGTTGCTTCTCCTGAGTACGGGGATACCACATGTGTGGGACTTTTTGGGAGCCTAGTCGCGTACGGGACCCCAAAAACCAAGCACCGCCTTCAGGATTTCTATGGGTGTAAATTTTTGATTTCACTCCTCACTGCCTATCACAGTTTCGGAGGCCATGGAATGCCCAGATGGCACAAAACCCCCCCAAATGACCCCATTTTGGAAAGTAGACACCCCAAGCTATTTGCTGAGAGGTATGTTGAGTATTTTGCAGATCTCGCTTTTTGTCACAAAGTTTTGAAAATGTAAAAAAAGAAAAAAAAAAGAAAAAAAAAATGTCTTTCTTAATTTTCAAAAACAAATGAGAGCTGTAAAATGCTCACCATGCCTCTCAGCAAATAGCTTGGGGTGTCTACTTTCCAAAATGGGGTCATTTGTGGGGGTTTTGGGCTATTTTGACATTTTATGGCCTTCAAAACTGTGATAGGTAGTGAGGAGTGAAATCAAAAATGTATGCCCTTAGAAACCTTGAAGGCAGTGCTTGGTTTTTGGGGTCCCGTACGCGGCTAGGCTCCCAAAAAGTCCCACACATGTGGTATCCCCGTACTCAAGAGAAGCAGCAGAATGTATTTTGGGGTGTAATTTCACATATGCCCATGGCATGTGTGAGCAATATATCATTTAGTGACAACTTTGTGCAAAAAAAAAAAAGTTTGTCATATTCCCGCAACCTGTGGCAAAATATAAAATATTCCATGGACTCAACATGCCTCTCAGCAAATAGCTTGGGGTGTCTACTTTCCAAAATGGGGTAATTTGGGGGGGTTTTGTGCTATTTTGGCATTTTATGGCCTTCGAAACTGTGATAGGTAGTGAGGAGTGAAATCAAAAATTTACGCCCTTAGAAATCCTGAAGGCGGTGCTTGGTTTTTGGGGCCCTGTACGCGGCTAGGCTCCCAAAAAGTCCCACACATGTGGTATCCCCGTACTCAGGAAAAGCAGCAGAATGTATTTTGGGGTGCAATTCCACATATAACCATGGCATGTGTGAGCAATATATCATTTAGTGACAACTTTTTGTACATTTTTTTTTCTTTTTGTCATTATTCAATCATTTGGGACAAAAAAAAATATTCAATGGGGTAAACATGCCTCTCAGCAAATAGCTTGGGGTGTCTACTTTCCAAAATGGGGTCATTTGGGGGGTTTTGTGCCATCTTGGCATTTTATGGCCTTCAAAACTGTGATAGGTAGTGAGGAGTGAAATCAAAAATTTATGCCCTTAGAAACCTTGAAGGCGGTGCTTGGTTTTTGGGGTCCCGTACGCGGCTAGGCTCCAAAAAAGTCCCACACATGTGGAATCCCCGTACTCAGGAGAAGCAGCAGAATGTATTTTGGGGTGTAATTTCACATATGCCCATGGCATGTGTGAGCAATATATCATTTAGTGACAACTTTGTGCAAAAAAAAAAAAGTTTGTCATATTCCCGCAACTTGTGGCAAAATATAAAATATTCCATGGACTGAACATGCCTCTCAGTAAATAGCTTGGGGTGTCTACTTTCCAAAATGGGGTCATTTGGGGGGGTTTTGTGCTATTTTGGCATTTTATGGCCTTCGAAACTGTGATAGGTAGTGAGGAGTGAAATCAAAAATTTGCGCCCTTAGAAATCCTGAAGGCGGTGCTTGGTTTCCGGGGTCCCGTACGTGGCTAGGCTCCTAAAAAGTCCCACACATGTGGTATCCCCATACTCAGGAGAAGCAGCAGAATGTATTTTGGGGTGCAATTCCACATATAACCATGGCATGTGTGAGCAATATATCATTTAGTGACAACTTTTTGTATTTTTTTTTTGTCATTATTCAATCACTTGGGACAAAAAAAAAAATATTCAATGGGCTCAACATGCCTCTCAGCAATTTCCTTGGGGTGTCTACTTTCCAAAATGGGGTCATTTGGGGAGGTTTTGTACTGCCCTGCCATTTTAGCACCTCAAGAAATTAGATAGGCAGTCATAAATTTAAAGCTGTGTAAATTTCAGAAAATGTACCCTAGTTTGTAAACGCTATAACTTTTGCGCAAACCAATAAATATACGCTTATTGACATTTTTTTTACTAAAGACATGTGGCTGAATACATTTTGGCCTAAATGTATGACTAAAATTGAGTTTATTCGATTTTTCTCATAACAAAAAGTAGAAAATATCATTTTTTTTCAAAATTTTCGGTCTTTTTCTGTTTATATCGCAAAAAATAAAAATCGCAGAGGCAATCAAATACCATTAAAAGAAAGCTCTATTTGTGGGAAGAAAAGGACGCAAATTTCATTTGGGTACAACATTGCATGTCCGCACAATTTACAGTTAAAGCAGCGCAGTGCCGAATCCCAAAAACAGGCCTGGTCCTAATGGCCCGAAATGGTCCGGGGCTTAAGTGGTTAAAGTGCAATTTTTTTTTCTTTTTGCCCTAAACGGGTCTTTTTTTGCACGAGCAAAATAAAATGCTTTTTTTTTTTTTGCCCTATGGGTCTTTTGGAAAAGAGAACAATAAAGTGCCTTTTTTTTCCCCCTAAAAGTTAGATTTTCTCTGACACTGGGCTCATGGCAGTGTAAAAAGACTGCACTGCAACACAAATAGGTAGACCTATGCAGATCGCTGATTTTAATCTCTGAATCTGGACACCTATATAATATTCTCTCTCCCTGAAAGCACCAACACAGGAACCTGGCCCTACACTACACTATCTCTCTATCTTTTCCCTCAGATTGTAGAATCAGGACTACCTCATCTATCTTTCTATCTCTCCCTAAAAGCAGCAGCAGCAGACTAGATCCTCTCCCTATCTATTCTGAAGCAGAGTGTCATGTGTGCTGTGTGCCTCTAGCTTATATAGAAGCTGGGTCACATGTTGCACTGACCAATCACAGCCATGCCATTAGTAGGCATGGCTATGATGGCTTCTAAGGGCACACCAGCTAATCAAAAGGTGATTGGCTGGCCCCTGAAGCATTTCTAAATGCGTTATTAGATTGCCGAACCCGAACCCGAACCCGGACTTTTGGGCAAAGTCCGAGTTCGGGTTCGGGAAAAAGCTAAAGTTCGGTACGGACCCGAACTTTACAGTTCGGGTTCGCTCAACACTAGTCAAGATCACTACCCTACTATTGATGGAATTGTTTTCCTGGTATGCAATATTCTTTGTACTGTTTTTTACAATTTTTTTCAATCAAGTATTGAAATAAAAAATGTAAAATGTAAAAAATTAAATATATACTGTATATATTAGACATGTGCACAACGGAAAAATTTGTTTAGTTTCGGTTTGTTTCTTGTGCACAACGTAAAAATTCGTTTAGTTTTGGTTTGTTTCTTTTCGGTCCTGTTGATTCGTAATCGTTCGTAATTTTGCTAGACGGGATTTTTCGTGTTCGGACTAATTCGAATTTTCGCAAGCGACATTTTTCGTTGAATCGGAATGATTCGTATTAATGTAAGCCTTATTTTTAGTTGATTTATAATTCGTACTTTCGGTAGAGTACATTGTTTTTCGTTGATTCTGGACACAACTCCTACTTTCGTATTTTTTTTTGGGTTTGTTGATTCGTAATTTTCCGCGTCTCTCTCACAACGACGCTGCCTATTATGCCTAATGTGCTTCGAATGGATTTGTACTTTTCTAAATACATAACGGTTATTTGTAACGATTCGAAATCTTGTATTTTACTTTCGTTTTTTACATGCGGCTATAGCCTCCGCCCCTGTACACCATTTTGAGAGGGAGTTCAGCACGGTGAGGGAGAAGCAGAGAGCAGAGTGTTATTGTGCTTCGAATGGATTTGTACATTCGTAACTTTTTTCATAACGAATTATGCCGAAGACATTCGGGCATTCGCTATTTGCGATATAATTTATTTCGGATTCGGTTTTATTCGTAATTGCTTTGTTCGGAAATTCGAATGCTTCAGAATGTCCGAAAGTTGCTAAATTCGGACGAATTTTGATTCGTTACGAAACGAATTGCACAAGCCTAGTATATATACAGTATTTCAAAAACACTGCCACAACCCCCTGCACCCTACAAAATATAAATTGGGACACAATTTACTCTCTAGATGACATGGACTTCCTCAGGAAACCAATCTCTGCAGCCGTGCTTGGGGCTCCACTATGCTGAGCTTGGATTTCTTTATTTAAATCTCTATGCACATGGTCAAGAACTTCCACCATGTCTGAAAATGTCAACAAAAAAACAAACAAAAAAAGGGTACATAAGAATACATACATACTAAAGAAGAATTTACATAAATATAAAACATGCAGACATATGAACTTACAATGATCCTTCTTCTGCCTGCAAGACCATGCCAATCTCGAGTCAGGCTTCCGTCCAATTTTTCCCAGACATTTCTTTTGGACACGCAGCCTGCATATCTAGGATGGGACTGGTCCCAAATTTTGGGGTGCATCTTTACAGCTGGGATCTGTTGTGACTGGCTCACATCCCTAGCTGTTGTAACTCTCAGCAGTGTGTACACCAGGGCGGTTGCAAGGTCATGGGGAATTTCCTGTATACACAGGATTTCCTCTATTGTCATTTTCATCATCAAAATAAAAATATTTTCAGCACTAGAATGGATGAACGTGCCTAAGCATGAATGCACCTAAACGCATGTTGTTAGCTGGGATTGCCAGAACAATTGATTTGTAGAGCTAAATATGTTAAAATTTTTCTATACTACAATTTGTTTGTGCATGTCTCCCGCTTTTTTTTTTTTCTCCCATGGGAAAACAAACTGTTATAAAACTCCTATCTATGGAAAGGCCATCAATCATAACAGTAGCCTTAGTTTTTGTGTCTTAGGATATATATTTTTTCTATATTTATGGTCTAATTATAACGAAGCACAGAGTTCAAATTACTCGGAAAACTATTTAGCAACCCTCCAAACAAAAAACAACAAACAAAAACAAAGACATAAAGATATTTTGTAAAGAACAGACGCCCCTGAATTTATTTTGGAAGTTTATGTTCTAGCTCTACATTGTCTTTGGCAGATATAGAACATCAAAAATCACTAGTATTTTGAACTAGTTTTCTTTTCAATTCATAAATTCCAGTTTAACTCCAGCAACAACAAGTGTACCCACTTTCTTGCTCCACCTCTTAATAAATACAATAGTGGGTCTAATTTTCTTGATAGAGTCGTATTTAGGCTCACCCAAGCCTCAAAAACAGCAGATGGAGTAAAAATGGCTGGCATGGAAAATGGCTTCCTGGAAACCAAATGCATTTTATCAGCTTTCAGGTCATATTAGTTGCAGCAACTATCATAAATTGAGAGTCTTTTGAAAAAACAATGGTAGTTTTCAATGCAGAGCATTTCCATACAATGTAAAAAGTGCTAAATGAAAATAATGATTCCCCTGTAATCAGAAAAAAACAAGGGAATATATTTATAGTTTATGTTTATAGTTGCATCTGGGCATTAAAAATGACTGCTAAATAAAAGACATAAATCAAATGTGATGTTTTAGGCTACCAGAAGAAGGATAAATTCTTTACAAGAATTTTTTTTTACTGTGATTAAGAATGTGTGAAAAGGCATATCTAACTATTATGCTCATGGTCAAAATACAAAGAGTTAATTAACGCCATTCTGTTACTACAACCCACATTACATGTTTTAGCGCATTTTGCTGCCATTACTCTTGAATGGCACCCCAACTCACTAAGGCAAACCAGCTCCAACATGCATTGCAATGCCCCCCCCCCCCCCGTTACTACTGTAATTTGTGGTATGCTTTTTTTCCTAGTAACTATAGTCTTTACCAAGTAACTATAGACCTGTTAGTTTAACTTCCATAGTTGGGAAGATACTGGAGAGATTAATAAAAGACCACATAGATGAGTTCTTGCTGGAAAAAAACTATTTAAGCAACAGACAGCATGGATTCATGAAAGACAGAAGTTGTCAGACAAACCTGATTTCTTTTTATGAAGAGGTAAGTAAAACCTTGGACAGAGGCGTGGCTGTGGACGTGGTATACTTGGATTTTGCAAAAGCGTTTGATACAGTTCCCCACACAAGGCTCATGTGTAAGGTAAAGTCTACAGGATTGGAAATATCAGTTTGTAAATGGATAGAAAACTGGCTAAAAGACAGAATTCAGAGAGTAGTAGTTAATGATTCTTACTCTGAATGGTCTAAGGTTATCAGTGGTGTACCCCAAGGTTCAGTGCTGGGACCCTTACTTTTTAATATCTTTATAAATGATATTGGGTCTGAGATCAAAAGTAACATTTCTGTCTTTGCAGATGACACCAAGCTATGCAGTGGAATAACGTCCTTACAAGATGTCTCCAATTTACAAACAGACCTCGATGCCCTGTCTAATTGGGCGACTATGTGGCAGATGAGGTTTAATGTTGATAAATGTAAAGTTATGCACTTGGGGGCTAAGAATATGAATGCATCATACATACTAGGGGGAATACAACTGGGGGGATCCGTAGTGGAGAAGGATCTGGGGGTTTTGGTAGATCATAAGCTCAATAATGGCATGCAATGCCAAGCTGTTGTTTCCAAAGCGAGCAAAGTCCTTTCTTGTATTAAGAGAGGTATGGACTCCAGAGAGAGAGACATCATTTTGCCCCTGTACAAATCATTAGTAAGGCCTCATCTGGAATACGCAGTTCAGTTTTGGGCACCAGTTCTCAAAAAGCATATCGGGGAACTGGAGAAAGTGCAGAGAAGGGCAACCAAACTGATAAGAGGCATGGAGGAGCTCAGCTATGAAGAAAGATTAGAGGAACTGAATTTATTCACTCTTGAGAAGAGGAGAATAAGGGGGGATATGATTAACATGTACAAATATATAAGGGGTCCATATAGTGAACTTGGTGATGAGTTATTCACTTTACGGTCAACACAGAGAACAAGGGGGCACTCTTTACGTCTAGAAGAAAAAAGATTTCATCTCCAAATGCGGAAAGGTTTCTTCACAGTAAGAGCTGTAAAAATGTGGAACAGAGTCCCTGCAGAGGTGGTTCTGGCCAGCTCAGTAGATTGCTTTAAGAAAGGCCTGGATACTTTCCTAAATGTACATAATATAACTGAGTACTAACAGTTCTAGGTAAAGTTGATCCAGGGTAAATCCGATTGCCTCTCGGGGGATCAGGAAGGAATTTTTTCCCCTGCTGTAGCAAATTGGATCATGCTCTGCTGTTTTTTTTTGCCTTCCTCTGGATCAACTGCGGGTATAGAATTGGGTATATGGGATTGCACGATATTTTTTTTATTTTAGTTTTTTATTTTTTATTTTTTTTTATGGTTGAACTGGATGGACTTTGTCTTTTTTCAACCTGACTAACTATGTAACTATGTAACTATGCTCTTTTTTGGATGTTTTGGTGACCTGCAAGCCCGTTCCTTTGAACAGTCTTTCTTAAAGTGTTAGTTACTAAATCCATTTACTATATCTGGTCTTCCATAGTACACAGAACATGAAAATGAAATTATTTTAGAAAATATAAACTGCTAAATACCTTTTTTCATCAGCAATATATAGCAGTCTTGTAGCTTCTATCAGTGTCTGGCCGAGCACTGGTTAAAGCTTGTAGGAGGAGTTTTCATTCTCCTCTGACTGTCCTATGAGGCTGCAGGACATTTGACCCTCTTTCTTACAGTGCTGATTGGCCCTGTGCTGATCACATGCAACCCCCCCCCCCCAAAAAAAAAGAAAAAAACCTCTCTAGCAATACACACAAAACTAAGCATGTGCAAAGTGCCCCCAAGGCTCTGTACTATTAGCAGATGGATTGGGGACAGAAAAAGAAGGGGAGGATCCGAGAAGACAGGATCAAAAGCCTTTCTACACAATACAGAGGATCAACCCCTTAAGTTCCACAGTGAGTATAACTAGAATTCTTTACTACATATACAAACTGATTTTACTGTTGTGGGTATAATAATTTAACACAAAGCATTTTAACAAAAAATGTGCATTAACACATGTTAACGCACCACACTAAAAAAGTGTGAACCCAAATTATGACAAAACAGGATTTTCCATAATTCATGCCTTTTCATGTTGTTTGATTTACGTGCTCAGCTACATTTCTTCCTCCATTAAAATCCAGGAATCATGAGAGCAGATCTTCACTGGGAGGCTCTGTCAGTGAATAGAACTGTATATCAAGTGCTACTTGTCCACTACACAAAACGAAATTAATGGAATCAGATAGAATTTAATGAAATATAAATGCATTCTGGAAAATTGCCTGTTGAGCATGGTAAATAGAACACTTGACTAGGAGAATTGTTGAGAAGTATATTTCTATTTATAACTTGTTATGTTATATAAGGGTAAAATTAGAGTGCATGCTGAATATACTGGGAGGTAATAATCAGTCATAGTGATTGGAGACAGTTGAAGGGAAGCTAGGTGGAGGTTTCTGTAAGATTACATTGGTAGTATAGTAATCTGCATCTATAGAATTGAAGAAGGCAGCTGACTGGGCAGCAACACAGCACTAGGGATGAGCCGAACACCCCTGGGTTCGGTTCACACCAGAACATGCGAGCAGCCAAGAAATGTGTGCAAACATGCGAACACCATTAAAGTCGATGGGATACGAACATGGAACATCAAAAGTGCTAATTTTAAAGGCTTATATGCAAGTTATTGCCATAAAAAGTGTATAGGGACATGTATCAATGCAAAAAAATGTTTTAAAACTACTGTTTTTTCAGGAGCAGTGATTTTAATAATGCTTAAAGTGAAACAATAAAAATGTAATATTTATTTAAATATCGTGCCTGGGGGGCCCCTAAGCCCGCCTGTAAAGTAGCACATCTTTCTGATGTTTAATACAGTACCACAGCAAAATTACATTTCTAAAGCTAAAAATGTCATTTAAAATTGCTTGCGGCTGTAATGTATTGTCGGCTCCCGGCAATATAGATAAAAAAACCTTGAAAAAAAATGGCGTGCAGTCCCATCTCCCCAGTCCATACCAGGCCCTTTAGGTCTGGTATGGGTATTAATGCGAACTCCATGCCAATTTTTTTTTTTAAATAGCATGGGGGTCCCCCCCAAAATCCATCCCATACAAAAGGAAGGGTTTGGGACTTTGAGTGAGGTGGGCGAGTGGGGCAAAAGGATCAGTCATAGTTGAAAAATGATCATAATTTATTGATATAAAAAGAATGAATGGTAACATGATGGCAAACAAAAAATCAAACAATAATCACATGATGTATATAATTCCAGATACATGGTGAACAAAGTAACAACACACATATGATGCAGGGCAAAAGTCCTTGTTGAGTAAAAAGGCCATACTAAAATGCACATGATAGCCAGACTACTGGATAAAACCATACTGATATAAAAGACCTTAATAATATAATTGGTTATCTTGGTGCTATTCGTATGCCTGACGCGGTTCGTGTATCAAACACTCTGCAGGGGCAATTTGCACCAAAATCTAAAAAATAATATAAATGGAGATCGATCAGTAAAGTACAGTGTGCATTATTAGAAGGTAGAGTATATGTGTAAGGGGAGAGAAAGAATGACTCATCCCCAATGGATACTCACATGCCAATAAATTGTGAACCACATGTGGACAGTAGCTGCAGGCCATCAATTGAGTCAGGTCTGGGAGCTGAGGGAAGAGCCCAAAGAGGGGATGCCAGGCACAAAAGAAACCCCATGAAATTAGCTGGTGATGATCGACACTGGTAATGTGTGATGATAGGGCTTCTAGAAATAATTTAAGTATAATTGAATGTGTATAGGGTCTAACTGAAAGGTTTAGTAGAACCCAAATACATAAGTATTGACAATGCCAGTGTAATGGAATGTCTTTACCTTGTGGAGTATTGTATAACTAGAAGTAATGCCCTCTATCAAAGATGTGCTGCCAGAGGACAAGCAAGCATGAAATGGGGATCCTATATGCTCCAAGCCACCCCCATCTGAAAACTCCACCCAGCGTCACACAGCACAGACACAAACGGGGGAGGAGCCCCCCGCAACACAGCAAGACAATCGCCCGCAGCAGCTGGAGACGCCATCTAGGTGAATCAGGTCTGGTATGGATTTTAAAGGGAACACTGCATCAAAATAAAAAAATGGAGTACCCCCCCAAAATCTATACCAGACCCTTATTTGAGAAAGCAGCCATGGCAGGCCAGGAAAGGGGGAACGAGCGAGTGCCCCCCTCCTGAACCATACCAGGCCGCTTGCCCTCAACATGGGGAGGGTGCTTTGGGGTCCACCCTAAAAGCACCTTATCCCAACTGGTGACGTAAACGGGTGACTCCGCCCCTCTGACATCACATGATGTAACATGACGTCAGAAGGGGATGGGGTCTCCTTAAATAAAGGAATTGTCAAAAACTGTCTCCTGTCGTTTTTACTTTTTTTACACTTTTACACATAGGGGGTGGGATCTGGGGGCCCCCTTGTTAAAAGGAGGCTTCCAAATTTCGATAAGCCCCCTGACCGCAGACCCCCACAACCAGGCAAGGGTTGTGGGGATGAGGCCCTTGTCCCCAAGCCATTTTTTTTTAATTTTGGTGCGGGGTTCCCCTTAAAATCCACACCAGACCTGAAGGGCCTGGTATGGATTTTGGGGGGCGGACCTCACGCCATTTTTTTAAAGAATTTTGGTACAGGGCTCCCCTTAAAATCCATACCAAACCTGAAGGGCCTGGTATGGATTTTGGGGGGGACCCCCACGCAATTTTTTTTTAAAAATTGGGCGCTGGGGTTCCCCTTAACCACTTCAATACACTGGGGCTGATTTATGAAACGTTTGCGCCATGAGTATCGGCGCATCTGCGTGCGCAGCGGCTGTTTTGGTATTTACAAAACATTTGCGCCGGTAGAGCAGCACTATTCCCCATTTACTATAGTGTTCTCGGCGCACGGGAGGAGGCACTCAGTGCGCCACTATGGACCTGGTGCACGGCATCTTAAAATCTAAATATAAAGAAGCTGGAAGTGCCAATATAATGGGGGTGATGTGGGGTGATGTGAGGAAGTTTAGTGACACCTGCCCAAGTAACAAATATGCCCAAAATAGAGTGAGAAAGTAACTTTTTCTGAACCAGCCCGCTGCGCCGGCAATTACGTTTAGAACTGCGAGAGGTTTTTTTGTGCTCAGCACGGCAATTTCACTCATTCAAACGCGCCAGGACACTGCGCCGGCAAAATCTTCGTAAATGTCAAGTCACGTAAATCAATTTGCATAAGTTGAACAGGCGCAGCTCTGAACTTGCCGTTATATAACAGTGCGCAAGCAAAATTAAATTTCTAAAGTAAAAAAAAGGCATTTAAAAGCACCCGCGGCTATCATGAGTTGTCGGCTCCCGTCAATATAGAGAAAAGTCATTGATAAAAAAAAAAAAAATGCGTGGGGTCCCCCCAAATTCCATTACCAGGCCCTTCAGGTCTGGTATGGATATTAAGGGGAACTCCGCGCCAATTAAAAAAAAATGACATGCGGGCCCCCCTCAAAATCCGTACCAGGCCCTTCAGGTCTGGTATGGATTTTAAGGGGAACCCCCGAGCCAAACTTAAAAAAAAATAGCGTGGGGGTCCCCCTAAAAATCCACAACAGACCCTTTATTCGAGCACGCAACCTGGCAGGCCACAGGAAAAGAGGGGGGACGAGAGATCGCCCCCCTCCCTCCTGAACCGTACCAGGCCACATGCCCTCAACATGGGGAGGATGTCCCCATGTTGATGGGGACAAGGGCCTCATCCCCAGAACCCTTGCCCGGTGGTTGTGGGGGTCTGCGGGCAGGGGGCTTATCGGAATCTGGAAGACCCCTTTAACAAAGTGGACCCCCAGATCCCGGCCCCCCCCTGTGTGAAATGGTAATGGGGTACAAATGTACCCCTACCATTTCACAAAGAAAGTGTCAAAAATGTTAAAAATGACAATAGCCGGTTTTTGACAATTCCTTTTTTTAATGTCTTCTCCTTTCTTCCATCTTCTTCCTTCTTCTTCTTCCATCTTCCATTCTTCCTGGGTAATGGTTTTGTTTTCTCCTTGTGCTGACAGCGTG
The DNA here is from genome assembly GCA_029206835.1 of Rana muscosa. Lineage (NCBI taxonomy): Eukaryota > Metazoa > Chordata > Amphibia > Anura > Ranidae > Rana > Rana muscosa. The sequence continues at coordinate 608,361,907 of CM055118.1, forward strand.
AGCATAAAAAAAGGCAATCACCGGCTTATGTGCAAGGGACATCGGGCCCGAAGAGGAAGAGGCAATTCTGCGTCATCTGTGACAATCAGTAGCCCCTGCCAGTGCAACCTATCAATGCCCACCACTGGTGCCAATCAGTGCCACCTAGCAGTGCTGCCTATCAGTGCCCATCACTGCCAACTATCATTGCCACCTAGCAGTGCCACTTCTCAATGCCCACCAGTGCCAACTAGCAATGCTACCTCTCAGTGCCCACCCTTGCCACCTTATCGGTGCCCATCAGTGCAGCCCATCAGTGCAGTCTCATCGGTGTACATCAATGAAGGAGAAAAATTACCTTTTTTCAAAAATATTAACCACCTTCCCACCGCCCACCGTCAAATGACGTCCTTGGCTTTGTGCGGTGACATCTGAATGATGCCTGCAGTTGCAGGCATCATTCAGATATCATTCATTTCAGCCGTCTATTCTGTGTACGATAAAAACGATCATAGAGGCAGTTCCGCCGCTTGATCGTTCTTATAGGCGACGGGAGGGGACATTCCCCCCCTCCCGCCGCCATCCGGTGCTTCTCCGGGCTCTCCCGTGCCATCTGGGGCTCCGAGAATGAATTGGCCAGCGCCGAATGGGAAGCATAGAGATGACCGTCGGATGCCCGGGCGCAACGTTATGACATCATGCCGGGTTCCCGTATGTAAACAAAGCCGTGATCTCGGCTGTCAGCATGAGATCGGTGAATTTTTTTGACCGATCTCATGCTTTCCAGCCTGGAGGAGAGATGTGGGGTCTTATTGACCCTGCATCTCTCCATAAAGAGGACCTGTCACAATAGATTCCTATTACAAGGGATGTTTACATTCCTTGTAATAGGAATAAAAGTGATCAAAAAAACAAAAAAGTAAAAAAAAGAGTAAGAAATACAAAAAAGTAAAAAAAAAAAATATAATAATAAAAAATAAAAAAAACGCCCATGTCCCCGGTAGCTCGCGCTAAGAAGCGAACACACACGTAAGTCCCGCCCACATATGTAAACGCCGTTAAAACCACACATGTGAGGTATTGCTGCTTGCGTTAGACCGAGTGTAACAATTCTAGCACTAGACCTTCTCTGTAATGCGAAAATGGTAACGTGTAAAAAAAATTTAAGCGTCGCCTAGGAAGATTTTTAAGTACTGAAGTTTGGTGTCATTCCATGAGTGTGCGCAATTTTAAAGCGTGACATGTTAGGTATCTATTTACTCAGCATAACAACATCTTTCACATTATACCAAAAAATTGGGATAACTTTACTGTTTTGTAATTTTTTTAAATTCATGAAACCATTTTTTTTTTCAAAAAAGGCGTTTGAAAATTTATTGCGCAAATACCGAGCAAGATAAAAATTTGCAATTACTGCCATTTTATTCCCTAGGGTGTCTGCTAAAAAAACATATATAATATTTGGGGTTTTGAAGTAATTTTATAGCCATAAATTTATGATTTTTACATGAAGGAGAGAAGTGCCAGAATAGGCCCTGTGCTGAAGTGGTTAAAATATCCTAATTTCTTTTTTTTTAGTAGGTCTTTTGTATTTATAGAAAAAAAAATGCAGAGGTGATCAAATAGCACCAAAAGAAAGCTCTATTTGTGTGCAAAAAAATAATACATTTTCATTGGGTTACAGTGTTGTATGAGCGCGCAATTGTCATTCAAAGTGCATCAGCGCTGAAATTTGAAAATTGGTCTGGCCAGTGCGCAAGTGGTTAATTTAAGGCTACATGCACACAGACGTTTTTCCAGTCGCTTGTTTGAGCGTTTTTTGCAGCTTAAAAACGGCTCTCCATGTTAGCCTATGGCCTCATGGCCACCATGGCGTTTTTGAGCTGTAAATGGCATAGGCGTTTTTAGGCCCCATGTACACGGGACGCTGGTGCAAAGTGTTTAGAACTAAGGTTGAAAGCGGCGTTTAGAAAGGCGCGCTTTGTCGCGTTTGCATGCTGCGTTTTACCACATTTGCGTCTATAAGCGTTTAGTTAGGAAACATCATAAGGAGCCGCCCTAAGCTCCAAAAACAGTATTTATTATTAACCATTTCAGCTATTTTGTGAGACCAAAGTGAGTAGCAGCAGCTGAGAGAGCAGCAGTGTACTTGTATTTAGCGTGTCACTTGCCACATCACTTGCCACAAGTTGTGGATTGTCCGCTTGCCACGTCACCTGCCACAAGTTGTGGATTGTCCACAATGCAATGGAAGCAATTCCATTTTATATATATATATATATATATATATATATATATATATATATTTTTTTAATGGATTTTCCTCATTTGCCATAATTTTTGAGTTTATCAATATAAAAAAAGAGGTCACCTTTAAAAACGCTTCTAAATGAAAACGTGGCTAAACGCCGGTACTGCGTCTGAAACATGGAAATCTTTGGCGTCTGGAGGCATTTTTTGGCTTTGTGAAAAACGAGGTTAAACGCAACTGCAGATTTTTTTTTCCAGGCCAAAAACAGTGTTTTGTATGTAATAGAATTCAAAACGCAAGTACCGCGAATTTGCGCCGATTTGCGTTTTTTTTTAACCTGTTTATAGCTGGTTGTTAAAGGAAATGTAAAAAAAAATAAACATTGCCGTCTGTAAAAAAAAAATCTAGAAAAAAAACAGCGTGGGGTCCCCCCCCAGGTCCATACCAGGCCCTTGGGTCTAGTATGGATTCAAAGGGAACCCCTGCGCCAAACTTAAAAAAAAAATAGTGTGGGGCTCCCCCTAAAAATCCACACCAGACCCTTTATCCGAGCACGCAACCTGGCAGGCCACAGGAAAAGAGGGGGAGCCAGAGAGCGGCCCCCCTCCCTCCTGAACCGTACCAGGCCACATGCCCTCAACATGGGGAGGATGTCCTCATGTTGATGGGGACAAGGGCCTCTTCCCGAAAACCCTGGCCGTTGGTTGTCGGGGTCTGCGGGCGGGGGGCTTATCGGAATTCGGGAGCCCCCTTTAATAAGGGGCCCCCAGATCCCGGCCCCCCACCCTATGTGAATGACTATGGGGTACATCGTACCCCTACCCATTCACCTGGTGGCAAAAAAAGTCAATAAAAAACACAACACAGGTTTTTAAAGTAATTTATTAGGCAGCTCCGGGGGTATTCTTCTGACTTCGGGGGTCTTTCTGCCACCCCGCTATCTTCTTCCAGCTCTTTTGCTAGCGGGGTCCCGGTCTTCATCGTCGTCTTCTTCCAACTTCGGGGGTCTCTTGTTCTGTTCTCCAGTGTCGTCTCCGCGCTCTCCGGTTCTTCACCCGCTCTCCGGTGCCTTCTCCACGATCTCCGGTTCTTTCTGCCTTCTTCTGCGTGCCCCGCTATCTTCTTCCAGCTCTTTTGCTAGTGGGGTCCCGGTCTTCATCGTCGTCTTCTTCCCTCTTCTCTCTGCCCGATGTTGCCTCGTCGCTGTCTGCCGCTACAATGCTGTGTCCGCGGAGCGCACCCACTTATATTGGCATGGGGAGTGGTCACCGGGTGATGCCACCCGCTAACCCCGCCCCCATATGACGTTACAGTCCCATCATTCCCTGGGATCTGGGGGCCCCCTTATTAAAGGGGGCTCCAGGATTCCGAAAAGCCCCCCCGGCCGCAGACCACGACAACCAACGGCCAGGGTTGTCGAGAAGAGGCCCTTGTCCCCATACGGTTCAGGAGGGGAGGGCGCGCTCGCTCACCCCCCTTTCCTGACCTGCCGGGCTGCGTGCTCGGATAAGGGTCTGGTATGGATTTTGGGGGGACCCCACACCGTTTTTCGGCGTAGGGGTTTTCCCTTAAAATCCATACCAGACCTAAGGGCCTGGTATGCTCCTGGAGGGGAACCCATGCCGGTTTTTTAATTAAAATTTGGCGTGGAGTTCCCCTTCATGATTCATACCAAACACGGGGCAGCGAGCGCGAGGCTTGCAGTACCCTGTCGCCGAGAACCAGTGCGATGGCATCGCGCTGGAGACATTCTCGGGCAGGTAGTCGCCTCTAGGACACGACTTGAGCGGCTGCTTCGCGCTCAAGTCGTGTCCAAGTTGCCTCGCAAAGTCGCGCTGTCCCTCTGTCAACCGACACGAGTCGCCCCGCAAGTCGGATCGTCTTCATCCGACTTCCCGGGCGACATCTATTCAAATCAATGGGCTCCCATAGGGAACCATTCATTTTCAATAGAGCGCCGCTGACATTTTTATTTACTATAGCAGTGCGCCGCCGATTTATGCGCTCAATTAAGGATTTATCCGATGCACCAATTAAGGTATAAACCGGCGCAGCGCACTGTTGATAGTAAATCACCCCCATTGTGTTATATATACTACACTGCCTGCACTGACTGAATATAGAGCCTACACTGAATATCCAGTCTACACTAAATGCAGAGTATATATATATATATATATATATATATATATATATATATATATATATATGTGTATACTAGACTGTATATAAATATATATTAAATACACTGCCACTAACTAACCTGCCTGCCTAATCTAGCTCAATCTATCAGGCATATACTATATACAGCTGTATACATACTATGTAAGCAGCCTTATATAGTGTGGGGTGTGAAGTTAGTCCCCCTGAGCCATAATTAACCAAAGGCACCCTGCCTTTGGCCAATTATGGCTCTCACAGCCGAGCGTGCTGTGAATGGCTAAAGCATGCAGGTCAGCTGCATGCTTTGGTCAATCATCAGCCATCAATGCACTGCAATCTTGCAGTGCAATATGGGGCGTTCTGCGGCGCTCGAATTTGCCGCAAATGCCCCATAATATTCGCTATTCGAACGTCGAGCTCATCCCTACACAGCACACAAAACTGCTGTCAGGCTGCTTAGACTATATAGCTGTTATTCTATTGCACAGTCCAGGGTTAAATGTATCTTTGAAGTTACAGCATGGAATCTGAAATTATTTTTCAGGTAAAATGTTTACCGCTCAATTTTTATAAGCATTTAATTTAATTTAGTTTTCCTGGATTTACCATCAAATGGACCAAATCTAATAATGTATTACAAAATTACTTATATTTGATACTTTAATTTAAACTATATGAACACTCTGTTATGGTCATGGTAATCAAGTGAATGTTAATGCCTGAAATTGATTACTTATGCCTAATACTGAGCAATGATGACCCTTTTTATGTCTTACTGAGAGTGACAGGTCCATAATAGAACCAGTATGCAGCCAGTGAAAGATACAAGCCACATTTCTGCTAGATATGTCTTATATCTAGTCTACATAGGTTATATCTGTGGGCAATGGTCAAACTGCTACTGTTACATTTAATCTCTATATTACAAAGAGCACATGTGTCAAACACAAGTCCCGCAGGCTGAATCTGGCCCACCAGACCATTTCATGTTGCCCCCGCACCTCTCCTGCGACACCCACCCTTGTTTCCGCCCCCACCTTGACCCAGCAGTCGGCAGCAGAGAGGAGGTCAGAACACTTCGCCAGATCCTGCACTTCTCCATGCAGCCGCAGAGAGGCTTGTCTCTGCCATCCCCATCTTAGCAGTTGACAGAAGAGAGGGGGATAGAACTCCTCCTACAGATCCTGCTCCTCTCTGTGCAGCTGCAGCACCCCCTCGTTTCCACTTCTCTGGGTCTCAGCATTCAGCAGACTCTGGCAGATGAATCCAGTCCTTCTCTGGTCCTCCTCCAGACCCTGCATGTTCTGCTTCCCAGCTCCACCCCCAGTTTCTTCCTGGCAGCAGCACAAGGTAAGAGGGTGCACAGTAATGTAAGGGAGGGTAGGAGACTCTTGACTTCTGATGGTGGGGGGGCTTTTAAAATCTGACATGGGGGGGTGCGATAAAGTTGAATTTTACTCCTCTGTTTTAGAGGATATTATTCATCTCTACCAGATCAAATTTAATAACTTCCTAAAGAGCTTATTTAGCTAAAAGAAACATACAGGAAAGAAAAGGATTACTCTCTGGTACTCCCACAGTCCTTTATACTGTATGTCAGATTGCTGCTAGGACGACTTTCTGGAATTTCTCTCTGTACATTGGATAAATCCAGGGGCACTACAGTATGTTTACTATGTACAATGTAAGAGAGAAACCTTTTATTGCATCAACAGCAAATCGAAAAGAGATTTCAAATTGAATTGAATTGGATTGAAAGAGAGAAATCACAGCAACTCTTATTTCTGTCTCAGGCCTTGATCTACAGGTGAAACTCGAAAAATTTGAATATCGTGCAAAAGTTTATTTATTTCACTTATGCAACTTAAAAGGTGAAACTAATATATGAGATAGACTCATTGCATGCAAAGCAAGATAGTTCAAGCTGTGATTTGTCATAATTGTGATGATTATGGCTTACAGCTCATGAAAACCCAAAATCCACAATCTCAGAACATTTTAATATTAGATGCAATCAATAAAACAAGGATTGTACATAGAACAATATCAAACTTCTGAAAAGTATAAGTATGCATATGTACAAAGGAATTGGTTTGGGCCACTTTTGCTGCAATTACTGCCTCAATGCGGCGAGGCATGGAAGCTATCAGCCTGTGGCACTGCTGAGGTGTTATGACCAGGATGCTTCAATAGTGGCCTTCAGCTCTTCTGCATTGTTCGGTCTCATGTCTCTCATCTTTCTCTTTGCAATGCCCCATAGATTCTTTATGCCGTTCAGGTCAGGCAAGTTTGCTGGCCAATCAAGCGCAGTAATCCCACAGTCATTGAACCAGGTTTTGGTGCTTTTGGCAGTGTGGGCAGGTGCCAAGTCCTGCTGGAAAATGAAGTCAGCATCCCCATAGAGTTCGTCTGAAGGAAGCATGAAGTGCTCGAAAATCTCCTGGTAGATGGCTGTGTTGACCCTGGACTTAATGAAGCACAGTGGACCAACACCAGCAGATGACATGGCTCCCCAAATCAACACAGACTGTGGAAACTTCACACTGGACTTCAAGCATCTTGCAGTGTGTGCCTCTCCATTCTTCCTCCATACTCTGGGTCCTTGGTTTCCAAATGAGATGCAAAAGTTGCTCTCATCAGAAAAGAGGACTTTGGACCACTGAGCAACAGACCAGGTCTGTTTATCTTTAGCCCAGGTTAGATGCTTCTGACGTTGTTTGTTGTTCAGGAGTGGCTTGACAAGAGGAATACGACATTTGAAGTCCATGTCCAGGATCAGTCTGTGTGTGGTGGCTCTTGATGCACTGACTCCAGCCTCAGTCCACTCCTTGTGAAAGTCCCCAACACTTTTGAATGGCCTTTTCCTGACAATCCTCTCCAGGCTGCGGTCATCCCTGCTGCTTGTGCAATACCTTCGCCATCTCTCCATCCTTAGTAACCAGATTCCCTTCATCATTCTTTATGGGACCAATATGATCTGACCTCCCTTTCTTACTATTTATGTAGTTAAAAAATGTCTTGGGATTTTTTTTACTCTCCTCCGCTATGTGCCTTTCGTGTTTATCTTAGCCGCCCTGATTGCCCCCTTACATTTCTTGTTGCATTCTTTGTAAAGTTGGAATGCTGATGATGACCCCTCGCCTTGTATTTTTTGAAGTCCTTCTCCTTTGCTTTTATATGCATTTTTACATTGGAGTTAAGCCACCCAGGACTTTTATTAGTTCTTTTAAATGTATTTCCCATTGGGATGCACTGGCTAATGCCCTTATTTAAAATGCTCTTAAAGCATACCCATTTTTCCTCTGTGTTCTTTTTTCCTAAGATTTTCCTTGTCAGTTTTGTTTATTGAATATTAAATAATAAAGACAGTTACAATTAGTAATACATAGTTACAACAAATGGTAATATTAGTTAAGTATATGATGTATATGATAGTAACTTGGATGGAATTATACATATCTGAAGATTAGATATTTTACATAAAAAGGTAATCAACTCGAAAATGAAATGTTAAGTTAATATAAACAATTGAAAAATGTAATATGTGAATATGTGCTAATACACTTAGTTCCAGACATATTCAATTAATATATAGTCACTATGGAAAGAAAGCTAATTGAAAATCAACTAATTCAATAAAAACTTCAAAAACATATAATTATTGTAAGTAATAACTAAATATAGTATTTATGTATAATACATTACCATTTAAATATGGTAATACAAAAAATAGGGAAATAGAAAAAAAGGACAGAGTAACAGTAAAAGGGAAAGAATGAAGGTAAGAAAGAGAGAAAATAGTCTAGGGTAAGAAAGTTCTCCGGAGCATCTATATTGTAAGAATATTATTAAGATAGTACAGAAGATAAATGTTCATGTTTAGTACTTGTTTCCACTCATATTGTTGTATAATATTATAGTATTATAGTATATCAAGGTCTTAATAGGGAATTGTAAGGGATCGTAGGAAGAAAATACGTTATCCAAGCATTCCATATTTTCTCAAAATTTTGTATAGTATCGTTGGTTATGGCTTCTGATTTGGAAAGGATCATTGCTTGGTTTATTCTGGTTTTAGCTTCAGAGATCATTAATGTATTGGTTTTCCAAGCTTTGGCAATGGTTTGCTTTGTGGCTGTGGTGATCTGGAGAAAGAGCCTAAATTGAGTGTAAGAAATATGAACTGGTTTGGAATGATAGCTATCTTAAATATTTTAGATACCATGAGGAAAATTTCATTCCAGAACTTTTTTGCAATCGGACAATCCCAGAATGTATGTAAGTACGTTCCCAGACCACCACAGCCACGAAAACAGAATAGGGAGCATTAAGGAGCATATTTTGCATATTTTAACAGGAACCAAGTCCAAGTGCATGATTATTTTATAGTTTGTTTCCAAAGCAATTATATTTTGAGAAGACATTTTTGTATTGGTCCAGACTTTATTCCAGTCGGAAATGTCGATTTTAGTTCCAAGTTCTTTCTCCCATTTTTCCACATATGAAGGTAGCTTTGAGTCAGAAGTAGTGATCAGATGATTATATAACATTAAAATAAGACCTTTGGTATCAGGGTCTTGTTTACATATACGTTCAAATTGCGACATATTACTTAATTGATTAGTATCATGTAAATAAGGTTCAAAACATTTTTTGATTTGTAAGTAGCGAAAGAGTTCAGAAGCCGGGAGTTTGTGATGTTCACATATTTCAGGGAATGTTTTGAATGAGTTTAACCACTTCCCGACCGCGCCATGTACAAAAGACGTCCACAGCGCGGTCGAGTTATCCTGAGTGGACGTCCCAGGGACGTCCTCACAGAATCTTGCTCCCGCGCACCCCCAGGGGCGCGCTCCAGGATATGTCCGTGACCGCCGGGTCCGGAAGACCCGGCGCATCACGGATCACGGTAGATGGCCGCTAATCGCGGCCGTTTACCACGTGATCGCTCCGTCAAATGACGGAGCGATCACTTGTAAACAGAACGGCGTCATTTGATGACGCCGGTTCCTCCCTCCCCTCTCTGTACCGATCGGTACAGTGTGAGAGGAGAGGGGAGGGAGCGGATCATGTCCGCTCCCTCCCCCATGTCAGCTGTGGGCTGGATCTGTGACAATTGCAGTCACAGATCCAGCAATCCATCCATCCCTGCTCAGCCATCCCTGTGCAATACTCTGCCAATACTCTGCAATACACCCTGTGCAATACTCTGCAATACACCCTGTGCAATACTCTGCAATACACCCTGTGCAATACTCTGCAATACACCCTGTGCAATACTCTGCAATACCCTGTGCAATACTCTGCAATACCCTGTGCAATACTCTGCAATACCCTGTGCAATACTCTGCAATACACCCTGTCAATACTCTGCAATACCCTGTGCAATACTCTGCAATACACCCTGCCAATACTCTGCAATACCCTGTGCAATACTCTGCAATACACCCTGCCAATACTCTGCAATACCCTGTGCAATACTCTGCAATACACCCTGCCAATACTCTGCAATACACCCTGTGCAATACTCTGCAATACACCCTGTGCAATACCCTGCCCATACTCTGCAATACCCTGTGCAATACCCTGCCCATACTGTGCAATACCCTGCCCATACCCTGCCATACTCCGCAATACTCCACAATACCCAGCAATACTCCACAATACCCGGCAATACTCCACAATACCCAGCAATACTCCACAATACCCGGCAATACTCCACAATACCCGGCAATACCCGGCAATACTCCACAATACCCGGCAATACTCCACAATACCCGGCAATACTCCACAATACCCGGCAATACTCCACAATACCCTGCAATACTCCACAATACCCTGCAATACTCCACAATACCCTGCAATACTCCACAATACCCTGCAATACTCCTCAATACCCCGCAATACTCGTCAATACCCGGCAATACTCGTCAATACTCCTCAATACCCGGCAATACTCCTCAATACCCGGCAATACTCTGCAATAACCACTTCCCGCCCGCCCGCCGGCCGTCATATGACGTCCTTGACTTTGTGCGGAGATATCTGAATGATGGGAGCAGCTACAGGCATCATTCAGATATTCGCTTTTTCAGCTGGCGATTCCCTACACCATAAGAACAATCATAGCGGCTGTTCCACCGCTTGATCGCTTTTACGGAAGGTGAGAGGGGATGCCCCCCCCCTCCCGCTGCCCTCCGGTGCTTCTACCGACTCACCGCTACGATCAAAGCCAAGATTGTTTTTTTTTTTGTTTTTTTTTTAGGCTTCCCAGCCTAGAGGTGAGATGTGGGGTCTTATTGACACCCCCCCCCATATCTCACTGTAAAGAGGACCTGTCATGCCATATTCCTATTACAAGGGATGTTTACATTCCTTGTAATAGGAATAAAAGTGCTAAAAAAAAAAATTTGGGGCGGAAAAACATGTCAAACTAAAATAAATAAAGTAAAATGAACAATAAAATATATATTTTTTTTTAAAGCGCCCCTGCCCCCGCGAGCTCGCATGCAGAAGTGAACGCATACGTAAGCCCCGCCCACATATGAAAACGGTGTTCAAGCCACACATGTGAGGTATCGTTGCGAACGTTAGAGCGAGAGCAATAATTTTGGCCCTAGACCTACTCTGTAACTCAAAACATATAACCAGTAAAAATATTTAAAGCATTGCCTATGGGGATTTTTAAGTAGCGAAGTTTGGCGCCATTCCACGAGCGTGTGCAATTTTGAAGGGTGACATGTTAGGTATCTATTTACTCGGCGTAACTTCATCTTTCACATTATGCAAAAACACTGGGCTAACTTTACTGTTTTTTTTTTCTTTTAGGCACAAAACAGTTTTTTTCCGTAAAAAACGCGTTAGAAAAATTTCTGCGCAAATACCGTGCAAGATAAAAAGTTGCAATGACCACCATTATATTCTTTAAGGTCTTTGCTAAAAAAACATATATAATGTTTTGGGGTTCTATGTAATTTTATAGCAAATAAATGATGATTTTTACATGTAGGAGAGAAATGTCAGAATTGGCCTGGGTGCTCCAGAACGCCTGAAGGTGCTCCCTGCATGTTGGGCCTCTGTATGTGGCCACGCTGTGTAAAAGTCTCACACATGTGGTATCGCCATACTCGGGAGGAATAGCAGAATGTGTTTTGGGGTGTAATTTGTGGTATGCATATGCTGTGTGTGAGAAATAACCTGCTAATATGACAATTTTGTGGAAAAAAAAAAAAGAAAAAAAAATCTTGATTTTTGCAAAGAATTGTGGGAAAAAATGACAACTTCAAAAAACTCACAATGACTCTTTCTAAATACCTTGGAATGTCTTCTTTCCAAAAAGGGGTCATTTGGGGGGTATTTGTACTTTTCTGGCATGTTAGGGTCTCAAGAAATGAGATCGGCCGTCAGTAGTGATGAGCCGAACACCCCCGGGTTCGGTTCGCACCAGAACCCGCGAACGGACCGAAAGTTCGAACGAACATTAGAACCCTATTAAATACAATGGATGCGAACGTTCGAATTCTAAAGTGCTAATTATAACAACTATTATGCATGTTATTGTCCTAAAAAGGGTTTGGGAACCCGGGTTCTGCACCAGGGGACATGTATCAATGCAAAAAGAAGTTTTAAAAACGGTCGTTTTTCGGGAGCAGTCATTTTAATGATGCATAAAGTGAAAAAAAAAAAGTCAAATATTCCTTTAAATATCGTACCTGGGGGGTGTCTAAAGTATGCCTGTGAAGTGCCACGTGTTTCCCGTGTTTAGAACTGTCCCTGCACAAAATGACACTTCTAAAGGAAAAAAAAGCCATTTAAAACTGCTTGCGGCTTTAATGTAATGTCTGGTCCCGGTAATATGGATGAAATTCTTTAAGAAAAATGGCATAGCTACCCCATGACCCCCCCCCTACCCCAGCCCATTACCAGCCCCTTTGGGTCTTGTATGGATATTAAGGGGAACCCCGCACATAAAATAAAAAAGGCCCTATATACTCTGAACAGCCCTATACAGGCGGTGCATACAAGACAGGGACTGTAGGTTTGTTCTTATGTAGAATCTGTTTGTAATTTTGAACAGGTACATTGTTGAAGTGTAGCTCCAGACCAAAAATCTATTTTTAAACTTTTTGGAAAACATAGGTAAGGGTTATCACCCCTGTAACATTTGTTTTGCTGTCTGTGCCCCTGTTCAGAACATTTCACCTCACTTTCCGTCCCAATGACAACTGTTTTTGAAATGTGGTGTTTTTCTTGAAACAAGGATTGCTGATAAAGCATCAGTACAGAGGAGACACCTTTCTCCCATATTTATTCTTACAGGAGAGAATTTTCCTTCCTAGTGGTAGATTTCCTCTCACTTCCTGTTGTCTTCTTGCGTTTGCAAGTAGGAGTCGTTTGTAAGTTGGATGTTTGAAAGTAGGGACCTGCCGTATATACTCTGCAGAAATAGGCCCCTTAGTTGTTGGTGTTGGCACAACACTGTAAGCACTCACAGTTACTCTTGGTTGGTGCTGGAACGCCCTGCTGTCAACTATTATATCAGGAATTTTAATTACATATAATTGTTGAACAGTGGTAGTAAAAATTGGGCCTTTGATGGTGGTGCTGGTGCCACAACACTGTAAGCCCTGACAGTTACTCTTGGTGGGTGCAGCAATGGGCCCTGCTGTGAATTATTAGATCAAGAATTGTAATTACATGCCCCTGTTGAACAGGGGCTGAAAAATTGGGCCTTAGGCACTGGTGGCACAACACTGCAACCCCTCACAGATACTGTACTTGGAGCACAGCAATGAGCCCTGTTGCAAAGTATTGCTTCAAAAATTGTAATGACACGCCCCTGTTAAACAGGGGCTGAAAAATTGGGCCTTAGGCACTGGTGGCACAACACTGCAACTCCTCACAGATACTGTACTTGGAGCACAGCAATGAGCCCTGTTGCAAAGTATTGCTTCAAAAATTGTAATGACACGCCCCTGTTAAACAGGGGCTGAAAAATTGGGCCTTAGGCACTGGTGGCACAACACTGCAACTCCTCACAGATACTGTACTTGGAGCACAGCAATGAGCCCTGTTGCAAAGTATTGCTTCAAAAATTGTAATTACACGCCCCTGTTAAACAGGGGCTGAAAAATTGGGCGTTAGGCACTGGTGGCGGCACCCATAAACAAAAATGATCTTACAAGCTATCATCATCAATCGTATCATTGAGGACTCGGAGGAGGAGGATAGCCAGTCAACATAACAGCACAGGCACTCAGCATCAGCATCAGTCTTGAAGGGATGTGACATGTTAAAATCAATTAGTCTGTTATATCAGCATCAGGTGTGTGGTAGCTGGTGGTGATCCAAGACTGGTTCATCTTGATGAAAGTCAGTCGATCAACCGAGTCGGTGGACAGGCGCACCCTGTGATCCGTGACAAATCCTCCAGCAGCACTGAATGTGCGTTCCGAAAGAACGCTGGATGCAGGACAGGCCAGTAGCTCAATTGCATACTGTGCAAGCTCTGGCCAGTGATCCATCCTCAAGACCCAGTAAGCCAGAGGATTTTCGGTGGGGAAGGTGTCCAAGTCTGACCTTGCCCCTAGATATTCCTGCACCATGTTTATCAGACGCTGGCGATGGTTGCTGGAACCGATCATACTTTGGGGCTGCGGACTAAAGAATTGTCTGAACGCATCGGTCAGACGGCCACCTTCCCCACCGCTCCTTCTTTGACTGGCCGAAGCCTCAGCAACTCGTTGTCCAGGACCAGGAGTTTGCAACCTCCCAGTCTCTGGGAACGCGTTGCACAGACCTTTCTGCAAGGCCTCCCGGAGTTGTCTCATCCTCTGCTCCCTCTGCGACGGTAACATAAGGTCCGCAACCTTACCCTTGTACCGTGGATCAAGGAGAGTGGCCAGCCAGTAATGGTCCCTCTCCTTGATCCGAAGAATACGAGGATCCTTCCGCAGACTTTGCAGGATCAGGGAGGCCATGCAGCGTAGGTTTGCTGAGGCATTCGCTCCGGAGTCCTCTGGGTCACTAAGGACGACATGATCCGCAGCCACCTCCTCCCAGCCACGTACAAGTCCACTGGTTTCTTGGGACTGTAAATCATCCCTAAAAGACTGCTGCTGATGATGCTGAGTGCCAGCCTCCACCTCCATGCTGACACAATCCTCCTCCTCCTCCTCCTCCTCCTCCTCCTCTTCCTGTGCGATGGGTGGGACAGAAGGAACACTGTCTGGGTAAAGGGGGCCTTGAGAGGCAAGGAAGTCCTCCTCTTCCTGCCTCTGTTCTGCCTCAAGTGCCCTGTCCATTATTCCACGCAGCGTGTGCTCCAACAGGTGGACAAGAGGTACAGTGTCACTGATGCATGCACTGTCACTGCTCACCATCCTCGTGGCCTCCTCAAATGGTGCCAGGACAGTGCATGCATCCCTGATCATGCCCCACTGGCGTGGAGAAAAAAAACCAAGCTCCCCTGACCCTGTCCTGGTGCCGTAGTCGCACAGGTACTCATTGATGGCCCTCTGCTGCGTGTGCAGCCGCTGCAGCATGGCCAACGTTGAGTTCCACCTGGTGGGCATGTCACATATAAGGCGGTTCTTGGGCAGGTTCAACTCCTTTTGCAGCTCAGCCAGGCGAGCACTGGCATTATAAGATCTGCGGAAATGCACACAGACTTTCCTGGCCTGCCTCAGGACATCCTGTAAGCCCGGGTACCTGCCCAAGAAGCGCTGCACCACCAGGTTAAGGACGTGAGCCACACAGGGCACATGGGTCAGTTGTCCCTGTCGGAGGGCGGAGAGGAGGTTGGTGCCATTGTCGCAAACCACCATTCCTGGCTTAAGCTGGCGTGGCGTCAACCACCTCTCGGCCTGGCCCTGCAGAGCAGACAGGACCTCTGCCCCAGTGTGGCTTCTGTCCCCCAAACACACCAGCGCAAGCACGGCATGGCATCTTTTTGCCTGCGTACTTGCGTAGCCCCGTGAACGGCTACGGAGCACCGCTGGTTCATAGGACAAACCACAGGAAGAGGCCATGGAGGAAGAAGAAGAGGAGGGGGTGGAGGAGAGAGGTGTGTCACAACCAGTAGTAGCATTTTGGAGGCGTGGCGGTGGGACAACCTCCAACACTACTGCACCTTGTCCTGAATCCTTCCCAGCTGCCAAAAGAGTGACCCAATGGGCCGTGAAAGAAAGGTAACGTCCCTGTCCATGCCTGCTGGACCATGAGTCAGCGGTAATATGCACCTTACCGCTGACCGCCCTGTCCAGCGAGGCCAAGACATTGCCTTCCACATGCCGGTAGAGAGCCGGAATAGCCTTCCGTGAGAAAAAGTGGCGTTTGGGAACCTGCCACTGAGGAACTGCACATTGCACAAACTCACGGAAGGGGGCCGAGTCTACCAACTGAAAAGGCAGCAGTTGAAGCGCTAGCAATTTAGCCAAGCTAGCATTCAACCGCTGGGCATGTGGATGGCTGGGAGTGAACTTCTTTCGACGGTCCAGCAGCTGGGGCAGGGAAATTTGCCTGCTAGAATCGGACGTCGGTGTACTGCTAGCAGAGTGGGCGCAAGTACTTGGCTGTGACACACCTAATTCTACACCTTCATTCCTCTCAGTGCATGTTTCAGAGAGGACTGAAGTTATAGTGGGGTTGGAGATCCCAGCTGATGCGGTGCAAGGAGAGGTCCGCTTTGTTCTTTGGTGTGGGTCTTTGAGGTAGGCTTGCCAACGAGCTGCATGGCAGGTCAACATATGTCTGGTCAGGCATGTGGTACCCAAGCGGCTGATGTTTTGGCCATGCGATATACGCTTGAGACATATGTTGCAAACAGCAGCTGTGCGATCTGATGCACTAGCCTCAAAAAAGGCCCACACCAAAGAACTTTTTGAATGACGGGCAGAGGCAGCGCCCTGCACAGGCGGAGCTCTGCGGTGTGATTCCGTCGGTGTACTGCCCTTACGCTGGCCACCAAAGGGCATCCTGCCTCGTTGGAGATGTGCCTCCTCCTCATCCTCCTCCTCCTCCTCTCTCCTATTAGGCACCCACGTGGAGTCAGTGACCTCATCATCCCCTCCCTCCTCTTCACTGGAGCCAATCTGGCAGTATGCTGCAGCTGCTGGAACATGACTGCCAGATTGGTGTCCTTCTTGAGCATCCCCTCTGTCTGCTCTCACGCTACTGCCTTCCTCTAGCTGGGTTTCATCATCAGACCCTTCGAAACGCTGGGCATCCTCCTGGAGCATGTACCCAACACTGTGCTGAAACAGTTCGGGGGACTCCTCAGGAGGAGGACATGGTGGGTCTAGGGAAGGAGTGACTGATGATTTGTCTGACATTGATACCAGGGAAGACAACGCTTTGGCAGCTGCTTTTCCAGTACCCTGAGCCTGGGTGAGAGAGGATGAGGAGGAGGAGGAGGGCTTGGTCATCCACTCTACCAAGTCTTCGGCATGATGTGGCTCAACATGTCCAGCTGCCGAAAAGAAGGACAAGCGTGTCCCATGGCCATGTGCTGATGACAATGCACCGCGTCCACGACCAGCACTGTTGCCCCCAGACACAGAGCCTGCTTGCCCTCTTTTATTGCCTCCTGACTGTCTGCCTCTCCTTGTTTGCCTTCCAGACATTCTAATAGATGGCCTGCAGGGAGATGGGAAAAAAGCAATAAGGGCTACCTTCAGGTGTCCTTCTCTGTCCCTTGAAACAAGGACTTTCACAGTGAAAGAAACTGACACTCTCCCTACCTACAGTTTTCTGTCCCTAGAAAAAATGTTTTTTTTAATCACAATATAGCACAAGGACAATTCACTCACTGTCCTTACAGGTCCCTGGAAACAAGGACTTGCAGAGTGAAAGAAAAAAAACACTCTCCCTACCTACAGTTTTCTGTCCCTAGAAAAAATGTTTTTTTTAATCACAATATAGCACAAGGAGAATTCACTCACTGTCCTTCCAGGTCCCTGGAAACAAGGACTTGCAGAGTGAAAGAAAAAAAACACTCTCCCTACCTACAGTTTTCTGTCCCTAGAAAAAATGTTTTTTTTAATCACAATATAGCACAAGGACAATTCACTCACTGTCCTTCCAGGTCCCTGGAAACAAGGACTTGCAGAGTGAAAGAAACTGACACTCTCCCTACCTACAGTTTTCTGTCCCTAGAATAAATGTTTTTTTTAAGCACAATATAGCACAAGGACAATTCACTCACTGTCCTTCCAGGTCCCTGGAAACAAGGACTTGCAGAGTGAAAGAAAAAAAACACTCTCCCTACCTACAGTTTTCTGTCCCTAGAAAAAATGTTTTTTTAATCACAATATAACACAAGGACAATTCACTCACTGTCCTTCCAGGTCCCTGGAAACAAGGACTTGCAGAGTGAAATAAACTGACACTCTCCCTACCTACAGTTTTCTGTCCCTAGAATAAATGTTTTTTTTAAGCACAATATAGCACAAGGACAATTCACTCACTGTCCTTACAGGTCCCTGGAAACAAGGACTTGCAGAGTGAAAGAAAAAAAACACTCTCCCTACCTACAGTTTTCTGTCCCTAGAAAAAATGTTTTTTTTAATCACAATATAGCACAAGGACAATTCACTCACTGTCCTTCCAGGTCCCTGGAAACAAGGACTTGCAGAGTGAAATAAACTGACACTCTCCCTACCTACAGTTTTCTGTCCCTAGAATAAATGTTTTTTTTAAGCACAATATAGCACAAGGACAATTCACTCACTGTCCTTACAGGTCCCTGGAAACAAGGACTTGCAGAGTGAAAGAAAAAAAACACTCTCCCTACCTACAGTTTTCTGTCCCTAGAAAAAATGTTTTTTTTAATCACAATATAACACAAGGACAATTCACTCACTGTCCTTCCAGGTCCCTGGAAACAAGGACTTGCAGAGTGAAATAAACTGACACTCTCCCTACCTACAGTTTTCTGTCCCTAGAATAAATGTTTTTTTTAAGCACAATATAGCACAAGGACAATTCACTCACTGTCCTTACAGGTCCCTGGAAACAAGGACTTGCAGAGTGAAAGAAAAAAAACACTCTCCCTACCTACAGTTTTCTGTCCCTAGAAAAAATGTTTTTTTTAATCACAATATAGCACAAGGACAATTCACTCACTGTCCTTCCAGGTCCCTGGAAACAAGGACTTGCAGAGTGAAATAAACTGACACTCTCCCTACCTACAGTTTTCTGTCCCTAGAATAAATGTTTTTTTTAAGCACAATATAGCACAAGGACAATTCACTCACTGTCCTTACAGGTCCCTGGAAACAAGGACTTGCAGAGTGAAAGAAAAAAAACACTCTCCCTACCTACAGTTTTCTGTCCCTAGAAAAAATGTTTTTTTTAATCACAATATAGCACAAGGACAATTCACTCACTGTCCTTACAGGTCCCTGGAAACAAGGACTTGCAGAGTGAAAGAAAAAAAACACTCTCCCTACCTACAGTTTTCTGTCCCTAGAAAAAATGTTTTTTTTAATCACAATATAGCACAAGGACAATTCACTCACTGTCCTTACAGGTCCCTGGAAACAAGGACTTGCAGAGTGAAATAAACTGACACTCTCCCTACCTACAGTTTTCTGTCCCTAGAATAAATGTTTTTTTTAAGCACAATATAGCACAAGGAGAATTCACTCACTGTCCTTCCAGGTCCCTGGAAACAAGGACTTGCAGAGTGAAAGAAAAAAAACACTCTCCCTACCTACAGTTTTCTGTCCCTAGAAAAAATGTTTTTTTTAATCACAATATAGTACAAGGACAATTCACTCACTGTCCTTCCAGGTCCCTGGAAACAAGGACTTGCAGAGTGAAATAAACTGACACTCTCCCTACCTACAGTTTTCTGTCCCTAGAATAAATGTTTTTTTTAAGCACAATATAGCATAAGGACAATTCACTCACTGTCCTTACAGGTCCCTGGAAACAAGGACTTGCAGAGTGAAAGAAAAAAAACACTCTCCCTACCTACAGTTTTCTGTCCCTAGAAAAAATGTTTTTTTTTAATCACAATATAGCACAAGGACAATTCACTCACTGTCCTTCCAGGTCCCTGGAAACAAGGACTTGCAGAGTGAAATAAACTGACACTCTCCCTACCTACAGTTTTCTGTCCCTAGAATAAATGTTTTTTTTAATCACAATATAGCACAAGGACAATTCACTCACTGTCCTTCCAGGTCCCTGGAAACAAGGACTTGCAGAGTGAAATAAACTGACACTCTCCCTACCTACAGTTTTCTGTCCCTAGAATAAATGTTTTTTTTAAGCACAATATAGCACAAGGACAATTCACTCACTGTCCTTACAGGTCCCTGGAAACAAGGACTTGCAGAGTGAAAGAAAAAAAACACTCTCCCTACCTACAGTTTTCTGTCCCTAGAAAAAATGTTTTTTTTAATCACAATATAGCACAAGGACAATTCACTCACTGTCCTTACAGGTCCCTGGAAACAAGGACTTGCAGAGTGAAAGAAACTGACACTGTCCCTACCTACAGTTTTCTGTCCCTAGAATAAATGTTTTTTTTAAGCACAATATAGCACAAGGAGAATTCACTCACTGTCCTTCCAGGTCCCTGGAAACAAGGACTTGCAGAGTGAAATAAACTGACACTCTCCCTACCTACAGTTTTCTGTCCCTAGAATAAATGTTTTTTTTTAAGCAAAATATACCACAAGGACAATTCACTCACTGTCCTTACAGGTCCCTGGAAACAAGGACTTGCAGAGTGAAAGAAACTGACACTCTCCCTACCTACAGTTTTCTGTCCCTAGAATAAATGTTTTTTTAAGCACAATATAGCACAAGGACAATTCACTCACTGTCCTTCCAGGTCCCTGGAAACAAGGACTTGCAGAGTGAAAGAAACTGACACTGTCCCTACCTACAGTTTTCTGTCCCTAGAATAAATGTTTTTTTTAAGCACACTATAGCACAAGCACAAAACACACTGACACTCTCCCTACCTATCCTTCTCTTTCCCTAAACTAAAGGAATCCAGGTTAAGCAAGAAAGAAATAACAGTCACTGTCCCTGCCTATGCTGCTCTATCCCTGCTCCGGAACACACTACACTAGGCCGCCGTGCTGGCGGCCTTTTATAGTGTGGGGCGTGTACTAAACACCCTCAGCAATAATTGGCCACAGGCATCCTGCCTGTGGCCAATCATTGCTCTCCTCGCTGCCGGCGCTGTGATTGGCCAAGCATGCGGGGTCACAGTGCATGCTTGGCCAATCACAGCGCCTGGATGACACTGCGATGGCGTAGTGCATTGTGGGCCGTTCGCGTCACTCGAATTTGGCGCGAACGGCCCAAATCGTTCGATCTTCGTCGAACGATCGAACAGCCGATGTTCGAGTCGAACGTATGTTCGACTCGAACACGAAGCTCATCCCTAGCCGTCAGTACTTCAGGTGGGATCAATTTTCAGATATTGGCACCATAGCTTGTGGACTCTATAACTTTCACAAAGACCAAAAAATATCCACCAATTTGTACTTATTTTTACCAAAGATATGTAGCAGTATAAATTTTGGCCAAAATGTATGAAGAAAAAATACTAATTTGCAAAATTTTATAACGGAAACAAAGAAAAATTCATTTTTTTACAAAATTTTCAGTCTTTTTTCTCTTATAGCGCAAAAAATAAAAAACCCAACAGTGATTAAATACCACCAAAAGAAAGCTCTATTTGTGTGAAAAAAAGGACAAAAATGTCATATGGGTACAGTGTTGTATGACTGAGTAATTGTCATTCAAAATGTGAGAGCACCGAAAGCTGAAAATTCGTCTGGTTAGGAAGGGGGTTTAAGTGCCCAGTTGTCAAGTGGTTAATGTTAAAAAATCAGCTAATTGTGTTAGGCCAGCAGAAGTCCATTTTTTAAAAGTATTAGGGTATGTGTGGGCTGGGTAAAACTTGGGGTTTCTGATAAATGATATTAAAGGTGTATGTGAAGATTGCAAACCTTTGGTTATTTTAAATTTATCCCAAATGGTAATTGTATGTTTGGTTATTTTATTTTCAATTATTTTATGGTCAGAAGAGGTAGACCATATTAGATTAGGTAAGGATGTTGGGTTACTATCAATTGTTTCAATTGCTACCCAAAGAGGGATTTCATGTTTTGTATGATATTTGGGGATATTAGCTATTTGTGCGGCATGGAAATAGGTGGTAAAATTGGGAAAGCCTAGTCCACCTTTCAATTTTGGGAGATATAGAGTGTGTGAGGGTAAGCGGGATGTTCCTAATATTTTATCCCTAATATTATCTTCTAGCAAGGATCATAGTTTAGGGAAGTATATTTCCTATTTGTGTGATTTATACGAAAACGAATTGACCTGTGATCGCTGTTTCCTAAATTGCCCCATATTTCCACATCTGTGATCAGGTCTGTATTGTTGGTAATCAGTAGGTCTAGTAACCAGGCCCAGACTGGCCATAGGGCATTCTGGGCATATGCCCGGTGGGCCGCGATGGCCCGCGACGGCCCCCGGGCTGCCGGGCTGCATGTCACGTCTCCCCCCGTGCACTCTCAGCTGCGAGTTGGAGCCGCACTCGAGTGACACCCGTCGGCACATCAGGGGGCCGGGACCCGCAACGATCCCCTTCTCTCTGGCACGGTGGCAGTGGCTCTGATGATCTGATCAGTGTGAGACAGCCGAGCAGAGTGAAGCCACCTCCCCCACCTCCTTTATGTCTACACAGGGGGAGGGGACCCGACATGCAGTCCCGCGCTGATCTGAGGTACATTATGAGTCTGAAGGGGGGGTCTGTATTGTAGGGGGGGTCTGAAATGTAGAGGGGGGTTTGTATTGTAGGGGTGGTCTGAAATGTAGGGGGGTTCTGTATTGTAGGGGGGTCTGCAATGTAGGTGGTTCTGTATTGTAGGGGGTGGTCTGAAATGTAGGGGGGTTCTGTATTGTAGGAGTTCTGTATTGTAGGGGGGTCTGTAATGTAAGGGGGAGTCTGAAATGTAGGGGGTTCTGTATTGTAGGGGGTCCGAAATGTAGGGGGGTTCTGTATTGTAGGGGGGTCTGTATTGTAGGGGTCTGTAATGTAGGGGGGTTATGCATTGTAGGGGGGTCTGTATTGTAGGGGGGTCTGTAATGTAGGGGGTTCTGTATTGTAGGGGGGTCTGAAATGTAGGGGGGTTCTGTATTGTAGGGGGGTCTGAAATGTAGCGGGGGTTCTGTATTGTAGGGGGGTCTGAAATGTAGGGGGGTTCTGTATTGTAGGGGGGTCTGTAATGTAGGTTGGTTCTGTATTGTAGGGGGGGTTATGTATTGTAGGGGGGTCTGAAATGTAGGGGGGTTCTATATTGTAGGGGGGTTTGTATTGTAGGGGGGTCTGTAATGTAGGGGGGGTCTGAAATATAGGGGGGGCTGTAATGTAGGGGGGTCTGTAATGTAGGGGGGTTCTGTATTGTAGGGGGTTCTGTATTGTAGGGGGGGTCTGTATTGTAGAGGGGTCTGTATTGTAGAGGGGGGTCTGTAATGTAGGGGGGTCTGTATTGTACAGGGGGTCTGTAATGTAGGGGGTCTGTACTGTAGGGAGGGGGTCTGTATTGTAGAGGGGGTCTGTAATGTAGGGGGGTCTGTATTGTAGAGGGGTCTGTACTGTAGGGAGGGGTCTGTATTGTAGGGAGGGGATCTGTACTGTAGGGAGGCCTATGTAACATGCATGGGGTTCAGAACTGTTAGGGGGGTGTCTGTGTAACAAACTGTGGGGGGCTGTGTAATGTAAAGGGGTCCAGAGGTGCGGTGCTATGTAATGTAAAGGGGTCCAGAGGTGCAGGGTGCTATGTAATGTAAAAGGGTACAGAGGTGCAAGGTGCTGTGTAATGTAAAAGGGTCCAGAGGTGCAGGGTGCTGTGTAATGTAAAGGGGCCCAGAGGTGCAGGGTGCTGTGTAATGTAAAGGGGTCCAGAGGTGCAGGGTGCTGTGTAATGTAACGGGGCCCAGAGGCCCAGGGTGCTGTGTAATGTAAAGGGGTCCAGAGGTACAAGGTGCTGGAACCCCACATCCCATCATTAACCGCCGCCGCGAAGCGCAGCTGCCGTGCTCCCCCCCCCCCCCCCTGGGCTGCTCAGGCCTATTTTTTGTCCCAGTCCGGGCCTGCTAGTAACGCTTTGTTTCTAGTTGGTGCATTTACCACCTGACCCATGAAATTGTCCTGCAAGACATTTAGGAACTGGCGAGCTTTAGATAAATGCGCAGTTCCTTCCACCCAGTCTATGTCTGGATAATTAAAATCCCCCATTATAATGACACCTTATTCTTGCCACTAATCCAAATTGTGATAGGAGGTCCGCCTCCGCCTCCTTCCTCCGGTTAGGTTATTCCTCCCTTTGTAGATCTACCCATAACGATTCCACCTCCTCCCTTGCTCCCTTAGTGATGTCATCTCTCACATTCACTTGTACATAATTTTTGATATACCGGCATACCCCTCTCCCTTTTTTACCCTCTCTATCCCTGTGATATAGGGAATACCCTTGAATGGTTGCCAGCCAATCATGAGAGCTGTTGAACCAAGTTTCTGTAATTCCTACAAAATCGAAATCATTCTCGTACAACAGTAGCTGTAAGGTAAACCGGACCTCCACCACTAAAAGGCCAGTGCGGATACTTGCTCATGCTCGTACACATTGCACTCATGCTAATATTCGTAAAGCAAAAGACCAACATAATTTCCACAATGCCAGTTCATTGCGCACGGATATGTGCGCATGCGCACATCTGTGCAAGATCGTGAACGCGTGCACGCACACACCAATTAGCACTTGGCGCCCAGTGGCCTATTTAAACTGCTCTGTCACTGTAAACAGTGCTGGATGATCTTCAGCTTCTTCCTGACTTACCAAAACCTGATCTGCTGCTCCTGTTTGCTCGTGTATGACCCGCCTCGCCTTTGGACTTCACCTCTGCTTGTTCCTTTACTCTGTTACCTGGTATCCTAACTTTGGCTTGTTTACTGGACTTGATCTGCCTACTGATTTGGTACCACATTGCCCGGCTGTTACCGACCCTGGCCTGCCTTCTGGACTTGCTTTGCTTGCTGATTCGGTACCCTGCTGCCTGGTTGTTGCTGACTGCTGCTCTTCTCTTGGTTCTGCTCCTGTCCATGCTCTGGTGCCAAGCTGCTTCTACTTCCTGCTCCAAGGATCGTGACTGCCAGCTCCACCCACCTACAGAGGGGACATCACCAGGCAGCTACCCGACACTCGTGCCACTCCTTGCCTTTACACTTTCTGTTCCCACCTTCAGGAGTGTAGGCGGGAGGAGCAAGGGAGGCCTCCATCACATTCCAATCTCCACCAGGTACGTAATAGTAGCTCTAGTACTCCCATCTTGTCCGCCAGACTCTTGGCATTGGTGAACATGCCACGTAGTTTAGACCGGTCGCATACTATCTCCTTATTGGGTGCTCTGGGGTTGCAAATAGGGGTTGTTGCTATACTTACCTCAGGTTTAGGTGCTTTAGTCAACCTACCACTTATGCCCCCAATACCACCCTCTGAAATATGTTCTGCACTGATTATCTCTATCTCTGCCCCCCCCCATACCCTAGTTTAAAAGCCCCTCTAACTTTTTGGCCATCTTCACTCCCATCAGATCTGCACCTTCCCCATTTAGGTGCAGTCCGTCCCATCTATAGAGCTGATAACCGACTGAGATGTTGCCCCAGTTCTCAGGGAACCCAAGCCCCTCCTTTCTACACCAGCTCCTCAGCCACTTGTTTACTTTCATAATCCCCCTCTGCCTTTCTGGGGTGGCTCAAGGTGCCGGTAGTATTTTTGAGAATACCACCTTGGAGGTAATTTTTCTCAATTCAGCTCCTAAGTCCCTAAAATTGTTTTTTAGGACACTCCATCTTCCTCTGACTTTGTCATTGGTGCCAACGTGCACCATGACAGTCGGTTCTTCTCCAGCCCCTCCGTGTAATCTTTCCACCAGATCCGTAATGTCCTTTTAAGAATTGGGTCCCCTACCACCAGACCATCTTCCTCTGACTTTGTCATTGGTGCCAACGTGCACCATGACAGTCGGTTCTTCTTCAGCCCCTCCGTGTAATCTGTCCACCAGATCCGTGATGTCCTTTTAAGAATTGGGTCCCCTACCACCAGAATATAGATCTACAGTGTCCGCATTAAGGGCCTTTGAAAAAAAAAAGGAAGATACTTGGACTCGCTTTTGAAGGAAATGTTAATGATTCCTAAATCATACGTGAAAGATACTAGGGATGTCCTAGCGAGCATTTCCAAACTAACCCTTGAAGAGGAGATATGGTTGGTTGGAGTCCTTATACACCCCAAACCCCATGAGTGGGGAATTAAAGCTGTAGAGGTGTTCCTTGAAAAATATTACCCAACGAGTGTGCCACAAAATGAGTTCCTCCTTGATTTATTGACTTTTGCATTGGATAACAACTTTTCCAATTCCTATCCAAGTTCTATAAACAAAAAGAAGGGACTTCTATGGGAGCCCCATGGGCCCCGTCATATGCATGTTTGCATCTGGGGCTATGGGAGGAAGAGTTGGTATATACCTCATCAATGTACCAGAGCCATGTACATACGTGGCTAAGATACATTGATGACGTGCTGGTAATCTGGACAGGAAACACTGAGTCCCTTCACAGCTTCATTGGTGAGCTAAATGACATTGATCGTAACATAAAACTCACCTATGTCTATGGTCAAAAGCGGATCTCTTTTCTGGACCCTTGGATTAATATTGATGGTAAAACGCTGTTTGTTTCATAAGGAGACAGCTGCAAATATGCTACTAAGAGCAGACAACCACCACCCGAAGTGGCAAAAAAGACGGTATTCCTATTGGACAGTTCTTCCATATTAAAAGGAACTGTACCAATCCAACTGAATTTAAATTATAAAGTGATGACCTTTATAAACACTTTTGCGAAAGGGGATATTCACATAGACAATAACTTAGAAGAGCCAAACAGAAAGTGGCACAATATACGACAGAAAGGACTTACTTGTAGAGAAAAAACAAATAGTTGGTGAAAGCAACCCAGGCCTGGTGAGAGTGAGAACCCAATTTGGAACAAAATGGGATGCAGTAAGGGGTATCCTTCACAAACATTGGGGCATCCTAACCAATACACCAGGCTTAGCCAGCATAGTGGGTCCAGCTCCGAAGATGGTGGCTAGGAGAGCAAAAAAACTAGGAGATTAGATCAAAATTATTCAAAGTCCACATACAGTTCCTGGCTATCAGAATACCCTAGGAGCAAGGGCATGTTCCCATGTGGGCACTGCTAGGTATGCCCTAATGTGGATAGAACAGACACATTTCTGGATACACTAGGGGTAAGGTATTTCCAAATAAAGGACCTTATAAACTGTGCCACTACTAAAGTTATCTATATGTTGATAATACCTGCCACTGTAATAAGATATATATGGGGAAGACTAAGTGCCAACTCAGGATATGAATAGGGGAAAATATGCGAGAAATAAACCCCTGGCAAGACATTTTGCCCAATTTCATAAAGGCAGCCTGGATGGCATGCAGGTTAAGGGCATCTACACTTTGAAACTTTCACCAAGGAGGGGCGACTTCAACCTGATATTGCTACAAAAAGAAAAGTGGTGGATAAACAGGTTGAAGTCACTCATGCCACTAGAACTCTACTCTGAGCTTAACCTACAGGTATTTTTAGAGAAATAATCTGTAGAGATCCTCCCCCTATCAACTAGTATATACTGGCAATCTTTAACTTCTTGCAATGTCATAATTCTAGCCCCTATTTTGTAGGCGCTATAACTTTTGCGCAAACCAATCACTATACGCTTATTGCGATTTTTTTTTACCAAAAATATGTAGAAGAATACGTATCGGCCTAAGCTAAGAAAAAATATATTTAAAAATAAAAATAAAAAATTGGGATATTTATTATAGCAAAAAGTAAAAAATATTGTGTTTTTTTCAAAATTGTCACTCTTTTTTTGTTTATAGCACAAAAAATCAAAACCGCAGAGGTTATCAAATGCCACCAAAAGAAAGCTCTATTTGTGGGAAAAAAAGGACGTAAATTTTGTTTGGAAGCCACGTCGCACGACCGCGCAATTTTCATTCAAAGCGTGACAGTGTCGAAAGCTGAAATTTCGCCTGGGCAGGAAGGGGGTATATGTGCCCAGTAAGCAAGTGGTTAATCTCATATATGTGATTTAATGAACCATCCATTAGCCCAGGTTCACACTGGGCTGCGGGAATGAAGCCGTGCATGTTCAGCTGAACTTGCACGATTTCACCCCCGCCTGTCAGTCACGATTTTGGTCGCGATTACAGAGACATTTGTGCAGGTTTCTGCACAGATGTCAATGTAAATCGCAGGCCGAAATCGCAAAAAGTAGTACAGAAACGACTTTTTGAAATCGGTGCAGCGCCGAAGATGCCGATTAGGACAGTGCCATTGACGGCAAATGCCACTGATTTGACATGCGATTAGACATGTCAAATCGCATGTCAAATCACACCAGTGTTAACCAGGGCTTAACCTGGAATTTGGTGCCTATCAATCCGACACTGGGTGGGTGTAAAAGCAGCCCAGTAGTTAAAAGTTGGGAAATGGTTAATTACGTAACCAATGACAGATTTTCAATCCACGTTTCATGGGATCTGCATGGTGTTTGTCTCTGTATCTATATCTATGCCCCCTGTTTACTTCACATTATCTTTGCTCTAACTTAATTTAATTTAATTTGATTTAATCTAATTTAACAAATGTTCTATCCCATCTCTAGTGAACTACATGCAGATTCTTTAAAAGGTCGTTAGTAGATAGTGGCTGGAAAAAACTCTGGTCAATGAAGGAGAAGCATTTCTTTAATCTGATATAATATACCCCTAAAATGTATATAAATCATTGCTAATGAACAATCCCCTCTCTCCGCCTTTATCTTGAAAAGAATAGACGTAATATCTGATTTTTCTCACTTGAAATTATGAACATCTCTGTTAGCACGACTACAAGATGACACAGCATAATATGCTTCTTTTTAAAAAAAATATTTGAATAGGAGCGGCTCTATCTGAGCTGAGGATTTCTTGAAAAGGAGCCCTTGGATACCTGCCCAATGTCCAGACGAAGCTATGCATACGCACAGCAAAACGCGTTGATGTCATCACCGCCCGGACACCACAACCTCATTCCCCACAGTGTTGGTGAGCATAGAGGAGGATTGTTACTGCTCTGGATGGGTACACCCATTGAATGGGAAAATCCACATATATACACTCACAAGTCTGCTCGGACCCCACTTGGAGTAGCGGGAAACCAGGAGAGGAGCACTGACGCTTGGCCCTATATGTGCAGCTGCACATCCAGCCAAAGCAACCTGGTCGCCACATCCTTGTTGGGGCATACACGGGAGCGAGATCCATTACAATCCGGATCCAACCCAGCGAGATGGACATGGATTGAGATCTGAGGACTGGGGATTCCATAGGAACGGTAATATACCGGCAGACACAAATTATGTTTAAAGTGTTCTATCTGCAGCAAACACTTTTTTTGCCAACCCCAAAGCCCAGCCTCATAACTCTTTACACTCTATCCAACAACGTCATCACAAATGCTGGACAGACTGAGTAATTACAATAATTGGGGGGATACTCTGTGAAGAGCGGCAAACAGTCAGGTTCAGTTTTTGATTGATTTAGAGGGGTTCTTGACCAAGATCTAGCACATGAGTGCAATCAATTGCATTAGCCCTCACTTTTCCTAGTCACCATTAATGGTCTATTCTAAGCCCGGTATCCAATTTTTAGTCCAGGACTCTTTTTGGGTGAAAATCTCTTGAACTAGAATTCTTCTCATGGTTTTGCACACATTGGACCTGTATGCAATAGGTCCTCTAGTACCCCATAGAATTATATTTTCTCTCTGTTCCCATCTGCTCCCCTATCCACAGCTCGAGCCTCCAAAGGGATTAGTGCATTGGGGCACCTCCTAGACTTTTTTGTTCGTTTGATACAGTAATTACCATTAGAAGTGCCCCCTGCATCAATTAATTTGGTTTGTTTTATGTATTTTGTTTTGTCATTTGTTTATGTTTTGTGTCGGTGTGTCTTTAACACAACAGCACGCCAAAAGGCTTTGCTTGTAAAATTTTAAATATTCCCCACTGGGTGGCTGCACCATGATTTTAGATGAATTGTGACTTAATAAATTATCTTTAATTTTGACTCAGCAGTCCACAATCGTTTATCATCCTATAGCCTCTACTCTTCCACCCCCTCTTCTTAAAGGGGAAGTATTTTTTCTATGTATGCCTGAGGCTGGATGTTGGATAGGAAATTTCTATTTAACTGCCTTGTTTTCATTTTGCTTTTTACCCTCCCTAGATTCAGAACCTGGGCTACCAGGGAAACAATGTGCTTACATTTTTCACAGCAGTATTCGCCCTCGATCGGATGATCAAGGAACGTCTACATGCCGCAAGATGTACACTGAGTCGCATCTCCACACCCGCCGGGCATCGTACCCACTAATTTAGTGGGGATTGGGGATGATACTCTGTCCAAATTAACTAACAACTAGCTTCCTGACACTAATACTCAACAATTCACAGGTACTCGACAAGACCATACACAGGTACTCGCAACACACATGCACTCACGGCACACGTGCCCTCACAGCACATGTGCACTCACAGTCCACGTGCACTCACAATACTCTCAACACACAGGTACTCAGCCACTCAGGCACTCACCACACCCAGGTACTCACAATACTCACAACACTCAGGTACTAACAATACACACACACTACTCAGATACTCACAATACACAGGTACTCACAATACACACACAATACACAGGTACTCACAATACACACACAATACTCAGGTACTCACAATACACACACAATAAGGAGGTACTCACAATACACACAATACTCAGGTACTCACAATACACAAAATACTCAGGTACTCACAATACTCAGATACTCCCAATACACAGGTACTCACAATACTCAGGTGCTCCCAATACTTCCAATACTCAGGTACTTCGAATACTCCCAATACTCAGGTACTCACAATACACAGGTACTTACAATACTCCCAATACTCCTGTGTTCACAATACACAGGTACTCACAATACATACAATACACAGGTACTCACAATACACAGGTACACCCAATACTCCCAATACTTAGGTTCTCACAATACACAGATACTCACAATACCCAGGTACTCCCAATACTCAGGTACTCACAATACTCCCGATACTCAGGTACTCACAATACACTGTCAGGTTTTTTAGTTTGTGTCTCTCTGTCATTTTGCACAGCCTCCCCTTGTAATCTGACTCTAGCAGTCAGTAACCTTCAGTCCCGCTTCTCCAATCAGTCTCTCACACTGTCTCCTGCAGTCTGCAATTCACTTACCCGCCACCTCTCACTGTCAGCCTCCCGGTCCCACTGGATGTCCTCCCTCCTCCTCTGTCCGCGTCTGTGGGGTGATCGTGTCCCTAGTACTCCCGCTCCACGACCGCGATGCCCCGCTCTGCCACTGCTCTAGGTCCCTGGGTCACCCACTGCCACTCACGGTCGTGGGGGGTCCAGTCCGATTGGGGGGGTCCGGTCGGCCGTGCTGCCGCTCTCGGGGTGGGGGGGTCCGGTCCTCTGCTCTCTGCTCCCACACTTTGTTTCACACCACGATGTCCCTGCACTGACTTACACGCCATAAAGCTCTGCAACAGCTCCACCACAGAGAAATGCTGGAGCTCTGTCAGAGTGACCATCGGGTTCTTGGATACCTCCCTGAATAAGGTTCTTCTCCCCCAATTGCTCAGTTTGGCCAGGCGGCTCGCTCAAGGAAGAGTCCTGGTGGTTCCAAACTTATTCTATTTACAGATGATGAAGGTCACTGTGCTCATTGGACCTTCAATGCTGCAGAAATGTTTCTGTACCCTTCTCCAGATCTGTGCCTCGATAAAATCCTGTCTCAGAGGTCTACAGACAATTCTTTGGACTTCATGGCTTGGTTTGTGCTCTGACATGCACTGTTAACAGTGGGACCTTATATAGACAGGTGTGTGCCTTTCCAAATCATGTCCAAGCAACTTAATTTACCACAGGTGGACTCCAATCAAGTTGTAGAAACATCTCAAGGATGGCCAGTGGAAACAGGATGCACCTGAGCTCAATTTTGAGTAAAGGCTGTGAATAATTATGTACATGTGATTTTTTCATTTTTTATTTTTAATACATTTACAAAGATTTCAAACAAACTTCTTTCACGTTGTTATATTTAGTTATTTATTTTGCAATTCCCCAGTGACGATACGTACGTCGGGAGGTTGACGCGCTGACGTCATCGCAAAACCGGCAGGCTTTTTCCATTCACGGACGCCCTTTTAACATGGATGCTGTTTTTATCTTTCTCAACTGTAAGTGCACACCTTTCTTTTAATAAAATCTGTGCATTACTGTGTTACACTATTGAGTGTTTTTGCATTTTTGGGTACACGGTTAAAAAAAAAACCTCTGAGTGTTGAAGCGCTTCCAGTCTCCATATATCTCTCCTGATTGATGTGGTGTGGCGGACACCTGCAGTATCATCCTACAGGCTAGTTTTCAGCTTGCCTCTGGTAAGCAGGAATTTTATTGAGTGGTGGATCACGAATGTCTCTGTGGTGACTAATTAGGATTTCTTTCCTGCTGACACCCCCAAGTGTGTGACCCATCTCATCTTTGGATCTTTCCTATGGACTTTCACATCTTTTTGTTTAGAGACTATTTTATATATGTTTTAGCATTTTTTACATATATTCATTTGGTGTAAGGATCACGTGATTGTTGTTAATCAATTTTTTCATTATAATTGCATTTTTCAATTCACATATACATTAATTAGAGCAGCTTTCTTTTTTTCTATTGATGGTTTTACACATGGTATCTTACGTTTAAGCTGCTGCTGTCACATTTTGTTTTGTATTGTATGTTAGCGCGGTATCACTTTACTTGTTCTTCTATTATGGGGTATTGTTTGTAGAATTTGAGGAAAATAATTAATTTAATCCATTTTGGAATAAGGCTGTAACATAACAAAATGTGGAAAAAGTAAAGCACTGTGAATACTTTCTGGATGCATTGTATCTCTGTAAAATCTAGATTATTATGTGGAGTCACCTCCAAGTGCTCCTTTGTCAAAGTGTATGAAAACAGAGTGGGCACCTCTGGTCTGTGTCATTGCATGGACGGGGGCCACAGGGACAGGGACATGGTTGTCATGCAGGACTAAGATCTTGTACAAAATATTAGTCCTGACCCAGTTATTGAAGTGTTTTCCTCAGGAAATCCCTTCGTACCTGATCTAATGCTTTTTCAGCATCAACTGATATTAAACAGGCAGGTATCTTTTCTTTTTTTTTTAGGCATATTCCAATAAGGAAATAATTTAGAGGGTATTTTCGTCAGCTTCTCTCCCTGTGGTAAATTGCAGCACAAAAGTTTTATTATATTTAGTTATTTATTTTGCAATTGTAAACTTGTAGAAGTTTGGGGACACAACAAAACAGGTATGTTTTGCCAGCAAAATAACAAAAAATTGTACACTCATCTTTCTGTTATTTTCCATGGTTGATCTTCATGGCTGCATACAAGGGTTGAGGCTGTTCCCTCTAAACCTTATAGAATGATTGACTAAGTTTGGAGCAGCACACAAAATTCTCTTTTTTTTTGTTCTCACCAATCCCTTACTGCTTATGGTTTGTATATTCCCTCTGCCCCAAAGATGGTTGTCCAAATCTCTAGAATTCTGTGTCCAATCAGACACAGGTTCTCCCAAGATGGTGCCCAGAGTCTATGGCAGAGAATAGCTGATAGCATGTATGCTCCTGTCAGGGTCACCTGTGGCCAGCTGACAGATGCACACCGTAGGGGGACAGGAGTGCACCGCGAGGTAGTGAACCCTATGGCTGGCTTCTGCGGGTAGGAAACTGGGTGGTTGTGGAAAGCGGGACCAGAGGAGCACAACCGGGATCCTAACGGAAGCTAGAGCCAAGATTCCCCAGGGCGCGGAGTCTAAGACCCAGCTGGTCTTCTCCAGGGCCTCTAGTGGTGAGGATGTTGTGCTGCAGGCTGGGACCAGGTCGCGGCCCCTGGAGTTTCCTAGCTCACGCCCCGTAGGATAAGGGGAAAAGAGGGGAAGCAGCAGCACAAGATAAGAGAGAACCGAATAACAAGCCGAAGGTCAGGGGCCACAAGCAGACAAGGATAACGAAAGAACAAGCCGAAGGTCAAGGGTCACGAGCAGACAGGGATAGTCGGGGACAAGCCAATAACGTAACAGAGAGACAGACGTAGCACACGGCAGGCAGGAACCCAAACACACAATGCCTAACAAACACGTTGATCAGCAAGGCAGGCTTGCAGTGCACAGGTTAATATAGTGTTCTGTGATAGGGCCTGGGGTGGAGTCAGGCTGGGAGGAGATTATAAAGGAAGCCAGGTGAAGGAGGTCTGGTCTCTAGATGAACACATGAGGAGGAAGGTAAGATGGCAGACAGACATTAATGCATATCCATGACAGTACCCTCCCTCTTACGAGGCCTCCCCCTTCCCCGCCTGGGCCCAGGTTTAGAGGGAAACTTCAGATGAAACTCCTTTAACAGACGAGGTGTAAAGACCTCAGATGCAGTGATCCAAGACCTCTCCTCAGGACCAAACCCTTTCCAATGAACGAGGTACTGAAGAACGCCTTTACAGAGTCGGGAGTCCAGAATTTGACTGATCTCGTACTCCTGATTATCCTCAGAGACAGGCGCCACGGTAGGGAGAGGACGAGAGAATTTATTGAGGACTAAAGGCTTTAGAAGAGCAACATGAAAGGAGTTAGTGATTTTAAGGCTCTTAAGAATCTGGAGTTTGAAACAAACCGGATTCAGTTTAGCAGTTACCGTGTATGGACCGATGAATCGTGGAGCAAACTTCAGAGAAGGAACTCGGAGCTTGATGTTCCTGGTAGAGAGCCAGACTTTGTCCCCTGGCTGAAGAGAAGGCGGTTTACGCCTGCGGCGGTCGGCAAAGCCTTTGAATTTTTCAGCAGCTGCCCGGAGGGAATCATGAACGTGACTCCAAATGGAATTGAGAGACTCCTGAACCGAAGCCAAAGCTGGAATGTCAGGAGAACAGATCATGGGAAGAGGAAGTTGAGGGTGTTTTCCATAAACTGTGAAAAAGGGTGTCTTCTGCGAACTGGTATTCACATGATTGTTATGGGAGAATTCTGCCCACGGGAGTAGAGAGGACCAATCGTCATGGTGAGAAGACACAAAGGTGCGAAGAAAGACCTTTAACTCCTGATTAACCCTCTAAGTCTGTCCATTGGATTGGGGATGGTAAGAAGAAGAAAAATCCAAGACAATATTGAGGGATTTGCAAAAGGCTCTCCAAAAACGAGACGTGAATTGGACTCCCCTGTCGGAAACAATATGAGAAGGGACCCCATGTAGGCAGAGAATTTCTCGAATGAAAATGGGAACCAAGGCAGGGGCAGAAGGAAGACCAGGAAGAGGAACAAAATGAGCCATCTTGGAGAATCGATCGATTACCACCCAAATGACTGTATTATTCTCAGACAGTGGGAGATCGGTGATAAAATCCATGGCAATATGGGCCCAGGGTTCCTTAGGAATGGGCAAGGGCATGAGGAGACCAGCAGGAGCTTGTGTGGAGGATTTGGACTGAGCACAGACATGACAAGCTTTAACGTAGTCTTTGACGTCTGAGCGGAGATTAGGCCACCAGTAGTGACGACTGATGAGTAGAAAGGATCGGAGGAAGCCAGAATGCCCTGCCACCTTGGAATCATGTCCCCAACGAAGGATCTTAGCTCTTAGCTCAGTGGGGACAAAGGTCTTACCAGGCGGAATTTTTGACTTCAGGGTGGTAGAGTGGGCAACAATGCATGAGGTTGGAATGATCGTCTCAGGTTCAGGGGCGGACTCCTCGTCCAAAGTGTCAAATGACCTAGAGAGCGCATCAGCCCGACCGTTGCAGGAACCAGGTTTGTAGGTAATCGTGAAATTAAAACGGGCAAAGAAGAGACTCCACCTGGCCTGTCTAGGATTCAGACGTTTAGCATTCTGTAGATACTGTAAATTCTTGTGATCGGTAAAGATCGTTATGGAGTGAGGGGAACCCTCCAAGAGATGACGCCACTCCTCTAACGCCAATTTAATTGCGAGAAGTTCCCGATCACCGATGGCATAATTCCTCTCTGCCTGAGAATTTTTTTTGGAGAAGAACGCACATGGTTGCCGTCTCTTCTCAAAGATTTGAAGAAGCACAGCTCCCACCCCCATTGAGGAAGCGTCCACTTCAATAAAAAATGCATTCCCAGGATTTGGTCTCCTCAAGAGGGGGCCAGAAACAAAGGCCTGTTTCAGGTTGTGAAATGCAGAGACAGCTTCGGGAGGCCAGTCTCTGGCATTCACACCCTTCTTGGTCAAAGCGATAATAGGCTCGGCAATGGAAGAGTAATTCCTTATGAACTGCCTATAATAATTAGTGAAGCCAAGAAAGCGCTGTGTGGCCTTGAGGCTAGCAGGAAGAGGCCAGTTGGTGATAGCCAAGACCTTCCCAGGGTCCATACGAAGACCCGAACATGAGACGAAGCACCCCAAAAACAGGACCTCAGAACATTCAAAGGAACATTTCTCCAGCTTGGCATAGAGATTGTTCTCTCTAAGACGTTGAAGTACAGTGCGGACATGGTTTCTGTGGACGAGCAGATTTTCAGAAAAGATCAGAATGTCATCCAGATAGATGACAACAAACTGGTACAGCAGATCTCTGAAAATTCCATTGACAAAGTTTTGAAACACGGCTGGAGCATTACACAGACCAAAAGGCATCACCAGATATTCGTAATGCCCGTCTCTAGTGTTGAATGCAGTCTTCCATTCGTCACCCTCCCGTATTCGAATGAGATTGTACGCGCCTCTGAGATCCAACTTGGTGAAAATGGAGGCACCCTTCAACCTATCGAATAGCTCAGATATTAAGGGTAAGGGGTATCGATTTTTAATAGTAACCGCATTTAAACCCCGATAATCGATGCAGGGTCCTAAGGTACCATCCTTTTTGGCAACAAAAAAGAACCCTGCCCCTGCAGGCGATGAGGATTTCCGGATGAAACCTCTCTCCAGATTCTCTGCAACATACTCCGACATGGCCTGGGTCTCTGGGATGGACAGAGGGTAGGTACGACCCCTGGGTAGAGTTGCTCCGGGGACAAGATCAATAGCACAGTCAAAAGACCTGTGGGGAAGAAGCACCTCAGCTGATTTCTTACAGAACACATCCCGGTAATCGCTGTATGCAGCAGGAAGATCAGAAGAAACAGAAGTGGCAGCAACCGGAAGACTCTCCTTGGGGGTCACCTTGAGAAGACACGACGAGAAACATGAGGAACCCCAGGCCAGGATCTGCCCAGAGACCCAGTCCACATGTGGAGAGTGGAGCTGTAGCCAAGGGAGGCCCAATACAACTGGGGTAGAGGCCTTGGGTAGAATAAGAAAGGATATCCACTCCTGGTGGAGAATCCCTACCGACATCCTAATGGGTAGCGTCTGGAAGCGAATAGGGCCCCCTGGGAGAACAGTGCCATCAATTGCCGAGACTACCAATGGGGTAGTGAGAGGTGAAAGGGTAAGCTTCATAGAAGAAGCAGTTCTCCAATCCATAAAATTGCCGGCAGCCCCGGAATCCAGGTATGCAAGGGTTGACTGAGGAGAAGTGCCTAGATGAAGGAACACCGGCAAGAGCAGGCGAGAAGGTGATGTTTCTGGGTCCAATACTCCACCTTCCAAATGTATTAGACCTGAGCGTTTCCCGGACGAAGCGAGCAGGAGTCACGAAAATGACCCTTGCCCCTACAATAGAGGCACAAGCCCAGAGTTCTGCGCCTAGCACGTTCTTCGGGGGTTAGTCTGGTCCGGCCCAGCTGCATAGGTTCTTCAGCAGGTAGAGGATGCTCCACGGAATGAAGGGAGGGGAGCTCAGACTGGCTAGGACCCAGAGAGTGCTGGCGTCTTTTTTCTAAAGACCTCTCTTGAAAACGAATGTCGATCTGGTTGCATAATGAAATTACATCGTCCAGACCGATGGGAATGGCTCTTCCCGCTAATTCATCTTTCACTCTGTCAGAGAGGCCATGTAAAAAGGTAGCGACCAGGGCCTCATTATTCCAGCTCAATTCAGCTGTGTGGATACGGAACTGAAGAGCATATTGCCCCACTGAACTAGATTCTTGGCGAAGACGTAAGACAGCACTAGCCGCTGAAGAAGCCCGAGCCGGCTCTTCGAAGATATTACGAAAGAGCTTCAAGAAATCGGACAGACTGGAAACCACCGGATCGTTCCTCTCCCACAGGGGGGCAGCCCAGGCCAAAGCTTCACCGGAGAGGAGGGAAATGATATAGGCTACCTTAGCCCGGTCAGACAGGAAGCTTTGAGGCTGAAGCTCAAAATGAATTGTGCATTGGCTGAGAAACCCCCTGCAGGCCTTGGAGTCCCCAGAGAAACGGGACGGAGCTGGCAATCTTAGTGAGTGTGAGGCTGCGACTGGTGCGATAGGTACAGCCGCTGGTTGTACTTGGGGTTGCGGATTCGGGGTTCCCAAGGAGACCTGAAGCTGCTCAAATCGAGAAGCCAGATCCTGGAGGAATCGCATCACCTGAGTCTGATTTGATTCCTGGGCTTCGAGTCTGCGAACTATGCCCTGCAATGGATCATCCGCGGGAAGCGGGATGTCAGCCGGGTTCATGGCTGATCAAACTGTCAGGGTCACCTGTGGCCAGGTGACAGATGCACACCGTAGGGGGACAGGAGTGCACCGCGAGGTAGTGAACCCTATGGCTGGCTTCTGCGGGTAGGAAACTGGGTGGTTGTGGAAAGCGGGACCAGAGGAGCACAACCGGGATCCTAACGGAAGCTAGAGCCAAGATTCCCCAGGGCAGGGAGTCTAAGACACAGCTGGTCTTCTCGAGGGCCTCTAGTGGTGAGGATGTTGTGCTGCAGGCTGGGACCAGGTCGCGGCCCCTGGAGTTTCCTAGCTCACGCCCCGTAGGATAAGAGGAAAAGAGGGGAAGCAGCAGCACAAGATAAGAGAGAACCGAATAACAAGTCGAAGGTCAGGGGCCACAAGCAGACAAGGATAACGAAAGAACGAGCCGAAGGTCAAGGGTCACGAGCAGACAGGGATAGTCGGGGACAAGCCAATAACGTAACAGAGAGACAGACGTAGCACACGGCAGGCAGGAACCCAAACACACAATGCCTAACAAACACGTTGATCAGCAAGGCAGGCTTGCAGTGCACAGGTTAATATAGTGTTCTGTGATAGTGCCTGGGGTGGAGTCAGGCTGGGAGGAGATTATAAAGGAAGCCAGGTGAAGGAGGTCTGGTCTCTAGATGAACACATGAGGAGGAAGGTAAGATGGCAGACAGACATTAATGCATATCCATGACAGCTCCTCTCTAGATAAAACAAAAGGGAAGAATGTTCCTGCAAAATAATTGCAATTACAGCACTAAACACAGGTGGGTGCATCTATTGGTGAAAAGTGAGATCTACCCCAATATCTCAGGGAAACAAAAGCGTCTAATACTCAGTACACGATACCAGAAAATCTAAAGGCATGTTGGCAGCTTCTTGGGCAGTGTATTGTTAAGTTTCTCAATTCGTAAAGCTGTAACCTGGAATTGGCAGAACATCTTTATTTCTCATTATAGTGGGCCCTGCATGCCTAATGACAGGGGAATTCGGCAGAGCCATAGCTCAGCATTACAATTTTGTTTCTGCTCATTAAATCCATTCTTTATTGCAGTCTACCAACTTGAGCGAGTTAATTCTTATTGTATGCTCCTAGGAAAATGGGAAATTGGA
Source organism: Rana muscosa (assembly GCA_029206835.1). Taxonomy (NCBI): domain Eukaryota; kingdom Metazoa; phylum Chordata; class Amphibia; order Anura; family Ranidae; genus Rana; species Rana muscosa. Next base: position 608,401,245 of record CM055118.1, read on the forward strand.
TACTCACTTTTCCGTAATTTTCCTTTCCTGGTGCATCTCCATGGCAGCTTACAGAATTCACACTCTGATTATGATAGTTACTGAGAATGCTGTGTCTAGGTTCAGCTTCAAATGCATAATTAACCAGTCCTACCAGGAATTGAAAAGCGTGCTAATCTACACATATGATTTTGAACCATTAGCTGACAGTAACAAAATATTCCTCTGAAAGTGTGTTGATTGTGCATCTTTATTGACTTGATGGTTATTCTCCAAGCATGTTGTCTTAAGTTGACCTGGTTAGGTCAATCTTACCCTACACAAAAGTATTTTTTTAGGGTATCTTTATGTTAAATGTGTATTTAATCATTATATGTGTACATTTTGACTTTTAAGTGAAAACTATAAAAATACCATAATAAAAAAAAAGAGAAGCTTATAATAGCCCATAGTGGAAATTCTGCAAATCACTGGATCATGGAGATGAATAAGGCAAATCATTGGTAGAGCAGGTTTTTAAAAATTTTGCTCATCTCTAGTGACAGACCATATCCAATTTAATAGGTTTATATATTATAGCAGACTAATGTATATGCAAATTCATATCTACTGTGCACATACACAGATATTTCTTCATAAGAAAATCCAGGTGAATATACATTTATACAAACTTTTGCAATACATTTCTCAAATACAAGCAAGCACAAACGTTTTAAAAGATATTCCCTTTTCCTCAGATATTTTACAGAAGAGCATGGTTGAGCTTTCATTTACAAGGTTGTATTAAAGGATCTGTCATGTATATGCATTAATGTCTGTCTGTCATCTTACCTTCCTCCTCATGTGTTCATCTAGAGACCAGACCTCCTTCACCTGGCTTCCTTTATAATCTCCTCCCAGCCTGACTCCACCCCAGGCCCTATCACTGAACACTATATTAACCTGTGCACTGCAAGCCTGCTTTGCTGATCAACGTGTTTGTTAGGCATTGTGTGTTTGGGTTCCTGCCTGCCGTGTGCTACGTCTGTCTCTCTGTTACGTTATTGGCTTGTCCCCGACTATCCCTGTCTGCTCGTGACCCTTGACCTTCGGCTCGTTCTTCGTTATCCTTGTCTGCTTGTGGCCCCTGACCTTCAGCTTGTTATTCGGTTCTCTCTATCGTGTGCTGCTGCTTCCCCTCTTTTCCCCTTATCCTACGGGGCGTGAGCTAGGAAACTCCAGGGGCCGCGACCTGGTCCCAGCCTGCAGCGTAACATCCTCACCACTAGAGGCCCTGGAGAAGACCAGCTGGGTCTTAGACTCCGCGCCCTGGGGAATCTTGGCTCTCGCTTCCGTTGGGATCCCGGTTGTGCTCCTCTGGTCCCGCTTTCCACAACCACCCAGTTTCCTATCCGCAGAAGCCAGCCATAGGGTTCACTACCTCGCGGTGCACTCCTGTCCCCCTACGGTGTGCATCTGTCACCTGGCCACAGGTGACCCTGACAGTTTGATCAGCCATGAACCCGGCTGACATCCCGCTTCCCGCGGATGATCCATTGCAGGGCATAGTTCGCAGACTTGAGACCCAGGAATCAAATCAGACCCAGGTGATGCGATTCCTCCAGGATCTGGCTTCTCGATTCGAGCAGCTTCAGGTCTCCTTGGGAACCCCGAATCCGCAACCCCAAGTACAACCAGCGGCTGTACCTATCGCACCAGTCGCAGCCTCACACTCACTAAGATTGCCAGCTCCGTTCCGTTTCTCTGAGGACTCCAAGGCCTGCAGGGGGTTTCTCAGCCAATGCACTATTCATTTTGAGCTTCAGCCTCAAAGCTTCCTGTCTGCCCGGGCTAAGGTAGCCTATATCATTTCCCTCCTCTTCGGTGAAGCTTTGGCCTGGGCTGCCCCCCTGTGGGAGAGGAACGATCCGGTGGTTTCCAGTCTGTCCGAATTCTTGAAGCTCTTTCGTAATATCTTCGAAGAGCCGGCTCGGGCTTCTTCAGCGGCTAGTGCTGTCTTACGTCTTCGCCAAGAATCTAGTTCAGTGGGGCAATATGCTCTTCAGTTCCGTATCCACACAGCTGAATTGAGCTGGAATAATGAGGCCCTGGTTGCTACCTTTTTACATGGCCTCTCTGACCGAGTGAAAGACGAATTAGCGGGAAAAGCCATTCCCGTTGGTCTGGACGATGTAATTTCATTATGCAACCAGATCGACATTCGTTTTCAAGAGAGGTCCTTAGAAAAAAGACGCCAGCACTCTCTGGGTCCTAGCCAGTCTGAGCTCCCCTCCCTTCATTCCGTGGAGCATCCTCTACCTGCTGAAGAACCTATGCAGCTGGGCCGGACCAGACTAACCCCCGAAGAACGTGCTAGGCGCAGAACTCTGGGCTTGTGCCTCTATTGTGGGGGCAAGGGTAATTTTCGTGACTCCTGCTCGCTTCGTCCGGGAAACGCTCGGGTCTAATACATTTGGAAGGTGGAGTATTGGACCCAGAAACATCACCTTCTCGCCTGCTCTTGCCGGTGTTCCTTCATGTAGGCACTTCTCCTCAGTCAACCCTTGCATACCTGGATTCCGGGGCTGCCGGCAATTTCATGGATTGGAGAACTGCTTCTTCTATGAAGCTTACCCTTTCACCTCTCACTACCCCATTGGTAGTCTCGGCAATTGATGGCACTGTTCTCCCAGGGGGCCCTATTCGCTTCCAGACGCTACCCATTAGGATGTCGGTAGGGATTCTCCACCAGGAGTGGATATCCTTTCTTATTCTACCCAAGGCCTCTACCCCAATTGTATTGGGCCTCCCTTGGCTACAGCTCCACTCTCCACATGTGGACTGGGTCTCTGGGCAGATCCTGGCCTGGGGTTCCTCATGTTTCTCGTCGTGTCTTCTCAAGGTGACCCCCAAAGAGAGTCTTCCGGTTGCTGCCACTTCTGTTTCTTCTGATCTTCCCGCCGCATACAGCGATTACCGGGATGTGTTCTGTAAAAAATCAGCTGAGGTGCTTCCTCCCCACAGGTCTTTTGACTGTGCTATTGATCTTGTCCCCGGAGCAACTCTACCCAGGGGTCGTACCTACCCTCTGTCCATCCCAGAGACCCAGGCCATGTCGGAGTATGTAGCAGAGAACCTGGAGAGAGGTTTCATCCGGAAATCCTCATCGCCTGCAGGGGCAGGGTTCTTTTTTGTTGCCAAAAAGGATGGTACCTTAAGACCCTGCATCGATTATCGGGGTTTAAATGCGGTTACTATTAAAAATCGATACCCCTTACCCTTAATATCTGAGCTATTCGATAGGTTGAAGGGTGCCTCCATTTTTACCAAGTTGGATCTCAGAGGCGCGTACAATCTCATTCGAATATGGGAGGGTGACGAATGGAAGACTGCATTCAACACTAGAGACGGGCATTACGAATATCTGGTGATGCCTTTTGGTCTGTGTAATGCTCCAGCCGTGTTTCAAAACTTTGTCAATGAAATCTTCAGAGATCTGCTGTACCAGTTTGTTGTCATCTATCTGGATGACATTCTGATCTTTTCTGAAAATCTGCTCGTCCACAGAAACCATGTCCGCACTGTACTTCAACGTCTTAGAGAGAACAATCTCTATGCCAAGCTGGAGAAATGTTCCTTTGAATGTTCTGAGGTCCTGTTTTTGGGGTGCTTCGTCTCATGTTCGGGGCTTCGTATGGACCCTGGGAAGGTCTTGGCTATCACCAACTGGCCTCTTCCTGCTAGCCTCAAGGCCACACAGCGCTTTCTTGGCTTCACTAATTATTATAGGCAGTTCATAAGGAATTACTCTTCCATTGCCGCGCCTATTATCGCTTTGACCAAGAAGGGTGTGAATGCCAGAGACTGGCCTCCCGAAGCTGTCTCTGCATTTCACAACCTGAAACAGGCCTTTGTTTCTGGCCCCCTCTTGAGGAGACCAAATCCTGGGAATGCATTTTTTATTGAAGTGGACGCTTCCTCAATGGGGGTGGGAGCTGTGCTTCTTCAAATCTTTGAGAAGAGACGCCAACCATGTGCGTTCTTCTCCAAAAAAAATTCTCAGGCAGAGAGGAATTATGCCATCGGTGATCGGGAACTTCTCGCAATTAAATTGGCGTTAGAGGAGTGGCGTCATCTCTTGGAGGGTTCCCCTCACTTCATAACGATCTTTACCGATCACAAGAATTTACAGTATCTACAGAATGCTAAACGTCTGAATCCTAGACAGGCCAGGTGGAGTCTCTTCTTTGCCCGTTTTAATTTCACGATTACCTACAAACCTGGTTCCTGCAACGGTCGGGCTGATGCGCTCTCTAGGTCATTTGACACTTTGGACGAGGAGTCCGCCCCTGAACCTGAGCCGATCATTCCCACCTCATGCATTGTTGCCCACTCTACCACCCTGAAGTCTAAAATTCCGCCTGGTAAGACCTTTGTCCCCACTGAGCTAAGAGCTAAGATCCTTCGTTGGGGACATGATTCCAAGGTGGCAGAGCATTCTGGATTCCTCCGATCCTTCCTACTCATCAGTCATCACTACTGGTGGCCTAATCTCCGCTCAGACGTCAAAGACTACGTTAAAGCTTGTCATGTCTGTGCTCAGTCCAAATCCTCCACACAAGCTCCTGCTGGTCTCCTCATGCCCTTGCCCATTCCTAAGGAACCCTGGGTCCATATTGCCATGGATTTTATCACCGATCTCCCACTGTCTGAGAATAATACAGTCATTTGGGTGGTAATCGATCGATTCTCCAAGATGGCTCATTTTGTTCCTCTTCCTGGTCTTCCTTCTGCCCCTGCCTTGGTTCCCATTTTCATTCGGGAAATTCTCCGCCTACATGGGGTCCCTTCTCATATTGTTTCCGACAGGGGAGTCCAATTCACGTCTCGTTTTTGGAGAGCCTTTTGCAAATCCCTCAATATTGTCTTGGATTTTTCTTCTTCTTACCATCCCCAATCCAATGGACAGACTGAGAGGGTTAATCAGGAGTTAGAGGTCTTTCTTCGCACCTTTGTGTCTTCTCACCATGACGATTGGTCCTCTCTACTCCCGTGGGCAGAATTCTCCCATAACAATCATGTGAATACCAGTTCGCAGAAGACACCCTTTTTCACAGTTTATGGAAAACACCCTCAACTTCCTCTTCCCATGATCTGTTCTCCAGACATTCCAGCTTTGGCTTCGGTTCAGGAGTCTCTCAATTCCGTTTGGGGTCACGTTCATGATTCCCTCCGGGCAGCTGCTGAAAAATTCAAAGGCTTTGCCGACCGCCGCAGGCGTAAACCACCTTCTCTTCAGCCAGGGGACAAAGTCTGGCTCTCTACCAGGAACATCAAGCTCCGAGTTCCTTCTCTGAAGTTTGCTCCATGATTCATCGGTCCATACACGGTAACTGCTAAACTGAATCCGGTTTGTTTCAAACTCCAGATTCCTAAGAGCCTTAAAATCACTAACTCCTTTCATGTTGCTCTTCTAAAGCCTTTAGTCCTCAATAAATTCTCTCGTCCTCTCCCTACCCTGGCGCCTGTCTCTGAGGATAATCAGGAGTACGAGATCAGTCAAATTCTGGACTCCCGACTCTGTAAAGGCGTTCTTCAGTACCTCGTTCATTGGAAAGGGTTTGGTCCTGAGGAGAGGTCTTGGATCACTGCATCTGAGGTCTTTGCACCTCGTCTGTTAAAGGAGTTTCATCTGAAGTTTCCCTCTAAACCTGGGCCCAGGCGGGGAAGGGGGAGGCCTCGTAAGAGGGAGGGTACTGTCATGGATATGCATTAATGTCTGTCTGCCATCTTACCTTCCTCCTCATGTGTTCATCTAGAGACCAGACCTCCTTCACCTGGCTTCCTTTATAATCTCCTCCCAGCCTGACTCCACCCCAGGCCCTATCACTGAACACTATATTAACCTGTGCACTGCAAGCCTGCTTTGCTGATCAACGTGTTTGTTAGGCATTGTGTGTTTGGGTTCCTGCCTGCCGTGTGCTACGTCTGTCTCTCTGTTACGTTATTGGCTTGTCCCCGACTATCCCTGTCTGCTCGTGACCCTTGACCTTCGGCTCGTTCTTCGTTATCCTTGTCTGCTTGTGGCCCCTGACCTTCAGCTTGTTATTCGGTTCTCTCTATCGTGTGCTGCTGCTTCCCCTCTTTTCCCCTTATCCTACGGGGCGTGAGCTAGGAAACTCCAGGGGCCGCGACCTGGTCCCAGCCTGCAGCGTAACATCCTCACCACTAGAGGCCCTGGAGAAGACCAGCTGGGTCTTAGACTCCGCGCCCTGGGGAATCTTGGCTCTCGCTTCCGTTGGGATCCCGGTTGTGCTCCTCTGGTCCCGCTTTCCACAACCACCCAGTTTCCTATCTGCAGAAGCCAGCCATAGGGTTCACTACCTCGCGGTGCACTCCTGTCCCCCTACGGTGTGCATCTGTCACCTGGCCACAGGTGACCCTGACAGGATCATGTGTTCATTTTTTATTTCTATGGATATGGAAAGTGGGATTCATGTGTGATTTGTTGTAATAATTGTAAAACTTTAGGCAAAAAGACTAGTATTCATTCCAGAAAGGTACATTATATATATATACATATATATATATATAGAAAGAAAAGGTGCAAATAAACAGGCCCAAAATTTGCACTTCTCGGCGCCTATGTATTGGTATGCAATTCCTGTGGCTCAATAATTTGCCTATTTAGATGGGTAAATAATGGGAAAATAGACAATATACTCAGCTCGGAAATAAATATATCAGAGTAATTAAACTATGGTATAAATTATATAAAAGAGAAGCAGCTGTTTAAATTTATATAAAATGAGAACCTCATAAATATAAAACAGAATAAATAAAATAAATATCATATATAAAAACTTAAATTCGTAAAGTCCATATGATAAAACAGCGCTAAATAAGGATAAATGTCCAAAAACATGTAAAAAGCACTTGAGTGATGACTTTGCAACAGTCAAACTAGTAGTGGTATATCTTCTCTGGATACGATATGTAGTGCACCCTACACCAATCCCAAATCTTCACCACAAGTGAGGCACGCTCCCCCTCTGGGGTACAAACTCACCACAAAGATGAAAAAGATAGGCCTTTTTTTTTAGTCTGTAGGTAGTCTCACTCCAACATCCGTCATCACAGAGGTATCTGGGCCCAGATACCGCAGCGTCTCTGTAATTAGGAAGTACAGAGCGAACATCACGGCAGCTGTCGCAAATCCGGAACAAAAGACCGCCGCGTTACGAATGCAACACAGGCGCCCTCTTGGGACAGGATAGCGGTGATTACACTCTATACTTTATGTGCTGTTTTACAAGTGATTGAATTGTACGTGCATTTGAAACAGGGTTTTAGTATTGGGGATTTCTTAATTAAAGCAATATTACACTATTAGTGCCTTTATGTCCTTATATGTTTGCTTGAGGATTTTAACCCATACTACCCTGGTGGTGATGACGGATGTTGGAGTGAGACTACCTACAGACTAAAAAAAAGGCCTATCTTTTTCATCTTTGTGGTGAGTTTGTACCCCAGAGGGGGAGCGTGCCTCACTTGTGGTGAAGATTTGGGATTGGTGTAGGGTGCACTACATATCGTATCCAGAGAAGATATACCACTACTAGTTTGACTGTTGCAAAGTCATCACTCAAGTGCTTTTTACATGTTTTTGGACATTTATCCTTATTTAGCGCTGTTTTATCATATGGACTTTACGAATTTAAGTTTTTATATATGATATTTATTATATATATATATATATATATAAAAAAAAAACATTAGTAGGATGACTTTATATGCACATAAATGATCACTTTGTTTGATATTAGTGCTTAGAAGGGTTAGAATCGAACTTTGCTTCTTCAGTCCTTCAACCGAATGCTGGATTTTCTCCCACTACTTGATAGCTTCCTACTTCCTTTCAATGTCTGCAACTTCTGCATTCTTATCAACCAGTGACATCACCTGGCACCATTCATTTACTGGCTGGGAATCCACATTCATCACATTCATCACAATGTCTTCTTTACCATAAGGGAGCCCTCATATATCGCCCCCATGTGAATGAGTGAGGGGTATATACTACCTCTACTCATTCACAAAAAAACTGTAAAGTGTAATAAAACACACATGTACAGTTTTTAATAATAATAATAATTAAAAAAAATCCTGTGATGTTTATCTGTCATCAGTTACACAATCCGGGGATATGGATGCACGTTGATCATGATCCCGGATGCCCACTAACTGCCTAAAGAAAAAAATGCAGCTCACCAACACACATTTTCTCCTGTTATTTCCCTCACACAAAAAAAGCACCCCCGGTGTCTGCTGCTAAAATGTAAACAAAGGATCTGGGGGCTCTTCCTGGGCGACATTGCCATATTTACCTAATGATTTCACCCAGGGGACCCCATCTATATTTCATCTGCTGGAGATGTAACTTAGGGATGGGGAGGGCGAGAGAAGTGATGGCATGTGTCCACTTGTTCTTTTAATTTGGCAGGCAGTGGGCATCATGATTGATGTGGATCTACATCACTGGACAATGTGATTGATGGTGGATGTACATTTTAAGACTTTTTTATTTATTTATTTTTTAAGTACTATATACCCCTTGGTCATTCACATAATGGGCCTCCTTTTTAATAATGGGGTTTCTAGATTTTTATAAATTCCCAACTGCAGACCCCCACAGCCACTAGAGTTCTGGTGAAGAACCCCCTGTCCTGATCTCAAGGGCCTGGTATGGATATTTAGGGGGAACCCCACGCCATTTTTTTTAATTTGCAGCGGGGTTCCCCTTAATATCCATTCCAGACCTGAAGGGCCTGGTAATTGAATTAGGGGGAACCCCCACGCTTTTTTCTATTTTTTTATCAATGACTTTTCTATGTATTGATAAAAGCCGACAATTCATTAATAGCCGCGAGTGAGTTTTAAATGACTTTTTTTCCTTCAAAAATGACACTTTGTGCAGGGACAGTTCTAAGCACGGGAAACATGCATATCATACACACCCCCCAGGTACGAAATTTAAAGGAATATTTCACTGTTATTGTTTCACTTTAAGCATTATTAAAATCACTGCTCCTAAAAAAACTGCAGTTTTTAAAACTTTTTTTGCATTGATACATGTCCCCTGGGGCAGGACCCAGGTCCCCTTTTTAGGACAATAACTTGCATATAAGCCTTTATAATTAGCACTTTACATTTCTCCCATAGACTTTTTGAATTTGCCGCGAACACCCCAAATTGTTCGTTGTTCGACGAACGGGCGAACAGGCAATGTTCGAGTCGAACATGAGTTCGACTCGAACTCGAAGCTCATCCCTAACCCCAGGTGGGCATCTCCGCCAGACCTGTGTCTCCTGTCCTCCAAATGCACCCGCAGCCTGCAGATTCGCCATAACCAGCTCCTAACCCCTCAATCACGAGACAAGGCACACAGGTGTTGAGGGTTAAACATGCAGAGCATCAAATGTTTATTAAATACAAAACATACACTTTTACACACAGTTACGGACACTCCCCTTAGCCTTGTTATAGAGTGGGGTAGGGGACAAGGAAGAACCAATGGGAACTTAATACTTGTACATGGAAACAGACTACAGTTAAAAATAAAGGGATTATGGTAAGCAGGCAGCCCCTCAATACACATCCAATGTGGAGAGATGTCTCCAGTCCAGACCATTGTCTACGTGCCATGAACCAACACAATTAAACACAGCAACAAGAAGGGGGGATAGGGGAGAAGGGATGTAGCATTACATTACATTATCTCAATACCAGCTTGTCCCCAAGTCTCTCAGTCTCTTCTGTGGGTAAGAGGCCAGCCCAAAGTCCCTTCCAAAACACACAGGGACAGTGGGTTTTGTCACATTTCTCCCCTTTTAAAAACAGACTAACCAGGTTCCTGACCCTCAACTGGTCTGGACCTGCATTAGTCACCAACTTCCACCCCATGCAAACAGGAAAAGTAAAAGTACGACTTTGGCGCTGGGGAGCAAAACCGCACATACGGTCTCCTGTGAATAAAAACAGCCGCTGCAGAGTGGAAACAGCTGTCCGCACTCCCGTGATCTGGGGCTGGGTTTCAGATATTGGGGGGAGCTGAATAATCCTCTGCCCGATGCCAGCGCTTCAGCTGGTAGGGAATGTAGGCTATGCATTTGTAGGCTATGCTGGTAGGGAATGTAGGCTATGCATTTGGGGAGGAAAAGGTACTTGCTTTTCTCCTGGTGTAGTTACCAGCCGCTGAGGAGGTATCTTGCAGGGACTATCTTCCAGACTCTCCATCTCTTTTTCTGATGCTGGGCAGAGGCCAACAGCGCTCTGCCCCATAGCCAGCGCTTCTGCTAGGGGGACATATACAAAGGTAGAGTTCAGCCGCTGGTGAGGGGGAAGGGTTTTCTCCCCTCCTGGTTCTGTGACCAGCTGCTGAGGCGACTTCTGACAGGGGCTGTCTCCCAAACCCTCCAAAAACATACTGAGGGTTGGGCAGGGGCCAGCGGCACTCTGCCGTGCAGCCAGCGCTTCTGCTGGGGGGATAAAAACTGGGGTAGTGTCCAAGTGCTGGGCAACCAGCTCACTGAGTTCATCCCTCGGACTCCCTGGATCTAACTCTGAGGGTGGGCAGAGGCCAGCGGCACTCTCCCACGTAGCCAGCGCTTCTGCTTTGGGGATGAACATTGGGGTAGTGTCCAATTGCTGGGAGGGAGAATTGCTTCCTCCACTACCGGTGGGGATATCTGCTGTTGGGGAAATGGCTCACGAAGATCATCTCAAAAGCCTCGTACACACGACCGAGTTTCTCGTCCAAAACCGGCAAGAAAAGTGCCGCGAGAGCTTTCTTGTCGAGAAAACCGTTCGTGTGTATGGTTTTACGAGGAGAAAACTGCTGTGAATCTCGACGAGAAAATAGAGAACCTGCTCTCTATTTTCTCGTCAGGATTCAAGATTTCCTCGTCGTGTTTCTCGTCGGCCTGTTTTGTGACGAGAAAATGGTTCGTGTGTATGCTTTTACGACTCTTCCAAAAGCGCGCATGCTCAGAATCAAGTATGAGACGGGAGCGCATCTTCAGCTAAATCAAGCCTTCGTAATGGAGATAGCACATTCGTCACGCTCTAAATTATTGCATCGTTTAAATGTTGTGCATTGAAATCTTCTTTAGAATGTTACATTAATTAAAACGAATGAACTTCTTTTGCTGCTAATATTCACACAGAGTTATGACTGTTTTTTTTAACCTTTTTCATGCTGCTCTTAAGAAGATTTAGGTGTATTATATCGTGCAAGATCTTCTGAATATTTTACTGTTTTAGATTTTTCTAACAGATGTTAATTGTAATTTGGCAATGTTTTTCTAGTGATCTCCCATTGTATATTTGAATTTTTTTATTGTCAATTTTACACCCTATATTTTTTACATTATTTTTTTCTTGTTTTTTGGGGGGTTGTTATCTGTTCCTTTTTTTGGCTGTCAAATGTATCTATAAAAAAGTGTAAAAATACTGCGCTGTCTGAAAAAAATTAAAAATATATGTGATAACTTAATATCTATTAGACTTGTGCACAACGGAAAAATTCGTTCCGTTTCGGTTCGTTTCTTTCCGGTCCTGTTGATTCGTAATCATTCGTAATTTTGCTAGACGGGATTTTTCGTGTTCGGACTCATTCGTATTTTTGCAAGCGACATTTTTCGTTGAATTTTTTGTTGCTTTATAATTCATACTTTCGGTAGAGTACGTTGTTTTTCGTTGATTCTGGACACAACTCCTACTTTCGTAACTTTTTTTGGGTTCGTTGATTCGTAATTTTCCGTGTCTCTCTCACAACGACGCTGCCTATTATGCCTAATGTGCTTCGAATGGATTTGTACTTTTCTAAATACATAGCGGTTATTTGTAACGATTCGAAATCTCGTATTTTACTTTCGTTTTTTACATGCGGCTATAGGCTCCGCCCCTGTACACCATTTTGAGAGGGTTCAGCACGGTGAGGGAGAAGCAGAGAGCAGAGCAGAGTGAGTGTTATTGTGCTTCGAATGGATTCGAAATCTCGTATTTTACTTTCGTTTTTTCATGCGGCTAAAGCCTCCGCCCCCTGTACACCATTTTGAGAGGGAGTTCAGCATGGTGAGGGAGAAGCAGAGAGCAGAGTGAGTGTTATTGTGCTTCGAATGGATTCGTACATTCGTAACTTTTTTCATAACGAATTATGCCGAAGACCTTCGGGCATTCGCTATTTTGCGGTATAATTTATTTCAGATTCGGTTTTATTCGTAATTGCTCTGTTCGGAAATTCAAATGCTTCCGAATGTCCGAAAGTTGCTAAATTCGGACGAATTTCGATTCGTTACGAAACGAATTGCCCAAGCCTAATATCTATGCAGCAACCAAAAAATGTGGGACACACACAAATAACAGATATATAAAGAACTAAGGCTGCGCAACTGAATACAAAAAGTGAAAACCAAAATTGTGTTATAAAAACACAATATGATATCATTTGTATATGACGTGAATAAACAATATAACTTATGGAGTAAAGGATATTGTTCTATGTACGTCTCTGGGTGATAGATGGTACTTAAACTGTATTTCTTGATATTGACATGCAAAAAAATTCAAAGATAGTCCATAAGTAACAAAAAGTCCCCAGAAGGAAGAAATAAAGGATTCCAAAACTCTTCAAAACTGCATAAGTGACTTCAAAAATGAAACACCATAGAAGGAGTGATGATATGACAGAAGAGAAATCCACCACCTTGTCCCTTTCAGGCTGCTTACCAGAAATTTTGATCCCTGAAAGAGATCAATCTGAATAGGTGGCTGTTATCCCCGCCAAGGGCTCTAATTGTCTCTCTCTGTGCTCTCTATTCGTCTAGGTTCCAGTCTGTTAGTCCACCAGGCAGCTCCGTGAGTCACATTTAGGGTAAAAGAGAAAGCCCCATAGCGTAATCCAGTATATAAAAGCGTTTATTATAATAAAAATGCACTTACAGCATGTTGAAGTAAAAAACAGCAGTGGTTTAGTGTGCGGCCGGCCGGCTCTCACTACCCGTTGCTTCCGGGATTCGTATCGTGGTGACGTCAGCACGCCGCTCCTCCCTACGTCGTTTCGACAAACCTGTCGTCATCCAGGGGCACGGGCGGCGTGCTGATCCACCACCATTACGTATGCTGTGAACGATAGCTGGGGACCGCCCAGAACCTAGTTCCCAGCGTTCCAGCTACGGGCATCGCCATTTTGAAAATGGGCAAACTGCCCTTAAGTTGCTAACCGTTTGCCTTTGATCTCCCTGTCGGATCCCACTCCGACATAGAGATATATATGGTCACGGCCGGAATCTCCTTTCACCGTGATTGAACCCATTCAGTGAAATTACTTATTGCTGTAACCGTGACACCAACGAAATCCGCCAGGGTCTGAGCTCTCGGCATCTACATTACACAAATCGCCATATTTAAAATGGGAAAAAATGCCCTTACTACCAATTCTCTGACTGGCGTCAATAATCTAGAGCATCAATCAGAAATATACACACGAAAGGGATCAATTTGTGACCAGCTGAATCCCTGAAGGTGAAACTTGCATTCAAATAGCGCGCACGTTCCACTTTTATGTATCGTATAGGTACAGACACATATGGATTAAAATTACCAAAGTGCTGTACACTGTTTGGACATGCAAGGATTCACTCCCTTATTCACCCTTTAGAAAACATATGTCCTGACATATACATATATTAATGACTTATAAAAATTAATTCATTCTTATTAAAAACTGTTGGGTCATATATAGGATGGATATAATGTGACCGCCATCTTGTGGACAAATTCATGATTACACGCACTAATTTATAGTGCGTGACAAACCATGACCATCCACATGTGGAATGTCTTTTTGTTTGGGAGAAGGAACTACAAAATTTATGGAACAAAGGGATTTCTTAAAAAAAGATATTAAGAATCAGATATTTGGACGAATTGAATCTATCTATTGGATTCTATAAATGGGTGTATCTACCCAAAAAAAAATACATATGAGTGCCACCAGAGCACACCCAAACGTATTGATGGAATAAACACAAATTTGATGTATACTTAAATGACCCCATGAACGTCCCAAGACGAGCATGGGTAAATGGACCCCATCGTTGAAACTGTGTACAACTAGAGTATTTAATCTCTGTGTTATGGGTCCCCTGAAGATGACAACAATGATGGAATAGAGATGTACCGAGAGCTCAGATCCAGTTCACATTGCTATACAAAAAATGATAATGACACCTAGCTGTTATCGATGAATGCATTAACATCAATGTCGATATTAAGCCCGTACGGGGTGTAGCAGCAGACCCTATGAATCCAGCTCATTTCCATACGGGAAATTTCCCTGATTAGAGAGCCGCCCCTCCAATGAGGACTATACCTATCAATTCCTATAAAGGAAGTGCCCTCTGGGTTGCGCTGATGGTATAAGTCATAATGCTTGGATACAGAGTGATATTGGAAGCCACTCCTAATGTTGGCTAAATGTTCTCCAAGTCTTACTTGCATGGTCCTTTTAGTCCTACCTATATATTGCTTCCCATAGGGACATTGTAGAAGCTATACAACGCCTGTGGAACTGCATGTGACGAAAGTGTCGATCTTATGCGTTTTTAAGGTACTGCTAGATATAAATACTTTCGTCTTTTTGGACCTGATTTTATTTATGGAGCACACCTGGCACCGACGACATTGGTGGTACCCCGATAGTTGTTGAAAAAAAAGAGACTTTCTTAGGTGGAGGGTCAACCACATTGGGTGCCACTCTATCCCTTAGGGAGGGGGCACCCCTGAAAATCACTTGTGGGATTGTTGGGAGGAAAGTATTAATGATACGATCATTCCCTAAAAGGTGCCAGTGTTTCCGAATGATTCTTTTTATCATATAATGTTGTGTAGAGTATGTCATGATAAATGGTATACACAATTGTTGTGGTTTCTTTTTTGGGCCATTTGTTAACAAAGATGATCTTTCTATGTCCCCCACTTCCTTTAGAATGTCTTCCAAGGTTTTCTGATCATAGCCCTTTTCTAATAATCTATCTTTCAAGATGTTAGCCTGGAGAAAATAATCAGACTTTTCAGAACAATTTCTCCGCATGCGGACAAATTGGCTTTTTGGCACTGACTTCAGCCAAGAGTCCTTGTGACAACTGTCACTCGGTATATAGGCATTGCGGTCAGTTTGTTTAAAATACGACATCGTTTTGAAACCCACTTCATTCTTGATGATTGTGAGGTCCAAAAAATGTATCCGCATTTGGCTAGCTTCATACATGAAACGTATGCCTCTATCGTTCTGATTAATCTCCAAAAAGAAAGCTTCCAGCTGTGGAACAGTGCCATCCCAAAGGAGGAGGACGTCATCTATATACCTAGCCCAAAACTTGAGATGTGGGTTTCGGTCTTTAAAGATAACGTCCTCCTCCCATTTGGCCATGAAGAGATTGGCCAAACTGGGGGCGTATTTAGCCCCCATGGCCACCCCCCGTTCCTGCTTGTAAAAGTTGTGGCTGAACCAAAAATAGTTATGTTTTGCCGCATAATCTAGAAGCTCCATAATAAATTCTTGTTGTTCCTCCGTTGTTGTTGAATGGAGGTTAAGGTAATATTTGACAGCTGATAACCCCAGCTGCTTGTAAAAGCTAGGTGTCATTATCATTTTTTGTATAGCAATGTGAACTGGATCTGAGCTCTCGGTACATCTCTATTCCATCATTGTTGTCATCTTCAGGGGATCCATAACACAGAGATTAAATACTCTAGTTGTACACAGTTTCAACGATGGGGTCCATTTACCCATGCTCGACTTGGGACGTTCATGGGGTCATTTAAGTATACATCAAATTTGTGTTTATTCCATCAATACGTTTGGGTGTGCTCTGGTGGCACTCATATGTATTTTTTTTGGGGTAGATACACCCATTTATAGAATCCAATAGATAGATTAAATTCGTCCAAATATCTGATTCTTAATATCTTTTTTTAAGAAATCCCTTTGTTCCATATATTTTTGTAGTTCCTTCTCCCAAACAAAAAGACATTCCACATGTGGATGGTCATGGTTTGTCACGCACTATAAATTAGTGCGTGTAATCATGAATTTGTCCACAAGATGGCGGTCACATTATATCCATCCTATATATGACCCAACAGTTTTTAATAAGAATGAATTAATTTTTATAAGTCATTAATATATGTATATGTCAGGACATATGTTTTCTAAAGGGTGAATAAGGGAGTGAATCCTTGCATGTCCAAACAGTGTACAGCACTTTGGTAATTTTAATCCATATGTGTCTGTACCTATACGATAGTGATGAGCCGAACACCCCCGGGTTCGGTTCGCACCAGAACCCGCGAACGGACCGAAAGTTCGCACGAACATTAGAACCCTATTAAATACAATGGATGCGAACGTTCGGATTCTAAAGTGCTAATTATAACGACTATTATCCATGTTATTGTCCGAAACAGAGTTTGGGAACCCGGGTTCTGCACCAGGGGACATGTATCAATGCAAAAAGAAGTTTTAAAAACTGACGTTTTCCAGGAGCAGTCATTTTAATGATGCATAAAGTGAAAAAAAAAAAGTCAAATATTCTTTAAATATTGTACCTGGGGGGTGTCTAAAGTATGCCTGTGAAGTGCCACGTGTTTCCCGTGTTTAGAACTGTCCCTGCACAAAATAACATTTCTAAAGGAAAAAAAGCCATTTAAAACTGCTTGCGGCTTTAATGCAATGTCTGGTCCCGGTAATATGGATGAAAATCTTTAGGAAAAATGGCATAGCTACCCCATCAACCCCCCCCCCTACCCCAGCCCATTACCAGCCCCTTTGGGTCTTGTATGGATATTAAGGGGAACCCCACACACAAAATAAAAAAGGCCCTATATACTCTGAACAGCCGTATACAGGCGGTGCATACAAGACAGGGACTGTAGGTTTGTTCTTATGTAGAATCTGTTTGTAATTTTGAACAGCTGCATTGTTTAAGTGTAGCTCCATGCCAAATTCCTTTTTTTTAGCTTTTTGGAACACATAGGGAACGGTTATCACCCCTGTCACATTTTTTTTGCTGTCTGTGCCCCTGTTCAGAACATTTCACCTCACTTTGCGTCCCAATGACAACTGTTTTTGAAATGTGGTGTTTTTATTGAAACAAGGATTGGTGATAAAGCATCAGTAGAGAGGAGACACCTTTCTCCCATATTAATTCTTACAGGAGAGAATTTTCCTTCCAAGGGGTAAATTTCCTCTCACTTCCTGTTGTCTTCTTCCGTTTGCAAGTAGTAGTCGTTTGTAAGTTTGATGTTTGAAAGTAGGGACCTGCCGTATATACTCTGCAGAAATTGGCCCCTTAGGTGTTGGTGTTGGCACAACACTGTAAGCACTCACAGTTACTCTTGGTGGGTGCTGGAACGCCCTGCTGTCAACTATTATATCAGGAATTGTAATAACATATAATTGTTGATCAGTGGTAGTAAAAATTGGGCCTTTGATGGTGGTGCTGGTGCCACAACACTGTAAGGCCTGACAGTTACTCTTGGTGGGCGCACCAATGGGCCCTGCTGTGAATTATTCGATCAACAATTATAATTGCATGCCCCTGTTGAACAGGGGCTGAAAAATTGGGCCTTTGGTGGTGGTGG
The DNA here is from genome assembly GCA_029206835.1 of Rana muscosa. Taxonomy (NCBI): domain Eukaryota; kingdom Metazoa; phylum Chordata; class Amphibia; order Anura; family Ranidae; genus Rana; species Rana muscosa. Next base: position 608,418,909 of record CM055118.1, read on the forward strand.
TGGTGATGGTGGTGCTGGTGCCACAACACTGTAAGGCCTGACAGTTACTCTTGGTGGGCGCAGCAATGGGCCCTGCTGTGAATTATTAGATCAATAATTATAATGGAATGCCCCTGTTGAATAGGGGCTGAAAAATTGGGCCTTTGGTGGTGGTGGTGGTGGTGGTGGTGATGGTGGTGCTGGTGCCACAACACTGTAAGGCCTGACAGTTACTCTTGGTGGGCGCAGCAATGGGCCCTGCTGTGAATTATTCGATCAATAATTATAATTGCATGCCCCTGTTGAACAGGGGCTGAAAAATTAGGCCTTTGGTGGTGGTGGTGGTGGTGATGGTGGTGCTGGTGCCACAACACTGTAAGGCCTGACAGTTACTCTTGGTGGGCGCAGCAATGGGCCCTGCTGTGAATTATTAGATCAATAATTATAATTGCATGCCCCTGTTGAACAGGGGCTGAAAAATTGGGCCTTAGGCACTGGTGGCACAACACTGCAACCCCTCACAGATACTGTACTTGGAGCACAGCAATGAGGCCTGTTGCAAAGTATTGCATCCAAAATTTTAATTACACGCCCATGTTAAACAGGGGCTGAAAAATTGGGCCTTAGCCACTGGTGGCGTCACCCATAAACCAAAATGATCTTCCAAGCTATCATCATTAATCGTATCATTGAGGAGGAGGAGGAGGATAGCCAGTCAACATAACAGCACAGGCACTCAGCATCAGCATCAGTCTTGAAGGGATGTGACATTTTAAAATCAATTAGTCTGTTATATCAGCATCAGGTGTGTGGTAGCTGGTGGTGATCCAAGACTGGTTCATCTTGATGAAAGTCAGTCGATCAACCGAGTCGGTGGACAGGCGCACCCTGTGATCCGTGACAAATCCTCCAGCAGCACTGAATGTGCGTTCCGAAAGAACGCTGGATGCAGGACAGGCCAGTAGCTCAATTGCATACTGTGCAAGCTCTGGCCAGTGATCCATCCTCAAGACCCAGTAAGCCAGAGGATTTTCGGTGGGGAAGGTGTCCAAGTCTGACCTTGCCCCTAGGTATTCCTGGACCATGTATATCAGACGCTGGCGATGGTTGCTGGAACCGATCATACTTTGGGGCTGCGGACTAAAGAATTGTCTGAACGCATCGGTCAGACGGCCACCTTCCCCACCGCTCCTTCTTTGACTGCCCGAAGCCTCAGCAACTCGTTGTCCAGGACCAGGAGTTTGTAACCTCCCAGTCTCTGGGAACGCGTTGCACAGACCTTTCTGCAAGGCCTCCCGGAGTTGTCTCATCCTCTGCTCCCTCTGCGACGGTAAGATAAGGTCCGCAACCTTACCCTTGTACCGTGGATCAAGGAGAGTGGCCAGCCAGTAATGGTCCCTCTCCTTGATCCGAAGAACACGAGGATCCTTCCGCAGACTTTGCAGGATCAGGGAGGCCATGCAGCGTAGGTTAGCTGAGGAATTCAGTCCGGAGTCCTCTGGGTCACTAAGGACGACATGATCCGCAGCCACCTCCTCCCAGCCACGTACAAGTCCACTGGTTTCTTGGGACTGTAAATCATCCCTAAAAGACTGCTGCTGATGATGCTGAGTGCCAGCCTCCACCTCCATGCTGACACAATCCTCCTCCTCCTCCTCCTCTTCCTGTGCGATGGGTGGGACAGAAGGAACACTGTCTGGGTAAAGGGGGCCTTGAGAGGCAAGGAAGTCCTCCTCTTCCTGCCTCTGTTCTGCCTCAAGTGCCCTGTCCATTATTCCACGCAGCGTGTGCTCCAACAGGTGGACAAGAGGTACAGTGTCACTGATGCATGCACTGTCACTGCTCACCATCCTCGTGGCCTCCTCAAATGGTGCCAGGACAGTGCATGCATCCCTGATCATGCCCCACTGGCGTGGTGAAAAAAACCTGAGCTCCCCTGACCCTGTCCTGGTGCCGTAGTCGCACAGGTACTCATTGATGGCCCTCTGCTGCGTGTGCAGCCGCTGCAGCATGGCCAACGTTGAGTTCCACCTGGTGGGCATGTCACATATAAGGCGGTTCTTGGGCAGGTTCAACTCCTTTTGCAGCTCAGCCAGGCGAGCACTGGCATTATAAGATCTGCGGAAATGCACACAGACTTTCCTGGCCTGCCTCAGGACATCCTGTAAGCCCGGGTACCTGTCCAAGAACCGCTGCACCACCAGGTTAAGGACGTGAGCCATACAGGGCACATGGGTCAGTTGTCCCTGTCGGAGGGCGGAGAGGAGGTTGGTGTCATTGTCGCAAACCACCATTCCTGGCTTAAGCTGGTGTGGCGTCAACCACCTCTCGGCCTGCCCCTGCAGAGCAGACAGGACCTCTGCCCCAGTGTGGCTCCTGTCCCCCAAACACACCAGCGCAAGCACGGCATGGCATCTTTTTGCCTGCGTACTTACGTAGCCCCTTGAACGCCTACGGAGCACCGCTGGTTCCGAGGACAAACCACAGGAAGAGGCCATGGAGGAAGAAGAAGAGGAGGGGTGGAGGAGAGAGGTGTGTCACAACCAGTAGTAGCATTTTGGAGGCGTGGCGGTGGAACAACCTCCAACACTACTGCACCTTGTCCTGCATCCTTCCCAGCTGCCAAAAGAGTGACCCAATGGGCCGTGAAAGAAAGGTAACGTCCCTGTCCATGCCTGCTGGACCATGAGTCAGCGGTAATATGCACCTTACCGCTGACCGCCCTGTCCAGCGAGGCCAAGACATTGCCTTCCACATGCCTGTAGAGAGCCGGAATCGCCTTCCGTGCGAAAAAGTGGCGTTTGGGAACTTGCCACTGAGGAACCGCACATTGCACAAACTCATGGAAGGGGGCCGAGTCTACCAACTGAAAAGGCAGCAGTTGAAGCGCTAACAATTTAGCCAAGCTAGCATTCAACCGCTGGGCATGTGGATGGCTGGGAGTGAACTTCTTTCGACGGTGCAGCAGCTGGGGCAGGGAAATTTGCCTGCTAGAATCGGACGTTGGTGTACTGCTAGCAGAGTGCCCGCAAGTACTTGGCTGTGACACACCTAATTCTACACCTTCATTCCTCTCAGAGCAGGTTTCAGAGAGGACTGAAGGTATACTGGGGTTGGAGATCCCAGCTGATGCGGTGCAAGAAGAGGTCAGCTTTGTTCTTTGGTGTGGGTCTTTAAGGTAGGCTTGCCAACGAGCTGCATGGCAGGTCAACATATGTCTGATCAAGCATGTGGTGCCCAAGCGGCTGATGTTTTGGCCACGCGATATACGCTTGAGACATATGTTGCGATCTGATGCACTCGCCTCAAAAAAGGCCCACACCAAAGAACTTTTTGAATGACGGGCAGAGGCAGCGCCCTGCACAGGCGGAGCTCTGCGGTGTGATTCCGTCGGTGTGCTACCCATACGCTGGCCACTCAAGGGCATCCTGCCTCGTTGGAGATGTGCCTCCTCCTCATCCTCCTCCTCCTCCTCTCTCCTATTAGGCACCCACGTGGAGTCAGTGACCTCATCATCCCCTCCCTCCTCATCACTGGAGCCAATCTGGCAGTATGCTGCAGCTGCTGGAGCATGACTGCCAGATTGGTGTCCTTCTTGAGCATCCCCTCTCTCTGCTCTCACGCTTCTGCCTTCCTCTAGCTGGGTATCATCATCAGATCCTTCGAAACGCTGGGCATCCTCCTGGAGCATGTACCCAACACTGTGCTCAAACAGTTCGGGGGACTCCTCAGGAGGAGGACATGGTGGGTCTAGGGAAGGATTGACTAATGAAGATAATGATACCAGAGAAGAGGACGCTTTGGCAGCTGCTTTGCCAGTACCCTGAGCCTGGGTGAGAGAGGATGAGGAGGATGAGGTGGGCTTGGTCATCCACTCTACCAAGTCTTCGGCATGATGTGGCTCAACATGTCCAGCTGCCGAAAAGAAGGACAAGCGTGTCCCATGGCCATGTGCTGATGACAATGCACCGCGTCCACGACCAGCACTGTTGCCCCCAGACATAGAGCCTGCTTGCCCTCTTTTTTTGCCTCCTGACTGTCTGCCTCTCCTTGTTTGCCTTCCAGACATTTTAATGGATGGCCTGCAGGGAGATGGGAAAAAGAGCAATAAGGGCTACCTTCAGGTGCATACTGTGCAGGAGGCTTAGCAACAATGACACTGACACTGTCCCCTGCCTATCCTTCTCTGTCCCTAAACACAAGGATTTGCAATATGCTTCAGCAAGATTGGTTTAGCACAGAACAGCACACTGACAGTTTCCCTCACTGTCCTTCTCTGTCCCTACAAACAAGATTTAGCACAGAATAGCACACTGATAGTTTCCACGAGTGTCCTTCTCTGTCCCTAAACTCAAGGATTTCAAATATGGAACAGCAAAATTGGTTTAGAACAGAATAGCACACTGACACTTTCCCTCACTGTCCTACTCTGTCCCTCCCTACAAACAAGATTTAGCACAGAATAGCACACTGATAGTTTCCACGAGTGTCCTTCTCTGTCCCTAAACTCAAGGATTTCAAATATGGAACAGCAAAATTGGTTTAGAACAGAATAGCACACTGTCAGTTTCACTCACTGTACCTCTCTGTCCCTAAACTCAAGGATTTCAAATATGGTTCAGCAAAATTGGTTTAGAACAGAATAGCACACTGACACTTTCCCTCACTGTCCTACTCTGTCCCTCCCTACAAACAAGATTTAGCACAGAATAGCACACTGATAGTTTCCACGAGTGTCCTTCTCTGTCCCTAAACTCAAGGATTTCAAATATGGAACAGCAAAATTGGTTTAGAACAGAATAGCACACTGACACTTTCCCTCACTGTCCTACTCTGTCCCTCCCTACAAACAAGATTTAGCACAGAATAGCACACTGATAGTTTCCACGAGTGTCCTTCTCTGTCCCTAAACTCAAGGATTTCAAATATGGAACAGCAAAATAGGTTTAGAACAGAATAGCACACTGACACTTTCCCTCACTGTCCTACTCTGTCCCTCCCTACAAACAAGATTTAGCACAGAATAGCACACTGATAGTTTCCACGAGTGTCCTTCTCTGTCCCTAAACTCAAGGATTTCAAATATGGAACAGCAAAATTGGTTTAGAACAGAATAGCACACTATCAGTTTCACTCACTGTACCTCTCTGTCCCTAAACTCAAGGATTTCAAATATGGTTCAGCAAAATTGGTTTAGAACAGAATAGCACACTGACACTTTCCCTCACTGTCCTACTCTGTCCCTCCCTACAAACAAGATTTAGCACAGAATAGCACACTGATAGTTTCCACGAGTGTCCTTCTCTGTCCCTAAACTCAAGGATTTCAAATATGGAACAGCAAAATTGGTTTAGAACAGAATAGCACACTGACACTTTCCCTCACTGTCCTACTCTGTCCCTCCCTACAAACAAGATTTAGCACAGAATAGCACACTGATAGTTTCCACGAGTGTCCTTCTCTGTCCCTAAACTCAAGGATTTCAAATATGGAACAGCAAAATTGGTTTAGAACAGAATAGCACACTGTCAGTTTCACTCACTGTACCTCTCTGTCCCTAAACTCAAGGATTTCAAATATGGTTCAGCAAAATTGGTTTAGAACAGAATAGCACACTGACACTTTCCCTCACTGTCCTACTCTGTCCCTCCCTACAAACAAGATTTAGCACAGAATAGCACACTGATAGTTTCCACGAGTGTCCTTCTCTGTCCCTAAACTCAAGGATTTCAAATATGGAACAGCAAAATTGGTTTAGAACAGAATAGCACACTGACACTTTCCCTCACTGTCCTACTCTGTCCCTCCCTACAAACAAGATTTAGCACAGAATAGCACACTGATAGTTTCCACGAGTGTCCTTCTCTGTCCCTAAACTCAAGGATTTCAAATATGGTTCAGCAAAATTGGTTTAGAACAGAATAGCACACTGACACTTTCCCTCACTGTCCTACTCTGTCCATCCCTACAAACAAGATTTAGCACAGAATAGCACACTGATAGTTTCCACGAGTGTCCTTCTCTGTCCCTAAACTCAAGGATTTCAAATATGGAACAGCAAAATTGGTTTAGAACAGAATAGCACACTGTCAGTTTCACTCACTGTCCTACTCTGTCCCTACAAACAAGATTTAGCACAGAATAGCACACTGACACTTTCCCTCACTGTACCTCTCTGTCCCTAAACTCAAGGATTTCAAATATGGTTCAGCAAAATTGGTTTAGAACAGAATAGCACACTGACACTTTCCCTCACTGTCCTACTCTGTCCCTACAAACAAGATTTAGCACAGAATAGCACACTGACACTTTCCCTCACTGTACCTCTCTGTCCCTAAACTCAAGGATTTCAAATATGGTTCAGCAAGATTGGTTTAGAACAGAATAGCACACTGTCAGTTTCACTCACTGTCCTACTCTGTCCCTACAAACAAGATTTAGCACAGAATAGTACACTGACACTTTCCCTCACTGTACCTCTCTGTCCCTAAACTCAAGGATTGAAAATATGGTTCAGCAAGATTGGTTTAGAACAGAATAGCACACTGACACTTTCCCTCACTGTACCTCTCTGTCCCTACAAACAAGGTTTGCACAGAATAACACACTGACACTCTCCCTACCTATCCTTATTTGTCCCTAAACACAAGGAATCCAGGATTAGTAAAGGAAAAAAATGACACTGTCCCTGCCTATGCTTCTCTTTCCCTGCTCCGGAACACACTACACAAGGCCGCCGCGCTGGCGGCCTTTTATAGTGTGGGGCATGTACTAAACACCCTCAGCAATAATTGGCCACAGGCATCCTGCCTGTGGCCAATCATTGCTCTCCTCGCTGCCGGCGCTGTGATTGGCCAAGCATGCGGGGTCACAGTGAATGCTTGGCCAATCACAGCGCCTGGATGACACTGCGATGGCGTAGTGCATTGTGGGCCGTTCGCGTCACTCGAATTTGGCGCGAACGGCCCAAATCGTTCGATCTTCGTCGAACGATCGAACAGCCGATGTTCGAGTCGAACGTATGTTCGACTCGAACACGAAGCTCATCCCTACTATACGATACATAAAAGTGGAACGTGCGCGCTATTTGAATGCAAGTTTCACCTTCAGGGATTCAGCTGGTCACAAATTGATCCCTTTCGTGTGTATATTTCTGATTGATGCTCTAGATTATTGACGCCAGTCAGAGAATTGGTAGTAAGGGCATTTTTTCCCATTTTAAATATGGCGATTTGTGTAATGTAGATGCCGAGAGCTCAGACCCTGGCGGATTTCGTTGGTGTCACGGTTACAGCAATAAGTAATTTCACTGAATGGGTTCAATCACGGTGAAAGGAGATTCCGGCCGTGACCATATATATCTCTATGTCGGAGTGGGATCCGGCAGGGAGATCAAAGGCAAACGGTTAGCAACTTAAGGGCAGTTTGCCCATTTTCAAAATGGTGACGCCCGTAGCTGGAACGCTGGGAACTAGGTTCTGGGCGGTCCCCAGCTATCGTTCACAGCATACATAATGGTGGTGGATCAGCACGCCGCCCGTGCCCCTGGATGACGACAGGTTTGTCGAAACGACGTAGGGAGGAGCAGCGTGCTGACGTCACCACGATACGAATCCCGGAAGCAACGGGTAGTGAGAGCCGGCCGGCCGCACACTAAACCACTGCTGTTTTTTACTTCAACATGCTGTAAGTGCATTTTTATTATAATAAACACTTTTATATACTGGATTACGCTATGGGGCTTTCTCTTTTACCCTAAATGTGACTCACGGAGCTGCCTGGTGGACTAACAGACTGGAACCTAGACGAATAGAGAGCACAGAGAGAGCCAATTAGAGCCCTTGGCGGGGATAACAGCCACCTATTCAGATTGATCTCTTTCAGGGATCAAAATTTCTGGTAAGCAGCCTGAAAGGGACAAGGTGGTGGATTTCTCTTCTGTCGTATCATCACTCCTTCTATGGTGTTTCATTTTTGAAGTCACTTATGCAGTTTTGAAGAGTTTTGGAATCCTTTATTTCTTCCTTCTGGGGACTTTTTGTTACTTATGGACTATCTTTGAATTTTTTTGCATGTCAATATCAAGAAATACAGTTTAAGTACCATCTATCACCCAGAGACGTACATAGAACAATATCCTTTACTCCATAAGTTATATTGTTTATTCACGTCATATACAAATGATATCATATTGTGTTTTTATGACATAATTTTGGTTTTCACTTTTTGTATTCAGTTGCGCAGCCTTAGTTCTTTATATATCTGTTATTTGTGTGTGTCCCACATTTTTTGGTTGCTGCATAGATATTAAGCTTTCACATATATTTTACATTTTTTCAGACAGCGCAGTATTTTTACACTTTTTTATATTCCACTTTTGAGATACATACATATTGCAGCAGTCTGTCACCTTTAGGGTGATATATTGTTTTATAGATTTAAAACACTCATATACCTTTAGGGTATTTGTCACTACATTCACGTGTAAATCTTTTGTTTATGTTTACACTAAGTAAGATTTAATTTCAATATCCTTATCATTCATTGGAGTATTAATGGATATCTTTGAATATCGGGGCCTCGAAGGTGGTCAACACCCAAGGTGTTTTTGAGACCTTTGACACCAAGGATGGAGACTTGGGGGGGCTATTTGTCAGACTTAAAAATCTGACCATTTCTGAGGTACATACCCAATGGGATATAGCTTTTTTGGAGACGTACATTAAATTAAGTATGGTTCCAAGAAGCTTACGATGGGAGGTATGTCCCCAGAAGGGTGAGGTAGAGTTGGAAAGTTGGTTCAGGTATTTTAACGGTGCGGGGGTCAATTTTCTACGTTTTCTAGTCGGGAGAAAAAACAGCAAACTTACCAGACTAGACAGGGAGATAAAAACCCTTAAAGACAGTCTCCTTCCCCATAAAGAAGGGGAAGAATACAAGGAGCGAACCATTAATCTTTTAAAATTACTGGACAAGGAGGAGAAGGAACAAAAAAGTAAAAAAAGAAAGAAATATAATAGGGACTATGGGGATTACCAAGCCAATCTCGTCTTTGAATGGCAAAAGAAATTGGCTAATGAGGAGCTGGACAAATAGGAAACAAGAATGGAGGCTATTTTACAGGGAGATAATGCTCCAGATGCCTCTACAGGGGCAATACAACATTTGCCCATTAGGGAAGTCTCACACAAAACTCCTAAAAAACCAACCAATAGTAAAGTGGGGAAGAAAGGAAGACGGGTGTCTTACCAATCACCTAAACGAACACAGGTACCCCCTAAGGGAGGACAACCTCCAAGAAATACCAGTTGGAACCAACAATATGGTGGAGGGAGGAGAGATGACCGTGATTATGGTTAACAACAATATAACAATAACCAACATCAAGCTTATAGAGATCCTCCAGGATCTTGGAGAGAGACAGATAGAGGTCCATATAATAATTATGGTTATGATAGACCACCCTATCAGAGTCCCAGACGCGATGAAAGGACCTACTATGAGAGACATAGAGAAGATTGGGAGTATAACAATAGGGGAGAACCTTCCAACCGTTTTTTCCCTCTTAGAGATAGAGATGGACCTGCATATCAGAAACAAAATGAGTATGATCTGGAGGAGCAGGAGCTCACATGGTCCACTAGGGATCGGTCAAGGAGACAGAGTGGGAAAGCGCTAGAACAACATCATTGGGGTTTTCCCAAGGCCAATCAGGGCATAAAGAGGCCCATTGAAAACAAAGAGGAACAAGAGGGGGGAGGAGAGCACAATCTAAAAAAACCAAGAGCTTAACGGGTGAAGGTATTTTCAATCTTAGTTCCCAAACCCTGACGGAATCTGAAACAGCCCTTTTGAATAAGGGTTTAAAATTTGCTCCTCCTCGAAAACTCAATAAATTTGAAACATACATGGACATACACAAGTACGTGAGGAGAATCAATATTAAAAGACATTTTGCTAGTATTCCAACACGCCAGGGGGGACTAACGTTGAACAATTATCAATACACAGGATTGTCCAATGCTTCCATCTTTAACCCTTCAGGTACCCTAGCACCATCACTGAGAGTATTTCGCGATGTGGTTTTGCGTGATCTGGAATCTGTTAAAACAACCAACAAAAAAATGGAAAAGAATTTGGAGCAGGGCTTAGATACCTTGTGTAACAACAAACAACTGGTTATACGCCCAGCAGATAAAGGGGGTGGGATAGTGATCCTTAATAGGGACTAGTGATGAGCCGAACACCCCCGGGTTCGGTTCGCACCAGAACCCGCGAACGGACCGAAAGTTTGAACGAACATTAGAACCCTATTAAATACAATGGATGCGAACGTTCGAATTCTAAAGTGCTAATTATAACAACTATTATGCATGTTATTGTCATAAATAGGGTTTGGGAACCCGGGTTCTGCACCAGGGGACATGTATCAATGCAAAAAGAAGTTTTAAAAACAGTCGTTTTTCGGGAGCAGTCATTTTAATGATGCATAAAGTGAAAAAAAAAAAGTCAAATATTCCTTTAAATATCGTACCTGGGGGGTGTCTAAAGTATGCCTGTGAAGTGCCACGTGTTTCCCGTGTTTAGAACTGTCCCTGCACAAAATGACACTTCTAAAGGAAAAAAAAGCCATTTAAAACTGCTTGCGGCTTTAATGTAATGTCTGGTCCCGGTAATATGGATGAAATTCTTTAAGAAAAATGGCATAGCTACCCCATGACCCCACCCCCTACCCCAGCCCATTACCAGCCCCTTTGGGTCTTGTATGGATATTAAGGGGAACCCCGCACATAAAATAAAAAAGGCCCTATATACTCTGAACAGCCGTATACAGGCGGTGCATACAAGACAGGGACTGTAGGTTTGTTCTTATGTAGAATCTGTTTGTAATTTTGAACAGGTACATTGTTGAAGTGTAGCTCCAGCCCAAAAATCTATTTTTAAACTTTTTGGGAAACATAGGTAAGGGTTATCAACCCTGTAACATTTGTTTTGCTGTCTGTGCCCCTGTTCAGAACATTTCACCTCACTTTCCGTCCCAATGACAACTGTTTTTGAAATGTGGTGTTTTTCTTGAAACAAGGATTGCTGATAAAGCATCAGTACAGATGAGACCCCTTTCTCCCATATTTATTCTTACAGGAGAGAATTTTCCTTTCTAGGGGTAGATTTCCTCTCACTTCCTGTTGTCTTCTTTCGTTTGCAAGTAGGAGTCGTTTGTAAGTTGGATGTTTGAAAGTAGGGACCTGCCGTATATACTCTGCAGAAATAGGCCCCTTAGTTGTTGGTGTTGGCACAACACTGTAAGCACTCAGTTACTCTTGGTTGGTGCTGGAACGCCCTGCTGTCAACTATTATATCAGGAATTTTAATTACATATAATTGTTGAACAGTGGTAGTAAAAATTGGGGCTTTGATGGTGGTGCTGGTGCCACAACACTGTACGCCCTGACAGTTACTCTTGGTGGGTGCAGCAATGGGCCCTGCTGTGAATTATTAGATCAAGAATTGTAATTACATGCCCCTTTTGAACAGGGGCTGAAAAATTGGGCCTTTCGTGGTGGTGGTGGTGGTGGCGTTGCCACAAGACTGTAAGCCCTCAGAGTTACTCTTGGTGGGTGCAGCAATGGACCCTGCTGTGAATTATTAGATCAAGAATTGTAATTGCATGCCCCTGTTGAACAGGGGCTGAAAAATTGGGCCTTAGGCACTGATGGCACAACACTACAACCCCTCACAGATACTGTACTTGGAGCACAGCAATGAGCCCTGTTGCAAAGTATTGCTTCAAAAATTGTAATGACACGCCCCTGTTAAACAGGGGCTGAAAAATTGGGCCTTAGGCACTGGTGCCACAACACTCCAACCCCTCACAGATACTGTACTTGGAGCACAGCAATGAGCCCTATGGCAAATTATTGCTAAAAAAATTGTAATTACACGCCCCTGTAAAACAGGGGCTGAAAAATTGGGCCTTAGCCACTGGTGGCGGCACCCATAAACAAAAATGATCTTCCAAGCTATCATCATCAATCGTATCATTGAGGACTCGGAGGAGGAGGATAGCCAGTCAACATAACAGCACAGGCACTCAGCATCAGCATCAGTCTTGAAGGGATGTGACATGTTAAAATCAATTAGTCTGTTATATCAGCATCAGGTGTGTGGTAGCTGGTGGTGATCCAAGACTGGTTCATCTTGATGAAAGTCAGTCGATCAACCGAGTCGGTGGACAGGCGCACCCTGTGATCCGTGACAAATCCTCCAGCAGCACTGAATGTGCGTTCCGAAAGAACGCTGGATGCAGGACAGGCCAGTAGCTCAATTGCATACTGTGCAAGCTCTGGCCAGTGATCCATCCTCAAGACCCAGTAAGCCAGAGGATTTTCGGTGGGGAAGGTGTCCAAGTCTGACCTTGCCCCTAGATATTCCTGCACCATGTTTATCAGACGCTGGCGATGGTTGCTGGAACCGATCATACTTTGGGGCTGCGGACTAAAGAATTGTCTGAACGCATCGGTCAGACGGCCACCTTCCCCACCGCTCCTTCTTTGACTGGCCGAAGCCTCAGCAACTCGTTGTCCAGGACCAGGAGTTTGTAACCTCCCAGTCTCTGGGAACGCGTTGCACAGACCTTTCTGCAAGGCCTCCCGGAGTTGTCTCATCCTCTGCTCCCTCTGCGACGGTAACATAAGGTCCGCAACCTTACCCTTGTACCGTGGATCAAGGAGAGTGGCCAGCCAGTAATGGTCCCTCTCCTTGATCCGAAGAATACGAGGATCCTTCCGCAGACTTTGCAGGATCAGGGAGGCCATGCAGCGTAGGTTTGCTGAGGCATTCGCTCCGGAGTCCTCTGGGTCACTAAGGACGACATGATCCGCAGCCACCTCCTCCCAGCCACGTACAAGTCCACTGGTTTCTTGGGACTGTAAATCATCCCTAAAAGACTGCTGCTGATGATGCTGAGTGCCAGCCTCCACCTCCATGCTGACACAATCCTCCTCCTCCTCCTCCTCCTCCTCCTCCTCTTCCTGTGCGATGGGTGGGACAGAAGGAACACTGTCTGGGTAAAGGGGGCCTTGAGAGGCAAGGAAGTCCTCCTCTTCCTGCCTCTGTTCTGCCTCAAGTGCCCTGTCCATTATTCCACGCAGCGTGTGCTCCAACAGGTGGACAAGAGGTACAGTGTCACTGATGCATGCACTGTCACTGCTCACCATCCTCGTGGCCTCCTCAAATGGTGCCAGGACAGTGCATGCATCCCTGATCATGCCCCACTGGCGTGGAGAAAAAAAACCAAGCTCCCCTGACCCTGTCCTGGTGCCGTAGTCGCACAGGTACTCATTGATGGCCCTCTGCTGCGTGTGCAGCCGCTGCAGCATGGCCAACGTTGAGTTCCACCTGGTGGGCATGTCACATATAAGGCGGTTCTTGGGCAGGTTCAACTCCTTTTGCAGCTCAGCCAGGCGAGCACTGGCATTATAAGATCTGCGGAAATGCACACAGACTTTCCTGGCCTGCCTCAGGACATCCTGTAAGCCCGGGTACCTGCCCAAGAACCGCTGCACCACCAGGTTAAGGACGTGAGCCACACAGGGCACATGGGTCAGTTGTCCCTGTCGGAGGGCGGAGAGGAGGTTGGTGCCATTGTCGCAAACCACCATTCCTGGCTTAAGCTGGCGTGGCGTCAACCACCTCTCGGCCTGGCCCTGCAGAGCAGACAGGACCTCTGCCCCAGTGTGGCTTCTGTCCCCCAAACACACCAGCGCAAGCACGGCATGGCATCTTTTTGCCTGCGTACTTGCGTAGCCCCGTGAACGGCTACGGAGCACCGCTGGTTCATAGGACAAACCACAGGAAGAGGCCATGGAGGAAGAAGAAGAGGAGGGGGTGGAGGAGAGAGGTGTGTCACAACCAGTAGTAGCATTTTGGAGGCGTGGCGGTGGGACAACCTCCAACACTACTGCACCTTGTCCTGCATCCTTCCCAGCTGCCAAAAGAGTGACCCAATGGGCCGTGAAAGAAAGGTAACGTCCCTGTCCATGCCTGCTGGACCATGAGTCAGCGGTAATATGCACCTTACCGCTGACCGCCCTGTCCAGCGAGGCCAAGACATTGCCTTCCACATGCCGGTAGAGAGCCGGAATAGCCTTCCGTGAGAAAAAGTGGCGTTTGGGAACCTGCCACTGAGGAACCGCACATTGCACAAACTCACGGAAGGGGGCCGAGTCTACCAACTGAAAAGGCAGCAGTTGAAGCGCTAGCAATTTAGCCAAGCTAGCATTCAACCGCTGGGCATGTGGATGGCTGGGAGTGAACTTCTTTCGACGGTCCAGCAGCTGGGGCAGGGAAATTTGCCTGCTAGAATCGGACGTCGGTGTACTGCTAGCAGAGTGGCTGCAAGTACTTGGCTGTGACACACCTAATTCTACACCTTCATTCCTCTCAGTGCATGTTTCAGAGAGGACTGAAGTTATAGTGGGGTTGGAGATCCCAGCTGATGTGGTGCAAGGAGAGGTCCGCTTTGTTCTTTGGTGTGGGTCTTTGAGGTAGGCTTGCCAACGAGCTGCATGGCAGGTCAACATATGTCTGGTCAGGCATGTGGTACCCAAGCGGCTGATGTTTTGGCCACGCGATATACGCTTGAGACATATGTTGCAAACAGCAGCTGTGCGATCTGATGCACTAGCCTCAAAAAAGGCCCACACCAAAGAACTTTTTGAATGACGGGCAGAGGCAGCGCCCTGCACAGGCGGAGCTCTGCGGTGTGATTCCGTCGGTGTACTGCCCTTACGCTGGCCACCAAAGGGCATCCTGCCTCGTTGGAGATGTGCCTCCTCCTCATCCTCCTCCTCCTCCTCTCTCCTATTAGGCACCCACGTGGAGTCAGTGACCTCATCATCACCTCCCTCCTCATCACTGGAGCCAATCTGGCAGTATGCTGCAGCTGCTGGAACATGACTGCCAGATTGGTGTCCTTCTTGAGCATCCCCTCTGTCTGCTCTCACGCTACTGCCTTCCTCTAGCTGGGTTTCATCATCAGACCCTTCGAAACGCTGGGCATCCTCCTGGAGCATGTACCCAACACTGTGCTCAAACAGTTCGGGGGACTCCTCAGGAGGAGGACATGGTGGGTCTAGGGAAGGAGTGACTGATGATGAGTCTGACATTGATACCAGGGAAGAGGACGCTTTGGCAGCTGCTTTTCCAGTACCCTGAGCCTGGGTGAGAGAGGATGAGGAGGAGGAGGAGGGCTTGGTCATCCACTCTACCAAGTCTTCGGCATGATGTGGCTCAACATGTCCAGCTGCCGAAAAGAAGGACAAGCGTGTCCCATGGCCATGTGCTGATGACAATGCACCGCGTCCACGACCAGCACTGTTGCCCCCAGACACAGAGCCTGCTTGCCCTCTTTTATTGCCTCCTGACTGTCTGCCTCTCCTTGTTTGCCTTCCAGACATTCTAATAGATGGCCTGCAGGGAGATGGGAAAAAAGCAATAAGGGCTACCTTCAGGTGTCCTTCTCTGTCCCTTGAAACAAGGACTTTGACAGTGAAAGAAACTGACACACTCTCCCTACCTACAGTTTTCTGTCCCTAGAAAAAATGTTTTTTTTAAGCACAATTTAGCACAAGGAGAATTCACTCACTGTCCTTCCAGGTCCCTGGAAACAAGGACTTTGACAGTGAAAGAAACTGACACACTCTCCCTACCTACAGTTTTCTGTCCCTAGAAAAAATGTTTTTTTTAAGCACAATTTAGCACAAGGAGAATTCACTCACTGTCCTTCCAGGTCCCTGGAAACAAGGACTTTGACAGTGAAAGAAACTGACACACTCTCCCTACCTACAGTTTTCTGTCCCTAGAAAAAATGTTTTTTTTAAGCACAATTTAGCACAAGGAGAATTCACTCACTGTCCTTCCAGGTCCCTGGAAACAAGGACTTTGACAGTGAAAGAAACTGACACACTCTCCCTACCTACAGTTTTCTGTCCCTAGAAAAAATGTTTTTTTTAAGCACAATTTAGCACAAGGAGAATTCACTCACTGTCCTTCCAGGTCCCTGGAAACAAGGACTTTGACAGTGAAAGAAACTGACACACTCTCCCTACCTACAGTTTTCTGTCCCTAGAAAAAATGTTTTTTTAAAGCACAATATAGCACAAGGAGAATTCACTCACTGTCCTTCCAGGTCCCTGGAAACAAGGACTTTGACAGTGAAAGAAACTGACACACTCTCCCTACCTACAGTTTTCTGTCCCTAGAAAAAATGTTTTTTTTAAGCACAATTTAGCACAAGGAGAATTCACTCACTGTCCTTCCAGGTCCCTGGAAACAAGGACTTTGACAGTGAAAGAAACTGATACACTCTCCCTACCTACAGTTTTCTGTCCCTAGAAACATGTTTTTTTTAAGCACAATTTAGCACAAGGAGAATTCACTCACTGTCCTTCCAGGTCCCTGGAAACAAGGACTTTGACAGTGAAAGAAACTGACACACTCTCCCTACCTACAGTTTTCTGTCCCTAGAAAAAATGTTTTTTTTAAGCACAATTTAGCACAAGGAGAATTCACTCACTGTCCTTCCAGGTCCCTGGAAACAAGGACTTTGACAGTGAAAGAAACTGACACACTCTCCCTACCTACAGTTTTCTGTCCCTAGAAAAAATGTTTTTTTTAAGCACAATTTAGCACAAGGAGAATTCACTCACTGTCCTTCCAGGTCCCTGGAAACAAGGACTTTGACAGTGAAAGAAACTGACACACTCTCCCTACCTACAGTTTTCTGTCCCTAGAAAAAATGTTTTTTTTAAGCACAATATAGCACAAGGAGAATTCACTCACTGTCCTTCCAGGTCCCTGGAAACAAGGACTTTGACAGTGAAATAAACTGACACACTCTCCCTACCTACAGTTTTCTGTCCCTAGAAAAAATGTTTTTTTTAAGCACAATTTAGCACAAGGAGAATTCACTCACTGTCCTTCCAGGTCCCTGGAAACAAGGACTTTGACAGTGAAAGAAACTGATACACTCTCCCTACCTACAGTTTTCTGTCCCTAGAAACATGTTTTTTTTAAGCACAATTTAGCACAAGGAGAATTCACTCACTGTCCTTCCAGGTCCCTGGAAACAAGGACTTTGACAGTGAAAGAAACTGACACACTCTCCCTACCTACAGTTTTCTGTCCCTAGAAAAAATGTTTTTTTTAAGCACAATTTAGCACAAGGAGAATTCACTCACTGTCCTTCCAGGTCCCTGGAAACAAGGACTTTGACAGTGAAAGAAACTGACACACTCTCCCTACCTACAGTTTTCTGTCCCTAGAAAAAATGTTTTTTTTAAGCACAATTTAGCACAAGGAGAATTCACTCACTGTCCTTCCAGGTCCCTGGAAACAAGGACTTTGACAGTGAAAGAAACTGACACACTCTCCCTACCTACAGTTTTCTGTCCCTAGAAAAAATGTTTTTTTTAAGCACAATTTAGCACAAGGAGAATTCACTCACTGTCCTTCCAGGTCCCTGGAAACAAGGACTTTGACAGTGAAAGAAACTGACACACTCTCCCTACCTACAGTTTTCTGTCCCTAGAAAAAATGTTTTTTTTAAGCACAATATAGCACAAGGAGAATTCACTCACTGTCCTTCCAGGTCCCTGGAAACAAGGACTTTGACAGTGAAAGAAACTGACACACTCTCCCTACCTACAGTTTTCTGTCCCTAGAAAAAATGTTTTTTTTAGCACAATTTAGCACAAGGAGAATTCACTCACTGTCCTTCCAGGTCCCTGGAAACAAGGACTTTGACAGTGAAAGAAACTGACACACTCTCCCTACCTACAGTTTTCTGTCCCTAGAAAAAATGTTTTTTTTAAGCACAATTTAGCACAAGGAGAATTCACTCACTGTCCTTCCAGGTCCCTGGAAACAAGGACTTTGACAGTGAAAGAAACTGACACACTCTCCCTACCTACAGTTTTCTGTCCCTAGAAAAAATGTTTTTTTTAAGCACAATTTAGCACAAGGAGAATTCACTCACTGTCCTTCCAGGTCCCTGGAAACAAGGACTTTGACAGTGAAAGAAACTGACACACTCTCCCTACCTACAGTTTTCTGTCCCTAGAAAAAATGTTTTTTTTAAGCACAATTTAGCACAAGGAGAATTCACTCACTGTCCTTCCAGGTCCCTGGAAACAAGGACTTTGACAGTGAAAGAAACTGACACACTCTCCCTACCTACAGTTTTCTGTCCCTAGAAAAAATGTTTTTTTTAAGCACAATTTAGCACAAGGAGAATTCACTCACTGTCCTTCCAGGTCCCTGGAAACAAGGACTTTGACAGTGAAAGAAACTGACACACTCTCCCTACCTACAGTTTTCTGTCCCTAGAAAAAATGTTTTTTTTAAGCACAATATAGCACAAGCACAAAACACACTGACACTCTCCCTACCTATCCTTCTCTTTCCCTAAACTAAAGGAATCCAGGTTAAGCAAGAAAGAAATAAAAGTCACTGTCCCTGCCTATGCTGCTCTATCCCTGCTCCGGAACACACTACACTAGGCTGCCGTGCTGGCGGCCTTTTATAGTGTGGGGCGTGTACTAAACACCCTCAGCAATAATTGGCCACAGGCATCCTGCCTGTGGCCAATCATTGCTCTCCTCGCTGACGGCGCTGTGATTGGCCAAGCATGCGGGGTCACAGTGCATGCTTGGCCAATCACAGCGCCTGGATGACACTGCGATGGCGTAGTGCATTGTGGGCCGTTCGCGTCACTCGAATTTGGCGCGAACGGCCCAAATCGTTCGATCTTCGTCGAACGATCGAACAGCCGATGTTCGAGTCGAACGTATGTTCGACTCGAACACGAAGCTCATCCCTAATAGGGACGACTACCTTCAGGAATTATCCAGGATAGTTGGCGATCAGGAGACCTATACCCTTTTGGTTGGAAATCCAATCCTCAAATATAAAAAGACCTTGGAGGATTTGGTAACAAAGGGTGCACAATTGGGGATTCTGAGTGAAAAAGAACAGCTTTTTCTAGTTCCTAAGGCACCAAGGGTACCTATCCTGTAGTGCTTGCCTAAAATACATAAAAGTCTGACTTGCCCCCCGGGACGTCCGATAGTTAGCGGAATTGATTCCATCACATCCCGGGCGGGCAAGTACATTGACTTTTTCCTTCAACCAATAGTGTTGAAAATGCCGTCGTATCTGAAAGATACGAAACACATAATCAATTTACTAGCAGATCAACATCCCAGTGAACACACGTGGATGGTCACAGCTGATGTGACATCACTGTACACTATAATTCCCCACTCTTTGGGGTTATCAGCTGTCAAATATTACCTTAACCTCCATTCAACAACAACAGAGGAACAACAAGAATTTATTATGGAGCTTCTAGATTATGCGGCAAAACATAACTATTTTTGGTTCAGCCACAACTTTTACAAGCAGGAACGGGGGGTGGCCATGGGGGCTAAATACGCCCCCAGTTTGGCCAATCTCTTCATGGCCAAATGGGAGGAGGACGTCATCTTTAAAGACCGAAACCCACATCTCAAGTTTTGGGCTAGGTATATAGATGACGTCCTCCTCCTTTGGGATGGCACTGTTCCACAGCTGGAAGCTTTCTTTCTAGAGATTAATCAGAACGTTAGAGGCATACGTTTCATGTATGAAGCTAGCCAAATGCGGATACATTTTTTGGACCTCACAATCATCAAGAATGAAGTGGGTTTCAAAACGATGTCATATTTTAAACAAACTGACCACAATGCCTATATACCGAGTGACAGTTGTCACAAGGACTCTTGGCTGAAGTCAGTGCCAAAAAGCCAATTTGTCCGCATGCAGAGAAATTGTTCTGAAAAGTCTGATTATTTTCTCCAGGCTAACATCTTGAAAGATAGATTATTAGAAAAGGGCTATGATCAGAAAACCTTGGAAGACATTCTAAAGGAAGTGGGGGACATAGAAAGATCATCTTTGTTAACAAATGGCCCAAAAAAGAAACCACAACAATTGTGTATACCATTTATCACGACATACTCTACACAACATTATATGATAAAAAGAATCATTCGGAAACACTGGCACCTTTTAGGGAATGATCGTATCATTAATACTTTCCTCCCAACAATCCCACAAGTGATTTTCAGGGGTGCCCCCTCCCTAAGGGATAGAGTGGCACCCAATGTGGTTGACCCTCCACCTAAGAAAGTCTCTTTTTTTCAACAACTATTGGGGTACCACCAATGTCGTTGGTGCCAGGTGTGCTCCATAAATAAAATCAGGTCCAAAAAGACGGAAGTATTTATATCTAGCAGTACCTTAAAAACGCATAAGATCGACACTTTCGTCACATGCAGTTCCACAGGCGTTGTATATCTTCTACAATGTCCCTGTGGGAAGCAATATATAGGTAGGACTAAAAGGACCATGCAAGTAAGACTTGGAGAACATTTAGCCAACATTAGGAGTGGCTTCCAATATCACTCTGTATCCAAGCATTATGGCTTATACCATCAGCGCAACCCAGAGGGCACTTCCTTTATAGGAATTGATAGGTATAGTCCTCATTGGAGGGGTGGTTCTCTAATCAGGGAAATTTCCCGTATGGAAATGAGCTGGATTCATAGGGTCCGCTGCTACACCCCGTACGGGCTTAATATCGACATTGATGTTAATGCGTTCATCGATAACAGCTAGGTGTCATTATCATTTTTTGTATAGCAATGTGAACTGGATCTGAGCTCTCGGTACATCTCTATTCCATCATTGTTGTCATCTTCAGGGGACCCATAACACAGAGATTAAATACTCTAGTTGTACACAGTTTCAACGATGGGGTCCATTTACCCATGCTCGTCTTGGGACGTTCATGGGGTCATTTAAGTATACATCAAATTTGTGTTTATTCCATCAATACGTTTGGGTGTGCTCTGGTGGCACTCATATGTATTTTTTTTGGGGTAGATACACCCATTTATAGAATCCAATAGATAGATTAAATTCGTCCAAATATCTGATTCTTAATATCTTTTTTTAAGAAATCCCTTTGTTCCATATATTTTTGTAGTTCCTTCTCCCAAACAAAAAGACATTCCACATGTGGATGGTCATGGTTTGTCACGCACTATAAATTAGTGCGTGTAATCATGAATTTGTCCACAAGATGACGGTCACATTATATCCATCCTATATATGACCCAACAGTTTTTAATAAGAATGAATTAATTTTTATAAGTCATTAATATATGTATATGTCAGGACATATGTTTTCTAAAGGGTGAATATGGGAGTGAATCCTTGCATGTCCAAACAGTGTACAGCACTTTGGTAATTTTAATCCATATGTGTCTGTACCTATACGATACATAAAAGTGGAACGTGCGCGCTATTTGAATGCAAGTTTCACCTTCAGGGATTCAGCTGGTCACAAATTGATCCCTTTCGTGTGTATATTTCTGATTGATGCTCTAGATTATTGACTCCAGTCAGAGAATTGGTAGTAAGGGCATTTTTTCCCATTTTAAATATGGCGATTTGTGTAATGTAGATGCCGAGAGCTCAGACCCTGGCGGATTTCGTTGGTGTCACGGTTACAGCAATAAGTAATTTCACTGAATGGGTTCAATCACGGTGAAAGGAGATTCCGGCCGTTACCATATATATCTCTATGTCGGAGTGGGATCCGACAGGGAGATCAAAGGCAAATGGTTAGCAATAGGGATGAGCTTCGAGTTCGAGTCGAACTCATGTTCGACTCAAACATTGCCTGTTCGCCCGTTCGCCGAACAGCGAACAAATTGGGGTGTTCGCGGCAAATTCGAAAAATCTATGGGAGAAATCTAAAGTGTTAATTATAAAGGCTAATATGCAAGTTATTGTCCTAAAAAGTGTTTGGGGACCGGGGTCCTGCCCCAGGGGACATGTATCAATGCAAAATGAAGTTTTAAAAACGGCCGTTTTTTCGGGAGCAGTGATTTTAATAATGCTTAAAATGAAAAAATAAAAGTGAAATATTCCTTTAAATTTCGTACCTGGGGGGTGTGTATGATATGCATGTGAAGTGGCGCATGTTTCCCGTGCTTAGAACTGTCCCTGCAAAAAATGTCATTTTTGAAAGAAAAAAAGTCTTTTAAAACTGACTCGCGGCTATTAATGAATTGTCGGCTCCCGGCAATACATACAAAAGTCATTGATAAAAAAAAAAAAAAAAGCGTGGGGGTTCCCCAGAATTCAATTACCAGGCCCTTCAGGTCTGGAATGGATATTAAGGGGAACCCCGCCGCAAATTTAAAAAAAAATTGACGTGGGGTTCCCCCAAATATCCATTCCAGGCCCTTCAGATCTGGCATGGATTTTAAGGGGAACTCCACCCCAAATTTAAAAAAAAATGGCGTGGAGTCCCCCTAAAAATCCATACCAGACCCCTTATACGAGCACGCAACCTGGCCGGCCGCAGGGAAAAGGGGGGGACGAGAGAGCGGCCCCCCCTCCCTCCTGAATCGTACCAAGCCACATGCCCTCAACATGGGGAGGATGTCCCCATGTTGATGGGGACAAGGGCCTCATCCCCACAACCCTTGCCCGGTGGTTGTGGGGGTC
Organism: Rana muscosa; assembly: GCA_029206835.1. Taxonomy (NCBI): domain Eukaryota; kingdom Metazoa; phylum Chordata; class Amphibia; order Anura; family Ranidae; genus Rana; species Rana muscosa. The sequence goes on from CM055118.1 coordinate 608,441,508, forward strand.
TGCGGGCGGGGGGCTTATCGGAATCTGGAAGACCCCTTTAACAAAGGGGACCCCCAGATCCCGCCCCCCCCCCTATGTGAATTGGTAAGGGGTACATTGTACCCCTACCATTTCACGAAGAAAGCGTAAAAAAATGTTTAAAAAAACACACAAACACCTTGAAAAAGTCCTTTATTAAAAAAAAAAAAAAAAAAAAAAACATTCCAGCGGTGAAATCCAGTGTCCCGCGGCGATCCCGATGTCCAGCGCTGTCCTTCATTGGTTGTGCCTGAGCGGACCTGATGGGGAACTCCCTCTCAGTATTTTAAATGTATAGACCCGCCCCTTCTAAAGTTCCCCATCAGGTCCGCTCCCTCGGTATGTCGGACCCGCCTACGTCATTGGCTTGAGCGGGGAACTTCCTTCACTGTGTAATTTAAATTTACATAGTGAAGGAAGTTCCCCGCTCAAGCCAATGACGTAGGCGGGTCTGACATACCGAGGGGGCGGATCTGATGGGGGACTGCTCTCACTTTGGTAATACATGTATAGACCCGCCCCTTCTCATGTTCCGCATCTGGTCCGCTGAGCGGACCTGATGGGGAACTTTAGAAGGGGCGGGTCTATACATTTAAAATACTGGGAGGGAGTTCCCCATCAGGTCCGCTCAGGCACAACCAATGAAGGACAGCGCTGGACATCGGGATCGCCGCGGGACACTGGATTTCACCGCTGGAATGTTTTTTTTTTTTTTAAATAAAGGACTTTTTCAAGGTGTTTGTGTGTTTTTTTAAACATTTTTTTACGCTTTCTTCGTGAAATGGTAGGGGTACAATGTACCCCTTACCAATTCACATGGGGGGGGCCGGGATCTGGGGGTCCCCTTTGTTAAAGGGGTCTTCCAGATTCCGATAAGCCCCCCGCCCGCAGACCCCCACAACCACCGGGCAAGGGTTGTGGGGATGAGGCCCTTGTCCCCATCAACATGGGGACATCCTCCCCATGTTGAGGGCATGTGGCCTGGTACGGTTCAGGAGGGAGGGGGGGCCGCTCTCTCGTACCCCCCTTTTCCCCTGCGGCCGGCCAGGTTGCGTGCTCGGATAAGGGGTCTGGTATGGATTTTTAGGGGGACTCCACGCCATTTTTTTTTAAAATTTGGGGTGGAGTTCCCCTTAAAATCCATGCCAGATCTGAAGGGCCTGGAATGGATATTTGGGGGAACCCCACGTCAATTTTTTTTTTAATTTGCGGCAGGGTTCCCCTTAATATCCATTCCAGACCTGAAGGGCCTGGTAATTGAATTCTGGGGAACACCCACGCTTTTTTTTTTTTTTTTATCAATGACTTTTGTATGTATTGCCGGGAGCCGACAATTCATTAATAGCCGCGAGTCAGTTTTAAATGCATTTTTTTCTTTCAAAAATGACATTTTTTGCAGGGACAGTTCTAAGCACGGGAAACATGCGCCACTTCACATGCATATCATACACACCCCCCAGGTACGAAATTTAAAGGAATATTTCACTTTTATTTTTTCATTTTAAGCATTATTAAAATCACTGCTCCCAAAAAAACGGCCGTTTTTAAAACTTCTTTTTGCATTGATACATGTCCCCTGGGGCAGGACCCGGGTCCCCAAACACTTTTTAGGACAATAACTTGCATATTAGCCTTTATAATTAACACTTTAGATTTCGAACGTTCGAGTCCATTGTATTTAATAGGGTTCTAAAGTTTACACGAACATTTTGTCTGTTCGCAGGTTCTGGTGCGAACCGAACAGGGGGGTGTTCGGCTCATCCCTGGTTAGCAACTTAAGGGCAGTTTGCCCATTTTCAAAATGGCGACGCCCGTAGCTGGAACGCTGGGAACTAGGTTCTGGGCGGTCCCCAGCTATCGTTCACAGCATACATAATGGTGGTGGATCAGCACGCCGCCCGTGCCCCTGGATGACGACAGGTTTGTCAAAACGACGTAGGGAGGAGCGGCGTGCTGACGTCACCACGATACGAATCCCGGAAGCAATGGGTAGTGAGAGCCGGCCGGCCGCACACTAAACCACTGCTGTTTTTTACTTCAACATGCTGTAAGTGCATTTTTATTATAATAAACACTTTTATATACTGGATTACGCTATGGGGCTTTCTCTTTTACCCTAAATGTGACTCACGGAGCTGCCTGGTGGACTAACAGACTGGAACCTAGACGAATAGAGAGCACAGAGAGAGCCAATTAGAGCCCTTGGCGGGGATAACAGCCACCTATTCAGATTGATCTCTTTCAGGGATCAAAATTTCTGGTAAGCAGCCTGAAAGGGACAAGGTGGTGGATTTCTCTTCTGTCATATCATCACTCCTTCTATGGTGTTTCATTTTTGAAGTCACTTATGCAGTTTTGAAGAGTTTTGGAATCCTTTATTTCTTCCTTCTGGGGACTTTTTGTTACTTATGGACTATCTTTGAATTTTTTTGCATGTCAATATCAAGAAATACAGTTTAAGTACCATCTATCACCCAGAGACGTACATAGAACAATATCCTTTACTCCATAAGTTATATTGTTTATTCACGTCATATACAAATGATATCATATTGTGTTTTTATAACATAATTTTGGTTTTCACTTTTTGTATTCAGTTGCGCAGCCTTAGTTCTTTATATGTCAAATGTATCTGCTTACTCCAAAGCTAAATTAAAAATTTGTAAAAATAAACATAGTCAAGTAACATTTATTCATGTTTTGTAAAAAATAAAGAGAAGGCAGCGCTGGAGAACCTGCTGCCATTTGTGCATCCCAGGGACCCCAGAGCACACATCAACCCTGTGTGGACACTAAAATTGGGAGCTTGAGAAGGCCAACAGTTCTGAGCACAATCTGATGCTGGCCTCCTAGAGGTCAGGAACAGCAGCAGGTGATATATATGTCCAAAGTGTGTGGTACTACAACAGGCTACCTTCTTTTCGACCACAATGAAGCAAGGCCATCACTTCCTCGTCTTCTTGGCAGCCTTCCCTGCAGTCTTCCCTGAAGCCTTCCCTGCAGCCTTCCTTCTTCGTGTGGCTGGAGGCTGGGCCACTGGAGGGGTACTCCTGTCAGGAGGAGGAGGAGGTGGAGGAGAAGGGGGTGGCGCAGAAGAAGAAGGTGGAGGTAGAGGCGGAGGTGGAGGAGAAGGGGGTGGGGCAGAAGAATAAGGTGGAGGTGGAGGAGGAGGTTGAGGAGAAGGGGGTGGGGCAGAAGAAGAAGGTGGAGGTGGAGGAGGAGGTGGAGGAGAAGGGGGTGGGGCAGAAGAAGAAGGTGGAGGTGGAGGAGGAGGTGGAGGAGAAGGGGGTGGGGCAGAAGAAGAAGGTGGAGGTGGAGGAGGAGGTTGAGGTTGGGATAGTTGTGCCACCTCACATATGGCCGTATTGGGGGTAATTTTCTCCATCACCCCCTTGTTCAGCAAGGTGATGAGCAGGGGCTCACATAGGAGGCGTTGCTCCATGCTCATCACCTTGAACTTTGCCTCCACTAGGCCGGCAATGGCCTCTTCAGGGGATGTGGGCTCCTGGAGGGTGGCATGGGCCTCTCAAATAAGGGCCATTGCTGCCTCACTCGTGGTACTGTCCCTCCTGCTTCTTTTGGGAAGTCGGATGGGAGGCACCTGTGATCTTGTGGTTCTCCTCGGGCCGGCCACCTCCTGTCTGCCACTGGGCCCTGCCACCTCCTGGCTGCCACTGGGCCCTGCCACCTCCTGGCTCACAGTGGGCCCTGCCACCTCCTGGCTGCCACTGGGCCCTGCCTCCTCCTGCCTGACAGTTTCCTGACCCTCCTCCTGGCTGATTTCATCCTGTGTATGAAAAGGGACATAGTTTAATATTTTGATTTATTATTTTCATACAACTTTCAGATCCTGATTGTAGCAATTTGAATGTAAATCAAGAAAAAATTTCCAAAAATTTACAACTACATCAGATTGACTATTTAGCACCCAATTTAGGCCAGACTAATGTCTAGAGATCTTGATTTTACGTGTGGAACACAAAATAGTTTATGTTTGTCATCTTGACATATTTTTCAAACATTAGGTTTATCCCAATATATTTTCTATAAATACTATACCTGGCTCCAGATGGCCAAATCAGGTTCATCCAGGATGGCTGCCTCCTCTTGCTCCAGAGAAGGCTCAGGTTGGCTGCAGGGAAGTCTGGGGGGAAGAGTGGATAGTGATGGCCTTGCCTCAATGTGGTCATCCAGAAAGGACATCCTGCTGTAGTACCACAAATTCGGGACATACACATCATCTGCTGCTGCTCCTGACTAGGGATGAGCTTCGTGTTCGAGTCGAACATACGTTCGACTCGAACATCGGCTGTTCGATCGTTCGACGAAGATCGAACGATTTGGGCCGTTCGCGCCAAATTCGAGTGACGCGAACGGCCCACAATGCACTACGCCATCGCAGTGTCATCCAGGCGCTGTGATTGGCCAAGCATGCACTGTGACCCCGCATGCTTGGCCAATCACAGCGCCGGCAGCGAGGAGAGCAATGATTGGCCACAGGCAGGATGCCTGTGGCCAATTATTGCTGAGGGTGTTTAGTACACGCCCCACACTATAAAAGGCCGCCAGCACGGCGGCCTAGTGTAGTGTGTTCCGGAGCAGGGAAAGAGCAGCATAGGCAGGGACAGTGACTTTTATTTCTTTCTTGCTTAACCTGGATTCCTTTAGTTTAGGGAAAGAGAAGGATAGGTAGGGAGAGTGTCAGTGTGTTTTGTGCTTGTGCTATAGTGTGCTTAAAAAAAACATTTTTTCTAGGGACAGAAAACTCTAGGTAGGGAGAGTGTCAGTTTCTTTCACTGTGCAAGTCCTTGTTTCCAGGGACAGGGAAGGACAGTGAGTGAATTCTCCTTGTGCTATAGTGTGCTTAAAAAAAACATTTTTTCTAGGGACAGAAAACTCTAGGTAGGGAGAGTGTCAGTTTCTTTCACTGTGCAAGTCCTTGTTTCCAGGGACAGGGAAGGACAGTGAGTGAATTCTCCTTGTGCTATAGTGTGCTTAAAAAAAACATTTTTTCTAGGGACAGAAAACTCTAGGTAGGGAGAGTGTCAGTTTCTTTCACTGTGCAAGTCCTTGTTTCCAGGGACAGGGAAGGACAGTGAGTGAATTCTCCTTGTGCTATAGTGTGCTTAAAAAAAACATTTTTTCTAGGGACAGAAAACTCTAGGTAGGGAGAGTGTCAGTTTCTTTCACTGTGCAAGTCCTTGTTTCCAGGGACAGGGAAGGACAGTGAGTGAATTCTCCTTGTGCTATAGGGTGCTTAAAAAAAACATTTTTTCTAGGGACAGAAAACTCTAGGTAGGGAGAGTGTCAGTTTCTTTCACTGTGCAAGTCCTTGTTTCCAGGGACAGGGAAGGACAGTGAGTGAATTCTCCTTGTGCTATAGTGTGCTTAAAAAAAACATTTTTTCTAGGGACAGAAAACTCTAGGTAGGGAGAGTGTCAGTTTCTTTCACTGTGCAAGTCCTTGTTTCCAGGGACAGGGAAGGACAGTGAGTGAATTCTCCTTGTGCTATAGTGTGCTTAAAAAAAACATTTTTTCTAGGGACAGAAAACTCTAGGTAGGGAGAGTGTCAGTTTCTTTCACTGTGCAAGTCCTTGTTTCCAGGGACAGGGAAGGACAGTGAGTGAATTCTCCTTGTGCTATAGTGTGCTTAAAAAAAAACATTTTTTCTAGGGACAGAAAACTCTAGGTAGGGAGAGTGTCAGTTTCTTTCACTGTGCAAGTCCTTGTTTCCAGGGACAGGGAAGGACAGTGAGTGAATTCTCCTTGTGCTATAGTGTGCTTAAAAAAAACATTTTTTCTAGGGACAGAAAACTCTAGGTAGGGAGAGTGTCAGTTTCTTTCACTGTGCAAGTCCTTGTTTCCAGGGACAGGGAAGGACAGTGAGTGAATTCTCCTTGTGCTATAGTGTGCTTAAAAAAAACATTTTTTCTAGGGACAGAAAACTCTAGGTAGGGAGAGTGTCAGTTTCTTTCACTGTGCAAGTCCTTGTTTCCAGGGACAGGGAAGGACAGTGAGTGAATTCTCCTTGTGCTATAGTGTGCTTAAAAAAAACATTTTTTCTAGGGACAGAAAACTCTAGGTAGGGAGAGTGTCAGTTTCTTTCACTGTGCAAGTCCTTGTTTCCAGGGACAGGGAAGGACAGTGAGTGAATTCTCCTTGTGCTATAGTGTGCTTAAAAAAAACATTTTTTCTAGGGACAGAAAACTCTAGGTAGGGAGAGTGTCAGTTTCTTTCACTGTGCAAGTCCTTGTTTCCAGGGACAGGGAAGGACAGTGAGTGAATTCTCCTTGTGCTATAGTGTGCTTAAAAAAAAAAAATTTCTAGGGACAGAAAACTCTAGGTAGGGAGAGTGTCAGTTTCTTTCACTGTGCAAGTCCTTGTTTCCAGGGACAGGGAAGGACAGTGAGTGAATTCTCCTTGTGCTATAGTGTGCTTAAAAAAAACATTTTTTCTAGGGACAGAAAACTCTAGGTAGGGAGAGTGTCAGTTTCTTTCACTGTGCAAGTCCTTGTTTCCAGGGACAGGGAAGGACAGTGAGTGAATTCTCCTTGTGCTATAGTGTGCTTAAAAAAAACATTTTTTCTAGGGACAGAAAACTCTAGGTAGGGAGAGTGTCAGTTTCTTTCACTGTGCGAGTCCTTGTTTCTAGGGACAAAGAAGGAAAGTGAGGGGAATTCTCCTTGTGCTATAGTGTGCTAAAGCATTCCTCATCAACCATCTTTGAAATCCTTGATTTTTGGACAGTCAGGGAAATTGTCGTTGTGCTATTCTGTGCAAAAGCAATCATCCTCAACCATATTTAGAAATCCTTAAGTAAAGGGACAGAGAAGGACACCTGAAGGTAGCCCTTATTGCTTTTTTCCCATCTCCCTGCAGGCCATCTATTAGAATGTCTGGAAGGCAAACAAGGAGAGGCAGACAGTCAGGAGGCAATAAAAGAGGGCAAGCAGGCTCTGTGTCTGGGGGCAACAGTGCTGGTCGTGGACGCGGTGCATTGTCATCAGCACATGGCCATGGGACACGCTTGTCCTTCTTTTCGGCAGCTGGACATGTTGAGCCACATCATGCCGAAGACTTGGTAGAGTGGATGACCAAGCCCTCCTCCTCCTCCTCATCCTCTCTCACCCAGGCTCAGGGTACTGGCAAAGCAGCTGCCAAAGCGTCCTCTTCCCTGTTATCAATGTCAGACTCATCATCAGTCACTCCTTCCCTAGACCCACCATGTCCTCCTCCTGAGGAGTCCCCCGAACTGTTTGAGCACAGTGTTGGGTAAATGCTCCAGGAGGATGCCCAGCGTTTCGAAGGGTCTGATGATGAAACCCAGCTACAGGAAGGCAGTAGGGTGAGAGCAGACAGAGGGGATGCTCAAGAAGGACACCAATCTGGCAGTCATGTTCCAGCAGCTGCAGCATACTGCCAGATTGGCTCCAGTGATGAGGAGGGAGGGGATGATGAGGTCACTGACTCCACGTGGGTGCCTAATAGGAGAGAGGAGGAGGAGGATGAGGAGGAGGCACATCTCCAACGAGGCAGGATGCCCTTTGGTGGCCAGCGTAAGGGCAGTACACCGACGGAATCACACCGCAGAGCTCCGCCTGTGCAGGGCGCTGCCTCTGCCCGTCATTCAAAAAGTTCCTTGGTGTGGGCCTTTTTTGAGGCTAGTGCATCAGATCGCACAGCTGCTGTTTGCAACATATGTCTCAAGCGTATATCGCGTGGCCAAAACATCAGCCGCTTGGGTACCACATGCCTGACCAGACATATGTTGACCTGCCATGCAGCTCGTTGGCAAGCCTACCTCAAAGACCCACACCAAAGAACAAAGCGGACCTCTCCTTGCACCGCATCAGCTGGGATCTCCAACCCCACTATAACTTCAGTCCTCTCTGAAACATGCACTGAGAGGAATGAAGGTGTAGAATTAGGTGTGTCACAGCCAAGTACTTGCGGCCACTCTGCTAGCAGTACACCGACGTCCGATTCTAGCAGGCAAATTTCCCTGCCCCAGCTGCTGGACCGTCGAAAGAAGTTCACTCCCAGCCATCCACATGCCCAGCGGTTGAATGCTAGCTTGGCTAAATTGCTAGCGCTTCAACTGCTGCCTTTTCAGTTGGTAGACTCGGCCCCCTTCCGTGAGTTTGTGCAATGTGCGGTTCCTCAGTGGCAGGTTCCCAAACGCCACTTTTTCTCACGGAAGGCTATTCCGGCTCTCTACCGGCATGTGGAAGGCAATGTCTTGGCCTCGCTGGACAGGGCGGTCAGCGGTAAGGTGCATATTACTGCTGACTCATGGTCCAGCAGGCATGGACAGGGACGTTACCTTTCTTTCACGGCCCATTGGGTCACTCTTTTGGCAGCTGGGAAGGATGCAGGACAAGGTGCAGTAGTGTTGGAGGTTGTCCCACCGCCACGCCTCCAAAATGCTACTACTGGTTGTGACACACCTCTCTCCTCCACCCCCTCCTCTTCTTCTTCCTCCATGGCCTCTTCCTGTGGTTTGTCCTATGAACCAGCGGTGCCCTGTAGCCGCAGGCAAAAAGATGCCATGCCGTGCTTGCGCTGGTGTGTTTGGGGGACAGAAGCCACACTGGGGCAGAGGTCCTGTCTGCTCTGCAGGGCCAGGCCGAGAGGTGGTTGACGCCACGCCAGCTTAAGCCAGGAATGGTGGTTTGCGACAATGGCACCAACCTCCTCTCCGCCCTTCGACAGGGACAACTGACCCATGTGCCCTGTGTGGCTCACGTCCTTAACCTGGTGGTGCAGCGGTTCTTGGGCAGGTACCCGGGCTTACAGGATGTCCTGAGGCAGGCCAGGAAAGTCTGTGTGCATTTCCGCAGATCTTATAATGCCAGTGCTCGCCTGGCTGAGCTGCAAAAGGAGTTGAACCTGCCCAAGAACCGCCTTATATGTGACATGCCCACCAGGTGGAACTCAACGTTGGCCATGCTGCAGCGGCTGCACACGCAGCAGAGGGCCATCAATGAGTACCTGTGCGACTACGGCACCAGGACAGGGTCAGGGGAGCTTGTTTTTTTTTCTCCACGCCAGTGGGGCATGATCAGGGATGCATGCACTGTCCTGGCACCATTTGAGGAGGCCACGAGGATGGTGAGCAGTGACAGTGCATGCATCAGTGACACTGTACCTCTTGTCCACCTGTTGGAGCACACGCTGCATGGAATAATGGACAGGGCACTTGAGGCAGGACAGAGGCAGGAAGAGGAGGACTTCCTTGCCTCTCAAGGCCCCCTTTACCCAGACAGTGTTCCTTCTGTCCCACCCATCGCACAGGAAGAGGAAGAGGAGGAGGAGGAGGAGGAGGATTGTGTCAGCATGGAGGTGGAGGCTGGCACTCAGCATCATCAGCAGCAGTCTTTTAGGGATGATTTACAGTCCCAAGAAACCAGTGGACTTGTACGTGGCTGGGAGGAGGTGACTGCGGATCATGTCGTCCTTAGTGACCCAGAGGACTCCGGAGCGAATGCCTCAGCAAACCTACGCTGCATGGCCTCCCTGATCCTGCAAAGTCTGCGGAAGGATCCTCGTATTCTTCGGATCAAGGAGAGGGACCATTACTGGCTGGCCACTCTCCTTGATCCACGGTACAAGGGTAAGGTTGCGGACCTTATGTTACCGTCGCAGAGGGAGCAGAGGATGAGACAACTCCGGGAGGCCTTGCAGAAAGGTCTGTGCAACGCGTTCCCAGAGACTGGGAGGTTACAAACTCCTGGTCCTGGACAACGAGTTGCTGAGGCTTCGGCCAGTCAAAGAAGGAGCGGTGGGGAAGGTGGCCGTCTGACCGATGCGTTCAGACAATTCTTTAGTCCGCAGCCCCAAAGTATGATCGGTTCCAGCAACCATCGCCAGCGTCTGATAAACATGGTGCAGGAATATCTAGGGGCAAGGTCAGACTTGGACACCTTCCCCCCCGAAAATCCTCTGGCTTACTGGGTCTTGAGGATGGATCACTGGCCAGAGCTTGCACAGTATGCAATTGAGCTACTGGCCTGTCCTGCATCCAGCGTTCTTTCGGAACGCACATTCAGTGCTGCTGGAGGATTTGTCACGGATCACAGGGTGCGCCTGTCCACCGACTCGGTTGATCGACTGACTTTCATCAAGATGAACCAGTCTTGGATCACCACCAGCTACCACACACCTGATGCTGATATAACAGACTAATTGATTTTAACATGTCACATCCCTTCAAGACTGATGCTGATGCTGAGTGCCTGTGCTGTTATGTTGACTGGCTATCCTCCTCCTCCGAGTCCTCAATGATACGATTGATGATGATAGCTTGGAAGATCATTTTTGTTTATGGGTGCCGCCACCAGTGGCTAAGGCCCAATTTTTCAGCCCCTGTTTAACAGGGGCGTGTCATTACAATTTTTGAAGCAATACTTTGCAACAGGGCTCATTGCTGTGCTCCAAGTACAGTATCTGTGAGGGGTTGTAGTGTTGTGCCACCAGTGCCTAAGGCCCAATTTTTCAGCCCCTGTTTAACAGGGGCGTGTCATTACAATTTTTGAAGCAATACTTTGCAACAGGGCTCATTGCTGTGCTCCAAGTACAGTATCTGTGAGGGGTTGTAGTGTTGTGCCACCAGTGCCTAAGGCCCAATTTTTCAGCCCCTGTTTAACAGGGGCGTGTCATTACAATTTTTGAAGCAATACTTTGCAACAGGGCTCATTGCTGTGCTCCAAGTACAGTATCTGTGAGGGGTTGTAGTGTTGTGCCACCAGTGCCTAAGGCCCAATTTTTCAGCCCCTGTTCAACAGGGGCATGCAATTACAATTCTTGATGTAATAATTCACAGCAGGGCCCATTCCTGCACCCACCAAGAGTAAGTCTGAGGGCTTACAGTGTTGTGGCAACGCCACCACCACCACCACCACGAAAGGCCCAATTTTTCAGCCCCTGTTCAAAAGGGGCATGTAATTACAATTCTTGATCTAATAATTCACAGCAGGGCCCATTCCTGCACCCACCAAGAGTAAGTCTGAGGGCTTACAGTGTTGTGGCAACGCCACCACCACCACCACCACGAAAGGCCCAATTTTTCAGCCCCTGTTCAAAAGGGGCATGTAATTACAATTCTTGATCTAATAATTCACAGCAGGGCCCATTGCTGCACCCACCAAGAGTAACTGTCAGGGCTTACAGTGTTGTGGCACCAGCACCACCATCAAAGCCCCAATTTTTACTACCACTGTTCAACAATTATATGTAATTAAAATTCCTGATATAATAGTTGACAGCAGGGCGTTCCAGCACCAACCAAGAGTAACTGTGAGTGCTTACAGTGTTGTGCCAACACCAACAACTAAGGGGCCTATTTCTGCAGAGTATATACGGCAGGTCCCTACTTTCAAACATCCAACTTACAAACGACTCCTACTTGCAAACGCAAGAAGACAACAGGAAGTGAGAGGAAATCTACCCCTAGGAAGGAAAATTCTCTCCTGTAAGAATAAATATGGGAGAAAGGTGTCTCCTCTGTACTGATGCTTTATCAGCAATCCTTGTTTCAAGAAAAACACCACATTTCAAAAACAGTTGTCATTGGGACGGAGAGTGAGGTGAAATGTTCTGAACAGGGGCACAGACAGCAAAACAAATGTTACAGGGGTGATAACCCTTACCTATGTTTTCCAAAAAGTTTAAAAATAGATTTTTGGGCTGGAGCTCCACTTCAACAATGTACCTGTTCAAAATTACAAACACATTCTACATAAGAACAAACCTACAGTCCCTGTCTTGTATGCACCGCCTGTATACGGCTGTTCAGAGTATATAGGGCCTTTTTTATTTTATGTGCGGGGTTCCCCTTAATATCCATACAAGACCCAAAGGGGCTGGTAATGGGCTGGGGTAGGGGGGGGGGGGTCATGGGGTAGCTATGCCATTTTTCTTAAAGATTTTCATCCATATTACCGGGACCAGACATTACATTAAAGCCGCAAGCAGTTTTAAATGGCTTTTTTTTCCTTTAGAAGTGTCATTTTGTGCAGGGACAGTTCTAAACACGGGAAACACGTGGCACTTCACAGGCATACTTTAGACACCCCCCAGGTACGATATTTAAAGGAATATTTGACTTTTTTTTTTTCACTTTATGCATCATTAAAATGACTGCTCCCGAAAAACGACCGTTTTTAAAACTTCTTTTTGCATTGATACATGTCCCCTGGTGCAGAACCCGGGTTCCCAAACCCTTTTTAGGACAATAACATGCATAATAGTTGTTATAATTAGCACTTTAGAATTCGAACGTTCGCATCCATTGTATTTAATAGGGTTCTAATGTTCGTACGAACTTTCGGTCCGTTCGCGGGTTCTGGTGCGAACCGAACCCGGGGGTGTTCGGCTCATCACTACTCCTGACCTCTGAGAAGCCAGGACCTTAGAGCGTTCTGTCCTGTATGTGCCTCTCAAGCTCCCAATTTTAGTGTCCACCTGTTTTGCTGTGGCTGTGGGCACCTTGGTATGCACAAATGGGAGCAGGGTCTCCAGCGCTGCTTTTCTCACCCCTTTCTTTTTATGTATGGGGTTTTTGATTTCCCACAGAGCGGGCAACTCCCTTACCCGGTCTATAAATTCCGCAAGGAATTCTTTGTCGCTAATAAAGACATTCATATTGGCTCTGCAAGTAAAATAAAAATTCTATAACTAATGTGAGGCACACAGTCTAACCTCCTTAAAATCTTATTCACCATATATATCCTCCAACATTCTCAAGACAGTATAGGGCAACAATTTTTCAAAGTCACAAATTCACATTCCTTCGTTCGCACGTCCGTCACTTGAACTCCTCTCTCCGCACACCGAACGTAGTATAGTCACATGTGTGTTTGCTATATATACACCACGCATGCGTCAAACTACGCACACGTCGCTCCGCACACGTCGCCCGCCCATGACGTTCTAACTAACATCTTTTCCCCGCCCCTTCTCTTTCGGCGCGCAGACAGATATGGCGGATTTACAGCAGGTGTCTGATAATTCCTCAAATAACGAGGAGGAGACAAGCCCGGAGACTGAGGAAACGTCACGATCAAGGAGGAGATTCAAGGCATCTAATATGTCTTATGCGGAGATGGTGGACATATTGCTAAAGTCGGATTATGATGCAAAGCATGGGCCGTATAGCAAACCAAATAGAAGGAAGGCCAAAATCATGATGAAAGTCGTGAAGAGTCTGAAGAAGAATTTTGGGGTGAAACGCTCAAATGAGCAGCTCAGAAAGAGGTGGTCAGACCTCAAACTGAGGGAGCCGGAGCCGTTAAGGAGCATTAAGAGAATGCTAGCAAAAAGTAAATACTTTTGAAACTTTTATGCTATTAATGTATTTCTCAACTTACATGTTGCTCCAAGTTTTTTTTTTTTACAAGTGTACTCCCTTCCAAAATGTAATATTTTGAACTTGGTTGAGCACAGTAAGCGTTCGTTACAGACACATCGTTCGGCCACTATCCTAGTTTTTTGATTATTTTTCAGGCTCAAATTTAATTAGACATCTGCCTGTTTTGATAAAATTGTTGTTCTTACATTGTTGGCTAGATGATGTGTTTGTAAAGAGAATGAGATGCAAACTTTAATCAGTGTAAAGGAGAGGACACTCAGCAGCTGGTTCCACATCTGTACTTTTGAGCACTATAGTGTGGGCCAACAGAACCACCTTTTTTGGGTGTTCCACACAGGTGCATCAGTGACATTTTGTGGTGCCTCCATGTCTCAAAATTGACAGCCAAAGGTGAATACTAAACATATTTTTTAGACAAAATAATATCTTCATGTGGAAATTCTGCACAAACAGACACTTGTACCCCACTTCCAAGCAATTTAGCATGTTTTTATTTTTTAGAGAAAATTTCTGTGTGATAACTAGACCTTTTGTTTGATTCTCATAGGGGAGAGAAGACTGGGAGGAGAAAACTCCAGGGAGCACATGAAACCCACAGCTTCGAAACAACCCCAACCTCACCAAGACCGACAACCTGAGGGTGTTGAGGAAGTTGAAGAGGTGGAGGAAGGAGAAGTGCAGGAAGGAGAAGTGGATGACGTGGTGGAACTGGTCACCACAACAGGTCAGTATCTGTCACCACAGCTTCAGGTAAGAGATGTAGGCCTGCAGAGTTATAATACCTTTTTTTTTATATTTTAGGGGATGTAAATGTTGTGGTGAAAGAAAGTACACATTTCTCTGCTGACAGTGCCCTACGAATAATACAGCAAGTGATGGAATGTAGCACAGAACTGGACAGAATTAAACAAAGAATTCATGTGATGGATCAAACGTTTAAAGACATTCTAGATGTTTTGGGGAGAATTGAATAAGGCCTCAAAACCCCCATTTTTGTTTTCAGTTTGTTATTCACCCTTTTAATCTATTTTTGACAATCAAAGCAGCCAAAAATTGAATATGCACACAGTGTGTCAACATGTGCCATCTGCCAACAGGGGATATCCATGTACGCCTTTTGGGGGTGCAACCCCTTCCTTGTATCTAAAGTAGGTGAACTGAAGAAGGGGTTGCACCCACAAAACACATCCATTGATCACCCCCGATGGCAGATGGCACATGTTGTCAATAGGGATCAGGAGTCTAAACTCCCTATTGGAAATTACTTCAAAATGTGTGCATATTCAATTTTTGGCTGGGCAAGGGGTGCCAATACCCCATATTAGGACGGGCACATAGAGACATAGTTTGTGTAAGTGAATGTCTCATATTGCTCAGAGGTATCCAATGTTGTACTTTTTGGAATGCAACTAATGGTTTTGTATTTTCATAAGAAAACAATTGCCGGTTTGTGGCCAGCCAAAAAACAAAAAATAAATAAAAAATTACCATGTGTGTGAATGTGCACAGAGTAAAATGTTTGAACACAAACAACGTGTAGCTTCTTTTTCAAATACGCTCTAACCTTATTTGTGTATTTTTTTGGGTTGCATAGTGAAATGGTTGTTATTTACTAAAGGAAAAAACAATTGCCACTACAAATGCACTAAGACAAACTAGGAGACAGGAAACAAACAAAGTTACCAGATTAAAAAAGAATTTTAATGAGTTGTTTATGCACAATTCTTTAGTCATGGCCTGGCATAGGAATTGCCCCCCTACCCGTGAAATAGTCCATATATTTCTCCCGAACCTCACAGGCATTTTGGGGGGGCAGATTCGAGGCCCGGCAGGGGATTGGCATGGGAAAGTCCAGCCTCAGGCAATACTGAGGCCATATAAGTACTTGATTTTCGGCAAAGTAAATTATGGAGCACACAGCAGCATAAAACGACATAGTTTATCTTGCACTCCGCCAAGTGGATGGGAGTCATAAAAAGGCGGAACCGGCTGGCCATTATGCCGAAGGCATTTTCAACGACTCTTCGGCCCCTGGCCAGCCGGTAATTGAATACCCTCTTCTCTGGGGTCAGGGTCCTCTGTGGAAATGGCCTCATGAGGTGCGGTCCGAGTCCGAAGGCTTCATCAGCCAAAAAAACAAAGGGGAATCCTTCAACATTCCCTGCATCCGGTGGCAATGCAAGGTCGTCACTCTGGAGACGGAGGACAAACTCCGTCTGGATGAAGGATCCCCCATCGGACATCTGGCCATTCTTCCCTACATCAACATAGAGGAATTCATACCGTGCTGACACCACCGCCATCAGCACAATGCTATGAAACCCCTTGTAATTGAAGTAGTAGGACCCAGAACGGGGTGGTGGCACGATGCGGACGTGCTTCCCGTCTATGGCACCACCGCAGTTAGGGAAGTCCCACCGCGTGGCAAACTCTGATGCCACAGTCTGCCATTCCTGTGGCGTGGAAGGAAGCTGGGGAGTCAAACAAGATGAAAGAAATTTTAAATAGAACATTGCAAGCAGATTATAAGAAAATACATTAGAGGCCAACATCAATAAAAATCTCAGTTTAAGGTGTTTTTAATAAGTATAATGGAAGGCTCATGTTTCATATTCATCACCCCCTCTGATGGTCCATTCTAACAAAATTTGGGGGGGGGGGGTAGATGTGTTTGGCCACAGGATAGCATTGCAGTGGCGGGGCGTCCAGAGTGGGCGCTGGAGCACTGCCCCCTCTCACCTGTGCCCGTCACTCAGAACAATACATAGGTTCATGCCTTGCATGAACCTATGTATTGTCAATGCCGCCCAATATTCAGGTGGATGGCCCCCTGTTGAGCGACGGCCATATGAATAACTGCGGCATTTAGGGGGTGAAAATTGCATATCAGAAACAGGGGGCAAATAGGCTTGCAAAATCCAGCCTGAGGGATGTAATTGGCTTGATAAAAGTAAAATAGGGAACGCAGGGGGGGGGACATTCCTTGGGTAAACACTGACAGGCTGCTCTGCCAGTCATGTTCACCAAGTCTGTTTTACGGTAACATGATTGGCTGATGCAACATCGAGGGCAGGAGAAGACATCAAGGACAGAAGAAAGATGGCGCTGACCAGAAGAAGGTAAGTGCAGGGCTGGGGGGGAACTGGCTGCATCGGAGGGGGCACAATGGCTGCATTGGAGGGGACAAAATGGCTGGATTGGAGGGGACAAAATGGCTGCATTGGAGGGGACAAAATGGCTGCATTGGAGGGGACAAAATGGCTGCTTTGGAGGGGACAAAATGGCTGCATTGGAGGGGACAAAATGGCTGCATTGGAAGGGGCAACTGGTGGCGTTTAATAGGCACAGTCGCTAAAAAGGAGGAAGTTTAGTTCCTAAAATTGGGATTGGACCCCCAAACATTTGGAGCAACAGACGCCCCTGCTGGAAAGGTTAGTGAAGGGAAATATGCATGGAGGAGAAAAAAGGGGCATTTTAAAGCTTCCAGCATGCATGGGGACAAAGGGGACATTCTCAGCATACTACAATCATGGTAATTAGGGAAGGATGAAAGAAATACAATACATTATCATACATGAAATACATAAAATGTGATGTTAATGGAGAAAACTTACCCTAATATAGTCCTCCTGCAGGACTTGTATAATGGCAGAACAGGTGTCTGGGATTATGAGGCCCAGAGCCTGGGGGGAGATGCCTGTCGTGAACTTCAAGTCCTGAAGACTTCTCCCTGTCGCCAGGTAGCGTAACGTGGCGATGAGCCTCTGCTCAGCACTGATGGCTTCCCGCATAACGGTGTCCTTCCTGGTAATATAGGGGGACACCAAAGCCAACAGATGCTGAAAAACGGGGTCAGACATCCGCAGAAAATTCCTGTAGTCCTCAGGATTATTCTCGATGATCTCCCGCAGCAGAGGCATATGGCAGAATTGGTCCCACTGGAGCAAGCAATTCTTGGTCCATGAACTCCTCCTCACACCGTTCATGGACTGGTCTTGGTCCAAAACAAGCAGACCAACACCAAGCACACGCACAGCACGAACTCGACGACGAGAACGTACAGGCGACATGGCTAGGAAACGGTCGTCTTATCAGAACGTGCAGAACAGAACGCACTTTAGAACAGCAAGGCCTATGAATAACGAACTGAAAATCAGAAACGAATGGGCAAGAACGCACTGTAAAACAGATATGACCTGCCTAGACGCCCTGAAAGACAAGATACAAACCCACAAGCACAAACTGAACCGCAGAAAACAAACTGAAAAGCACGAAGACTGAAAAGCGTGAATCGTCTCTTCCCAAACTTTTACTTCACATGCGGTAACACGAGATCAGCAAAAGCAGCCCAAGGGGTGGCGCCAGGGAAATCGATCTTCCCCTTTATAGTGCCGTCGTACGTGCTGGACGTGACCACGGAGAACAACGAGGAAATTGGGAAATGTCAGTGTGTACGCATGGAAAGCTTGACGAGAAAATCGTCAAGGTTAACAAGAATCTCGTCGAAAAAAACGACGTGTTTTTTACGACGAGAAAATCGGCCGTGTGTACGAGGCTTCAGACTCTCCGGATCCAACTCTTTTTCTGATACTGGGCAGAGGCCAGCGGCACTCTGCCCTGTAGCCAGCGCTTCTGCTGGGGCACCGGATGCGATACTCTGGCCTTGCTGCTGATCACCATTTACCAGCCTTCCAGCGCCCGTCTCAACTCCCCCTTCTGAGACCTTTATGCCATTAGCTTGTCTCGCTGCCTGGGGAACCTCCAGTGCGTTCCGGCATTCTAGCACTTGCAGTGCCCTCTGTATCATCGCCGCTTCTTCCATTGCGGTTAGGATGTGAAAACGTAGGGACACCCCTGTCCCCATTTGCTCCGCATCTTCGTGACTGCCCGCTATTTCTCCCGGACAGTCCCAAGCAACGGGAGCCATGCCAGGCTGCTGATCACCGTCAAACAGCCGCTTGTAGGCAATCTCGAGCTCCCATTCCTGCTCAACCAGGAACTCCAATTCCTCCAGGTCACGCGCCTCTTCAGGGAGGTCCAGCACCTCATCTTGGAAGTCCAGGATGTTTTCCAGCCGCCACTCCTTGTCGCTCCCAAAGTCTGGGTCTCCGTA
Organism: Rana muscosa; assembly: GCA_029206835.1. Taxonomy (NCBI): domain Eukaryota; kingdom Metazoa; phylum Chordata; class Amphibia; order Anura; family Ranidae; genus Rana; species Rana muscosa. The sequence goes on from CM055118.1 coordinate 608,460,008, forward strand.
CATTTTTTGATGGAGCAGCCCCAAGCCGCTGTAGACAACGCCTTCTGTTGGGCTGCCATCTGCTGTACCTGGCCACAGTTGAGCCGCGAACGACCGGAGGGCTCTGTAGCTGGCGTCCAGCCTCATCTCCTCCTGGATCAATCTTCCAAGCTCCGTCTGACACTCATCTCGCGGTCGTTCCCTCAGGAACACCTCTCGCACATGGTACTGCATCCAGTACATCTCTGTGGAGGAGGGAAGGATCTTCCCCTGATGGTGCCGCTCGTGGCTTAGCGTTTCATGCCAGAGTTGCTGGCGGATCACATCCCCCCAGCCGAACATGGTGTGCTCCGTCGCTGGTCCCCGAAGTTGCTTCCGCATGCCTTGCAGCCTCCTCCCGAACTCCGCTCTCATGCTGGCCGTTCCCCATATCGCTCCTCGGCGGCTGCCCGGATCTTGAATCCTGGTGATGGTTTGGATGTCCCGGACTGCAGGAGACATCCCACTGCTGCTATCACTGTGACGGATCTCGGATACCCCAGGTGGGCATCTCCACCAGACCTGTGTCTCCTGTCCTCCAAACGCACCCGCAGCCTGCAGATTCGCCATAACCAGCCCCTAACCCCTCAATCACGAGACAAGGCACACAGGTGTTGAGGGTTAAACATGCAGAGCATCAACTGTTTATTAAATACAAAACATACACTTTTACACACAGTTAGGGACACTCCCCTTAGCCTTGTCATAGAGGGGGGTAGGGGACAAGGAAGAACCAATGGGAACTCAATACTTGTACATGGAAACATACTACAGTTAAACATAAAGGGATTATGGTAAGCAGGCAGCCCCTCAATACACATCCCCTGTGGAGAGATATCTCCAGTCTAGACCATTGTCTACGTGCCATGAACCAACACAATTAAACACAGCAACAAGAAGGGGGGGGTGGGGGAGAAGGGATGTAGCATTACATTACATTATCTCAATGCCAGCTTGTCCCCAAGTCTCTCAGTCTCTTTTGGGCCATAATCTGTGGGTAAGAGGCCAGCCCAAAGTCCCTTCCAAAACACACAGGGACAGTGGGTCCTGTCACAGCCGGCAATAAAAAACAGAAAAAAAAAACTGTGTGGGGGTCCAATCCATACAAGGCCATTTGGGTCCCCTCCAAAATCCACACCAGACCATTATCTGAGCATGCAGCCTGGCAGGTCAGGAAGAGTGGGAAGGACGAGCGACATGGGGGGGTGCTGTGGGTTGCAAATTGGGGCCTATTCCTCACATCCCTGGGCAGTGGTTGTGGGGGTCTGTGGGCAGGGGGCTTACCGGAATTTGTAAGCCCCCAGATCCCCCCCATGTGAATGAGTAGGGGGGTACAAAAAGTGTCAAAAATAAATAAAGACAGGAGGCAGTTTTTGACAATTCCTTTATTAAAAAAAATAAAAAAACAATGTCCCCCAATGTAGATCCATCATCAATCACGACACCTGACGCAAAGTGCTGGACCGAAAAAACAAAAACAAATAAAAGGCTAACCACCATTTGGGGGAGGTGGGGCACACGCTGTTTTTAAAAAAAAAATTGGTGTGGGGTTTTCCTTAAAATCCATACCAGACCCAAATGGCCTGGCATGCATGGGGGGGGGCACACCATTTTTTTTGGTACAGATGCGCCACTTTACAGACAGACTAAGAGGACCCCCCAGTCACTATATTCAAAGGAATTTTTCATTAATCACTGCTCCTTTAATACCAGACACTTTCCCCCCTTCCTGCCCAGGCCAATTTTCAGCTTTCAGCGCTGTTTTGAATGACAATTGCGCGGTCATGCTACACTGTACCCAAACATTTTTTTTTATCATTTTGTTCCCACAAATAGAGTTTTCTTTTGGTGGTATTTGATCACTGCTGAGGTTTTTATTTTTTGCTCAACAAATCAAAAAACAAAATTGAGAAAAATTTTTTTTTTCTTTGTTTCTGTTATAAAAATTTGCAAATAAGTAAGTTTTCTCCTTCACTGACGGGCACTAATGAGGCTGCACTGCCGGGCACTGATAAGGTGGCACTGATGGGCACTGATGAGTTAACACTTATTATGGGCACTAATATGCAGTACTGATGGGCACTGATAGGCAGCACTGATGGGCACTGATAGGTGGCACTGGTATGCAGCACTGATAGGCACTAAAAGGCTGCACTGATGGGTACTTATGGGTGGCACTTATAGATGGGCACTGATGGGTATGCATGGGCACTGAAAGGTGGCACTGATGCACACTGATGGAAAAAACCCTAAAAAAGGGCATGAGTACCCCCCGGTACATTGGGACTTTATGGGTGAACAGACAGAAAAATCATGTATCATAAAATGTCATTTATTTAGAAAACAATTTGTTTAACCTCTTGTCCACCGCCCACCGTCAAATGACAGCGGGCGGAAGACTCTCTCATTCTGACAGGATGTCATATGACGTCCTGCCTTTAAATGGAGCTAGGGGGCGCGCATCCGCCGCGTTGCTGGGGACCCGATGCGCGTGCCCGGTGGCCGCGATAGCCGCCGGGCACCCGCTATTGCCCAGTGATCGAGCAGGAAAGTGGATCTGTGTGTGTAAACACACAGATCCACGTCCTGTCAGGGAGAGGGGACCGATGGTGTGTCCCTTGTACATAGGGACAACCATCGGTCACCTCCCCCAGTCAGTCCCCCCCCCACAGTTAGAACACATCTAGGAAACACATTTAACCCCTTCCTCGCCCCCTAGTGTTAACCCCTTCCCTGCCAGTCACATTTATACAGCAATCAATGCATTTTTATAGCAGAGATCACTGTATAAATGTGAATGGTCCCAAAAATGTGTCAAAGGTGTCCGATCTGTCTGCCGCAATATCGCAGTCACAATAAAAATCGCATATCGCCGCCATTACTAGTAAAAAAAAAAAATGCTATAAATCTATCCCCTATTTTGTAAATGCAATAACTTTTGCGCAAACCAATCAATATACACTTATTGCGATTTTTTTTTAACCAAAAATATGTAGAAGAATACGTATCAGCCTAAACTGAGGACATTTTATTTTTTTAAATTGATATTTATTATAGCAAAAAGTAAAAAATATTGTTTTTTTTTCAAACTGGACGCTCTTCTTTTGTTTATAGCGCAAAAAATAAAAACCGCAGAGGTGATCAAATACCACCAAAAGAAAGCTCTATTTGTGGGAAAAAAAGGACGCAAATTTTGTTTGGGAGCCACTTCGCACGACCGCGCAATTGTCATTCAAAGTGTGACAGCGCTGAAAGCTGAAAAATGGCTTGGGCAGGAAGGGGGTTTTCGTGCCCGGTAGGGAAATGGTTAAAAACATGTACGTATGTGATGTCAAACATATTAACAGTTTGTACAATACATTGACATAAGAGAACAAAATTATGCTCAAATGAGCTATTACAAATTCCGGTGAAAGTAATTTTTCTCCTTTAGCTTAATGCACACTGATGGGTGGCACTGATAGACACTGATAGATGGCACTGATGGGCATCACTGATAAGGAGGCACTGGCAGGCATTCGTGATGGGCACTGACTGGCACCATTTGTGGGCACTGATTGGCATTGATTTTGGGCACAGATTGGCATCCCTGGTGGCCATGGGTGGCATACCTGGCGGTCATCAGTGGTGGCAATCCCTGGTGGTCCTGGTGGCATCCCTGGTGGACTGAAATGGGCATCCTCTGGGGGGAGCTGCTGATAGGCTCTCCTCTACTCGCGTGAGGGAAGGAAAGTGTGTGGAGGAAGTGAGGAAAAGCGGATACACGGCTTTTCCTGTTTACACTGTGATCAGCCATAAATTGGACATGGCTGATCATGTGGTAAAGAGCCTCTGTCAGATCGGTGTTGCGGTGTGTCAGACTTACACGCCTCACCACAGATCGCCGTGCTGTGTGCCCCCATGGGAGAGCGCCGGCAGTTATCCTGAAAGACGTCATATGACGTCCAGTCAGGATAACTGAAATTATATTTTTTATAAAAAATGTTGCATTGGTTCATGTCCCCCAGGGCAGTACACGGGCCCCATACCCTATTTATGGCCAATAACCTGCATATAAGCCTTCAAAATGGAGACTTTTGGATTTTCATGTTCTGGTCCCATAGGCTTTGATAGAGTTCACGGCTTGGGTCTGAACATTTTCTCTGTTCTGGTACGAACTGAACTGAGGGGTGTTTGGCCCATCACTAATGTTCAGGTTAAAATAGAAATGAAGGGCAAAACATTTGTGTATAGATATTAAAAATAATAAACACCTTTTTTTCATAAGCAATCACATTCCCTCTGTTCTCAGCTGCATAAGGGGGAGAAATAGCAGCACAGTGAGCTTTTCAGTGAAAGGTGGTGCATGGGGTGTGTGCCAGGACAAGACTAATCATTGAAAGAGAGCAGGCTGAGTTCACAGCACAGCCTGAGAACTGACCATGGTGTGTTCTCCTGCTTAGTGTGGTCAGTTTTTAACAGAAAAGCAGAGCAACTGGCAGGAACACCAGGGATTTCACACAAAGGAAGCAATACAAAGAGAATAGGATACTTTTTCATACAAGCACATGGTACAGTAGGCACGTATTCTTTAATATTCCGTGCTCTCTTTTGCAGAGACAGGGTAAAACATAAAAGTGGTGGTGTCTATGAGAAGTGATCTCAAAGCGAGTGTGAAAGAGGACCTAGTGGCTGGGGAGTGTGATGAGGCTGAAGCATTATGGGTGGAACTGCATATGGGTGTGCTTACTTCAAAGCTCATCAGTTGTGTTTGCTATAGAAGATTGTAGAAGGTTGAGACTCAGCTCCTTGCACAGATGGAAAGGGCTGAAAGAGCTGGGACAGTAATGATTATGGGGGATTTTAACTACCCTGAAATTGACTGCAGTAATGGCACTGCTGGGACAGTTAAATGGCAAAAATTTATAAACCTATTACAAGACAATTTTATGGTACAGTTCATAGAGGCCCCAACTAGAAATGGTAAGTAATAATCTTTGCATGGTAATCTCAAACCATGCAAAGCGTATTACTAATGTTCATATAAAAGAACATCTGGGTAGCAGTGACCATAACACAATTTCATTTAATATTAGCTATAAACAACAAGCACATACTGGAAAGATAAAAACATTTAAAGTGTCATTAAACCCACATAATTAAAAAAATATCAATAAATGCTGTATTACATGCTGTTCATACTCAACCAGTCACTACGGGGCTCTTTTTATGTGTTCTGCAAAAAAACTAGCTGATCTTGCTATTCTATATCTTCCTCTTCTGTCCATGTCCCCCCTGCATTTGGAGATTTTGCAGAGAAGTGTTGCCAGGTACTGCACATGCTCAGTTTTCAGTGTATTTTCTACCTTGAGCCTTTCCTCCCTGTCACATCTGAGCAACCCATGACTATAGAGTCACACATGTGGGCATATACACAGAGGTAAATGACAGCCCACGTCCTCCCTCTTCCTCCTCCATGACCACTAACCAGATAAACACAATGGAGGCAGGAAATTACATCTTGATTGATGGAGGCTTCATCTCCTTATCATTCTAAGACACGAGCTAGAGGGGCGTAATACAGCCTGTGACTGGCAGAAATCTGCTGACACCATGTTAAAAAATAATATTTTTTTTTTCAAATATATATATATATATATATATATATATATATATATATATATATATTGTATGACATTTTAAAACAGTTTATTGATATTAATTGTTAATAAAATGTGTAGCGCCAACAATAAAAAAAATATAATGTGTATATATATAGAACCAATTCCACAAAGATAAAGCAACTGTGTGAATGTCCATCAATAGTAAGATCAGTCCTCTGTGAAAAAAACGTAATCCAAAAAAAAGTATTGTTAAGAAATAATAAAGTCAGGATCTGACACCTTCTGAAGTGAAAATATATTTCCCAAAGAGTGCTCAGAGGTCAACCACCATATCCCAGTGAAATAAACACTCACCAGAGACGATGGCTGCCATTACAACAGCATACACGCCTGTATCTTTAAGTCAGACATCCACTGGAAGCTTAAGGATTGCACCCAATATCCACGTCCAGAGGCACTTCTCAGCAGGGTCAAACTAGGTAAATAAAGCTCACCAGGAAACAACATAATCCTCTGATAGTGTAGTATTTTAAAGTGAATGTATATACATATACTGTAAAACCAAAGTAAAATCACAAAACATCTTACATAAAAAGCTGATGTGACCTGGGATTGAACAACGGCATGACGTTAGCACTAGTAATTCCTAACCAATGCGTTTTGTCCAATATGACCTTATCAAGGGACCCATTGAAGTTTTGTGATTTTACTTTGGTTTTATATGTATATGGATTCACATTTAAATACTACACTATCAGAGTATTATGTTGGCTCCCGGTGAGCTTTATTTACCCTAGGTTGACCCTACTGAGAAGTGCACGTGGATATTGGGCACAATCCTTATGCTTCCAGTGAATGTTTGACTTAACCACTTGCTTACTGGGCACATATACCCCCTTCCTGTCCAGGCGAAATTATAGCTTTCGGCACTGTCACGCTTTGAATGAAAATTGCGCGGTCATGCGACGTGGCTCCCAAACAAAATTAACGTCCTTTTTTTCCCACAAATAGAGCTTTCTTTTGGTGGTATTTGATCATCTCTGCGGTTTTTATCTTTTGCGCTATAAACAAAAAAGAGCGACAAGTTTGAAAAAAAAACACAATATTTTTTGATTTTTGCTATAATAAATATCCCAATTTATTATTATTTTTTTATATTTTTTTCTTCAGTTTAGTCCGATACCTATTCTTCTACATATTTTTGGTAAAAAAAAAACGCAATCGGCGTTTATTGATTGATTTGCGCAAAAGTTATAGCGTTTTCAAAATAGGGGGTAGTTTTATGGCATTTTTATTATTTTTTCTTTTTTTTTACTAATAATGGCGGCGATCAGTGATTTTTTTCATTACTGCGACATTATGGCGGACACATCGGACACTTTTGACACTATTTTGGGACCATTCACATTTATACAGCGAACAGTGCTATAAAAATGCACTGATTACTGTATAAATGTGACTGGCAGGGAAGGGGTTAACACTAGGGGGCGAGGAAGGGGTTAAATGTGTTTCCTAGATGTGTTCTAACCCTATTAGTGATTACTACTGTGGGGGGAGGGGACTGACTGGGGGAGGTGACCAATCTGTGTCCCTATGTACAAGGGACACAGCATCGGTCTCCTCTCCCTGACAGGACATGGATCTCTGTGTACCAGCCGATCGCTGGTACCTGGCGGACATCGCGGCCGCCAGGCACGCGCATCGGCATGTCAGTGACACGCCACCTTGTGGCCGTCTTTTGTACATGGCCCGGGTCAGAAGTAGTTAAAGATACAGGTTTGCATGCTGTTGTAATGGCAGCCATCATCTCTGGGATGTGGTGGCTGACCCCTGATCACTCTTTGGGAAACATATTTTCACTTCAGGTGTCGGATCCTATTTGTATTATTTTGTCACAAGACTTTATTTTTGGATTACGTTTTTTTTTTCACAGAGGACTGATCTTACTATTGATGGACATTCACACAGTTTCTTTAACTTTGTTGAATTGGTTTGAAAAAAAAATATTTTTGCAATTGTTGGCCGTACACATTTTATGCACACTTCCATTTAAGATAAATAAATTGTTTGTGAAAACTGCGACACACTTTTAGTGAATATATCACAGCGCAGAGATTCCTTTGCTATTATTGATATAACATTTTTGTTTTCCTTTTTATTCCAAAGGCTGTTTTTTTAACTCGTGATCAGTAGAAATGTGCACACTGAACATCTTACATTTCCGATCGAATGCTCTGCCCACAAGCCATAGTAGAATTCTAATGTTGTATGACTAGTAATAATTATATTTATTAATTATTACTATTTAACCAACATTAGAATTCTTCTATAGCCTATGGGCGGAGCATTTGACCGCAAATGTCCGCTCGCTGCGATCGTATGTTTTTAGCTGCTTCGTCGAATCTTCATGTCTCTATAATGTCGAATCTTTTCTCTCTATGTCGAATAATCTTGGACTAATAGAGTTAGGTCAGGTATATTCAACCGCAGGTTCGATAGACACAGATCGCTATTGTCACCGTTATGTCGAATCTTCTATCTATATCAAACTGTTGTCGCAACAAAATGAAAATAAAGCATTTTTTATTTCGGATCTTTCGGATTTTGGATTCTGCGCGTTTGTTATCATTTGTTAAAATGAACGCGAAAATCCCAGAAATTCGGACGAAAATGTATTCGGACGAAAATGAATGCACATGTCTAGTGATCAGTAGCAGATTAGAAGCTCCATCTGCCACTTTTTCCCTACACACAGGCTGGGAAATAAGGTTGGGAAAAATCTGGGTCATGTGCCAGCTGCAAGATATTTTTTTATTAAAATAATAACACTGCCATCATCCACATACAGAAAGAGAAGGGATGGTGTGTGTTTAGTATCATTTTATCTTTAGGAGAGCAACTTTTCCAATGCTAAGGGCTGTTCTCAAAGACTTAGACTGGGAGGAAATATTGGCATTGAAGAAAACAGAACAGGAATGAGAATTCTTCAAAAAAACTATATGCGAACACACTGAAAAATACAGTATATTCCTATGGTCAATAACATTAAAAGGCTAAAAATAAAACTTACATGGCTCACAGGTAAAGTTAAAAACACTATAAATAATAACATATATTTAAAAATGAAGGAACACTATCATCATTTTAGGGTACAAAGAATATAACAGAATATGCATAAAGGAAATGAAGGCTGCAAAAATTCAAAACGAACGACAGATTGCAAAAGAGAGTAGGACAAACTCCCAAAAATTCAAAAAAATTAATTATGGGTAAAAAGGTCAGGTCTAAGAATAATAACATATATTTAAAAATGAAGGAACACTATCATCATTTTAGGTTACAAAGAATATAACAGAATATGCGAAAAGGAAATCAAGACTGCAAAAATTCAAAATGAACGACAGATTGCAAAAGAGAGTAGAACAAACTCCCAAAAATTTTAAAGAAAAAAATTATTGGTAAAAAGGTCAGGTCTAAGCATGTAGACACTTTACAAAACAATCTGGACAAAAGGAAGGCGCATTTATGAAATACCTTCTTCAGCTCTGTGTATACAAAAGAGCATGGGGGAGCTCAATCAGACTAACTATGTACAAGCTAATATTGTGACACCTGTGCAATGTTAATTACCAAAAATCTCAGGGCAGTTGTATTCTCATAATAAAAACACATTGATTTGTAAAAGATAAATGGAATAAAGTGCGCTACTCTTTTTTTATGTCTACATGTGTTGCATATATCCAAAAACAAAAGAACCTAAATGAGTAATAAAGGTATTAAATAAATAAAAATGTTTGATACAAATATCTTTCAAGTAAAATGTGTAAAAAAGTGCCAGTGCCGGAATTAGAGTGTAATCCGTGACTCCATGAAGATAATATTCATGAAACTTTTAAACAGGAAAGTCCATTGTGATAAGCAAGTGCAAAGTTTATTGAAAACATTGATTGGTGTATAGATCAACCACATCCTATAGTAATTGATGCCAGTGCTCTTAAAGTGACAATGCAGTGCTATTTCACTTCAATTCACACCATGTGCGCTGTACCTCAACCCCAATGGGTCCAGACTCACCAAATGTAGTTGACCTCTTATGGCTTATGCCAAAAGGGATCAAAAGAAAGCTTTCCACAGCTTCACTAGCTTTCCTTAGTTTACACAGACCAGCTGGAGCTCAACATGTATATAAAGCAGACAGGGATATCATCGTGCAAAAACATCTTTATTAAAACACATTGACACATAATTAAAAGCTACTCACATTAATAAGTGCCTCCACGGCACCCAGGGGTTATCTGCCTGTAATTATTATAACTGCCGCTGGCCACCAATTTGATGGCGGAAGCCCATGCTATCCGTGTATGGACTTGGAGAGCCGAGAGAACAGCTCGCCCCTACTCGGTTTCGTCTCTCAATTAGACATCATCAGGAGGCATCTGATGATGAATATCTGTGTCCGTTTCATAAATATTATCTTCATGGAGTCACAGATTGCACTTTAATTCAGGCACTGGCACTTTTTGGCACATTTTACTTAACTGCTTTCGGACTGCCCAATGCAAATATACTGCAGCAGCGCAGACTTTCAGCGCAAAATCACATACCTGTACGTAATTTTGTTTCCTGGGTCTCTGGCATGCACTCTCGCCACCAGCGACCAGCTCCCGCTGTGATTGAACACAGCGGGACCCACCAATCGTTACGGAGGCAGACAGAATGGTGGTCTGCCTATGTAAACAAGGCAGATCGCTGTTCTGTTACAGGTAAAGACAGATATCTTGTGTTTCTGCTAAGCAGGAACACAGATCTCTGTCTTCTTGCAGTAAAAGCACCCCCCCCCCCACAGTTACAAAGCACTCCCAGCGAACACATTTAACCCTTTGTTAACCCCTTCCCTGACAGTGTTATTGGTACATTTACAGTGCATATTATTTGGAACTGATCACTGTATTAGCGTCACTGGTCCCCAAAAAAGTGTCTAAATTGTCACTTAGTGTCCGATTTGTCCACCGCAATGTCGCAGTCCCACTATAAATAAATAAAAATTCCATCAAAATATCCCGTAGTTTGAAGACACTATAACTTTTGCGTAAACCAATTAATATACACTTATTGGGATTTTTTTTACCAAAACTATGTAGCAGAATACATATTGGCCTAAATTGAAGAAGACATTTTATTTAAAAAAAAAAAAATATTTGATGTGTTTTAAAACAGAAAGACATTTTTTTTTCACAAAATTGTTGTTTTGTTTTTTGTTTACAGCTCAAAAAATAAAAAATGCAGAGGTGATCGAATACCACCAAAAGAAAGCTATATTTGTGGGAAAAAAAGGACATCCATTTTATTTGTGTACTGCGTTGCATGACCACGCAATTGTCAGTTAAAATAGCGCAGTGCCGTATCGCAAAAAAAGGCCTGGTCATGAAGGGCTGGTAAACAGGCCTGGACTGGCCATAGGGCATACCGGGCAAATGCCCTGTGGGCCGCCGGTGGCCCGCTACAGCCCGCGATGGCCCGCGGGCCGCTGGACAGCATGTCACATCTTCCCCATCATCTCCAATGCCTCCGGAGGCAGCCGGAGTTGGTGGGCGGAGCTGGGGGTGTGGCTGCCCCCTCCACTTCTCCCACAGACTCGTTCACTCTGGCTGACACCGCACCCTGCCCTATGCGTGCCACCCCAACCTGCCTTTTGCCACCGCACCCTGCCCTATGCCACCGCACCCTGCCCTATGCCACCGCAACCTGCCCTATGCCACCGCAAACTGCTCTATACCACCTCAACCTGCCCTATGCCACCGCAAACTGCTCTATACCACCCCAACCTGCCCTATGCCACTGCAAACTGCCTATGCCACCGCAACCTGCCCTATGCCACCGCAACCTGGCCTATGCCACCCCAGCCTGCCCTATGCACCTGCAACCTGCCCTATGCCACCGCAAACTGCTCTATACCACCCCAACCTGCCCTATGCCACCGCAACCTGCCCTATTCCACCGCAAACTGCCCTATACCACCCCAGTCTGTCCCATGCCACCGCAACCTGCCCTATGCCACCGCAACCTGCCCTATGCCACCGCAAACTGCTCTATACCACCCCAACCTGCCCTATGCCACCGCAAACTGCTCTATACCACCCCAACCTGCCCTGTGCCACCGCAACCTGCTCTATGCCACCACACCCTGCCCTATATCACCCCAACCTGCCCTATGCCACCCAGCCTGCCATATACCACCGCAAGCTGCTCTATACCACCCAAACCTGCTCTATACCACCCCAGCCTGCCCTATACAACCCCAACCTGCCCTATACCACCCCAGCCTGCCCTATATTACCCCAACCAGCCCTATATCGCCCCAGCCGGCCCAATACCACCCTATACTTTAATTTACAGGGGTCATTTGGGGGTGCGCCTCGTGACCGTGCGCTGCCTGCAGGGCGATGGACAGGATAGACAGGAGGGGGTGAGACCATGTTTTTCCACACCAGGTGACACCAACCCTAGTGACGCCACTGTCCCAGTGCACTCTCAGCTGCGAGTCAGAGCCACACTCGAGTGATAGTGACACCCGTCGGAACATCAGGGGGCCGGGACTCGCAATGATCCCCTTTTCTCTGGCAAGGTGGCCATGGCACTGATGATCTGATCAGTCTCGGCTCGGTTGTCTCACACAGCCGAGCAGAGTGAAGCTGCCTCCCCCCCTCCTTTATGTCCACACAGGGGGAGGGGACCCAACATGCAGTCCCGTGGTGATCTGAGGTATATTATGGGTCTGAAGGGGGGGTCTGTATTGTAGGGGGATTCTGTATTGTAGGGGTGGTCTAAAATGTAGGGGGGGTTCTGTATTGTAGGAGGTTCTGTATTGTAGGGGGGTCTGAAATGTAGGGGGGTTCTGTATTGTAGGGGGGTTCTGTATTGTAGGGGGGTCTGTATTGTAGGGGGTTCTGTATTGTAGGGGGGGGTCTGAAATGTAGGGGGTTCTCTATTGTAGGGGGGTCTGAAATGTAGGGGGGTTCTGTATTGTAGGGGGTCTGTAATGTAGGGGGGTTCTGTATTGTAGGGGGGTCTGAAATGTAGGGGGGTTCTGTATTGTAGGGGGGTCTGAAATGTAGGTGGGTTCTGTATTGTAGGGGGGTCTGTATTGTAGGGGGGTCTGTAATGTAGGGGGGTTCTCTATTGTAGGGGGGTCTGTATTGTAGGGGGGTCTGTAATGTAGGGGGGTCTGTATTGTAGGGGGTCTGTAATGTAGGGGGGTTCTGTATTGAAGGAGCTTCTGAAATGTAGGGGGGTTCTGTATTGTAGGGGGTCTGAAATGTAGGGGGTTCTGTATTGTAGGGGGGTCTGAAATGTAGGGGGGGTCTGAAATGTAGGGGGGTTCTGTATTGTAGGTGGTCTGTAATATAGGGGGGTTCTGTATTGTAGGGGGTCTGAAATGTAAGGGGGCTCTGTATTTTATGGGAGTCTGAAATGTAGGTGGGGTCTGTATTGTAAGGGGTCTGTATTGTAGGGGGGGTCTGTATTATAGGGGGGTCTGTATTGTAGCGGGGGTTCTGTATTGTAGGGGGATTCTGTATTGTAGAGGGGGGTCTGTAATGTAGGGGGGTCTGTAATGTAGGGGGGTCTGTAATATAGGGGGATCTGTATTGTAGAGGGGGGCTGTAATGTAGGGGGGTCTGTATTGTAGAGGGGGTCTGTACTGTAGGGAGGGGTCTGTACTGTAGGGAGGGGGTCTGCACTGTAGGGAGGGGGTCTGTACTGTATGGAGGGGGTCTGTACTGTAGGGAGGTCTGTGTAACATGCAGGGGGTCCAGAACTGTTAGGGGGTGTCTGTGTAACAAATTGTGGGGGGCTGTGTAATGTAAAGGGGTCCAGAGGTGCGGTGCTATGTAATGTAAAGGGGTCCAGAGGTGCAGGGTGCTGTGTAATCTAAAAGTGTCAAAAAGCAAAAAGTGCAGAGTGCTGTGTAATGTAAAGGGGTTCAGAGGTGCAGGGTGCTGTGTAATGTAAAGGGGTCCAGAGGTGCAGGGAGCTGTGTAATGTAAAGGGGTCCAGAGGTGCAGGGCACTGTGTAATGTAAAAGGGTCCAGAGGTGCGCTGCTATGTAATGTAAAGGGATCCAGGGTGCTGTGTAATGTAAAGGGATCCAGAGGTGCTGTGTAATGTAAAGGGGTCCAGAGGTACAAGGTGCTGGAACCCCACATCCCATCATTAACCGCCACCGCCGTGCCCCCCCCCCAGTCTAAAATGCCCGGGCCTATTTTTTGTCCCAGTCCGGGCCTGCTGGTAAACCTTCCAGAGCTGAAGAGGTTAAATGATATTTGTATCAAACATTTTTATTTATTTAATACCTTTATTACTCATTTTGGTTCTTTTGTTTTTGGATATATCCAGCACATGTAGACGTAAAAAAAAGAGTAGCGTACTTTATACCATTTGTCTTTAACTATGTACTGTAACTATGACAGTCTCTGAGCACACAGAGAACTGAGCGATCAGCGGTCGTGATCACAGCTGCAGCAATAAACCAATGCTGCAGTATGGAGGTGAGAATGTGCATTTGTTTGTTTTTATTGCCATACTTCTCCTTTAAAAAAAATGCTGCCCTGCTCACTTTTCATATGCCTGGATAGCAATTAATAATTCCCTAATTTTCTTTGCACAAATATGTCCCAGGGGCCTACACATCTATTGATAAACAAACTATTAGTACTATCAAAGGAATAAAATACTTTTCGCTGAAAACTATCATTTATTTATAACATTTCAAGCGAAATATAATATGTTGTCCATAATAGCGCAAACTAGTGATTACAAATGAAAATGATATGTTTACAAAATCCCCAGACATTTGTTATGACACCTGTGTATAGCTTCCTCATTTTCCGTCTGTCTTTTTTTAATGGCAGCACTGCTAACCAGACCGTGGATGTTTTAACGCTGTGTATTATCTATGTACACAAAGACATCTCCCTATGCAAAAGGCCTACATCGAAATAGTGTATCTGCTCCATTAAGTTACACATTATGTTACACTGTTCATTTTTCTAAATCAATTTAGACAGTGTTAAATACTTTGCTCTCAGTGTCTAGTCTGTTCCTCTGACTACAGAAGAGATAAAACAAGTAATATCTTTCTGCTATCTGAACAAATTTCAAAACCTCTTGAGATGAAAGAGCTAAAGCCTCGTACACACGGTCGGACTTCCATCTGACTTTTGTCCGAACGGAGTTGGTTGGGAACACCCATAGCATACACACGCTCTGACTTTTCTGCAAACTTTCTTAAAACTTCTTACAACATTGCGTGTTTTTTCTGCTCTTTTCTGATCTTTACTGCCACCCTTTGGTCAACTTCTGCTATTGTTGGTTGATTGTTGGTTGATTTTAACATTAGTTGTTTTGTCCATCGGACTAAAGTCCGATGGTTTTCTGTACACACGGTCGGACTTTGCTCCATCTGACTTTTGTTGGGCAAAAGTTTGTCCGTTTGCAGACCCAACTTTTGTCCGATGAAATCCAAAACCAAACGAAAAAAGTTTGTCCGATGGAGCGTACACACGGTCGGATTGTTGGTCCAACTTGCTTAAAACGAAGTTTGTTGGGCAAAAGTCTGACCGTGTGTACGGGGCTTAAGTATCACCTTTTGAGCAAAAAAGTTACTCAAGAAATGCATTTGAATGCTGACAATGATATAAACTAGGAATGAAATATGTGACATCCTTATCATCTTTGTTTTCAGAGAATATCCTTGGGATACGATTTGTAGTCTTGTAACTTCTATGATTTTTGTTGCTGAACCTACAGAAAACTTTTTTTTTTTTTTTTACTGCAAACTAAGCGTAATCTTTTTTTTTTCACATTATGTACATGCAGGTGAAAAAATAAGTGTAGCACTTGCAACTATTGCCTCTCAGGTTTTTTTTTTTAATTCCCCCAGACCAATGGTTCTCAACCCCTGGGCCATGGCTTGGCTCTGGGCTGCAGATTCCCTCCTGTAGTCTCAGCTTCATGTGTCCTCCAGAGTCTACAGCCAGGATAGCCTCGCGCACTGTGCAGCATATAAGTGTCAGCTCAGCAGGTACTCCCTGAACCAACCCCCCCCCCATGAGCCCTGAGGATGCATGATTGAGGTGTCTTGGAAGTGGGGTTTTGGAAACACCAGTGTCCTCTGTTCACTGTACAGAGACCAGGAGAGTCAGCAGCAAATATACATAGCAGGTACTAGGCTGGTTCCATTTATTTTGAATGTCACCCTAATATACCAAGGCAATGCACCTAGGTTTTAGCGCAATATGATGCATGACAACACATTGTAGTTTCTTTCCTACTGCCGAAACACAGCACTGATGTTACATAAAGTTTATACAGCGCTCCCAGTGGGCACATCTGTTAGTGAAGGAAGAAGTTGACCAAACAAACCTTTTAAGGTCATGGAAAACCTGTAGGCTTTAAGGTGGTTCTAAAGTTCAAAGGGTTTTTACTAGGCTTGTGCAATTCGTTTCGTAACGAATTGAAATTCGTCCGAATTTAGCAACTTTCGGACATTCGGAAGCATTCGAATTTCCGAACAAAGCAATTACGAATAAGACCGAATCCGAAATAAATTATACCGCAAATAGCGAATGCCCGAATGTCTTCGGCATAATTCGTTAGGAAAAAGTTACGAATGTACGAATCCATACGAAGCACAATAACACTCACTCTGCTCTGCTCTCTGCTTCTCCCACACCGTGCTGAACTCCCTCTCAAAATGGTGTACAGGGGCGGAGGTTATAGCCGCATGTAAAAAACGAAAGTAAAATACGAGATTTCGAATCCATTCGAAGCACAATAACACTCTGCTCTGCTCTCTGCTTCTCCCTCACCGTGCTGAACCCTCTCAAAATGGTGTACAGGGGCGGAGCCTATAGCCGCATGTTAAAAACGAAAGTAAAATACGAGATTTCGAATCGTTACAAATAACCGCAATGTATTTAGAAAAGTACAAATCCATTCGAAGCACATTAGGCATAATAGGCAGCGTCGTTGTGAGAGAGACACGGAAAATTACGAATCAACGAACCCAAAAAAAGTTACGAAAGTAGGAGTTGTGTCCAGAATCAACGAAAAACAACGTACTCTACCGAAAGTACGAACCCAAAAAAAGTTACGAAAGTAGGAGTTGTGTCCAGAATCAACGAAAAACAACGTACTCTACCGAAAGTACGAATTATAAAGCAACAAAAAATTCTACGAAAAATGTCGCTTGCAAAAATACGAATGAGTCCGAACACGAAAAATCCCGTCTAGCAAAATTACGAATGATTACGAATCAACAGGACCGGAAAGAAACGAACCGAAACGGAACGAATTTTTCCGTTGTGCACAAGTCTAGTTTTTACCTTAAAGTGGTTGTAAATTGCCGTTATGAAATCTGAGCAAAGCACATATACAGTATCTGTAGTGTTATCTCTCTTCAAAGCTCTAAGTGTCGTTTCTCTCTGGTGCTTCGTTCCTCTGTTACCAGCATGAGTGACTTCTGAGCAGATTTCCCGACACATGAGAAATATTTGTGACGGGGATGGAGCTCAGCACACAGCTTGTCTATTCACAAAACAGTTCTTCTGCTGTGTGGAGGGGGTAATGTTCCTTTCCTCCAAACAGCTCTCCCACACTGTAACTGCAGCTTCTCCTCCCCCTCCTCTAGGATACTAGCAGATGGAGAAGGATTTTAACACTTTTCTGCCCTTTTGAAGGGATGTAGATAAACAAGTAAAACCTATGTAGGAGGATTTGTTTAATCTCTGTGAATCATCTGAGGCTGTTAATTTCACTGGGTATATGTGAGGGTTTACAACCACTTTAATGCATTCTTTGAATTAAGGAAACACATTTCCACTGTGTGTCCCTCTCCCCCTCCATCTCTCTGAAGCCTTGTACACACGGCCGAGAATCTCGTCGCCAAAAAAACGTTGTTTTTCTCGACGGGTTTCTTGTCAAGCTTGACGAGATTCTTGTCAAGCTTGACGAGATTCTTGTCAAGCTTTCCTTACATACACACTGTCAATTCAAAATCTCGTCGGTCTAAAGCTCAGTAACTTACAACACGTACAACGGCAGTATAAAGGGGAAGTTCCATTCTCATGGCGCCACCCCTTGGGCTGCTTTTGCTAATCTCGTGTTACTGCGTGTTAGTAAAAGTTTAGTAAAAGTTTAGTGAGAGACAATTCACGCTTTTCAGTCTTCGTGCTTTCAGTTCGTTACAGCGTGACGAATGTGCTATCTCCATTACGAGCGCTGGTTTTACAAGAAGGTGCGCTCTCGTCTCATACTTGATTGTGACCATGCGCGGTTTTTGAAGACTCTGAAAAGCATACACACAGAAAAAAGAAAGCAGGTCTTCTTTTTTTCTTGTCGAGTTTCTGAGCAGTTTTCTTGACGAGAAACCTGAAAGCCTCGTACACACGCACGGTTTTCTCGGCAAGAGAGCTCTCCCAACAGTTTTCTTGTCGTTTCTTGCCGAGAAAAACGTTCGTGTGTACGAGGCTTCACACTTACCTCTTCCCCCTCCCTCTCCCTCTCCCCTACCCACTTCCTAACACTTACCTGGGTCTTCTATGCCTCTCTTCCTGGTCTTTGCTGAGAACAGCGGAAGCCATTGGCTCTTGCTGCTGTTACTCAAATCCAGTGACCAGAGGCCAAGCCAAACTGTGTGTGTCTATGAACACACAGAGCTCGGTTCAGGAGCGAGCCCGAATGTCTGCCCCCATAGTGAGTGGTTTGCTATGGGGGCAATGCACATATTAACCAGCACATCATAGATCAGATGTTGTCCAAAACTTTTAACGCACAAAGATCACATATCATAGTATTCTAACATGGATTGACACATATGGGGGTGAGAGAGGGCTCATCTTGATTTGAATATTAGAACACAAAAAGAACATTTTCCCGTGGGATTTTAAAGCAGCAAAGAAGAATCAATGGTAGATAAAATGTAATGCCTCTAAAATGCCTCTAAAATGTAATGCCTCTAAAAATCTCCTTGAACCTCCTTGGTTGAGGGCATGTATGCCCAGTGCCGTTTACCCTGTTTTCAAGTTATGATTGAGACTGTAGTACATATGTAATAAAATTATATTGACGAATAGATGACTAGGAGTATTAGATGAAACATAGTAAGATGATTGAAATTATAACCTTCAGGTGTTGGCTACATGGTACACTGTTACCCTCCTCCCCTGCTTTCTTGCCCGCTATTGGGATACTCCCGAAGCGTGTGCCCCTTTTGAGTCGGACGAGCTGTGGAGCAGATCTGCCATGGAGTGGGAGGTGGGCGCCTTGGCCAATACGGACCCTCATTGGGAACCCTGGGAGTGCATACGCAATTACGCTTTTAATACGAAAGTCTCCGGTTTTACCATTCAATTCGATACAGAGGGTAAATATGCATTTTTTCATTAACGATGATCGATTTAGCAATCTGTTTTCCCTGTACGTCTTTTAATAAATTAATACATTTGAAAAAATTGCCTATCCAATTACCATTTATGACAGAAGACGCAGGAAACATGATTAATTCGTATATATAATCTTTTATTTTTTGATGTCCTATAGAACTATTTAATCCCCTTGAGGAAGACCTAGAGAGGTCGAAATGCATCGGGGACTCTTCTACAGTACATCGTAATGCATTAAATGTGTAATCTCACACCATCCTAAATGTACACCATGCATGTGAATTGTAGTATTTCTGTGTTCTATTGTTGGTTTTTTAATTACCGGAGCTCATAAGATTCATGAATTCATCTTTTTATGCTATATGCGTCATCACAATCTTTCCAATAAAATTGACATTTTATCTACCATTGATTCTTCTTTGCTGCTTTAAAATCCCACGGGAAAATGTTCTTTTTGTGTTCTAATATTCAAATCGGGATGTGCAGCCCTCTCTCACCCACATATGTGTCAATCCATGTTAGAGTTTTTTCTTTTGGGTGGTTAAACATCCCTTTCCCATACCCTTGACACTTGAGAGGTTTTTTGCATTATTTACAACATCTTTATGACACTGATATGTGTCTTATAATACTATAAATGAAATTGTTTTGGTGATGACGTGTTATAATTTGTATGTTAAAATGTATATATTAAATTTACAATCTTTTCCCCTGGGGATTGAACCCGTGGGGGCCGGTTTCCTTGCAGCAGCCTGACTCTCCGGCACTGGGGGAGGAATGCTTTTAGTGAGCCTTTCCATACAGCCCGCAGTTGGTATCTTTACCACTGGGTGGCATTTAAACAGTGCTGCGCCATCCCCTGTTCACCGCTGGGCGTGTGTTGACAGCCTTAGCTCGCATGCGCGGGAGTCAGTGACGCGCTGTCTGTGTCGTCGCGTCTCCGCGCATGCGTGCGGGGCCCATTCCGACGCCGTTATTTGAATCGGCGATGACGGTGGTACCGGGACTCATATCCACTGGGATGACGAGGGGGCCACATGAGGGATATTCCATGCGGACGGCAGGGGGAGGAACCCAACACCTGACTTTAATCCTGGCAGGATCTGATGTCCAATCAGCTGTTATCAACAGGTATTTTAGGCACACTCCCCATTAGGATTTGTCAGATGACTTCCTGGGAGCATACTTTACTGGCCATTCACCGTTTGAGAGGTAAGCGTGGAGTTAGTAGGCTATGATTATCGATCCCTCTGAGCACTCTACATGCATTAATGAATCAGATTATTGATGAAATCTTCCTTTTCTTTTTAAAGGCCTTGGTATACATGCTGTCTTTTTCATTGTAAAGATCAACAGGCTCAACTACGTGAGTATATGTGAATCTTTATACTCATTTTTTGGTTGATGCCTATCTATCTATTTATCAATAACAACAAATCGCTTTATTGCACTTTTTTATTGTTTAACCTCCTACCAGAGTGCTAATCATGTCTTCTGACATCTTTACCACCATGCAAGGGTTTTTTTTTCTAACTTGCTTGCTTAGCAGCATTATCCTTAATTATCATACACATGGCTTTACACTCAGCATTTATTTGCCTTATTTTCTACCACACTCCCTCACCATTTACTTCACCTATCACCCAACCAATCACCATTATTTACATTCCTCATTCACATTATCACACTGTACACATAGAGATCTTTATATATTTTCATTTTTATTTATTTTTTATTTTTGTTTTTTATTTATTATCTTTTTTTGTAAGTTCATTATAGTTTATTCTAGTGTTTTGGAATACATCACTCATGTCACGTCCGCCCAACTCCACCTACTCCATCTTTATGCGAGATATATTGCATACTCATACATATTCATTTCTTGACATGTTCAAATGCACCCTATTTCTGCAAATTAAGTCTTCTTACTTTACCATTTTTTATCAATATCACTCATATACATCAGTTATTACTGCAACAATTAATACCATATCATATATAAAACAGCTATACATTAATATAAATCATTAACCCTTTCCCTCCTTCCCCCTCTTTAGGGGGCCTATGAATAGTCGCATCGGCTACACCCGGACCGATGCTGACATTCTGGTCTTAATACCAGGTATAATAAACGCAATACAGTATTTAGTGCCTCTAAAAAACTCCTTGAATCTCCTTGGTTGAGGGCATGTATGCCCAGTGCCGTTTACCCTGTTTTCAAGTTATGATTGAGACTGTAGTACATATGTAATAAAATTATATTGACTAATAGATGACTAAGAGTATTAGATGAAACATAGTAAGATGATTGAAATTATAACCTTCAGGTGTTGGCTACATGGTACACTGTTACCCTCCTCCCCTGCTTTCTTGCCCGCTATTGGGATACTCCCGAAGCGTGTGACCCCTTTTGAGTCGGACGAGCTGTGGAGCAGATCCGCCATGGAGTGGGAGGTGGGTGCCTCGGCCAATACGGACCCTCATTGGGAACCCTGGGAGGGCATACGCAATTACGCTTTTAATACGAAAGTCTCCGGTTTTACCATTCAATTCGATACAGAGGGTAAATATGCAATTTTTCATTAACGATGATTGATTTAGCAATCTGTTTTCCCTGTACGTCTTTTAATAAATTAATACATTTGAAAAAATTGCCTATCCAATTACCATTTATGACAGAAGACGCAGGAAACATGATTAATTCGTATATATAATCTTTTATTTTTTGATGTCCTATAGAACAATTTAATCCCCTTGAGGAAGACCTAGAGAGGTCGAAATGCATCGGGGACTCTTCTACAGTACATCGTAATGCATTAAATGTGTAATCTCACACCATCCTAAATGTACACCATGCATGTGAATTGTAGTATTTCTGTGTTCTATTGTTGGTTTTTTAATTACCGGAGCTCATAAGATTCATGAATTCATCTTTTTATGCTATATGCGTCATCGCAATCTTTCCAATAAAATTGACATTTTATCTACCATTGATTCTTCTTTGCTGCTTTAAAATCCCACGGGAAAATGTTCTTTTTGTGTTCTAATATTCAAATCGGGATGTGCAGCCCTCTCTCACCCACATATGTGTCAATCCATGTTAGAGTTTTTTCTTTTGGGTGGTTAAACATCCCTTTCCCATACCCTTGACACTTGAGAGGTTTTTTGCATTATTTACAACATCTTTATGACACTGATATGTGTCTTATAATACTATAAATGAAATTGTTTTGGTGATGACGTGTTATAATTTGTATGTTAAAATGTATATATTAAATTTACAATCTTTTCCCCTGGGGATTGAACCCGTGGGGGCCGGTTTCCTTGCAGCAGCCTGACTCTCCGGCACTGGGGGAGGAATGCTTTTAGTGAGCCTTTCCATACAGCCCGCAGTTGGTATCTTTACCACTGGGTGGCATTTAAACAGTGCCGCGCCATCCCCTGTTCACCGCTGGGCGCGTGTTGACAGCCTTAGCTCGCATGCGCGGGAGTCAGTGACGCGCTGTCTGTGTCGTCGCGTCTCCGCGCATGCGTGCGGGGCCCATTCCGACGCCGTTATTTGAATCGGCGATGACGGTGGTACCGGGACTCATATCCACTGGGATGACGAGGGGGCCACATGAGGGATATTCCATGCGGACGGCAGGGGGAGGAACCCAACACCTGACTTTAATCCTGGCAGGATCTGATGTCCAATCAGCTGTTATCAACAGGTATTTTAGGCACACTCCCCATTAGGATTTGTCAGATGACTTCCTGGGAGCATACTTTACTGGCCATTCACCGTTTGAGAGGTAAGCGTGGAGTTAGTAGGCTATGATTATCGATCCCTCTGAGCACTCTACATGCATTAATGAATCAGATTATTGATGAAATCTTCCTTTTCTTTTTAAAGGCCTTGGTATACATGCTGTCTTTTTCATTGTAAAGATCAACAGGCTCAACTACGTGAGTATATGTGAATCTTTATACTCATTTTTTGGTTGATGCCTATCTATCTATTTATCAATAACAACAAATCGCTTTATTGCACTTTTTTATTGTTTAACCTCCTACCAGAGTGCTAATCATGTCTTCTGACATCTTTACCACCATGCAAGGGTTTTTTTTTCTAACTTGCTTGCTTAGCAGCATTATCCTTAATTATCATACACATGGCTTTACACTCAGCATTTATTTGCCTTATTTTCTACCACACTCCCTCACCATTTACTTCACCTATCACCCAACCAATCACCATTATTTACATTCCTCATTCACATTATCACACTGTACACATAGAGATCTTTATATATTTTCATTTTTATTTATTTTTTATTTTTGTTTTTTATTTATTATCTTTTTTTGTAAGTTCATTATAGTTTATTCTAGTGTTTTGGAATACATCACTCATGTCACGTCCGCCCAACTCCACCTACTCCATCTTTATGCGAGATATATTGCATACTCATACATATTCATTTCTTGACATGTTCAAATGCACCCTATTTCTGCAAATTAAGTCTTCTTACTTTACCATTTTTTATCAATATAACTCATATACATCAGTTATTACTGCAACAATTAATACCATATCATATATAAAACAGCTATACATTAATATAAATCATTAACCCTTTCCCTCCTTCCCCCTCTTTAGGGGGCCTATGAATAGTCGCATCGGCTACACCCGGACCGATGCTGACATTCTGGTCTTAATACCAGGTATAATAAACGCAATACAGTATTTAGTGCCTCTAAAAAACTCCTTGAATCTCCTTGGTTGAGGGCATGTATGCCCAGTGCCGTTTACCCTGTTTTCAAGTTATGATTGAGACTGTAGTACATATGTAATAAAATTATATTGACTAATAGATGACTAAGAGTATTAGATGAAACATAGTAAGATGATTGAAATTATAACCTTCAGGTGTTGGCTACATGGTACACTGTTACCCTCCTCCCCTGCTTTCTTGCCCGCTATTGGGATACTCCCGAAGCGTGTGACCCCTTTTGAGTCGGACGAGCTGTGGAGCAGATCCGCCATGGAGTGGGAGGTGGGTGCCTCGGCCAATACGGACCCTCATTGGGAACCCTGGGAGGGCATACGCAATTACGCTTTTAATACGAAAGTCTCTGGTTTTACCATTCAATTCGATACAGAGGGTAAATATGCAATTTTTCATTAACGATGATTGATTTAGCAATCTGTTTTCCCTGTACGTCTTTTAATAAATTAATACATTTGAAAAAATTGCCTATCCAATTACCATTTATGACAGAAGACGCAGGAAACATGATTAATTCGTATATATAATCTTTTATTTTTTGATGTCCTATAGAACAATTTAATCCCCTTGAGGAAGACCTAGAGAGGTCGAAATGCATCGGGGACTCTTCTACAGTACATCGTAATGCATTAAATGTGTAATCTCACACCATCCTAAATGTACACCATGCATGTGAATTGTAGTATTTCTGTGTTCTATTGTTGGTTTTTTAATTACCGGAGCTCATAAGATTCATGAATTCATCTTTTTATGCTATATGCGTCATCGCAATCTTTCCAATAAAATTGACATTTTATCTACCATTGATTCTTCTTTGCTGCTTTAAAATCCCACGGGAAAATGTTCTTTTTGTGTTCTAATATTCAAATCGGGATGTGCAGCCCTCTCTCACCCACATATGTGTCAATCCATGTTAGAGTTTTTTCTTTTGGGTGGTTAAACATCCCTTTCCCATACCCTTGACACTTGAGAGGTTTTTTGCATTATTTACAACATCTTTATGACACTGATATGTGTCTTATAATACTATAAATGAAATTGTTTTGGTGATGACGTGTTATAATTTGTATGTTAAAATGTATATATTAAATTAACAATCTTTTCCCCTGGGGATTGAACCCGTGAAGGCATGACGGGCCTCCTCTCTTCTCCTCGGTGGGGGCCGGTTTCCTTGCAGCAGCCTGACTCTCCGGCACTGGGGGAGGAATGCTTTTAGTGAGCCTTTCCATACAGCCCGCAGTTGGTATCTTTACCACTGGGTGGCATTTAAACAGTGCCGCGCCATCCCCTGTTCACCGCTGGGCGCGTGTTGACAGCCTTAGCTCGCATGCGCGGGAGTCAGTGACGCGCTGTCTGTGTCGTCGCATCTCCGCGCATGCGTGCGGGGCCCATTCCGACGCCGTTATTTGAATCGGCGATGACGGTGGTACCGGGACTCATATCCACTGGGATGACGAGGGGGCCACATGAGGGATATTCCATGCGGACGGCAGGGGGAGGAACCCAACACCTGACTTTAATCCTGGCAGGATCTGATGTCCAATCAGCTGTTATCAACAGGTATTTTAGGCACACTCCCCATTAGGATTTGTCAGATGACTTCCTGGGAGCATACTTTACTGGCCATTCACCGTTTGAGAGGTAAGCGTGGAGTTAGTAGGCTATGATTATCGATCCCTCTGAGCACTCTACATGCAATAATGAATCAGATTATTGATGAAATCTTCCTTTTCTTTTTAAAGGCCTTGGTATACATGCTGTCTTTTTCATTGTAAAGATCAACAGGCTCAACTACTGAGTATATGTGAATCTTTATACTCATTTTTTGGTTGATGCCTATCTATCTATTTATCAATAACAACAAATCGCTTTATTGCACTTTTTTATTGTTTAACCTCCTACCAGAGTGCTAATCATGTCTTCTGACATCTTTACCACCATGCAAGGGTTTTTTTTTCTAACTTGCTTGCTTAGCAGCATTATCCTTAATTATCATACACATGGCTTTACACTCAGCATTTATTTGCCTTATTTTCTACCACACTCCCTCACCATTTACTTCACCTATCACCCAACCAATCACCATTATTTACATTCCTCATTCACATTATCACACTGTACACATAGAGATCTTTATATATTTTCATTTTTATTTATTTTTTATTTTTGTTTTTTATTTATTATCTTTTTTTGTAAGTTCATTATAGTTTATTCTAGTGTTTTGGAATACATCACTCATGTCACGTCCGCCCAACTCCACCTACTCCATCTTTATGCGAGATATATTGCATACTCATACATATTCATTTCTTGACATGTTCAAATGCACCCTATTTCTGCAAATTAAGTCTTCTTACTTTACCATTTTTTATCATTATCACTCATATACATCAGTTATTACTGCAACAATTAATACCATATCATATATAAAACAGCTATACATTAATATAAATCATTAACCCTTTCCCTCCTTCCCCCTCTTTAGGGGGCCTATGAATAGTCGCATCGGCTACACCCGGACCGATGCTGACATTCTGGTCTTGATACCAGGTATAATAAACGCAATACAGTATTTAGTGCCTCTAAAAAACTCCTTGAATCTCCTTGGTTGAGGGCATGTATGCCCAGTGCCGTTTACCCTGTTTTCAAGTTATGATTGAGACTGTAGTACATATGTAATAAAATTATATTGACTAATAGATGACTAAGAGTATTAGATGAAACATAGTAAGATGATTGAAATTATAACCTTCAGGTGTTGGCTACATGGTACACTGTTACCCTCCTCCCCTGCTTTCTTGCCCGCTATTGGGATACTCCCGAAGCGTGTGACCCCTTTTGAGTCGGACGAGCTGTGGAGCAGATCCGCCATGGAGTGGGAGGTGGGTGCCTCGGCCAATACGGACCCTCATTGGGAACCCTGGGAGGGCATACGCAATTACGCTTTTAATACGAAAGTCTCTGGTTTTACCATTCAATTCGATACAGAGGGTAAATATGCAATTTTTCATTAACGATGATTGATTTAGCAATCTGTTTTCCCTGTACGTCTTTTAATAAATTAATACATTTGAAAAAATTGCCTATCCAATTACCATTTATGACAGAAGACGCAGGAAACATGATTAATTCGTATATATAATCTTTTATTTTTTGATGTCCTATAGAACAATTTAATCCCCTTGAGGAAGACCTAGAGAGGTCGAAATGAATCGGGGTCTCATCTACAGTACATCGTAATGCATTAAATGTGTAATGTCACACCATCCTAAATGTACACCATGTATGTGAATTATAGTATTTCTGTGTTCTACTGTTGGTTTTTTAATTACCAGAGCTCATAAGATTCATGAATTCATCTTTTTATGCTATATGCGTCATCGCAATCTTTCCAATAAAATTGACATTTTATCTACCGTTGATTCTTCTTTGCTGCTTTAAAATCCCACGGGAAAATGTTCTTTTTGTGCTCTAACATATCATAGTATAAGTGCAACATTTCAAAAATGTGCAGGACCACCTCATCAGGCATATGACATGGTGGGTGGTAAATATTGGTGGGGCATTGACAGGCAGTCAGCAGTATTTCAGGCTCTGAGGAGTGTTTTCAATCTCCTTATGCAACACAGCAGGGGTGGATTTATTACAAGGGTATATGCATAATTTAAAGTGGAACTGGAATTAGGTAAAATTTGTCATTGTTAGTGCATGCAAGTTTAGTAATGTGTAAGTACAACACTTACAAGAATGTATTACTTTGAAAATAGGACAACTCATGCTTCCCCACATGTAGTTGCCATCATCCCAAGTAAAAATAGGTGAAAAAAACTCTAATGTTGGGGATTTTTGAGGCAACAAAAAAATAGTTTTATACAAAAATATATATTTATTTAGAAAAATTACATAATCATATTACAAAATACACAGAGTTGTAATCATATCCATAAATCTGTAACATGAAAGAATAGAATTCAATCGCCTAAGTTGATCACTCCAGACCTTCCGGAGATAACTCAAAGAAGGCTTCATCCAACGCGTTTCAAACAGTAGCATAAACGTCCTTCATCAGGGTGATTGCATTCTTATTAAATCATATTCATTAACATACATGCGCTTCACACTCCGATCATGTAGTTGGGGTACGCCTTTCTCTATTATCCCCTCCCAGTGCTCTTACCCACTATTTCATGTTCATATAAGGAGTCAGGATATAACAAAAATACAATCCAAATGAATGGCGCCAACTACCACTGAGGGTCCAAAACGAAAAAGGATCCAACAATTCCTTATGCTTTTTCTTTGTATGGGAGCTCCATGTATGAGATCCTCTGCCTTCTAGCAGAGGAGTGTGAAGCGCATGTATTTTAATGAATATGATTTAATAAGAATGCAATATCCCTGATGAAGGACGTTTATGCTACTGTTTAAAACGTGTTGGCTGAAGCCTTCTTTGAGTTATCTCCGGAAGGTCTGGAGTGATCAACTTAGGCGATTGTATTCTATTCTTTCATGTTACCGATTTTATGGATATGATTACAACTCTCTGTATTTTGTAATATGATTATGTAATTTTTCTAAATAAATATATATTTTTGTATAAAACTATTTTTGTGTTGCCTCAAAAATCCCCAACATTAGGGGGTTTTTTTTCACCTAGAATGTATTACTTTTCCCATAAATTACAATACTTACTGTATCCTGGCTTTTCCCTCCATCTGCTTCTCTCTCCAAAAGGACAGCACAATAATTGTTAAAGCATCATTTAGGCTCAGCATTTATTTCTTGAACTAATATGCTGGCTAAAAGATGGTACAACCATGTAAATTCTGGTGCCTGTGCAGTTCTTTCCTGACGAATTCACACATCTGGCATAGATCAGACCCCTACTGAAATCTCTTACATTAGGATTTACTAAAACTGGTTCACTCAGAATCTGGTGGAGCTGTGCTTGACTATTACTGACTATTACTTGACTTTACTTCAAGGACAACATTTTAATGATAAAAGGTGGAACCTTTTTGAAAAAGGATACTGTTGTTGTGGTCTAAAACATGTCAAGAATGTATTCTCTTAGATTTGTTAAATAACTGAATGATCCACAAATCACTGTAGTAGAAAAAAACTATTAAGTAAAATTCCAGGCTACCACCTATCTAGTCTTTAAGTGTTACTAAACCCAGGACCCGGCATTCACTATATCTGGTCTCCCACAGTACACAGAACATGGACATGCAATTATTTTAGTAAATATAAACTGATAAATACCTTTTCTCACCAGTAGTATATATCAGTCTTGTGACTTCTATCAGTGTCTGGTTAAAGCTTGTAGGAGGAGTGTTCATTCTACTCTGACTGTCCTATGAGGCTGCATGACCCCTGACACTCTGTCTGAACAGTGCTGATTGGCCCTGTGCTGATCACATGCACCCTCCCAAGAAAAAAAACTCTAGAAATAAACATCAAACTGAGCATGTGCAGAGTGACTCCAAAGGCTCTGTTCTATCAGGAGATTGATTGGGCACAGTAAAAGAAGAGGATGATCAGAGAGAACAGGATCAAACAGAATTTTTACACAATGCAGAGGATTAACCCCTTAGGTTCCTCAGTGAGTGTAACAAGCATGCTTTACTGCATACACAGACTGATTTTACTGTTGTGGGTTTAGTAACACTTTAAAAATGCTCAATCCCCCCATAACCTATACAGACTAACCTGTGTCAGTATAGGTGCAGGGGAGAGGAGGGAGCACTGACAATGGATGGGCAATAGTAAGCCTATGGGTGACGTCACCACTCTCGGGCATCCTTAGCCATTGCCGAGCACTCCCCCATGCAGCCACCTCTGGCAAACACAGGGGATAAGGTGACCAGACTGGAGCAGGCTCAAAATAGGTGAGCAAATACATTTCTTAACACAGGTTAGTCAACATAGTTGTTAAGAGATGGGGAATTTTAAGATTAGTTAGATGGTAGCTTGGAATTCTTCTTTAACCACTTCAGCCCCGGAAGATTTGGCTGCTCAATGACCAGGCCATTTTTCTGCGATACGGCACTGCGTCACTTTAACTGACAATTGCGCTGTCATGTGACGTTGTACCTAAACAACATTGACGTCCTTTTTTTCCCACGAATAGAGCTTTCTTTTGGTGGTATTTGATCACCTCTGCGGTTTTTATTTTTTGTGCTATAAACAAAAGAAGAGCGACAATTTTGAAAAAAAACACAATATCTTTTACTTTTTGCTATAACAAATTTCCCCAATTTTTTTTCACTCGCATCGGCTCCGGGGACACACTTTGGTCACGCGCGTGCACCTCCGGTGTCTTAAAGAGCTGACGTACAGGTACGACGGCTCGTGCAGGGGAGTGGTTAACGCATTTTAACTTTGTATTTAGCTGTTCAGCTGGAATGCCCCTTTAAGCACCAGTATTTAAAAAATATTTATTAAAGTTAAAAAAAGTTCTCCATATCACAGTTTGTACAATATGAGATTGAAAATAAGTTTGAGTCTGTGAATAATAGTTCTGCAGCATACACTAAGAATATATATTAATGCTGGCTGGCAACACAAAATGGATTAAAAGTATTCCCACTTCCAAGCCAGGCAACTTAGAGTGTATGCCACAGCATCCATCTCACTACTGCCACATTTTTCTGCGTCTTTATTATTTTTTAAACAAAGCAAAAGATGAGTTTGTCAGAAACAACATATGTGTGTTTGAGAATTGTGCTTCCTGCTGCCGCATATATAGCGGCTTCCCGACAGCTCCGAGCGGGAGCAGCTCTTCTGCCCCCTGCTATTCTGCAGACTTCTTTTATTGCTTCTTGAAAGAGGCTTTTCATGTTGTGCGGCTGCATCATTTTGTGCAGTTGGACAATTTACAGTTTACAGTTTCAAGTCACGTTTTGTGAGCCAAAGCTGTTTTCTTTTCCTGACTCGACCACCTAATTAGACTTAATTAAGATAAAACCAGTATGGGCCTTTCCAGTACACCTTGTATAGATCCTGAAGGCCCCAGAGGAATCCAAAGGATAAGGATGTTCTGCTGTGCGTAAGCTTATTGTTTAAAACTGCAGCATAAGAGCTAGGGTTGTAGGTCAGCAGTTCTAAGCCCTCTACAGCTATTCCAAGCCATAAATGCGCTTATATGGAGTATAAGGGCTTTGTGTCAAGCTGCTGATAGAGCAATTAATGGCAAGAATATTGCTCTTGCAGTTGTGAAATGTGGTGTAAACCCTAGCACTTCCATAACTCTAAGCAACCTTGGGACTAATTTACAGTTACCTCACATGGGCACATTAAAATTACATCAGGACAGGTTAACCATATTCTTGCAAATCTCAGTGTTCTATATGCAGAAGCTACCTTTCTGTAACCTGAAAGTGTAAGTAGGATGAATAACTATTTCTCATATATACGATGGCACAGTGTATACTGTATTACTCTGTTATTCATGGAGCAGCAATTCTTTAATGTAAGTTAAAAGCGCAATGAGATTTCTGTTTTAAAAAAGTTTATAACACTCAGCCCAATAAATAATATTGATTGCTAATGATTATTGTGCTTTATGTAATTTATCGGTGTGTAATCTGTGTGTATGGGGGGTGTAAGTATTTGTGTGTAATGTATCTGGGTGTAATATGTGTGTATGGGGATGTAATGTATCTGGGTGTATGAGGGTGTAATGTATATGTACTTGGTCTGCAGTCTCTGACCATCTCCTATACTACGTCTGCAGTCTCTGACCGTGATGACATTGTCAAAAAGGGGCGGAGTATGGGTGACCTTAAAATTATGCCCACCCCCCCCTGAAAAAAGTTCTGCGGACGCCCATGCCTGTTGAATCAACAAATCACATAAATAGAAGCTGTCTGACAAAGTGAAGCTCGCTGACAGATGACAAAAAGAACAGATTAGAAACAAAGAAATGTACATGTATTGGTCTAGGAAAGGTTTTAAAGCCATTTCTAAGGCTTTGGAACTCCAGTGAACCACGGGAAGAGCCATTATCAACAAATGGAGATAACTTGGAACAGTGGGGAACCTTCCCAGGAGTGACTGGTCTACAAAAATGACTTCAAGAGCATGATGATGACTCCTCCAGGAGGCCATAAAAGAACCCAGAACAACATCTAATGAACTGCAGGCCTCATTTGCCTTAGGTATAATCAGTGTTCATGATTCAACAATAAGAAAGAGACTGGGCAATAATGGCATCCATGGGAGAGTTCCAAGGCCAAAGCCACTGCTGACCAAAAAGAACACAAAGGCTCATCTCACATTTACCAAAAAACTTCTTAAATGTTCCTCAATACCAATAGGATATTGCCTCAATTTAAAGTTTATACTTGGATAGGGGTGGGTACCAGGGTTGCCAACTTTCAGTAAATATAAAAACAGTTTGTAAAATCTGTACTTTTTGCATCTGTCCTTGAATGTCCATTGCGGACATGTAGACTGCATGTCCGTAACTGACATTCATGGACAGATGAAAAAATTATGGATTTTACAAACTGTTTGTAAATTTACTGAAAGTTGGCAACCCTGGTGGGTACCATCATCTATATATTATAGAAACAGGTGCCTAGGGTCACCTCAGAAGTGCCCTTGGCAAATGGGAGAAAAGTGTGGACTATCTCTGTACCTCAAGGACATAAGCAGGGAACTTTATAATTTTAAATAAAAAAAGATTTAATAATATATAGAATAAAAAAATATTGTGGGACAAAACCACATTGACAAAAATGGTTAAATACAATCAATGGTTACAGCCATATATGCTGCTTTGAACATTGTAGAAGAGATGGAGATGACCAGCAGTATTGAAGTGGGGTATCGAATATGATGCGTCTTGGCGATTGTCCTTTACTAGTTTCGCAGCAATTGCTGCTTCTTCAGAGGGAGCCAGTCATAAGCATCTATTGAAATAAATCATAGTCATAATTTCATGTTTAAACCATTATTTGTGATATTAATACATATTACAAAACAGGGAAATTAATTTCCTTAATATCATACAAGATTGATATTGGTTCTGAGAATAGGGTACACAAGGGTACACAATAGGGTACACAAGCATTGCTTACCTAGAGAAAAGATTATGGCAATGTGGCAGCACTGACAGAGGCACCTGAAGGCAATTATTCCCCCACGGCGGACACGGGAGGCACCAGGGACCACTGGGTTCTACATTTCCAGAATTTACAAATAGTATAGTATATCATCTATCAATTATTTATTTCGAAATGTGTAGTATAAAAAAGATTGGATGATAAAAATAAAGAGGAAGAGAAGCCCAATATGGGAGGGGGGGGGAGAGGGAGTGAAGGGAAAGGGAACAGAGTGCTTAGAATTAAATGGTGAGGGATAACCATATAGAGTATCAGGAAGAGAGGGAAAAAGGGCGAAAAAAAGGCTGGGGAGGAAAAGAAAGAGGTAAACAGAAAAGGTTGAAAAAATAAATAAAAAGGGGGGGGGAGAGAGGGAAAGAGGGGGGGGAGTGGGTTGGACAGAAAAAAAGGGGGAGTAGGAAAAGAAAGAAAGGAATCAGAGGAGCAGGGGAAAAAAAGGATAATGAAAATAAGGAAGGTCAGATGACCCTACATATCTTCTTTCTTCCCCTCCTTATCCCTTTTTTTCCCCTGCTCCTCTCATTCTTTTCTTTCACCAACAGCCACCCCCCTCTTTCTCTTTCTCTCTCTCCCCCTTCCCCTTTTTCTTTCTTTTTTCCGCCCTCCTCTCTTTTTTCAACCTTTTTTGTTTCCCTCTTCTCATCTCTTCTTTTTCCTCCCTCTTCCTTCTCCTTCCTTGCCTTTTTTTCTCCCTTTTCCCCCCTCCTTCTGATACTCTGTATGGTTATCTCTCACCGTTTAATTCCAAACACTCTGTTTCCTTTCCCTTCACTCTCTATTTTTTCCTCCTCCCCCCCTCCCCTATTGGGCTCCTCTTCCTTTTTATTTTTCTCATCCAATCTTTTTTGTATTACACACATTTCAAAATAAATAATTGGTAGATAATATACTATACTATTTGTAAATTCTGCAAATGTAGAGCCCAGTGGTCCCTGGTGCCTCCCGTGTCCGCCGTGGGGGGGATAATTGCCTTCGGGTGCCTCTGTCTGCCACACTGCCGTATTGCACCACTGTTTTCAAAGTGTTTGTTCCCCCAGCATTTCATATTCCTGAAATGTGCCTGCTGTCCCATGTACTTGTATAAAAAAGTATCCTGTCCTTTTTGTATTGCTTCCTTTGGGTGAAATCCCTGGTGTTCCAACCAGTCCTTCTGCTTTCCTATTAATAACTGACCACACCACGCAGGAGAACACACCATGGTCAGTTCTTTAGCTATGCTGGGAACTTAGCCTGCTCTCCTCCAATGATCAAACTTGTCCTGACACTCCTCCCCTGCACAGCCTTAAACTGGGAAGCTCAGTGTGCTGTTGTCCCCCCCCCCCAGCTCTCATGCAGCTGAGAACAGAGGGAACAGATTTTATGTGATCATTTAATAAAAAGGGGGAAAAGGGAAAAAAGCTATTTATAATGTTTTTTTATATATACAGGTCCTTCTCAAAAAATTAGCATATTGTGATAAAGTTCATTATTTTCTGTAATGTACTGATAAACATTAGACTTTCATATATTTTAGATTCATTACACACAACTGAAGTAGTTCAAGCCTTTTCTTGTTTTAATATTGATGATTTTGGCATACAGCTCATGAAAACCCAAAAATCCTATCTCAAAAAATTAGCATATTTCATCCGACCAATAAAAGAAAAGTGTTTTTAATACAAAAAAAGTCAACCTTTAAATAATTATGTTCAGTTATGCACTCAATACTTGGTCGAGAATCCTTTTGCAGAAATGACTGCTTCAATGCGGCGTGGCATGGAGGCAACCAGCCTGTGGCACTGCTGAGGTGTTATGGAGGCCCAGGATGCTTCGATAGCGGCCTTAAGCTCATCCAGAGTGTTGGGTCTTGCGTCTCTCAACTTTCTCTTCCCAATATCCCACACATTCTCTATGGGGTTCAGGTCAGGAGAGTTGGCAGGCCAATTGAGCACAGCAATACCATGGTCAGTAAACCATTTACCAGTGGTTTTGGCACTGTGAGCAGGTGCCAGGTCGTGCTGAAAAATGAAATCTTCATCTCCATAAAGCTTTTCAGCAGATGGAAGCATGAAGTGCTCCAAAATCTCCTGATAGCTAGCTGCATTGACCCTGCCCTTGATAAAACACAGTGGACCAACACCAGCAGCTGACATGGCATCCCAGACCATCACTGACTGTGGGTACTTGACACTGGACTTCAGGCATTTTGGCATTTCCCTCTCCCCAGTCTTCCTCCAGACTCTGGCACCTTGATTTCCGAATGACATGCAAAATTTGCTTTCATCCGAAAAAAGTACTTTGGACCACTGAGCAACAGTCCAGTGCTGCTTCTCTGTAGCCCAGGTCAGGCGCTTCTGCCGCTGTTTCTGGTTCAAAAGTGGCTTGACCTGGGAAATGCGCCACCTGTAGCCCATTTCCTGCACACGCCTGTTCACGGTGGCTCTGGATGTTTCTACTCCAGACTCAGTCCACTGCTTCCGCAGGTCCTCCAAGGTCTGGAATCGGTCCTTCTCCACAATCTTCTTCAGGGTCCGGTCACCTCTTCTCGTTGTGCAGCGTTTTCTGCCACACTTTTTCCTTCCCACAGACTTCCCACTGAGGTGCCTTGATACAGAACTCTGGGAACAGCCTATTCGTTCAGAAATTTCTTTCTGTGTCTTACCCTCTTGCTTGAGGGTGTCAATGATGGCCTTCTGGACAGCAGTCAGGTCGGCAGTCTTACCCATGATTGCGGTTTTGAGTAATGAACCAGGCTGGGAGTTTTTAAAAGCCTCAGGAATCTTTTGCAGGTGTTTAGAGTTAATTAGTTGATTCAGATGATTAGGTTAATAGCTAGTTTAGAGAACCTTTTCATGATATGCTAATTTTTTGAGATAGGAATTTTGGGTTGTCATGAGCTGTATGCCAAAATCATCAATATTAAAACAAGAAAAGGCTTGAACTACTTCAGTTGTGTGTAATGAATCTAAAATATATGAAAGTCTAATGTTTATCAGTACATTACAGAAAATAATGAACTTTATCACAATATGCAAATTTTTTGAGAAGGACCTGTATATACACAAATGGTTTGCCTTTCATTTCTATTTTAAACGGAATTGGTTGTTTTACAAGGTGATCATTTACAATCACTTTAACCCTTAGCTGACACAACTCCTCCCTGTAGCTACAGGGGTCCTACCTTCCTCCCCATAGAACAAGTGAAAACTTTAGTGTCACACAGATGTTCCTTCCCCCATGCTGACACACCCCCTCTAAGACCAGCACTGCCAATCACTGTTCATTAACTATTCATCTCCAATAGAGCAGCAGTACTTGTGTATTGTAGGTGCACGCTGGTCTGCGAGTGCACGCGGGTCCGTTGGTCTGCGGGTGCACGTGGGTCTGCGAGTGCACGCTGGTCTGCGAGTGCACGCGGGTCCGTTGGTCTGCGGGTGCACGTAGGTCTGCGAGTGCACGCTGGTCTGCGAGTGCACGCGGGTCCATTGGTCTGCGAGTGCACGCTGGTCTGCGAGTGCACGCGGGTCCGTTGGTCTGCGAGTGCACGCTGGTCTGCGAGTGCACGCGGGTCCGTTGGTCTGCGAGTGCACGCTGGTCTGCGAGTGCACGTGGGTCCGTTGGTCTGCGAGTGCACGCTGGTCTGCGAGTGCACGCGGGTCCGTTGGTCTGCGAGTGCACGCTGGTCTGCGAGTGCACGCGGGTCCGTTGGTCTGCGAGTGCACGCTGGTCTGCGAGTGCACGCGGGTCCGTTGGTCTGCGAGTGCACGCGTGTCCGTTGGTCTGCGAGTGCACGCTGGTCTGCGAGTGCACGCGGGTCCGTTGGTCTGCGAGTGCACATTGGTCTGCGAGTGCACGCGGGTCCGTTGGTCTGCGAGTGCACGCTGGTATGCGAGTGCACGCGGGTCCGTTGGTCTGCGAGTGCACGTTGGTCTGCGAGTGCACGCGCCTCCGTTGGTCTGCGAGTGCACGCTGGTCTGCGAGTGCACGTGGGTCCGTTGGTCTGCGAGTGCACGCTGGTCTGCGAGTGCACACGCCTCCGTTGGTCTGCGAGTGCACGCTGGTCTGCGAGTGCACGCAGATCCGTTGGTCTGCGAGTGCACGCGGGTCCGTTGGTCTGCGAGTGCACGTTGGTCTGCGAGTGCACGCGGGTCCGTTGGTCTGCGAGTGCACGCTGGTCTGCGAGTGCACGCGGGTCCGTTGGTCTGCGAGTGCACGCTGGTCTGCGAGTGCACGCAGGTCCGTTGGTCTGCGAGTGCACGCTGGTTTTGCGAGTGCACGCGGGTCCGTTGGTCTGCGGGTGCACGCTGGTCTGCGAGTGCACGCGGGTCCGTTGGTCTGCGAGTGCACGCTGGTCTGCGAGTACACGCGGGTCCATTGGTCTGCGAGTGCACGCGGGTCCGTTGGTCTGCGAGTGCACGCGTGTCCGTTGGTCTGCGAGTGCACGCTGGTCTGCGAGTGCACGCGGGTCCGTTGGTCTGCGAGTGCACGCGGGTCGGCGAGTGCATGCGGGTCCGTTGGTCTGCGAGTGCACGCTGGTCTGCGAGTGCACGCGGGTCCGTTGGTCTGTGGGTACACGTGGGTCTGCGTGGTACCTGTGTATTGTCTTGTTGAGTACCTGTGTATTGTCTTGTTGAGTACCTGTGTATTGTCTTGTTGAGTACCTGTGTATTGTCTTGTTGAGTACCTGTGTATTGTCTTGTTGAGTACCTGTGTATTGTCTTGTTGAATAGTTGGGTCAGGAAGCTAGTGTTAGGTAATTTGGACAGGGTATAATCTCGAATCCTCATTAAATTAATAGGTACGATGCCCAGCGGGTGTGGCGAGGCGACTCGGTGTACATCTTGCAGCATGTATGCGTTCCTTGATCATCTGATCGAGGGCGATTACTGCTGTGCAAAATGTAAGCACATTGTTTCCCTGGAAGCCCAGGTTCTGAATCTAGGGAAACAACTGTCAGCACTGGGAAGTCCCTCCACACTAAAGGAAAGCTGAATACGTACCCGGCAGGTGATGGCAGGGGCCAGCACAGAGGTGGGTGGAGTCAAAGAGGTGCAGGCACTAGAAAATAGTAGATGGGTGACAGTCAGGAAGGGTAGAGGGCGAAGTGCCAGGGAGGCTGATCCAGGGCTGGAGCATCCCAATAAGTATGCTCCATTGAGTGACATTGGTGAAACCAGTCCGGGACCAGCACTGCTGGAGCTGAGGGACTCTCCTAGCTGCCAGGGGAAGAACTCCTCCAGTGAGAGTGGGGGGGAAGCGAAGGGAAAGGAAAGACAGATTCTGGTGGTAGGGGACTCAATTCTTAGAAGGACAGAGAGGGCAATCTGTAACAAAGACCTGAAGCGCCGAACTGTATGTTGTCTACCGGGCGCTCGGGTTCGGCACATCACGGATCTGGTGGACAGATTACTGGGAGGGGCTGGGGATGACCCAGCTGTCATGGTGCACGTTGGCACCAATGACAAAGTCAGAGGCAGATGGAGTGTCCTAAAGAACGATTTTAGGGACTTGGGAGCTAAATTGAGGAAAAGGACCTCCAAGGTAGTTTTCTCGGGAATACTACCGGTACATCGAGCCACACCAGAAAGGCAGAGGGAGATTAGGGAAGTGAACAAGTGGCTGAAGAGCTGGTGTAGTAAGGAGGGGTTTGGGTTCCTGGAGGACTGGGCCGACTTCTCAGTCGATAACCAGTACTATAGAAGGGACGGACTGCACCTAAATGAGGAGGGTGCAGATCAGCTGGGAATAAGGATGGCCAAAAAGTTAGAGGGGTTTTTAAACTAGGTGACAGGGGGGGAGGGTCCAGAGATAGTGAGAGTCAGCGGGGAACATATTCTAAAGGGTAGTATTAGGGGCATTAGTGGTAGGGTAACCAAAGAACATAAACCCAAGGTAAGTATAGTAGCAAGTCCTAGTTGCAATCTGGGAACACCCAAGAGGATAGTATGTGACCGGTCAAATAATATTAATGCATTAAAGTGTCTGTTCACCAACGCCAGAAGTCTGCCAAGCAAAATAGGTGAGTTGGAAGCTCTGGTGCATGAGGAGAGCTATGATGTAATCGGTATTGCTGAAACTTGGCTTCATTCCTCACACGACTGGGCTATTAATATTCCTGGCTATGCACTCTTTCGGAAAGACAGGGTAAAAAGGAAGGGTGGAGGGGTCTGTCTCTATGTGAGAAGTGATCTCAAAGCGAGTGTGAAAGAGGACCTGGTGGATGGAGAGTGTGATGAGTCTGAAGCATTATGGGTGGAACTGCATACAGATGTGCGTAGTTCAAAGCTAATCATTGGAGTTTGTTATAGACCACCCAATGTTAATGAGGAGTTAGAGACTCAGCTCCTTGCACAGATGGAAAGGGCTGCAAGGGCTGGGACGGTGATAATAATGGGGGATTTTAACTACCCAGAAATTGACTGGAGTAATGGAAATGCTGGGACAGTTAAAGGGCAAAAATTTATAAACCTATTGCAGGACAATTTTATGGTCCAGTTTATTGAGGCCCCAACTAGGAATGATGCTCTGTTGGACCTGGTAATCTCAAACCATGCAGAGCGTATTACTAATGTTCAGATAAAGGAACACCTGGGTAGCAGTGACCATAACATGATTTCATTTGATGTTAGTTGTAAGCAAAAATCACATACAGGAAAGATAAAAACACTTAATTTCAAGAGAGCAAATTTTCCAAGGATGAGTGCTGCTCTCCAGGACTTAGACTGGGAAGGAATATTGGCATCAATGGGCACAGAACAGAAATGGGAATTCTTCAAAAAGACTGTTTGTGAACTCACTGCAAAGTATATTTCCATGGGCAATAAGTTTAAAAGGCTAAAAATAAAACCTATGTGGCTCACTGCCAAAGTTAAAAAAGCTATAAACTATAAGAAAAGAGCTTTTAAAAACTATAAAAATGAGGGAACACTAGTGTCATTTAAATGTTACAAAAAATATAACAGGATATGTAAAAAGGAAATCAAGGATGCAAAAATTCAAAATGAACGACAGATTGCAAAAGATAGTAGGACAAACCCCAAAAAATTCTTCAAGTATATTAATAGTAAAAAGGTCAAGTCTGAGCATGTAGGCCCTTTACAAAATAATCTAGAGTGGGTGACTGGGGACAAAGAGAAGGCTAATTTATTAAATACTTTCTTCAGTTCTGTGTATACAAAGGAGCATGGAGGAGCTCATGTCCAAAATGGGGGTGGTAGTGACACAGCCCCAAATCCACAATGGCTCAAAAGTGATATGGTCCAGAAATATTTAGATGGAATAAAGGTGGATAAAGCACCTGGACCAGATGGCATACACCCACGGATCCTAAAAGAATTGAGCTCTGTAATTTCAAAGCCATTGTATTTAATTTTTAGGGACTCATTAATGACAGGAATAGTACCACTGGATTGGCGCAGGGCCAATGTGGTGCCTATATTTAAAAAGGGAATTAAGTGTTTACCAAGTAACTATAGACCTGTTAGTTCTATAGTTGGGAAAATACTGGAGAGATTAATAAAAGACCACATAGATGAGTTCTTGCTGGAAAAAAACTATTTAAGCAACAGACAGCATGGATTC
Organism: Rana muscosa; assembly: GCA_029206835.1. Classification (NCBI taxonomy): domain Eukaryota; kingdom Metazoa; phylum Chordata; class Amphibia; order Anura; family Ranidae; genus Rana; species Rana muscosa. The sequence goes on from CM055118.1 coordinate 608,500,531, forward strand.
ATGAAAGACAGAAGTTGTCAAACAAACCTGATTTCTTTTTATGAAGAGGTAAGTAAGACCTTGGACAGAGGGGTGGCAGTGGACGTGGTATACTTGGATTTTGCAAAAGCGTTCGATACAGTTCCCCACACACGGCTCATGTGTAAGGTAAAGTCTACAGGATTGGAAATATCAGTTTGTAAATGGATAGAAAACTGGCTAAAAGACAGAATTCAGAGAGTAGTGGTTAATGATTCTTACTCTGAATGGTCCAAGGTTATCAGTGGTGTACCCCAAGGTTCAGTGCTGGGACCCTTACTTTTTAATATGTTTATAAATGATATTGGGTCTGAGATCAAAAGTAACATTTCTGTCTTTGCAGATGACACCAAGCTATGCAGTGGAATAACGTCCTTACAGGATGTCGCCAATTTACAAGCCGACCTCAATGCTCTGTCTAATTGGGCGACTATGTGGCAGATGAGGTTTAATGTTGATAAATGTAAAGTTATGCACTTGGGGGCTAATAATATGAATGCATCATACATACTAGGGGGAGTACAACTGGGGGGATCCGTAGTGGAGAAGGATCTGGGGGTTTTGGTAGATCATAAGCTCAATAATGGCATGCAATGCCAAGCTGCGGTTTCCAAAGCGAGCAAAGTCCTTTCTTGTAATAAGAGAGGTATGGTCTCCAGAGAGAGAGATATCATTTTGCCCCTGTTCAAATCATTAGTAAGACCTCATCTGGAATATGCAGTTCAGTTTTGGGCCCCAGTTCTCAAAAAGGATATTGGGGAACTGGAGAAAGTGCAGAGAAGGGCAACCAAACTGATAAGAGGCATGGAGGAGCTCAGCTATGAGGAGAGATTAGAGGAACTGAATTTATTCTCTCTTGAGAAGAGGAGATTAAGGGGGGATATGATCAACATGTACAAATATATAAGGGGTCCATATAGTGAACTTGGTGTTCAGTTATTCACTTTACGGTCAACACAAAGGACAAGGGGGCACTCTTTGCGTCTAGAGGAAAAGAGATTTCACCTCCAAATACGGAAAGGTTTTTTCACAGTAAGAGCTGTGAAAATGTGGAATAGACTCCCTGCAGAGGTGGTTCTGGCCAGCTCAGTAGATTGCTTTAAGAAGGGCCTGGATTCTTTCTTAAATGTACATAATATAACTGGGTACTGACATTTATAGGTAAAGTTGATCCAGGGAATATCCAATTGCCTCTCGGGGGATCAGGAAGGAATTTTTTCCCCTGCTGTAGCAAATTGGATCATGCTCTTCTGGGTTTTTTTTGCCTTCCTCTGGATCAACTGTGGGTATAGAATTGGGTATATGGGATTGTACGATATATGTTTATTTATTTATTTATTTATTTATTTTTTTACGGTTGAACTGGATGGACTTGTGTCTTTTTTCAACCTGACTAACTATGTAACTACTAACTATGTAACTATATGTGATCAAACAGCAGTAGGGAGTATTGTGTTGACACTCTAGCTCTGGATCTACTGCATGAATTCAAACAGGACAAATTGCTACATGCACTTTACTCCCTGAGAGACAGGATAAAGCAAACAAACAGTATATGAAGTGAGATGGCTAGTTTTTTTATAATAATTTACAAAAGTAGAATAGTCTAGAACCTTGTAAACTTTTAAACTTAAAAACAAATTATTAAAATACATTTGACAAAAAAATTAAAATATACTTCCTAATAGAAAAACTATCTGTAGCCATCCAACACACAAGTTAGATCTCAACTAGATAAAAATATGCTTCGTGTACTCTGTATTTACAACTATAATATGGCAGCAATATCTAGAACAATATATATTTTCTATGTTGTCTCTTGGTTCTAGTACCCTTTCACTTCATGGGACTTAGACAGCACATAACTTTCTGAATTGAATGGAAAACCATAGGACGTAGCTAGGAAGTGTAAAAATGCTTAGGAAGCACAACTTTAACTTGATGTAAATCTGTTTGGAAGTGCCTCAAGTGTCACCTCAGGGGCTAGAGAGGCAGCTGCATGAAATTCTCAGAGCTACAAAGTCAGTGGCAGTGCTGGCACATATAGCTCAGTTAAAAGGTTTGAGGAGAGATGGCATGATCATAAATGTCACCAAAGGGTAGGATGGCAGAATCTTATACTCCAGCTGCTAGCACTAGAGGATTGCCTTCTGTATCTGATGATTTCAGATGAAATTGTTTAAGATTAAATATGTAGGTTTGCTTAAATAATTTATTATAAGACATTGATTGATAGAACACCTAAAAAGGCAAATGGATTTTGTATTAAAAAAAAAAAAATATATATATATATATATATATATATATATATTGCGAAAAAAGTAAATTCATATATAAAAATTATAAATAGTTTAAAATAGGGAGTTACTTTTCAATCACCCTGTGTATGTATATATATATATATATATATATATATATATATATATATATATATATATATATATATATATCTTTATAGTATATACAGAGAGAGCGAGAGAGATTCATAAGTTCTGCATGCTTTTGTTGGAAATTTACAAGTAATGATAGTGAAATATTATTGGAAGCTCAAATGTTGCCTATTCAGAATAATAGACTTAGGCTGGGTTCACACTTGCGGTGCGAATTCCAGCTCTCTTATCTCTGCAAAAAGATAAGAGAACTGTTCAGCAGATCATCTCTGTTTTAGCTGCGAATTTGGTGACCTGGGAGAGAGGAGGGGGAGGGGGGAAGTGTAGTGAGGATGGAATAAAATCCGATGGAATTTTCCGTCGGAATTCCGATGAAGCTGACTTCCATCAGTCTTGCATACACACTGTCAGACTAAATTCCGACCGTCCAAAACGCGGTGACGTAAAGCACTACGACAAGCCAAGAAAAATTAAGTTCAATGCTTCCGAGCATGCGTTGACTTGATTCTGAGCATGCGTCGACTTGATTCTGAGCATGCATGGATTTTTCTCTTATTTAAAATATGTTCTATTTTTTTACTCCGATGGAAAAAAGTCAGATGGGGCCCACACACGATCGGAATTTATTCCAACGGAAATCCGATCATGTGTTCAAGGCATTAGGTTTTACACATTTCTTTGGACACAGCAACTGTAATGAATAATACCTGCCAAAAAAATATCCCATACAGTTGATTGAGGAACCTGGCAGCCCCACAATATCTGCCTATATCCCTATATACTTCAGATGTATGTGTACCTTAAAACAAGAGGTCACAGAACGTATTTAAATCATAATATACTATCATAAATGGACACTGGTAGTCATACATTAGTCCAACATTGGGTTAAACCTATGTCTCTATAACTGTCAATAGCTCTAAAGATAGAAGCAATCATAGATGCTCAGGTCCTACCACCACGAAAAACCCATTCACACACCTGATGCCACACATGACCCAAACAGGCAACCTTTATAACACATGTACTTTGCAATAAAACATGGATTTGTTGTACTCTGAAATAAAAGGGTGCATTCATGACCCATAGTTCAAATTGAACTGAGTTGAAAATATAGGAGATGTGTTATAATGAGTATAAAAAGCAACCAGATACTTATCAAACGTCCAGGTCCTCCTTGTAGTGTAGGGCATGTGAGCATGCTAACTGTGGACCCAAAATCCAGCATACCACCATGTGCACCACTATACCCTGCTGCATCCCCATATACCCAAATGTTTGTGCTCTTTTATTAGTTGAACTTATGTAAAATGTTTGCTTGGCCAGGGCAGGGACGGCCGTACGGAAAAACAAAATAAATAAAAATTTAAATTTGTATATTAATTTACCAAAAATGTAAATACATAAAAAATGTGATGTGGGTAGAAATATGTTAACATGGAACTGCACAGGCTATAAACAGATGGAAGGGATCTGTTATTAAAAGTTCTTTACCGTGTTTGATTTTGCCGGCAATGATCCCCATATAAACCCAGTTCCTTGTGTAATATTCACATAGGAGGATGAGGTGGAGGAGAAAGAGGAGAAGGCAGAAGAAGAAGAGGACGATTACCCTGTCAAAATAAATGAGTTGCAGATGTGTGGTACCTCTATTGTGTGCTGTCCAACCACAGTATCAATAGGAAAGAAGAAAGAAAAAAAAAAGAAGAAAAAAAAATTAGGAAAACTAAATTGACCTTAATCATAGGGTCTTTTCTCAGGCATTTGAGCATAAAATAAACAATTTGCCAAAAATTTCCTCTAGCAGGGGTCCCTAAATCCCCCTCAGTCTCATCCCACCCATCAACAACTCCCAGGGTTTAATAACCAAAATGTTGATAACATTGACAAAAACATGTCCATGATAAAATATATTAGTGGTGGAGACTACCATACTCATAGGGACAGGCTGTATTCTGCATCAGTATAGGTAGAGCTGGTGCTCAGAAGAGGACAGAGCGTCTTCTGTTTTTCTGTATCAATGCTGTAGACACAGGGCTTGGTAGCACTCAGTGTGTATGTGTGGTGTGTGTGGTGTGTGTGTGTGTGTGTGTGTGTATTTGTTTGTTTTTTACTTTAAACAAATATACAGTTTACACTATGGTTACCTTTCTGCTATTTCTATAACTTACTGTGGGCTTGAACTTGTAAGTGCTAAAGAAGGTGGAATGGGTCCTAATTAAAGGATTAAAGGATTACAGACAGGGGAGTTGTATAAGTGGCACTTGCCTTTCCTTAAAAAGAAAGGTACAAGATTTGGTAAGTGCATTTTCAATTTTAGGTGGAGGAATCACAGTGGGAAGAGACTTAACCAGTGAAGAACTGTTACACGTGGAATATAGGAAGTATTTTTTGGACTTTTTTGCTATTTTTGAGGACTGGAAGATTTTTTAGGATTATTACCTAAATACAAATTTATAATTAGTATTCATCATTTACTGTATAGGCACATCATTTCACATATGGTAATGGGAGTTGATATACTGTATTATTATTGTTCATTATTATTATTCTTATACAGGATTTATACAGTGCCAACAGTTTGCACAGCACTTTACGACATGAGGGCAGACAATACAGTCACAAAACAATTCAATACGAGAGAAATCAGAAGGTCATGCTCGTTAGAGCTTACAATCTAAAGAAGCGGGTCACGTGATACAAAAAGGTAATAACCGTGGGGGATGAGCTGATAAAGAAAATAGAAGTACAGTTGTTGGTGGAGGCAGGATGGGCTTCTCTAAAAAGAAGGGTTTTCAGGGATCACCTGAAAGTGGGCAGAGTAGGAGATAGTTAGACAGATTGGGGTAGGGAGTTCCACAGGATAGAAAAGGCTCTGTAGAAGTCTTGGGGGTGAGCATAGGAGGAGGTCACAAGGAGAGCAGGGGGTCTGGGAAGGCACAAAGAGAATAATTTGGTTGGCATTTTAAAACAAGGATAGGGATGTAGCTGGGACACAATTGTGGATGGCTTTGTAAGTTGTTGTTAGTATTTTGAATTTGTTGTGAGAGCGGAAGCCATTGGAGGATAATGGCAGAGAGGGGTAGCAGACACTGATCAGTTGGTAAGGTGGATGTGTCTGGCAGCAGCATTCATGATGGACTGAAGGGGGGGATAGACTATGTAAAGGTAATCCAATGAGAAGGGAATTTCAGCAGCTGAGATGAGAGATAACCAGGGAATGAATTAGAAGCTTTGTGGGGTCATTGGTTAAAGTGATTGTAAAGGCAAGTTTTTTTTTTTTAAATAGAAATAACAAACATGTTATACTTACCTGCCTTGTGCAGTGGATTTGCACAGAGCAACCCAGATCCTCCCACAGCAATCAGCTTTCTCTGGGGGCACCGGAGCCGATCTGCAGCTCTGTGTGTCTATTCAGACACAAATCTGCAGTTTGGCCCTATCCCCTCTCTCTCTCCTGATTGGCTAACTGACTTTGATTGACAGCAGTGGGAGCCAATGGTGCTGCTTCTGTGTCTCAGCCAATCAGGAGGGAGAGTCCCGGACGACCTAGACACTCGTAGACATCGCTGGACAGAGATGGGGCTCAGGTAAGTATTAGGGAGGCTGAGGGGGGCTGCTGCACACAGAAGGCTTTTTATCTTAATGGCTAGAATACATTCAAATAAAAAAAACTTCTGACTTTACAACCCCTTTAAGAAGGGGCATGTTTTGGAGATGTTGCCCGAGGTTGAGGTCACAAAATTTGGACAGTGTTTGGTCGTGGACCCAAAAGGAGAGTTCAGAGACCAGGACTATACCTAGCACCCAGGATATACTGTATATTTTTGAGGTGTAGCACTGCATATGTGGTTTTAGATATTGCTCATTTGTATCAACGGGTCTCTCATCTTTTTAAGTGGGAGAACTTGCACAATTGGTGGCTGACTAAATACTTTTTTTGCCCCACTGTACCTGAAGTCAATATTTTGAGAATAATTGGGGATAGAGGGTTGGGAGGCAGTTTGAGGAATATGAAGTTGTTTTTTAAAGTGCTTTTGTGCACTCTGTTTTGACATTTTAATAAAGACAATTCAGTGTGGTAGTCAGAGGCTCACAGACTATACTATCAAACTGTTTTTTCCACTGGCCAATTTGTATGAAGTTGAGGGCTTTAACTTTGTTTTATTTAAGAGTAAACTTTTCTATGGATTTTTAGATCTGCTGTGGCTACTACCTTCACCATTCCATTCAGGCCTATTACAGCTGAATAAAACAACAGGTGCCACAGCCAAAACTATCCTAAAAAGCATTTTTTCAAGCAAAAATTAATAAGAATATAGTGCTGCTGTGGTGTTTAAGCCAAACTACATGTAAAAAAATCAAACTATGTGAAACCAGAATACAGTGTTGCTGATGCTGCAGTGACTGTTCTGTACCACCACATAAAGCATCACATGAGATTCACTGCTAATTTTGGATTTCAAAGATTTTAAGCAGGACTGAAAGAACCTCTTGTGAATAAACCTGGGCAGATTCACTCATCTCTAATTGGGTGAATGAATTGTCAAATGGAGTACTGCGATCTCTGTAATAAATCCAGTTGTTACACTTGCTTATTTCTCAGCATTCTTGCACATAATGCCGCGTACACACGACCGTTTTTAATGTCATTGAAAAAAACTGCATTTTTCTCGACATGATTCTTCTCAAGCCTGCCTTGCCTACACACTATCGTGGAAAAAAATGCTCAAGTAAAGTGCGGTGATGTACAACACGTACGACGGCACTATAAAGGGGAAGTTCCATTCAGATGGAGCCACCCTTCATGTTAGTAAAGTTTGTTGAGCGACGATTTGTGCTTTTCAGCCTCGTGCTTTTCAGTCCATTACAGCGTGATGAATGTGCTATCTCCATTACGAACGCTAGTTTTACCAGAACGAGCGCTCCCGTCTCATACTTGATTCTGAGCATGCGCATTTTTTTTTCACGTCGTTAAAGCCCACACACGGCCGTTTTTCATGACGAGAAAAACGACGATGTAAAAAACAACGTGAAAAATTAGAGCATGTTCCAATTTTTTCATGGCCGTTTTTCACGTCGTGAAAAATGCTTTGAAGCCCACACACGATCATTTTTAATGACCATTTTAAAAAATTTCATTTTTCTCGTCATTAAAAACGGTCTTGTGTACACGACATTACAGGAAAAATACATCTGATACTTGGTCCACTGCAAGTTTTTCTTAGTGTTTATCTTTGTGTGATATTCCGAAAAGGGTCGAATTTGTGTTTTATACTGAAGTAAAAGAAGTAAAGCTTAGGAAATGACAGACATTGTACTGCCAGCTAGCATGTTCAGTGCCATTTATATAAACAAAAATATGACAAGGCTCTGCTCTGGCTCATTTTCCTGGATATCATGTTTTGCCCATCAGTTTTCAGGGGTGTCCAAACTTTTTTCAAAGAGGGCCAGATTTGATGAAGTGAACATGCGTGAGTGCCGACCATTTTGCCTGACATTCTTTGAACCATTAAAATTTGGTCTAAATGTGTTCGTTAAAAGCACTAAAACACTGCCCAACAAGAATTTTCTTGTCTTTGTGGCTGTGTGTGGTGAAGAGATAAGCTTGGGCGTGTTAGAAAAATGTTAAAAATGACAATAGCCGTTTTTTGACAATTCCTTTATTAATGTCTTCTCCTTTCTTCCATCTTCTTCCATCTTCTTCTTCCATCTTCTTCCATCTTCTTCTGTTCTCCATTCGGGTTTCTTCCTCCATCTTCCTCTTCATCTTCATCTTCCTCTTCATCGGGCAAGGGTTGTGGGGATGAGGCCCTTGTCCCCATCAACATAGGGACATCCTCCCCATGTTGAGGGCATGTGCCCTGGTACGGTTCAGGAGGGAGGGGGGCCGCTCTCTCGTCCCCCCCTCTTTTCCTGCGACCTGCCAGGTTGCGTGCTCGGATAAGGGTCTGGTGTGGATTTTTGGGGGGACTCCACGCAATTTTTTTTAAAATTTGGGGTGGAGTTCCCCTTAAAATCCATACCAGATCTGAAGGGCCTGGTATGGATATTTGGGGGAACCGCACGCATTTTTTTTAAATTTGCGACAGAGTTCCCCTTAATATCCATTCCAGACCTGAAGGGCCTGGTAATGGAATTTGGGGGGACCCCCACGCTTTTTTTTTTTGTTATCAAAGACTTTCAATGACTTTTATCTGTATTGACGGGAACCAGCAATTCATTACAGCCACGAGTACTTTTAAATGACTATTATTTTACTTTAGAAATGTAATTTTGCTCTGGAACTATTATAAACATGGAAAACATGCGCTACTTTACAGGCATACTATAGACACCCTCCCGGATATGATATTTAGGGCCAGTTCACACCGGATGCAGTGCAGTGCATTTTTTTGATGCATGAAAAACGCAAAGAAAGTTGATCACATTAAAGCCAATGGCATAGTTCACACCACTGCAGTCCGTTCCGGTGCGTTTCAGAAAGGCAAAAAAAAATTGGTCATGCTGCATTTTTTAGGTACAGAACTGTACTGGACCGCAGTAAAACACATCAAAAACGCAACGGAACATACCAAAAACGCACTGGAATGCACCGGAACGCACCTAAATGCACCAAAGATGCACTGCAACACACTTGTCCTAAGTGAAAAGAGGGGGAAAAAAACACTGGACTGCATCAAAAACGCATCAAAAATGCACTGGAACGTGTCAAAAACGCGCATGCAGAAAAGCACCTGGAACGCATCCAGACTGCGTTTCTATGGTGTGAACTAGGGCCAGTTCACACCATAGAAAAGCAATCTGGATGCGTTCCAGGTGCTTTTCTGCATGCACGTTTTTGATGCCTTCCAGTGCATTTTTGGTACGTTTTTGATGCAGTCCAGTGTTTTTTTTTCACCCCTCTTTTTAATTAACCATAGATAAGGACAAGTGTGTTCCAGTGCGTTTTTGGTGCATTTAGGTGTGTTCCTGTGCGTTTCAGTGCGTTTATGATGCGTTTTGCTGCGTTCCAGTACAGTCCAGTGCAGGTAAAATGCAGCATGTTCTACTTTTTTTGTGGAACTGGAACGCACTGGAACAAACACTGCCATTTAGAACCATATAACCAACTTTCCATGCATTTTTGATGCATAAAAAACGCAATGGACTGCATGTGGTGTGAAATGGCCCTTAAGCAATTTGGCATATTTAAAGGCACTTCTCCTTGTTTTGTTTTTGGTGTTGTCCAAATTGGTGACATTGATATATGTCCCTTAGGGTGGGACCTGGACCCCCATTTTAAGGTCAATAACTAGAAGATAAGCCAGCCAAGTGGGGACTAGCAAAATTAACATGTCAGTTCCCATAGACTGCAATGGTATTTGTTGGTGGGGGGGGGGGGGGTGATTGTCCCATCCCTAATTTTGTAGCATGCTGGATGATGTGCTTAATTTTGGACAGGGGGGGTTATTTTCTGCTAGCTGCATTTGAGTTCTTCTGAGCATGCCCAGCCTGTTAGATTTTTTTTGGTGCTTTTTGTGTGTGAACAGCACCTGGACATTTCTGGGCATGCTCAGAGAGTGTTTTTATGGGTTAGTAATTGAAGGACATCCTTAACAGGTATACCCACTTTGAAGTTCAGTCTCTACATTGGGTGAACTTGCATTTTGGGTGTTTCATGGACTGTGCATGTGTTTTCAATTGCCTCATTAGCACACAAACCTATGTTATATAAAGCTCACAGATAGCATTCTCTACCTTGCCCTGAAAAGAGGCAAGCGTGTGTGTGTGTGTGTCTGTCCGGCCGGCCAGGCAAAATGTACATTTTGGTGTCCTTAACAAGTTTGTAACACATGTATTTTATTTGTTATGTCTTTGCAAAACAGATGTTTGGTTTACTTTTGTGGATTGTATTTTTTTGTGTGGGGGAAATGTTCCCCTGAAATAATTTTGATGTTGTTAATGTTTGTCGTTTGTTCACTTAGATTTAATTGTCTGTGCTGCATTATTTAGCCAAATCTTTCTAAAGATGTTGAGTCTGTAACTGTTTCAAATTGACCCTGTCATTTTTATTTTTTTATTATTCTTTGTTTTGTTGACCAATAAAATTTGATGCAAAGTTTTGAGGTTTGTTTTGGGTTTTCTTTGCAACAAATGTGACAGCTGATTGACATGTCAAAACAACAGGTGTGATTTGTCTACCCTGGAGCCTTCATGCTAGCATATGCATGTATTGTATTGTGTGCTGCCATGGAAAATCACCAGGAAATGAAAAATACAGAGCGGTAAGTATTCACTTTTCCTTTTTTACTGCAGTGGTTCTCAGCCTCAGTCCTCAAGTACCCCCAACAGGACATGTTTTTTGAATTTATCTTATGGAGAATTGCTGTCCAAAATACCAAACCATTGACTGTGATTTAAAGCACATGTGCAAGATGAAGGAAAACCTGCAAACATGGCCTGTTGGGGGTACTTGAGAAGCACGGATTTAGAGCACTGCACTTAAAAATAGCTCAAGGCAATACAATTCTAATTGTGGGCTTGTGTTTTTTTTTTTTTGTAGGTTGGGCTTTGTGTCCCCTTTTAGTAAAATTGGCTTCACTTCCTGTCACACAGCTAAACAGGAAGTGAAGGTAAAACCCTACCAATGTCTTTTCTTGGGGACACACATCAATCTAACTAGTGTCCCCATTAAGCAAATTGCACTCTAGCACTTTGTTGTGTACACCCCAAATCATTGGGGAGTTTGGGGTTTAGTAAAGACAAATCCACTCTGCAGTAAAAGTGTAGCTGCTGAAAATCTGAGGGATCACTGGTGATTGTAACATCCAATGATGTAAAAGCAAAGATGGTGTTTTTTTTGTTTACTTGCATGTCCCCCTCGGATATCCAGCAAGTGCACTTGTAGTGCAAAGTAGATTTGCCTTTAGTAAATAAACCCCAAAGTCCAAAATACCTAATAATTTGGGGTGTAAGGAAGTGTGACAGGAAGTGAATTATTTGGAAGGATAAAGTGGCCAAATTTGGGAGTTGTCTTCACCCTATCAGGGGTGTAGACATCCCCAAAAACTGTCTAGACTTGTAATCCCTCTGCACTCTATCCCCAAGCAAAAATAAGAAAGGATTTAATTTAGTTTAACTTTGCAAAGACACATTCCTAAGTTGAATTGTGATGCATGTCAATGGCCCTTTTAGACCCTCTTTAATCACTTGAGATTAGCGCTATAACTGATCGACGGCCACAGCATGGTCCTCAGTTGCCGGGAGTCCGTCAATAAACGTCCTCCCCTTCACGCGCGCTGTGGTCACTGGGTGATGACAGATCCAAGTAAGGGGCCGATACCTGCCCTTTACCATGTGATCAGCTGTCAGCCAATGACAGCTGATCACGTGATGTAAACAAAAGCTGGGTAATGGTTTTTGTTTTCTCCTTGTGCTGACAGCGTGAGCATAAAAAAAGGCAATCACCGGCTTATGTGCAAGGGACATCGGGCCCGAAGAGGAAGAGGCAATTCTGTGACAATCAGTAGCCCCTGACAGTGCCACCTATCAATGCCCACCACTGGTGCCAATCAGTGCCACCTAGCAGTGCTGCCTATCAGTGCCCATCACTGCCAACTATCATTGCCACCTAGCAGTGCCACTTCTCAATGCCCACCAGTGCCAACTAGCAATGCCACCTCTCAGTGCCCACCCTTGCCACCTTATCAGTGCCCATCAGTGCAGCCCATCAGTGCAGTCTCATCAGTGTACATCAATGAAGGCGAAAAATTACCTTTTGTCTAAATTTTCGAAATATTAACCACTTTCCTACCGCCCACCGTCAAATGACGTCCTCGGCTTTGTGCGGTGACATCTGAATGATGCCTGCAGTTGCAGGCATCATTCAGATATCATTCTTTTCAGCCGGCGATTTTGTGCACGCTAAAAATGATCATAGCGGCAGTTCTGCCGCTTGATTGTTCTTATAGGCGGCGGGAGGGGACGTCCCCCCCCCCTCCCGCCCCCATCCGGTGCTTCTCCGGGCTCTCCCGTGCCATCTTGGGCTCAGTGAACGATTTGGCCAGCTCCGGATGGGAAGCATAGAGATGACTGGTGACCAGATGGTCACCAGTCATCTCTATGACCGTCGGAGGCCCGGGCGCGACGTTATGACGTCACGCCGGGTTCCCGTATGTAAACCAAGCCGTGATCTCGGCTGTCAGCATGAGATTGGTGAATTTTTTTGACCGATCTCTTTCTTTTCAGCCTGGAGGAGAGATGTGGGGTCTTATTGACCCTGCATCTCTCAATAAAGAGGACCTGTCACAATACATTCCTATTACAAGGGATGTTTACATTCCTTATAATAGGAATAAAAGTGATGCAAAAAACAAAAAAGTAAAAAAAAGAGTAAGAAATGCAAAAAAGTAAAAAAAAAAAATCAAAATAAAGAAAAAACGCCCATGTGCCCGGTAGCCCGCGCTTAGAAGCGAACACACATGTAAGTCCCGCCCACATATGTAAACGCCGTTCAAACCACACATGTGAGGTATTGCTGCGTGCGTTAGAACGAGTGCAACAATTCTAGCACTAGACCTCCTCTGTAATGAGAAAATGGTAACGTGTAAAAAAATTTAAAGCATCGCCTAGGAAGATTTTTAACCACTTCCCGCCCAATAAATAGCATATTGACGTCCGGGAAGTGGTTGTGTTATCCACACTGGACGTCATATGACGTCCTGCAGGATAACAGCCGCCACGCGCCCGGGGGGGCGCGCATCGCGGCGATCGGTGGAGCGGTGTGTCAGTCTGACACACCGCTACACTGATCTCGGTAAATAGCCTCCGGCGGAGGCTTTTTACCACCTGATCAGCCGCGTCCAATCACGGCTGATCAGGATGTAAACAGGAAGAGCCGTTGATCGGCTCTTCCTCACTCGCGTCTGACAGACGCGAGTAGAGGAGAGCCGATCGGCGGCTCTCCTGACAGGGGGGGTTTGCGCTGATTGTTTATCAGCGCAGCCCCCCCTCGGATACCCACACCGGACCACCAGGGAAGCCCCCCAGGACCACCAGGGAAGCCCCAAGCATGTGGATGGCCCCCATGGCCATCCACATGTAGTAAAACAAAAAATAAAATAAAAAAAACATAACAAAAATATGCCAATCAGTGCCCACAAATGGGCACTGACTGGCACTACCACAATGTGTGGTGGCTGGCATTGCTGGGCATCAGTGTCCATCAGTGCCACCTACTAGTGTCCATCAGTGCCACCTATCAGTGCCCATACGTGCCCATCTGTGCCCATAAGTGCCCACCTATCAGTGCCCGTCCGTGCCACCTATCAGTGCCACCCATAAGTGCCCATCAGTGCCGCCCATAAGTGCCCATCAGTGCCGCCTATGAGTGCCAATCAGTGCTGCCTATGAGTGCCAATCAGTGCCACCTATGAGTGCCCATCAGTGCCGCATACCAGTGCCACATATCAGTGCCCATCAGTGCCGCCTATCAGTGCCCATCATCAGTGCCCATCAGTGCCACCTCATCAGTGCCACCTCATTGGTGCCACCTCATCGGTGCCCATCAGTGTCGCCTTATCAGTGCCCGTCAGTGCCGCCTTATTAGTGCCCGTCATTGAAGTAGAAAAAGTACTTACCGTATTTATCGGCGTATAACATGCACAGGCGTATAACACGCACCCTAACTTTAAGAGGGAAGTTTCAGGAAAAAAACTTCCACAGCCCCCTGCGTATAACACGCAGGCACAGTTTACCCTCTATTTTCAGGGTAAAAAAGTGAGTGTTATACGCCAATAAATACAGTATTTACAAAAAAAATAACAGAAACAAAGAAAAACATAGTTTTTTTCAAAATTTTCGCTCTTTTTTTATTTGTTGTGCAAAAAATAAAAATCGCAGAGGCGATCAAATACCACCGAAAGAAAGCTCTATTTGTGGGAACAAAATGATAAAAAATTTGTTTGGGTACAGTGTAGCATGATCGCGCAATTGTCATTCAAATTGCGACAGCGCTGAAAGCTCAAAATTGGCTTGGGCAGGAAGCTGTATAAGTGCATGGTATTGAAGTGGTTAAGTACTGAAGTTTGGTGTCATTCCATGAGTGTGCGCAATTTTAAAGCTTGACATGTTAGGTATCTATTTACTCAGCATAACAACATCTTTCACATTATCCCCAAAAATTGGGCTAACTTTACTGTTTTGTAATTTTTTTACATTCATGAAACCATTTTTTTAACAAAAAAAAGGCGTTTGAAAATTTATTGCGCAAATACCGAGCGAGATAAAAATTTGCAATGACCGCCATCTTATTCCCTAGGGTGTCTAAAAAACATATATAATGTTTGGGGTT